>JBAMAV010001191.1:0-2400000 GCA_037043315.1 Amiota communis | reverse complement strand
ACATGATATAGCTTATGCTATAGTATATTCTTGATTTTAAAATGTTGTTGTAACACTTCGATGCTGATTGTGTCCATTAAAGGAACTTTGTAGTCATTGGTCACATAGGAGATTGATCAGATCACCATGAGAAGGACATTTTATACACTAAAATCTCTATAGTACCTACTAGAGTGGAACTTCTCTATTGTGAACTTCTATACAATGAAGCTTTTCCGTTCTACTTTAAGTGTTTTTCGATCTCCTTACAATGAATTTGCATATAGTGAATTTTTCTTTACAATGAACAAATTTTACAGCTGTAAATGAAACTCTCATGCTTTTTTGTCTCCTTACGATGCATTTTTTCAACTCATTATAATAAAACTGTGCAGCAAAGGCTTTGATTTTTAAAGGTCGCGTGTAGTCAAAATTCTCTGCCTCTCACAAAGATGGGATTATTGCCTTCACTGCGCATCTCTCAAAAAATAAAACATAATTAGGGGTTCCTCTAAACATGAAAACAGACAGAAAAAGAGAAGAAAGTCCCATAACCATACTGTTCTAATAGCATGCAACTTGACTGGATCGGAGACGCTAAATTGCTTGTTATAAGAAAGGCCTCAAGTCCGATTAAGATATTCTCAGCAGTGTTCTGGTAAGTCATGGAGTTCAGGCTATCACTGATATTTTAGATTCAGATAACTATGAAGAAGAATTGGTAGATGCTAATAAGGTGTTATCTACTTTTGGAGGAATTTCTTCATTAATTGATATCTTTCGAACGTTTGTGGAGATGAGAATTAACATACCGACTAATGTGTTTGAATCTCTAAATGGTTAAGAAGGTTTTGTTTAGGAAGAAAAATGGAAGAATGCAATCCAAACTAAAATTACTGATTATGTTAAATAAAAGTGGAAAATAATATCATAATTTCTGTATAATGAAGTTTATATATAATGAAGTAATTTTGTGGTCCCGTGCGAGTTCACTGTATTAATACTTCCAACATTATATCTCATAATAATAAGCAATTTGTAACAAAAAGCTTAGTATCTAGAACCTGTAGTGCACCACATCAAAGGTGTGTCAATGCATGTCTTTTCTTTCTTCTTAAAATTGTATTACCTTTATTTATCTTTTAATTTAATATCTTTTATTTATAATTCACCGATTTCTGAAACATTTAATGTTAGTTCTTACTAACGTAATATAATCTTTGTTACCATTTTTCTTGAAATTATATTTTCTCTTTATAATAAGAAACTTTTGCTAGTGGAACTACATGCTTACATACATCTATTGATCCATAACTCTCGCTTGTCACATTAAGTTAAAGTCATCGTCATTATCATTATCATCATCATTGTCTGTCTGTCTGTTTGTTTGGCTAAGTTGAGTTCAGTTCAGCGGAGTGGAGCTCTCGGATGCGTTAAATGTCAAGTGTAAATCAGACATTAAGCTATTGAGTGATTTTCAACAAACAAACATGACTACAACAAAGTTCACCACACTTAACACATACACACACACGCATAGAGTGCACACACACACACATATACAGTGTGAGTAAAAGATCTTTTACTCAAAACTGCATTTGCACTCATTTGGTTGTTGTGTTTGTCATTGTAGATGCTCTTTGCCGGCGTGGCGTATCTTAAAGATGCAAAAATGCATTTCTTGTGCTTTGCACTCCAGTGAATGCTTTTGTATTTGTGTGTGTGTGCACTTTTTTTTTGTAACTTGCAATCTCTTTTTTTGTTTTTGAGATTTTGTCTGCCTTTCGTCTTGTGTTTTGTTGCATTTTCCACCCCTTTAACTGTCTTTACCTTATTTTGTCGTTGAATTTTTTGAATATTTTTTACTTTTTTTTTTGGTGGATTCTTTCTTTATTTTGTTTTGTGTGTTTTTTTTTGGGTAGAATTTTTGCCTGCATTCAGGTTTTTAGTATGCCTTTGAGGTTGTTGTTGTTGTTGCTGTTCTGTATATTGCTTTATGCCTCATTTTCGTTTTCGTTATGCAAAAATGCATACGAAAAATGTTCTTCCTTCGTTGTTGTGTTGATTATTCTGAAAATGCATTACGTCGACAACAACAACAACAACAACAAACAAAAAACTGACGCTTTATAAATTCGTGCATCTTTTGTCGTAGACACGCAAAAATGCATTTGGGGTGGATTTATACTAAAAAAAAAACCTAACAAAACAAAATTATATATATTTATAAGTCTCACTCTTATGAAGATGATGATGATGATGACGATGATGATTGTCATCCGTATTAGTGTGAGTTGTGTGTACTTATAAATACTTTTCTTTATGTTTTCTATACCTTTCACATATGATTAAAATGAATTTTAACATTATTGTGTTGTTTGTAACGCATACTAGTCCATAGAACCCCTGAAGTCCCAAAGACATTGTATGGAAATTATAAACTTGACAAGGAGTATCAATCTTCATCTATCTTTCAGCTCCTAAGCTATTGAGTTAAAATATATAATATTATAGACACTTCTTACTATCACATGTTGATTATATATTTCATCAAAAGCTTGTTTATTAGTAGAAGTGGTAGTATCCATAGAATAATCAAAGCAACTACGGTCTAGAATATTTGTTTTTGAACCTTTTCCTCTCTTTAACTTCTATAATTCTATAATATTGGAATAAACCCCGAAAAATTGGCGAACTGCGTTTTTACCATAAGACGTGGCACTTGTCTAGTTCTTTACTATGACTCCAGAATCATCCCGCAGGTGGGCCAAGTCCGTTACCTAAGACTGATCCTGGAGAAGCGACTTACATGGCGAGCACACATTAGAAACATTACAGCATGCTGTTATGCAAAACTGTGCAGGCTTCACTGGTTGGTGCGTCCATCCAGCAAGGACAGTATAAAGACAATTAGTGGCTCTTGTTTGGCGCTGTGCGTTACAAATCTGGGGTACCGCTGCTGCCAGCCAGCATCCAAAGAGTTCAAGCCTGTCAAAACAAGGCACTGCGTTGCATAGCTGGGGCTTCATGGTTTGTTCGCAACACCATTCTGCACAGAGATCTCAAAATGCCCACTGTGAGAGATGAAATCATACAATGCTGTAACCGTTATCAGCAGAGGCTACAAAATCACCCAAACAGCCTGACGGCGGCACTAACCCATGGGATTAGGCGACGTCGTTTAAAGAGGCTTCATCCTAATGACCTTCTAAACGTAAGGTTGCTACTTAGATAAATGTACACTGCGATATAATCGCCCCAAGTCACTATTCTAAATAACCGTAGCAATATTTTATGTGTTTATTAATATTACCTACATAATTTATCTGCATAATAAATGTAAGTTACACCTAGAAATTATGACATGTAGTATCAACATAGCATACTCCATTAATTCATCTTTCTTTGAACTGTTAGTAGGAACGACGTTATACGAATTGTCCATGTATTTCATAGTCTTTGGATCAAGTCTTTCCGAAAATGAACCTATTTGACAAACCTCCTACATCAATTGGCCCAAAAACTATTGTATAATATTATTAATTTACATCCATGATATCCCCAGTTAAGGTCAGGTAAAGAGGTCAGATAAAGAAAGGTATGTAAGTTTCTGTGGTGCCGAAGTTGATGTTGTTTCTGTCTATCATCTGATTCTTGATTATATTGTATTTTATATTTCTGAATTCGTGCATATTTTTGTGTATAATTTTTGTTTTTTGTTCTTGGAATTTAATTTTAATTGCATGTCACCGTATTTTTATAAATTTACATTCACATTATTCATTTGTGTTGCGTTTTGTTGTTGCTTGTGTATTTCATATTCTTGCTATTGTTATTCTTCTTTTAGAGTACCATATATCATACATATATGGTATTTTGGTGTATCCGATTTTTAATTTTTTTTTTGTAAATACATTACAATAATGTCCTTGATTTTGTTTGAGTTGCTTGCTGAAGAGCATACAAAAAATATATAAGAAAAAAAAAAAATATATTAAAGATTCTTAAGATTATTTTAAATAGGAAAAAATATCAGCAACTCAATCTTTCTTATTTTTGAAAGCAATTGATATTATTTTTATTTGTCATTTGGCAAGGTAGATGTCTTATAACTCATTACATATTTAAAAGATCAATTTTGGAAGCTTTCATGAAAAAAGATGCTGTTATATCTTAGTATACCATTACAAACATACAGGACTTTTATCCTTTAGATTTCGATATATCAACATTAGATTCATTTCTCTTTTCCTTGCGGTTGTCCAGGATGTTTACGTAAATAGTTCTCTAGTCGATGTTCGTACCGGTGGCTATAATAGTGATGGTCCCAGTAATCGTAGCTATCTTGAGGTCACAATGAATGAATCGTTGCGAACATAGAAGGAAGTACCTAAATACTATAGAGCAAAGAACTTTAACCTATAACCTCTACATGATGTGAAAATTGGTGGCCGCAGCTGGATACCATAGGTCTAGATTGGTTTTAGAATAGCCTTGTAGAGCAGCAGCTTATTGCGTGTTGGTAGTGGGGTCAATATGTCATTATTTTTTTTTTTTTAATTTTTGGCTTCCATTACATTATGTATTTTGTTGTTCCCCTATTTAAGTTTACATGAAATACAGAAAAACACACAAACATTAAAAAATTAACAACTAAAATTTTCCCAACTTTTTGTTTTGCGAATTAATTAAAAAACCTTGAAACTGGTCACGACTAAACATCAACATCAACAACATCAACCAAAACCCGTACTATAAAATTAAAAACTACAATAAATGAAAAAATAAAAATTCTAAAATTCTGGCAACCCAACCCATCATTTTGTGAATGCATCGAAATTATCGAAAGGTACATAACAGGCAAACTGTCCACTGTCCCCTGTCAATTGATTGACAATAGAGGTTTGGTTATAAAGTAATGAGATTGACGATTTTACATAATCAGAATGAATATAAAAATTAACTTGATTTGGCTGACAATACTTGATCAACAAAAAGTGTGTGAGATAAAGTTGCGCCTAAAGTCCTTATAATCGAACGAAAACATACTTTATTTACAATTGAAAATGTCCTAAATTTCTTGGAAAGACTGATAACATGTGATAAATTTTAGTGTTTTACTTATGATAGTTGGAAGGAGCCAGATAAAGCTCGATTCTGCACTCCAAAATTAAGCTTTTGATCATGTCACTATTACTGATCATTAGGAGTAACGAATCATAAGTTCTGTTCTTCATGACAATACACTGCCAGCTTGCCTACTCTAGTGTTGGATCATCTACCCTATATCTACTGATCTGGCACCATGTGTCTGTCGTATGAAAGACAAGAAAAAGATTTCAGGCAGTTGATGTTGGGAAAGTAACAGAAGCACACTGACTTTCGGACAATGGAAAATTAGCATGGACAATTGTAGGAATAGATGATAGGGAGGGATAATAACTAAACACATGCTCATTACTTTTTAACCACGTCTCTTGTTAAACGAAAAACAGTATGCAAATTAAGAGACACTGACATGCAATTCAGAGAAGGAGGGGAGTCCAATCAGTCGAATAAGTCGAGTTAATGTTTTATCATATGTATTTTTCTTCTGTGTACTCAGCTCACTTTAAATTATTTTATTTTTCTTGCTTTTTACGCTCCTAAAAAATATAAAAAAAAGAAATAAAAATTGCATTTTATTCTTTCTCTGTACTCTCCAAAACAAAAAAAAATATATTCTTGCAATTAAAAAATTGAGTAAAAATAATAAAATTAAAAACTATGAAAAGACAACAACAACATCAACAAGAAACCCCAAGTTTTTATAATACAAAAAAAAAAATGCATGTGCAACGGCATCGTAGTTGTAGCTGTTGTTGTCATTGTCGTCTCAGTTGCTTTCATACACACTCAGACAACCGTAGTCAGTCAGTCCGGCAGATAGACAATGCGACAGACACAATTACAGACAGTCACAGTTACATACAATACACTAAAAGGCATCATGACTGACTCGAACTCGGACTCATAGCTCAGAGCAAGCAGAGTATCGTTGTAGAGGAGCTCAACACTCAGTCAGCTCAGTTTGTCGATTTGTTGTTTGTCAGTTGCATTTCGTATTACGTTCGTCGTGCACGTTTACATTCAGAGAGCTTCCCAAAAACCGCCGCAAAACAACAACGATAACATTACTACTACGACCACGACGACAACGGACGAAGACGACAACGACGGTAGCCAACTCTGCTGCTCGCTGAACTACTCTCCTCCAGCACATGGAAATGGATGGATTGATGATGGTGGCGGTGGGCAAAGCTAACAAACACAAAACAATTTTGCTATGTGATCCGCCGGTATTGTCAGTAGAACAGTCAAGTTTAGTTCAGTTCATTTAATAATAACTCAAATTCGCTCAATAAGAATTTAACTCAAACAAAAACACAAAAATAGTCTCAAACTATAAAATGCAACTACATGGATATAAAACTAAGAGTGAGTGAGTTTAGTTGATGTTATGTGATGTGATGTGTGATGTGAGAGTGAATTCAGTGAAGAATAATAAGAAAAAAAAGCTTCTGAGTGCAAACATGTAATTGAGTAAAGAAAGAATATTAACTCAACTAAAACATAAAATAAAAATAATAAAATACATGTGAGTGTATATGTGAGAAAATATGCATTGTGTCTATGAACTAAAATACAGTTGCATTTTTATAATTTAAGAAAATAGAAAAAATATAAGTAAAAACAAAAAAATACTTTACCAGCGCGTCAATAAACAAAGCTTGAAGAGAGAGTGAGAGAGAATGAAAGAATGTTAGAGAAAATAAAAGGAGTGTGTAAGGGGGAGTATATGGAAAAGCTTCGCAAAAAAAAAATAACTGCACTCATATTTTGTTGTTGTTGTTATTATTATTATAATTATTGTAGTTCAAGTCTCTTCTTGAGTGTTGTTGCTTTGAGTCTGTCGTTCTACTTAAGCCAAAGTCGAGAAGGCTCTTTAGCTTTTGCCTATTTGTTTGTTTTGTTGTTGGTTTGTTTATGTTTGTGTCTGTTTTGGGTTTCCTCTATTTTGTTTTTTGTTGCTGTTGCTGTTCTTAGTCCTCAATTAGACTGTGCTCTGTATAGTTGACAACAACTGGAATAATAATAATAAATAATAAGAAGAACAAAAACAAAAGGATGATGATGATGATGATGATGCTGCTGCTGCTGCTGATGAAGAGTAACCAACTACATATTAAAACAACAACAAAAGTGCGTCTGCGACACATTTTTCTGTTTTTTGTTGCTCTCTTCAACAACAAAACTTAACAACAACGAAAAAAAAAGAAAATTGTCTCAAGTTTTTATGTTTCGTTTGTTCATTAGACTTCATTTCTTTTGACATTTTTTTTGTTTATCAATTTCGCTTTTTAAAAAATGTTCATTGAGCGCGCTCTTTGCATGCATGCATGCATCCATCATCCATCCCCACCTGCTTTACCTAGTATTAAAGCTTGCCAAGCTCACAGAACTGCACAACCCAACAAGCAACGGCAGCAGCAGCAGCAGCAGCAGCAGTAATGAATGAATGAAGCTCACTCCAACACTTTACTAACTCTTCTTGAGTGAAATCAACTGCTGACAGCCGGCATTTGTCTTCACTTTGCATCCTCATCCTGTCTTCATATCAGTTGACTAAGTTACAGCGTATATGTCTCTTTACCTGCTTACTTACTACTTAATTCTCTCAGTGTCTTACTCTTTTTTCCTAGACTAAATCACTCAAACTCAATGTAATAGTAAATAACTCATTGAAAGCTTTTTTTTCTTTTTGCGATTCCATGCAATTTTTTCCTGCCATTCAATTCAGAGAATGAGAGCGGGTTAAGAAGAACAATGATAAGCTAGTTAAAGTGGAGTAAAACAACAAATATAAATGAGTGTTTAAGTGAGTGACTACTCAAAGACCACACAATACTTTTGTTTGTATTGTATTTGGTTTAATGGTTTCTTGGTGTTGTGTTCTAGAAGTACTTCAAGTGTATTAAGAGAGGAATAGGAGAGCTCCTTGTTAGGTTAGCTTAGATTGGTCCGTAGCGAACTAGATGGAATACCTTTCCTCTAAGATAATGAAAGTTTGTAAACTTACTATACATATTCCAAACGAAACAATCCATCCATGCATTCATCAAACCAATCATGGCATAGGTATGAGCTCGGCAGATTAACAACATTGACAAATAGAGTAAAATAAGAACTGCTTAGTGAGAAAACAATACTTTAATTCAATAGAGTCTTGATGTTGATCTTATGAAGTATGTATGAAGTGTTTAAAGAGAGAAGTAGCCAAATTATAATATCATTCTTCACTTAAATAGGCTGTCCAACAAACCAAGTGCCTAAGATATCAATTGCTTATTCCATAAAGGGTATGAAAGGAAAGAATAGAAGTGCCCTTATCTTACTTCTAAGCTTAGCATTCCATCCATCCATCTACCCATACATTTATCAATGCATTCATCCAACTAACCAACAAACCTAGTCTTAGCTAACAACTAACCTCTTCCATTCAATTGTCCATTCTATTCTGTTCCATTCATGTAACATTTTTTACTCACTCATTACTTCACTCACTCACACTCACTCAATGCATTCATTCAACTCAACTGTTGGTTTGCAATAATAAAATATTCATCACTATCACTCACTTGGACTCACTTGGTGTTTTATTGAATGGGATACCAACGAACAACTAGCCAACCAACTAGCGAACCAAGCAACCAGCAATCCAAACCAACAATTCTATTCTGTACCAAGTTCTCAATAAAAACACTACACACTCTCAATTCAATTCGATTCAATTTCTTGGCTCAAATCGCCTTCTTCTTTGTTGGATCACTTTGCTGTGTTTGTTGTTGTTCACTCGTTCGCGTTAGTTCTTTCGTTCGTTCATATTCAGTCGTTCACTCGCTCATTCGTTCTTCGTTCTTTTTAGTGTCGTTTTTCATTTTGTGTTGTGTTCGATTCGATGGATGGATGGATGGATGAGAATAAGGTTTTGTTGTTAGTGTCGGTGTTTGTTGTTGACGTTGGTCGCGGTGCGCAAATTTTTTTTATGATTTATTTGTTGCTGCTTCGTTTTCTTCTTCATTGAATGCAACTCCAAACTTCATCGATGATGATGATGATTATGATAATGACGAACACAATGATAGCGACCACATTGTATTGCTAAACACAAAATAAACAATGAAAGTATGTTTTTATGCATATGTTGCATAGAGAACAGTAGAAGGTGAAAAAGAGGCGAGGAGGAGAGGAAGAAAAGGGACAATAAATAAGTACTAATAAATCTTTTTAATAAAAATTGCGTGTTTTTTTTCGTTATTGATAACTTCTTCTACTACAAACCATAAACTAACTTTAATTAAACAAAAGAAATTAAAATAAAATAAAAAGTGATAAAAGTGTAATCGTGTTTTGTTACAAAAATTGAAAAGGAAAAGTTTATGAAAGAAAAACATAAAGAAAATCACAACAAATATAACAACAAGTACAACAATTACAACAAAACAAGTGAGTGATTTTTATCTTTATATAGTTTTTTCCAAATAAAAATTTATTAAATTCTTTTTTCATATTTATATATTTTTTATTAAATTTTAATTAATTAATTTTAATTTTTTTCGAATTTTTCTTTGCGAATTTTCAAGAAACTTAAAATAATACTCAATTTTATTCTAGTTGTTTTATTTTTGCATTGCGTATGCGTCTAGATAAGTGTGTGGCAGTAGAGTGTGAGTGTGTGTGTGTGAGTACCCGCCATTATATTCAATAAGAGTGCGTATGTGTTTACAGTGTATGTCGTCGCTAATATTCCGTTTGTGTATATCTGTATGAGTGTGTTAGTGAGTGAGTGTGAGCGGGAGAGAACTTTGCCTTGTCTACTGCTTGCATGTGCATTGAGTGTGTTTATTTGCTCGTTTGTTTCTTTGTTTGTTGGTATTTGTGGGTTGTAACTGCGGCTTGGGGGTCATAACCACACTCACAAATACATACATGAGACTTACTATTTGTACTCACTTACCCACACACACCCATATGTATGTTGTCTAGGTTTTTTTTTTTGCTTTTTTTTCAGTTAATTTAAATAAAATAATAAAAATTAATAAAATTGATAAATTTACCATATAAAACAGAAGAAATTGTATTGCATATCAATTTATTTAGAGATTATTCCAGAAATGATTGAGCTTGATTGAGTGCATGAGTAGAGTGAGATACATATGTACCTCTTACATCCCAGCTGATGAAGCTGAGATGCTCATATATAAATTATAATGTCTAGGGCAGTTGATTTATCGGTCCAATATGTTGTATTCGAGTTTTGTTTGATTATCCTAAGGAATTTAAATGTTCTTCATATAAAAACTAGTTTACATTTCATAAACCATAGTCCGATCTCTTTGTAATCAAATATCAATAGATCATTTACAAAATGAGCAAGTTATAAAGTCTAGGAATACAGTTTAATCTTCCAGCTGCAGTTAGTGGTTTTTGTATCGAATCTTTTACATCTAGTAAGCGAGGAACTTAGTGTCCTACATTTTATCACCATAGCTCAAAAACTGAGAGATTTGCTTGCATAGAAACAGAAGGATGAGCTCAGCCCATTGGAGAATCTCCTTGTGACACTGAACTTATTGTTGGTAATAAATCTAATTTTGGTCTAAACTTATTGTAATACTAGTGGAATTTGGAACAGTTTTCATAAATGTCCTCCACTAACTTGGATGTGGTATTGTTGTTTTTGTACTTTACATGTGGCTTGTATTTACAAGTTTCTTGATATCACTGCGCGAATGAGGATTCTTTACTGATACATACATAGTTTATTTCTATATTAATCTATTTGATTTTGCATAAATGCAACTTTTGTTTGAATGTTTTACATATTGTAGAAAAACTGGTTAATTGTCCATTGACTTAGTCATTCATCTATCCACCTGTGAATGAAGTACTTTTTAAATGACAAATTCTTGAAGAAGCATCCCCTTTAAACAAATTGCTATATCAATGTTCTCAGCTTGGAGAGAATAAGAACAGTTTCATCTACAATATGTACATACATATGTCTTTAAATCGTTTTATTTAAATCTTACAATATGAGAGCTCAACACTTGCATCCTATTTGATTGATACATTTTTCTTGGAAACCTAAAGTTATTAATTGAATTTTATTTACAAAATTTTCCATAGAAAAGGTTTCTTATTCAAGTAGAAAGCCTTCAGCTGTTACGACAATTTCCAAAGAAATTTCTTTAGCCTAGATAAAATTAATTCTGAGATTTGAAGAAAATACGCACATAAAATTTAATTTGATTTCAATAAAAATATTGTAAAAAAAAGTTATAAGTTTGCAATTTGAGATAAACAATAAACATTATTTTTTTTTTTGTCTTATAGACATTGAAATTCAATAAAATTTGCAAACCGAATCTTAGTAACAAATATTGTATTGTATATAAAATAAATAAACATAAAATTCGTTGAAGCCGCAAAAGTGCACTGGACGCCATGTTGTTTTTCTTGATTTGCTGTTGTTGTTGTTGTTGTTGTTGTTGTTATTTTTTAGCTTTGATTTTAGCTATTCAGGCATATACATACATACATAAGTATTTAAATATTATGTACTATAAATATATGTACGATATGCATACATACACATACATACGAGGGTTGACTGACCAATGTTTGCTTTTGAGAGGGAATATAGTACCTATAAGTGTTCAAACTGAAATGATGAATGATATCTAAAGACCCTACAGTATTATTAATTGATTATAAGGGACCATCTCATACTAGATAAATACTATACACGGTTCGCCAGCTGCTTTTGGTAGAGTAGCCTCAAAATCCTTGAATATTCAAGAGACTACATACTAATTGACCTAGAAGGTTCAGGGAAGCTCTTCACTTATAAAATTGAGGTCACAGAGATGATACATACTATTGTCATATGAATGTTGACGACTACAGACAGAAATATTTCTTACTGCTATATTTAAAACCTGCCATATTCGCTAACTCATATTACAATGGTTCTTTCTGTTTCGGAAGGCTCTCCACTATGATTTGTCAACATAAATATTGTGTATTTGTATTAAAAACTGCTGCTTTAGTTATCCAGGTATCCATCGAATTGAGGTTAGAGACAGTAAAGAGAGTAAATACTGTACTTTTTTTTAAAGTACATAGATATTTGTCTTATGTTGACTACAGGTTAGGAAGAGGACGAAATCTAATTTAGCTTGACTATAGTTTTATTATACAAAATAGATGTATAAAGAGATATATAAGTATGTTAGTATCTCTACTGGGGCTAGAAACATATAAGGCAACCCATTGTTTCATTTCATGCAAAAATATTTACATATATTTATTTAAAATTTGCCTCTTTTTACTTGTATTGATATTAACATAAACTAATTCGTTGTAAGTGCACGATGCGGAAATGATTATTTTTTAAAGAAATTCATTTAATTGTTAAGAAAAATTATTTCTCTATTATTTTCATATATAAAAATAAATATTTTATAAATCACAGAAAAAATACTATTATCAAATTATAACAATAAATTTATTTGACAACAATGAAAGCGGAAGTGATAAAAGAAAAAGTATATATAGTAAGTATATGTATATGAATCACTAGGAATTTATTTCTTAGAAAATTCATTACAAATTTAAGGAAAACATTTTAACATTTAATGCATCTTTAGTTAATTGTTGGAAACGTATATACATACGTGATAGACCTTCATACAATATATCAAAAGGTCCACTTCATTTTCACCTAAGTATTGTGGTACCAGAAAGATTTTTTTGATTAATATTGGACAGAAGACAATACACGATGCTAACTAATATCAATTGATACGTTTTTTTTTAAATCCTCACAAAAAATATCTCTATCAACTTCTCTAAGAATTCATTCTAACAATATTTTTATATATTAGTATTATGCAATATTATTATTAAACTAGCGAACCCGGAGCGCGTTGCTATCCCCTCGTCGTGATGTTAATTGTAAACCGAATGTCTGATCCGGTCCAGACATTCATTGAATTTTATATATGTAGATAGATATAATATGCCTGTGCGTTCGTTTGCTTTAATTGAGCTACAAATGAATTTCGTTTGGGCGGTATTGTCGAGCTCGATGACGTGTCATTCTTAAACTGTTGGAGGATTCATATTTTATGTGTGGTAATGTTGTTTCTTGCGATTATGTGTGGTAAAGTTGTTATTTTGCGGTTAATTAATGCAATTTTTAAAATTTTCTTTAGCCTATAATGTGGCGCAGACATCAACAATACAAAAGCAAAAATCATATGCAAAATTAAAAAAGCTGTTTGCGAGTCCATTGAAAACACACACACAGCATTTCGTTTTTATATATATAGATAGATAGAATATGTATAGTTCAAATAGTTAGGTGATGATGATCTAAGAGTTTTTTTTTTAATTTTGAACTACTTAAATATTATGATACTTGAGTCTATTTTATGAGTTAGACACCTCAGGACTCAAGAAAATGTTGATTAGCCTATCTAACAAATTCTTTAAAAATATTCATCATTAGGTCCATATAAGGACCTTATATTTCTTCTATTATTTCAAGAATATAAAGGAAAATACATTGCATTTGTATTTGGATCTTTATCTACATTTGGAAGCACTTATAGGAAGTGTTTTGTTTAGCAATTTACAAATAGATTTACCTTGATCAATTCTCCTCATTCTTTTATTAAAATTTCTATACATTAAAAATAAATAACAAAAAAAAAAAAGGATTAATATGAAAAAGATCATAAATATAAACATTAAACTGAAACAAAAGAATTGAATATAAAAACAATTTTTTAAAAAGTAAATGACAATAAAATAAGCGTCGCTCTTTCTTTTGTTGTTGAAAGCCACAAAATGATTTTGATTTCACATAAATCACTTAAGAATTTATTGCAATTTTATTAAAGAAGAAAAAGATACAAAAAAAAAACAAATAAAAATAATTTAAATCTAAATGACACAAATAAAAATAAAGATACAAAACAGAAAAGTAAACATGAAGCAGCCAAGAAACTTGTTGCACCCACGTATTGAGTTGTCATCTTCTTGTATTCGCTTATAATGCAAGGACACTTGTAGTTGTCGTTCCTGTTGTTTATTGTATCTACCATATGGACACTTGTGTGACTGTCAGACTGACTATTCTGTTGTAATTATATGGAATGTATGTATATGGTACATATTGGACATGTCAGACAGTCAGTCAGTTGTCGTCAGTTATAGTTGTTCTTGTTCTCATCATCGTCATTATCATCAAAGATTTCCGCATTGTAAATGCAAATTATAAAAAATAAAAGAAAAGAAAATGTTAAGTTGATGAAAGTGTTTTTCTATTTGGAAAAATAAAGAAAAAACATTTGACATTTTGACGACTTTTCAACTTTAATTACAAAAATAAAAAAATTAAAAATTTTTTTTCCTGAAATTATTCTTTATTTTTAAGTTGACATTTTTTGCGTTTCTACAGTTGACACTTGACCATGGGAAACAATGAACACGTAACAAAGGAAGCTATCTAAGTCAATATTGTTTTTAGTTTTTGTGATTCAAATTCAATTTTAATTAGATTTACTAAAATTATAATTAGTTTAGAAAAGGATTTTGCTATGCCTTGTGTTACCTTGCATTATTTCCATTTATTTGCCATCATATTTCATCTATTCAAGTGCAATAGTCATTTGGATTATTAGCTTCTTTTGCATGTTAATTTCCAGTTGAGCAAATTGCAACAGCAATAGCTACAACTTGCAATGGCCTACCATTTTTAGTTGGGGATTAAATCAAAAGTAACCAAGTAACAACAAGCAAAAGTGTATTACAGCAATAGGAACAGCAAGAGCAACAACAATGACAACAGTTGCACATTTATGCTTACATGCGGCAATTGCAGCATGCAGCAAGCAACAAATGAATGTATGAATGCCAAGTGTTGAATGTTGCTGTGTGTTGTTACTGTTGTTGCATGTAAGAAACGAGTTATTGGAACAGGTTCATGACCTTGACCATCAGATGCAACAGTAGTAACAACAACAATTGCCTTAAGCTACTTTTGCCTGACTTAACTGACTGCCTGCCTGCCACAAAGCCGGTAAGTATTTTCCTCCATTAGGTAGGCAAACCAGGCAGGCAGGCACTCAGTCAGTCAGTCAGTCATTCATTTATTCACTCACTCACTCACTGAGACACTCACTCACAGATACACACAGTGAGTCGATTATGTACCCAAACAGGCAGTTGATGAAGCTATGGTATGCTATGCTACTCGTACTCTTACCGCATTGCATATGGATTCGGGTGCAACTTGCAACATTGTTATCATTGTTATTGTTGTTGCAAAAAGAAGTTGCTGCTTACAAAGTATTTGCTTACTGCATATGCAAATTTATTGTATTTCTGCAGAGCAACAAAACAATGATGAAACAACAATAATATTGTGTTATTGTAATAACAGTATTGTTATCTACAAGTTCATAGTATAACATATTAGTCACATTTACCTCTACTCCCTCTCTCTCTCTCTACTCATCCATTTGAATATTGCATACGAGTATCTATAGATCTGTCTATCCATCTAAATATCTATAATTCTGTCTGTCTGTCTGTTTGCATCTTTGTTTTTTTTGTTTTTGCTTCTGTTATAGTATCTGCTTTGTGATCTTTAGCGTTCTATGTATGACTCAACTCAAGAACATTGCACAAAAGGGTTGGCTAATCGCAGTTTTTCAATTTCGAATTCTATGATTCATGAAATTTGTATAGACATATACTTGCTTATACTTATAATATTGTGCAAATATATCTATATAAATTTTATAAAAAGGAAAATATGAGAATTTTAGTGAAAAAAAGTTAGCAACATTTATAAGAAACAAAAGATTTAGTTTTATTACATTTATTAGTTATATGCAGGCAGACCTCAAGCTAAATTTAATCATGAGGAAATAAAATGAATACTCTTTGTTATATAGAATTCTTCCAATGCATTTATATGATGAATGTCTTTCTTTAGATTGTATTTACTCCAAAGTCAATAGTTTTTGAAATAATATTACTTGGCTTAAGGATAGAAAAATGAAAGAAAAAAAAAATGAATAGTCATTTTATATTTAATTATAAGATCACTTGAACATAGAAGGTACAAAAGCAGTTACTACTAGTAATTTTCATTCTCTACAGTCTGCATTCTTTATTTTATTTATAAAATCTATCGATAAATAATCTATCGCAGAAACGGCTTAATCAATTTAAATGCAGTTTTAACTGGGTTATTTTAGCAAGCTTCTTGTAATATATAGCGGTTATTTTATCAAAATAGACCGACAAAATCAAAGGACATACATTTTTTATGAAATATTGCGCATTGTTACCAACATTTTGGTCAATTAAGATGGTCCTCATCTTTTTTAATTGCGCTCCAATATTAAACAGGTGATGATGGAGGAAACTTAACTTCCTAACTGCTACACTAATAAAATACCATGCGCACGAAGTTGCAGGCACACCTAGTCTCATATATATGTATATGTTACAATAAAACGGAGATGAAAGTTTGAATTTGAGTGTGGAATTACCTAACTTCAACTTCATTTCAGAGCCTACATAATGTCATCCTTTTTTTTCATACAAAGTTTTGAGATAAAATATACAAGTAGAGATTACTAGTCGCTCAGATTATAAACATTGGTCATCTCTTAATAGAATGGAAAGCTGATATTTTTTTACTCAG
The DNA here is from genome assembly GCA_037043315.1 of Amiota communis. NCBI lineage: Eukaryota > Metazoa > Arthropoda > Insecta > Diptera > Drosophilidae > Amiota > Amiota communis. The sequence goes on along the minus strand of JBAMAV010001191.1, from coordinate 2,383,193 downwards.
ACGTTGTATTTCGTTACATTTAGCAAGGATTGAGAACTCTTCTTTCTTTCACTTTCAAATGTCATAGGTTCTACAGGGTGAGTCAAAAAGGACGGACGTTTTTCAAAAATTCATAAACTTGTTAAGGATCATTGAAAAAAATTTTTATTAGAATTTTTAGAATCGTTAGGTCAAAGCATTTAAGAATGTCAAGTGTGGAAAACAATATCGGGCATGTGGTGACCCCCACCGGCGATGCAGCGCTGAAGCCGTTCCAAGAAGTTTGCGTCTACTCTATCGAGCATTTGCCGGTCGATTCTGGCAAACAGTCACTTTGGGGCTATGCAAAGGTCTCTAGGATTTTCATTGGCCCAATAACGGCAGTTCTGCTGATTCACCATGCCGTTCAGGTGGAAATGAGCTTCATCACTCACGAACAGAATAGGGTTCTCATGTTGATCTGAGAGTGCTTCCATCTCACGCGCGAATGTCACTCGTTGTTCATAATCCCTTGGCTGCAACTCTTGAACAATTGCTAATTTGTAGGGGTGGAAATGCAGTAAATTGTGTAAAATACGCCTTACCGATGGGTTACTCAAGCGAAGTTGAACGGCGTGGTTTCGTGCAGAACTACCTGGGCTGCGCATGAAAGCTTGGCGGACTCATAATTTTCTGGCGTTCGAGCCGTTCGTGGATGCCCTGGGGGACGTCTGTTGCTCGAAACACCTCGGGTGCGAAGTGCTTCCACCCACCGAAGGATAGTGTTACGCGTGGGTACGTTTTGGTTCTGATAAATGTTGAAGTGGTGTCGGAATTCGCGCTGAACAGCGGTGATCGACTCGTTATTTCGCATAAAACTCTCGTAAGCGTAAACGCGGTGTTCCAACATCCACAGAGCCATGGCTGTGACTGAAAAAAATTCTATTACCGGACGAACATAACGGTACGAACCCCCCACCCGTCGGCCTTTTGTGGGGGAACTACTAGCCATTTCAAAAACGTCCGTCCTTTCTGACTCACCCTGTACTTAGCAAGGTTTGAGAACTTTTCTTTCTTTCAAATGTCATAGGTTCTACTTAGAAAAAAGATATTGTTTTATATTGTCTTTCTAAATGGTACGAGTACATGGTATACTTATATAGAGCTCCTTTTATTTATTGTTTTAATTGTATTACGACCTGATCTTAATGTCAAATATGGAGTAAGTTATAGATGCAGATTTAATTTTTTAAATCTGATTAGTTTCATAATTTGTAACATTGTTTTATCTTATAAATTGAAAAATACATATAAATTCTATTGCAAATCTTTTAAAATTCCTGAAATTTTAAGTATCTTTTCTGCCCTGATAATTACCAATGCCTCTCTGTAGGTTTTATCCTTTACCACCTGCTGAAAATTGCTTGAATATTAGTTACGCAGCGCGTTCAATATAGAAAAAGTATATATGTATATACAATACTAAAAAGTTTTCCGGTCCTGTCGCAAGCAATAGTAAATGATGAAAAAGAAATACATAAAAGAAAAAATAAATAAAAATTTATATAAAAATGAGAAATATAAAAAGGAAGAGAAAATCCTGAAAGTACAAGAAAAGCAACGCAACGTACATGAGTTCGGTGTACACCAACTCGTGGTTGGGGTTGGTTGGATTTAGTTTTTTCCGTATATAATTTTTTTTTTCAGAATTTTTCTTGGAATATATAACCGAGAAACTGCTGGAAATATCTTCACAAGCACAGGGATTGGGAGGGATATATGTATGTACATATATTCATATACTTACGTTCAGAGTATTAGTTGCGCATTGGAAAATTGCACATAAGAGATGTGCAACAGGCGCCTGTGGGTTGTCGAGGGCATAAAAAGAAATGAACTAAGAAAAATAAAAATTAAAAATGAAGAAAAAAAAGAATAGAATGGGAAAAGAAAAGAAATGTGTTAAAAGAAAGAGAAAAAAGATGAATGGAATAGAAAAGCAACAATTTTCGTTGTTTAAGAAAAAAATAGTATAATCGAAAGAAAAACTCTTTTATAAGCAATAAACATATGTGGCATATTGAATTATTGGAAATACATAAAATTGTGAATTTAGCTTGTTTCAAATGTCTTACAAATAATTGAATTACAATAGTGATTCTTAAGTTGTGTAAGTATGTAGATAGATAGATACATAATATACAATACATTTAAGATGCAAATAATTTGTAATATTTTCTTCCATTACTTGGTTACTTTCGCCTGAAGAAATGCAAAGACTTGCAACAGGTGCAACATGTTGCATTACTTCCGATTTAGTTGTGTTTGTTTAAAACTTGAACTTCTTCTTTTGTTGCTAAGTATTTTATACTTATTGCATTGTGATTTGTTTTGTTGCAAGTTTAAGGCAAGTTTTATTTAATGCTTATTGAGTTACTTGTTATCGTTGCTGATATTTCCACTCATATTTCCTTTGTTGTTACTTGTCTTATGTAAAGTATAGTAAAGAATTATTTTATAATAGAAGATGCATTTAATATGTAATAACAATTTACAAAGCCACAACAGATTTAAAACTTCAACTGAATGCTAGACTTCCCTCAGCATAAAGGGAAATAAAATTGAATGAAATAGCGACGGTGTGAACTGCTAGCCGTTAGCCGTCCACATTAAAAGGACACATATTAACCAATAGGAGAATAAAAATTTTTATCGTATATTAACATTTCATCTTTCATTTGAACACTTTAAAAAAATTATTTTGAATGGTCACTTTATTCTTTGTTTTCAAGCCATTTAAAGTTGACGGGTCAACCTATTTGCTTGCAATGGAAAACACCGAATATCGTGCGGTGATAAAATTCTTTGTTTTGGAATGTTTATCAGCAACGGAAATCTACAAAAAATTTGTGGAAGTCTTAAATGAATCTGCTCCATCATTTCCAACTATGCATCGATGGGTTTTGGAGTTTAAACGTAGTCGTACAAGCGTTGCAGATGATCCACGTAGTAGACGTCCAAAAAGCGCAACAACACCAGAAATAGTTGAGCAAGTTTATGATATTGTGTCTAATGATCCAAGTTCGACTAAGCGGGAAATTGCTGATACCATAGGCATCTCAGATGAACGGGTACTCTAAATTTTACATGAAAAATTGCATTTGAAAAAGCTGTTTGGAAAGTTAGTGCCGCATTCCTTAACAATTCAACAAAAACTGAATCGAAAACAAATTTCTCACCGTAATTTGAAGCGTTTTAAGCAAAATAAAATATATTTTTTGCGTCGTTTCATAACTATGGATGAGTCTTGGATCTACCACCATGATCCTAAACTGAAACAAGAACGTTTACATTGGACTGAAGCTGGTTGTTCAGCTCCAAAACAGGTGAAGTCAGAACGATCGACAAAAAAGATTATGGCATCAGTTTTTTGGGATGCAAAAGACATTTTGTTGATTGATTATCTTGAAAAGGGTAAACAATTAACTGAATAGTATTGCAACCTTTTGAATCATGTTTGGTTTGAACTATAAATCTTAAGTTGATCAATTGTATGCATTGTATACATTGTCATTCAGTCATAAATCTCCAAATGCTGAAAGAGATTATATGTTTTCCTTAACTTACCATAAGTTTAATTGCAGTTTCCCGAATATTAGAGAAGGAATTTTTGAATAATGTTCAACAATTGAAGATCACCAATGACTAGAAGATGTTTTATTTGTCTCTTAACTTACAATATTCTGATATTATTTGTCATTTGAAGTTCTCCAAATACTGGAAGAGTTATTTTTTGTTCTTTAACTTCTATGTTTCATAATTTAAAGCATCACAACTTCACAAAGCAGTTTAAATTTGATTATATGGTAAATTCATAATGACCTGTAGCCCCCTTATAAATCTATATTATAAACACGAGGTTTTGTATGAGAAAATATTGTATTTCAGAAGAAGAATCGTTTTTCCAAAAAAAAGCCTTCAAAACTAGCTAATAATGATAGGTCGAATAAACTACATTACCGCCATGGCTTATTTAAAAAAAATATAATAAAATTTACATAATTTCAGGGTTCTGAACCGAACCGGTTATGAAACCGAACCGTCGCTTTTTTTGGGCTTCGTTTTTATTTTAAAAAGACAGAACCGAACCGAAAACCACTCCAAAAAAAAAAATGCTAAAAATGCAATTCTTACGATAAATCTACTAAAAGTGATTTTATTTGACTTAAGGGCAAATGTAGATGAAGACCTTCTTTTATTTAATTTGAATACTGAATCATCATATGTTTCTTGAAATAATAATTTTCGTAAAAGAAAAGTTTTGAAACATACCATGAACCATTTGAACTGAACCGAACCTCGTAGAGGTACCCATGAACCGGTTCTTGCACCGGTACAAGTTTCCTCTAAGTGGTTTTGAAGTGGTTTTGCAACCCTGCATAATTTATCGAAAATTAAGACCAATTTTTATTATAAGTAACATCGACCTAGAAGGTAGTAACGTTTTAGAAGAAGTTTTGTCATAATCTATTCAAAATACCGTATAGACTAAATACAAATTTTCATTCCCTTTGCTACCCTAGGGTATGAAAACTTCTGTGTCAACGATGTTAATATTTTACTATTTGGTTTTTTAATTACTTGATTTTTTTTTGTTTTATTTATTCTAAAATAATGACTTTTTGTTTTTTACACATATTTTTTGTTAGCGAAAAATCAATATTTTATTTTGTTTGCTTAGCACGCAACCAATTGAGCAAATATTTTCGGCATATGTTTGAGCTAAATAACTACAACAACAACAATTATATTGTATAGAAAATACCAAGCAGAACGAACTGAAATATTAATAACAATACGAGTAACAATGCCAACTGCATTTTATTGTCCTTGAGCTTATCACCTTTTTTTTTTTTGCACAGCAAAACTATGAGTATTTACAACAAAAAATATAACAAAAAAATAAATAAAAAATTAACAACAAATACTAAAAAGAACGAACAACAACTGCATAATTCAAATATCAATTCAAATTCAACTGCTACAACACAACAAATGACGACGACAATGACGAAAAATTGTTAAATTCGTTAAAAAAAAAAGATATTTTTCTCAATTTATATTTTTTTATTCGTTTATTCAAGTTTTTGCTTTTCTTTTATAATTTTTTATAAATGAATTTATTGTTGTTGTTGTTGTTATTGTTGTTAGTGTTAAGCAACACGTTTTTTAGTTTATTCTTTATTTTTTGTTGTATTTTTTTTTGTTTGCACTTTTCTTTATTATATTTCGTTGAAAAATTCGATTATAATGAATATTTTTCGTCAATTATTTGACTATGGAGAAAATACACAGTAAAAAATATTTATATTAATGTAAAGAAACTTGAGTATAAGTAGAATGTTGGAAGGGGCCTTAAAATTTAAAAACTTGACAGAAAGAAATAAAGAATATGTTTGTTATAAGAGTTTTTCCTTTAGGGCTACAGAGCCTAGGGCAAAATGAGTGCCCTCCTCGATGACACGATGTTCTCCACTGATGGTTGATATGTCTTCTATTGTTCGGATTATTACGATTGAGTCATAAGTATGATATCAGTTATGCAAAAAACTAAAACCTCCAACAGGAAAAATTCCGACCTTTACAATGCACACTGGACCAAGTGCCCAACTTTTTGCCATAAAGTCTGTTAATGTAGGTACGGAGTTGAAACTTGGTGGATTTGATAATTGTAGCAAACATTATATTTTAGCAAAATTTCAAACCGATCCGACTACACCTACCTACCCTCACAGCCCATATGATCCCACATTGCGGATGCGTTGTATTTTGTAGGAGTTCATTAAATACAAAACTAAATTAAAGTAAACATTTTTTTAAAAATTTTATCCTGATTTTCTGTATGTGTAGTTTTTTAAACAAAAAAAAAAATTCATTTATTTTTCATATAAGCTCTTTATACTATTACAATTATTTTATTCTACATCTAATTCAATTGAATACAGATTAACACCTTCGCACTCACATTCGGAAATGGAATCGCAGTTATCAAATGGGGGTGGGTTTTGTTATCTATATGAAAAAGAGGTACTTCTAACAGAGCAATAGCATCTTTAAGCTATTTTATATTGATCAGACCTTTTCTTTATCGTAATACTGGAAAGAAGAGGATCTGACGAAACCATTGATCTTTGGAATACATCGTTTATATTATTAGTCCGTGAGTTAGGACAAGCATGCGACTGTCTGTCGCGCTTATAAAGTTTGTTACGAGCTTCTGATGCGTTTTCACCAAAACATAGTACCCGTGAGTAAAGTAGGTGCCATTGGATACCACGGGTATTTGCTCCTGTATGCAGTAATAGTATGCTCACAGAATTGTTGGTATTTTAGTGCATTAACTGGAAATTCAAAGGCAATGACGATTAATAGTATATGTAGGCTTTCTAATATATTCAAGTCGAATTCTAAAATTGATGCCAATAACTTTGGATTTTAAAAAGCCTTTCTGGCTGTGTTGCCATCATTTGTGTTCCCATTTGCTTCCATCTTGCTTTGGCTTATCTACGTGTAACCCCATTTCCTGCTACAATATTTTTTGAATACTCTGTTTTTTTTTATGATTTCTAATTTTTCCGTTTTATCTCTCACTGGCCATTTCTTAAATCCCATTTTATAGGAAATTTTAAGTAATAATTCGAAAATTCTTATCCAATCGTGAAGTGGACTCATCACATATTGAAGACTCCCAGGCTTCGGTTTAAAAACAGGTGAGGAAATATATTGCTAGTTTCCAAAAATTGTTTAAGGCCAGCTCCACAGATTGGGTACAATTGACAAGATATTGTCCTTGTTATAATGTTTAATACTTTGTCTACAAAATTTCACAGACTGTGGGGTCCGATTTATCCAAAGAACTGCACCCAAGTTAAGTGGTATTATGGTTGTGAAAGAAAGATCTAAAGAAACGGGCTCGTTTTCTTCAAATCTCTGTTTGTATATGCTTTGTCCGGTTGAACTGTCAAATCCATAGCTCAAAATTAATCTTCTTGCAAGAGTAAGATTCGGCTATCAGTATGATTTAATTTTTAATTATTATTTTTGATTCTTATTATTTTTACTCAAATTTACAAATCACAAATAGTTTTTATATTTTATAAGAAACTGAAGGAAAACGGGCAAAATCGGGCGAAAAGTGTCACGTTGAAACGAACATATCCAAGAATACTTTCTAATAATTACATTTTGACCAAAATTGGGCGAAATTTAGTCTTTACTCCATAGCAAACAATTCAAAGAAACACATTTAATAAACAGAACACATATTATTTACGTTACACATGCCTTCATCTTTCTTTTCCATATTTAATTATAATATTTGGTTAACTAGTTCAAAGTTTTAGTAAAGTTTCTCGCTTTTTTCTGAAAATAAACAACTGATCAAAGTTCGAACTTTGTAGGCTTGGCGAAAGCTCAGGGTTGCACTCCGATAGCTTTTGTTTCTTGAATTGTTTTATTTAAAGTATGCTTTTTAAGAAAAAAACAACTTAAATCAAGTGTATAATATGTTTTCATTAAAAATTGGACTTTATGCCAAAAAGTTGGGCATTTGGCCCAGTGTGCAATGAAAATTTAGGAATTAGTTCGCATTTTATGGCGCACTGGGCCATGTGAATTGTCGTAGCGTGTATCTGAGGTGCGATTATAAGCATTTAAAGATCACACTTAAGTGTTAAGTCAACAAACACAACAAGTAAAATGCTTATAGGCCAAAATCAATAAATTTTTGCTCGTCTAGTTTTAGACAAATATTTTCTAATATTTTTTTAAAAAAAATATCAATCTTTCTATTAACTGATAAGGCCCCGGCGAGATTCGAACTCACGATCTCCTGTTTACTAGACAGGCGCTTTAACCAACTAAGCCACGGCGCCAAGTTGGGCAACTGTAACAAAAATATCTAGAACTAAAACTATAAATAGAAACACCAAACAAAAAGTATTAAAAAAACCTAGTGAATTGGATGAATTATCGTTTTGGTATAAATTGGAAATTTATCTTAAGTAATATTTGTAATAATCAAATGAAAAGATAAAATTTGTTTTATTCTACATGATTTTTAGTAATTTTTTGTAGCTTTTGTCACTATTAATAGGAATAGTTTATAAGACTTTGAATTTTTGGTTAGACAAACAACCAAGAGAAAGAGTCAAGCTGACTAAATAGAACAACAGAGTAATATTTTGGAACAAATTGATTCAATAATTTATTAATAAATTTCAGTCATTAATAATACATATATTGAATTATTGAATATATTAAAAGAATCAAAGATTTTATTTTCATATGTGACAAATTAGATTTTTCCAATTCATCAGTTTGTTTTTTAATTTTTTGTTTTGATTGAATATTTGTTATTGAAAGTGACTCATTTTATTTTTCTTCAATATAATTGGAGATGACACGTTCACTAGTTTGTCAAATATTTTTGTATAAGTCATTATGACCTTTGTGTACCCAATACACTCCGTAATTCATGACCAAAATAAGTGATTTAACTTCATAGTTTTAGGAACTAATATGCTATAGGCAAAGCAAAGATTTTCAATCCTTTATTGAATGAATATAAAGAATGACATTGGCCCATGAAAGTTTAAAATGACTTAAGATTTTAATGTATTCAATCTAAATTAAAGTTTGTCTAAAATTTGGTATTGCCAAAGAAATATCTGATGCAATTTATAGTTCTATTGTTGAACATACGAGTATCTCATACATACATATATCATTTTGGACATAATGTGGATAGTTTTAAAAGTATTTAATTACCAGAAATAGTAATAGTACATATGTATCTCTATAAAATTTTATTTTAAGTGTAGTATATTGAAAACAATTACATTTTCATAGTTTCTTTTGGTGTTTTTTTGTGGTACCACCTCTGTCAGTTTGTCCCTGACTGCCTGCATGCCTTCTTTTATGCCTTCCAGTCACTCAGCCAGTCTGCCTGCCTATCTTTTCATATTCAGTTCAGTTCAGTTGAGTCTATCTCTTGTATGCATGTCAATCTATAAACCAGACCCTTGCCCCTTTATCACCCGCCCATTGCTAGCTATCATCATCATGCTTCAACATGCAATTTAACTCTGCACAAAATAATAAGAGTAACAATTGGGTACTTTTTTTCTATATTGTTGTATTTGTTTTTGTTGCATTCGCTGCTGCCGTTAGCAATATTGACATTTGTTGGCGACAATTGATTTTTGTTTTGTGCATATTTCATTTCCCTCCACCACATCTTGCAGTTTTTTTTTATATTTTTATTTAGCAATTTATTAGTTCGTTTGTAGTTTGTTCAGTTTTCTGTGTGCTTTTTCGTTTATTTTTCGTTCGTTATTTAGACAACTGCTGAAATATTTTTTGAGTGCAACAAAAAGAACAACAATAATAGTACAATAGCAACAACAAAGAATGTAAGTATAAAAGCAATAACAATAACACTCACAAAAGCATGTAACTAATACACGCGCCATCAACAAAAAAATGGAAAAAAATAAACAAAAAAATGGGAAAAATGAAAAAAAAAAAAAAAAAAAGTATAAAAAAATTGGAAAAAATAGTTTGCAAAGGAAAAAAAAATTGTTATACTTATGTATGTTGTTGGCTCTATAGTTTTGCATTCTGTGTTGTTGTAAAGCGGTCCCCAGATGTCCAAAGTATTATTTGCCAACTGCTGATCGTTTGTAGATGAATAAATAAATAAATATAGTATAAAATAGTTTATATGATGGATAACAAGCACCAATGCTGCTCTTAGCTTCTCTTTTCCCATTCGATCTTACCGGTATGTGAGATCCTATCGATAATCTAGGCTTCAACTGGCATCGCTCCCTGGATGCTTCTTCTATCTACTGAGTCTTTTTACCAGGACAAGTAAGTCCAGCAAGGAATGATGTGTTTAGATAATACTGTGGAATATATTTAGACTTTGAAAAAGAAGTCTGTCGAAATGACGAAATGAGATGAATGATGATGTATTTTATTTATGTGAACCACCGGTTAAGAACTATAAAAATAATGTGGCAACCACTGTTTCGTGTGCTAGCGTGGGAGATAATTTGAGAGGACACATCATTCTCAAAAAGAAGAGATTGCATAGAAAAAGTTTTGGATAGCGCGCCATGTCCTAAGTAGTTTTCTTGAGAAAGTGGCACGTAGATTGTAGGTTTGGGTTCCCCATCTATGCACCAAGCAATTGAATAAATTAACCAAAAATATTGTATATCTATGCCCGCTGAATACAAATTATTACATAACCATCCAATCTTACCTAATACTGATCATCTTACTAATTGGATGTACCCAAAATATTGCCTCTAAAATCAGCCACAGTGTTTTCGGACCTTACTGTACATCTATGGACTACTTAAGGCATTTGTTTGTCATCTTTTTTTGCTGTTGATTTTCGTTATTGTCGTCGTCCATTGCTGGTGCTGCTGCTGCAATTGCAACTGCAACTATAATTTCGCGTCTTATCTAATTGTTGTTACAATTCTTCTTATTGTTGCTTTTGTTGTTTTTTCTTATATAAAGTTCTTATCTGTTTCTTTGCTGTTATTTCTTAAGGCATTTTATTTTTGTTTTTTTTTGCAAAATTCTTTTTTATTTCGTTGTTGTTGATAGTTTTTATTTTAAGTTTTTATTTAATTTTTTGTGTGTTTGTGTGTCGAAATCAGGGCAAATTCATCATCATTATCAACCACATCATCATCATCATCATCACCATTACCAGTAGTAACATTTGAGTGTTTCAAGATAAGGTTTTTTTCTTTTTATTTTTTACAGTTATTATTATTGTTGTATGAAATTCGTCATATTTGTTTTTGTTTTTTCATTATTGTAAATTTTTGTAAAATTATTTTTGTATTTTATTTTTGTTGTTGTTTCGTTCCACGCGATTTAATCATTTCGGGGGAAATTTGATAATTTGAAGGTGACCCCAATTTGTAAAAAAATTTGTATTTTATTTTTTTCGTGAGTCTCATTTAGCGAGATAAGAATTTGTAATTCTTTTTGCTCTTTTCGTTTCATTTTTTGTTCATTTTTGATAATAGTGTATTTAGCACAAAATTTACAACGAAATTAGAAATAAAATAAAATAAAATACTCGTATTAAGTAATGAGGGATTAATGTTTATACTAAAGGGTTTTCCAATAAGAGGTGATATTTTGAATAGCCTGCTATTTCGGCTGTGATTTGACATGACTATGCCATTTATCAAAATGGAACGATACACGCTTCAACAACGCATTAAAATTATTAAAATTCACTATAAAAATGGTGAAAATTTGGCAGAGACGGTTCGTAAAACTAAAACATTTTTGGGTCGCCGTGAAGCACCTTGTCGGACAGCAATACAGAAATTGGAAAAATGGAATTCGTGAGGCTATCGAGGACATCAAAATAACATCTTATTGGAAAACCTTGTAGTTTTGTTATTTATTTAGTTATGTGATTTTGCCACCTTTAGACAATTCTATTGATCATTTAAGAATATAGTGGTGAACCAATCAGATATTTATGGAAGTGAGAGAAAGTATTGTAGCAAGTGATTCAATTTATTTAAAAAGATCCATAACAAAACAGATTACAAATTTCATACTTAATCCTTATTCATGACTTTTCTTATTTAATTGGTAACTTCCAATAGATTCTTTGGGTGGAAAGGTTTATGGAAATTTTCGTTCGTACAATATTTTGAGTGCGCTCATATCAATAGACATATGTCTGTACATATGAGTTGGTGGTTGCACAGTACGTGATTACCGTATTATGTGTCAATTGTGTGGTTTTGCAAACACAGTTCTATGGTGCTTTTTCCACCAAAGCCAAAGATCCTAAAGTTAATGCACAGTACGTGATTACCGTATTATGTGTCAATTGTGTGGTTTTGCAAACACAGTTCTATGGTGCTTTTTCCACCAAAGCCAAAGATCCTAAAGTTAATGCTAAACAGCATAAAGGGCCAATTTTTATACTCTTCACGGGAGTGAATAGTATTATAAGTTTGTCATGAAGTTTGTAACACACAGAAGGAGACATCGCAGACCACATAAAGTGTATATATTTGTGATCAGCTCGAAGGGACTAGTTGATTTAGCCATGTCCGTCCGTCCGTCCATCTGTATGCAAACTAGTCCCTCTGTTTTTGGCTAGAAAGCTGTAACTGTACCTCCCATATAAACCCAAATTAAATGACAAACTTATAAAGAATTGTAGTACAATAAAAGTGCCACTAACACTTTGTTCTTTGTTGATATTCTGAGAGAATATAGTGATGCTAAGAAAGGAAGGTTAGATGCAAGCCGGAGGAGCGTGAAGAGTATTTCATCTTTGGCATAGCCATTCTTTCTGGTTTCTTTACTCATTCCATACAATAAAATTCCCACTATGAAGTTTGTTTTGGAATACTTATGATAATAATCATTATTATTATTAATACCTTATTCAGCATGGACTATCAATGAATTCTTCTAATGAAATCTGGTCTTGTTATCAGTACATGGAACTGTTCTAACACCCATACTTGGAACATTGGATGGCATTGGAACTTAGAAGATCTACCTATTTACATTTCTATGTACCAAAAAACTATTCTTCCTTTTTTTAAATCTTTAAATCTCGGATTTAAATTTAATTAAAAATATATCTTTCCGCTTTTCAAGTTTATCTCAAATACATATTGGACTTTTAGCTTCGCTTACACACAATTTTCTCTAAACTCGGTGCCCTGCGATTCACTAGACAATTCATACTAATTCATCCTTTTTCTCTTAGCTTCATTTTTAAGTTTTTTTTTTTTGTATATAAGAATGTCTACTCTAATGTTTTTTGAGTTGAAGCTGAATTATCGTTTGATTTTTTTAATATTTTATGAAAATTTCTAGACATAACACAATGAATATCATGTATGGTAATAGTACATAGTGTCATAAAAACAATATAAAGTTCACTTTAAATTAAGCAAGTCACAATAACAACAACAAGAACAATAAAGACATGCAACATACAATATATACCAAATCACACATATGTACACACATAGATACATTTAGTTATCAAAGAAATTTTAATAAAAACCAAAACTGACATCATAAAATATGCACAAAGCCAAAGACAATAACAATACGAAACAGGATACCCCACAGTAAGTATAACAGAAGCCCTACTACATACTCATGCCCTACACTACGACCACCCAATTTCCCATTTCATTTGAGTGTTATGTGAGTGAGATATGTGAGTGTGTGTGTGTGTGTATTTGTGCAATTTCAAGCCACACACATACAAACACCCAGAAGAAAACTTAAAAAACGACAAAAATGTTGGGAAAAGAAAAGAAAAAATGGGAAATTTTCGTTAAAAGACTCAAAAAAAAAAAAAAAACGAATGCAAGCAACAAGTCGTCATTGTTCTTTTTATTGTTTTTTTTTTTTATCGAAATAAACGAAACGTAAAAAAAACGAGTGCATAAAACACGAAGTGTTGGGAAATGTTAAAAAAATAGGAAAAAAAAGTGAATAAATAAGGAAATAAGAAAGCAAAAAAAAAAAAAATGAAGGAAAAGGGAGTATGGAACTATACTACAAAAATAGTATTTGAGTGTGTGTGTGTGTTTGTATATAAATGCATATATACCATAGATGTATCTGAGTGTGTGTGAACTAAAGTTTGAGTGAAGGAGAAAGCAAGAAAGTTTGACTGAGAGAGAGAGTGAGAAAAAGTAGTTAAAAACCAAGGAAGCAAGTGAACAAGTGAATGAGCGTACATTGGCCTGGGTTAAGGTTTGGTTTGGTTTGGTTTTGGTTCAGTTTTTGGTTCAGTATCTCCTTCTTTTTCATTCTATCCTTTTTCTTCTTCTTCTCACTCTATCGATATCTCTCTTTCTTTTTGGTCTGTCTTTCTCTTATGGTTTCCTGCTCCTAGACAAAACATGCCAAAAACAAATAAAAATCTCACAAAAACGAAGAATAAAAGAAAGAAAATTTTGTTTTATGAAAACGAAAAGAAAACAAAGAAAATAGGAATGAAAAAGGCAACACCCGAACTAAATAGTGTTGTTGTTGTTGTTGTTATTTCTGTCATCGTCATCGTTGTCAATGTTAGCCATTGTTGCATCAACTCCTGCATCCTTTTTTCTGCCACTCCGACACATTAACTCCACAGACTCCTGTTGCGCTTTTGCTGTGCTTTGCTTTGCTTTAGTAAAAAGTTTCGTAACTTTATTTTCTCACATCCTTCCTGCAACACATCGTCATCATCATCAGCATTCACATCATCACCACCATCACCATTGCAGGAAGCATCTTCATCATCATTCATACTAGTAGCATCAGTTGGTTGGTTGGTTTGATTTCAACTGTTGGGGGGTTTTTTTTTTGGGTGCAAAATTTATCTACGAGTATTTTTTGTTGGCCAAAAAAATCAAATAACAAAATGTTGCAGACACAACAACATCAGCAACAACAATAACAAGGAAACATTTCGAAAATGTGGCACATGCCAGAGCACACTATTTGCATGCAACAGTTATGTGTATCTGTGTAAATACGGGTGTGTGTATAGAAGTATCTCATCAACATGCATCCATCCAAGCACTCATAAAAGAACTTCACATAACCCTCAAAAAAAATAGTGTAGTGTTGTTTTTATTATTATTTTTTTGGTGGTTTTTTGGAGTATTTTATTATCTTCTACTATTTAGTTGAATGGTGAGAGCATCATCATCATGTCGAGCAACCAGGATGCTAAACGATACTTGAGCGGCATTTAATTTTGGCTTCTACTATTTTTTAGTTGGTGTTGCCTGTTGCATGTTTGTATTTCTGCTTTCATTGTTGCTGCTTGTTTCCAGATACATTCATATGAGGAGTAGAATAGCCTTTGTTCTGTTTTTGTTAAGTGCTTTGTGTCGTCATCTCAAGTGACTTGATTTCGTTTCGTTTGGTTTGGTTTGGTTTGGTGTCCTTTGTACTATGATATACAAAAAACTTAGTTTATTACACAAGTGCGGTGGCAGTTGCAAGTTTAATAATAATTCGCCTTTGTGGTTATACGTTTTGAGGTTGAATTCATTTTTCTTTACAGTATTTTTGTTTTTATTTATTAGAATAAATTCATTTTGGTAATATGAGTGTTGAAATTGGCAACATAGTCGAACATTTCTATGGATATGAGGTTGTAATGTAAGTGTATGTTGGCTTGTGTCTGAGTTGCTGTGTGAAATAAATGATAGCCACAAGGCAACCAAAGTTCTTTTATATTTTATTGTATTGTATAATGGTCATTAAGTCAAAGCTAATTGTCCTGTAGCCCATGAAGAGAGAGAAAATTGTAGTTTTTGTAAACTTGGTAAGTATTTTAGAGGATTTAATTTGACGAGTCAGGGAAATAGATATGAGTTCTAAAAGGAATGGATGTTCTGGATGTCCAAATATCACGCTATACCACTGGGAAGACTGTCAAGCATGGAGCATAACCCATTTCCCTTGGTGAAGCATCAGCGTTGTCATTGCCATTATTCTTGCATGACCGGTAACCCAAAGAAGTTCCATTTTTTAATGTAAAAACGTTTTTAAATAGGGATCAATAGTAATGTGAAAATCTGACGCTGTGTTACATGTGAAACACTGTCGGTGTCGCCAATTCTTTTAATATATCTTGTGACTTAAAAGCTGTAGCATCAAGTAATTTATATATTCTGAAAATAGACGAATACTCGGTGCCTGTAAGTGCAATTTAGTCAATGCGCGCTTATGTCATCAAGGGAGGAGGGGTGTTGAAAAAGGTACAAAAATTCTGAAAATGATTATCTATGTAAGAACTCTTGAGAAGGGTTTCGCTGATTTGATTTGGCTTCATGTTGATTCCCATCGGCAAACGTTAAATCATTAAACTGATAATGTTGAGGCCTAAATTAAAATTTATATTTTGACTTATTTTCTTCTTTTGGGCTATAAAAATTATACGTCTCTAGTTTCTTTTTATTCAAATTTTCTCTTCCTTTCTCATTTAGACAATACAATGATCAATAACTAACAACTTCATTAGGGTCAAGACCATTGCAATAGCAATAAATACACAAAAGATACAATTATATTTTTTTACCAATACACTTCATTTGTATATATGCAATACAACGATCTATATGCATAGATATGAATATACGTGTATGCACACAAAAAAAAAAAAAACTGAGCAACACAACAAGCACAATAACAACTAATAGCAGCCAATAAAATCCAAAGCCAAGAGCAAGTCCAATGGTAAAAATTTCTGCAACAGCCTGCATTAGTTGAGTTGGCAACAACAACACAAACAACAATCAAAGATATAACTACATGCGGTGATGATTGTGGTGGTGGTGAGGTTTCAAGCCTCTAAACTTAAACTTGTCTTTTCAAATTTTTCGTCTCTTCCTCCTGCTCCACCTCCTCTATGTTTTAGTTTGCATTTTGTAGGTGAACAAAACCATGAACGAATGAAGCTTGTAACTTTGTTTGAGTCTTAAGTTTTGATCTTAACTCAAACGCTTGGTTCTTGACTCAAAGCATTCAAACAAACAGCGACAGCGACCTTACAATAGTTGTAGATACATATTGAAGTAACTTAAGATATTGTTGTTAGTAACATGTATAGTATACCTTGTTAGTTACTTGGTTAAAGATCTCAGAGATCTTTAAGACGAACGATGTTAGAAATGGAAATGCGCTTGGTTGCATATGCAACAAGAGCGAGGCAATAAAAATATGTCGTTACTACTCTACACAAGTATCTATGTATATCTGTGTTAGTCTTGAATGTGTGTTACTGGATCTGTAAGCCACTTTAGGTTTCATTTTCGATCTTCCTGTGATTCTTGTTTTAGATGTTGTTGCCTTTTGGCGCGTGCTTTAAGCATTTCTTGTTCAATTTCAACTTTAGCTTTGTAGGTTGTAGATACAAGCATATTTCCTGTTCCCGGCAGGTGGGAGTTATCATGCTTTTGACTTATTTAAATGCAACATAATTAATCTTTTATGTTTCTGAAATACTTTAAAATTTACTATTTTTACCATTTACCATTTAAAATAAAATGACAAGTAAAATCTTTTTATTTTTTGTTTTTGCTGCAAGTCAAAGCGACAATCTCGATATGCTCTCATAAACATTGCAAACAATTCTAAAGTTCGAGGTAACGGCAGCAACAGCGACAGCAACAATTGCAAAAAATAAGAGTAAATGATATAAAGATAGAAACAATAAAAACTATAACTTGCCTAGAGAACAAAAAATTGCTACATATATAAAAACAGAAATTTATGAAAAAGAATTGAGCTTAAAAATTGGAAATCCGTAGAGACCTCGAAAAAATGGAGGTCATCGCTCGCATCGTCGCTCATTGGCTTCTACAAACTGCCAAACTAAAATTAGAAAAAAAAAAAAAGAAATATTGAAATACTCGTAAAAAGCAATTCAACGACAAATAAAAAATGTATGAATATTGACAATGCACAATCATTGTCTGTCTATATGTCTGTTTGTCTGTCTATCATCATCGTCAATGGCATTTGTTTGCCATGAAAATCCAATGCAACGAAGCGTTGCATTTTTGGTCAACAGAATTGCCAGATTGGTGAATATCTGTCTGTTTGTACGCACTCTTTGGTATGCAATGCACGCATGGATGCATGAAATTTGAGAGATATTCATATGAGTACTACAATGATGAAAATATGATGAAAATGAAACCTTATAAAGTATTTCAAATATTCTTTTATGTCACAATGTGATCAAGGAGATACAAATAAGATTAGAACTTTTTTTCTTCTTGTCAAATTAACAAGTATTTGAAGCATTTAATTAGGCAAATGACCCCATAGAAAATTATGAAAAAAATTCAAGGTAATCCTTGGATCGTAAGTAAAAGATTTCTAAAGTCACTTTAGCGAAAATTGAGATGGAAGGGTTATTACAAAATTAAAACCAGGGCTACCTGCATTTTACTCAATTATGCACGATTTGTTCAACATGAACTAAATTAGATTTTTTTTTTAAATTATGGTCCATAATCCTTTGATTTTTATATCAGTATATTTTCTACCAATTTAAGAACATGGACACTGGGAATAGTATCCAATTTATGCTGTATTCTCCCCCAAAATTAATTTCCCTAGTGGACGCCAGCCCGGATCTATGATTTTTTCGAAACAGGGCAGAAATTTGCCAGAGGCAGAAACTTGATAGGCGCCCCTCTCTCCAGCTCAAACTCACAAATATAACATATACAATGGTATTTTCTTACAAGTCGACGGTGAGCCAACCAGGCTTCCGAATGCTAGGCTCTTTGTGGAGCAAGTTTTTCATTTTCAATCATGTTATATTATTATTTTGACGCCCCTGAAACTGCCGCCCGGGGCGGGTGCGCCGGTTCGCCCCTCCCTAGATGCGGGGCTGGTGGACGCTCTAATGGAGTTTGGAAACCTCCCCTTCTCCATCCGGGGCTTGTGCCGTCCACTCCTTCACTTGATATGGTGACTCTTAAAGCTGAAGGCTTCACGCGCAGTATGCTTTGGGTCACAAACTAGCTGGTTAATCTCTTCAAGCTTGGGATTCGGAATGGCTCCACAAAGTCGTTTGAGAAATGCATATCTGGCCTTACTTTGTTATGGGATCCTATATACTAACTAGGGGAACATGTAATTTGAGAATCTAGGAGGAAAAGGCATAATTCCAGGTGCAATGGCTGATACTTTACTGGTGGATACTTTTCTTTGTTTCTTTTACAATAAGTTTTCAGTGAATTAGAAACTTAATTATTCAATTCCTAGTCAATAGACAAGCAAAGTATTGATGTGTATTTTATTAAGACTTGGCTCCGAACATTTATAAGCGTCAATTAGATATGCAACTCTAGAATTTCAAACAAGTATTGATCCTATTAACATACATAATTGTATTTCTATGTTTTACTGAAATAATTCACACTGACTTCAATTTTCAAAATGTGTGAACTTTTCATCATTCAAGGTTCAATACATTAAACTATAATATTATAATTTCTAGAAAGTATATCTTTTTGTTTCGTGAGTTCAATTATGAGTATGTTGAATTGAAATTTAATAAGCGAACACACTTCCGCGTTTATTTATTTGTTTTTTAATGTAATTTATAATAAATGAATAAAATAAATTACATAAAAAATCCTCACATGAAAATCAATTTAAGTTTTACACAAAATACAATAAATTAATGTTCTCTAAGGTTTAGTCAGAAATGCAAATTAAATTTAGTTGAGTTGAATTGAGTTGTGTGCATAGAAGATTTTTCTCAATTTTCATTTTGAATGCTAGAGAAGTTTAAACAGCTGCATCATATTAATGCAACACACATACTTATATTTGTAGAATAAAACAAAAAACATAAATTACAATTTGAATAAATAACTACTACTAGTACGTTATGTCCGATTATAGTTGCATAGAAAAACATGATTTCAAGGTCAGACAAACAACAACACAAACACAGCAAGTGAAGTTGATGTACTTGAATAAAATATTTAAATATATTCTTAAAAAAAAAAATAAAAATAAATTAAAGGAATTTTTTTCGTTAACAAATTTTATTGTTCTTTAGTTAAAAACATTTTTATCTAATCAAAGACACAAACATTGCTTTTTATACTCTTTCTGATTAGTGTTAATAGAGATGTTCAATAAGCATAGAATTGTGACTCAGAGAACCCAGGACAACCATGCTTATTGCTGCTAGTTTTTTGTTTATCAAGCTGAAATTTGGTACAAACAAGTTCGATTGTATGAACTAGGATCTCGAATAGATGGTCACAAACTGAAATTTTTGGATTGAGTCCTTGGTTAAGTAAGAAACCTTTGCCCAAATTCTATATTTATAACTAAGCTGTTTTGCTGTAAATACTTCAAGTGTTAGTGATTGTTTTCCTAACTTCATTGTGTTTCCTCCAGATGATACGTTTGCCTAGTACTCAAGTTAATTACATGTTGAGTTTAAGGTGTTGTATCATAGTGTGGATAAGAGTTGTTAGGGGTCTGTAGACTTGTTGTTTAATGATTTTAAGATTCTGTAGCCGGTTATTACTTCCACCTATGTAAATCCGAAGTTGTTTTATCATAGGGGCTTATATAACATAACATCATAGATGCCTTTTTTATGATGGACTAAGTTAATGTTTTTCTTTTACTCATCTTCAAATAAATTGTAAATTTCACTCAATTACAATACTTAATTAGATTATATACCAAGTAAAGGGTAGCTTTTCTCAAGACATATGACATTTGCCTTTTAGCCTTCTTGTTTTGCTACCTGTTGTGCTATTGCCCTTTCCCTCTGTTTGTCTCATACAATATACATATTTCTTTTAACAATATTAACACTTTCCTTTTCATATTCTCTTAGATAGTCTTATTTGTTGAAACTTTCTTATAATTTGTTTTTAATTCTATTTCGAATCAAAACAAGTCCCCACTATTATAAATAAACTAAATTTATTATGTCAATATGCACTTTGTGCCTTGGTCGTCTTGGTCTCTCGTCAATAACAACAAAAACAAAGACTTATTGTAAGATATAATACACACATATATTATAGATAGATAGATAAATTCATGCATATATAAAGATAGATAGATTTTTATTTAAACTTGTTTCGTCGCTACCTTTGTACGAGTATTCAACAACAAATTACGCTCCAACAACTTTGTCTCGTCGTCGTCGTCGTTACTATTATATTTTTTTTCGTCATTTATTCCGACATTTTGTTGATAAATTTTTCTTGACTTTTTTGTTATTTTTTATAGATATATTTTTCTATTATTTTTTGCTGTTGGCCTTGATATTTTGCAAAATTTATTTATGAAATCAAATGCATTTCGAACGCAGCAACGGCAACGGCAACGTTGACGACTTGTTGCATTTATTAGAATTTGTTCTTCTAACCCTTACGACTTGCCATGTTTCTTTGCCTTCTCAAAATGATATTTGTATCTGTAACATTTATAAGTATCTATGTTGTGCAGCTTAGAATGAAATACAGGAAGCCACAAGCTGGTGCTGCTGCTGCTGCTGTTGAATCGTTTGTTCGATTCAATACTAGTTTCGATTTGAGTCAAATAAAATAAATAAATAAATATAAAAATACATGCAAACACATCTTTAAAAGAACAGAGAAAGAGAACAGTAACTACAACAGCAACAATAGTGAGCTGAGCTATCGTCAGCTACTATTATCTACGTATCTATCTGTCTATCTATGTATCTTTTTTATATTTATTCACTAATTTTGAATGCATTTGTTTGAATTTTACGTTTTTTTAGGCTGGGCTGACATATAACAGTGGCAAGCAAAATTAAGTAAATGTTCATCATTTTTGCAGATTATATTGTATTTTGTTTAAGAAGCCAAAATTATAAGAATGATACCAGACATGGTAGTCCTTAGTTTATTTTTTCTAAGGCCACATTAGTGAAAAATAAAATAGGAGTGGTTATGAAAACAAAATTAATTCAATTATTCTTACTACTACAATTTAATCCATAAGATGTGGTTTTTTAAAACATTATGCCCTCATAGGCATATTTTCAATAAATTAACTGGGAATGCTATTTGTACTGCACTTTGTCCCAAAATTTAGTTTTGTTAGCCTGCTTTTCGCTAATCAACACAGAAGGATTTTGAATCGATAATTCCTTCTACTGAAAGTGTTGCTTTGACAGTCAACTCTAGACTATATGAGCAACATGCTTTGATAACACAGGCCGACAAAATTTAACCAACATTCAGACCCAGAAACCAGATTATATTTATTGTATTTTCCTACATTTGAAAATCGATTGAGATAACATAGACATGATATAGTCGATTACTAATTTTTTTGAAATGAGACTTATTTTTCTTAAAATTTTGTCTGACACCATAAGTGTGCTAACTCACCACACCCCTACACTGTCTAACCCTCGGGCACCGAGTCACACACAGCCCTTACCCCTAGAAACAACCCCTATCATACCGCAAGCAGGCTAACCCACTTAACCCTGGGGACAGCGTTATTTCAGGTGAAGGAAAATTTAGAAACATGAAAATTTTAAAATGCGATATCTCAGCGAAAAAAAAAATGATATTTGAGCAAACTCAACGCAATTTGAAAGAAGAAGACTTGTATTTAAAGATGCCAGCCTATTATTTTGGTGAAAGAAAACATCTGCAAGGCTACATAACCTCAAATATGGGCAAAAACAGTGTTTTTTGCACTTTTAGGTTAGGATATATCGAAAACCAAAGCTGATAGAGCAATTTGAGGCCAGATTTTGATTCATCGCATCAAAATCCTTCGAAAATATATAGTACGGTTTCTGGGTCTGAGATGCTGTTGGCCTGTGTAATCATCATCTTGCTGAATAAACTTTTATCTCTTAAAGTAGAGAAAGTCGTTACAAGATTGCAACATGATGCTTTGGAATCCTCGAAACATTTATTCAATTTTGTTGGCCACTGTACATACTATATTCATAGATACATACTTTTGAGAGACACAAATACATTTACACATTTATGAAATACAATTGCAAGTTTTTGTTGTTACGATACTATTTTTTGTCATTATTTGCTCTTTTTGTTGAAATTCTTTTTTCGCGAATATTTTTTTTTTATTTGTCTATTTATTTATTTATTTTTGCATTTCGTTTTTTTTTTCTTTTAAGTGTAAGGCTCAGATTTCCATTTGAAATTTGTTTATTTTTGTTTTTGTTTTGTGTGTTGTTGTTGCTATTATTTCTTTGTTCTCTTGCACAAATATAGACAAAATTAATAAAACGTAATTTCACTGACATGTTCACGCCATCTTGGTTTTTTTCATGATCACTAAAAATATTCGAAAAATAAAAGTAAAAAATATATGTATATGAAAATTGTATCTATGAAAATTAACAACATTACAATAAGAGGAAGCAACAATTTGAAGATGCAACTAAGTGCCTTAGACCAGTAGAAGAAGAAGAAGGCCTCAATTGCAGTAGTAGTTTGAAGCCTTAAACTTTATTAAAGGCTACCAGTGCAGATCATAGTAGAGTAGAGTAGAATAGAGTAGCAAAAGAACAAAATGTCCATCATAATCAACGTCCATCATCAACTTCTGCTCTGCCGCGTGCTCTGGTGGCACGCCTACTAAAACGGCTACTGATGTACACTTGTCTCGACTATTGCTACTTGTATCTGGTATTTGGTATCTGTTGCTGTTGATGTTGTTGTATTAACCTACGGCTAAAATGCTACTACCAAAGTCATCATTTTTCATCAAAATGTTGCTTGCTTTCATGGCTTTTATCTTTTGCACATTTTGTTAAATTTCTCCTTTTTTTTTGTGATTTTGTTTTTTGCTTAACGAAAAATCAAAGTCACTTGAAAAACGAAATCTTTGAAAAAGTGGTCGAACAGCTTCTAGTCTTCTAGTTTCTTTTGTTGTCTACCTCATCATCATCATCTTAAGACCCTCCATCATCATCATCAGTAACATCAGCATCAACATTATTTTCATCTACATCCTTTAGAAGAAACTATCAAACATAAAATGATGATGGGCGTCTCAAATTCATAGGCGTACCACAAAGCACTAGAAGAAGGAAATATCTACTTATTACAACATTGTGTTAGTATTATAGTTTTCTATAGTTGCTCTTTTTGATGAGGATGAGTTATTTTCTTCGGCTTTGGACAGGTGAAATTAAGTAATAAATGATATTTAAATTTTAATATCTTAAACTGATTTTAGGTTTAGATTCGTTGGTCTCTTTATGTAAAACAAGAAAAGTTCTGATAAAGTCAAGTCCTCATGTTTTTTCATCGAAATTCAAAAAATAAGTTATCTTTCAAGCTGAAGAAGTTTTTGTCTGAAAACAGTCACAAAATCAATTGCCAAACTTTCGAAAGTTCATATCTATTTCAAACTTTATTAAATGAAATTAATAATAATTGCAATTAATTATTAATTTGATAATAATAACTCAAGTTAAAGAGAGTTGTACAAAAATAAAAGACTAATAAAACAAATTAATATATGCACTTCAAATAAAAATGAAAAAGACAAATTTAAAGATGTCTAGAAGGTGCACATATGAAACCTGACTTAACGATGTTAATTTTTCGTATTTAAATATTTCCATAAAACATAATCGTAGAATTCATATATATACTTATGACGACATCGGACTGAAAAACAATAAAAATTTTGCCTTTTTCTTGAAAACTTATCCAAATAAACACGACTTTACAATATTTTTATATTACATTCGAAGAACACAAGACATGCTCATATAACATGTGAGCAAAACCATCACCATCATCATATGAATATCTTATATTTCAATCTTAAATTTTATTCTCAGAATATTGTTTTTTTATTATTATTTTTGAATACCCATTCACGAGCACACAGATACATGAACATATGCATTCGTATGTATGTTTGCGATAAACGCGTGCTCTCATGTTGCGAATGATAGGTAAATGGGGCGTTTGTGTAATTATTTTTTTGCAAATTATTATTAAAATCGACCGACATTGACCCTTGAGTCTCAATGGAAAATAAATTGAAAATTATAATTAAATTGAAAAAAATAATTTAAATTTTTTTATGCCGCAAAAGTCATTATCAAAATACATATATTGAAATAAATATAAAGATAATTAAACAATTATTTGTAATCTGAACTTTGAACTGTAAACGTGTTATATAACTGTTTTTTTGGATATTAAAAATAGCTTATCAACTTTAATGAAGAATTATTTTTATACTTCCATATATTGAACTCATATGTATTTAAAATTTATTTAAGAAAATTCAAGACAAAAGACTTTTGAACACTCAAATTTTCGAATTAGCATATAGATGCGATGTGACAGATACCTGAACAGATCGGTTTTGAATATGACTTATGCAATGGAACCCCTAGCATTTGGAAACTTATAGGAAATGAAATGACAAACAGCATAAAGATAAATATTGCCAATTTTACCAAGTTATTTATCTTCCCAGCAAGAGTTACGGGCCTGACGAGCCCGCCTTCCGCGAGTCGTGGCGCATGCCAACAAATGCTTTGAACCTAGACTTAGGTGAACAGAAGCTTAACCTTTAAGGGCAATGGAAGAATGTTTTGAAGTAATAAATCAGTTTAGGAGTAAGCATACTGCCCAGTGGACGAGGCCACCACACACGTAGACACGACGGTGGCTATAGGTCCGAAAGATCACCTCCCAACATCATTTAAAAAAAAAAAAAAAATTAAGTGTTGGATGTTCCATTTTTAGATTTCATAGTTGCATTTTCTTAAACTTTTATCATTATTTTAGGGTATTTCTATTAACTGCGTGACAGATATTCTGTCATTGACATATGTACTATAGTGACACAGAATATTGACAATTTATTTTGAATTAGTTACAATTTAGATTGTGTTAAACTATCAAATGTGATTCTGACTATCGGATACCCTAAACCTTTCAAATTTAAAGTGATGTAATAATTACTGAGTGTTTTTTTAATGATAAAAACTGCCACAGAACATTAATACATTTATATTTAATTTTTGTAGATTCAACTTTATTTCATTTATATCTATATCTATCTATATATATATAAAATCGTAAGCCTTTTCGTGTCTGTGCATGCTAATCTCTGAAACACCTTAACATATTTGAATGCGGTTTTAACTGGTGTATTGAACCAAGCTTCGTGTAACATTTAGCGTTTATTTTATCGAATTCGACCTACTAAATCAAAAGATATTCATATTTTTAATTCTGTTGCCTACTTTTTGGCTGATTTTCGAACGTTTTCCTCTTTAGCTGCGGGGCAACATTAAAAATCTGATAATTAGGGAAGAAGTTAACAAAAGACACGCTATTACAAACATATTTCGAATACCACGCGTACGAAGTCGAGGGCACAGCTAGAATTGAAATAATATTAAGATTCTCACATCAAAACATGTTTTACATTTATTTCATTTTAATATCTTAAACAAAGTTGATTTCAGATGTCACAAAATATTGCTAATCAGGCATGTGCCAGAAATCTCTTTCGATGGTTTTGAAATCTCTGATGTTTAGAAATTACGGTTTGGGTAAATAGTCCCTTATTTGAAGTTACAAAAAAACAAATAACCAACAACTGTCCTACTCTTAACCTTTTTCGTTTGCCATAAGTCGTCAAAGTTGAAGAATTGTTATCCGAGGCTAATCTTCTTGTGAATACACGAATCAATAAAATTCGGACGCAGTTGATTGATTGGACCAAGGCGCCCTAGTCTGGCGGCAGGTGTGCTACCTTCATAGTCGTGTTTACTACGTTTAGGCTTCCAGACTTGCCTAAACCGTGAGGCGAGCATCTAGGCTTTCTTCTAGAATGCTGATGTTGTGCAGTTATCTCGCTGTGTGCTCGATCACAATTTCCTCATTAGTGAAAATAAGAGGGCACCACGAGAAGGTTGCGGATGACATTTGTACAGAGAGGCTATTAAAGACTCATCATGCACCTTACCCTCCAACTGTAGCTTATTGTTTTCCTCGGTGTTCTGCATTTAAAGAATTCAATATTTCAGTTGTTTTAAGTATAAATTTGCATCTTAAACATCTAAGTTCGAGAAATGAAATCTCAACTACAGAGAAATTAAAATCAATCGACATAAAAACCATCTTCGATTTCAGGCACATGCCTGTATAATTCCAAATTCTGTACTCTTATATCATTGAAAGATCTCAATAATTGAATTATTTGTTAAGTAAAATATATATTTAATGAAGTCAATAATCTTTCAGAACTACAAAAATGTGAAATTGATGGGGATCTTATTCACCAACTAAAAATAAAAATAAAAAACCTCATAATCCAAATAATAAATATTATAAAATGACAACAAAATAGAAAAAAACGTTGGTTGATTGGCATAAAATGCTATGCATGCATCAATTCAAGTAAAATGTTAAATAAATATTAATTAAAATCGAATCGAATTTCCAATGAAATTTCATTTAAAATGCAAATTGGTAAAATGAAAACCAAATCAATTGATAAATGATAAAAAAAAAACTAATTTGTTCTTTGGAAATTTTCTTTTTAATTAAATGCGACACAAAATTCCATAAGGAAGGCAAGAACTGAAATAACAAAATTGAATTAATTAAAATTAAAATTAAAAAATAAAGGAAAATGGAAATGAAAAACAAAAAATAATTAAACTTTAGACATTTTATGAGTTTAATTTTGTTTTTGTTAAATTAATTTATATGTATATATAAAATTTCATTAAAAATTATTTCGCGTTGCCAGCTCAGCGCGCCTCAGACTCAGAATTTGAATAAATTAATGTAATTGACAGCGTGAATGGAAAATAAAATAATGAAAAAAATAAAAAACAAAAAATTAATCAAAATAAAATAAAAAAAAGAAGAAAAAAAATTGCTTACTAGGAAATGCGAAAACTGGTAGTGTTGTACTTAGTAGAAATAGTAAGTTGCCCGAATAGTAAAAGCCCCACAATTATTATTAAAAAACACAACACAAAACAAGAATAGCAACAACAACAACAACACTGAACAAAATAAAACCGCGACGAATTGTATTTTGAAAAATAAAAATGCAAAAAATTAAATGCTAAAAAAATGCAACAGGTTTTTTGTAATAATAACCTTGAATGAAACTCGTTTAATTATTACAATATATTTTTTTTTATTTTTTTTATTTGTGTTATTTATTTTCCAACGCTCAACTTGTCTAAAAATTTATAATAAATTGAATCACTTACATGAAATGAATTAATTTCGTTTCAATTTAAAATGCAATTTTCGTTTTCAGCTATCTTAATTTATTATATTTTTCTAATAAATTCATTATGATTTTTGTATTTATTTTCAGCTAATTTTTACAAACAACGCAATTATAGTAGATATAAAAGTTTAAAGAAATCAAGAATCCAACGCGTACAGTTGCGTTCAAAGTTTTGGAAAGCCTCAACAAATAAGGAAGTGTTTTATTGTATGTTAATTTGTTTTCAAATATGGCTGAGTGTTCATATGCACGTTGCCTACAAGAACGTCGCCTTATTAAGCGTGAACTTATGAAATGGTCCAAGGATATGTTACAAATTGCCGGTAAGTCAAAGTTTTTCATTATCTTAACATTGATTTAATTACTTTATAATATTCCATCAATGAACAATAGTTTTTGGGTAATTTGTTTGGATATCCCATTGTATCCTTGATTTAGAGCATCCTACCCAAATTTGGGAAACAATTTAGAGAATCGCAAATCAAACAAAGTGATTTTTCCTTTATATAATTGTTGTTTTTATCATTCAGGTTATGTATCTCTGATTGACTTCCAATCAAAATGACTTTAAGACATGACAACGATGATTTTGTGTTACAATTTATATCGTGTCTAACTAATTTTTCATGGATTTTATTTTGTACTTTAAGTTATATTATGTTAGCTATCCTAAAGCAATATCCCGATCATAAAGGTGTGATGAGGATTTGTATAGATCATAAACACCTCAAGATTTCATCAGCATAGACTCAAACAATATGTCTTTCTTTATATGTAGGTTTGATTATGGGAGAATTAATCTCAGTCTTTCTTATACTTGGTAATGCAGTGGGTTATCTTTATAAAAATCAGTGTATAAAGGCAAAAGACATTGAATTGAATTGAACCTTAATCTACTTCAATAAAATAGTCAAATTTGTGTTCAAGTTTTTGTAAAATTTTTGCCATTATATTGGGTTGGGGAAAATGAAATGGCGTATTTGTGATGGGAATTTGATGCTTTATTTAACATACTTAGAATTATCCGATTTAAGTCAAATATGCGCCGTTTTGTTCGCAAACTTGTTGCCATTTAGAAGGCAACTTCATTATCCTCCCCTCCTTATTTGCAAAAAACTCATACAGCCAAGCCTCTTTTGAGGCCTGCTAAGTATCACCAAGAGCGTTTTGCATGGACCGGAAGAGATGGTAATCACTTGGTGCCAGGTCCGTACTATACGGTGGGTGCGATTGGACATCCCATCCTAGCTCCCTTAGCTTCTGGTGGGTCATCAAAGATGTGTGAGGCCGAGCGTTGTCCTGGTGGAACACAACACCATTCCTATTGACCAATTCTGGCCGCTTCTGGTCAATCGCCTGCTTCAAACGGTCGAGTTGCTCACAGTAGAGGACCGTATTGAGGGTCTGGCCATAGTTGAGCAGCTCATAGTGGATGATACCCTTCCAGTCCCACCAAACACACAGCAAAACCTTCCTGGCCGTCAATCCGGGCTTGGCGATGGTTTGGGCCGGCTCGCCGCGCCTCTACCATGATTTTTTTCGCTTGGCGTTGTCGTACGTGATC
Source organism: Amiota communis (assembly GCA_037043315.1). NCBI lineage: Eukaryota > Metazoa > Arthropoda > Insecta > Diptera > Drosophilidae > Amiota > Amiota communis. The sequence continues at coordinate 2,353,777 of JBAMAV010001191.1, read as the reverse complement.
CACGTGTCATCACCAGTCACCATCCGCTTCAAAAATGGGTCAAGTTCGTTCCGTTTCAGCAGTGCATCGCAGGCGTTAATTCGGTCCAAGAGATTTTTTTTCGTCAACTCGTGTGGCACCCAAACATCCAGCTTTTTTTGGAATCCAATCTTCTGCAAATGGTTGCAAACGGTTTTATGGTCTACACCCAGTTCCTGGCCAATAGAGCGAATGCTCACATGCCGGTTTACTGGGATGATTTCGACGATTATATCGGTTTCTACGACGATTGGCCTACCAGTACGGGGTGCATCTTCGACATCCACTACACCAGAACGAAATCGATCGAACCAACGCTGTGCTGTGCCAATCGTGACAGTATCGGGACCATAAACTTCACAAATTTCGTTGCATTTTTACCTCTCAGATAGTAAAAATGTAAAATATGACGAATTTCTTGCTTGGTGGACTCCATCTTTGACGCGCTATAACTTGAGACTGAAACGTACGATCACAACACTGTCAAAGAGACACTTATAGCACAGATTGTCGTCTTCAAACGTGTGACCCGATGCGATAAGTACAACACACGATATGTTTAAGTGTCGTCATCTATTGACAAAATACGACATTACTTTTTCCCCAACCCAATATAATCCTGAAGTGACTAAGTATTATACTTTTCTTACAATTGTGTTTCAAACTACTGAACGGTATTATGAACTGACTGTACTGACTGTACATTATATTGTAATTTCTCTATACCTTAAAATCGATTAATTAATATATTTCGATTAATGACCTTTCCTATTTTTAACAGAATACAACATTTTCCTTTTACGCGCAACCAATACTCAATTATTGTATTTTTTTCTTTAACGGACCCAAACAATTTATAAAAAATATTTATAAAATATCGTTCATGTATATAAAAACAGAAAAAAAACTGCTATATAAGAAAGAATGAAAAATTGGAAAAAATAACTACCAAGTGTTTTGTATATAAAAAAAATTATATGTACATATATATAGTTGTGCTTTGTCCTGCCACAATGCTACACATTTCCAGGATAATATTGCTGCATTCTCATCCTTACCCGGTATTATGTGACCCACAGCTGGATGCCTAGCAGCTGCCTTAACTTCCTCATTCTCTTCTCTCTACACTCTTCAGCCTTAGCTTCATTTTTGCTTGGATTTCCAGTCTTTAGCGTTTTCCTTACTTCTGACTTGCCTTGCTTGCGTATTTCTTCACTCCTTCCAACTTCCTTCTTCCTGTTGCTACTTTCATAAAATTGCATTAGTATAAGTGCATTTTTTCTGTTATATTTTACTTGATTTTGTTCTCTCATTCATTTTTTACTCTTTCATTCACGTTTAGTTATATTGTGGGCGCTCGTTTGCTCTGTGTGTCGTCTCTCTTCAGAAGCGTAGAAAAAAATGTTATATGTTGTATATAGATACAAATATATACACACATATATACATACATATACACATATTCTTATAGATAGCAATAGCAATAAAGGCAAAAGAAAAGGCAGTAAAAAAATATATCTCTTCTCATTTCGACGAATGAATGAAGCCACCTCTAACATTTTTATTCAGCTTTCTTTTATTCCCTTGCCGCCCATCATCATCATCATCATTCTTTCTTTGCATGTCCTGTTATACTCCTTGCCAAACCACTAACTCACCCATCATCCATCCATCTGTACACCTTAAGCAACAGTAACTTTTTTAGTGAGATTGTATTAGTGTAAATGGGATTACACTAGGAATATACAATATGTAGCAACAACTCCTTGGCAGGATACAGGTGGCTGCTGCTTCATGAGTTGCCTTCCTGCTTCTGAATGAAAATAACAGTACACAAGTGTTTCGCATTTGAAATTACCAATATTTGTTTGAAAAACAAAATAGAAAAAAAAAAATAATTTAAGAAAAATATACAGTTGACCAGCAGTTCTATTAGTATTGGTATTAGTAATAGTCGAAGGTGGAGGATAGACTACTAAGAGTAATTAACATAAGTTATTATACAGTAGAGTAGAGTCGAATCAGAGTATCTGATACTAATTTAAATGATGGATAGGCAGGCAGGCAGCCAGGGTAACTGAATGGCAATGGGAAAATGTTAATGATTTTGACAGATAAGGAAATCGAAAAAAAAAATAGGAAATCTAATTAGTAAGAAATAAACTGTTCTGAATGATGATCATTAAAGAGTTAAGTTTTTAGATTCGCTGGACATTGAACGATATTGAATGGAGCCCAGCATTGTCGATGAGACCACGTGACCATGGCACTTTAAATACAAATGTTAAAAAATCAAACTGTTACTTGTAAGGAGCCCCGAAACTTTTATTGCCTAGGTTCCTCTACATGGCTTTATCCAGCCTTACATAAAAGGGATGATACTAAAAATCTTTTTTTATTGACTTATACTTGAGGAAATTATGAGCGAAGGGATCCATCCATAATGACAAGATTTTCTTACCTATATCTTCATACTAACTTCATATAAGAAATTTTGCTATTTGATTGATAATTGAACATATATTGATCTGTAATTGGTATAGTTTACAATGCAATGTCATTGTTTGTTTGAAAGATTTATCAGTCTGAATTTTATAGTTGCTTTGGGACTACTTTACTTTGTTGCCTGAATTTTGCCCTGAGATTTTCTTTAAGATCCGAATTTGCTGCTCTTTTACCTTTAAAAATCACTTTACTTCCTTATAATTAATTAGCATTTACATTAGGGTGAGTCTTACTCTAAACTCTATCCTGCCTCCACCTCTTGCTATAGCTCTAAGTTGTTCCATATGTTTTTCTTTTTTTGTTTTTTTTCATATTATAAGAACTTTTTCATCCATTTATTTTATGCTTTCCCTTTCTTTTTCTTTTTTGGCTTAATATGAAAACGTAATCAAGCAATAAGTTGCCTTCCAGGCTTGATATTTTTTTTTATTATTTATTTTCGCGTAACCAAGTCAACTGCTTGTCACCCCCTCTTTATCCTTTATGACAATGACAGCCAAAGCAAACACCAAGAAAAATTAACATAAATTGCATGTTTTTTTTTTTTTTTACTTTTCTATTTTTGCCTTTTTGTCTTTATGCTCTTGAGCATTTGCTGCCCATCTCAGTATGCTGTATAGTATGATGATGATGATGATGCTAAGTTAAAACTTACGTTGTCGTCACCAATGCCGTCGCCAACATTATCATCATCATAGTCAGCAGTGTCTATGTTTGTTGCCCATTATAATGCGTTGTCGTCTCTTCGTCCAACAATCCACGTTGCCATATAATGCGCGGTGTCATTTCTCTATTTTGTTCCATAGCTAAACAACTTCACCTTCGTCGTCTGCTGTTGATTCGACTCCTTCTTATCCTTCTACTTTCTTCATCTACGTTTTCTGCTTGTTCTTGTTCTATTTCATCGTGTGCACACACACGTTCCTTGGCTTGGCTTGGTTTAGCATGGCTGGCATCCTTGCGAAACAACACTCATTTCGGTTTTTGAGCACGTTTAGCACGTTTCATATGCAGCCGCCGCCATCCAGCACAACACAACACACTCCTCCATAATAAGATGGAAAGAGATGATATGCCACAACGCATAGGAGACTGAATAGTGGCTTGAGTTAAGTCAACCCATTTCTTCTGTTCTGTGGTCAGTCGTCTTCCGATTGTGAACCCAAGTTGCCACCTGCTTTTAAATGTTAAATGCTGATGCTTTTTCTTGATTTTTTTTCCATATATTTTTTTTTGCCTTCTTTCTTGCTTCATTATTGTATCTTTGTTTTTGTTGTATGGCAGCGGTTCAAAAGCTTTTCAATATTTTTACCAATGCTCGCCACTCCGGCGAGTTCAGTCTAACGGTCCATTGTGTTGCATGGCTTGCGAGACTTTACTGTTAGCTTAAGCTTCTACCGGCATTGTTTTCAGTATCCTTACAAATCTCTAACCACAATAAGGTTGCAATACAGCAAATGCCTCGTATTGGGATGGAGTCCATGAAGAAAATGTTGTTTTATACTTTTGTACATAAGTTTAAGAACCACTGTGATATGTTTTTTTTTTCGTTTTCTTTTCTTTTACCAATTTTTTTGTTGTGTATTTAGTCAACGTCGCCACCATCATCATCTTCATCGTGGTCGTCGATGGTGCCGTTGTTGTCTCTTTGTCTATTTTTATACCTCGTCCTTGCGCCAACTTGCACTCAATTACTTCCTCAATGCGCTCCATAATGCTGCTTATCGTCCTTGTTTCTAGTTGACATACCCATACCAATAGTTGGACAACCTAAAATACTCATATACACCGAAGAGACGCCGCGCCGCGCCAAAAGCTTTTAGCTCAACGTCCTCGTCCTCGACAATATTTTTGTTGTTATTGCCTGCTGCTGTATTGGTGGCGGTGGCGACATCGTCATTGTAGTGTTGTGATGTTGTTGGTGTTGTTCTCGATTGCCGTTAGACGCAGACAAGTACAACAATAAGAACAAGTCTTTGGCTGGCTGACGGGCAGGCGTGCGGGTGGTCTGACTAACTGCTTAGCCTCATTCGTTGACCCAAACCCTTAGACATTTTTTTTTTTGTCCAGAGACGACAAATTTTGGTTCGTTCGTTTGTTCATCGTTTATTCGTTCACTCGTTCCTTTCGTACTTAGACTTGAAATATACGAAAAAAAAATATACAAGCATTCGTATTGGTGTGAGTTAGTTTTAATGTTTCTATGTGTTAGTGTGTATGTGTGCATTTGGAGGTTGGGTATATAACTTTTTGAGTATGCGTGTGAATGCACATGCATATGAATGGCTCTGGCTATGTGTATCTGTGTGCATATTGGTGTCTGCCCAAAAAACGAAGTGTTCTATGAGATAACGAAGCGTATTCAAGCAAAAGATACGCACACACACACACACACACATAGTGTAATGCACAAATATTGGGATACCCTACCAAATACTGTCAAATAGAAGAAGAAAAAAAAACAAGAAGAAAAAAAACTAACTGAACCAAACTGCAAGCGACGATGACGACGACGACGACGAATGAATGAATGTTGTAGTTTCGGTATAAACGAATGAACGAACAAACGAACATTTGTTGCCGAAAGCCGAAAGTGGAAAGCCGAAAAGGCATAAGGACGAATCTAACCGAATGTTGTTAGAAGGACGAATAACGAACAACACCAAAATCCCGATGCCAAGTATGCCGAATGTATTTGACTAACGAAAGCAGCCGAAAGCTGAAAGCGAATGCAAGCAAGCGCTGGTTTCGTCTGTCGTTCGCTGTTTTGTGGCCGATTTTCGTGTGTCGCCTAAATGGGAGTTTAGGTTTTTTCATTTCATTTCTTTTCTTTTCTTTCCGTTCCTTTCTTTTTTCCCCAACTACTTGTAGTTGCATTTTTTTTTATGCATACATACATCGAAGACAGCGCCTAGAATATTTGGCTTGCCAATTGGTGTTGGTTTGGGGTTTAACTAAAGAAGACATTTTGCGGACTCGAAGGTGATCAATCCAATTTAATGAACTCTTTACATTTCAAGCCACAATTTTACTAAGAGCAATGAGTTATACGACTATTGTATGATACTTAAAGAACAATCCCTGAGGATAATGTGGAAAAAGTCATCAGTAAAATGTGCAATTCAAATGAAGCAAAGGTGAAAGATCTGCTAGCTATTGTCCACAGTGATAATACAGAAAGTTAATCGGGCATGAATGCTTTTAAGATGATGACCGATCAACTAGAACAATTCTAAGCCATTTAGTCAGATCAGAGATGGTAATTCAATGATTCATTATGCTTTAGGCTCTCAATAGATATTCTTATTATTAATATTGAATTTTCGTATTCGAATTGCTTATCAGTATCAGGAAATCTGATATTTGGATCAATCATTTATAATGGAAAGAAAGTTGACCTCGAGAGGATCATTTTTCCTAACTGTTGAGTACTTTGGAACTCATGAAATAGATTCCGCCACTGAACATGAAACACATTAAAAAGCCAAAACTTTTTCTTGGTTTTATTTATACAAAAAAAAAGAGTAGAACGAGAGAATAAAAATAATAATAATAATGTTAAGTGTATATGTATCTGTGTGCATCCATGTACTATCTATGTATAATAAAAGAAGGACGAGACAAAACTCACAGTGACGACGACTATAACGAAACTAACACACAAAAAAAAAAAAACGACAACGACAAAAAACCAACTAAAACAGTACGAAAAATAACAGAAAAAAAAGAAAATTTCATGAGAGAGCGAGAAAAACGCATTTCACGAAATAAAAAATAAAAAATAAAAACTCAAAGCACAAAGCGTGTAAAAGAGGATAGTAAATATTGTGTATGAGTGAAATAGGAGGACTAGAGTAGAGCAAAGCAAAGCATAGAAGGAGGAAGAAATGTGAAATTTGGTATGGATGGAGAGAAGAGAAGAGGAGGGAAGAAGTGAGTTAGTGTTGAGAATGCATGCCACCAAATAGCGAAATGCGTTTAGTTTAGGATATTTGAGGAGAAGAAGAATTGGAAATGAGTTTACCAAAGTTGGGTGTGGATGGGGGAAGTAGTCATGATGAAGACGACGACAACAACGACGCATCTTTCGATTGCAACAACAGAAATAACAAAAAAGGTAAGAGGACATGAAGAATAAAGCATGAAAGCAGGCAACAATTGTGACCGACCGGCAAAGGCGGCGCACTTAGTAGTTTTGGGTGGGAGAATACCAAAAAGAAGGACACTATCAGCTGCTGCTGTTGTTGTTGCTGTTGCTGTGCGTTGTAAGATGGAATTTTTATGCGCTTTGCTGTAGGATCCTTGCCTGCATGCAACAAGCGAACGAGCAAAACGAATGTTTTCGTCGACTACGATGAAAATGCTGAAATGTGGTGTGGTGGGGTTATATGAGTACTAGTTAGATGGTTGGTTTAGTTAGGTTCGTCGTTAACGTCGTCGTCGTCGTCTGATGTACATAAGCTTATACACAGTCATACATATCGGCTACGTAATGTATTTAGCTATTTTTCTCCACCTTCCTTTCTGTTGTGTTGCCTGGTGAATTTCTTTTTTATCCTGCTTCTACCATTTTTTTTCTATATTTTTTTTTTTCGTAGAAGTGAATTTTTTCTGGCGGTTTTTAGGTTACATTTTTACGAGTTCTCCTTTGCTGCTTTGCTTGCAGTTTTTTCTTTCCTTTTTTTTCCTTCATTTCATTTCAGGCAAATGGCGGTAAAAAGGAAGCATCTCTTCTCACTTGCTAGCCAGCCTTGCTTTGTTTCTTTAGCTTGGGCAAGGACGATGAAGCTCACAAGTTTTGGTTGCACAAAATCGTTTCGAATGAAAATGCCACAAGTGGGTGGGTGTTTGGTTAAGTTGGGTATGGGTTTCTAGGTTGGTCTGGCGACGACGACAACGGACAGGAAGACTCTTCTACTATATTGTGTGTGTGTGTGTCAGAGATGTGGTGTGTTGGGATGTTTTGGTTGCATTGAAATTGTAAAATAGATTTTTGGGTGGTTCATTGCATGAACCTTCTTTCTTACTGTTTGTAGTCCTTCACCATGATGATGTCGTCGTCGTCGTCGTCGTCGTTATCCTTGTTTGCTGGTTGTTCGTTTCTTTTACTTGTTGTTGGTTGTTGGCATTTTTTAGGGTTTTTTTTTTTTTTTTTTTTTGTGCTGCTTTGCCTTCATTTTTGGTGGTTAAAAGGAGTGAGTGAGTCGTGCATGATTGCGTTGGCGTTTAAGTTTGATCGGTTTGTTTGGTTATTTCATCTAAGAAAGGTTTGAGGTCATGAGGAAGGTCCTGCTGCTGCTGCTGCTGCTGTTGCAGCTGCTATTGATGTAGGTGTATTTGTATAAAAGTGTTTAACTTTGGCTTTTTTAGGTTTGAAGTGGGCGTTTTGAATGCTGAATACTGTTCAACTTGAGCTTGAGTTTGAGTCACAAAAGAAAAAATGCTTTTCGGTTTGGAGCATATTAAAAGGCGTCGTGGTGGACACCAATACAAATGTCGCCTTAAGGTAAACTGCAGGAGCAACAGCAGGAATAGCAGCAGGGCAATGATGCCGTCGTAGTCATCATCATTGTTAGTCAGTAAGATAGAGGAAGAAGGTTACGAAAATGTCTTCTGGACATTGGAAGACATGGGTTGAAGTAGTAAGGTAAACTCTGTTTTGGTACTTACTTTCATGTTAGATGGGATAAAATAAAGGAGGAAAAATACTATAGAAGGAAGAAGGGAGTGTATTTTTTGTGTGATTAAAAATACCAGAAAAATGAAGCGGAAGTAAAAAAAAAAAAAAAGTGTATAAAGAAAGTAACATGAAGCCATGAGGAAGCAGGTGATAGGTATATATTAGAGAGTCATAGAAGGATGTTTAAGCTGAAGGAACTTGGACTTTCGTTCTCTGATAATGTTAGTGAGCGTCGTCGACTGAGAAAGCAAGCCGCCAATATGGTTTTTAAGGACATTAAGCAAGCAAGTGCAGCAGAAGCTAAAGGCAAACCAAAAAAAAAGTAGGAGGAGGAAAGAAAAACAACAAAACAGGAGGAGAAAAAAAGGAAGCTCAAGTTAAAATGACGACAAGGATGATGACGACGAAAATGAAAGAGAAAAAAAGGAAGAAAAAATGCACAACTTTGTATTGGTGTTGGTGTAAAAGTATGAGTAGGTAAGCATATGTGCATGTGTGTGTGTGTGTACCATGAAACCAAACAGCAAAACACACCAAAACAAAATGGCGCAAAAAATGAACGAAACGACGAAAACCAAACTAAGTACTAACAACAAACTACAACTACTACAACTACGATGACTATGCAGAGTAGAGCAAAATATAGTAGGGAAGGGTAGGGTATGGTAGAGTAGGGTATGGTATTATAGTTCTCCCTCTGTATCTCTCAAACTCATACTGAGCTCCTAGTGCTGCTCCTGTTGCTTGGTTGTTGGTTCATTCGTTTTAGTTTTTCTTTCTTTCAGCTCAGTTCTTTTATTTTTTATTTATTTTTTTTTTTTGTATTTTGTTGAAAAAGTTTCGTATGCTCGAAAAAAGTTTCGTCGGTTCGTTCATTCGTTTCGTCGTGCGCATTTGGAAAGTGCATGTTCACCCAAACCCCCTACCATGTACACTATTCCAAATAATTGGGAGGTATGGAGGCAGGACCTTATATAACCACACCAAAACACTTGAGTTTAAGTTAATGTTTGCTAGGAATGGTATGAGTGCATAGGAGGAGAAGAGTTCTTAGTTGGTGTGGCATGAGTTTGAGTTGAGTTTTGGAACAAAATACTCGTAGTATTGGTCGTTCTACCCATAATCAACATGATGATGATGATGATAGTAATGATGATAATGATGATGACCCCTTCCGCGCTGTGTTTTTTCGTCTGTTCAGTAGTAGTAGTAGTAGTAGTAGAAGAGAAGTAGTAGTAGTTGTAGTATTTTGGACTTGGCATTTGGAGGGTTTTTTTAGGGTTTGAATACAGTAAGTTCAGGACAATGTTGATGATGTTGGTGTTGCTGCTGCTGCTGATGATAGTGATGGTGTATAGTACTACGATTTTTTTTTCATTCTTTCTTTTATAATTTTGGGTGGTTCTGCTGCAATTTTTCGTCGATTTTGTGAACAACTTGAACGTCGTCGACTGTGGCAGTGGCAGTAGCAGCAGCAGGAAAATGCGACAGCGTCTCTGCTATTGGTGCACAACTAGTTGCGCTATTTCGCATTGTGCAACAAGTGAGTTTAGCAGCAGCTACCAACAGGACGACAACGAATAGTTTTCTGAACGAACGAACGAACTAACAACTAAGGACCCAACAAATGAACAAACGAAATCAAAACTCTAGTGAAACCATTGCCATTTTGGCAGTTAATTGTGTGCAAATGAATAAAGAAATTGAAATTTGAATAGATCAACAGAGAGACGACACGATACTCATTCAATAAAATTGAAATTGAATTTTCAAAAAAAACTCAATCAATTTTTAAAGAAAAGAACTCAAGCAGCTGCTGCTGCTGTTCTGATGTCGCTGTCATTTTTGCGGTTTGACTTTTGAGTGGTGAAGTGTTTTGTTGAACGAAGCAACAATTGTCGTAGCAACTGGTTGGTTGCTCTTCATACTCATAGTTTTTTTGCAAGGAAGGAGTCACCAGTATTACCCAGTAATCGTCATCAACAGTCGGTACTTGTGGTCGTGTATTCATGGTGTTGGTGCAGCATTTGCAGCAGCAACATTTGATGATGACATACGTTGCATGCTATTCGCTTCATGATGATTTGATTTGATTTTGATACTGATTTCAATGTGGATGTGTTCGTTCTTTGACTGACGCTTGTACGATTATAATAAAAATCAAACAAACAAACATTTATTCAAGTGAGAATTGTGAATTTCTATATCTATGTGTGCTTGCTTGTGTATGTGGTATATTGTTTGTATAAACACTTCCGGTATGTGCAATGCGCGTGATTTGTGCTTAATTCACTGTGCATAATTTGTTTGTTTAGTTCTCTTCATGCTGTTATTTGACTCCTTTGGATACAATAACAAAGGATATAACACACAATTGACAATTTGAATATATTTAAAAAAAAAACTTAACAAAAAATGCAATAAATAAATAAATAGTGACTTTTCTTGGCTTAGCATATGCTTGAGTTGTTTTTGTGTGAAATAAGAAAGAAAAGTAATAAACTTGAACATTGTGAAAAGGACAATAAAATTGAAAAATTTGCTTAAATAAAATGTTCAACATGTTTTATGTTGGGTGAGTAAGAAATTTAATGTTTTAAGTAACAAAAATTTAAATTTAATAAAATGATTAAAAGCATGAGTTCAATGAATTTTTGGTCACCAAAATTTGCATACATTTCAATCAATTCTATTCATAATAATCTGCAGGTGAAGCCATAATCATATGTAAAAATATTATTGTATTTTTAACAGACTCATTGGGAGTAGATTGATTTTTAATTTATAAGTGCAATTAACTAAGAACAATCTAGCAACTTGTGTAATGATTTTATGATTTTAACTTTAAAATGTGCAAATAAAATGAGTTTAATTTATGAGATGGTTGAATTTAACAGAGATAAGTTTTCTTCTTTAAAAACTGACATTCTAATGCTCGGATGAGATTCGCTACTGCCTCACATATTGTAATGAAAAAACATCAAATCATATACATAAGTATATGAAGTTTCTTTTCAAAATCTTAACAATTGAGTGTATTTGTCAAGTTTTTGTAGAAAATAGTTAGCACCTCTGCTATTTATAAGAAAAATTCGTGTTTTTGTAGCCTTGTTTTCTCCAAATTCCCAAATTTATTATATTAGATAAGCAACTAAGCCCGCAGTTTATTTTTAATGTTATTAAATCCTGTTAGCATAATGTTTTATATTATTCGCATAAATGATGTTTGGTTTTACCGGAATCTTTGCTCTATTTTATGTTTTATGTTCGAGTTAATTTATGTTAATATCCAGGAATGTCAAGTGAAGAAAAGTGAGAATTTTCGACACCTTCTTTTTGATTTCAATCAATGTTCTTAGTCCGTAAAAGCTGCTGGTGACATTTGTGATGTGTATGGTGAGGGTGTAATAGTTGAATGAACCACTCTTGATTCTTATGCCAAATTCATAAATGTAAATTTCTGACATCAAAGACGCACCTTTTTTACTGGCCACCCAGTTGAGTTCGATAAAGAGTGATTAATTCAACTTTTGCAAGAAAACTCGTGTCAAACGACAAGAAAATGGAATGGTTCCAAACTCCTATAGAGAAGCATCTCCATTCGATAGGAAAGGCTTAAAACAACAACGAGCCACCATCTCCATTGTTTTTTTTTTTTGCCCATGGCGACGAAAAATGGTACTTGTACATTAACATGAAAAAAAAAAACACAAGGAGTAGGAACATCCCGGTAACGGTGAGAATGTAGTTGCCAATCCAATAGATAACAGGTCTACATGGATTTTTCTTTTTTGATACGGGAGTGGTTGCCTTTGTATTTTTTGTGCGCTGAACACAAATCTGGGGTCCAAAAGTGCTCATCACGTCATGATTTCGAGAAAAGAGGGGGACACATCGTGTTTTTCGGTGTTTTGACCCCTATGTTTCTCAGCAACCTGACGTGCTCGATACCTCGACCAACACTTTAATTAAAGCTTGAATCTTACCCTACAATAACCACATATGAAACACACAAAGAAAAAAAAGTTTTAAATAAAGTGGCGGATCCAAGATGGCGGAAGCAAAATCAAAAACTTGATCCGATGTCTTTTAATTGAGCTGTAAGGGGTTTTTGAGGTCGCTGATTACAAATTTGATGTTGGTTTTTCAAAATTTAAAATGGTGGATTCAATATAGAGGTCATAATCATCACACGGAAGTTTTTTGTGTTGCTATCAGTGCCCGTCTCGTCAAAGTTTGAGAAAGGTGGTCCTTAAAACCTCGAAAATTAAACCTAAAACTTACCATTGCAGTTGAACATAACCTAGCGTTATCTTCACTGGATAGAAATACTCTTGTCTTACCTCCGCTGGTTGGAGATAACCAGTTCTTATTTTCGTTGGTTTGACCTGAACTACTCTTGCCTAAGCCGGTTGAACACGATCGAGTCTTGGCGTTGGTCGAGGTATTGAGCACGGCAGGTTGCTGAGAAACATAGGGGTCAAAACACCGGAAAACACGTTTTTTTTTTAGATTTTCCCCCCTCTTTTCTCGAAATCATGACGTGATGAGCACTTTTCGACTCCAGATTCGTGTTCAGCGCACAAAAATACATAGGAAACCATTCTCATATCAAAATAGAAAAAAAAGTGAATTTTGAAGATACTAAGGTTTTGTCACACAAATAAGGAATGCTTTTTTCTTGATATTTATGACTTCTTCAATAGAGAAACTCAAAAAAAAAAAAAAAAATTGTTGGCATGTACAGCATTGCGAAAGGAATCGTTGTGTCAATATCCGTTTGTCAATCAATTTGTTTAAATGTTAATATGCCCTAATTATTTGAGATATTAACTAATATTCAAATTTCTGGCCGTTTTTACTTGTTTGTAACCATTTGTAGTACCGAGACTATTGTTTTTTTTTTTTATTTTCTATTGGGAGTACAAATTAGTTTCCGCCGTTAGACAAAAGAAAACCCCAAACAGTCAGTTATGGTTGAAATTTTTAGTTGTAAAAGTTCTTATTGTAAGTTTGGACATCTAGCAAAACCATAAAAATATTGTATCAGCATCACATAATATGGGCGTTATTTTCGGGAAATTTTGATTTACTTCTTTAATTTGAACAGATCTGCTGCTGAGGCGCATCGAAGTCTTGTAAAAGCTTATTGTTAAAGGGCGGACGCCAAAAAAAGCTTGTTGTAGAACTTATTGCTGAGCTGATAAGTGCTTACCTATTCAGCAATATGATTTTTTTCGGAGCTTCAACCTGATGTGACAATCGGTCTTCCACCTTGTGTATTCACTAGGCATTACTCTTTCCGACTACCAGTTGTTTCGGTCGATGACTCATGGCCTGGCCAAGAGCACTTCACTGCTTACAAAGAAGGCATAAATTGAGTTGATTTTTGGATAGCCTTAAAAAAAACGAGAAATTTTTTCAACGCGGTATACGGATACCGCTGCCTGAAAGATGGTACTTTATAGTACTATAATATTATGATGCTTCAGGATAAAACTCTATACTTCCTTGTAGACAATTAAATGTAAATTCAATTTTCTATTCATTTTTGATAACACAATTTAAATATATTATTTATAAAAACCTTTTCACTATCGACTATCTCTATAGTTTAATGCCAATAACTACTATATTTAAGTGACATTTTATGCTCATAACCCTTTTCTTGTAAATTGTTTTGATTATTTTCATTTTCTTACTATTTAAGTTACATAACTTTGTCTTATAAAACAAATTTTATTGTATGATTTTATAAGTATTCATTTTCTTTCATGCAAAACTAACAAAAATCTTTGCATCATCCCATATTTTTGTTGCCCTTTAGGCCACAACTGATGAACTGAGTCAAGATTATGATAAACTTATACAACACCAGAATAGTTGCAAGAACAATTTATAAAGTTACCATGACCAAAAAATATTGTATATTTGTCCGATATCATCACTTTGGCTTGAATTGGTGCTTTCATGACTTTCGAAAACTATTAAAGTAAAAGTCTTACAAGTAACGAAAATGAAACTTAACTGAAACTGAACTGCACCAAACTGAACTGAACTGAAGAACTTAAATGGCAGATTATAAAACACTTGAGAAAACTTAAAGTGAAATGACTTGGTAGCATTCAATTTGACTTGAGTTCACTTTGGGGTTAAGACTTTATTCTTGTAAAAGCGGCGGCAATGAAATCAAGGAATGAGAAGGATAGAAAGAAACTTCTGATAGGAAAATGTTGAAAGAAATTGAAAAACCAGAAATTGTAGATGTTGTAAAACTTTACAAATAAATAACACGTAAGCATATGTACAACAATATCAGGAACAAGAAGGACAACTACAATGATGATGACGACAATACACAAATGCAACAAGGAGGAAGTCAAAAGAAAAACTAAGAAAAAGTAAAACTCAACTACAACTGAACAGAACACAAATTGTAGCATTACAAAAGACATATAGAGATACAGTCACATAGATACATGTATGTATGTTTGTGTTCACATGAGTTTTGTCCTTTTTTTTTATATTGGTGCTGTTACGCACTTGTTGCATTACAAAGGATATTCAAAAGCAAAGACTTCCTCACAACCAAAATCACAACAAGTGAAATGCATATAAGCATATATATATGTACATACATATGTATGTATGCATATACTATTACAAATACAACAACACTAACAATGTGTGAGCAAGATGTTGTCAACAAGGAATACATGCAGATACATAGATACATATGAATGTAGTAAATCGACAACGACAATAGCGACAACGACGCATGAAAGTATGCAAGAAAAACGTGTTTATTTCGTTCATTCACACAGACACTCACTCACACACTAAGTAAATGCCAAAATGTTGAAAGGAACTACCATGCATGCAAGAAAAACATGGAAGAGAACATCATAGTTAACTTTATTTCATTTCTGAAGTTTCATCTCCCAAGTTTTTGCTTGCATGTTTTGAATGAAAATATTCATTAGTTGGATTTTTGTTTTTCATAGAATAAGACTTGTTGAGTGTGGATTTTTAAAGTTTCAATGATAGAAAAGTCAACAGGTTTTTGATAATTCATTTGATGTTTACTTTAAAAATATTTTAAAGCTCAGAGATGCTAAAAGAAAACCTTTAATATATCAATAAATCCTTAATAAATCAATTTATTATACAAAATAATGGTAAAAATGATAAATGAAAAGAAAATTTCTGAATTGATTAAGATTTCTTTTATAAGTTTAAACTAAACCTATGACTAATATTTTGAATCGTAGACAGAATGACTAAAGGGCGAGTTAAAATAGTCGAATTTTCATTTGTGACTAAATGTCTTTAGGCAAGGAAAAAGATGATGCTACAATTGTGTTTGCGATATCAATGCCACTTGCTACTGGTATTTTGTTTTAGTCAGGATATGTGGATAGTAAAGATATGCAATGGTCAGTTATGGAGATTTTGTGTGTTGCAATCTTAAAAAGCTCACTTATCAAAAACACAATGAATGTGAATGATGTTCTGTTGTTTTCTTTTGTGATGTTCAATCAAATGTACCACAAAACCCTACTTTTGTTTTGGGCATTCCTTTTTATCCTCAAAATTTGCATATACGAAGACGGTTCATTAAGTACCCGTGTTTGACGATAGAGGACGTTCCTGAGTGAAATTTTTGCGTCGAGTTGTCACCGTTGATGAAGCCTGGATTCATCATTACACACCAGAAACTAAGCAACAATCAAAACAATGGATTTCTTCCGGTGAATCTGCACCAAAGAAGGCGAAGACGGTCCCATCGGCCGGTAAGGTCATGGCGACGATATTTTGGGATGCGAAGGGCGTCATCCTCATGGATTTTTTAGAGAAAGGAAGAACGATCACTGGACTGAGTTATTGGACCGCTTCGACAAAAAATTAAAGAAGACACTGCTGCATTTGGTGAAAAAAAGGTGTTGTTTCATCACGATAACGCAACAGCACATTCATCTGGTGTTGTCTCCGCCAAACTGCATGATCTGGCTCCCTGCGACTTCCTTTTGTTCCCTAACATGAGGAAATGGCTCGCGGGAAAAAAATATAGCTCAAACGAGGAAGTCATTGCCGAAACAGAGGCGTATTTTGGAGAGTTCGACAAATCCTATTTTTTGGAGGGGTTAAAAAAATGGCCGGAAGTTGAAAAATAAAAAATATTTTATTGAAAAAAAGTGGTGTCTTCATTTCTAACACGGGTACTTAATGAACCGTCCTCGTACAATACAAAACAGAATTTTATCTCTGTACTACTCCTTTGCAATATGTACTTTCAAATCTACTTACTTTATTTCTCGAACTGTAGTTGATGTTTCTTTTGTATTATTTCTTTCAAGTTTTTTTGTATTCTTTTTACTTTGTTGAATTCTCTTTATATTGTATAATATTTTCTTTTATTGTTATTTGTGTTTTAATCGTTTTAGGTCTTTTTCTTTGCTATTTGGAAATCAATAAATCTCCATTGCAATTCATTGTGAAAATGTATTTTATTGTAATTTTGTATTCTTTGTTTTCTCAATTTCTTTTGCCATTTCCCTTTGTACTCGTACTATTGCAATAATGATAATGATGATTTTGCACAACAGCAACAATTAAGCATAAATGTTTTTATTATAACTGTGTCTATGAATAGCAAATTATAAATTCTGTGCATGCAAAATTAATTAATGAAATAATAATTAAAATTATTTCAATTTGTTTTCATGTTTATTTATTTGATAAAATCGATATTTTTTTTTGTATTTTCAATTTGTAACTTCTTTTAACTACAACAAACAATTCGTTCTTAAGAAAGAATCGTGAGCTATAAATTATTAACTTTGACACTTTGATAAGTTGATTGTGTTGTTATTTTATTTTACTTGATTTTTTCTCTCTTATTTTCAATTATTCAAGTTTGTTTAAATTAAATATTTTATTTCATTATTTTTAAAATATTTTGTTTATATTCTTTTATTTAATTTTTGTATCTTAAATTTTTCCTATTTTAATTTAAATTTATTTTTTAATTTTATTGCTTTCTTGGAATTCAAGGTTTTACTAAAAAAATATATGTAATCGGAATTGCAATAAGAGAATTCAATGTAATTGAATATACGGCTCAATTTGATTTTTCTCAAATAAAAAAAGCGAGACATAACTTTAAATTTTGTTCCACCTAATCGATTCGTACATACCTTTTACATCACCATAGTTCAATTGAAATGATATTACTGCTATGAAAACTGTATACAATAAAATATTGGTGTTTTATAGAATCAATTTTGTTAAAAGCCAATAAAGGCATACAAAATTTATTTTCTTTTAGTTCTAACTCCTCCAGTAATCGGAGAATTGAATCTATGAGATCATTCATAGTGGAAGTTCCAAACTAATACAACTGAAGATGATGGTGATGGAGTTTACAATTCTCTAAGTAATAATATCCGATAAAAGTGGCTGAAACAAATGATTTAAGTTAGGTTAAAATAAGACTTTTGAACCTTGGACAATGAACTCTCTGAGAGATATATTTACAGTGACAATTCACCTACTTCTTTGGAAAAGATGGTTTGGGTGCAGGCTGTTTACTCTACGTCGTGTTGCATTCTGGGTGAGTGCTATCGCAGGGACATTATGATGCCTTTGAAGCCGCTATTATTTCATCGAAGACTTTATTGTACTTGAGATCTCTAAGCATGCTAGTTTTGAGAACAAACCATGAGCTTAGGTGGTTTGTCTTAGAGCCTTGTTTTGGAAAGTCTGACTGCTTTCCTTATGCAATTCGCAGCAGTGATGTCTCAAATTTGTATGGCATAACGTCAAGTCGGGGTCACTATTTGAAAA
Source organism: Amiota communis (assembly GCA_037043315.1). Classification (NCBI taxonomy): domain Eukaryota; kingdom Metazoa; phylum Arthropoda; class Insecta; order Diptera; family Drosophilidae; genus Amiota; species Amiota communis. Next base: position 2,335,728 of record JBAMAV010001191.1, on the reverse strand, counting down.
TGAAACAAATATCAGTTAAAAGTCATAATACATTTAATAAATCAATGCAATGAAGTGTATAGAAATTCAATTTAAGTAAAAGATTGATAAATGCCGCTGTCACTTTTTATAACTGTAAAATAAAATTTATAACAACAACAACAACAAGAACAGAAACTAACAAAATGCTTAATCAAACCTAGTGATCAACAAGAACAACAAAAACGGCAACAACTCAAATGCCATTTATGTGTATGCTCAACAAAAATAAAATAAAAAAAAGCGCGTCAAATTAAAATCTAACAAAACTAAAATAATAATATTTAATAGTAATAATTTTTTCTTATTTTATTCGTATGTATAAAGAATTTTTCAAGCAACGACAGCAGCAACAACGAGACAGCGACTATGTCTCACGACATCGGCGACGAGAAGTTCGCCTTGAAATTTGACCAAAATGGCGATCAATATAGTAATATGTGAAGTGGTGATTTCAACTTGTTGATATATTTTTATATATCTAAATGCAACTGATTTGTTTTTGTTACCTTCACATTCGCGTCATTTACACGGAAGCAAAATGTACAGAAAAAAATTAACAAAAAAAATACTAAATGAAGAAAATAAAATCTTGTTGTGTTTGTTGTCTTGATTTCAAGTTTTATATAAGAATGTTTCTTTAAATATCTGTATAAATGTGTTTTGGACTTGTTGCTTTAGTATTTGTTGTCTATTAATCTTGTCTTAGAAATTGGTGTTCTTAGATATATTTTAGCATAAGATATGTTACTAAGCAAAAATGTGGACAACGCGATTTATTGTAATTAATGAAAAGAACGCAATTCATATTACGTATACGCAATATGAAATCATTGTTAGTAGATTTAAAATCAATTAAATTGAGGGAAATATTTTTAGTAAAACGGGGTTAGAAGGAAGAGAGAAGTTTTGAGGAAAATATGCACATGATAGACAGATTAGACAGATTAACGCACAAATCATACAAGTTATGTTGATGACTGCTGTTGCTTTTAATCAAAATACACACGAGCAGGCAACAAATTCTCTTTTCTTGGTTTATGATTTCTGTTTCCATATAAAGCGCTCTTATAGTTGTTAATTGATTTGTTTAATTGTTTGTCATTATTTGATTGTAGATATTGTCATTTATTATCTGATTTTATGTTTGTTTGGTGACAAAGTTGCAAATCAATTGTGTTGTTTAATAATATTGTATTAGATTTTACTAATAGCGGCTTTACAGTGGTTCGTATCACGAAGATTCGGTTTTGTGATTTACAGTGCTATTTTAGCATCACGAACAGCTGTTTTTTGTTTTGATTATGTGTGGCGGGTAACAAATATGGAAGAAGAAGAAACCTGACAATCAAAAAAATACGAAATTGCGAAAATGCTGCCAACTTACACGGAAAAATTGCCCAACACTGCTAAGAAAAAACTGAATCTAAGCATATCAATTTGAGATTAGAATCTCTCAACAACAACCCTTCAATTTTGTCATCAATAGTCGCATAGATTCGAATCTTAGCTCACTGTAAAGCCACTATAAACGATCAAATGCCTAGAGATCTTTTACTTTCTAATTATAAAAACTTCTTTGTTTTAGTTTTTTCTATTTTAATGAACTTTTTATACTACTGAGACTTCCTTATACTTAGTACGAACTACTTGTATCACCTTGCCATGACCGTGACCCATGACCTATATATGTACATAAATCAGCATGATATTGAGGAACAATTTTGACTAGTCCATTCGTTTGTGCTTATGTATGTGCTTTGCTTTTAGTTTTCGAGCTAGAGAACTGAAATTTAATATATTTTGTTGTGAAAAGCAGCTGGTATGATAAATAGTGCAAAGTTCTTTGATTCCAGAGGTACTTCTTATTTGAAGTCATGAGTTTTGTTATTTGCTGTCGTCAAACTTCTTTAACTCTTCCGTACTTCGTTTAGCCGTTGCTTGAATGACAACCTATGTGACAACACATGACTGATTGAATGAATGAATGGAAAAATGAGTGACTGATTGATTTGTTGGTAGATTAAATGAATGTTTTAATAAATAAACCAAAGATCAAATGACCAAATAAATGATTAAAGAATGATGGATATATAGATAGGTAGATAGATACATACATACAATCAACTGAATGAAATGAATGAGAGAATGTTGTATTTGTTGTTATTTTATTTGTTGCAGTTGCAAAGTCAATGTTCGTTGAGACATCATAAGTGCATTTTATTGTTGTTGCTTTTGCTTTAATTTCAAGTTTTTTGATTTATTTTTTTTTTCTCTTTTTTTTTTTGCATTATTTGATATATCAGTTGTTTGTTTTTATTATTATTGTTTTAATGTTGTATGGCTTCATTGCGTATCTGTGCGTTTTTTCTTTTCATTGTTTTTTGTAATTTACAGTGAATGAATGGCAATGAATAAACATTTTTTTTTTTGTTGTTTTTGCAGTAGCCCTCTGTCGGTTGATGCATGATATTGAATGCTTTAAAAATCTACTCTTAAATGGAAAATTCTGAAAATTCTTGAAAAATCTGATTGCCATCTTAGTGAATTTTCTCTACCTGTGCCATTTTTCTCTTAGCTTAATTTTTTATCAATATCCCATTGTATTTTTATTTATTTTATTGTATTACAAAACAACTAAAGATCATCAATCATCTTGGGAAATAGACTTGCTTATCTGTTTACTAATTTCTAAGTAGCAGCAGGCAAGTCTCTAAGTAAAATTGATATTTGATATAACATTCTTCTACTCTACCAAAAACAAATTTAAGTACTACAAACTCAAAGTTTATTAAAATAATAACATTATAAAACATTATACCTCTTTACTTTGTTTATCTCTCACTTTGTTTATATAATTGTCTTTCTAAAGCCGCCACAATTAGACACTTGGTTCGCCTATTAATTTTTTTTTAACCGGAAAAATTAAAACTTAAGACTAAAATCGAAACTCACGAATACAAATACATACATAGATGATGATTGGATGAGTCAGCTGCAATAGATCAGCTTTCAATTTCATATAAATTCACTTTGATTTTTATTAACAATATCAAGTATTAAACAAAAAACTGGGCGCATAAAGATTGTTTACGAAGCTATTAACAAATTACAATTCATTATTGTTTATTTAGTGCTATAGTATTCTATATTTCTTTATATTTTTGTTAAAAGGAAACATTATGCGAAGAAACGACAGTTAGATTATCTATGTGTCTTTGAGACGTCAGATATTTTTATGAATAGAATAGCCTAATTGTTGATATTTAAAGATCTTTCATGGAATCTAAGTGTCTAAGTTATTTTTCTTTCTAAACAGATCAATCTTGTATTTGAGCATTATAACAGAGATCATACATATGTTACATATTTTATCAGATATATGCAACTGAGTGCCTTTGTTATCGTCATCTTTAGCACGCTTTTGCAGTGAATCGTTTTTGGAAAATAATTTGTAATTATTGATTGTTCTGTTGATTTTGTAGGTTCATTGTAACACTCTTATTAGGGGAAGACAACTTTTGAATTTAACACATCTTTCAATGGACGAATCTGAATTTAGGAGTAATGATTCAAGGCTTTTGACTAGGGTTGGCTGATTATTTTTCATCCTGTAAGGGACAAATGCTCCACAAACAGGATTTCAAATTTTTCCCGGGGACAAATGAAAAATATGTATTTTACATTCTTATTTTTATTGATTTATTGATTTTTATATTTCAAAGAAGATCGTGCAAGTTCATCAAATGCAGTTATTGTTAGAGTGCCCAATTTTCGAGCGTTGGTGCGAACGGGTGAGTATCGCATCGCTCGACACCGGTTTATCGGGTATGTTAGTATTAATACTCTGTCTTTGGGTCGACTCAGCATTGCGGTGTGTGCTCGTGAAATCGGCTAATCAACCGAATTGAGACAGGTTTTTAACAATACATCAAATAAGGTTTAAATACGGGACAAATTCTGTCCCGGCGGGACGTTTGAAATTATACCTGAAATACGGGAAATACGGGACGTCTGGTAGCCCTACTTTTGACCAATGCTACACCCTGTCGAAGCTTTTCGGGATTTCAGCATAATTATATTCGAAATTGTTGTCATCCAATATTGAATTCTTCTCATCATGCACAGAAAATTTAATCAACAATTCTTCATCAGTTTCTTGGTCTCCAATCCACTCTTAAGCATCCTCAATAGCCATATATTGAGTGAATAATTTGTAAAATTTCATCTAGCCCACTTTGTGGCTACCGAATAAATCAAATTTGTCACCGTGTTAGACTGAGGACGTGTTGAATGAGGCCGTCTATTCGTATAATCTAATTATTTGAATATTCCAATTGATCATCTATCGATTGTCTTGAAATCAAAGACTTGCGTTCCTTTATTTAGTTTTAATGTTTACATAAATTAATATTCATATCAAAATAATAATTTTCTAATGATGAACTCATGATTTTGGAAAACCCAAATAAAAAACAAATTACAAAAAAATATGGTATGATTAAATGCTTGAATCATCATTACGGAACAATTGAAATTATAAAGAAACCGCAAGAATTTAAAAATTACAAAAAAAAATTAATCTCAAATGAAATCAAAATAAATTTAAACAAAAGTAAATTTACAATAATTTCTCAATGCTCATACACATAAGTTTATTTCAATACTTGTATATATATGGTAATATGTATAAAATAATGCAACAATGATAAAGTCAATTGATGAAATAATGCCGATGTTGCAAATCGATGATGCCTCAATAAAATTTTTGTTTTACGCAAAAATATTGTCAATAAAATAAATAAATAAATAAATATACATATATATGTAAGTATATAGAATTGCAAGACTTTGCAACGCTTTGATATGGTTAGTGTTATTGTTGATGTTGTTGTTATTGCTTTTGTGGTGAGTCTCTGTTGTTTGTTGTAAAGTAAACAATAAAGTTTAGTGATAAGAAAATGATCGCCATCTACTTCACCAATTCCCTCATTCACCACATTGCTGTTGAGGGCATTTTACGATTATAATGCTGCATTTTGTTTCGTTCCAATCGTTCGTTTGCTCATTCTCGTTCTTATCGTTCACATTTCATTTTTATTTTTATTTTTTATACTTTTTTGTAGTTTCATTTTTAGCGATTTTCTGTTGTTGTGTTATGCTGTGCCTTTATTTTCATTTCATTTTTTTTTTGCGATAAATCAATGACTCTATTTATTGTCGACAGCTGATGATGATGATCACTATTACCATCATTATCATCTTCATCATTATAATTATCATATTGATTAAGATTTGGGAAGGGAGGGAAGAATGGAATGGAATGCCTCGCTTATTTATACTTTGCAACATATGTATGTATAAGGGATTTTTTTTTATAATTTACACAATAATTATTTTTCTTTTTGTTTATTGTTTCAACGCATATACTTAGCACTAACATATGATGAGATAATACCTTGAATATGCGACTTCGTCGTCAGGCAGGTCGTTGTCGTTATAATTTTTTATTACTGTAAATTATTGTTAGTGCCATTTGTTGTTGTTGCTTTTATTTATAAAACCTTTAAACACTTGAAAAAGTGAAATGAAAAGTGAAGGAAATTTGTTAGAGACAACGAAAATCAATGGAAACATGTTTTATATCCAATCATAGTAGTTGTAACTTATGTTTATAAAAGGGACTTATCACATGTACAAGTTTTGAATGAAGAACTGATCACATTCCATTTCTGTCAGTCAAGATAGACAAGATTACCTGTACGTCGATAATTAATTATTTGACTGTTTATCTGTTCCTACATTTGGATCACAAATGTTTCTTTTTTAAGTCTTTTTCTATACAACAAAGTCCCATAGTTTTTGAAATACCCAATTGAAATCGATCCAAGCAGATGTGTATAATCAAAAAATTCAAAAAAATTGTTTAAGTCTTTCCATATTTCTCTATGTTTCTTATTAGCATCTTTGGATAATTCTTTTTGGATTAGAATGTTCTGTTGGTGGAATTAATAAACATTAAAAGAAACATTTACTTGAATTCCCAGTGTTCTAAGTTTTTTACACATATATCTTTGAGGTTTCCAAGATTACCAATTAAACTCAAGGTCTTTCAGCAGAACTTAAAAATAAGTAACTAAAACTGCATTTAATCCCAAGCTTTTGCAAAATTAGTGCTAGGAATTTCTTAGGGATACATAGACGTTGAATGATTTCATTGTTTGATTATATAGAATTTTGGTTTTTATTGCGGTTACCTTTGTCTCAGTTTACAAATTATGTTAATCGTTCTTTTGAGTTAAGTTCTACTCTCTTTTTTTTATATTTTTGCACATGAGATTAATGAGAATTCACCATAAAAAAACAAAAAAAAAAAAAAAACTCAAACATTCACAAACACAAAGAAACATTAATGAGCAGGAAATGCAGTTTTTTTTTAACCACAATTTTGAGTGAGAATTAATAAAAATAAAAAGAATTGTGACTTTCTCTCTTTGATGAGTGAGTTTTTTTTTGCTGTTATCTTTACAAATACACGCGCTGCACTTTTTTATTAAGGCGAGCGAATTAATGTAACAAATTAACTAAATGCATACATATGATGAAGAGAGCTAACTTCACTCACACACACACACACACTTAACACACACTTCATGCACTCACCTAGAATTTTATGAAAAAACCAACCCAATATTTAAAAAGACTCAAACTACTTAAAATGTGTTAGGCGGCGTATGTGACAAAGGAGAAAAACTTGGAAGTCTTGCAAGTTGAGTAAGAAAAATTGAATTGAACTTGAGACTTTTCAACAATGGCAGCACCGGTGTATTGGTAACAGGAGTGTAGCTTCAGTCAATAAGTGAGAAATGGTGATTTCTTTGAGTAGAAGATGAAATAGTAAGAAAAATGGGGGGGGGGGGAAAATGAGCGTAGAACTAAGCTCAAATAACAATGAGTAGAAAAGTAAATAGACATAATGTGAGGTTGTTCATGGGGTTGAGTGAGTGTGTGAGTGAGTGAGTTTGTTGTATGAATGGGAGTGTGTGAGTATACTGATGTTTTTTAGATATATGTGAGTGCTTGTGAGTTTTTTATGAATGCGTTTTTTTTAGGCAAAGATTTGTAAAGCAATAAATGAGTGTGGTGAATATTGAATTGAGTGTTGTTCTAGTCATGTGTGAGTATGTGTGTATGTTTAAACTCTCAGTGTGTGAGTGAGTGTTTGAGGCTGATTAATGATTGTTTACTTACATGCATTTAGCGTCCTTTTAGACCAGTCAATACACACACAGATACACACTTACTCACAGCATATAATGTATTTTTATTAAATAAAATGTATAGTTAATTTATATAAAACTGTTTCTACGAGTATTTTTCGATTGCAATTTATTCTATTCGATTCTCTCAGTAAATGAATGCCGGCAACAACATTGAACTATGTAGAAACAAAAACTGCAATTGCAACTGCAACAAGCAACAACAATGGGAGAATCGTTCTCCGAGAATGCATAATGCACTCACTCAGTCGCTTTGACAGCTTTCGGCGTCAGCGTACAAAACTTTATAAACGTGCGCTGCTGCATTTTATTCATGCTCTCCCTCATAGTACTCTGTGTTGCAATACTCTCTTCTAGAACTTGTTGTCAGTATAAATGCTCTTCAAGCTTCGGTCGCTCTTGAGTTGTTCTTAGTCATAGTTGCAATTAACAATAATAAGAAGAACAACAAGAACAATTGCAATTGCAATTGTAATTTTGTGCGCGCGCTCTTAGTACTTATTATTCTCATTCTTTCCATGTCCCTGCCTGATTGTGTCATCCTTTAATATACTTTCTCAAACCATCAACATATTTTGACATGTTCTTTCCAAGTTCCATATTGATGTGTTCTCCACCTCATGTTGTGTTATCTGTTGTTATTTGTTTTATGTTGGTTGTGTTTTTGCGTTTTCTCCGGCAACTTGTGCGCGCACTCAGCTTTTGCAACAACTCAAATTATTCACTCACTCGGTCCATAAGCTCAATGTGTTCGCTCGCTCTCTTTTAAATATGTTATGTTCTCTTTTAATAATAATATATAATTTTTTTATTGTTGGTATTTTTCTTTAGTTTGTTGGTAGTTCAATTCTGCTGCTGTTGCTTTGCTAGTGCGCCACTGCGCTGTTTTGTATGCAATTTTTTGTTATTGTTGTTGGTTGTCATTGTCGGCGTCGTTGGCGTTGACTTCGCTGACGTCGTCGTTAACATCGGTTTTCGTTTCGTTGTGTCTGTCATCGTTGTCTTCGTATGTTGTTGTGATATAATTTTGCAGTCGGCTTCGGCAGTCGCATAAACACAACGCATCCGATATGCAACGGAACGCATTTTCGGACGCGGCCCGAGTCGTTCCGAGGAGTAGCGTCCGATCGCGTTCACCAATCGTAATAATAAAAATCAAATAAATATTATAGTATTGTTTCATAAATAAATACAAAATATTATAAAATAATTCAAGAATTTAATACAAGAAATTGTAAAAAAAAAAAATGTTCAAAAATAATAGAAATAAATAGAATATAATAAACACAAATTTTGAAAAATAATATAAAAATATTCAATACAAAATGCCATAAATTTTGACTAGTAAAATTTTAAGAAATTAATTAAATAATAAATAAAAATTATCAACATAAAAAAAAAGAAACGAAAAATACACTATCAACAATAAAACAGAAATCATTGAAATTAGGCACATAAAAAATTAGTAGATAAAAGAAATAAATAATAAAAATTAACATTTATTTTGTAAAATAAACCATAATTATTTTTGTCATAATAAAAAAAGAGATAAAAATGCACTACATAACTTTAACAACAAAACTACCAAAAATATCAAAAAAATACAAAAATACAACAATAATCAAAAATTTTAGAATTGCAACAACAAAAGCAATAACAACAATAGTGACAACAATAACAAGAAGAACAACAGCAACAACAATGATATTTAGAATTGCATTCATTCATTCATTCATTCTTTAACTCATTCATTTATTCATTCATTCACTTTACTTGACTCACTCATTCACTCACTCACTTATTCAGTCAGTCAGTCAGTCAATCAGTTGGTTTTCCTACTCAGACGGCTTTTATTGTTGTTTTGTTGTTACTCTTTATTGTTTATTTATCTTGTGTTGTTTCGTCTCTCGTCTTGTTGTTGTTATTGTAAATTTTATGTTTGTTTAAAAAAGAAAAACCTACAAATGACAAAAATAGGGGGAAAAACAAATTTTTCATACTCATAAATCCCATAAACAAAAAAAAAAATGAAAATTTTTAAAAAAAATCTTTTTGCCGTCGCATAAAAATTTCATTTACTCACTTGCTCGATAAAACAAGCTCACTATAAATCGCTCATTCTACACACTCTGATAGGCGAAACGCTCCCTTGACGCCACTTGCTCAATTGCTCGTTTAAAACTCGACTTAATAATTGGAGCTTTCTTTCTTTCTCAATTTTCTCGTTGTCGATCACAAATACACGAGCGATTGGAGCGAGTGAGCGATTAATAAAATATAAATAATTTTTGACTATAGAAATAAAAGCTCTTGAGAACATAAGAAGCATGTTTCATACAAACCCACACACAGATATACGCACATTGAGAGATTTTTCCTTTGACGCCAACGCTTCATGTTTATAATATACATGTGTATATGAAAGTCATAACTTAATACTAACTTACGACGACGAGACTTACGATACTTTACGATATAATTTCAATTGTGTTGTGGTGTGTTGATTATTTTGTAATACTATAATAAAATTGCGTATACGACGCTTTGTTTATTTGTTGTTATTGTTCTTATAGAATTATAGAAATTCTTCTCATTGATCAACAACAACAACAACAATCGCAATCACAACAACAAATTGCTAAACTGCATTTCGTTAATTCGTTGAAGTCGTCGATGTAGATGTCGTTGTCGTTGACGTTTTGATTCGATGCGATGCGATTCGTTTCGATTCATTACGTTTCGGTGGCTCGTGTGAGTAACCCACCCATGAGTAGAGTGGAGTAGATCAACATTTGATTGCTTCTTACTACTTACGTACTTATATAGTATATTTACATATGTATATACAGCATATTTAATTTGATTTAATGTCTTTCGTTGTTGTCGTCGTCATCAATACATTTTCGTACTATTAATATTATTATTAATATTGTGATTGTTGTTGCCGCTGTCGCTGTGTTGCTTTCGTCCAACAACATCAACAGCAGCTCCTAACAGCAGAAGCAGGCTGCAGCAGCAGCAATAGTAGCAACATCAACAATATCAACATTAGCAGCCGCAAAATCGGTAAAATCGGCAAATGCAACGCGGAACGCGAACGCAAATGCGGAACTCTCGGACCGATTTTTTTTTTCGGTTTTTTGTTTGCTTCTTATAATTTTTCATTGTACGTAAGTGTCGCGCAATCGGAAGTTTATTCAAATACACAAAAAATTATAATAATAAAAATTAAAATAATTAAATTTTTTATTATTATTTTCCATAATTTTAGTGCATTTTATTATAATTTTGGTCATTTCATTGAACGGACTGCGGGAACAGACAGTTGACAGACAGTCAGAAAGACTGACATATAAACGTGTTTGTTCGTACAATTTTGTCGTGATTATTAAAATAATTTAATTTAAATTTTTGAAATAATAAAAATAAATTTTAAGTAAATTGTTATAAAATGCAATTAATGAAATAAAAAAATTAATAATAAATTAAATAAATAAATTAAAATGTAAATAAAGGAAGGAAAAAAATTGTGTTGGTGTTATGTAAAATAAATAAAATATAAAACAAGAATTTAATAAAAATATTGCAAAATAAAGTGTTTAATAAAATTGAAAAAATTTTACAATGAATATTAAAACAATCTTGTGACCATGAAAACTGAATCAAGTGAAAAGTGTCAACGACAAATATATTTATTAATTTTAAATTGGAACAAAACAAAACAAAATTCACAGAAATTTCTTAAAAATAAATAGAAATAATTAAAAAATATAGAAGAAAATTAAATTGATAATAAATAAAATAATATAAAATTAGGAAAACAAACTAATAAAATCATTAAATAAATTAATAAAATAGTTAATAAATAAATACATTAATAAAATATTAAAGAAATGAGTGAATACAACAAAAAACAATAAAAAAAATTATTAAAAATAATAATAAGAATAAATTCTTCTTTATTTCATAGTATAAATAATTATAAGAAATTATATAAAAATGCAATAAATCATAATAAATAAATATCTAATAAACTGATGAATAAATAATATAGAAAGGACTTCTTATCATAGAATTTTTCATACACTTCAAGTCGTATTGTTAATTTGTTATAATATCAATTATCTTTTACAATAATTGAAATATTTCAATATGTTCCTTTAAAGAAAGTAAAACAACTTCTGGTTTGTTTGTTGCACTCTAAGTAGATTTCATGCCTTGATAAACCAATTTGTGAAGTGCCATTTGAAGTTTCTTTCAATTAATCGTGATCTTGACACAATTCTAAATGAAAATTACCGTCATTTAGAAGTATAAATCATAAGATCATTGCCAATTAGATCCGACTAGTAATACAAATGAGTATTTACTTCCTTCCATAACTTCCTAAGTCAAACATCAATCAAAAGTGATAAGGAAATATGTGAGATATTAAATGGAAATAGTCTTCTTATGTGAAATGTGTAATGGCAATAAGAAATTCCAATTCCATTAAGAATAGATAAGTTTGTAGATGAGTTCATTCTTCCTAAAGGATTTCAAAGAGATCAGAGGTTTAATAACCATAAACAATTATCACAGAAGACTTCAGATTTGAATATTCCTTTAAAGAAGGAAATGTCGTCATCATTCCTAAAGTTTCTTAACAATACCCAATTGAAGTTCATTCATGATAATTGATTGAAATATTGTATATATATTGTATATGTAATTAAACATCTCAAACTTCAAATCTTCAACCTGCTACTGATGTCTAACTACTACAATATTATTTTTCACCTTTTGTAAAAGCAACCATCCTTAATTTCTCAGAGCCCCTTGCGTCTGCCTACCTTCTTCTGTTAATCATCAAATTTTTGTAACTTCCCTTTGTTTTCTTTTCTTTTTTTTTCTCAATGAACTCTCGTCTCTTTATGTATTTTTATATACTTTTATGTACTTTGTTTTTAAGCAAAAAAAAAAGGTTCAACCTGAAGCCAATGTCCCCATGAAACAAAAAACACCCGAAAAAACTGAAAGATGATGAGGAGAAAATGGTGAACAAAAAAAATTTAGCATCCGAAAAGTTTTGCAAAGTAAAAATTCTCATTTTTTGTTTCTACGCGGTGATTCTTCTCTCTTTTTTTTTATTATTGTAGAATAACAACAACTACTATGTCTACTAGTACTTCAGCTATTACTAGAACAAAGGTATTCGACCACTATGCAATATAATGGTAGAAAGTAGAAAGAACTCCCAACTCTCTTTTTGCTTGACTTCCTTATCAGTCCGTTGTCGTCGTCGTCCCTCTATGGTTATTCCTCTATCCAAAAGTAAGACCAGAGAACATTTATGACTAACAAGGAATGAACGAACAACAAGCGAATGAACGAAAAAAATTGAGCCAAAAAAAAAGAAAGAAAATTAAAATGCAAAAAAAAAAAAAAAGAAAAGAACGCATAAATGAAACAAATTTTGTCAGTTTTAATTTTCGTCAGAAGCAGCAACAAAACCAACAACAATAACAAGAGGAACAAGAAGAACTTAGCTTGGCTCTGGTTCAGTTTCAGTTTAGTTCGGTTTGCTTTGGTTCTAGATTCATTGCAGATTTCCCTTGTCCCCCTCTGCCCTTCTTCTTCTAACCAATATATAGTATTTTTTTTTTTATTTTTTACTTTGCCGACGGGATTTCCGCCGTCCAAAAATGGTTGAAAAGAAAAATGTAAAAAATAAAAAAATAAAGAAAATCTATAAAAAATATAAATGAAAGGAAAATACTGACAAAAAAAAAACTAAAGAAAGAAAGAAATAAAAGGTTTTTTAAAAATGGCAACGCTGCATTTTGATTTTTTCTCAATTTTGCTTTTCCTGTGTGCCTTACTACTTCTACTTTTACTTCTTCTACTCACTCATCTCTCATTCATTTTTTTTGTTACTGAATTCCTCAACTCATTTGCTGCCATCCTTCTTTCTATTTTTTGTTAGCCCAAACTTATATTACTATTTTCAATGATTTTTTTTATGCAATAATGCTTGCACCATCCCGAACCACTCAGAACCACCAACACACGTTCAGAGACTGTTAATTTTACTATATTTTTTTTTTTTTGGAAATTTTTATTGTTCATGTGCAAAGCATAAGTAAGCGCTGGGTGGGTGAGCGAGTGAGGTGAGTGATTGAAGTGAGTGAAATAGTAAGTAGCTTGGCCACTGTTCTTCTTTATATTTATGCTTTAGGGTTTTTGGGTCTGGGTCTCTCTGAGTCTGCTATTCCCAAAAAAATCAGCTTTAGTTTAGTTTATTCTGCTAGCTTTATTTGCCACCTTTTTATCTTCTCTTGTGCGTTATGTTGCAACATGAGGCGGGCCAACGCTTAATTTTGTTGCCATTGCAGATCGTAAATGAAATTTTCACTCATATTTTTTTATGATTTTCTCTAGTAATTTTGTGTCTGTAAAAACTTTATCAAATTAAGAATTATTAAAATTTAAATAAAAAAAAACACTGACTGAAAAATATAAAACATTGTGAAATAAAAATTATTATTTAAATCACCTAAAACTTCATGATAGCCAGAAAATATAAAATAATGCAGTGGAAAATACTGATTTATTCGATTTAATCATTGGTAACCTTCTATGAACATTTTACAGACTTTTAGTCTCCCAAATATAAGATATAAGTCCTCCAATCATTAGATAAGTTGATTCCTTCGATTATGTTGTTGCTTCACCTTCTTTACATTTCTTCCAAAATCATAATAAAACCAGAAAGAAGACTATCATTGGCTATGTCAATGATGTAATACTCTTCACGCTCCTCCGGGTTGCATCCAAAGTTCCTTGTTAGCATCGCTATATTCTCTCTGTTACAGTTTGAGTATCAACAAAGTTTGAGTGTCACTTTTATTGTATTTTTATTCTTTATAAGTTTGTCATTTAATTTGGGTTTGTATGGGAGCTACCCTTGCTGGTAACTCTAGGATCATGAAATTTACATGGTTAATGTATATGGAACAGAAACTTATAGTGTCCAAATTTTAGTTCAATAAGTCAAAAAACAAAAAAACTTTTTCTAACAAAAACATTAATTTAAAAGGGGGTTTGTATGGAAGGTAACCCCCCTAGTGGTCCGATTCATCTGATTCCGACAAATGTGCAGCGTATGGTAAAAAGAAACCTATGTACAAAATTTCAGCTCTCTAGCTTAAAATCGAGGGACTAGTTTGCATACAGACGGACGGACGGACATGACTAAATCAACTCGTCTCATCGAGCTGATCACAAATATATATGTATACTTCATATAGTCTGCGATATCTCCTTCTGTGTGTTACGAACTTCATGACAAACTTATAATACTATTCACTCACGTGAAGAGTAAAAATATCACATGCCGAAGAATATTCTGACTAGGACTTTAATAAATTGGTCCATTAGTTTTGTGTTTTAGTTTAATGGAATCTTGACAACTCTTAACAATATCTCTATATGTTAACATATTAGATCGATATGATGCATAAATTGGTAAATTCTATCAGAGACACAATTGCTTGCTAAAGAAGATTTTTAACTCTATAATATACTGTCTCCATTTTAGTTTCTTACCGACCTTACTAAGCCCACAATTCTTCTTGATATATCGAAATAAGAAACTGTAGATTCACATATTAGATCGATATGGCACAGTAATTGGTAAATTTTAACAGATAAAGAAATATCTGGCGAGGAAGAATTCAATATAACTTTCTATATGACAATCTCATTGTCATGAAAAGAAATGTAAACAGTCTCCACTTGATTGTGTTCTTGATAATTCTAAAATGATAACATAAATGATTAAAGGATGTAAACTACAAAGCAATAAACGGAAATTTAATAAATAAATAAAATAAAATAATAATTTAATTAATACAAAATATACTTATACACACAATAATTAAATATTTATAGACAAATTCATAACACCAAAAAGAATATACTTAATTTAATTTTAATATAATAAAACAATTGTTTTTTCTTCAAATTTTCAATAATTTCCCATTTTTTTTGTATCGCCTTTAGATTTATTATAAAAATCAAACAAGTTTTTGTTAGTAAAATTTTTGTTGAGTTGAATACATAAATGTAACAACAATAATAAGAATAAGTTAAATTAAAAAATAATACAAAACAAAAAAAATAAAAAAAAATATTATACACAAAAATATAAAAAATAAAGTTAATAAAAGTGCAATCAACATACAAAATAAAAAAAAAATTACAAAAATACAAACAAGCAAACATAAAAAGAAGAAAATAAAGAAATAAATAAACAAACAGTAACAACAAAAAGTAACAAGAAGCAACCCAGAGAAAAGAAAGAAAAGCCACAGGAAAACAGAGAATAAGATACAACAAGAAAATACAACAAATGATGAAAATAAAGAGAAAAAATAATTAAAAAAGTAATTTTCTAACTTTTGAATTATTTTTTAATGTAAAAAAAAGAAATAATAGAAATTATAATCATAATAATAAAACATATCAAGTTGATTTATTAATAAAAAATAAAAAATAAATGCTGCACAGTGTGTGTTGCTAAAGTAAAATTATAATAAAATTTCTACAGACGAAAAAAACAAATGTGCAACATTACAACAACAAAAACAACAATAGTAACTTTATAAAAAAAATATAATATTAATTCATTAATTAATTAATTGCCGCTGCTATTAATTGTTTATAAAACTGAAGATTTCTTATACACATAATAAAATAATAAATTCTGCTGCAACAATAATATAAATACAATAGACAACAACAACAACCAGTAATCACAATTACAATAACAATAACAATAAAAACATATTTCATTATTTTGTTTTTTGTGCATTTCCAAAAAAAAATATAATAAAATTAAAAATAAACTTAAAAAAAAGAAATAATAATAATAAAATTGCTTTGACAAAATATTGGTGCATTCCTCATTTGGCACTCACTACTTCTATACAATACTTAAACTCTGCAACATTCTAACACTTCAACTTTAGTTCGTCGTCGGCTTTTTGGCATCACAACTACTTCAATACTTCTATATTTTATTGAATTATACTTCGGTGGTCCTTCTTAATTTAAAGCATCGTCAGCAACTCGATAAAACAAGCGAATATCTTCTCCAGGAACACTGAAACACGTCACATCATCGTTATCAATTCGCTTTTGGGCAAAAATATAATTTAAGAAAAAATATGATGCTATGCCCAACAGTATCTATGAAGTATGTACGTATCTCTTCTGATAAAACTCTCTCTCTCTCTTTCAATTATTAAGTATATTTATATAAATTTTATTAAGAATTTTTAAAATTTAACAAAAATGATAAATGTACGTGCGTATGAATGAGTCTGTCTGATAAGACCCCCCTCAATTGACATTGTCCTTCAATCTATAAAAAAAATCCAACATTAAATAAACAAAATAAAAAACATTCTAGTATAAACATGAAGAACATTAAACAAATAAACAAACATACAAGCATCATAGGATGATGTATCTTTTATATGCAATACTATATATATTTTTATATCTTTTATATATTCCATTCATTGATCATGATCATTATCATCATCATCATCATATAAGTAGATATAAGTAAAATCAAACAAAGCTTTTTGAAAGACAAGAATTTTCATTGCTATTCATTTTTTAAAGGACACAAGTTCAAGAAACTTTAAATTATATTTACAGCAATTACAACAAGAAAAGATATATGTATATGTTATAATAATAATAATAAAATAGCAAATTAATAATAACTGAAATGACGATTTATTGTCTAGTGAAAGATGATAATACAATAAATTATATAAACATACTAGTATGGTACTTGTACATAAGTACATATATGTAATAAAAGTCTCTTTAGTCATCATCTTAAGTTCAATGCTATATATATCTAGAGATATTTATTTATACCTCTATATTATTTTATAGAACTCACTGTCTCTCTCCGTTTGTTCCCTCTGTCCCATCAGCATCTGTGGCTATACTGATGAATTATAATTTTGTGGTTTTTGGACGCTGTTTCAGCTCCAAATGATTAACCACTCATTGCTACTGGGCTTAACAGTCAACTTGTTATCTAGAAAATTTGGGGATTTCTCAGAATTACTTTATTGCTTTAAAAACCACAAATGTTGATAAGGAAAATATACACAAAATACATATATTTTTTTATTTAAATTATAAGAGTAGTTTCTTAAAATATTTATAATCTTTGATTTGAATTTCATAAAGTTACGAATAGTCATGACACTCTTCTGAACAGGACAGATAGTGTACGCGCTTTGCTCAATTCCAAAGATTAAAATTAACGAAATGAAACGCGTCTATATGTAAACGTACAAAGAACATTGTAGATATATGATCTCCTCCAACAGATAGATATGCTAGAATTATTGTTTCATTGATTGAAGAAATAGTTTTTAAAATCTTAATTACTGGTGAGTTGTTTCAAACATTTTTGTAAGATATTTAACAGGGTTCTGAATTATAAAGTTATTTTTCTAAATTAATTTGAAATGAACAAATACTAAATTAGTTATCAGGACTTATGTTTTATATTACATACATATGTATGAAATTTTCAAACGAGGTTTGACAAATTCCTTCCTTGTGCTACACCATTTTTCATTGCCTGTAACGTTTCGGAAAAGGAATTGTTGCTTGTGTCCATGAGTTAAACGGTGACAAGGAAGTAAACCAGCGGATATTGATGCTCTTTGATTTCATATTGTTGTAACTTAGTGCATGCTCCTAGCCAAAGAAGGGACATTATGTGAGGATGTAACATCTCCGGCTGGAATTCCGTTAACAACAGCTTACTGTCAGAAAATTCTACCAAGTAAAAGCCAATACTCTCTGGGTAGAAGAAGGCACTTGCAGCATAGCTAGGCAAACTTGGTCAAATATGAGCAGGTAACGAACCGGCCAGCTGCTAAATCTCGGCAGAACCTCAATAAGCAAGACTATAAACTTATTAACGGGCCATTGCGTCATAGACAATCATGCTGGCAGATTTGGGCTTTCTCATTACAATTTCTGCCGCAGCTGTGGCTCTGAAGAGGCGCTGGGTTTCTCACCAGCTTAACCGAACTATCATTCCTACCAATCAAGGACATATAGTAGCTAAGTTCATTTCTGAATCCAAATGGTTTTCCGCATCGGATTAAGGGGGTGCCGTGTCAACTCCTTGCTGAGGGCTGCCACATAACCTACATAACCTAGTGCACGCTCCACACTTCTAATATATTGTCAAAGACTACACAGATCTGTCTGTATAAGTATGTATATTGTAGTATGATATTTTGATTTTCATTACAATCTCCTAATCTTTATTTATTTTTTTAACAGATATTTTCTTTTGACCCACGTAATCACATCTACAGAAAATCTTTTGAATTAGAGAATTATAAGAATTATATCATATATTTCTCATATTTCTTATCTAGAAGTTTCTGAAAAAAAGAATTTATATTTTATATATAGAAAACCTTTTAATCCGATATCAATTTCTTGGGAAAAAAAGAACTTCTTAATAAAGAGTTGCATTAAAAATTCATTAAAACTATAAACACATAATTAAATGATTGGATTATTATTAGAATTAAATATCAAGTCATCATTGATTTATTTGAATTTCTTAAGCTAATTTTCTCAAATCAAATGAATCATAATTAACTTTATTCTGATTGCAATTTCTTTTTGTTTAATATTTTCTTACAAAATATTGTGAAAATAAAATAAAAAAAAAAGATTCTAAATATAAAACAATGATATAAATTCATATATTTCTTATGGAATTAAATCTTATGAAATTTCCATAAATATAAGGTTTGCAAAATAAAATACAAAACACACAGTTGATTTTGTGAGCGACTAATAAGCAATCGCCGTCGGAGGTTCTACGTTCTTTTTAACATGTACACATATGTAATGCAATTTTATATCAACGATCGTTTGTTCGCATTTCATACTCACTGTTCTTATCAATGACGTGTAGAGGCAGGCAATATTTGCAATAATGACCCAAATTACAAAATCAAATATACAATAATAACAACAAAAAAGTGACACACACTCACTTATTCACTCACTCACTCACTGACAAAGAACGTTTGCATTTTAGTAATAATCTTTTCTGTTACTTGCAAAATATGATATTTGTCATAAATTTCATATACTTTAGGGTACTGACATTTTGGCATAGTATTCGTAATGCTTTAAAGGAGATATAATATGATCTGATCTCAGTTTTAGTAATCGAAATAAAATTTATTATTAATTATTGCATATATCAATCAGTTTCAGCATGTGTTCCCCAATTTTTGAAAATGATTGTCTCCATAGAAATGACATGCTGGAAAATATGTTTTTTGTAAGGCCACTTCTATATAGTATTGTACATAAGTATTGTTACAAATTTCCAATTTGTGTGACAGTTTTAAAATTAAACAAACAAGAAATCTGCTGTCAGTTGGCGAGCGGCTACCAATTGGTGTGGTGTGAAGGTGATGCGGCGTGTGCAGCAATCTGATGAAGCTCGACGTAGTGATCCAGCAGCTACAGGCAATGCAAAAACACCCAAAAATTTCTCTTTTTGTTCTCGTCTAAAAATGCAATATGGAGGTTTTTCCTTAGTCCAGTTAATCAAATTCTGCTATTCTTTTTCTTAATGTCCAATTCAATTTCTTCTTCATGTCTTTGACTTCTTATTTTGTTATTGGGCTCCCTGCATTTATTAAAGTGGTGCCAAGGTGCCTTGGAAATGATCGATAGTTATTGATCATTTTTGTAACAGTATTTTAAGTGAAGGGTAATGGAACTGTGATCGATTGTCCTTTTCTTAAATGAGTTTTGATATGAAAAATGTTTGCAACTCTAGAAAAATAAATTTGAAAAATTTGAATGATTTGATGAATATACAACTTTTTCCTTGCACTTCTTACTTTTTCTAGATAATGCTGTGTGTGTGAAAGATATGTGATCATTCAATAGGATCGAATTGAATAATATTTCTTGCCTTTTCTTTTTATGAAAACAAAAATTGGCACTTAAACAAGACATAAAAAAAGAACAAGAAATTGAACAAGCAATAAATTAAAAATAAATTATTGTAAAATAAAAAAATGTTAACAATAAAAAAAAGAAATCAAAGAAAAACGAAAATGTCAAAAGCGGAAATATTTTTGTACGTTTTTCTTATCAAAATATTGAATTTCTTTTTTTTTATTGGTTTTGTTTCGTTGATTCTCAGCCGCCTTTGCTAATCTACTTTCTTGACAATCATAAAATATAATTTTTTATATGAAATAATAATACATATAATAAAAATGCATTTTACAACATACATACTTACATATGTTTATGTGTATGTAATGTAAGACACATACAGATATTATTTCAGTTTAAATTATCAACATTTTTTATTTCATATAGTGTTTTTTAATTTTTCTTTCATTCTTTTTTTGCTCCCAACTAAAATGCAATTTTTTATTATTTTATTATACCTTTCACGCATGGTGTAAATGGGTATTAACATTTTGTTGTTTAACTTGTAACGCATGCCCAATATTTCAAAGACCATGAGATAATAGAGATCTAGCTTTGGCCAGTTAAGTTAAGCTATTTAGATGAGACATAATGCAATCCGTTTGTACTATTATGATACATTGGAGTTTTGCCGTAACTGGAAGAAGTAGTCCCCATTTAAAAAGTAAAGAGAACCATTTTAATCTTTAGTCCCCTAACCTAAACCTAGGGTAGAAAGCGAGTCTTCCCTAGTCGTGTAATTTGGAAAACTTCTGCTAATCATAAGTAGTAATATGATAGAAACTTTTCATAAAGAAACCACATGCAAGTCTTGACAATATATGTACATATTCAAAATACTTAAACCATCAGACCAATACTATATCATATTTTGTCATATACCAGCCATATAATCATATGTCGAAAACTTTTAAAAAGCCTTGCATTTCATCAATTCATTACAATGAATTACATCCAACTATAATTTATACTACTGATAGGACCAACATTTGATAAGACTTTGCTAAAAATTGCACTTTTAATTTCTGTGTGGTCAAGTTTGTTCTCTATTTCCTCTGTTCGGGTGTGAAAAGCATGTGAGCTTCGGTGGAACTGCAGTTTTGCCTTATAGTTATATACAATATATGGTATATAATTTTTTTTTCTTCAATTTTTACTGATACTGTGCAAAATGCATTTTGATAACTTTTAACAATAACAAACAAGTAAAAATATATACTTATTATAATTTTATATTGTTATTTTTCATAGTTTAATAATTTTATATTTTTCGCGTTTTAGTTTTCTGTCAAAGCATAACAATTTGCAAAGTGCAAACGCGATTAAAATTACAGCAAAAAAATGGGTGAAATAAATAAAAAATGGGTGAAAAAAATATAATAAAAATAATATATTATTAAATTAAAGCATTCGTTTTTATTTCAATTTTTTTTGTTTTGTTTCTTTTATCAGCAATTACAAAAAAAAAAACTATAATAAAAACAAGAACCATTGTAAAATGCAACACACTATGGTAAAATATAAAATTTAACCAAAGAACATTGTGCAGTTCTTGGAAATTGCATTTAAAATTTCAATCCTTCAAACAACAACAGAAAAAAACAAACTATTGCCTTTGATAAGGTTTCATTTTTTTTTTTTGTGAAGTTTTATTGAATTCTTGTTGAAACTTTTCTACTATACACAAAATTATCAACTGCACAAAATTTTAAATTTCTTTGTAATTTTCATTCTGTGATCATAAAGTTTTTTTTAATAAAATTTAACCAAAAATGTACAAAATCTCGTATGTATGTAGGTATATAATAATTTCAGTAAAACAACTAATTTGATAAGAATAATACATTTTATTTTGCATGGATTCTTCTTCTCTTGTTATTTATTCCAAAAATGTTAAAATTTTTTGGGTACAGTGTTCACGCTTCAAGTGTGACCGCTTTAAAAGAAATATTATAAGAAATTAGTACTAGTTAGTCCTTTCAGCACTTAAATATCCATAGTTTTTATGTGGAAAACTGTACTGTAGTTTTACTAATAAATTCTTCATACCAAGTATCTTGCAACAGAACTGTGGATCTCTCTTAGTTGATACATCCACCAAATCAGAGTTACCATTTTACCTCTCCTACCTATGCAGGTTTTCTGAAATGTATGCAGTTCTTCTGATTCTTAGTTGTCATTACTTGTACTTACAATAATCACTACAAGAACTGACAGTTATTAATCCTATAAACATTTACTTTATCTTGCTACTATATAATATTATAGTCAATAACCTCAATCTAAATTCAAATTTAAGTCTATTAGTCTATGATCATTCTATCGAATACTTTCATGAATACATGAAGTTGTCTTTCACTTATACAATATAACAAAGCAATACTAGTCAAAAATTTAATATAAAATGTTTTATAAGGCATCTGAAATATTAATCCATTAATAAAGAATTAAAGTACATAAGGATTGTATAATTGGTTTACATATTATATAATTGGAAGAAGGTGATATGGTCAGATGAAACAAAAATTAATAGGCTTCATTCTGATGGAAGGCAGTGGGTGTGGAAAAAATAGGCGAAGCCTTTCAGCAGCGCCATGTCAGACAAACATTAAAATTTGGTGGCGAAAACCTCATGATATGGGGCTGTTTGACTGCAGATGGTATTGGAGAAGTTGTCAAAGTTGAAGGGCATATGAATGCGGCTCAATATGTGGCAATATTGAACAACGCATTACAAAAAAGTGTAAGAAATTGGCAAAAGGAGCTTTCGGACGTTATTTTTCAACACGATAACGACCCAAAGCACACATCTATGAAGGCTTAAGACTGGTTAAATGAAAATAATTTCGAAGTGCTCGATTGGCCACCTCAATCTCCTGATCTGAACCCAATTGAGCACCTCGGGATTGAACTGAAAATAGCCCTTGCCAATATAACCAACGAATATTCATATTTACCCGAATTATGGAATGAAGTCCAAACCACCTGGGCACATATTGACCCAAATATTTATCTCAACCTCGTTAGATAAGAATCAAAGCTGTTTTAACGGCTAAAGGTGGCCTCACATGAAGTTGTTAAGATGTGAAAGTTGAAAATTTTTGTTTAAGTCAACTATTTGATCCAATGACTGCTTTTTATTTTTTTGATTAAGGTTCAATGTTGTGAAGAGATGTGACTCTTTTTTTTTGTTTTTAGTTTTTAATTGAAGTTAATTAAGTTTCGCTTTAACCAAAAAATATATGAAATAAACGTTAAAAAACAAAATACGCAACAATTTGTCACAAGTAGTAGTTTTCTGGATCAAAAAGTAGAGTCACTGTAATTGACCATACCTTAAATTCTATGACCGAAATACCAAGTCACCAACTAATAACCAATTGATGCTTGATAAATGCATTGAAAAATACTCTAAGAGAAGAATAATAAAATGCAATAGTATATATTTTTTATTTATTTATTTATTTATGACAAAATACTGTCAACAAAAGAGTACATTAAATATAATTAAAATGTAAAGTTTTACAACTAATTAAGCAAAAACAAAATAAATCTGTCTCTGACCCGGTGGGGGAAATTTATTTGCTAAATAGCTAGCTATGCCCCTACTCACAGCCATGTGTGGTCAGAGACAGACATTAGACACCCCATCCAAAATTGTAAGTCCAGATTCATTCACGGTGGATGGACAATCGTAGGTGTTGCAAGACCAGAGCGTTGATAGCGGCGGGCGATATCTCAGGAGAAATTTTGTTATAATTATCACATAATACACGAAATGGATCGTGTGAAGAGAAGTTAGTTGTGCACCTAGAGCAAGAGGAACAAAATTCCTAGTAGTACGACTAGGGGCACAGAAACTAAGTTGACTCAAATGCCCCAGTAATACGTTAATGAAGAAAGCCTATTCATAAAAAAATTCGGCGATTACTCAAAGAAAAAAGATCTATAAGAAGAAGCCTGCTTGTGTAAGAAGGCAAACGTAAACAAGGGTTCCAATTTAGGCCCCGACTCAATACGGTCTTGATGTATTTATGGTACTTTATAGTAACTTATATTTCGTATACTTTTAATTCTCTAGTGCATTATACTAACAAAAGTAATGAATATTTGATGATATTGTTAGATTTAATAAGAATCCACTTTGATTCAATAAAAATTATTTTTTTATTTCTGCGCACTTTGCGTTCATTATGCGTAATATTCACTGTATGTTGTTGCTGCTATATACATTTATACATTTTTTTTGGGAGTCCATATCCGATATCAGCATTTTTATTTTTCCTCGTATCAACAAAAAAACAAATGACTATCCAACTACCAACCACCAACGAAATCAAATCAAACCAAAATTGTTGACGCATATTAAGATACGAGAACTACGAATCTTTTTGGGTTGTCTGACGGACATAATCGTCAGAGTGTAAAAAAAGACCACAGTCAGTCATTTGATGCTTTTACGCACATTGAATCGTTCAGATTTAAATTTAACAAAAAAAAAAAAAAAAATGACTCATTTTATTTATGTTTTAAAGAAATGATTTAGTTTATTGAGTGAAAAACGCAGATCAAGAAAGTTCGCTCAAATTAATCTGAAACAACGACAACGATGACGGAGACGCGCGTATTACAGTAGTTTAAAGAAAAATCCTCATTTCATTTACAATTTTATAAACTATAAACCCACAGATACTTTTCAGTGCTTCAACAGTATGCAATGTGTTGCCATCAGTTGTGTTTCATTTCATTTTGTCTCGTGTTCAAATCGGATATTATTAATAAATTAAAAAATAAATAGGGAAAAATATAAATTAAAAAACAAATGTGCAAATATGAGAAAGCAAAATATCTATATATAATTAATCGGAAAAGAAGAAGTATAAAGCACAAGAAGACAACTAAGAAAATTAGTTTAGTTATTTGTTTGTCTTGCAATATCATGATGTAAGTGCATTAAGAAATACAAAACCACAAAGGTGTTTTTTAAGTGATCCTAAGAAAAATAAATTATTGGTATAGTGATAAATCAGCTAAATAAATATAATTTAAATATGTTTTATTGTCTCGTTTTTTTTTTTTGTGTTGGATTGAATTTTAATTCAAATGGGCTTCTTTGTTCCACGTGTATGTGAGTGAGTGTGTGCGTGTGTGAGTGTCTTCAATATAAATAAAAATAATAATTATGATAATAATTATGTGTTTATTGTGTGAATCAAATGAGTTTAAAACAGCTAAAAAACTCTACTGAATCAAAGAGTATTTTATGTAAACAAAATTTGTAATAAGAATAGCAAGCGAGCTACGTGATAAAATAACCCTAAATCGTGATATCAATAATCAAGAAAATAATAAGATGATATACACAAATGTATGTCGATGATTGTAAGTTCTAGATCCCTTTTTCTATTTGGTAATATAAGAAGAGGTTATATAGGCCCCTCGACTTAGTGGCAACTTTATAAAACAACCTAAATCGTTGAAGAAAGGCTTTCCAAGAAGATGTATCATGAAAATTGGAGCAGTCTTACAAAAGGTGTAAGATGAAGAATACACTGAAAGTTTCCAATGATCCATTGATTGCAATGATCATAGCTTATACTGGGAAATTTGTTATCATTCATTTGGTTAATACCCACGTATGTCATGGGCGTCCCTTGTCTTCTTGTGTCCAAATGTTCTAACAAAAGATCTTTAGAAGCTTCCCCTTTCGTTAGAGTGGGGACTAGAGATGAGCTTAACAGTGACACAGAGATTCTAAACTGTGATTGAGTCACTGTCATTTGAAGGGAGAGACACAGTTTACTTTGTTTAAACTGTTATTGGTTATCACAGTTTAGGCAGCAACTGAATCAACTGAACCGTGTCTCTCCCTTCAAATGACAGTGACTCAATCACTGTTTAGAATCACTGTATCACTGTTTAGCTCATCTCTAGTGGGGACTATTCATTTCATCATAGGATATCGTCCGAATCCTTTAATTCACTGATTGATTTGATGCATTAGTCATGAAGTCTTCTTTTGATATTTTTGAATGATTAAAATTCAAATATGGATTTGAAAAGCTTATGTGGCTTATGTGCCTGATTGTTCAGATGTAAAATACTTTGGTAGCAGAAAAGTCTTTAATAGTTTCACAATCTTTAGTCATTCCTTAATTCCACAATAAATCTTCTTTTACATTAATTGAACGAACATCAACAGTTTCCTTCGATCTTTATACTTTGACATCAATAAGTGAAGCTTAGAATTTTTTTTTGATAAGTTTCAACTTGATTAAGATTGTCTAGTAAGTATGTAAACTATAACCATAATATTATACATGTTATTACAAGTAAGAAGTTTCAAAAAACGATCCAAATATATTTTAAGAAAAATATATGTTGCCTACTTTTGTGCGTCTAAAATAACAATTCAAAATCACAAATCAGACCACACATGCTACATGCACTCTACTGAGTTTGACAAGACATATACATAAGCTATCATCAATAATTCCAGAAGCAGCATCACGATCTATTATAATACTAAACTATCAACATCATCATCATTGCTTCCATCTTCTTCAATGCTTTCATCTCAGATTATAAATTTTCTTTAAATGCTGATTTTTCTAAAAAGTTTCCAACATTTTGATGGACCTCAAAGAAATTTAGTTAGTCACAACCTAAAGGGTTTTAAGGTTCTTCCTTTCTAAGTTTCTTTGCTTAATAAATTCCCAGTCTTTAGATATTTTTTGAGCTAATCAAATTGTTGCATTGTGTTGCTGTTGCTGTTGGGTTATTTGTTGTTTGTTGTTTTTGTTAGCCATCATTAGTTGCCAAACAAATTCAAGTAATATGCTATTTTTTCTGCATATCGTTTCTATTCTGTCATTTGGCAATCTTTTTGTTAGTATAAAACGGAAACAGCTGTCTGCATGTTGTTGCAGCTTTTGTCTGCATTTTCATGCACAAATACTAGTATACAAGAAAATACTTTTACTCCTTTTTTTGTTTCTTCATTCATTCAACTTGTTCAACGTCATCATCTTAGTCATTGTTGCTATTGATGTTACTGTTGCAGTTGTTAATGTTATTTAGCCCTAAGACGAAATCGTTGAACGTATGTCAAACTGCCAAAAGGAAGCTGCTTCCAAACACTTTAACTACATACAATCACATTACAAGTTTCAAGTTGCAGCCGGCTAGCAAAAATTGCAGTAAACTATGCAGCTAGCCTAGCTAGAGCTAGAGCTACCTTTAAAGCTACTTTATCTACTACTTTTACTACAATGAGTAGAAGGAAGAACACATGAAACGAATGAAGAGTTAGGCATAGAATATGTAGATATAAACTTGGCTAACAATTCTTTTTTTCCGTTGGCGCTCTTGACTTTTGCATTGAAAATCGTGCAATTCACCTGCTGCATCAGCGCCACCAGTCAAAGCAAACTAGCAACTGCAACTACTGCATGAAGAAGTGAAAGAAAGAAGGAAGGAACAAAAACTGCATCTACATGCAGTAATAGTATCTATGCTTGAGTGTGTTTGTGTGTGTGTGTGCAGTGCACATCTGCATGTTGCATGTTGATGATATTGCCAGCTGCCACCCGTTGTTGTCGTCTTTTTCATCATCATCAACAACATCATTATACACATCCATATCATCATTATGTTGTTGCAGATGATGGTCTATGCCGCCAACAGTTTTTCTGGCGGCATGCGCGCGCATCTTTATTGTTGTTGGCCACTTGTTTATGCTCCTTCTTCGTCTCTTCTCTTCCATTTCAATTCACCAAAGACAATCACAAGCGTTTATAGCCTTATTCACCCGCCACCACTGTGGTGGCCGCCATTATCGTCATTCACCGCTGCATCTCGCTGCCTGCAATTATATGTTCATTCTTTATTCTTCTCTTTTGCATTTTACTTCTTCATTCTTTTGGGTTTTTTTTTCTTCTTTCTTTCTTATTTTAAATTTGTGTTTGTAAGTATTGTATCTTTGTATCTATGAGTTTGTAACTTACAGCTGCAACTCTATTACATTCATACCTATTTGCTATTTACTATGTCTTTCGGCATGTTTCTTCATTGTGATGTGGTGGTGGTGGTGGTGGTTGTTGCATTTGCTGTGTTGTTTTTCGTTAGTTTTACAAGGTGTGGAATGACTTTGGTAGCGCCTTAACAAAAACTATGTACCCACTTACCAAGCCCTGCCCTACTCTTTATCTCTATAAGATAGAAAAGCTACTACATTCTAAGCGCTTTGCTAAACATGCAACTTAGACTTAAACTTAGTCTTAGGCGTCGTCGTCATCATCATATTCAACAACATCATCACTATCACCATCATGATCATTGCCATCATGAGTCTCTCAATTTGAGCTGATCTTAGCCAAGTGAATAAGCCAAACACGAGCCTGTTGTTGTTGTTGCTGCTGCTGCTGCAGATACTAACTCAGATACCTTGCTATTGTTAGTTTGCCGCACGTTTTATGGTCGCGTTTTAATGTAATTTTTGTTGTATTACAACAAATTTGTAAGCTTTTGATTGTTGTTCTTATTATCGTTGTTGTTGTTGTTGTTTTTGTTGTTGTAGTTTAGTGATCATTGTCATCAGATAAAGTGGCGATTTGCTGATTGTACAAATGATGTTAGATGTTTTTCGTTGTATTATAGTAAGATGTATCTATCTTCTTTCTATTGTGATTAGGTTGCATTTTGTGGAAATATTTTGGTTTTTTTTTGTCATTTTCAGCAGTTTTATTTTATTGACTTTAAATGAAATAAGACTTTTATTACTGAATGTACTATGATGATGATGATATACCATTATTCTGAAATTTAAGGAAAAATAAATTGTTTGGTTGTATTCATTGATCTATTTTGAAGTATATAAAAAGATTTTTTGACTACTTATGTCAATATTAAGCAAGCTCTAGTGGTGGTGGATTCATTTTGGTAGTCAATTCTTTCCATGGCATGCATAGAAAAGGAATAAAATCTTCTAATTTGAGTTTGAGTTCCTTAAATCAGCTTATAAAATGCTTTGCAGTAAGATTTTTAGTTTTCGACAGGTTCGGGAACAAAATGAATGATGCCCTGTTCGTTTTGTTGGGACCTTTTTGCATGTGCAAGGTCGATTGATTGTTCCTTAGTCGGCTTTAGCAAGTCCTGATAGGAAAGGTTATTGTTATAGAATTCGTTATTCTTTTAAGAGAAGAAAAGTTTTAGTTTTAAAAGTCCATCATACCCAAATGGAAAGAGACTCAATTCAACATTTTTTCTTTTAGTTAAATTTGATATACAATTTTTAAATTTGATGAAAAACTTAAGTCACCGTCGTGTCAGTTAACAACATGGAACTTTCTCTTTTAAATGTTCTTAGGTTACTTTTGTCCATTATTTTTCTGTCCCTCTATTTGTTTGTTGAAGTATTTATGTATCAAGGTGTTTCTCTGTCTTACTGAGTGTCTGAGCTTTTTGTCATTGTCCATTGTGCATTGTCTGAGACCCAGACTCATCAGCGTCTGTCTATTACAATATAAAAGTCTTAAGTGTATTTTGAGAGAACATTGGCAACTTCATCATGCAGAAGCCAGACAGACAAATGAACAGACAAATAGAAATAACTAAGTCAACAATCAATGTTGAAATTAAGAATGAAAATGCATTTTTCTTAGGTAAAAATTGTCTTGGTGGAAAACTAAATAGAAATAAGGTAAAAATAAATAAAATGAAAAGAAATAAAAACAAAATAAATTAAAGCGAAACAAAATAAATTGCATAGAAAAGCGAAATAATATTATATATAAAAAAAAAACAAGTAAAATAAATTTAAAAAATAAAATAAAATAAATAACTAATCATAATTTATTTTTTTATTTTAACAAAAATAATTTCTTAACTTATTTTATTACCTTTAATTTAATAAGAAAAAATATATTTTTACTGAACACAAAGAAAATAATTTACCACGAAAATCGATTAAGGGCAACTTTGACTATACCATATTCTATGTACATTTATTTGTCTCGTTTCCCTTTTTTTTTGTGACAAAAAAAAAAACAGAAAATGTGCTAAATTATTTATGAAATTCAATCTTGACGTTTTTGTCATTGCTTTGCTATTTATTTCTCTTTCCACCATATTTTTTTGTTGTTTGCATTGTCAATTTCTATGTTCATTTTTGTTGATTTTTCGTTCAATATTTTTCGTATTTTTTTTCGTGTTAGTTTCTTTTGTTGTAAATAGAATCAAATTTTAATGCGAGAATTTGAATTCATTCGCATTGGGGTTAGATTTTGTTTCTTTTACTTTTTGCACAACGTGTTCATTTAATAGATATTTTTTATGGTGTCTTAACATCTTAACAGACTTCATGAAGTCAATAAATATGATGATGAATGATGGATTTATTATTGTTCAATTGACTTTATCCCATTTAAGATTTTACTCTTGACAAAGTACTCACTGTATGGTCATGATGTATTGTAAATATTTGACAATGGCAACCTTTGTTGAATCATATCTGTGATGGAGGCAATGAAATAACAACTAGAATGGACAGTAATTCCTTGGAAGAATGTGTACTTGGTATTGGAACATTCAATTCTTTAAATGAGATGTTATTTTTCTTTAGATGATGGTCATAGTGAATTGAAGTCTTGTCAGTATCCTTGGTAGATGAAGACAACTACAAGAAGATTCCCTGTCTGATAATTTTGCTTGCCTTTGCTCTTCACTATTGATCTTTTGATGTTAAGACATAACGTGTTCATCTTGCTTTATTAGTTTTGATTTATTGATTTTTTGGGCGTTTTTTTTTAAATTTTTTGTCAATTTAAAATAAGAAAACAAAAATTGAATGTAAATATTTTGTCATCATCATCATCATTAATCGTTATCATTTTTCTCCACTGGTCAACGCCCATTTTTTATTTTATAAAATTCTCTCAATACCCAAAACCACAATATTTTATATCTTTATTAAAATTCTATATAAAATATATTTTTATTTTTTAAGTCAAAAAAAAAAAAGCAATTTTTATAAATAAAAATGTGTCATTTATGTATACATATGAATTTTTTTGTAATCACTTTTTGCCTACTCACTCAATTTTAGCTTGTTTTTTTCATGAGTTCAATTTAAATTTCACTCTGAACCCCCATTCATTACTGTATTGGTCAGAGAATTAATTATAAAAAAAAAGTATTCTTTTGCTGACTTTGCACTGTTATAATAATTATTGTATTTTGTCTTTGAGGTGACATGATGATGATGAGGAAGACGACAACACAACAAAACACACCTCACTGAAATTATATTGACTGTGGTCATTATATTGTATTTACTTCATTTACACCTTCATGCGTTCATTCATTCATTTGTTAATTCATGGATTCCATTACAACTCATTCATTCATTCATACAGTTTGTTTGTAAAGTTATTGTTGTTGTCATTTGAAGGCTTTGTTTCATTTCAATTGGATTTCAAACGTTCCCATATGATATTGTATTATAAGCCTATAAATATTGTTATTATAGTACTTAGTATTCAATGAATTAAGTGAATGACTGATAACACTATCAGACAAATGTACCTTATACTAAGTGCAAAGAGTATTAATTACATTTCCTTCTTCTTTGCTTGATTGGAAAATGCATAAAAGTTGAATTAAAGAAATTAATAAGAAAATACAATTAGTTTTTGTCTCTTTTCCGTGTTTAAAAGAAGTTCCAAGCATGGGTCATTAGGGAAATTTCAAATAAAAATTAAAATACTAGGCTAAGAACAATTCCCAAGACCTAAACTTCCACAAACAACTGCAGACATGGGGAAATTCTATTTAAAAATGAATTGATCATGTAATTTTATTCTCAATCTCTTTAATTCTTCTTTATAATTTTCTTTAATTCCATTTATTTTAAATAAAATAAGTAATCAAATCCATTCGCGCAGCTTCAATAAATAAATGAAAAGAAATAAGAGCTGCATGGAAAATTACAACAAAAAAATACCATATAAAAAAGAAAAGGGTATAGAAATAAATTAATAAATAAAAATATTTAGTTGCCTAGTACAAAGTAACAGTAACAGGATATCGCTAAAATGTTTACAAGTGTGCGCTGCACCAAAGACAAAGAAATTCAATATCCTTCCTGTCGTGTCTGTCAGTATTCGTTCATTTGTTCATTCTTTACATCTTTTACTGATATGAACGATATTCCTTCCAAAAGCTTCTGGTGCAACTAAGGAGGATAAGATACAATAAAAAAAATTAAAAACTAACCATAAGAAGAACTACTACACACTAAGTTTTTAATCCTATGGGTTACTGCTTTTATTAATAAAAAAACAAAAGGAAAAACAAAATAAAAAATTAATATTTAAGTTTATCTTTTTTTTTGTTTGATTATACTCGTACTAGTACTCGTATCTTTTGTTGTTTGTTTGCTGTTTGTTGTTTGTTGCACTGAACTATGAATGCAATTTCGTAAATTATTTTCCTTTTAAGTAATTATTAAGGTGCGGCTTAGTTTGGCATACAACACTTTGTCATTCATTCAGTCATCCATTCTCTCAGTCAGTTAGTCAAACACTAAGTCAGTCAGTCACTCATTCACTTAGCCAGTCAGTCAGTCACTCACTCACTCACTAAGTTAGTCAGTCAGTTTATCAATTGTGTGTCTGTGTGTGTGCAGTAATTTTTTGTTCTCATCATTTACTTCTTATTTTCATTTGTATCGCCTTACTCTTCTTCTCTACTTTCTTTAGCTCTTTTTTACCGGAACTATATAGTTCTTGTTGTTCTCTGGTTATTTATATCTATTTTTATTGCTACTGGTTTTATTTTGTTTTTATTATTGCTAGTATTGTTGGTTGCCTCCTGTGGCTTTATCGCTACTGCCAAATGTATTCCATCCATCCATTAACCACCATTTAACTAATAACAATGCACCAATGGTAGCCCATGTTCTATGACTATGTTTAGCGATATTTCCTTGGCCCCCCTTAAAAATAGATGGTCATGATGGCACGCATGCTCTAAACTCAGTAGTAGTAAAACTGAAGGCAGCGGCATTGAGTTTCGCCGTCAACAAAAAGTGAATGATACCTTTTCATCATCGTAATCATCATTATAGTAGTCATCATCACACAGTTATAGCTGCTTTGTCTTCTTCTTATTAATTTACAGTCACAGCGAGGCATGTTTCATATATTTATTAAAGAAGAAACAGAGGAGAAAACTATGAATTTTCCACTTGCTTCTCCATCAATGTCAAAATTGAGTTGAGTTGTAGTAAAATGGGAAAATGGCGATCAAAGGCGCCACCATTTTTAATCTAATTTAAGTAAAATGCTTGTGGATATAAGTTAATGATAAGAAGTATGTGCTGATATTAGTTGAATAGTTTTCTTGTGTTTTTTTAATTAAATTATGTTTTGGGTTTTTTTTGAAAATTTAGGATGAAATTTTTATAAAACAAAGTTGTGGATAACAATATGGAAACATATATAGTTTCTTAGTCTTCATATCTATGAATTTAAATTATAGATTTCCATATAGCTGCAATCTTTCTAATTGGGTTAATGAATAATTTATCAACTACACACATATGAGATCATCAGCTTCAGTTGTTCCAGAAATCTTCCTTTTCAAAAGTTGTTCGGATAGTTTATTTCATCAACCATTCATTGGTGGTAAATTTTACTATCAACCAAGTTATATTCTTCCTCCTAGCTCAAATCAATATTGCCTTCCTGATTTTCTTTAGCTGCTTATTCCATAGATACGCTGTAAATCGATCAGCATCTTGGCAGCGCCTGCCGATCACTATAATTTATCCTAACAATATTGTATTATAAAGTCATTGAGAAAGGCTATTGATTTGCTGAATCCTTATCCCACATTTTAAGTAACTAACAAGTGTTTCGAAAATCTTTTATCGAATAAAAACGTCTCAAATACTTCAAATATATATTGTAGAGGGTGATTCATTTAGAAGATTTTTTTTTAAGTGTAAATAAAACACACAAAGAAAATGGGGGTCCAATTTCGGATCACTCTTTCCAGCATTGCTACCGGTATCTGCCGAATTATGCGAGTGATGTTGACTTCCAAATCCTGGATCGTAGCTGGCTTATCGGCGAAGACTTTTGACTTCATATTACCCCAGAGAAAAAAGTCCAAAGGTGTGATATCTCGCTATCTAGGTGACCAATTGACAGGTCCGAAACGCGAAATCAACTGCTCGCCAAAATGATTTCTCAATAAAGCCATTGTGTCGCGCGCTGTGTGTGCCGTGGCCCCATCCTGTTGGAACCAAATATCGCCGACACTTTTGGGATTCAACTTCAGGCAACAAAAAGTCCGCTATCATGGTGCGGTAGCGGGCGCCATTGACTGAAATGTTCTGTCTGGGCTCATTTTTGAAGAAATACAGACCGATGATTCCACTAGACCATAAACCACAGTGCATTTCTGTAGATGTAACGGTAGTTTGTGAGTCCAGAGCCCATTGACTGCAATTTAAGCGTAAATTCAAGTCTGGCGGCTTCAATTCTTGGATGAGTTGGACTTTGTAAGACTTCAAACCAAGATCCTGACGTAAAATTCGCCAAGTTGTTGCATACGATAAGCCCAAATGTTGAGATCGGCGTCGAATTGATTGCTCATGGTCTTCAGCCACACTCTCGGCTACAGCCGCAATATTCTCCTCACTACGGGCTGGATGTGGTCTGTTCGGTCGCGTATCATCCACTGCGACTAAAATTTACAGATGGTTTTGCAATAGTGGTCTCGGAAGGCCGATGATGCGCCCCATATGTTTCTCGAAGTGCACGACAAACATTTTTGACAGATTGCTGATTTTCGTAATACAGCTGAATAATTTGGAGCCGTTGTTGCGGTGTGAGTCTTTCTATGATGATTTGTCAAACATTACTGAATAAAAATAACATGACAGCATGGCACTAGTCTCGCGTGATATGTAAAAGAAACCCAATTTACAAAAAAACCTCTTAATGAATCACCCGTTACTTGATGTGATTCTATACTTAGTTACTTAGAGTAAATTGGGACACTTGTGATACTTTTATTAACAATACCAATACTTGTTACTGTAAGTTGTTAGTTACAAAAAATAACTATCATTTAGGGTAGAATAACAGTATAATTATGATTGCATTAAATAATCTATTGTGACTGAAATTGCACTTGTTAAAAGAGAAAAATCATCTTAATTTAATATTTTAAAAACTTGACCAATTCCTAGTCCAAACTAAGATCAGGTCTTGATCAAGTTCTCGGCTCTTTCTCTTATTTATGCTATTCTGAGTAGCTTTATAGATTGAAAAATGAAATAAAAATTATTGTAGTAGAAAATGCTTTTGGCATTTAAGTGAATCGTGAGTCGAGTCGTCAGAACCAAATGATTTATGTGTCTGTTCAAAACGCTTATGATTGTTATTTTCAACAAAAAATCTATTGCCGCAAAGTCATCGTCGTAGTCGTCGAATATATCAAAACGCATAAATTTCATTGGAAAAAATTAATTCACTTCCTGGTTTTTGATTCTAATTTTGAAATATTTTCAAACGTTTGTCATTCATAAGTGAAAATCATAAAATTGCTGGATTCTTTTTTTTGTTAAATAAATTACGAAATTAAATAAAACAAAGAACGATCATTTTATAAAAAATAAAAAAAATATTTTAAGATACAAAAATATTTCAATAAACAAAACAAAATAGTAATAAGTATAATAAGAATAAAGTATGGGAGTGCCATATCTATCTGTAAGTAAGAATAATCCAACAATTACCCCGAGCTGACTGAGTGCAGTAAAATATTATAAAAATGAAACACAACACAAAATGAAACCAACAAAAAAAAAGAATCAACATTTCACGTGTAAAAACAATTGCAAGCAAAAAAATATACTCACTTTGCCTCTTATGCCGCCTGCCACCACCTTTTGTGAGACTCACTGAGTCAACTCGATTATTCGAATGAGCCCGCGATCAGCTTTAACATCGATCCATTGTTTTTGTTGTTATTGTCTTTATTGTTGTCTTATTTATTATTATTATTTGCGTTGCTGTTGTTGTTGTTGGTGTTGTTGTTGTACGCGACCGTCGCCTTGCTTGTTTTTAAGTATATAAAAAACCATGAACTGGAAAACCTTGAATATGCAACTGCAATTTATGTTCGAACTGCAATTTGTTGTTTCGTTTCTTAATACATTTTTTTGTTTTTATTTATAAAAAATTTTTGTTGTTACCCTTCACACTTTTACATATTCTTACAATTATATTGTACTGTATGTGGGTACTGTGATAATGTGATTTTTGATAGAATTTTTGGGGGCAAAGTCTGTTATGAAGACATATGAAGTAAAGCGAGCAGGGGGATATAGCAACATATAGAGAAATGAATAATAAATTGATCTAATTTTATTTGAAGAACAGCATACTTGATGATTTATCTTTCTGATTCTCATCTAGGCTTTACTTATCATAATCTAAAAAGTATTTGTAAAGAATTGTTCATCACCTTCCATAGATTTTTATAACATGAATAGGTTTCAGGATCACAACAAAACAAATAAGTTCTATTTTGTAGTCTTATAATATAAATTGATTAAATCTGGTTAAAAGAAAAGACTTCTTACAGTTCTTTTTGATATCAAGAAGCAATCACCAGTCTCTTA
The DNA here is from genome assembly GCA_037043315.1 of Amiota communis. Lineage (NCBI taxonomy): Eukaryota > Metazoa > Arthropoda > Insecta > Diptera > Drosophilidae > Amiota > Amiota communis. The sequence continues at coordinate 2,298,663 of JBAMAV010001191.1, read as the reverse complement.
AATAATTTTAATAAAAGTCTAAAGAATATTAAGAACATTTAATCTGATCGAATATCAATAATATATGTATTTTTTAAATAATTTTCAAGGTTTCAAGATCATGTGATTGATCAGTTGAATCAATTCAATAAAAGTGATTGACTTTAATAAAATTCCCAAAGAAAAATAAATGCATTCAAAGGAGTTCAAAATATTTCATTGACAATCATCAATACTTTAAGATACTTTTTGCTATGCTGTTATTGTGTGATCGGTAGTAGTAACTATTCCGTATTCATTTCATTCCAAATTTTCATACTTCCCAACAAGCATTTAACTTATGAATTTAAATAGAATTTTAAAGAATGGGTCAAAGATAGAATGTGGTGTAGGTGCAGGGGTGCACTCACCACAAATAAGCCTTGACCACTCTTTCCGGTTACCAGACGAAGCCACAGTCTTTCAGGTAGAGGTCCTAGCCATTAGAGAGGCAGAGAGGCATGTCGGCTGGCAAGAAATAACGTACCAGAAGATCGTAAGATAGCTATCATCGTTGATAGTCAGGCGGCATTCAAAGCACTGCAATCCACCACTGTGAACTCCAAGCTCGTTAAGGAATGCAGGTCGACGATAAGCCAGCTCAGTCGTCAAGCTGATATCACTCTTTTATGAGTTTCCGGCCATAGGAACATTGAGGGAAATGAGAAGGCAGACGAACTGGCTCGTTTTGGTGCTTCCCTTGATATATCGTAGGCGGAACCCAACTCTCCTGGCGGTCGTCAAGAGGAGCAACTCCCTGTATTTCCATCAGCTGGCAAATAGGCGGTGGAAAGATCTTGAATCTTGCAGATTCATCAATAGATGACGCTAACAGCGGTTTTTACTGGTCACTGGTGTGAAGGGACTCACGCGGAGAGACTGGGTATTCCGTTCAGAAGCCATTGCAGAAGCTGCGAAAACGAAGAGGAAGAGGAGTCGCTCACCCACTTTCCATGTCAATGCCCAGACCTGGCATAAACTAGAAATAAGATTCTGGGCAAATACATCATCAACAACCTCTCGGACTGTTCAGTCACATGCCCGGGTGATTTACTCAAATACCTAAATTCGACAGGTTGGATTAAGTAATACTGATTGCGTTCGGCGGAGAAGTGGTTTTAAAACGGCACTCTAGTGCTCATAGTGGACTAAACGGGCAGCCACGGAAACCAACCAACCATTGATTAAATTTTCCATCCCTAAAATTCTGTATAAAGAATTCTTTAATAATGAAAATTAATGTATGTTTTGATTAAAATATTGCTTATCATCTTTATCTTAGTAATTTATCTTCTTTATCATTTTCGTAATCAATTTTTCATATAAAATGTCTTCATTTACAAAAAAAAAAACTTATAACAAAAAATAATTATGGCTGCTGTTCCTCCTACTCCAAAGGTACAGTGACTTTGCCTAGGTACAGGGGCTTACAACTTGAAATGATGGAATAAATTTTGTTTAAATAAAACATAAGAAAAAAGAAAAAAAAAAACCAGGCAACTAAATTAATTACATTTTAAAACTCAAACGTCGACAAAGTAATGCATCATTCAATGTATAATGTGGCAACTCGATGCCACTAATTGCCGCATTAAACGCAACTGAAAAAAAGGAGGAGGTAGCATCAGTAGAAAGGAAAGAATAGTAAAAGCAAAAGCAATGAGAAGATACTTGCCTCTCTCTGCCACTGGCGAGTCAAGAAGTGGCAACACAACTCAAACTCAAACTCGTGCGACTGCGCAAAGGAACGCATAAGTTGCATGCGTTTACCTTTATATATTACTAGATACATATAATGAGTTGAGTCTTCTATGGTGTGGAGTATTTTTGTTTATTTATTATTATTTTTCTTATAAAATTTCCCCCTTTTTTCATTTAAATATTGTTGTTGGTGCTTTTGATAATTTAATTTCTATTCATTTATTATAGGCCTCATTTTTTGCTCAACTTCTTTTGCTTTACTCATCACATACAATAAGTATATTGTAAAATTGAGCGCCCCTAAACGCATTATGCCACGCATGCGGCTAGTATAGTATATCATAGACTAGCAGCTCTTTTGCCTTTTAACATTAATATTATATACAATATAAGATATTACTACAATATTATATTATGTTGATGATGTTGATGTTGATGATGATAATGATGATGTTGTGGCATGTGGCATGTTGTTGTTAGTATTGCTGTTGTTCGCTTCGTTAGGCTAGGTTGGATTCTACTATAGTATAATGTAGTATAGTCTCATCTTCTCATCTTCTAGTAGTATTAGATATTGTATTGTATTTGTCCGAAGCATTAGAGAGAAAAATATTCTATTAGCATGCATTTGATTTGGTTACGTGTTGCATTATGTTTGAGAAGAAGCAAGCAGCATACAACAGTGATGACTATGACTATGCCGACGACGACGCATATTACTAATAATATTTTATTTAGATTCTTGTTGCATTTACTTCTTAGTTTTTTAATTCTATTCTATTCCTTTCTTGTTTTGTTCATATTTTTATGCATTAGTTTTTCTTTAACGAAATTATATTGTTGTGTTGAGTGCTGCTTGCTGCGTGCTGCATAAATTAATCAAAAGAAGACAAGACAAAAGGAATGTTACAACAATGAATATGGATGGATGATGATATGTAAATGTGTGTGAATGTGGTAGGTAGGCTTGGTTCAATTTACTTTACTTAATTTTACCACATTTTCCTAATTAGCATGCGTAACTACAATATACATTTTACTCTCCCCCCACTCCTCCCCACTCTATATACTATTTTTTTTCCTTTGTCATTTATGTTTGCTGCTACCGACGGAAGTCTATAAAACGCCATTTTTATTGCTATGACATTAACTGTAAATTAAGTAAGAAAATGAGAGGTAAAAGAAAAAAAAAGAAGTAGAAAATCAAATTATTATTTAATTTCAACATGCAACACACCCAAACTCAAATTCAAAATCATAACTCAAGTGTTCAACAATATCTTCAAACCAAGCAAAAGCGCCTTAATGAAACATTAAAAAATAGAAAATTCAAGGTAAAAAAACTAAATTAAAAAACTCAAACAAATTGAGAAAAATATACAAACAGACAAACAGATACACAGACAGACAGACAGACATATACAAACAAGCAATAGTAGCAATATTTTAGATACAAAAGTAGAAGCAAAGTTGTTTTGAAAAAATCATTTGGAGGCGTTTTTGAATGGCGGCACCAAATTTGGCAAAATCGTTGAAAAATTAACTACAAATTGCAATAATAAATAAGTAAATTTCAAATTCTCAAAAACAAACAACAATAATAGTAAGAAAAAAACTCATACTAACAAATATCAAGAATCAAATGTCAATGTAAATAGATATAAATAAATAAATGAAAGACAATGCAATATTTACGCTCCTTAGATTATTGTGCAATTAGCACTACAAGGGGTATCCACTAGTAGTATGTCTCAAAATATAGTTTGTTATTATGGTTTCAAATGTAGAGAACTGATACTTTTTTTTTAAACAAAGTCTTCTTTTTGTTCTAATAGAATAATTGTTACTTTTAACAAAAGTATTTATTAAGAGAAGTGTTTTATGAATCACAGAATTATTTAATTTCTTACATAATTTTGATTAATATATTTGCCATATAAATCTACGCCTGAAACTTGAAATTCTAAAAATATTTAAACAATTTTAATTATTTTGTAATAGCAAAATATATCCGAAAATCGATTGATCGGATTTCTAAATTGATATGGCTCTAAAAATACAGTAACGGGCAAAACTAAGTAGATGTTGATCACTTTTGGTTTGTAGGCGGCAAACGGGTCCCTACAAAATAATGAAAAAAAAAATACCAGGTGTTCCTTAAGTCATAAGTAAAAGATTCCTTAAGTCACTTTAGCGAAAATTTAAATAGAAGAGAAAATTAAAAACTCTGGGTCTGGCAGAGGCCACAATATGGATTCTCGGCAAGCCCAAATCTGTGAAGATACTGCCTGAAGCACCCGTGGCCAGTTTCGAATTAGGTAAATTCGAAACTAATGACTCCGCCCCTCCTCTTTATCCAATCTGCTATATTGGGGATAAGGTGATGAATCCTGTTCTGCCATATGTTTAAGTACCTGCTTCTGATCTGCAAACAACTATTTCTATGGGAAGTTGCTCGGGCAGGGTATATATCCTTTGCAGGCAGGGCCTGTAAGTACGCCTGCCGCATCATCTGCAACTGTCCGATAGGCTCTACTGATCCTCATGTTCGCAACTCTGTGTGCACTCTTTATTCCTCGCAAGTATGACTTAGTTGCGAGAGCCCCAGCCCAAATCGGAGCCGCATAAAGCAGTATAGATATACTCACCGAACCTAGTAAAACCCTTATTTGCTGTCTGGGTCCACCTAGGCTTGGGAAAATCCTCGCCAACTTTTGTGTTGTGGCAGTTGCTTTTTTGGCTGACTCGATTAGGTGGTACTTAAAACACATACGGTGGTCCAGCAGTACTCCCAGGTACTTGATACAAAGCCTCGATTTAATGTTGTGGTTCCCGATCCTCACTGACAACTTTCAACCTTCTTCCTTGAGTATCAGCTCGGTTTTATGCTCCGCCAAGCATAGATGGTTCTGACTAAGCCAACTTCTTGAAGTTCTTTCGACTTTTGATGCGACCTCCCTTAGCGTCTTTGCTACTACGACGATAGCGACGTCATCAGCATACCCAACTATCTCCACACCACTGGGTTTATTAATCCGCAGGATGCCATCGTATATGGGCCCAGTACGGAACCTTGTGGGACACCACCATAAGACTTAATGCCTTCTTTTGTATCACAGATAAGTGTTCTGTCACTGAAATAAGTCACTATCATCCGAATCAGGTAGCTGGATATCTCCAGTGAAGCTAGCGCATTAACAATACAGCTCCAATCTGCAGAGTTAAAAGCATTTTTCACATCGAGTGTGACAACTGCACAATACTTTGTGCCATTCAGTGCCTCCTTGGCAATATCGCAGACCTTCTGGCCTGCTTCCACTGTGCCTCTGTTTGGTCTGAAGCTAAATTGCAGTTCGGCCAGTGCATTTGGTGCCTCTGTGTACTGCTGGAGTCTAGTGCAGATAATCCTTTCTAGGATCTTCCCAGTAGTATTTAGTAGACACAGGAGCCTGTAAGAAGAAAGCTGATCAGGGGGTAGGCTCCCTTTCGGGATGAGTATAAACCATTGGTTCTTTCAGCATTTGAGAAAGTGAAGCCGAAGTTGAAGAAGAAAAAGCGCCCACAAGGAAACATATGAAACCGTTTCGCCTGCACTTGACACACTTTCGAGCGTTTTCATATGTTTCCTTGTGGGCGCTTTTTCTTCTTCAACTTCGGCTTCTGCTTTAGCGTGCACTATGTTTGTAGCCTTATGTATGTAAGCTTTGGTGAACCAAAATGAATGATTTATCTTTCTTCACGAAGACTATTAGCTGCATTATTTAGCTGAGAAGGGTATTTAATGATTTCTTTTAGCTCTCTAATGGTATATTTTCCTTACTTTGTTTTTTTTTTTGTCATTTTTATGTAAGTGCAACAATTAGCACCCAAACACCCGAGTCGCAAATAATTTAACAGTTAAATATTTTGTATTTATTTAACAATTTTTTTCTGAATTTTTTTATTTTTTTGGTTTGTTTTGTTTTTTGTTTATGTGCAAATGTTGTTAATGAAAATGAACAACAACAACAATAAAACTTAAGATAAAGTCGACAACGAAAACCGCAAAACTAGTTTCATTTTGTTGTTTTTGTTTCTTTTTTAGCATTTTTAACTGAGCAAAAAGAACACAAAAATTTTTGTTAAAGAAGATGATGAAAAATGCATAAAATAAATAAAAAGTAAGTAGAAAAGTCAATAAAAACAAGTAAAACAGAATGAATAGTAACCAAGGATGAACGGGTGGATTGGTTGTGCAAGGGGAAAGGGTGTCATAGAGATGAGGTTAAAATGCGAAGACAAAGAGTTTAAACAAATATCAAAACAAACGAACAAAAAAATCGCAATTTGTTTTCTTCTTATAGAATAGTTCTCCTCTATCTTAGACTTGGTTATGTAAATAGGGGTGAACCAAAATGTATATAAATGATTACTTATGTATGTAGAATTGTTCTTAAGTTGTTATGAATCAAAGTAGTCATGTAAGGGTGTCTCTAATTTCTTAAAGTTCTATGAGTTTCAGTACCAATTGATCCCATATTTTAGATGAGATATCTAATCTAAAGAAATTGGAATCACCTACCTTTTTTCCACTCAAATCAAATCAAAAAGTTTTAGTTTCTTTATAAAATTCAAGAATTTCAATGATTCCTTAGATACTCGGGATGGTTTCTTTAACATCCATTAGTAAATATTATATTTCTTTATAATCTGATTAGGATTTTCATTATTTTTCTCTTATAATCTAAACTAACATTGATCAACACTGAAAGATAACTGATTGGTTTCAACATATTTCCATTATTAAGTGCAGATTTTGGACCTTGTATGAGATTTAATTTAGCTAAGAATCCCAAAATTCTGTTATCAGCATTCGAATATTCTTTATGTTTAGCATATGAAAGCAATAGCATCCCTGCAGTATGCTTGGTGGCAAAAGTCCCCGTTTCGATAGTAAATCACTACCTTCTTTTCTTATTACCTAGTGGGTATTGCATTCACCAGTGAATGGTAATGCAGAAGCAAACCAGCATGTGAGAAAAATTGAGAGGTAAATATTGGCTTACTCTCATTAAATGATTGTCCCTCTATGAATGAGAGAATAATGCAGGCGGTGGCAATAACTGATGACATAACCGGTGAACGTTAATGCAGACGGTGGCAATGACTACTGCCAATGCTATCGCCATGTTAAATGCGCCAGTTTTTTGCGTGTAAAAGTGTTAGAAATGCAACTACTGCTGATTCCAAAGGTACAAGCCAAGAAACAGTTTACACCAGTGTTTCATATTGCAGGGATAGCATAGTCATTTCGGCCTTTAGTAGAATTTTCCTTATTATTATGATTATATCAAAATCTGAAATCTGTCCAAAACATACAGTTGATTGACTCTGACTCTCTTCACTTTAGAGTTCCTCAATCAATCAATATTGTTTTTACAATTAAATTTTGTAAACAAACTTATTAAATTTATGCTTATCTTTATTTTCTAATGTCAATGGGCCACCCTAAAATTGTGTATATTGGAATTTAGAAAACTGTGCTGTGCCCCTCTTATTTATTTTTTCTTTTTTGTTTTTTTGTGTATTCATATAAATTTCATTTGTATGTTGAATGTACACAAAGCAGTTAGTAGTAACGATTTTTTCCATTTTAATTCTTATTTTCTTCTTGTGCATGTACAATCATTTTTCTTTATTATTCATTGCTTTACATTTTTATATTAAAGATCATTTACCGCTTAGCAATAACAAAAAAAAAGAAGGAATAACAATAGCAACAATTATATTAAACTATAACAATCAATTAAAACTCATTTCTACACATGTTTTTATGAGCATAACTAAATGCAATACATGCATATGTACATATCTGCATATCTGTGTGTTACTTACCATGAATATTTGTATCTCTCATGTTTGTGTATGCAACATGAATGTGTGTGTGTGTGCATAAGATTTTGTTTCTTTCTAATTTACCGCTTTGATTTGATGCACTCATTTGCTGAATATTTTTTTCTTTTTTTTTTTGTTTTTTTAATAAGAAAATTTGTTTTTATTACTCAGTTACTCAGTTTCTAAGTCAGTTACACATTTAAGTTCAAGATCAATACATTTTGTTTGTTGTATAGTGTGTGTGTGTGCATTAAAAATGGCAATTCAAAATGAATTCTATGCTATTTAAGTTTAAGTATTATGTTTCTATGTTGAATATGTTTGAATGTATCTAAGCAGTTGCCCTGATTTCTATGCCCTACCCAAACCCTGCCTGCCTCTCTATCAACCTACCTGCTTCTGCTATGTTGCCTTCCATATATTTTGCATTCTGCCATTATTTCTATTCTATCTGAAATACTACAATATATTTTTTTGTTTTAAGCATTCAAGGTGAATTCTAATCATTTTTTTTTATGTTCACATAATTTTTGTTGCTGTTTTTTGTTTTTTGCTAAAATTTTTACGATAATTTTGTGCTTGCAACCATGACTCGTTTATGTTTGGTTAACATACAAAACAAAAAAAAAAAATAAAATAGTTAAAACTATGGAAAATACTTAAAAAGAGACAAATGAAAAACATATACAGAAAAATATTCGACAGAATATTAACTTTGGTTTTAGTGAATCTTAAATACCTTTCACTTTTGAAAGAGAATGAAGTGCTTTCTTTGGATTTTGTTAAATACATGTGATTCGTCAATGATGATGATTATTTTATCTTTCTGTTAAGTTTATTTTGTTATAGGTTATATGCGGTCCTTATAAGTAAGTGCTTCTATTGATTAAGTTCTTAAAAATATTTAGTCGCAATCAAGTGTGTTCCATTGAATAAACAGACACTTCAACAGATCTTTGGCTCATTTTTCATTTGTGATTAAAAGATTTGTTTGTTTCACTTGGAAAATACAGTTTGCCATCATCATTTGTGTCATCATATATTTATCGAATCAGTCCAGTTTCGTTAGTATATACAATAATATTGTATTTCAATACTTTGTCTTCCCAATAAGTTTTATTTCTTCTTTTACTTAAGAAATCAAGAAATATATTTTCATACAAAAAAAATCAAAAGTTCTCATGGGGAATATACTACCTGTAGTTGCTGGTTTTGTGTCTTTGCTTGACTTGACCAAAACTTAGTCATTTCATTTAATAGCTGCTTTGTTTGTTCTGTTTCAACTTCTTTATTTTACTGACATTTTATATAACGGCATCAAATGAACGATCGATTGGATAGGATAAAGGTTTTTGCCTCTCACAAAAGTGAATTCTTTGACTAATAATAATAACGGGCCCGAAAGCACAGCGACCAATAAGATCTATTGTACATGGCCTTATTTTATAGAAACCCTATATGTTTAGACTTTTCATGAATCTTAACATTACTTGGGGTTTGTTGTTCCACAATGATCCGTGAAGAATCCAGTCAAAATGCGTTAGTCTACTCTACTGAGTGAGAGAAGCTTATTCGAGATACCATTTGAAAGGGTGAGGAATTGTTTTGCCTGGCGTTGTCCAGAGGAGTTCACCCAGTATTGTAGAAATTTCTTTTCCTCAAGTTTCCTGATTGCTTCGATTTGTGGCTTTTCGAGAGACCACAGAATGGCTCAGGACCGAAAAAGGGCATGATCGCCCCTTGTCTAGCCAAGTAGTCGGCCTTTTCATTGCCTTCATGACCTTCATGTCCCGGTACCCATCCTAATGCAACAGTATTAAAGTTACCCAGTTCAATTAACAGGTTTAAGCAGTCATATGCCATTTTTGAGGTGAAAGTGACCAACTGTAGGGCTTTTAAGGACGCTGGACTTTCCGAGAGTATGTAAATATGTACTCCTCTCATTTTCCTGCGAAGACATTCCCTCGCACAAATTTCAATGGCATACATTTCCGCTTGAAATATTGTTGGGTAGGTACCCATTGGGATATATGTTTTGAATTTTGGGCCATAAATTCCCGCCCCTGTGCTACCATTTTCAAGTTTAGACACGTAAACCATATCTGAGAGCCGGGTTTGAATTTAATAGAATAAGTTCTTTGACTTATATTCAATTGATCTAATTTTCAGTTATAGTCACTGTAATTTCAATTCATTTTTGATACACCAACTTCAAAAATCAAATCATCAAACATCCAAATACAAAACAAATACTGCTTTATTTAGTTTTCATATGGGAATAACATCATCTAGTAATCCAAGAAACCCAATTGGAATATATTATTTGCACTCAATATTAAGAGATGGCATGTCTATATCATACCTCATCAATGCAAAATTCACCACAAAGTGATTGTAGTTCATATGATTACTACACTTGTAAAGGGTACAGAAAAAGAGTTTGGTGTTAATAAGAATAATAACAGCAAAAGTAACCAATACTAGCAACAACAATAAGAATAATAACAACAAACAACAAAAAGTAGAAAAAGAATAACAATAATGAAACAAAACAATGGCAAAAAGAAGCATTTAACATGCTAATAACCCAAATGCTAAGTTGCCATTGGTTGATTCTTGTTCTTTTTTATAACATTTTTTGTTCTCCTCACTCTTTTTTTTTTTGTTATTTCTGTTGAGGCGGCCATTTTTGTTTTGTTTTTTTTTCCCTACTTTTTAGTTCTCCTTCTTGTATTATGAATACGCATTTATTTATTTTTTCCAATAATTTATTTGTTATTCAGTGCGTATACTTAATTTGTTGTCATACGCACAAGCATTCACTTTTACAATAGTATATAACAGTTAAAGTTTAAAGGTCAATAAAAACAGGAAGAAACATTTATTAGAAATCAAATTTTATTAATCACAATATACATATCTATCTTTTTTAAAAAGTATATTCATTTAAATCAAGAAAATTTTCATTTAATCATATACAATTTAATTGCAATTATATATCTTTTAAGCGAAACAAAAAACAAATTAATTAATAAAGATTAATAACCGGTTTCATTTATTTTTTAAGCTTTTATTGTTTTTATGGATTAATAGAAGTTTGTTTTTTTTTTTTTTTTTGTTACAACCATAAAAAATGCTAATAAGTCTACTTAAGATGACTGAGTGACGATTGACGACTACCTAAGCCTTTCCTCTATTTTAATAACATTTAAATGCAGTTGATGTTAAATATTTTCTGTTGTTAAACTCGTAAAATTAAGTAAATTTAAACAGCTTTATTTTTCTTTATTCTTTTTCCTTACCCTTCGGACTATTTACATATTTCTTTCTTTTTTTTTATAAATGATGTAACATTTTTCAAATTGCAAATTATAGTTGCTTTTTTTTTGTAAAACACAGAAAAACCAAACAAATTGAACTACTAGACAAAGTCTAAATTACAAATACAATTGATACGAAGGCAGTTTGTAAAGTATTAGTACTTGAAATTGAATTTATTATTCATGAAAATCAATTGGTAATATTAATTTTCAATTGTTTTATGATTTGTTTGTGTATCCCAATCAAATTCGATTAGAACACAAGGGAGGAATGAATAAAATCTTTAAATTATTAAGTTATTTGTACATACATAATCCGGTGATTAGATTTTTAATGTCGAAACTAATCTACTTATTCATGAAACAAAAGTATTTCTTAGAAATAATGATTAATTCATTCCAATATATAAATCCTTGCTTCAATGTTTCCTTCTTTCAAAACAAGAGCAATTGGAGTATTTGTGTGTGTCTAATGAATACTTTTAAATTCAAATCTAATTTGCATGTCCATGAAGTGACAATCCTCTTGTTCTCGCTTAATGAATTCCAATAGATAGTTTCTTAGTTTCTTCGTGATCAATTCATCATCATTTTCATCATACAATTGATAGATAGCTTCTGTTCTTCCACTCGTACATTTTTTGATGAAGATTTGTCCAAAGTATCAAGTTATATTCTGTACGAGCAGTACATAGTATCGAGCCAAACTCCGTACGAACAGTACATATTTTAATAAGTACTCTCTATGAATCACTTAATCCTCAGCTGTGATAGAATTGATGTCTATACAATAATGAAGAAACTATGTCTTGTAATAATATGAGTACATACTTACTAAATATTTGTAGAGACTCAATTATAGAGCATCTAATCTGCAGTTCTTTCGTACATTCACTGAAGAAGATTTAAGTATCAAATATATTAAGATGAACTTAATGATTGCATCAAATATTTTGGGAAAAATGGGAATTGCATCCTTAAAAATGAAATTTAAAAAAGAGAAGCTTATAAAGTCATTTTAACCCATGGTTAAGGCCTCTGTCTCTATTTCTCATATTAAAAGAAAAATATCTAGGTTTTAATATATCTTAATTTTAATAAATAAATTTAAGAGCAAACAATCTTATTAGATTTGCCATTCAACACTCTTCTATCCATCAATCTTCAATATCAATTTGGATAGAACTCAATTCTATCATGGCTGAAGATCAAGTGCACACATGTACTGTTCGTACGGAGTTTGGCTTGTTACTAAGTATGTACTACTCGTACAGAGTACAACTTGATTCTATTTATATAAGTAAAAAAGTTCTCTTATATACTACCAAAGAATACCTTGTGATCTAAGGAATTTGTCTATCTTTGGTCCTACTTTTGAAAACCCTAATTAGTAGCAAACTGTTATTTAATGATGCTACCTTAACTGTCATCATTTATGAAGGTCATAAATGTTGGTGTTACTTAGACTTTCTTTTTTTATATGTATTCTTAATCTTAATTATATATATCTTAATTTAATGATATGTCGCGCCGTCGTCTTACACCAGCGCTATCATGGCAGCAACCATGTTTATTTCTGAACAAATTATTCTGGAATTTTATTTCAAACTAGCTGTGTCCACGACTTCGTACTCGTGGTATTCGAAATATGTTTGGAATAGTGTGAATTTTTTTTAAATTTTTTCTTAATTATCAGATGTTTAATGAAAGCAAAAGAGGAAAATATTCGAAAATCAGCCAAAATGTAGGCAACAGAATTAAAAATATGAATATCTTTTGATTAAGTTGGTCAATTTCAATAAGATCAACGCTAAATGTTACACGAAGCTTGCTGCAAAACACCAGTCAAAACCGCATTCAAATAGGTTAAGGCGTTTCTGAGATTAGCGTGCACAAACAGGAAAAAACTTACGATTTTATATATAGATAGATAGATATAGGTAAATTAAACTTATAGTAATCGATTTACAACCAGAATCAAAGTAAAGCTTGCATGGTTTAATAGATTTTCTTAAGAATATTGTTTACATTTCCATCAAATCAAGTAAAACTTTACTCACATGGAAATAAAATCCACTAACGAATCATTTGATCCATTACCGTATTAAATGTTCTAACCCTCGTTTGATATTTTCATTTATAATTTCATATATTTATTGTATTTCCCCTCTTTCCCTTCATTCTTGTTTCCTCCTTTCTTTTATATTCTAATTGTACTTAAACTAGTTTTTTTTTAATAAAAAAAAAAGTAAAAAATAAATAGCAAAATGATTGGGTTTTTTGTTATATTATTTTAATTTTTCTAATTTCAATTTCACTCTCTTTGCTGTTCTCGTTCTCTTCCATTGTTGATTGCTTGTTGTTTGCTTATCACATGCGCACAGCTCTCAATGTTCGCCCGCACACTATGTTCCCCTGTTGTGGCGCCTGCAATTTGATCAAACAAATAAAATATATGTATATAATATTTACATGTAAAAAAATACGCTTACGTATGCGGAATTAGAATAAAAGTTGTGAAAAAAAAATAAGTTAAGCGCGATCTCCGAGTAACCAAATATGGCGGCATCAATAACAAATTTAATTCAAATTCAAATTTCATTTTTCTAGTTTCATTTTGTATGCGTTGCTTGCTGCATATGATTGGTAGATACTTTTGTAATTGTTGTTATTATTAAAAATGAGACAAAGAATAATTTGATATATGATTCGATCGATTTAGCTTTAGCTTTATCAAATGCTAATTAGGCATGCAAAGCTTGATTTCTTTTCCATTTTTCTATATATTTTTTTGTTATTTTGTCTTGTCTTTTTTCTTTACAAACAATAAAGAAATAAATTTGTATCAATTGATTTTCTGGCATGCGACATTTCAAGGGTTTTCTGCTTTTGTTTTTTTAAATAAATTTTAGTTTGTTTTTTCTTTTTTTTTTTTGCATGACAGCAAATAAAAACAAAACAAAAAAATAAATAAATAAAGAATTACATACAAGTATTTTATATTGAAAAGTGTCAAATGGAAATGCATTTTTAAGTGTTTTGATTAAAAAGTTGGCGGCAAAATGAATTGATTCGAAATACTTTGTTTTAAATTCATTCATTCATTCATTGTTCATATTTCAGTTCCGTGCAGATGAGCTCAGTTTGATTGTTTTATTCCTTTCTTATATAGCATGATCATGAGGTATTAACAGTTCATTGTGTTGTTAATCATGATGATGCGGAACCCTCAAATGTTTAGAATAGAATTAAACAGACATATCTTTTAGATTTCAAGATGAGATGAAGAGTATGATCCAAAAAGCTTCTTTTTTTTCCTTCATTGTTTATTTCAATTCCATTTTTCAAAGCTTCTTCTCGTAGTTTGATTAACACCATGATTCGATCGTCATGATTATTATATTTTACATTGAATGAGAACTCAAGGACTACCATAAAGACAGAGTATATTATATGAATATAATCTGAATCGTGATAGAAAAGACATTTTCCTATGTGCTTCCATCTGCTGTAAAGCAAACTTCTTCATATTTAAGAGATACGCTCCGCGCCACTTGAATAGGACACTCTGTAAACCGTCAGTATAAATGCAAATCACTCAAAAATTAACATTACAATTAACGGTTTTTTCTTGAGTGTTTTTTTCAATGACTATTTAGTTGTTTGTATGAAAAAAATTGAGCGCTGGAAATAAACCGTTATATGTATTTTGCTATTTTGTTTTGATATCCATCAAAAACTATGCACAAATTTTTGCGCCACTTGAATAGAACATTTAACATTTAAAAAGGTTAAAAATAAAAAAAACCACCACTGAATCCACTTCGAAAGGAGCAGCGCCTTCTTTTTTGCCGTAACCATATGAGCTGGACTATGGAGTGGCAACGCGTCATATTCTCACTTATTATTTCCATGGCCTACGAAAGAAGGCCCATCATTTAGACCGCTTACATAGCAAGGGTGGAGGTGTTATGGTATTGGGAACGATCTCGTTTTACGGCACCTGTGAGTTACAATTTTTGACAACAAAAATCAATGCGATGGCATACAATGGTGTCCTAAAAAATGCATTTCCATTCTTTCACAACCTTTTTGGACCCTTGCAATGGACATATCAACGTGACAATGCGCCAATCCATACTGCCCGAAGCGTCAAATCCTATATTGAAAGCCAGAAAGTGACTCTTTTAAGCTGGCCACCTTACTCACTGGATTTAAACATCATCGAAAATGTTTGGGGATGGTTAACACGGAAACTGTATGAGGCCGGACAGCAATATTGAACCATACCTGAACTAATAGAAGCCATCAAACTAGCTTGGAGTTCAATACCACTCAATTATTTAGCCCAGTTGTACGAATCAATTCCAAGAAGGATCTGTTAAGTTTTGGAGCAAAATGGGGGCACAACCCACTACTAAAAAAATTTCAAACGCATTTGACAATAAATAAATGTACTCCAAAAGAAATTCTTCTGTGTGTAATTCACACATGTTTGAAACATACGAATTTTAATAAACTGCTTTTTTGAAGAGGTGTTCTATTCAAGAGGAGCATAAATCTGCGTGTTTTTTTATAGTTACTTTACCAAAAAATTTTTAACAAATTAACTGTATCAGTTACAAAAACAAATCCTTCTGAAATTGATTTGGAATTAATTATAGATTCATTAAAAATTAAAAAAATAAATGGTATTTTTTCTAGATCTGCAAAATTAAGCTTTAAAAAAGTTTGTAAGGTGTCCTATTCAAGTGGCGCGGAGTGTATGAAGGTACAACTTTTCATAAAGCATTGTCTTACGATTCAGTTGGACTTCCTCAAGAAACAATAATCAAAGTTTCCTAAAAGTTTGCCATATATCATATTCAATAATAAGAAAGATCGAACAAATATTTGATATAAGTATTTCCTTAGTTTCTTATAGTGAATGGTATATAAGTTTCTATGAAACCAAAGTTACTATTGTGTTGTTTTGTTCTTTCAATTTCTGTTGGTTTATTTATTGCGTCTTATATTTGTTTTGTTTTTAATGTTTAATGAACATTAATTAAAGATTTTCGTGACTTGAATTTTATTGTTATTTTTCGTATTGAAATTATGGAAAATTTAATGTAATTTAATTCTGTCAATGAATTTCCACAAAAAAAAATTCTATTTAACTATGGGCCAAGAGAAGCAACAAAACAACCAATTGAATCATTGTATTGTCATCACAAAAATATATCAAATAGCAACAGTAACAACGGGTGTCATTGCCATGCATCCTTGTACGAGTGTGATTCATTTGGCATGCACAACTTGCAACAAATCAGGACAATAACGAGCGTTGATTACTCTTCCACTTTTGTACACTTTCTATTCTTTTTTTATTTCATTTTTTTCGGCAAAAAACTGTTGCAAGCCTATAAAGAAGGCTCACAAAAGTCATCACCGCCATCATCAACATCATCATCACTGGGCATTGGGCAACACATTGCGTATGAGTATTGTGTTGATGAGTAAAAGATACAAACAAAGCCGAAGTCAACACGCGAAAGGCGCGAAAAAATGCTTATAGCCATCATCATCATCATCATATCCACCACCACCACCACGGATCATCATCATCAGTCGTGGCAAACGTGCATCCTTTGCAATGCAGCATTATAGGAGTGCAGAATATTTTTTCTCTTCTCCTTTGCCAATAAAGCCATGAAGCTTCTCACTTTAAACCAAGAGTTTTCCTCCATCATTTGGCTTTTCTTTTTTTTTTTTGTACACATTTTTTTTCGTTTTCTTTCTTTTTTTATTGCTTCATTCATTGCTTCCGCGTTGCATTTTCGTCAGATTTTGTTTTGCTTTTTTTGTGTGTAATTTTTTTCGTGCCACACATTAGTACTGAGCTGCAGGCAGGCAGACATCCAGGACATCCACTGTGGATTTTTTGCTCGCCCACGCTCAGCCTAAAAGGATTAAGGCGATCTGTGTGCAATCTGTGCAATTATCCTTTCATTGGATTGGCCTGCCCTTCCATTCACTACTTGTGTTGTCGTGTGTGGCATGCATGGCGTATACTTCTTATGGTTGTTTTTTGACTGCCTGAAGTTGCTGCAATTAGTTGCATCACTCAGTCCGCACTTGTCTATTTTTTTGGATACATTTTTTCCCTTTCAATTTTTTGTTTTTTGGGGAAAAGCATTTGACTTTTGTTTATCATTTTTACAATTTTTTTGGTTAGTGTTTCTTTTTTTTCGGTGATGCTTGGTGCTGATTGTTGTTTTTGTTTGCTGTTATTATTGTTGCAACACTTGTTGGCATTCATATGGTTATCAGGCTTTCAACATTTCAACATTCATAGACAAACAGACTGGCAGATAGATGGACAGTCGCAGGGGCACAGAGGCAGTGATAGGCAGACCAATGATGACGACGAATGCAGCGAAGCACGTCGCTATCATTTATGCTCAATCCTAGTGTAACTGTGATATATGTATGTGTATACCTCTGTGTGTGTTAAGGATAACATTTTGTGGAACTACTTCATTGACGTAGCACGTAGCACACATTTTGCACGCTAACTGGTTTATTTGTTTATGGCCATTTGAATATGTGAGCACAGCAAATGTGAGTCCGCATGTGTGTTCATTTGAAGTGCGCACTTAAGTGTCTCTAATTGGTTTTTCACACTCTGTGCTTCTCTCTCTCTTTGGACACCTTTCTCTCCTTTATTTCCTCACCATCAGTCTTGCTTTGATTGACTGACATAGTAAAAAAGCAGCAACAAAACACACACCGAACTAAAAACTTTGAAGTTGCCACTTCTTTAATATTTTTTGGGTATTTTTTTGGGTTATTTTCAATGAGTGAAGTATTAAGAGTCAAAGAATGGAAACCTGGAACTATGTTAACATTTATGTGAAGTCTTGTTTAAATCAACATTTGTCCTCTTAAGTTGCATGGACCAAGCTCAGTTACTCTTCTATTCTATTTTGTCAAGAAATCATGTTTTTAATCCTTTATTCTATATGATTTTATTTATACACAAGTTAGTTAGTTAAGTTTTCATCTTCATGATCATTGCGTTGTCCAATTTTATGACATTTCACACTTTATTTAATAGATTTGTCAAATCAAAAAACCAACAATAATAAACATAAAAATGTTATGTAGACAGAAACATCAGTATCGTGGTAAGAATGAAGCACATCAAAACAAAACCTTTTCATAATAAACTATGGTGAAGGCACAGAAAACACGAAAGAAGATATACAGATACACCAACAACCAACAATATAGGCAACTATTACAACAACAAGTAGCGCGTTAAGCACGATTTGTAGTTACAACTATTACAAGAACATAAAAATAAAACCAAACTGGCAAGTGCAACAAGATTCAAAAGCAAACAAACGTCATCATCATCATCACAATCATCATCATCACAATCATCCTCATGAAAATCATCATCATGAACATTAGTAACACGCGATCTAAAGTAACAGCACCACCAACACAAACAATAACAACTTACTTACTTACTTGTGTAGTGTGCTGGATTTACTTCATTCAAATGTTGTTTGTTGCTACTGCTGCTCACTCATTCATTCATTCATTTATTCAGTGTGCTATTCATTCAAGTATTCATTCATTCAGTTGCTCATTCATTCTGTCGTTCATTTGAAAGATGCAATGATGATGATGATGACGACAAGATGATGGCATTCAACGTTGAGCATTTACTTGCAACTACTCAACTTTTGTTTATGTTGCCTGCCAAAAGCAACTCTTAGTTGTATATAGAAAAAGATGGGATACAGGGGGGACAGACAGTCAACATGGTACTTATGTTTCTTGTGCTTAGTTCTTCTCACCCTTTTTATGTTTAGTTCTATTTGAAGTTAGTTAGTAGTTCATGAAGCATGCAACAACACACCAACATCATCGTCATCATCATCATCATCATCATTACCATCACCATCAATCGGCGCATACTTGTCTTTTGTTTATATCTGTGTGTATGTGTGTATATCTAAGTGAGTATTTGAATTTGAATGTGTCTGCATGAAAAATAGTTTACTACCTGCCACTTGTTGCTCTGTTGACTTCACATGCCTGCCTGCCTGCCACACTCTCTAAGTCAAGTTAAAACTCTCATTCACTCACTTACTTGAACACACAAAAACACTCTCTTTTCATTTAGTCTCTTTTTACTGCTGCTCTTCACTCAGTCATTCACTCACTCATTTATTCATTCATTCATTCATTCATTTATGCATTCATTGACTGATGCTGCAAAGCAATGTTAATGGTGGCGGAGCCATTTAAAACGATTTCTACTATTACTGCTGCTACCATTATGTCATCATAATCATCATCATCATCATGTTTAATTATATTGCTTTGTAGTAAACTGAAATCATCATCATCATCTCCCCCTTTAGTTTTTTAACATGGTTTTTGGAATTCCATTGTTGCTTGCTGCCTGCCTGCCTTCTTTCCTACTTCTTCTACACCAAAATAAAATGAAATCCTTCTCTCAATTCATTGTCAATTCTCCAAATGGAAAATAACAAAATAGAATAAAACTACTAAATTCATGACAATGAATGAAATGAAAATTCTATTGTCATTTATTGTTTTGTTGTTGTTGTTGCTTGTTGTGTGTTACTTCTATTCACATCCACCAAATCTATTCTTCCACAAACCTGCTCCTACTCTTCCTCCTCCATTGTTTCCTTTCCTTTCCCTTTATTGAATCACCACAACACACAGTCAGTAACATCCGTTTATTGCCGGCAGTTGATTCTGTGATACCAACAACCAACAGCCAACATCCAGAGAGCGCATTCATGAGTCTTCTCCTCTCCGTACTTCATGTTTTTCTTCCATTGCATGCCATCTGCATCCTGTTAACTTCTGCTGCTGCTGTGGCATGCAACAAACTATTAAACGAACTAAGCAAAACAACGATGATGACGACAATGATTCAGTCCTACAACCCAAAATTGAATTTCCGAATTCAATGAATGAAACGAAACGAACTAAAATGAATGAATGAATAAAAACGACGAATAAATAAATTGGTTTAGTTTTAGTTTTTAGCAGTTTAGAGTGTGTGTTTTGTTTTGTTTTATTCTATTTTGTTGTTGTTGTTAACATAGCCTGTTGCCTCTAACAGGATGACTATCTATGTATCTATATATATATTACTCCTCCCTCTCTTCATCTTTCTAACTGGTCTGATATCAGAGTTTATGACTAGGAATTGTTTTAATGCTTTTGTGGCAATGATCCATGGAATAATTGCCAAAGCCGCCTGTTGCGTTAGATTCTTCTTAGTGTAGAATTTATGGTGTAATAGTTTAAATGAAATTTTATTAGACTTTTATTCGAAATACCAAATGAAATAAACTGAGACGATAACAATTTAAAGAATGATAGCACAAGTTTATCATGAAGTCTTTATGTTTATCTAAGTCTATTAAAGCTTAAACCTTTGTTTTTGAGATATTGTACTGAAATATATCAGAATGTATTCTATTTGTTCTTAGCAAATGTTTTGGATTCCATATTGTCTTACTATTCTATTAAAATAACTCATAAATATGCTCCAAATCTTTAATTTCTAATTCATCTCTTAATATTTGTCACATTCATACCTTTTTTCCCCAATAAAAATTAACAAAATACTTCAATGGATTTCCATTTTCCATCTTTTACCCAATCATTTCAGTCACCCACTCTATGTCACCCTTTACTTTATTCGTTTTCATATTCATATGGGGCGTATAAGTAATACTTAAGTGCACATTTTCTTTATCAATTTTATTTCTTCTTATTTTACTTTACCACCCCCAAAAATGAATTTCAACCAATTAAAGTGATTTGCCAAACAAAAAGAGGAAAAATTAACTTGGCCCCAAAAATCATATGAGGAACAAAAGGAAAAATTTCCTAAAGAAAAAACACACACAAAAATAAAAAAGAAGAAAATCACATAGAAAAAAGCAAAACAAAGCCAAAACAAAAGAAAAGAATGCAATTGGAAAACTTTTGCATTTGCAACCAATCAAAAATTGCCGAACTACGAAAAATCAGGGTAATGGGGCTTAGGATATACGTACATACATATACATATGTATATAAGTGGGGGTGTTAGGGTAAATGGGATTGGGTAATGATTGGTTTGGTGGGTTGTTGGGTATTTTATCAAAAGTGCATTAGAAAGAAAGAAATGAACGAATGTAGAATGCAAAATGCATGTTGCTAGAACACCCACAACAAACTCAAAGAAACAAAAATAAAGAAAGACATTGAAACATTTACAGACAGTTCAGTCAAATGAACAATTGGACAGACAAAAGGAATAAACAAATGCATGAATAGAAAACTGAGACAGAGACATAGATAAAGACCAGGGCCGTCTCACTACCCTTAGAACGAAATGGGACAGCAATTTTTATTGGTTATTAAATATTAAGTGTGTTTTCTTAAGAGGGACCCCAACTATCTTAGGACCTCGCTGACAGAGAGGCAGACTAAGTGACAAAAATATAGAACCATGAGAAGAAGCCAGTGGCCCATTTTAAATTACGGAGCCCTTAAGCACAACTAAGTAATTTTCTCATTGTAGAAAATGACACAGAAATATCTGCTTCCATCTGCTTTTCTTTATGAAATGTCTCTATATTTTTAAAATTTATTTTGGAGGGTTCAAGCCCTTTTACTAGGGGACCTGAGCCTAAGACGCCTCAAGGAAAAACGCGCCAAACTCACAAACAATAATGATGCCGATGTCGACGACGACGACAACGATGACTTTGAGTAGCAACTACAAACATTAGTTGAAGGCAATCGAATTTATTTCAAATGCCTTGGCGAGTGGCACTCACCTTTTTGCCTGCCTAACTACTTGGGCCTACGCTCTTGCCTGTCGTCGAACCTCCCGTGTGGCACCTTTATTGAAACTGAAAACGACAATTTTCTTGTTGTTGCAGTCATCACAAAGTGGCACACACAAAAAAATTCTAATACACATGCGAATGTTTCCCCCTTTCTTATACAGAGACAGAGGTATACACATCTTAACTTGGTATTTTTAAAGGTATGTTACGGTGTCTACGACTTCGACGACTTTGTCTTAGGAAAAATTTCGTACGTACTTGTATTTGGTTAATGGGGAATGGCAATGCGCTGTCATCGCATGATTTCCACTACTATGCGTGTGCTCTTTTCACAACGCGGAAATCTGCTGTTACCTCGATCGCATCACCCTCTGTTTAGCACCCTCGTTGTACCATTCTATCTTAGTTATGCTACCCATTACCTCTCTCCTTCCTCCCTCTATCTTCTCCAAGTCTCTTCTAGTTAAATGCAATGAGCCTTTTGCTTGGTTGCTTTGCTTGCTATGGATTTCTTTCTTTGCTTGGTTTTTCGTAATATTTTTTTTCTTTATTTTCAAATGTTTTGCGTGTTTTGTTTACTTCACGATGAATAAATGTAGAAATGTATATATGTGTGTGAGAGTGTATGTATTGTCCTTGCATTTTATGCATTTTCATTATATTTTCACTCTTTTGCCATAGAAAATCGTTTTTGCCTTTATTTTGGTTTAGTTTGCTTATTTCTTTGCTTTTATTTTCCTGATTTGGATTATGGAGGTGGACATTACAACATTTTTGGCCCTAAAGCTCTAAAGTTTTGTACAATATTATACAAAAAAAACACATGTCACACACTGAGTTCCTTTTGCTGCATAGCTGCGCTTTGCTTTAGATAAACCTAAACAGGCCCCTAAAACGCATGCAAGGATTTCATTCAGTTTATTTTGTATAATTCTTTTTCTATACACTTTTGGTATTTTAACAGGTTTTTATAGTTGTTTCTGTTGGGTGTTCTATTGCCATTTGATTTCTTTTCAACTTCAACTGGCACCTAGGACACACACATACACATACTCGTACATATGTATGTTATTGTAAAAGGGACTGGAATAAACTGAAAATGGTGTTCAAAGTAAACTTAATAACAAAAAAGTAACAACAGCAAAAAGGATTGCTTACTTCTGTTGCTAACATAAGTTAAAGTCGAGCGATGACATTAGATTAAAAAGGGGTCATATGACCGATCCCGACCGACCCTCTTGCAATGCAAAACTAAAGAAAAACAAACGAATTCAATATACTTACTATAGTAAATATGAAAATTCTCTATTTTCTTCTCAGTGTAGAATATCAACAATAATTAAAATATTTCGCGTTCCAGGGACTATGAAATTTATGACAAAATTGTATTGCCTACTTTTAGGATAAATTTATAGAAAACTGGTAATTTAAAAGTTATAATTAATTAAATTCTAAGGTGGTCTCTTTAGTTCAATTTAAGTTACATTACAATGTAACTAATAATAAATTTTCTATCATTAATTTTTTAAACATATATTTAAAAGGCAACAACTCTTCTGCTACTCTATAATTTCGTTCACATGAAAAGCCATAATTTTGGAAAACACATTTCCCTTATAAAAAATTCATAATTCATAACCAAACGTCGTTCTCTAGCGTGTAACTTATTAAGTATTCCCGACAAGTAGTATAAGTATAAGGAACATATGAAGATATTGGTAAACAAACACTAGAACTACTTTCCTTCATTCAGTTATCCATTCATTCATTGATTCATTTCATTGTATGCATAGTATTTAATTTGTTTCTTTTGCAAAATATAAAGAAGGGTCCTGCGTGCCAAAAGTTTTCTTTCTATTAATTATTATTATTATTTTTTTTTTTTTGGCTTGGCAAAACCTTTCATTACAAATCATTTTAACCTATAATCAATACTCCCAGCTCAATAAATTATTATAAATACAACAATGTTGTTAGTTCCACAAATGACAAAGTAAGCAGCAAACTAATAATCATTTTAAAATAGAACAAAGTTGGTCATTAGTTTTATTGTATTGCATTGGATGACAAAACTCAATACTTTTTTATATTTTTGCAAATAAAAATAGAAAAGCAGGGTAGTGGTTTGAAATAAAAATGTACAATACAATTTAACAGTTAGTTTTAATCTTTCATTCAATCTTCATGTCTTTATATATAAAATTCGAGTGTACGAAATTTTGTGACTCTTCTTCTCTTAAATGGCTGGACCAATTTTAATGAAATTACACTTGTTGCACTTATGGGGTCACCAAGATGGTTTCATGCTTCAGTTAGACCCGGTAGGTGGCGCTGTTGTCCAGATACAGGCACTTTTTTTTACCAAATTGTTAACATTTTTTTATCTAGCGAACACTATACTAAGCCGATTTTAATTTTTAATATAATATTTTTAAGTATTAAGTTTTTTCAGAATCACTGCAAGACCAAGCATAAAAAGTTGTGTACGTTTTTTCGTTTTGAATGCTTTGGTTGTTGTTATTGTTGTATTTTTCTCTCTGAGTACGCACTTTTTGCGCTCTTCGTTTCTGTATTTGATGTTCATTGAGAGCGGAACAAGAAAGAGTCAAAGCGTTTCGTGTTTGAGGCTATTGATCAATTTTTGGTTTGTTGATAAGGGAAGTGGGAGGCTCGCGGGGTATTCGTATACCAAAAACCAAAATGTGTTCTGCCGATTTATTTTTCTCTTCCTTTTTCGCGTATTTTGTTGACTTTTGTTGAGTGGAAACTGTTTTTGCAAACTTTTTTTGCTTCTACATTGCTCATACTTTGCTCCTTCTTGAATTGTGTGCTGTTGTCGCACACTAACATCAGGACAGGGCCGCAGCAATGCGCGCCTGGTTATGTATATAATATTTGAACAAAAAATGAATTGATTATACCTATAGATATCGTTGAATACAATATAATATGCTTATTTATATAAGAAAAACCAATAGGCAATCTGTAAATATGCAAATAATGTGACAAACGCCAATCAACAGTCAACAGCCAAATAAAAATTTGATATATTAAAATATTATGGCGGCATAACTCATAAGTATACAAAAAATATCTCTGCCTTTAATAGTCTTATCCATTTGGTGCTTGGTGCTTAATCAATTCAATTTTTCACAATCACACTTTTCACTTCATATTTATGTGAGAATGAGTATCAAAATAGCAGCTTTATCTACCTATATACCATACACATATGTACATATATGCTATATACATTATTGTATATGTTCCCACATGCAATTTTGTGTATGTAACAGAAGAGTTTTTTTGTTATCATATTTTTTTATGTGGGGTTAAATAATATATACTTTGTATGGTATATGTTAAGGCCGCAAATAATTGCTATATACATATGTATGTAAATACACAGTATATGTATAGAAGTATTTACTTACATATTGTATATAAGGCAGGCATATGTAGAGGTTTTTTTTATTTGTATCCTTTTTTTTTACAAAATTTCCTTTATTTCATGCAATTTAAAATTTAAACATTTCATTTTATTTTATTAAATTGTTTTTTATTTAATCATACAAAAATATATTGTTTAAAAAAGAATTTAAAGGAAGAAAACATTTGAATTTTTATATTTATTGGGAGCAGGACTGTGTAGTCAATTCTAAGTTTTAAACTGAAAAGTGCCATTCATACAATGTACAGTGACACAGTGATTCTAAACTGTGATTGAGTCACAGTCATTTGAAGGGAGAGACACAGTTTACTTGATTGATTGTGACTCACTTTGATTTAGTTGCTCCCTACAGATACTGACATGATCACATCCAAGTCAAATAGACTTCACTTGCAAAAATAACGTCGGAAAGATCGGACGCAAGTCATTTCTTCATTAAGTTATGACTTTATCCATCTAAACTCGATCTTATGATTGGGCACCCTTCGTCGATTAGACAATAATATGAGAAATACTCAGAAATACATCATTAAAAAAGGTGACACACATAGGTTCATCAAATATTGTAGATGCTTTCGCTTTTTAATTTAGTCTTTTAACCGTGTTATTCTAAGAGGTCTTTCTCAGCATCGGGAACCAATCCGAAGATTAAACAAACAAAGTCAGGTATTTTCGCCAAACTACCCAAATTATCGAAGAAGAGTTTCCCGAAAAGACAGGTCCGTTTTTCAAGAAGAACAGGGTAGTCACATTGAAGTCAAGATCGTATGATTTAATATTCCTTTATTATGTATATCGGTGCTTATTTATGTCAAAGGCTGACACGACAAGTGATCCGAAATATTCAATTGATGTAAAGGCAAAAATTTATTTTTTTAAAAAATTCATTCAAGAATATCAATGAAATAAAATAAAAAATCTTTGTACTCTTCAAAGGATAAAGTTCTCAGTAGTTGGGCCATTATTATACTCTTCACGGGAGTGAATAGTATTGTAAGTTTGTCATGAAGTTTGTAACACACAGAAGGAGACATCGCAGACCACATAAAGTATATATATTTGTGATCAGCTCGATGAGACGAGTCCATCTGACCGCAAACTAGTCCCACAGTTTTTGAGCTAGAGAGCTGAAATAGGTTTCTTATTACCATACGCTGTTCATATGTCGGAATCAGCCGAATCGGACCACTAGGGGGTACCTCCCTTACAAACCCACATTAAATGACAAACTTATAAAGAGTAATTACACAATAAATTGCCACTCAAACTGTGCTCATGTTTGATACTCAAACTGTGTTCTTTGTTGATACTCACACTGTAACAAAGAGAATTTAGTGATGCTAAGAAAGGAAGGTTAACCCGGAGGAGCGTGAAGAGTATTGCATAGCCATTGATAGCCTTCTTTCTGGTTTTTTTATACAAAATTTTAATAAAAATTCCTGTGTTTGCTTGTTTTGAAGTGTATTTAATATTTAATATCAATGAAATAAATATGCATATTTTAGTTTTTTAAATCATTTTTTTTAATGTTTTATGTGGCAAAAAAAAAGGTTAATTTTTTTAATGTATTTATATTTTATTAAATTTGTAAATCATTAATATAAATGTTTATTTCGTTTTTTGTGTTTTTTTTTTTATGAACATTACATGATGTCAAATGTTGTGGTGACTCACATACATACAAACATACATGCATGCATATGCATTCATATACAATTATAGTGTAGCTACATATATGTATGTACATATGATGTGTTTTGTATGTGTCTCTATATAAAACATTACAAATTAATCGATAATTGCATTTTTTCTTGAACATTTTCATTGCACGTTAAATCGCTCACTCACTCGCTTGCTTTTCCACTCATTCATTCATTCCTCTTTTCTTCAATCCTCCCTTCATTTGTGTGTTTGTTGTTATATTTAGTATATTCGTCGTCAGTCGTTGCATATCCAAAAGCTGATTCTCATGCTTTTCGTTCATCTATCTTATAGCTTTAGTAATGAGTGCCACCAAAAGCTGTCATGCTTATGATGATGATGCCCCCTTTGGAAATGTATGAGTTTTTCGTGTTTAATTGCTTTTTTCGGGCTTAATATAATTGTTGTTATGTTGTTGTTGCTGTTATTATTATTATTGTATCTGTTGTTGTTATTATTTTAAGGTAGTTCCAACACACACACACACACACATTCATTCATTTTGTATGAATATTTTTCTGTATGGCACCCTCCCAGCATTGACACTTATTTTTACCCACTTCCGGTTTGATTTTATAGTTTCATTTACTTGGCTCGACTCCACTTTTACTCTCACTCACACTAACTTCATTTTGCTTTTTTATTGCATCTCCACATGTGTGTGTTTATGTGTGGAGAGTATTTGTTTACATATGATTAATCATTTATGGCCAGCACTTGCTAGAATTGAACGTAATTTTACTGTATGAAAATGTTTAACTGATGTAATAGTTTTGGATTTTCATTGAACACGTGCCTTGTTTTGGCCCTTGATATATGCGGCCAACAACAAGTAACAAGCAACACAGATTAGATCAACCTATTTTTTGTGTTGATGTGTGTTCATGTTTTAGTAATTCTTCCTAATCTTCTTAATCCCTTTACAAACTACTCCTGGTACTGATCAAAGTGAATGTGGTTCATTCATTTCATGTCTTCCATTTCACATACTCGTAAGGTCTCTTTAAATTTGCTTTGCTTTGCTCAAAATGGCGCAACTTTAAATACAAAATGGCTTTTTTTTTTGCTCATTTCACTATGTGAGTGTGTGTGTGTGTGTGTGAGGGCATGCGTGTATACACATATACTTAGTTCTGTATATGTTTATATATATTCACACGCGTTTCCAGCTTTCGAGACTGATTAAGCGCACTTTCAGTTTTGATTTCAGTTGATGAGCGTCCTCATCGTCCTGGTCTGTCACTATGCTCCTCGCAGTGGTTGTTGTGTGTATGTCAAGCCACACGCTTTAACCACGAACCAACAAATGGGTAAATAAACAAACAGTCAATTCAGCCGGTCGTCGTCATCGTAATCGTCGTCTATGGGGCCAATGGTAGGTGATGATGATGATGATGATGGTAGTTCAAAAGTATGATGTGGAGTGTTATGTCAAGTTAGTAGGGGAACATTATAGTGTGTAATAGTATTTTTCTAAGAGAGGTGAAAGGATTGGGTGGGTAAAAGTTGACACAAGTTCAGGAGTGTACGAAGGTTAGTATTGGTTAGAAAATATACTATAAGTACATAAATTTTATTCAATCTATTGAATCTTGATATATCCTATTAAATTTCAACGCATTCAAGTATCATTTAATGCCATTAGTAATCAAGAATCTCTTGACTGTGGATAAATAGGTGCTCAATGTTGATCATGGCAAGAATTCTCGATCTCTTGCTAAAATTATTATTACTACTACTTCTTCTTCAAATTCCTGTTGTGTAATGAATTTCGTAATTCTATAAACAACGAATTTAGAAGGATCTGTAAATTGATTAAGAATGTCCCTGAATTCTAGAAACAATACAAGTAGCTTTAAAAATGTAAACCGGTCCTGAACCTTAAGCTCTAACAAGAGAGACCACAGCCAGCCAGCCAGCCATTAATTCAGTCAACCAGCTGAGTAAAACAAAAAATGCACGTCAAAGTGTGCTCCATAAACTAGCGAGCGAGGGAGGGAGGGAGAAGTTGCTGGAATATAAATGCAATGATGATGGCGACGATGAAGTTAGCGCGCTTGTCGCTACCTAGACATGGTGCGTTGCAGTGAATGGCACCTAGTCGCACACAAATACACGGTAGTACACTGTAGGAAAAGTGAGCTGGACGGACAAGAAGGTAGGAAGGCAGACAGGCAGGCAACCTACAAAAATATATCCATACAAACACATGCAAATACATACATATATAGACGACGCATGTTTATAGAGCAACCGTCATAGACGACGACGACGATGATGATTATGATGATGATGACGACGTCGTTGAGCCTAAAAAACTGACGAATGACGGAAAGTAGAAAGAAGCAGAAGAACTAGAAAAAACGAGAAAAAAAATCCAATTTAGCATACATTTAGGCGCACAACACAACAAACATAAAATGTTAAAACAAAAACTAAGACGACGTTTCATGTTGATGATGATGATGATAATAATAGTGATGATGATGATGATGGTGACTAAAACGGTGTTAATGGTGATGTTGATGATGATGATGATGAGGTGAAGGAGGACATTGTCGAATGCATTGCAATGTCGACGACGAGACGACGAATGCATTTGAAGGCTCACAATGCAATGGAAAGCAAAGCAATGCAACTCGACTCAGTGCAACTCAACACAACTCAACTTGACTTGACTCTTGGGCTCTCTCAACATTGGAAATGCAGGCATAGGAGACATAAAAAAAGCACGAAAGAAGGCAAAGAAGTGAAGACTAACAGAAAGACACACTGACTGATGACGTTGATGACGATAACGAACTATGCCTTGTTGTTATTGTTGTTTTTGTAGTTTCTTGCTGCACTTTAAAGTGGGATGGTGAAAGGAGTGAGAGAAAGGTATCATCGTCATCATCATCATCATCATTTTGGCTGTCTTTGGCTGTCGTCGTTTTCGTTGTCACCATGTGGCATGTGTCGAAGCGCATCGCTTTACATTGAAATTCTGTGGGTTTTTATTTTTTTTTGTTTTTGCTCTCTTTTCATTCTCTTTTATTTAGATTTTTCTTTATTTTTATCATTCATTCATTCGTACGTTCGTTCGTTCTCTGTTTCTGTGATTATCTCTCTGTGTCTGTTTCTGAGTGTCTTTCTGTTCTCTGTCTTCTGTTCCTTTGTCTTTCCCTCCACCTGTGTCTCTCTCTTTGTTTGCAATTTTCCATCCTGCATTGCCTTACGCAATGTGTGTCGCGCTTAAAACATTGGAGATAAAGCAGTGGTGGCAGATTAAGGCATTAAGTGGTACAGGGCAATAAAACTTAACTAAAACAGGCCCCAAATTCGACTCAGAAATGTAGTGATAGAGTGATATATGATCTTGATACTATAAACTGAACTGAATTCGGAACAAAACCAAAATTTATTGAGGAGTTTGCATAAAATCTAAGGCCTTTGTGGACTTAAGTCATGTCTAATGTAGCTTGCTTCAGATCTGTATGGAATGAGCTTTCTATAGATATTATCATTAAGCACAGACATTTTCGATGTCTAGAACATACTCTATGAAAATATTCAGGTTAACTTGGTGAAACCCTCAAAGTCGAGTATGAGAAACTGCGGCAGACTCAAAACAATCCCCAAAAATTGAAACGAATTCAATTCCTTTATTCCAACCAGAGACTCTGGTACATTTTGGTAAAGAGATTCATGAGCCCTCAAACTCTTCTTCTCAGTTTAAGGCGTGTTGATTTAACAATTCCAAGCCTTCTTCCTTGGAGAGCCAGATCTATGATAAAACTTTTCCCTTGTTGATTGTGATGTCCATTACATAGCAGATCTCAAGATTTGGAGGCCCCAAATAGATCACAGGCCTTCTTAGTCAGCCACTGAATGGAATATTTCATTTTTCACCATTTTATATTTTTCAAAAAATTTGAATACTCAAAATAATGAATGCACACGGCAATAGGTGAGACAAAGATGGAACTAATAGAATGAGAGTGCATGCGTGCGTGAGTGCGTACATTGCATGTGTGTTTTGTATGCAGTTTTGATATGCGTATGCATGTGTATTTGTGTCTGCATGTGCTTGTATCTATGTGCGTGTGAACAGACGGAATGCTTGCATATTTTTTTGTAGGCTTTTTTCATACATTTTTGTTGTAGTTTTTGTTGTTGCTTCAACCCCTTTAAAAAAAAAAACGCGTGCAAAATGCGTTGCGCTGCACGTCGATTGTCGTTTTTCATTCACTCATTTAGTCTATATAGGGTTTCTCTCTATCTCTTTCTCTTACACTGAATTTTTCGTTAAACAAAAAATTTATGTTTTCCTCTTTTTTTTCATTTTTTGTTTAAATTTTCATTTTAAAGTATGAGTTTCGAAAGTCCCTCGAGGACATTAACCTTTTACATAGACATAGGTATTAATGGCTGTGTATATTTGTATATACGTGTGTGTGTGTCTGTGTATCTATGTGTGCAAGAGAGGTTAACAAAGACAGAGGCTCCGCACCGGCAGCAGCAGCAGCAGCGTAGGCGACCTCAGGCGCCAAACTGAAAACAAGTCGACAACAGCAGCAACAACATTAATAAGAACCAGGACGAGACGACGAACCAACGAAAAGTCCTGACGCTTCATGTCGACCCTATTTGGTTTATTGTTGTTGCTGTTGCTGTTACTGTTAGTGTTGGTGTTGATGTTTCTGTTATAAAATTTACCAAACTGCAGCAGGCAAAAGAAACTTTACTTTTTCTACTTTTACTGAATTTTTGAACGCACAAAACGCATTGGAAAAAAACAGCAAACACAAAAAACAAATTACCACGATGACGTGTTCTAATTTCGTCCTTCATTCATTCATTCATTCATACATTGAGTCTTTCATTTGTTTACTCATGCTTTCTTGGCCTGAAAGTTCTTTATTCTATGCTTCCCATGCTCTATTTAAATTTTAGAATTCCTTTCTACTTTTATCGTTTCCTAAACCTGACCAAATCTGTGGCGCACTTGAGACACATTCATTCAGTCTAAGTATTAAGTCTTAAGACCTCGGTAGATCGAGGTAGATCAAGCAACCAAATACAATTAAACTGTGTCCTTCTACTTGAGTTGAGTTGAGATGAGTTGAGTTGTTGTGAAAGGAAGGACAATGTGTGTGCTGATAAGGATAAAAAAGAATGATGAAAGGAAAATGTGCCGCCGAAAGTGAAGGCAGCAGGCAGACAGGCACATGAATAGCAACACAACATTTTTAGTTGTTATTTTGTTACTTCCGGTTTTGCAAAAAAAAAAGAAAAAATTATGGCGAAGGAGGCAGAAGTGTAAAGCAGCAGAAAGATTTCATATACAAAAGTGCAACACTTGCAACATTCATGCATCATACATCAACGCACAGAGACGCAAACAAATTTGTAAAGCACACATACACGCATAGGTCTACACCCACATACAAGATGCATGCATATATTGGCTTAGACGCACAATCGCACGCATGCATCTAACATGATTATTAAGCCAAACTCTTCTCTCTGCTCCTCTCCTCTCCACTCTAATGCTTTTTACCCACAGCCTTCCTTTTATTCATTCATTCGTCCTTTCTGTCCGTTGTTTGTCATAAGCATTGCTTGGCTTGCTGGCTTGGTTTGGTTTGGTTTGGTTTGGTTTTTGAGTCTGACGTTCATGGCACAACTTCACTGCTCTCATTCCTTAACTTTTGCTACCATTTTTTTCAAGTCTTTTCACTAGAATCAAAACCGTCTAACTCTTTCACTACCATGAGCCTCACATTGCGTATGTTCGTTCCTTCATGCCTTCTTTCATCCAGTTCCTTGCTTGCAATTGCCTTGCATCTCTTTTCCATCATCGTTCATGTCTGCCAGCCTACTTCCTTCTTCTTAGTCTACTTGATGTTTTATTTCCCCTGCTCCTCCTCTTCCCTTGTTTCTTTTCATTTCATTTTGTTATGCGTTTAGCTTCCTGCATGCGTAGCAATTTTTTCGCAAATTTTTGTTGCTAACCATTTTTCACCTCTTTTTGCTCCTCGTTCTCCTCCTTCGACTGCTACTACTTACATTTTCCTCATTTTCATTAACCAAAGTCAGCCTCCCTGCCTGCCTGCCTGCTGGCGTGCCTCTCCTCAGTTTTGTTTTAGTTTACCTTTTCTTCTTCGTTTGGATTCCATATCCTTTTTAGCTTTCGTACTCTTACCCACTCTCAGTTTCCTTTCCTTCATTTTCATTATATTTTACAGTCGACATTTTCATTTTAAACTGCAAAAATTTTGATGTACCGCTTAGCAATTTTTTTTTTTCTGTTGCGCTACCCACCTTTTCCTTCTTCTGTTCTTTTTTTTTCTAGAATTTTTTTATTTTTATATTAAATTTTTTTTTTTTTTATATTTTTCTTGTTGTGTTTGTTTTTTTAATTCGCATTTCGTGTGACTTGACGTGGAATTTTTGCACAGAAGTTTTACTTTTGACTCACGCATGCCTAAGAATTGAAGTGCCTATTTTCATTTGAACCTCCTCCTTCTTCCTTCTCCTTTTGCCATAATTTTGCTATCTCTTTCTTTCAGATATTTTTTCTTGCTCTTTCTTGCC
Organism: Amiota communis; assembly: GCA_037043315.1. NCBI lineage: Eukaryota > Metazoa > Arthropoda > Insecta > Diptera > Drosophilidae > Amiota > Amiota communis. The sequence goes on along the minus strand of JBAMAV010001191.1, from coordinate 2,265,136 downwards.
TTCTAGACACCATTCCTTGCTTTCTGTGCCTCAATAGAAAGAAGCCTAGAAGCCTTGGCAAGGTTTTCATTTCTTTTTTGCATAACGTTGCAATTTGCTTTTCTTTCTTCCATTCTTTTATTTATTCATAGTTTCTTTCTTAATGTTTTTGTGTTATATAATTAAATTGCATAATTTGTTCTTTCTTTTAAACATTTTTCCATAGTTTTTTGTTGTACATTGTACATACATATTTCATTATTGACATCTGGGAAATCGCCTCAGGAAATGCATTTTTGTATTCAATTTTTGATTTGCGCTTTTGTCGCGCATTTTATCGCATGAAGAATCATAAGAAAACGCACACTTTTGATTGCTGTCATTAGTCAACTCAACTATTAGTGAATACAAAAAATAGAAAAATCCTTGAAGTCTTTCAAGAAATTGCAATGAATTGAGTTAGAGCGGATATGTAGAATTGAGGGTAATGGAAAATTATTTATGACAAAAATTATAGACTTTTAAAAATGGGCGTGATGAGTTTAGTTTAAAGAATAAAACCACACACAAAAGAGGAGACTAAATAAATGTACGCCTCCTATTTTTTTGTAACTAAAAATCATATATAAAGTATACGCAACAGATGGTGCAGTTTCTAAATCAATTTTTTATTGATATGTTCATTTAAAGTTTTTTTTTTCAATTTATTATTTCTTGAAATGAAAACCTTACGCACTTTGGTAGGATGGCACACTTCCCATGCTTAAAACTTTTTAACTAATCAACAAAGTGTTTTTCAATTGCACAAACAGAGAGGGGAGAACAGAATCTACACAAAAGAACAAAAATTTAGAACTGAAATTGTATTTTTAATACAACAAAATGATAATAAAAGGAAAAATGTATTTTATTTGATCAACTTTTATGCATTTCATAGTTTTTCTAATCTATTTCAGTTTTGAAATCTTTGAGTTTTGATCTTGGCAAGTTTTCTATATTTTTAATCAGTTGAAATTGCAAATTATTTGGATATTATATTCTTAATACTAAGTTGACTATTGTGGTAAAGAGATCATGCCCTTCTTTGTCTGGACTTAGAGTATTTCTTCTAGCCCAATACCCTCGATGAATTTAAGTATTGGTCCTACCTCACAGAGTCTGAATTCGTCCTCGGATAGGGTGAGTTCGCCAAGGTGTTTGCTTCTCCTGCGCATCAGGGCAGAGCAAGTTCCTATCATCATCATTATCTTCCCCGCAGAACCTGCAAAGACCATTAAACAAGATTTCCAATTTTGTTAGGTGACGATTCAACCTACAATATCCTGTTAGTAATCCCGTAATGATTCTTAATTTTTTCTTTGTTAAGTATAAACAGTCCTTCTTCTTGGTTAGAATTCTTTGTTAGTAAAAGGCTATTAAAAATGATCGAATTCTTCTTTATAACAAAAGAACTTAAGCATGGTAATTAATGAAGAGAATTTTTCCTAAGCAAAACATTTGTTTGATCCTTCAAATTCAAATTTTATTCAGAACTAACTTTGTACCAGAGGGATAATCAGCTGTTTATTGTTTCTACGCTGCAAAAAAGGAAAACATTCGAAAATCGGCCAAAAAGTCGGCAACAATATTAAAAATATGAATATCTTTGGATGTAGTGGGTCGATTTCTATAAAATAAACGCTAAATGTTATACGAAGCTTGCTACAATACACCATTCGAAACAGTAGGTTAATAGGTTAATCCGTTTCTGAGATTAGCGTGCACAGACACGAAAAGGATTACGATTTTATGTATTTATGGACTAGCGAACCCTGCTTGCTACGCTAAGCCGACTATTTCAATTGGCTTAACCATTTGTGAACTGAAGAAAATACAATAAGAACAACAATACACTTTCTTGATATCTTTCCGCTCTCTTTCCGCTCTCAGTGAACATCATCTATACCAAAGATGTCCAATTAGCTCATCCTAACCATTCCTCTTCATAAATTCTTTCAAATCTCAAGCGAACTGAGTTCTTTTCCTCTTTACAAACTCTATTTTCTTTGAAAAACTTATCAAGTTAATCTCTCTTCTTGTATCATTAACTTTTTCTGTGCTTTCTTATTAAATTTCTCCTGTTTTTATCTCAAATTAATGCTTTGGAAAAACACTTGAAAAAATTCGTATTGCATCCTAAAATCATGCACTATATTTTTTGTCACTTCTTTGAAGGAATTATTCCGTTCCATTTGATTATTCCATGCTATGTGTTGACTAGTGTAAGGATCCATTAATGACCTTAGCTATTTCCTTTATTAAATCATATATGTTTTTTTTTTTACCATTTTTTCTTTGCACTTTATTGCATTTTCTTTATTGGATTGTGCGTGCAACACAAAAGAAATGCAATGAATATCAATGCTATTGAGAAAATTACCGTCTGCTGACACATAATAAATGTTAACCTATAATCAAATATGCAAATAACTTAATAACTTAAAAGAAAAAACACTCTTTTTCTTATATATGAATTTTGTATAATTTGTGGTGAATTAAATTCTAATTCGAATTCTCTTTGTATTATTTTGTATTTTAGGCTTAGAACGTGTTGCTGAGGAGTTGATGGGCCGCAGGAAATGGAAGCATTATCAAGAAGCCTTAACGCGTACCCAATTCAATTTAATACAAGAAGTCGAAGAAGACGAAGATATACAAAAAACCAATATCAATTGCAACAAATTGGAAGAGCAACAACTGCAACAAGAAGAACAAGAACAAGAAGAGAAGTTCGAAGAAGCCGAACAACAAAACCACCGCCAAATAAAAATTGTGCAAAATCAAGAGGAACAGCAAGAACAGCAAGAGAACGATAAACTTATAGTCAACGGCAATTTATCGACTAAAGAATTTAAAGGTAAGGCAACAACATTGAATATCTTTTAATTTCCATGAGATATTTTATTTTATTTATTATATAAAACTTGTTGCAGAGACAACACTCAATAATAATAACAATCTAATCAAAAATACATCACAAGAAACAACAACAACATCAGCATCACTAGCATCATCAACAACATCAACTGCACAATTTATAGCTGCCTTGAAGCACAGTCCAACAACAAATAACCCATTAAGAACAACACCACCGCCTGAACCCATCGATTGGACACCGTCTGATAAGTGTAATTTCTGTATTAACGGTCGTTTGCTAACTGTCAACGCCAAAGGTGAACTTGAAGCTGAAACTGGGCCAACACCAACGCCACAATCAACAACAACAACAACAACAATAGCATCAATAACAAATTTGGGCTTATTAGTTCCTGGAGGTGTAAGTGGAGTTGGTGGTGTAACACCACAAAAACAGCAACATGTAAGAGTCTTCATCTCAAACTTAATGATATCATAATTAATTTTCTCTTTTTTTTAAGCAGCTCGATAGTGATAGTGATTCCTGTAAATCTGAGACATTCAACAATTCCATAAAAATATCAGCAAAGATTGCAAAACATCAACAACAGCAACAGATACATCACTACCATAATACCAATAATAATAATAATAACAACAAAAACAATCACAGTAAAAACAAAACCAACAACAACAACAACACATATAACCTTAACAAACTATTAACATCACATCTTAAAGAGTTGCCATCAACAGCGAATATGACTTCAATGGATTCAATGGCCGCACAATTGGCTGCAATACAAACAATTTCTGAATTGCATAACAGTAAGTTCGGAATGATAATGAAGAAGTTTGACAATGTTCAAATGAAATTAAGGAACCTTATTTTCAGATATAAATTTAATGCAATTGGCTAAACGTCAACAACAGCAACAACAACAACAGCAGCAACAACAACAACAGCAGCAAGAAGAGGAACAACAGCAACAATTAAATCAACATCACCAACAACAGACAGTAAATTCAGTTCAACTAGCAACTACCTCAGAGTTAACAGCTGCTGCAGTAGCACATGCCGCAGCTGCTGCTGCCATTAGTCCTTTACTCAAAGATTCATTACCAAGTCCCAGTGATGCTTCAATAGCGGCGGCAGCAGCAGCAGCAGCAGCATCGGTAGCATGTGCCGGTGAACAACCTTTAGATCTTAGTTCGAAGCCTTCACCAAATTCATCGATCAGTGGTGACTTACGTGCTGTTAGGTAAGTCAAAAAATTTGTATTAATTATTATTAAATTTATTGGGAAAATATTTCACTAAAGACAATAGAGTCTTGTTGAATAAAGGTTGACAGTTTTTGATTTTGAATATTTCCATAAAAATTAGCATCTTAGGGTTTTCGATCGCGTTTTTCGAAGTGACTCTCATATCGCTTTTTCTTTTAAAATCGTTTATATGGTATTGATTTCAATAATCGTAATTAATCTTCAAATTTTCCATACGATTTATTTCTTAAAAAATTAATGAAAATTATAATGAAAGTATTAGAGTTCTAATTTTAGAAGATTTCTATTCGGTCATCTTCGTTTTGATTCTGCTATGCTGTAAACTTATCGACAATTGAGTCGTAGGCATTATTTATTGTTTGTTTACATTTCTGAGTACGAAATACACTGAATAGACGATTTACACAGTTACACAGTTCGGTGGAAGTGTGCTGAGATTATCTTGATAGCCAAGCCTGGAATACTTGGCCACAAACCATGCTCCTACCGTCCGATTAGCGTACTGGCAATACTCTCCAAGGTATTCGAAAGATTACTTCTGGTAAGAGTCGCTGCCAGTTCGGGATCGAGGTAGAATGTCATAGAACCCCAGAGCAGTGCCACCACAGTGGTACAAGAAATCATCAATACTTTCGACACGTGATGAGTATTGCTCTGACCGCGTGCCTAGATATCCGACAAGCGTGTGACAGAGTCTGGCATCCCGGCCAGCTGTTTAAGTATGAAAAAATTGCTGCCAGCTCCTTTCTTCCTGGTTCTCAGATCATTTCTTGCATTAAAGGACATTTTATGTCACATGCGAAGATCAGGAATTCCAGAGAAGTGTATTGGGACCAATCCTAGTTCAAGCTGCTCTGATTGATAAGCGACAGTGGCCCTGATGTAGCCTCAGCTCTTCTGCATAGACTAGTTGGACCTTATGGAGCTCGTGGCTAAAGAGGTGGAACATCTGCGTCAATGCAGAGAAATCCACGCATGTTACCTTCACTCTGAACCACTCGACATGCCCTGCCGTTTTCATCAACGGTGATGTTATTCTAAACAGTCACCACTGTCAAGTACCTGGTGACTGACACTTGACAAGCGCCTCACCTGGAAACCTCACATTACGACCAAAAGAAAACATGTTGGACCTGAAACTTCGGAGACTAAGAGTTGGCTGCTCACGTCCCACAAGCATACGAAGCTTAACCTGCGAAACTGAGCTGTTACTGTACAAGGCCACACTCGACAACCGGTACTGGACTTACGGTATACAGCTTTGGGGCACTGGCATCCAACTCAGCACATGGAACATACTGCAGAGGTTACTCAGTCTAAAGCTGCTACGAAGGATTGTAGGCGCGCCAGTGGATTCGTTCGGAACTCGTATTATCCATCGATGACCTGCAGTTACCATTGAGTAAAGGAGGAAATCGTCAAGTTCAGCTAACAGACACCTCATAGGATTGGCAGGTCTCCCATGTACAATGCACCTGGCATGATCTTGTTGGACAACAGCTACACCATAACTGTCGACCACCCACTAGATCTCCCATTCCGCATCCTATGATGACGTAATTATACTCATCCCCTGTAAACGTATGCGACCTATCTTCTCGATAAAATTAGCTTGGTTATTGTCTTGATGTACAGTTGAAATTATTACACAATTACACAATCAATAATCAAAGCAAGGCATCCACGCAATTGTGTATGAAATGCGCGTTGCTATTCTTTACACGTTTAAGTGAAGACCTTCACTATTTTTCACTTTGTTTCTTGTAATCTTTGTCCTTCCTTTGGAATAATTTTATCTTACAAAGAGGCAGAAGTGGTTTAGAAATCAATTTATCTTTTCTTCATTTTAAAATTCCACATAAATAATTCAGCAATTTAAAAATGGACTACGCAAAACAGAATTAGTCTTATTTTAATAGTTCAAAATTATATTAAAAACTGGGAGAAATGACAAACAAAATCTGCAGCTCAGGAAAGACATGATAAATTAATTACAAATAAGGAAAGAAGTTATATAAAAATTAAATAAAAATTAATGGTGATGATGAAAATTAAAAAACACACATTATTTTTTAGGGAAAAATCGAAATAAAAAATCACAGTTAATGCGCAAACGCAAAAAAAAGAAAAAATATATACAACAAATATACAAATTTATATAAAAAACAAATAATTTCAACGAAAAATAATAAAAAAAAAAAGGAGGGACGTTAAACCAAAAAAAGAAATACATATATACATATACAAAATAATATTATATAAGGGAGACAATACATGGGATAATTGCAATTTATCGGGCAACAACAACATTAAAAACAACAACAACAAAAAAGTTAATGCGCCCACTACAAAAAAAAAAAAAAAATCAAAAAAATATATATAAACTCAAACTCCTCGAACTCTCAACTGAACCGAAATGCAACTGACAACTTCGTGCATTATGTGAGGGGAAGAGACTTAAATGAATGCCATAAAACGTTGCATACTTAACTGCGCCATGAATAAAAAAACAGAAATTTTTGTTATATGAAAAATACAAAAAATAAAAAATGGCGAAAACAACGAATAAAAATTCCAATTCCATACAAAATGGCAACAAAAAAACCAAAAACAAAAAAAGGAGGAGAATTCCGAAAATAAAAAATTATGAAAATGAGAACATTTTAAGTGGAAAGATACAAACATACAATATATACATATATGTACTCAGACAGCATATATCAGTCTATATAGTATACATTTAAATATCTGTGTATACTATTGTATATAGGAGACAGGACCAAAGTTGTAATGATAGAATGAAGAAGATGGGTGAGTGAATTGATGTAAGGCGACGCCAAAAAATGTTGCAAAATTGAGCATTATACAACAAAAAATATACAAACACACAAATATTATGCATACGCCACATTACACACGTCGCATATTACACACTTACATTCGTGTATTTAATAATTTTCCCCATTTGGTTTTTTATTTTATATATTTTTTAATTTTCGTCATATAATAGACAAGTCAAGTTGCAGCTGTTGCAAGGCTTAATAGGCGCTCAAGTGCTCTGTGTGTCGAGTTAAGTTGAATTGAGTTGTAGAGGAGTCGAGTTGAGTTGCGTTGAGTTAAGTTGGAGTTGAGTTGAGCTGATTGGTGATGAGGCACATAATTTATAGACAGCAGTGGCAGTTTGTCTATATGTGTAAGTGATTAAGTAGGAAACCAGAAATGAGATACTCCTCATCATAGTATGCAAAGTAAAGAAACTGATACTGTTGATGATGATGCTGCTTATTTTATTAGTGTGAGACAAAAGTGCATGTATGCATTCATTACTTCAAGTAATCGACAAAGAATCAGAGACTTCCAAAAAAAGAAAACGAAGAGAAAAGAAAAAAATTAAATAATAAAAATGGCAAAACGTGTTGAGTGGTTCATTTTTTCGGTTGCAAAAAATGCAATCAAACAAAACACTTCACTTGATTTCTGTTTTTTTTTTTTTTTTGCAAATATTTTTTAATTACTCTAAAATGTTAAGTACCAAAGTCACCAGACTGAGTGGGTGACTGATTAAGACTGACTAAGACTGAATGCAATGCACTCACCCACCCATGGACCTTCACTTAAGTTGATCCTCATGAATCCCAAATGCACAAAAAAAAAAACACAAAAAAAGTTTCATGCATCAACATTGTCATCACACCATCGCCAGTCACATTCACATAAGAATAATTTGCCAACGTCACCTGCATGAGGATGATGATGATGATGACGGGACATTCCTTTTACTTTTTATTTTTTCTTCCATTTTTTTTTTAGGCACCACTCATCTATTATTGTTTTATTTTTGATTTTTCTTTTATTTTTTTGGGCATTTTTCTTTATTTTTTTTTTAGCCAACACTTTGCTTTTTAGCTTTTATATTGTTTTTCACGTCGTCTGGCACTCGAGCTTGTTGTATATGTTGCCACTTGAGTCGCTAACATGAGTCCTTGTCTATTGTTTTTTAGCGGCGACATAACTAAGAATACCATACCCCTCCACTCTCTCATCTCCATTGGTCTTCCTTTTTTTTTTTTGTTTGTAAGTTGAGAGACTGAGGTCTTTTCTTTTTTTTTTTTTTTTGTATATATTGTGCACCTATTTTAATTGTTATAACGCGAAAAGTGTGGAGAACAGAATGCCAAGAAATGAAAAATAAACCAAAAAAAAATTATAAAAATTTGTTTACGGTATACTCGTTTAAGGGAGGGAGAATATACTACATGCATATATTTATATAATAAAAAAGTGAAGCCATCTTTTGTGCGCGTTCTTGGTTAGACAGAGAAAATGAGAAACTGAAAATGTTCTTCTTGAAAATAAAATAACAAAAATTTAAAATTTAAATTATAAAAAATAAATAAAATAAAAATAAATTTAATGTCTAATAAATATATATAAATTATAATAAGAAAATTAAATTAAATAATAAGAAATAATTAACAGTTTTTTAGACTCATCAATGATAGAAATATTCTCCACACAAAGCAATAAATACACCAATTATTGGTTTCTTCTATCCTCCTCCTAATTTTTGGGTTAACAAGAAACCTTTTTTGAATTGTCCATATATGTTTATGTTGATTTAATTATTCTTCTGTCAATGTTATAATTTTTATACCTTCATATTAGCATTGATTTCTTGGATGCATTTTTAATGAAGATATATCACATCATGCAGGTTGAACATAAATGAAAATGGGTACAACTAGATAAACATATAAACAGTCTATATCATATATGGTACCAATTTGGACTTATGTAGTTTGTGTTCTTAATTGGAAGTGACATAATGACGTTTCATCATTGACTATCTTATCTTATTAAGAGTAAATGTTTGTCGCATTTGAATTCAAGCAAAATGGAAAGCAAATCACATCATGAACCATATAATTTTCTATTATATTTGATTTCTTACGTGTATATATGTACTTATGTACTGCGGCTTAGGTTTGGGGCTACATAATGCCGGAAGAGGTAAACAAGTGCCAGCGGTATTTCTTGAAAAGAGTGCTGAGGCTACCGGACACAATCCCAAACTATACATTGTCATTGGAAACTGAAGACAGTCACTTCTATACATTAGGTCTGCATATGCAATACATCACAAAGACTTTACTGTCATATAACGCAGATAGATTGCCTCATAAGTTGTGCAAAGCTATTCTAACAGGAAACGTTGTGTGGGCAAATAAATTTAATAAGCTGGGTGTAGAACACAATATAAGTTTTCAATGGAATTCTGGGATAGAAGAAGACTGGTGTAATCATTGCAATCAGCTCTTTGAGGCACTAAAAGTAGCTTCGTGAAGTACCATGCTGGAAAAAGTAGCAGGTAGCACAAACCGCTTTTATAAATAAAAATAAATACCTGCAACCAGCAGCTGGTTTATATTTTAAAGCCAACCTAACTCAACGTGAAATAACGATGATAATAAAAGCACGCTGCGACATATTACCACTGATTGCAAATCGTTTCACGCCAGATATGTCAACCATTTGTACGCTTTGCAACAGGAATGAGCAGGAAACACTGATGCACTTCATATCAAGATGTCCTATGTTAAATGAATTTAGGGTGTCAAACGGTGACCATGAAATCAGTTGGAAGAATCTAGCAAAGCTATATGTATATGTACAATATTATACTATAGAAAATTTCTAAGAATTCAGCTAATGGCTAACAATCATGCTGTAAAATCACCCCTCGTCCTTTTTTTCTTTTTTCCAAAAATGTATAAATTAAGTTAATTTTAATCTGTACTACTACTACTACTAGTTATGTACTTAAGCCAATCAACTTTTCTTTGCAATATTTTGTATCTTATGACTTCTGGTAAATTCTTAGAGAATTTAGAAGTTTTTTATAGTCATAAATCATCAGTAATTTGTATAAAGTTTCTTATTTCTTCTCAACGAAGACCATAAACTGAAACATGTTCTGTTTTTTGTATACACGAGTAATCATTGCCAAATCACTGTCATTTTCTTTTAGAAAAGTATCACCAAAGTATGCTGCAATTATTTTACATAAAAAATATATGAAATGCATTTAAAATAATATAAAAATTCATGCAAAATTTTGCTTGGCTCACACATTATTATAATCAATTTTTCCATTTTGTCCTCTTATCCTCATTTTGTTATTTCAAACTGTTTTTTATTTTTTATATTTTGTTTTTTGATGACTATGAAGTCCCTTTCTTTTTTCTATCTTTTGTTTGACCACAAAAAAGTTTGGGAAATTTTTTGTCATTTTTCTGAAGTCCCTCTTCTTCCTTCATCGATATTAAATGCATATTTAAACATAAAAATTTCATCATTCTTTTTTTTTCCAATAAATCTCTTGTCTCTCGCACTTTCATCAAATTCCCTTCCTCACTTTTCTATTTTTTCCTTTTTATTATCGTAATATTTTTTTTTTTTTTGTTTTGTTGTATTTTCAATAGCTTTCGGTTATGAAAATCGTTTGCCACTTAAGAGCATTTCTTTTTAAAAATAACCATTTCAATCTGTTCAGTCGTCAGTTCGTTCGTTTTGTTGGAGGTTTCTCCAACCAATCAACCAACCAAACACCCCCTCATCATCATTATTCTCCAATTCATCATCATCATCAGCAGACGCTTGAAAGCGGTTACACGACTGTCATCCGCTCCTTGCTCATGCACTTCTTTGCTCGTCTATTTGTGAGCCCTTTCCATTTGTTGTCCAGCTGTGTTCTATTCTGTTTTGCTATGAACTGAACTGAACTGAAATGCAATGAACGCTGCGCTCGCCTCTTCAAAGTGGTCCTGCTTGCTGCCCTCTGTCATATCCTCTAAGGCTGAGCACGAAATTTTTTATGAGGACACACACAACACACAATCAAAAAGCTCTTCATAAGAAAATACTGACGTTGCAATTTTTGGCTTTTTCGAGCGTTTATTATTACAATTTTTTGCACTCTCTCTCCCATCTTTCCATCTTTTCTTCTTGTTCATAATGATGATGATGATGATGATGATGAACAACATCTTTCATTCTTTAGTTGTCTTTGCATAGTCGGTCGTCTTGTAATGTCTAGCCGCATTTCATTAAGGAGAAGTATGCACCAAATCGTCATCATCTTCTTCACCATCATCATCATTTAATGCAACCATGCCTACAATTTTGTTTTTCATTTTTCTCTTTTTTTTTTGGGGCGTTTGACTCAAAAACGAAATAAGCAAAAATGAAAAAAGAAACGCTTGCATTGGTGACGCGGCGGGACTTTGTGTTTCATGCTCTTCATGCTGCGCACCAGACAGAAATGAGTGCATCATATCGATCCAGTTTTTTATTTTTTGTATTTTCTTATTTCACATTCTTTTTTGTTGTTGTCATCGTCGTCGTCTGTTGTTTTTGTTTTGTTTGTTGTTTGATTCTTTTTTCTATGCATTTCTGCCATCAACGTCGCAACCTTCTCTTCTGCACTTTTCTTTTTTTATTTTTCACCATATTTTTATATTCATTTATGTTATGTTTTTGTTGTTTTTTACGACACAAACACAAAAAAAAAATACCGAAAAAAGCCGAAACCGACACGTAAAATAAACGAGAACGACGACAACGTTGAGGAGCTGCGTTGGCTGCGAAGCAAACAGAGAGTCTGACGTTCATTAAACGTTGCACACTCCCATTGAAGTTTGCCATAGACTGCAAATACCCATGACAATGATTTACTTGATTAGAAAAACAATTTGATGTCTGGGATATTGAACACCATGATGTCATTTAATGGATTCTTAAATGATCCAACTATTTTGACTTTGCGATAGTCTGTGGCTTTTGAATAGAGATCATTTGATCAGACCACGCCATTAGTCATGAAGGTTTAACAGCCGGTAAAAAAAGAAATGTTGTCTAAAAAGGGGCCATACATTTACTTTCCTTATTCTAGTACATATATGTTTGTTTCCCTGAGGCCTTACGATGCCAATTTCTTTTCATTTTTAGCCAATAATTTCTAAAAACTGATCTACTTTGTTATATGAGCTCAGATGAACAACAATGATCCCGACCTTATTGTCAAAAAAAAAACATATAGCATTCTAATACTTTTTGTAATAAAATCACCTCAAAACAGCAAGGAGTTTGTTGATCATCTTAATATTATTATAAATTTACAATTTGTCTGACAGTGTCAGGGTGATGCGGCGTGTGCTGCGATCTGCCGGAGACAAGTGGCGACGTGGTGATCCATCGGCGACTTGCAGCTCGGCGTGGTGATCCAAAGGAGGCAAGTGGCGATGTGGTGATCCAACGGCGACTTGCAGTTCGACGTGGTTATCCAACAGCGACAGGCAATGCTAAACACCTAAAACTTCTTTGTTCTCGTCCAAAAGTTCAATATGGAGGTTTTTCATTAGTCCAGTTAAGCAAATCCTGCTATTCGTTTTCTGTTTCTTAATGTCATTCCTTTCTGATTTGTTATTGTTTCCTCTTCTTCTCTCCTAGATACTTATCGATCATTTTTGCAACAATATTTTACATACATAACTATTACATTATAGTAGTAGTAGTCTCATTATTATCATCTAAAAAAATGAGTGGTTGAAATTCTTTACTTACTTTGTTTATTTTTGGCGTGTGGTGAATTGTAATCAAACAAATGTGTCATGCTTGTTCCATTGTCTATGCCTACCCTGACTATTGTCTGCCTGTCGTCCTTCCTCCAATTCTTACATACTCTTCCTACTTCTTTCTACTGGGTTCTGTTTGCCTCACTTCTATAGCATGTAATGCGTGCATTTTTGTGTGTTTCACTCGTTTATTTTTAAGGTTTTCATTTTCAATTTTTCACCATTTCCCACATATTTTTTTTTTCGCTTTCCATATTTTTTTGTCATTTCAATTGAAGTGCAACGTCATGGTAAAGGTGCTTTGAGAATGAGTGGTCTTGGTAAGGGAGTTCAAATGGATAAAGAGTTGAAGTATGTGAGAATGGGTGGTTGAGGATGGGTGGATGTTTGGTTTGTTTTGACTGAGTGTTGTGTGCATTTGATTGCCGAATGTTCATTCTATTCTTGTGTTGCATTGCATTGCATTGCGTTGCATGAGTGAAATGTCACCTAAATGAGAATGAGATAGGAAAAAAAAAACAACGAAAGAAATGTAAGAAAAAATAAACGAAAAAATGAAGAAAGATGAATGGATGGATGGATGGATGAAAAGGATGAGAATGAGTTTCTTCTGTTGCAGTACATCACACACAAATTATGGAATGCAAATACACGCAATGTAAAGACGAAGGTGGAAGGTGGAAATGGAAAGGGTGAATGAGGAGAAGGAAAGCAGTCCAATGGAAACATAGCAAACTGCAATAACAAAAAACAAATATGCAGCAGTTGCATTCATTCACATATACATTCACACACGCATGCACGCAACTGCTGCAATGGTAAATAAATAGCACACGCACATGCATTTACACCAATGACGATAGATACTCAGATACTTGCATCACTTTACGCAGCAAACACACATACACACACCTATATACATAGATACATTCAGACACACATAGATGCAGATACATTTACACTTACATGTGTATGCACTTAATGCATTTTTAACAAAATTGCATTCGGCGTCGTCGTCATCATCATCAACACAAAAAAAAACACAAAAATTACAACAACAAAAAATGAAGCAAAAAATGAGAAAGAATCGAAAAAAACAAGCGAACAAGCTTTGTTCGTCATGATGTTGCATGCAACTTTGAGCTGCTGTGTTGCCTTCCCGCTCCAGTTGCCGTTGCATGTCATGAAATGTTGTTTTTTTTTTTAAACACAGTTGCACTTGCAACACCAAAATGTGAATGTTTGGGTATCTGTGTGTGTGTGTGTGTGTGCGGGTGCGGGTGTGCATGTATGTGAACTGCCACAGGACGTGCAACAACAACAACAAAACGCATGCTACAAAATTTGTGAATAAAAAAAAAGAAGAACAAAAATAAAAGTACATAAAATACAAAAAGACGAAAAAGAAAAACAAGGAAAAAAAAATGTGAAGAGAAAAAAAGAAGGTGGAAATTAATTACATGCATGACAGTGACGGTGTGAGGAGGGTAGATGAAGTGTGTGGAGAATTGTGTTAATTATACAGTATAAAAGCCATGATTTGTCTGACTGACTGAAAGCCAATCGTCTATGTATAAAAGAAGTTGTTTGTTTCTACATTATGGAATTTTTTACAAATTTATTATTCTAGATATTCTTCTGCTTTCGCTTCTATACAATTTTTACATCGATTCAATAGTGTTTCAAATGCGTGGATGGAATAGCATGCATCGAAGCTCTTTGTATAGCCAAACAATGTCTGTTTTCTCACATTGATGCTTAGTTTCTGGACACAAGAGATCTTTTCTAATCATCACTGACCTTTGTTTTACGCAAATCCTCGTGAGAAATGAATCGAATAACTTCTCTGCTTATACTTAAAGCCTTTTCCATTATTATAAATGAAAAAGAGTGCTGTCATTTGCTACAAAATCAAGCACTGTTTTGTTCTAAAATGACAAAGCGACATATAATCAATAATTGTCAGCTGATGGTGGTAAATTTTGTTAGCAAAAGAGTCTTAACTTTCCTTTAAAAGACTTTTTATAATAACAAATAGTATATTTTTTTTATTTATATAAACATCTTTCTTGATGTTTCTTTACAAAAAGTTGGGTGTTTACAAACTGTCATCATTCAATTGAACCATCCATGGTGTATTCTATTCTATCAACATTGTAGTGATGATGATGGCATTGACCCATTCATTCATTGATATGATTCTTGTGCACAGAACTCCATCAATACCTTATCTCCATTAGAGTCTCAACAGAATTATTCCTCGTATGAAGCCGGGTTCTTGTTGGTACCCTATCATAGTTAGTCTTTATTGCTGTACACCGAAAATATTAAACTGACAACCCAACAACATGAAACATGAACAAACAAATGAATAAAAAATGAACGAACCAACGAACGAACAACACAATGAATGTGCTTGTGTGTGCAAGTGTAAATGTGTGGGATGAACCGGTAAAAAAAAAGAATTGCTTAAAAAAAAGAAAGAATGAAACAACAACAAAAAAAGGAAGAGAAAAGAGAGGAAAAAATACAAAAAAAAAGTACTGCAATTGCAGCAGAAAAGCGTTAAAATTACAACAACAACAAAATAAAAATAAAGGGAATGCAATACACAAAAAAGCAAAAGAAATACACTTTATGAACGAAATCAACCCTTTTTATTTTGTTATTTTTTATTGTTGTTGTTGTTGCTTTAACTCGTGTTGTTACTGCTGTTGTTGTAATGCCACAAATTAAAACAAAAATGCAAGAAAAATGTTAAAACGAAAGAAATGAAAAGATATGAAACAAAAAAAACAAAAAATAATGGAATAAAGAAACAAACAAATGCAACATAATTTCAATTAAAAAAAAAAGGACAGAACAAAATAAAAAACTTTACAAAGGAAAATGGAGAAAATATAAACACACAAAAAAAAAGAATTGTTAAAAAAAAAGAAACAAAAATTGCAGTTTCACATGCGTGCAATAAAAGCAACAAAAGGGAAACAGTAAAAAAACAAAAGAATTGCAACTGCAACGACAACAACAACAGCAAATTTAACTGCAACATGCAGCAAGATAATGTTGTTGCTGCTGCTGTTGTTGTTGTTTGTTGGTTGCAACAAACAAACCAAACAAACAAAAAAGAGCCAACGAAAGGCAAATAAGAAAAGAAAAGCCAACAACAATAATAACCAAATAAATAATACAAAAAAAAAAAGGTAAATGACACCAAACCCAAACGACATTGAAATGACATTTATATTTTTATATGTTTTATATACAATACGATGTGCAAACATACATATGTACATGTGTAAATATATATATACATAAATAATAACAATTACAATACTTCATTTTTTGTTGCATTGAGTAATTTCTTCTTAAACCGAGGTGTGGATATAAAATAACAAGACCAATGATGTAAATTAGTCAAATTTTTTAGTACTGGAAGTCTTTTTTGTTTTGTTGATAGTTGGATATCCTTAATTGGTCTTCGCAGATTAAAAGAATAGAGCCAAGATCCCCAGTGAAAAATTTGCCAAACATCCAAATCTTCAAAGAAAGATTTCTGTCTTACAAGAAGACCAAGCAGTCACATAGTATTTGTTGGATACTTTTTCATTTAAGGAGCATGCATCCTTTGAGCCATTATACTAAGACAGAAAGACTCCAATCATCATACGAATCCTATTCTTATTAAAGTGTAGGAGCTCGATTGCAAGGTCAGAGTATCCAGTCGACAATACAGCTTCGCACATTTGCTTACTGGAGAAAATAATTCATATCTGCGCATCAGTTTGATAATGTAACATTGCGACTTCTTGACATACAATTTTGTCAATATGTAAAGAACCCATTATTTATTCTTCCTCAATTCGAAGTTTTTTAAACCCATTTTTTCCAGAGTTCACCAAGAACTTCAAGGAACTTATGCGTACACTTATTTCTAAGTTGGGCCGTTCCAATGCACGAAGATTGATTCTCTGTTTCACAAGTGAAAAACAATAATAATTCTCTTATACATAGGTCGTTTTATTGCATGCTGCAAAAATTTTTCTAATCATTTATGCAATACTAGCAACCTGACCCGGCTTAGCACGGGTAGCAGAACATATCTGCCTACGTTTTTCTTCTGTCGTAGTGTCGTATTAGCCTATTGCGTCGAACAGATTAAAATGAAATGAAAAAGATATTCATTGTACTAAAAGATTTTTAAAGTATTTTATTTTCAATCCTGCAAATATTTGTCAAAGTAAAGAACAAATGTTAAACAAACAAACTAAAATATTTCTTTGTATACAGCATTGAGAACTTCTGTTGGATTACGTCTAAAAACGAACATATTATGTTTAGATGTTACACGTGATACAGCAACATACAATTGGTCGTGTGAGAAACATTGAGTGGTTAAGTCAATTCCAGCAACTTTTTAAGTTTGACCTTGTGCCTTATTTTTGGTCATTCCGAACGCTAATTTAATTGGAAATTGAAGGCATTTGAACTGAAAAGGCAATTCTGAGGGTAGCATGGGTATTCTTGGTATCAAAACAGTTTCACCAGTTCCGCAGCCAGTTATTATTGTGCATTCGATGCATCCACTCGAAAGTGTGTTTAGTATAGGGGAAAACCTGCTGCAAGGCTGTCATAATTCAAAAAACAGCAATTTACTTAAAAATTGGCTAATTATAGAAGAAATAGATTCTTTTCATGCGGAACCTCTGCAAGTTGTTAACATGAAATACACAATATAAAACATGATGTAACGAATATTTCTGCATCATCAACTCAAAAATCGTGTTTTTTTTTTAGTTATGGCAGTCTTGCAGTAAATAAGCGATATACAGAACGAAGAAATAGCGAAGAGTGCAATACTCTTGTGCGTACTCAGGTATCAATAAATACAACAATAAAAACAACACTCAAAATTCAAGAAGCAGCAAAGCATAAAAACGTATGAAAATCTTTTTGCGTGGTTTTGGGAACAACTTAATCTTAAAAAAAAACATTAATTGTGAATCGATTTAAATGAAATAAAGACAGAAAGGTTTCTTATGAATAACTTCGTTTATAGATGAACCATAGAAAAGTAAGATAAAATCAAGTCAGTAATAAAATAGAGACTTTTGAACTTCTTAGTTCTTCAGTAAAAGCATTAATCTTATTATTTTATAACCTTACCTCGTAGTTTTTGCCGGTTTTTTTTTATCATGGGTAGATTGATTTGTTTCATTATGATTTTTGTTAATAATTTGTATTTTTTGAATTCTTCATTTTAATTTTTTTTAATGTTTTATTTTATTTTATATTTTATTGTTTTATATATTTTTTATTATTATATTTAAAATTCATTTTGCTTTTGTTGCATTTACAACTTTTCATAATTACAAAAAAGAAAAACATTTTTTTTCTATCTTTTTCTCATATAAAATATCAAAACGAAAGAAAGAAAGAAATTACATAAATGTGTAAATACAATCGAATATATAGGTAGTACTTGTGGATATGTAAAGAAGCAGATACATATACATATGTATATTTATTTACATATTTACTATGAAGTACAGATGTATTTTGTTATTTTTTTTTTTTGTTCTTCTTGTGACAAATAGTATATAATTTTAATGACTCTGGGGTTTGGTTTTGGTACTCAAAAATGCAACATCATCATTCCCTTTCATTTTCCGGATTTTTTTTTACTCTGCTAAGAATAACCAACCGACTACGTGAATAAAAAACACTCTACTCGTACTATATGTATGTGCATCAACCTCAGCTGAGTTTGGAAGCTGAGTTTGACTGCCATTGTCACCTTTTCTTTAGTGCTTTACCTGCTTTTCCCTTTTTCCAAACATTTCACTTTTTTCTTTACATCTTCATTTTCTTAGGTTTTCGTTTTTTTGTTGCTTCCATGCCATGCTTTGACATGCCTTCTTCCCTCTTCAGTCGCTATCCTAGCATTTGGTTTGGATTTTTTTCCATTCAGACACGCTTCAGACAAAAACAAAAAGTTGTAGAAAAAATGTGACTTTTCCGTTCAAAAACGCTCAGCTTGACTTATGTCTGTGGGTGTTCAAAACCTCATCCACTCGTCTCTTGGTTGCTACTTCACCACACCATGTAGCTTTCCATTAAATACCAAACCAGCTGAAGTCATGCGCTTAAGAAGCTGCTTGCATCTCTTGCTACTGCTTCCTCTACTTCCCCTGCTGATGTTTGTTTGCTGGCATTCCAAACTTCAGTGCAATGCACTTTTTTCGACGTCATCAACTCATTGTCCTTCATTCTCTGCCTCTTCAGTGTTCTAAAATCTTTTTCATGCAACATTCAACCATCATCCCAACATCTTCATCAACACTCTTACTCTACTGTACTCTCCACTCCACTCCATCGTCGCCGGTCGTTCCTTAAATAAAGAAAGAATTTTGCACGCTTTTTGACGCCGTCATCATCATCATCATCATCAGCATAGTCCTGATGTCCCCTACTTTTAGAAAAATATTTTTTATGTTCCTGCTTTCTTTCTTCCTTTCATTTCATTTTTTTTTTTCTGAATTTTTCAACTTCGCTTTCACTGTTCAAGTTGTGCCTTTTTAACAAACAACCTTCTAACTCCCTCCCATCTAGATACATACAGAGTTTCTTCCAAAAAGTGTCCTGTCGTCATCATCATCGTTATCCTTAGTGTGTTGAGAATAGAGAGCTTCTCCTTGCCGTGCCTTAAGTGCAAAGAGTTTTTTTTTCAAAATTCGTCTAATGAACTTCAAAAACATGTTTGTTGTCCTCTCCTTTCCGTTTTGCTCCCTGCTTAAACTCTTCCTCTGTGTGACTGTCGGTTCACATCAGTGTTTAGTCCTGTCGCTTGTCATCTTTTGTCTCTTACTAAGTAAGCAAGACTCTGAAAGGCTTCAGAGAATGAGCAAGGGGTCCTTGCTCATTGCCTTTGACTGTTGGAGACAGCATAAAAAGCATTCATTGTCAGCGTATGTTTTAGAGAGTGGGTGACAGAGTAAAGACGGAAGTGTAAAAGGAGACCCGAAAAAAGGATGTACGACATAGGCAAGTGTCCTTTGTTCGTCAAAGGAAACATTGCCAAATTTTTCTTCTTTTTTGTTGTAAATTTTATTCCGCCGGAAGTCAAGGCTTGTCGTATCTTGAGTTGACATGAAAGGCAGAGCTACTTATGAGGGTTCATAAAGCAACTTCTTTGCGAACAATGCCCTGCTAGTTCCTAACTTCGAGCAGAAGGATGGTGGACAAAAGAATCGTTCTTTTAATGCAACTTACTCACCTTTTCAATCTTTTTTTTTTTCTTTTTCCAGAACCAAATCTTCTTGTGCCACTCCTACGCCCAGTAGTCTTCGTCGTGGCACCTATAGCGAAGATGATCTGAACAGTGCACTTCAGGACATCCAAGAAGGCAAGTTGGGTACACGCAAAGCTGCGGTTCTGTATAATATACCACGCTCGACATTGCGCAACAAACTCTGTAAACTGGCGCTGGATGCCAAACGCAACAACACTCAAACATCAGAGGAGCACTTGCAACACTTGCAACGCGTTCTTGAACGTGAAATATCAGGAGATGAAGCTGCCACCAGCGCTATGAACGATGACGATGATGAAGATGACGAAGATGATGAGCAGGATGATGATGGCAATAGCAATGCTTCATCATCAATGACATCCTCATCACCATTGCGTCCATCAATGGGTGCTGCAAGTTCTGCCGCTGGGAATATGTCACAGCCTGCCAATGCTTATGAAGATCTTGCCAGCCGCATTGCAGCAGCTGCCTCAACAGCACAACTGCGCAAGCTAGTTGAGAATAATAGCAGCGATTTGGGTGCTGGCAGTGGTGATGATGCCGATAACCTAGCAGCAGCCATCAGTGCTTCACCAAAGTTAGCTAGCTCACTGCGCGCACAGAGTAACACACCCACAAGCAGTAGTCATCTTCATTTGACACATCCACAGAGCTCCTCGACACCAGCCTCTTCGATATCGCCACCACCCGCATCATTGGCACAGGCCCATCAGCCGGCAATGCAACCAGCCTGGATTGATACGAATATGTTACTTCAGACGCTGTTGCTGACAGCGGGTGTCTTACAGCCCAAACTGGATGAGACCCTAACAGTGCGCGATTTAATAAATGCGCTACTCTTAAACAGTGGTGGAGTCTTTATGAACGATTTGGCTAATGCACCGGCAGCAGCAGCCATTGCAGCTGCTGCTTCTCTCAATGCCAATGATGGTGCAGGATCATTGAATAATGGAAAACCAAATATGCTCGATCAACGTTTGTTGTTGCAACAATTGCAACTTCAGCAACAGCAGCAGCAACAGTTGCCAACATTCCGACACCGTCTAGCAAAGTCTGATACGCCAGAGACGATTTCATCCATGGATGCAAGTGAAGCGTGTGATGATCCTGCTGCGGCAATTCTAAAAATTCCGTCCTTTAAACCAATTGCAGGCGCCTCAAGCTCTTCGCCTTCATTGCTCGGCAACAGTGGCTCGGTTAGTGGTGTTGGACATCATAATCACAACAGCAACAATAATAATTCCAATTCGAGCACCAACCGTAATGGTGAAAGTCCTCATTCCAGTTCTCCCATGCTTGCTGCGGCAGTTGCAGCTGCAGCTGCCAACAGCAATTCACATGGTGGAGGTGGCGGAGCTGGTAGCAGCAGTGGAGCTGCATATCGTCACAACAACAATATGTTATCTGCATCGCCTCCCTCATTCCGTGAAGTAATGGCCAACAGCATCCACCGCACTATCAATGAGCAAGCCAGCAAAGACGCCCAAGCCGCTGCTGCTTCAATGCTGGGCATTGGAGTTGATCCAGAGCGCAACAATGGCGCTAGTGGCAGTGGTGATTACAAGAAACCTAGTATCTCCGTTGCAAAAATTATTGGTGGCACCGATACATCACGTTTTGGGGCCTCACCCAATCTGCTGGCAAGCCATCATCAGCCGTCTCACGCACACCTGCCCCATCATCATGTTCACTCTCGTCATTCGCATAATCTGAGTCAGCAGGAGGTCGGCAAAGGAACACGTCCAAAGCGTGGCAAGTACCGTAATTACGATCGTGATAGCCTCGTTGAGGCCGTTAAGGCAGTACAACGCGGTGAAATGTCGGTGCATCGTGCTGGCAGCTACTATGGTGTGCCGCACTCAACCCTCGAGTATAAGGTCAAAGAACGACATCTGATGCGTCCGCGAAAACGTGAACCAAAGCCACAACCAGGCTTAGATGGTCTGACTAGCAGCTCCAGCACCAAAAACTCCAGCCTCGATAAACTAAAGACAAGCACCAGCAGTGCCACAAATTCCAAACTCAGTAATGCGCTAAAGAATAGCACGCAATCAGCTGCAGCAGCAGCGACAGTCTCTGCGCCAAATGGCATCAAACTGCCAATTTTCGATACATCACAACTGCCCTATCAGTCACACATGTTCTGGCAGGCACCACCAAATGCGGCAAATTTTCCCGGTCTCGACTTTAATCGTGCTGCAGCAGCTGCAGCTGCTTCTCAAAGTGCCGTAGGCAATGTGAATCAGGAATTCCTCAAATCACATATACAGGAAGCGATGCGTTTGAATGCAGCCAATGCAGCAGCAGCGGCTGCAGTGGCGGCAAATAGTTCGACGAGTCCATTGGGTGGCCAGAATTCACATCACCATCACCAACAGCAGCAACAACATCACGGCATGCCCGGAATGAAGAGCGCTCTCGAAGTGGTGGAGAACATCTATGATGGCATCATACGCAAGACACTCGATCGCAAGAGTGCCGAAGTCAATCCAATTGGTGGTGGTGTTGGTGTCCCTGGTTCCAATTCGGGTAATGGCAATGCCTTGCTTGATCAGTTGCTTGTTAAAAAGTCACCGCTGCCTTTCACAAACAATCGTAGCAATGATTATGTAGCCGCCTGCTCTTCCGCTCTCAAACGCTCAGCGGGCAGTCCAATACCCTACACAGAAATCAAACGAGAGCGTGCCAGTCCAGAACGTGGCAGTGGTATGAGTGGCAACAGTAGCAGCAGTGATGATGACGATCAATATCTTCGTCAGCATCATCATCATCATCATCACCATTCGTTAAGTCGGAATGCCTTGCCATTGCATGAGGATGTCGCATTAGGCCTAGAGCACAATAATAATAACAAAAGCAACAAGTGCAACAATAATGGTGGTCTACTGCAGCAGCAACAACAACAACTTCAGCGCAGTAGTAGTCGCATTACGTCACGTGACTCTGAGACCGATGCAAGTAGCATCAAAAGTGAACGTTCAAATTCTACATCACATCTTTCACTGCATCACCATCAGCAACAGCAGCAGCAGCACCAACATCACCTACACCATAATAACAACAGCAACAGCAGCGTCACCAACACCAAAATGATGGATCTCAATGGTAGCGTCGCTAAGCTGGAACCCGCAGCCACTGCGATGATCGAAGGCAACAGCAGCAGCACCATGACAAACACCTCACTTGGTAATACTGCCACCTCCATTCTACATGAGAAACTTGCCCAAATCAAGGCAGAGCAAACGGATCATGAAGAGCAAGCAAACTTATAGAGTTTAACTTGGGCGCAGCAGCAACATGCACACGCCCACGCTCACATCCATGCTCATGCTCATACCCATGCCGCCTATCACTATAATTTTAGTCCTTGGCCAGGTGTGAGTGGTGGCTCTAATGTTGGTGGACCAGATAGTCCTGGTAATGGTGCTGCTGGTGCGGGTGCTGGCGGCGGTTGTGGTGTCGGAGGAATAGGAGGAGGTTACTACACTTATTGAGCCGCTGAATGCCGTCGTCATCGTGTGAAAGATTAAAAATAAATAATACAAAACACAAAAAAAAAAATAAAATAAATGAATGTTAACGCTTTAGAATATAAGAAAGATGGATAGAAATAAAGAAAGAATGTTAAGGAAAAGTAAACGAAGAGCGAGGCGCTTATGCATACAAAACTGTACAGTTTGAGGGTAAGTGAAAAGTTGATTAAATTAATTTAAATTTAATATAAAATAATGAATTAAACCAAATTCAAAAAAGAAAACAAACAAAAAACAGTGAAAAATATATATATAAAGAAATATATATATGATGATAAATAAATAAAAAACTAGTTTAGTTTATATATATATATATATATAAATAAATATATAAAATAAAAAACACAACAACAACTAATGTTTAGCATACATAATAAATATACTATTTATTAAATAAATAAATAAATAATAATAAATACTAAATAAGTATATCAAATTTACAACAACACAACACAACAAACATATTACAATATATGTATGTTTGTACACCCTACATATATCTACTACATGATATGATTGATATATGTAACATAACATATATAGTCGTATATGATGATGATAATGAATGATGATGATGATATATGTATATAGTAGTATATTTTTGTTTCGTTTTTTGACAATCGACAAATAGGCATCTTGTACAAAAACTACAACAGCAACAAACAACAGCAAATAACAACAACAAAAGTTTACCAATAATTTTCCAATCAAAACTAAACAAAAAACAAATGACAAAATACAAAAAAATAAATTAAAAACAAGTGAAAGGAAGAAACAAATCAATCTTACTAGAGAAAAGATAAAAAAGGATAGTGAAAGAAACAGAGAGAATAGAATAGAAAACAGAGAAATATACAAAAAAAAAAGAAAGAAAAATACTACAGTAATAAATTAAATATATTATAATTTATTTTTTTTTTGAGAAAATTTCTTATTTTTTTAAATTAAAAAAAAAAAACCAAAAAAAATGTCTTAAAAATGAAATTCGTTATTTTTTTTAAAGGAAAAATTCAATGAAATTAAATTAAATTAAATTAATAAAAACAAAAAAAAAATAGAAATAAAATTACAAAAAAAAATAAACCAAAAACAAAGCAGTTACAAAAGCAACAACAACTACAACAACAATGGCTACAACAACTACAACAAGCAACAGCAACAACAACAAAGTTAAGTAAACTTTAAAGCCACCACAACATTTCATTGCATAATTTATGAAATTAAATAACAAAAACATTAAATCAACATTTTGCCGATAAGATGCCGATTCCAATTATTCGAGTAAATAATCTACCGATATCTGTAGCTTATTGAATAATAAATCAATTAAAAATTGGGAGTACAAATAAGTTTCAGATTTATTGTGAAAGAAGATCATTATGTTTTAAGCAGGCCATCCACATGCGAATATGTTCACCGAACAAAAATTCATTTGCCCACCAACTAGGCGAACAATTCTTACGAACAACAATTGCTAAGAAAAATCAGCGAGTAAACCTGAAAAAATGACAAAGGAAAGTAATACAGTTGTGGCATTGATGGTTATACAAATTTGCTTAGAGCAACAAAATAAAAAAAAATAAAAAAATATAAAAAATTCTTATTTTGCCACAATGCTGTTATTTTCAAAGCATTCAATGAATTCTGCCTACTCATTTTGGAGCATGTTCACTCTAACAATCTTTTTTCACAAATGATGTTCGTGCAATCATTGTCATCCAAATACGTTCGAACATGTTGCAACGAACACACGCAACATAGAAATGTTTCTATTCTTCGCGAACAAAACTTCGAAAACGAAAATCTGTCGTGAACACCTCCACTAACGACGAACATTTCTTCGAACACAACAAATTCGACGAACAAATTCGCATGTGGATGGCCTGCTTTATTGAAAGTATTGTCGATCGATATAATCTACTTTTCCCCATCTTTCTGACAACGTCCGAAGAATGCTACTTCTTTTGAAGCTATCGGTTTATTTGAATGTTTCTTTATTATGAGCTGATACACACACAAAGACATTGTAGGAATATTTTTTACCGAAGTACGCTGCTAGACATACACGACAGATTCGTGAAAGACAAATATTTTCAACTACGTTCTTATTGTGCATCGACTCGGCAAGCACATTTCATACAAATAGAAAACGCACGACGAAACCGAACAGAAACGTCGGTCGTTCGGCTAAAAACGTCGACAGCGTCTGTGATACAGCAGACGAAGCTACCCCGTAAGTGTCGTAAGTTTTTTGCCCACAAGCACATGTCTTCGGCTTGTACTCTGTCGAAAAATATTTCTGTGTGAATGCACTCTATGCCAATGGTTCTTTGGTTCTAAGTTTATTCAAATGTTTATACATCTTGCTCAGTATGAGTGTTCATTTGTGATAAATGCTCCTCTTTTTGTGCTTGGTTAATCAAATTGTCACATGCACCTCTAGGTACCTGTTGTGACTTTACAGGAGCATTATCTAGCTGTCTTCACTTTTAATTAACGAAAGATAAGTGATCTTTTCACCAGAAAGCCAGTAGAAGGTACACAGATCTTACAGATTTTGTGGCTTCTTCAAAATAAGTTAACATCGACAGAATGCCAATATATCGTTATTGGAAGCGGAATCGTTACATTTCTCATATTAACATTTTTTAATTATATGCTTACAATTTAAAAACTTGTGAAAATGACAATGAAATGTTTGTGGCTGCTTGGTTTACTCTAACTTCAACAGCAACTACTACTACTACCTACAATAACAACAGCAGCAACAACAGCAACAGCAATATATCCGATCAATAAACAATAAATATAAAAGCAATAATAACTAACAAACAACAACAACAACAATTCTACAATAGCAACAACATAAATGCAATAAACAAAATAATAAATAAATTCGAAATATTTTGTTTTTACATTTATTTAAATATTTTCAAAAAAATCTCAAAATTCAAAAGAATCAAAGAATCAAAAATTGATGAAAAAATTTGAAACAAATAATAATAATAATGATTAAATTAAATAATAATAAATATAATAATAATGAAAAATTATTACCCCGTAACCTTAAAACGAAAATCAATAAACAAAGCTGCCTTCACATTTTACAAAAATTAAATAAAATTAAATTAAATTAAACAAAAAATAAAAATTAAATAAAATAAATTAATAAATGAAAAATTTATTAAGCAAACAAACAACAACAAAAACAATAAAGAAAACTCAATAAAAAATAAATTCATTTTTGACAAGCAAAAACAGTTTTGAATTTGAGAGAGAAAACAAAGCACACAAAATATAATAAAATAAAAATAGAAAATTAATTATTAATTATTTGTAGTCCTCATTCATTATTTCCCTTAAAAAAAATTTCAAAATAATTTCAAAATAATTTTGGATATAAACACAAAGAAAAAAAAAGAGAAAAGAAATGAAATTAACATATAAAAAATCCATAAAACAAATAAACGCAGACATACAATAAATTATATATATAAATATATTAAAATAACATATGAATAAATGAATTAAAAATTTAAGATTGAACAAAAATTTATACATAAAAAATTATTGTAAAAAAAAACCAAAACACAAATAAAAATCATGGCAAAAGAGTCAAAATTCAATGTTTCGATGTCTATTTATGAATGCAAAAAAAAATAAATTAAAAAAAAATATTATAAAATTAGCTTCAAAAAAACAAAAACATATTTAATCAAAATAAATATTTAAAAAGTAATATTATATATATATTTATATGTATGTGTGTGTCTTCACGTCGCGTATACCTCAACAAACGAAACATGATCATTTTTTGCTAAAAAGAAAAAAAGAATAAAATATCAAAAATTTATAAAAAAACCAAAAATAAAAAAAAGGAAAGAAAAGGAAAAGGCAAATTTTGATGAATTCTCTTTATACACTACTTTATACACTCTACACATAAAAATATTGTAAAATTACAAAACCAAATCAAAAACTGAATATTTACAAAACTAAAAATATAAAAAGAATTATTATAAAAATGATAAAATTTAATAATTAAAATATAAAATGTTGTGTATATGCGATAGAAAACTAAATTCTAATCTTTTGGCTCATAAAAACTAAAAGAAGAATGCAAGAAATGTAAAAAATTCTATATATAAAATCATTCAATTCCTTTTCAATGTCTGGCACTACTATTTCTCAACTGTCTTCGTCGTCGTCCCACTATTTATCATAATTATTAAATTCCATAAAAATATTAAATAAAATATATTAAATGTACCTTAAAAAATTAAAAAGAAAATTAAAAAAAAAAAAAAATATTTTGTGTGCTAGTTAAGTAAAATTAGGTGTCAAAATTAAAGATAAAAGTATTTAATAAATTAAAAGAAAAATAATGTTTAGCAAAGCAATGTAAACCACAAAAAGATGTGGGAGCATATTTGAGGAAAGATGAATACAGGGTGACTGATATGATGAAGATGATGAAGTTCTACATATACTCTCATGTAATACTTGAGTTATCTTTGCTTTTCTTAAGTCCTTGAAGTAATCCAATTATACTTATGAGATGACATTTAAAAAAAAAGTCTTGAAGTCCTTTAAGTAAAGTGATATATTTTAGGTACTTGTTTATAAACTCATTGAGGCCTTCAAGTAGAAATGAGATTATTATTAGGGACATATTCATAATTTAGACAATTATAAACGTAGTCATCCACATAAGTTATCAACAAAGGATTTCCAATGCTCTCTGTTTCGCGCCATTGCTCGTAACTCGATGATAGATTTTCCGGTCTCCCGCTTGAGCGTCCTGCTCCAGGTCATTTTAGGTCTGCCTCTGGATCGATTGCCTTGTGGGTTCCATTCCAGAACTGCATGCGGTATCTCATCATAACCTTTACGCAGCGTGTAACCCAACCAACCGTATTTCCGATTGGTTTTTGTTCGCAAAGTTCCCAAAGGCGCACATTGCTAATGGTTCGGGGCCACCATATACGTAATACCCTTCTGAGACATCGATTGACAAATGTTTGGAGCTTTTTGACAATGATACTGGTAATGAACCATGTCTCACAACCGTATAACAAAACCGACTTTATACATGCATTGAAGACTTGTATTATGGTTTTTCGCCGGATATTCGGTTCTCACCAGAATCTATTTAATTGTCCAAAGGCAGCTCTGGCTTTACGAATTCTGCAGTCTAAATCGTCAAGTGCTCCTCCGGATGATATAATTTGGCTTCCAAGATACTCGAATTTGTCAACGTTTTCAATGTGCAAGTTGTCGATACTAAGGGCGCTTGTATTAGTGGGATTTATCCCCAAACTGGGATTATACTCAGTAATGAGTGAGTCTCTATAGATACTTGTAGTTCTTGACAGCTCTCAATGGGAATCCAATCAAATCATTTCTCTTCTTCTGAAACTACCCAGAAATGCTTGGGATACTTATGAGGAATCTAAGATCATGTGGGTTCTAAAGTATTTAACTATTTATGAAAAGCTTGAGGTCCTCAAAGTATTTTGAACTAATTTCCCATTAAATATCTATAAAGTACCCAAAAATCATAAGATATTCAAAATACAATACTTAAATTTCGCAGATTTTTGAGGAATTAAGAGGTTCCTTTTTTTTATGATAAACTAGACAATCCTTTGGAAACACAAAACATTTTAAAGCTTTTTATTCCGTATTGACTCTTTCTTTATCTTCTTATCACTGAATGCCTCGATTCCTGATATTTTTGATAACAATGTCATTCAATAGATAACTGAATCAATTATCATTGTTAGTGATGATAACTTTTTCCCACCCTACTGTGACTTCCGATTGGTAACATTCAGAATCAGAACGAACAGAATTTTTTCACTTACATATACCATATTCTTAAACTCCATTTAGATTCAAGTACTGTTCACTATTTCCATATCCAATAATAAGGGGGTGCCACAGAAAACTCTAGTGTTTTCGTCGTATGTAGTTTTGCATTCCACTCGGCCACTCGGTGATTTTATCGAATAACCAAACCGCTTTAACTGAATGTTAATAGGGCTGTCAGCATATAAAAACACAAAAGGAGGAAAAAAACCCTCCCAAAAGAGTTTTCTGTGGAACCTAAAATCGGAAATCTGGTGGAATAGAGGAGGAAGAGTTTTCTGTGGCACCGCTGATTAACTTCATTTAAATCACCCTGTGTTTACTTAAAATAAAATGAAAAAAATTGAAAATATTTACTAAAAAATAAGAAATTTGGCTAAAATATATAATTAAACAAAAAAAAATATTCAAAATTAAAATAAATTATATGTAAAAATGAAACAAAATTATAAATTAATAATATTATGATTATTGTGTATGGATAAACTTGAGTGTGTTTGTATTTATTATACATAAATAAATAATAAAATAATAAATATATAAACATAAATGTTGTGGCATAGTAAAAATGATAAACATAAAAATTTATATATACAAAATTAAAAAATATTATAATTAAATATACAAAAAATTAAAATAAATAAAAATTAAATGGGAATTTGTATGGAAATTAGTTAATTTTTCGTCAAAACAAATATTTAAAAAACATAAATTACACCAAACACTAGACAACACAACACAAGTATTTATGTATTATTATTGCTTATTATTTTCTTTATTAAATCAACACAAATAAACATATTTATTATATATAACAAAACAAATAATATAATGAAATGATATGATATGATATGAAAATAATGAAAGAACATTAGACTTTATCTGTGATTAATAATCCAAAATTTTGATGAACATTTTCTTATATAAAAAACATTAATAAAAAATTATTAATAAAAAATATATATAAATAAATAAATATATGAAAATATTGTAGAATCGCATCGGATCGGATAATAACATAATAATAACAACAGTAACAACAGCAACAACAATAACAAAAACAATAACAACAACAAGAACTATTGTATTGTACTATAAAATTGTAAACTGCAAAGCAAAGACATTTTTTTGTTCAAAAAAAAAAACTTAAATATAATTCTAATTTTGAACAGATTTAGTAAATTATTTTTGACAAAAAAAAAGAATATATTTAAAAAAAATTGAAAAAACTCAAAATCCAAACTAAAAAAAACAAAAAATTTCAACTTAACAAAAAGCAAATAGACAAACAACTAAATAAATAAATAAAAATAAAAATATATATATTTTGGACAAATATTTTTTACTAAAAACACAAAACAATAAACTCACAATGACTACCACTACAACAGCAACAACAACAAAATAACAGCAACAACAACAGTTAATAGATTTGAATTTGAAAAGATGACAATTATTAATTATCACATTAAATTTAAACTTTTGGATCAAATATGGAAAAAGGGGAGAGAAGAAAAAAATCCTTTGCTTGCATGAAAATGATAAACAAAAATTATAAATTAATTTGCTTAAGGAATTGTATTTGTATTGATAATTAAATAACCGCTTAGCCAGACTCTAAATAAGATTTTAAAACTTTCTGTTGATCAGCAATTGATAGTACTTAGTATAAAGTTAAATTTCAACAACTGTGACTTAGCATTTACATATTTCCTACTAAAAGACCAGTGATCAATCAATCCTAAATAACTGACAAGTTAAGACCAATATATATATACATATATTTTACCAAAGTTTTTAGGTGGAACACAGGGCCTCAACATACAAATTATAATTCGATTTGTCTAAAGCTTAAAAACGTCATCAATTTATTGGAATTTTTAGTATCTTTGCTTATTTTGGTTTCTGTAATCAATTTGATTTAAGATGAGTAAGGGATTGGCCTTCTGCATTCGATGCTGGATCCGGGGCTGCCGATCTGCCTCCAGGCTGGTAAAGGCGCTGATGATAAGGTTATACCGCCTTTACTCGGACGTCAGAGCCTCATTTGTGATGAAGGAAAGGTTGACATTTGGAAGGGATAGGCTATGTGTTCGCATCATCATCCCCATTTATCACCCCAGACCAATATTAGCAATGATATTTTCTTTATTATTGTCCACCAGGTTTTTGAATAAACGAAATTTCATAGTGAAACCAAATAATCTACAACTGATTCCAGTTCTTTATTTATTCACTTCTCTAACTCATATTTCCCTAATGGTTTTTTTTTTTAAATATTTTATTGAGAATTTCATATGTGTTCACTCAGAGTATGCATCACTACCATAGAACGGACAGAGATCTTGCTAAGACTTCAAAAGATATTCCAACATTAATTTGATTGTGATTTCATGTTTTTCAAGGTTTTTTGGGAACAGTTGTTTTTACTTAACAATCTTTTGCTTTACAAGACAGTAAGACAAGACTGAATAGCAACGGATGACTGCATGATAGACCGAATTACTGAATGATTGATGAATGGAGTGACTAACTGACTGACTAACTGACTGATTAGCTGACTAAATGACTAACTCACTAACTGACTGACTGACTGATTAACTGACTAGCTGACTGACTGACTAAATGATTGACTGACATATTAGCAACCAATCTTGATCTGATCACATTTTCAATTTCATTCCAACTTATTCAAAACACTACTAAGCGGTTTATAAAAATAAATAATGACAAAAAAAAATATTAAAATTTATGAATAATCAAAATTCCAAGCAAAGCAAAATTTTTATATTTAACATATATTATTTTCTCTGTGTTCAACTTTCTCTTTCTCAAATGTTTTATAAAAATACAACAAGGAATGTGAAAGGAAAGATTAGAAAAGAATAATAAAGTAAAGTAAAGTATATTAATTATAATTAATTATACAAAAATATATAAAATAAAATATATAAAAAGAATTAAGAACTAAAGAAAAGAAAATCAAAGTGCAATTATAATGTGTGTGTGGGGGACTTAAAAGTTAAAAATACAAAAAACAAACAAACAAATAAAAAAAAAATGGTTAAATGATGTTCGTTAAAATTATATAAAAACAAAAAAACAAAAAAATTTATAAAATTTAATATTAATAAATTTAAATAAGGAAAAATTTAAGAAAATTTACAGATTTCGCATAAGATAAAAATAGAAAGAAAAAATTTAAAAATAATTTGCAAAATAGAAAACAAATCTCATTTCGTTTGTTAACTAATTTAATTCTATTTTTTATTTCATATTTTTATTTTATTTTTTTATGAATTGAAGAATTTTTTGAACCAAAAACAAATACAAGAAACAAATATGCAATCAATTCGGTTCTATCGAATCTTTAATAACCTTTACACAGATTAGATATTTTTATGTAGAAGCAGGGTTCTTCAAATATATTTTCTCAGTGTCCTCAGAGTCATACTTAGTTCCGTCATAATTGATTGACTGAATCCAATCCTACGCAATATATTGTATAAGAGTACAAATTTGAAACTTTTATGATTGATAAGAAGTTTATCTTACATTCCAATGAAAGATAAAGGATCAGATTATCAGATTTTTACCTATTCCTAAGTACTTTGGATATTACCAGTTCACAAATTACGATATTTTGAAATAATAAATGACAAATCTTTAAATAAGCTCACTGAAGTAAGCGACTTATCATTAGAGTATGAAAAGTTGTGATATTAACTTTGTCTATGTTGAGTTTCAAATAAATAAAATGATAAAAAGTGTGCCCTAAAAGAATTTTAAAAAGACAAAAACCCTTTTTGGATACTTAAAAAATCATTCAAATGTGCTTTAGTATAAGAGCGTTTTGTAATAACGGTGAAATCTTGAAATAGACATGGATTACTTCAATGAACGACGGTTAAATTATTTGGTTATTGATCATACAAAAATCGCGATTGAAAATCGTGGGGAGGGGGTAGGAGGGTGAAAAATACTTTACGACCTATTCTCATACCTACCAAATATACAAAAAAAAATTTCATAAAAATCGGTCGAGCCGTTTCAAAGGAGTACGAACACTAACACCGTGGCAGGGGATTTTTATATATTAGAAGATTATTATCAAGCATTTTCGATTCAGGTGTGACATAGCACACTCTTTGATACCGAGAGCCGAGAATGAACAAGACCTCATGCAATTTTCATGTGAATTGTTTGATCATTTAACTTTCTCAACTTATCAGGATCACTTAAGCGTTCTTTTTGCACCTTTCAAAGCATATTCTAATTGTGAGTGTGTTGGTTATTAAATGAATAATATTAAAGAGCATCTTAAACGATAACTAAATAAATCAAAAGAAAATAAAAAACCGGTTATAAAATGTAAAAGAAAGCAAAAGCAAGTTAAAATGGAATGAGGCGTGGCAGGGCAGTTCAGCAGTAACAAAACAAATATAGAGAAAGAAGAATAAAACCTATGTAGCTGCAGATACAAAATGTAGTTAACAGAGATACAAGATACAAATATGTACTAATACAAAAAAAAACGCATGCAGCGTTTTATGATTGCAAGTAAAGCAATGCAAAAGATACAAATAGTTGTGCTCTTGCAATCTTAGAAATGTTTGAATTGTATAGTATTTTACATTGACACACACACACTCATGCACACTCACTAATACATGTGAGAGTATGTTGTATGTTGTATGTGTACAAGTGTGTGTGTGATGATGTAGAAGCCCTCAGGTATGTGTTTTATTTTCGGAGAGAAAAAAGATTGATTACAAATATTAACTAAAAAATAACAAAACAAAACAAAAAAAACCTTAAATAAATAAATTAAAAACGTTTAAAAAATTTATAAATAAACTGGCAAATAGTTAATAATTCTTTTGTAATATTAAAACAAATTTAATTTAATATTACAATTATTTACAATGCTTAAATAAATAAATTTACAATACGAGTATTTGTTTAATTGAAATATTTCTTTGTTTTTTGGTTTTTATAATTAATTAAATTAAATTAAAAATTAAAAATAATATGCTTCTTTCTTATAATCATGAAACATAATTTGTTGATGATGATGATTTCATTAATAATAATGATAATGATTTAAAATCAAAATTTGCTGAAAATTTTATAGAAAAAATGAAATTCTCTTAATTTTTTTGCTCTTCAATAGAAAAGATTAAATATTAAAAAATAAAAAATAAGCTTAGAAAAATCTCTTTGTTCAATGAACAACTAAAAAAAAATGAAATGAAATTTTTGAATAATTTTTTAAGGATTCTTAAGTTAAAATTTCTCAATATGTTTTTGTGTTTTTTAATTATAATTATTTTTATATATTAATTATACATACTATTTAGTATATTCTGTATGTGTGTGTATGTGTGTGTTTATGTGTGCATGTGTATAGTTTTGTATATTTTTGTATGTATAAATGGCGCCCCCCAAATCAGGCTGACCATTCTTAGATAAAACAAAGCAAACAAAAAAAAAAAACACTGTGGTTTTACTATTTACTATTGTATTTTGTGTTGTAAATATTTTTTTATATGGCAAATGAATTTTCTTTGAATTTTTATAGTGCAATTGTTCTTTACAAAAACAAAAAAAACGAAAAAAACATCCATCAAAGCTTTCTTTTATTAATTATTATTATTATTACTACAATAATTTTTTTTGTTAATTTTATTTTATTTTTTGTTATACAAAAAAAAGGTCTCTCTTTCTTAAGCCGCAACCGCCCTTAAAGAAAATAAAAAAGCAAAGCAAAGAAATCAAATGAAATCAAAACAAACAAAAATTATAAAAAAAATAAAAGAACCTTTTTTTATTTATTACAATGTTTTTTATACCTTTATTTTTATATATAAAAAATATATATATGTTTTAATTTTTCTATTTACACTTTATTTGATGAATGAAGCAGCAAAATGAAGGAAAATTTTATATGAAACACAACGCAAAAATCAAAGAAAATATAATGGAAACTTTGGTTCAATCAAAGATTATAATACCCCTTCACTCAGTTTCAGCATTGTTTCCATTTTCCATTGAGGAAACTGTTCGATTTGATCAAGAAATAAAAAGAAAAATACTTTACATTTACAAATTTCAGTTCAATATTCCCAATACTAATATTGAGTTATTATACGGGATCAGAACAATGCAATCAATCGTCAATACTCCAATGTCGGCAGCGCTTTGTTTTTGTTCTTCGTACAATGAACACAGCGACTGAGTGACCCACGCGCATTACCTTTCACAACAAGCGAAAATTGAGAGAGAGAGAGAGAGAGAGAGAGTTTTGCTATCGTGATTCATCGTGTAATAGCAGACTTAGCAACCAATAAATATATGTTCATAGTGTTCTTATACAAATTTTTAGTTCCATATCTCAAAAACTGAGAAATTTGGTTACAAAATAGGTAGCAATTGCGACATAAATGGGCAAACTTGTCTAACTATTTCCAATGACGGTAATGTGACAGAGTTGTCTTATTAGATAATTAATGCTATGCCCATATACAAAGGGTGCGTTCAGCAGGACCAATCATTGACCTTTTTCCGATTACTTAGTAAGCGCTGACTGATTTGACTTTTCTGAACGCAGTGAAAAATACTTTACGACCTATTCTCAAAACTACCAAATATACAAAAAAAAAATTCATAAAAATCGGTCGAGCTGTTTCAAAGGAGTGCGAACACTTACACCGTGACAGGGGATTTTTATATATTAGAAGATTATTATCAAACTTCTTCCGATTCAGATGTGTGATAGGACAAATTTTGATACCGAGAGCCGGGAATTGAAGCCTTCATTCAATTGTCATATCAATTGTTTGGTCATTTAACTTTCTCAACTTATCTCGTACTTGTAAAATTACGGCATTGTAAAATATCCGGCTTCAAAGTCTGACACAATTCAATTTGAGGCTTGAGAGAGTTCAACAGAAACAGTTGAGAAAGAGACAACAATGGATGGCAATCTTGCCTACAATTAAGATATTTTCCAATCCACTCATCTTTGAAACACATATTAACAGCATAAATAAATTTTCCCAATCAAATCTGATCCCTGCACTTTGCCAATTCTGCCCCCCATCTTTCTTAAATCTCCTCCTAAAAATGTTCTTATCAATAGCTTTCTTATTTCTTTGTTTATAAACAAAACACAGCTGATTGAAGTCCACTGACTTCAAGTAAACAAAGTATTTTTATGATGGATTTTCAGTCAGCGCAATCACTACATTATGAATGATTTTGTGAATTTGACAGTCACAGTGAACATCAAGTAATCGGAAAAAATAATCGATTAGTTCTGCTGAACGCGCCCAATGTTATATGGCTTTCAGTTCTATACCTCAAAAATTACGTTTATCATATTCATATACTCACATTATTCAGTCCGATATCCTAAACATTAAAAAGAATGTAGAGACAGATAAATTGATTGATGATCGCGACTAAGGTGATAATTTTTTATAAATTCCTTATATTGTGGGAATGGCCTAAGGGTGGTATGAGCTCAAAACGTCTTGATTTACTGAAAATTCTCTTATATCTACATTCTCGTACAATGACTAGAGATAAGCTTAAGATTGACACAGTGATTCTAAACTGTGATTGAGTCACAGTCATTTGAAGGGAGAGACACAACTGAATCAAAGTGAGTTACAATCAATCAAGTAAACTGTGTCTCACCCTTCAACTGACTGTGACTCAATCACAGTTTAGAATCACTGTGTGTCACTGTTTAGCTCATCTCTAACAATGACATTGACATCAATATTTCAATTTATCTGGTCTTTGTTGAACTACTAGGTCAAGCATACAACATTATGATCATCAATGCTCATCTTTTAATGAACTTTCCCAAGAATCTTCCATCATTCAAGCAATGTAGTCACAAGAGAACTGTGAAGGGTATTAAAAAATTATAGTAAAATAAAAAAAAATGGAAATCTTTGCAATGTCGACCTCCTCTAGTACCAAATGTAATTATTGTTTATTAAATACTTTTTTATATGCAATTTATTATTACCAATATTATTATTATTACTTATTACCATTATTATTATTATTATTATAAAATGTACCATTATTATTCTAATTAAATATATAAATAATAAATTATTAAATTAAGTTTTCTTATAAATAAAATAAAATTTAATTCAAAATTAAATCAAAACAAAAATTAAAGCGCAAAAGACAAAGAGAAAACTTTAAGTTAAAAAAATATAAAAAATTATTTTTAAAATAAGAAATTCGGAAAATATACAATAATTTCAAAATTTATTGTTTTTTAAGCAAAAATTTATTAAAAAAAAAATTATGTTTTAAAGAAATTATAATAACAAAATTTGAATCAAAATTAATACAAAAAGAAGAGAAAAGAAAAGAAAGAACGCCCAAAGAAAAACACAAAATAAAATAAAATAGAAAAAAGAAAAGAAATAAGCCGGTAACAACAGCAAATAACCAGACAACAACAACAACAATAGCCAAGACCACATACAACAACAACAACCATAACCATAACAACAACAACAACCCCAGATACAACAACAACAACAACAAAGCAATAGCCCAAAATAATTGAACTAAAAATTGAAATATTGAAAAATAAAAATAAAAAAACTTGCATGAAATCAATGAATAATAAATATATGCAAGAAATAACAAAAAACAAGAAATACAAAAGCAACTACAAGAACAACAACAATTAAAAAGTGACATAAAATTGTAATAAAAATTACAATAACAAACAGGAAAAGAAAAAGAGCAATAAGAAGAAAACAAACTATGAACTGCAATAGTCGAATCAAAATATAATCCTTTTGAACCGAATATTTTTGTTTTTTCAATTGGAAATTTTCAATAAAAAAAAATTCTTAATTATTTTTTTCATTAAAAAACTAATAAGCAACCTCAAGCCTCAAGCCGCCCAGAGCAGCATAAACTCATCATGTTAATAAAAAGAAAGCCGACAGTCGATTGTAAATTTATTCAAAATAAATTTCTTTGCCCACATATTCCAATTACCAATAATTCATTTAACTTAATTAATTAATTAAGTAAGAAAATAGAACTACAACAAACAATAGCAGCAGCAGCAAAATAAAACTTAAAACTAATTCGTAATTAAACTATTTAAACAGAAGCAGCAACAACAACAACAACAACAACTACAACAATACAATTTTTTAAACAAAATAATAAATACAATAAAATAGACATTTTTTTTTATAGTAAAACAGAATATACATACATACAAACATTTTTAAAAATTACAATATAACAAAACAATAGCCACTACAACAAGAACTTCTTAATTAATTAATTAATTAATTATTCAATAGCCAGAAAATACAATTAAATTAAATAATTAAACAACTACAACTACAATACTAAACTAATTACAAATAAACAGTTAAATTACAATACAATATAACAGAATATGATATGATATGAACATACATAGTATACAATAAAAATAGATTAACAAGAAAAGAAAATCAGTAAAAAAAGAAAATAATAATCATCAGCAGCAGCAGCAGCAGCATTAAGCGAGAATTTTATAATTTTTATTTCCTTACATTTTACAATATTATTATTTACAATAATCCAACACTTCAACAGATCAGACCCCCCTTCAATTGTCCCATTGTCCCCAACATACAATACTACTTATAACAATAACAGTTCAATTCACATATTTTAATAAAAAACAAAAAAAAAAAAAACAATAAAATAGCAATAGTTCAATACAATATAACTTACAACTTCTTTAACTAAACTCAACTATTTATTACAATAATTACAATAGACCCCAAGATTAAAAGAGTAGGACAGACACAGAGAGAAAGACAGAGAAAGAGAGAAGGGACGACAATATCAAAGACCCAAGTCCAAGAAACATACATAACATATCTCAAATCTTATAATTATGTTGTTGTAATTTCAGGTTCCAAAGTAACAAAGTTATGGATATATGATATGATTGATAATTTATAATCTTATTAAGAACTTGGTTAGGTTACGTTAGGTTATGCGGGCTGCTCGCAATTACTCGCGAGTACACCCAGAAGCCTTAAAGGCCTATTGTGATGCCTGATAAAAAAGGAGTAAGGGAAAGAAGGGTTAGGGTTAATCACACAACATACCAAGGTCGGTCTAGCTATCTCCCTCTATCTGTAAAACCAATCTGAGGAGTCCACGAACAGAGCCAGGTTCCCCAAACTACCCAACTCTTCGAAGAACGGCTTCCCGAGAAACCGGATTCGTTTACTGAGAATAGCAGGGCAATCACAGAGGAAGCGTTGGATGCTCTCCGGCTCCAACTCGTCTTCACAGCAACGACAGAAGTCATGGTGTGGAACTTGTATCCCTTTTCTTGTTAAAGTGAAGGAGCTCGGAGGTTCTCATTGGTTGATAACAAGGCCAGAGTGTCCTTGCGACAGTGCAGGCAGACTCATTTGCCCACTTCCTGCCTGCTAAATCTCTGGTTTTCACTTCCAGGCATGAGAGTATGTCCTGTAAGGGTCTGTAAACATCAGCGACTACTTGAGACATAGGCAGTGCCGTGCCTTTCCTAGCACACACGTCCGCCATCTAATTTCCTTCGATACCAGAGTGACCCGGTACCCAGATGAGTGTGATAGAGTGTTGTCGAGCCTGATTAAGAGTTTCTACCGTACTAGTTTGCTCCTGAAACTGTGGGCCGACAGAGCTTTGATAGCGGCCTGGCTGTCAACATAAATCGATAAAAGCCTCGGTGTCTCCTCCAAGAACTTGGTAACTCCATTTCATTTTAACACAACGTTTCAAATTTCATTTTAAGTGTTTCACACTGAAGTGCTTCGAACATACAAAAACTTACAGTTACTCAGAAATTCAATGCGGGAATCCTTAGTTAAGAGAAGAAACAAAAAACTAAAATTTTTTTAAAAAATCTCATAAATTTGAGTAGAAATTAGAGAAGGAAGCATAGCAAGCTCTAGCTTTCATTTCAGACTAAACATTTCATCTATTCTAATAATAACTATAGTAATATTAGCAACAACTGCATTGTCAAGGTACTGCTTGTTTTCAAGCCAGAGATGGGCAAGCACGATAATTCAGTTCGCGAAGCTTATTGTAATAATGAGTAAACGCGTCATGAAAGAAAGATTTGTTGTCTCTATCGCTCTGAAGTGAAAACAACAACGTTATACATGAGAACGATAGAGACAACGAATCTTTCTTTCATGAAACGTTTACTCATTATAACAATAAGCTTCGCGAACTTAATTATCGTGCTTCACTGCCCATCTCTGTTTCAAGTGCGACTGCAGTACTGCTTGTTTTTCAATGTTGAGGCAGTGCCACTACTCATGTGCAGATTATTGGATATTAAATTATACACTCGACTTCTCAGTATGCTGAATAATGACAAATTTCTTTTTTTTTTTGATAAAGTTAAAATACATAAGTTGACAACTATGAATAATTTATGGGCAACTCGCAGAATTTAGAACTTGGAACTTTTCTGACAATGAAAGTCATGCCAATGATAATGATTCCCCTCCTTTCTCATATCTCTCTTTATGTCATAATGGTCTTCTCCAAATACTTCTCTTTTAAAAAGCAAATCAAGCAAAATACAAATACATAAAATAATAATTAACACATAATAATTGGTATTAATCGGTAATTACAATACAATAAATCATATATATAAACATACAATATAAAAAAAAACAATAAACAAAACAGAAAAATGTTGCTCTAAGTGTTTTCTTGTGTAAAAAACAAAAATAAAACAAAAACAGAACTAATTAAAAAAATAAAACAAAAAAATATTTAAATAATATAAAAAAAAAAAATTAAATATTTTTAAACAATTTTTATTTCAATTATTAAATACAACAACAACAACAAAAACAGTTTTCAATACATTACAATAAAACCAACAACAACAACCAACTCCAACAATAGAATTACAACAACAACAATATAAGCAATAGAAATTAAGCGCTTCATTGGCAAAAAAATAAAAATATAATAAATAATTTAATTTTAATAAATTAATTGATGAATCAGCAAAAAATTTTCAAATTTCAAACCAATTTTTTGTTCTTTAATTTCAATTGCAATTTTCTTATTTATACATATATGTAAATTGTTTTAAGTTTAAGATTTACAAAAACAGTAAAGGAAAAACTGAAATGAAAAAACCCAAAAAAAAAAAAAACAAATAAAAACAAAAACAAAAAAACAATGTGTAAGCGATAAAACTGATGCAAAAGTACAATTTTTAGATTTCGGAAACAAACAAAATAATGATGAAGATACACTGAAAAACAAAAAAAAAAAAAAAACATTTAATAAAAAATTGCATTTTACTTAATTAAAATAATGAAAAG
The DNA here is from genome assembly GCA_037043315.1 of Amiota communis. NCBI lineage: Eukaryota > Metazoa > Arthropoda > Insecta > Diptera > Drosophilidae > Amiota > Amiota communis. The sequence goes on along the minus strand of JBAMAV010001191.1, from coordinate 2,223,223 downwards.
AAAAAAAAACAAAAATTTATTCATTTTTTTTTTCAATTTTCAATAAAACTACAAACAATAATTTATGTAAAGCCAATAAAATGAAGAAAATATATATGAATTATATATATATAATTAATTAATTATTTATGTCAATGTGAAAAAAAATAAGAAATCATTAGCAATAGTCAATAAGTTAAAAAAAAAAAATAAATAAGCAAACAAAAAAAAAAAAACAAAATATCATTTTTTAGACATTAAATTGAAAATAAGCAAAATACAACAACAACAACAAAAACCACAATCCAAACAACAAAATTATAAAAATAATATAATTTTAAAAAACAAAAAAAATTATTATAAATTATATTTCTATATAATAAACTCGTATATAAAACAAATGTGTAAAAAGAAAAATAATTTAGCAAAGAATTTAAACAAAATAATTTTAGTTAAAAACTTGAAAAAAAAAAATGTAAAAAAAAAAAAGAAAATATTATTATATATAAAATATAATTTTGTGTCTTAATATTTCGATTATTTTTTATTTATTTATATACACATAATTGATAATTTAAATAAGAATTTTGCATAAAATGCAAATGGTAAAATATAATTTTATTATTTAATAAAAATAATGGAAATAAAAACTTAAGCAATTAAATAAATAAAATATTATTTTCGTTATATTGATTTCATTTACTTATTATTACGTTAAATATAAAAATAAAAATAAATACAATAATTGTGTATTATTATTAATTATTATTATATATATAAAAATTAATGAATTAAAACACAACACAAAAGTTATAAAAATTACATAAATAAATAAATGAAAAGAAACAAAAATAATTTAGTTCAAGTTTGTGTTTTTTTTTTCTTTCCTCTTCTTTCTTTTATATTTTATTAAATTTATTTTTTTTTTTCTAGATTTTATTCCATTTTTTAAACAATTATTAATAATAAAAAAAAAAATTATACAAAATATAAAAACAAATTAAATCTTCAATAGAAATAAAGCAATAAACCAGTTAATCCACAAACACACAAACACACAGGAAAATAAAGAAACAAATTACACTGAAAAAAAAAATACAACAAATAACAAAAGAAAAATGCTAAAAAAATAATTAAATCGTATTTATTATGCAATAGACAACTAAAAACAACAATTAATTAATTATTAAAATAAATTTAAAATAAAAAAAAAACAAAAACTTAAAATTTAACAATAAGAAAAAGTACAGTTTAAACAAAAATACAATAGCCCAAAGTAAATATTGACCGTGATAGGGTGGACAAGTGGGACAAGTCAAGTGGAACAAGGCAAGTGGGACATGACAAGTGGAACATGACAAGTGCGACAGTATACTAAGTGACCAAGTGACTATACAAGGAAATATTTAAAAGGCGAATACAAAATTAAAAGAAGTTTGTGAAAGAGAATTTAAATATAGTACATATATACTTATAAATAAATAGTGTAAAAAGAAGGGAAAGATAATTTAAACCATGCAAAACCTTTATTCAGATTTTCTGATCATTGCAGTACTTATACACATATTTCAGTTTAAAAACCCCAAATGTGACCTATAGTTCTGTTTGTCAATTGATAGTTTAACATCAAATCGAAGGCTATCGGGTATTCGCTCATAATGGCATGGAAGGGAACAATTTTGTAGTAAAGAGGAATAGGCAGAACAAGATATGGTGGAACAACCCACTAAACTGCTTAGTATACATAAGTGTAAGTTGTATGGATAGACTAAATATGGTAATAGGTAGGGTTGTAACGGATGCGGATGTTAAAAGTGGCAGAGGAGGAGGCGTAGGTGGGCTAACAAAGAAAAAAATTCTATTTTTACCTTTTATTAAAGACAAAATTTACCCATAAGTACTACACTTACACTACAAATTTGTACCACAAAGTATGCTTATAGACATATGTAGTATATACATAAGTAACTAATGGTAATCAAGATTGATAAGAGGCAAATTATTCTCACTAAACAACAATTTGGCAGTTTTGTCGCCTTCTAACCGATTCTTCAATGGTTCGTAAACTAAACGGGCTCCACTAAATAGTTTTTCGCTTGGAACCGATCTGGTGGCGACGATAAATGAGCACGTACGATCGGAAAAAAAGCTTGATAATTTGTATTATTCAATCCAATTTGCGACAGAAGCTCCGTTGTCATCAGCTTCACTTGAACCACGTCATGCAGCGTTAGCAAACGCAATAATTCAGATTGAACTTTGTCCTTGACAATTTCATCCAAAAATTTTAATTTGTACCTAATTGGGTCCGAATATGTAGCAAACGAATAGAATGTATTGCTTGGAAGAACATGAAATCTTGAATTGATGTCTTTCATGCGAATGTTCTGCATATGCGGAGGCGGATACGAAGTTCCGTTACAACCCTAGTAATAGGCAAATGATAAAGGATCTGTTTAGATTCTTCACTGCTAAAACTTACGAGGGAGCATATTAATAGTAAAGAGTGGTATAAGAAGAATATGATGATACTTATATGAATGATAATGATCAAAAGTCTTTGAATGTTAAATAAAGTACTCAGTAGGAAAACTATATATGTAGTTCTATCTTGGCTTTTTGTTTCTGTGCTGGAAATCCTAATGCGGTCATTATTTGCTCCATTTTCACATATAAACAATTAAATAACAACAGCAATAACAGCAACAACAACTACAACAACAAATAATTGGCAAATTGATTGATTGAATCAAATTTGAAATGAGAGATTGAATACGAAACATGAATACGAGTACAAGGTGGTTACAAAAATAATCGCAGCAATAACAAAATATAAAAATAATTGGTATTACAATAACAACAACAACAATAACAACAACAATAGTGAACAAATAAATAATTGGCAAAATATTTAATTTATATTTTTCTAATATTTTAAATCATTTTTCGATTTTTATTGATTTTTTTTTTAATTTAAAACAACAACCCACTTAAAATAATATATATTTGGCAAAATAATAATAATAAAAACAAATAAAAAAAAAAAAAAACAATAATATTCTGAAACTTTATGCAACACTGGCAGGAAATGTTTGTAAGTATTTTAAATTTAATTTATTATTAATTTTTATTATTTTCATTATTTTTAATAAAAAAAATATTATAAATATTTTATATACAAAAAGAAAGAAAAAATCAAAAAAAAAAACTAAACTGACTGTAAATTTTTGAACAATAAAACATAAATATTTAAAAAAAAAAACAAAAAATGATAGAGAACCACAACAACAACAACATCAACAACAAAAATATATCTAAACTCAACAGCTTCAGGGACCAAAACTAAAAAAAAAAAAATACAAAAAAACAAACAAAAAATATTTAACTAAAAAAAATTATAAAATAAAAACTGATGATTTTTGAGAAAATTCAGCAAAATAATTTGATAAAAGACAAAAGAGAAAAAAAAAACACAAAAGATGAAGGGAAAAACCCCCATTTTCGCTACCATATCGAGAGCATATACAAGAATAAAAATATTAATCAATATCATGGGAATACAATTTTTTATACATTTTTTAGGGAACTCAATGTTTTCACAATTTAATTTCGCAAAAAAAAAACAATTAATAATAAAAAAAGAATAAAAATTAAATAAAACAAAATTAATGACAAAATTTAAAGAAATTATAACAAAATTAAGAAAATAAAATTATATATAAATAAATCAAAAATTAAAGACAAAATTTAAGAAAAAAATAATGCAAAATTCAAAATAAATTTAAAAAAAAAAAACAAAATTTATAAACGATTATGTACATCAAAATTAAATAATTAAATCAAAATTCATATAAATTTCAAAGGCGAAAATAAAAAAACAAAATCACTTTATTTGGTTAAAAATAAATTAATCAAAACTAAAGAAAAATCAAAATAAATTTAAAAAATCAAACAAAACCACAAAAAAAAATTTAATTAAATTTACAAACATGAAAAATAAATTGAACAACAATTTTCGAAACATAATTTATTCATATTTTCAAAATGGAAATGACAAATGAAAAAAAAAAAATAAAACAAAATTACAACAAAATTGTACATAACTTTTGTGGAATATTAAATTTGAAATAAAAATATGAAAATTTAACACAAAATTAATTTATTTATTTAAATGTAAATGAAAATCAAAATTCAAAAAAAAAAAATAAAAATATAATAAAATATATTTGTAAATGTGAAGACAAGTAAGGTAAATATTTCTAAGTAAATAAATATATTGGCTTAGAAATCAAAATTTGTATACGATTCAAGAATATTTCTGATCAATTTATATAACAAAATATTAAGCTTATACATAAAATTATAAAAAAAAAAAAAGAAATTAACAAAAAAAGAAAAACTCCTTCGTTTTTATCGAAGATTAAATATCCTTCACACAATATGTAGCAATCTTATATATTTCTCTGGATCAGAGAATGGATGAAGACATAAGCTACCGTAATAGAATCAGTAATTGAGGAAATCATTTCCTCTTAGTTTCCAAGTGTGAAGGGTATACAATTGGAATAATTTGTTGTGTAAGCTTAATAAATAAATATACTTATTATTAATTCAATTTTATTTTATTAGGAAATTTATGATTTTGTATAAATTATATTTAATTTTATACAAAAACAAAAAAAAATACCCAAAAATTACAAAAAAAAAAAATCATCATTAAGTGGGGGGTTTCTTACAAAATAAAGCAAAAATAAAAAAAAATAAAAATAAAACATTAACATAAAAAATATTTACGAAAATTAATAAAATTAAATAAATTCCAAAAAAAATTTAAAAAAAAAAAAACTAAACAAATTTGCGGAACGTAAAAAAAATTAGTACAATTTTGTGTTAAATTATTTTCTATTAACTGAAAAAAAAAATCAAAATTAAATTAATAATAATTATTTTTAGTAAAATGATAAATTGAAATTGAAATGAAATAAAAAAATCAAACAAAATAAAATAATAATAAATAAATTAAAAATAAAATTAAACAAAAAAACACAAATTAATTCTAATCTTTTATGCTATGAATATGTTTTATTACCTTAATATCCTTGCCTTTATCCTTATTATTTTTTTATATATATTTATTTATTTTTTACTTTTTTTTTTTATTTTTTTGTTTCATAGAAAAACCAAAATTTAAAAACAAAAAAAAAGGAAGAACAATATTTTGCTGAATTTCAAATAATTTTGAGAATGACGATGATGAAGAATGGATGAATGATATTGAAGATGATCATGATGATGATGATGAAAGAGTGAAGAGAATAAACTAAAATGTGAAAACGTTTGAAATGCGTTTTTCCAATTTGTTAACAACAACAACATTTCTGTACATTAAAAAATCTTGTGTAAAAAAATGATAAACAAAAACAAAAGAAAATAAAATATAAAATAATTTATAAAATAGCAAAAGGTAAAAAAACGAGAAAAAAATAATAAAAGGTAAAACACAAAAACCAAAACAAAATCGTACTTCAAAACTATTGTAATGATGTGAACTTGGAGCATACTCTCAGTATTTTTTATTAATACTGTCATTATAAAACAAAACAAATAAATAAATAAATAAATAAATATTATAAAAATACATACTAATTGCGATTTTATTTACAATATTGTATTATGTATAAGAAATTTCACAAATTTCTACTACTAACATACGGTAAGTTCAATTTATTCATCATTAATTTTTATACAAATGCAACAAATGATTTACAAAAGAATGTAGGAGAATATATAATATAATGAAAAATCAACTTTTTTTTATACAGATTTCATAAGAGTTGAGTCTTTTAAATTATAAGGATGTAAAATGGACACTTTTCCTATGAGTTCAACCTAAGTATTGTATATCATCTTGTGAATTTAATGTCAATAAGCTTTTGATATGGGTATAGTGAAATTTGTGAACGATATTAAGCTGACTGCTATGAACGAGTTTGGTGGCAACGAGCTTTCAAAATGAAAACGAAATTTTACACAAAATAAAAATCGAGTACCAGGCGAACAAAAATGAGTCAGTAGCTTTTCTATTATTATTCGTCACAAAATCCATACCAAGCTTATATCATGCGTTCGCTGCGAAGAAGAACAAATCAAAGTTAAAGCATACCCAAAAAAAATGATACTTTTAACATGCATCCGAAGACACACACCACCGTCTGTTCTGCATAATTTTTTAAATGGTTTATGTATATGGTAATACAACTGGGTGTTTCATTCATTATTATTCGACACAAAATTAGTACCAAGCTTATATTGGTGCATTCGTTATCAATCTTAGAAGCACTTGGATGGTCTAGTTGGGCAAAGCACCTGTTTACAATGCAATACAATCTCTTGCGACGTGTGTTCTCCAACGATCACGGGTTCACAAGTCAGACGCGCTGAAACTTTGTATTTATATGTAATAATAAATACGAGCAGTATAAGATAGGATAGGAAGAGGTGGGGGGAGGCAAGATAAAACTAAAATTACAAAACACTGTTAAAAAAATATGATGAAAAAAAACCCACACCCACACACCCCCCAACAACACAAGCAAAAGACCCCCACATGATCACATTAATATGGAAGCTGCTAATAAGAAATTAATTAACAGTGGAACGAAAGAACATGTGTGTGTGTCACGTTTCAAAAAAGATTTGAACAAAAAGCCAGCCGCCGCCGCCCAATGGTGTTAATGTTATTAACAGTTCACCTAACATTAGATGTGTTATGTTATTAACAGATTCACGTGAATTACAACAGTCGAATTTCAAATTTAACAGACCCAATGAAATGTTACCTTAGCAGCGTCACGACGCTCTGGTGTGTTCACGTGTTTTCACAGTCCTCCGTGTGTTTGTGAGTATTGTGTTTTGAGACAAAGACGACCCACACACACAACCACCAAGAAAAATCGCACTATTCCCTGTGAATATTTTACCAGGTCAACAGAATGCGCAGTAGGTGGAATATGTTTATTGGCATATATGTATCTCAGGAACGACTGAACCTATTTCAATGAAAGTAATACCATATGAAAGGTAATGAGGAGGACTATGCAATCAGAAATTGGTGTCAACAGAAAGCTTATGACTTCCTCTATATGAAATAATGGATTTTTGTCGATTTTACTACTGGAAAGAACCAAAAATTTGCCTATTTTTGCATTTGCTTCGTTTTAACATGCTATCGGTAAAATTACAAACAAAGACGACCCTAAAATAAAGCCCTCCTTATTACCTTTCATATGGAATTACTTTCATTGAAATCGGTTGACTCCTTCCCGAGATATAGCTAATAAGCATTTTCATTTTCTCACCTACTGCGCATATCTAGTAAATATTTTGCAGACAATTGACCAACAGATTGCGCTGTAGGTGGATGTCATTCTTCAGATATGTTTATTGGCATATATCTCGGGTACGACTGAATCTACTTCAATGAATGTAATACCATATGAAAGAAAGCTAATGAAAGCTATGTAATCAGAAATTGGTGTCTTCTATATGAAATAATGGATTTTTGTCGATTTCTACTACCAGAAAGACAAAAATTGACCTATTTTTGCATTTGCTTCGTTTTAACACACTACCCGGTAAATATAGATGACTGTAAAATAAAGCCCTCCTTGTTACCTTTCATATGGTATTACTTTCATTGAAATCGGTTCACTCCTTCCTGAGATATAGCCAATAAGCATTTTCTCACCTACTGTTGTCATAGTTAGTACCTGGCAAAATTTTTAATGCGCACGAGAATTTTTGAAAAATAAAAATATATTAAAATATATTATTATTTGTGGCCCAGCGGCTTAAGTTTTGTCTGACTCAAGACACCACCCAACCGCTGATGTGAAAACACCGCACACACACACATAGAGCGTGAGCGATAAAGCTGCTAGTAACATTACATTGGCTCTGTTAAATTTGAAATGTCACGCGTGAAACTGTTATTATATAACATAAACTGAAACTGTTAATAACACATTCTGGATTCTTTTTGAACATCAACTCTGAAAAATGCGTTCACTGCTCGCCCCGCTGTTAATAATAACTTGACTAATTTGGAGCTTCCATTTTATATATGATCGATCGTCGGCGAGGGGGTGGGGTGGTGTTCTTGTGGAGGTCGTCGCCGTGGTTGGGGAGGAGAGGATGTTGACTACTTATTTTTAACTCAAATTTCCTAATTGTTTTACGGAGATTTTTGTAATTTGGAAATTTCCTATACTACTCTTCCTGTTTCTTAATTGTAATACATAAATTCCGCGACTTGGAATTGAACCCGCGATGATCGGTTTGCAAAACAAGTGCTTTGCCCAACTACACCACCACGGTGCTATTAGGATTCATAACGAATGCATCAATATAAGCTTGGTACTAATTTTGTGTCGAATAATAATGAATGAAACACCCTGTAGTAGCACCATATATATAAACCATTTAGAAAATTATGCAGAACAGACAGAGGTGTGTGTCTTTGGACACTTGTTAAAAGTATAATTTTTTTGGGTATGCTTTAACTTTGATTTGTCCTACCGTTTAATTAAGTTTCGCAGCTTTGAGCTTTTGATGTATCCACCATGTGGTGGCATGTTTTCTTCTTCTTACTTTTAAGTATTAAAATTGAGTGAGTTAATTTGAAACAAATAGTCTCTGCCACTTAAATTGAAATAAAACTCAATCATAATACTTAAATTTTTCTTTTCTTTTAGTTTATAATAAAAAATAGTGAATCCAATAGATAATATTTTCAATATCAATACCGATAATACCAACTCGAATAACCCAAAATATATATATGTAAAATATAAATAGCCGAAATAATAGAAAAACGTTGAAGAAACTTGAAGTAAAAACAAATTGGTTGTGGATTGTTCGGTTGTTAACTGCCCTTCGGTTTGGCCAATTCAATGAGACGTGGTGAAGCTTTAGCTTTAAGTGCTGCCGGTGATATGGCAAATGGATTATCTCGAATATGAGTATTTTCGAATTCTCTGGGCTCAGCAATTTCCTTGATACGTGCACTTGCCTTGTATTTGAGCGCATTTGGGCTGATGCCAAAGGGATTTTCTTTAAGATCAACAGTTACTTTACGTTCACGATGGGCAGAAGGTTGTGCCAAATCTTTAATACGTTGCGTGGCTGCAATAAAGAAATTTACAATAGATAAAAAATGCATATAGAATAGATTGTAGAATTATGTGATTTAAATGGTACAACAACTTACGTTTATATTTCAATGCACTTGGTTCAACTTTGGTTGGATCTTCATTAATTTGATTATCTTCATGTATAGCTGGCTTCGCTAATTCTTTAGTGCGAGGCGATGCCTTATATTTTCTCATTTCTTCGGTATACTCCCATGGTGGTTTAATGTCTTCAACGTATTTGTTCGGTGTAGAAAGTTGCTTCAGACGTCGTGCACTCATTTGACCAATTTTACGTTCCTAATTACAAGAGTGAAAAGGAGTTGTTAATTCTATTTTAATATATACAAACATCAAACACTGGGGTTACTGAAATTATAGTATTTTTAAAGATTGATTTCTAGAGATGGTAAGAAGTATGCTTAAGGTATGCACTTTTAAAAATGTGTATATCAGACATTATGAACTACAGATTGTGTGAATAGGATGGATGGTGGGGTATATGACCAGCAAACGCCAGGAAAAGGTTCTTAGTATGAGGGGAATATACTAAGACCCCATCCAGATGCTTAAACTTATTAAGAGCCTCATCTTTTAGGCCAAAGCACAATAGATATTTTCAGATCGCGGGTAATACAAAGCGAAACTAATGATACTATCAAACAATTTTAGATACTATATATCAACAGATCACTTACGATTTCTGGTGGTTCTGGTAACACTTTGGGTTTTGCCAGTTTAGCAAAAAATTCTGCTTGCTTCTTTTTAGCTCTTTTATTCATTTTCTTCTTCTTTGGCCTAAAATAGTTAGTATATGTAAAAGAGAGTATTAAAAAGGAACTTATTCAAATTATTACTACTTACTTTTTCTCTGGTGGCACAATATTGGACAAGCGACTATATAGTGACAGATAGGCATAACGCAACAAACGATTAATTACCGTCTCACCAACTACATCACCCATTTGTAAGGCATATTGTCTTCGTATTTGTAAACGTCTAAGGGATTCAACCAATTAGCTAATTTTTCTTCTTTACAGATACTATACCATATATATATATATTTACCTGATATGGGGTAATGCCAATTGTTCGGTTCGTGTATGCGTTGCAAATTCAGCGGGTACAATTTCTATGGTTTTCTCAAAAGGACAAACACATCTGGGCACAAAACGGCAACGTCTCCGCAATGGTAGGGCCATCTCCATTAAACGTGGCCGCTTCACAAACATACGGGCATGTCGTTCTTCCAGTTTTTTTAAACTCTTACAAATATCTGGCAGATAACATTCTGCATCCGGTGGTATGACATCATAGACACGACAACAATCCGAACGTGTATTCTCGGGTCCAATCAATCGAACAGTATTCACTGGACGCAAATTACAATGGACATCAGTGTAGGGCATTCTTATTCTTTTTCCTGACTACCTTCTCTTTGTTTTAATTGCTTCTAGTTCTTTTTTTTTTTTTTGGATTTTAAAAATTTTGCATTTTTTTTTTTCTTTTTTTTATATAATTTTTTTTGTTTTTAGACTTAAAATTTTATCTGTTTTTATCGGTGTTACACTACTTTTTCCATAGACAAAATTTTGATACTGAATGATTTGAATGATAATTTAGAAAAGGGTAACTAGAATTTTAAAAATTTTTGTAAAAATAAAGATAACATTTTTTAAATAAATATCCTTCATTGGATTTAAATATAATAACTTGTGATCCGGATTGTTTTGATTATCACAAGGGGTAAATTTATGCGGCTGAATCATTTCCCAAATAAGGGATCATCATTTCACATTTGATCCTAAGTGATATGATGATTCAAATTGGATCCTTAGGGAAGAGAAGCATTTAGTGATACCAAATTAACATTAAACACACCAAGTGCCATGGAAATACTAAAAAATTCTATAGATGAGGAGTCGTCAAATTTGAGACTTGGCGGATTAACTAGCAAAAACATAAAATACTTATATTCTTCTTCCCAAAAAAACTAACCGGTAATTTTGATAGAATATAAATGACGAAGTACAAAATTAAAAAGCCTGACGTCATTTTGCCTACTTATGTATTAATTTACTGCAAGAACGCAACATCCAATCTCTTTAGGATTCCATGATACAACTGGTCTGTTGACTCTTCTAAATAGTGTTTTCTCGTCGAATTAATAAAATACGGAAAGCTAGGTATGATCCTCAGGCCACTGTTTGCCAAACACTGATTTAGATTATGGCATTACATGTTATTATACTCTTCACGGGAGTGAATAGTATTATAAGTTTGTCATGAACACATGTAACACACAGAAGGAGACATCGTATAAAGTATATATATTTGTGATATATATTTGTGATCAGCTCGATGAGACCGTCTGTATCAAAACTAGTCCCTTAGTGTTAGAGCTGAAAATTTTGCACATTGGTTTCTTTTTACCATACGCAGTTCCTTTGTCGGAATCAGTCGAATCGGACCACTACGGGGGTACCTCCCATACAAACCCCCCTTTTAAATAAAAGTTCTTATTAGAAAAAGTTTTTTGTTTTTTGACGTACCGAACTGAAATTTGGACACTATAAGTTTCTGATCTGTATCCATCAACCGTGTATATTTTATGGTTCTAAGGTTATCAGGAGGGGTACCTCCAACCCGGAGGAGCGTGAAGAGTATTAAATCTTTGGCATAACCAATTATAGCCTTCTTTCTGGTTTTTTTTTAAGCTTCATCAAAAATAGATCATATCTTAATTAAACAGATGAACAAATGGGTTAAACAACTTTTGCCTGAATATCCTAAAATGTTATTCATCCAAGGTTCGCCAAATAGCATTTATGTTAAGTTAATTTTGGGTAATTTTATAATAAATTGAAATTTCTATCAAAAGTTTAAAGCTACTTACCTGGAATATATCAAATATACCTATAATATTGCACTCTTTCTTTCACTACTCATAGGAATATTCTAGGCACTTTAGTTCCTCTACCACTGATTCATTCATCAAATCTGTAAAATATCCAGTTTTGGAAATAAGAAGTAGATTTCCTTCCACTAGTCATAGGACTATCCTAGGCAACATTTCAATCCGCAACATTGGTTCCTTTATCTACATCAAATTTGTAGAGCATCCTGTTTTGAAAGGATTTATCCAATGCTTCTAATAATAATAAAAGTTAATTATAAGTAAACTTAAAAACAAATGAAATTTTACTTTAAATATTTTAAAAATGATAAACTATGTTTACCTGATCTTATTCCACTTTGCGAATTGATTGTAATACTCGCATCACTGCATCATCAAAGCTGGAAACATCTTTCCAATTTTCGAAAAGTTTACTTGGCATGTTATCATATTTAAACTACTATCATGTATGACTATCAAAGGCATCGTTAGATCTTTGGAACATTAGTTGCATCATCACATTAAATCTTTGGATTGTTAGACATTCTCCAACAAATAATTTATGTAGCTTTTCACTTATTTTCTAGTCTTTAATTACATTAAGTTTTTAATTATATTATTTAAAATTGAAATTAATTTATTTATTTTGTTTAAATATTGTAAATTTATTGAGTCGCTTTCGTAATTTCATTATCATAATCATTTGAATTTGGTTTATGGTAGTAGATGCGATGGCGGCAGCGCCCCAATTAATTCTATACATGTATAATGGCGGTCTAAGGGTGTTTTTGTTTTTCATTTTTATAAAAATATAAGAAAATTATAAAAATGATTAAATAATAATTCATTGTTGCAAGTCAAGAGTTAGGAGGAGTATTTCTTCATTTTGATAAATTAACTAAAATTTTTGATTTCTATTGAGGCGTCCGAAAAAAGGAAAGAATTAAATAAACGTCATTAAATATTCGCCACACAAAAATAAAATAAAATAAGAAAATAATACTCAAAAGGATTTTGAACTAAACATAAAAAATATAGACGGAGACACACACAAAAAATCAATCTATCATCATCATAATGAATAGAAATAATAAGGAAATAGGAAATAATAAAACGAAAAAGAATAAAGATTTTCTAAAAGAAAAAAAAATAATGATTCCACATTCAATTTATCGATTTCATTTGCTTTAAAGGGCAACATGGCAACAACAAGCAACCGTAACTATTATGTTGATGTTGGATCTTGTACTTGATGTTAAGAGTTTTTGTATTGTTTTTGAGATACACATTACAGTAGGCAGTCGCAGGCAAACAGTCTTAGGAGTGGGAGCAGTGAGTGAGTGGAACTGCATTCAACTACACTACACAACATCCTTCTTCCTTCCTGTAATGCCAAGGCCAATGACACTTTAATGCAAATTGGATATGACAGCGCGTGTAAAGTCCTGTGTGGTAGATTGGCCACCCAAATCCTTGGTTCTAACTTTGCCATCCTTTAGCACTTTATTGATGGCATTTTGTATTACTTCACCATATGTTGGCAAATTGATGTGTCGCAAGAGTTTAGTACCGCAAAGCAACATAGCCGTAGGATTTGCAACATTCTTGCCGACAGCCTCAGCGAAAGTATGGCGTGCACCCTGAATAATAATGATGAGACTGGATGAGTAATTAATGCAGAAAAATTATTGATTTAAACTTACTGGTTCAAAGACCACAGCTTCAGCTGAATATGAAGCACCAGCAACAACGCCAGCACCACCAACCAGACCTGAAGCCAAGTTATCAACAATAGCACCATAGAGATTTGGAGTGACCATAACATCAAATTGATTGGGATTCGATACCATTTGCATTGTAGTATTATCGACAATCATCTTTTCGAATTGTATACGTGGGTAGAGTTTTGAGACTTCTTCACATGATTTCAAGAACAAACCATCACCCAATTTCATAATATTGGCCTTGTGCACTGCAGTTACCTTCTTGCGTTGATTCTTTGTCGCATAATCGAAAGCAAACTTGGCAATGCGCATGGATTTTTTGGCAGTAATAATCTTCAAGCACTCAACAATGCCGGGCACCGATTCGTGTTCCAAAGCAGAATACTCGCCTTCGGTTTGTTCACGTATAATGACAGTATCAATGTTCGAATGACGTGTCTTGACACCGGGTAAACTGCGTACATGCACAACATTGGCATAAAGATCCAAATCATTACGCAGTTTCATGTTTAAGGTTTGCAATTCACCATGGACACTGTAATCCGGTGTAGCCAGAATGCCCTACCATGTAGAATAATAGCTTTATAGAATCGAGTCTTTATTATTGTAAAAACAACTCACCTTAATGCAGACTTTGTTCTTTTGAATGGAGGCCACAACATCTTCCAGTTTAGCACTCAACACAGGATTGATTTCCGATAGAAAATAACATTCAAAATCCACTGGGACATTAGCTGCCTGTAATCTTGTATTATAATCATGGCCATCAAATTCACTCAAATGCAAACTTACCTTGAAAACTTCTTGTAAAGCATAAACTAACTCAGGGCCAACACCATCTCCAGGTATTAAGGTACAAGTAGTTCTATTTCCCAGATAGCCAGCATCCTAAATTATCATTACAGTCAGTCAATTGACATCAAAATTCAGATATGGAAATCATTTAAACTTACCTTATTTAAAGCGTTTGTTGTATGCAAGCCACGCACAGCTGTTGCCTTTTGTTATAAATAAGAATTATTTATTGATTGATTAAATAAATAAATTTTGTGTTAAGATTATCAAGATAACCTCAAATTTTATATTTTATTTAGCATTTATTCTATAGCAAAGCAAATAAGACACCAGTCGTCGCTGTTTTTGGTTGGCTGCTGGCTGTTTATGTAAGCGTTTCTTTCACATTTTTGCCACCTTCTTGATTCTAGTAAGAATTTATTTTTTTTTTTCTATTGATTTACCTGCATTAATGTGCGTCCAAATGATCTAATCCACATTGCCATGTTGAAATTTTGTCCAATTCGAAATTTATTCTAAATATACTAAACTATTTTTTTGTATTTTTTGATTTTTTTTTAAAGCAACACAAGAAATTTTGCGAATTTCTGTGTGTGCGGACTGTAAAGCTGATATCGAATGCCCCAAACAGCTGTTCGACATCAATGATATCGCAAGCACATGACACTTTTGCAACACTATACAAAAGTTGTCGATGTGCAACACTGAATATAAGCTGAGTGATTTTCGGTCATGTATTGCGGAAGTGAGAAAATGAATGAAAAAACTTTGGTCATGTATCAAACAGGAAGTATTCATGCATTTTAGCCGTTTTCTTTTTGAATTTTAAATTAACTTTTGTTATTTCTTAATAATACGAGTATTTAATATTAGTTATTTAAAATGATTTTTCTTTACAAAAAGGTAAGGATATTAATGAATAATATTGGTTAATATATTATATTGCTATGTGATATGCAGTGAGAAGTATTAATTAAATTCTTAAAAATTAGTAATTTGTATTTTTTTCATTGCTAAAATTGCATTAAAAATGTTAAAGGTCATCTTCTTAATTTTATTTAATTTATAATCTTGCAACACCTACTGCATCATCTACTTGAATAATTTGTCATCAAGTTTAAATTTGTATTGTCGAATCACTTGGGTATTAACAATACATTCATTAAACTAAGTTTGTTGCTGTTTTATTTTGTATTAAAACATTAAAAATCCATTAAAAAAATATGTTATGGTCCCGTGTATTAGGTGTGGTGTGTGTGTGTCTCTGCTCTACAATTTGCTAAAGTTAAATGATCTTTTCGGTTAAGCACAGTGGTTTGGCTTAGAGACAAAATGCAATCATTTATTAAACTGGTTTTTGTGAGAATTAATCAGAAACAATATATGGAAGTAAATGCATTAAAGGATTTACACCGTCATCAGCATCATCATTAGCATTATCATCATTTTAATTGCAAATTCATTTTGCCATTAACTACACCAACATAGAAACTGAGAATGAAAAAGAGAGAATGAGAGAGTGAAAATGAAATCAAATGAAGCTGGTAAATGAAACGAAGCTAAATTTGTCTGTTGCATACCCAATATTGATTGCATTAATTAATTAATTTGTGACTTAATTTCATGGGCTTGCGGCATTTTGGCCAAGCGCAACTGATACAAACTTTAAATGTGGCAGCAAAATAACATAAATAAAAAAAACAAAACTAAAGAAACTTTTTATTCAGGCCATGTAGATGATGACTGTCTGTCTGACTAACTACATATTTCTCTGTTTGTCTGTGCGTCTGTCTTGTCTGCTGTCCTCCAGTTCTTGTCTGTAAGTGGTGTGCGTGTGTGTTTGTGCTTTTGACTGTTATTAATTGAAATTTAATGGTAGAGAATATTTTTTTTGATTTTTTATTTATTTATTTGGTTGATAGTTTTTATTTTTGATTTTTATACTCTCGAATGCATTTACGCGAATTTCCGCTGTCGTAACCAAGTCACACGCACCTCACACTATTTAGATATATATGATATACGCACATATGTATGTATATACGAGTATAGGCTACTTGCAACACAGTATTCTTTCTCTCATTCTATGCTTTACATGTCTTTCTCACTCTATCATCCATTTATTCATTCATTCATTCATTGATTTACTAAAATGGCTTCCTATTTATTTATTTTCAAATTCGCCCACGCATGTTTCATTTTAATTTTTTGCTTTTGCTCGTATTTCTCATACATCAAAGGCTGTGGCCCGAAAGATCTCATCAGCCTCATTTACACAGGGTCGGATTAGGCCCCCTGGGCAATGCAAGTATCAGCGCCTATTTATCATTCAGTAGGCAGGTGCAACGAAACAAACTCGGTCATTCACAAAGATCTGAAAATTACAACTATAAAGCACAGTAACAAACACCTCATCAGGTTGGAGGACCATGCTAATCATCTGGCTATCAAACTGTTGGACCACATTTTGCATCCCGGATGATTGACCAACTCATCCAAACTCGCTAAAGTGGACTTGCCAAGTTAGATAAAATTCGCTGGTTAATAAAATATTATTTACTGACACGTTTGGTTTCCTACAGCATCACAAACGTAAGACACAAAGTGCAGCATTAAAAAACAAACCGCTTAAGAGAGGGAATAAGTGTAATGGGGACTCTGATTTATGGAAAGCAACCAACAAGCAGTCGAACGTAAGTTTTAATAAAATGATAGAAGCACCGTTGATATACTGAGCCTTATCATAAAGTTCACAATATGATATTCGCAAAATGTAAAAAATAACCGAGGAAAAGAAAGAAACTACGCCTAGCCTAAGTTCAAACATTTACAAGAATAGCTTCAAAATTTCAGTGAAACGTTAGAATGAATGAACGAATTTGGAATTATATAAATGGTTGACTATATAAAACTTACACCCCGTTTATAAAACACCCGAAACGGTTTGCACTGATATCAGCATGACTCAGAACTGTTTTTGTTTAGTTATTTATGCGTGCGACGTCTTGTGCTCTTGTTGAAAACGAATATGTATTTTTTGTATTGATAAGACACATAAATACGGTTCCAGAAAATAGCGCCGGGTTTGAAATGTGCGCTTGTTGAAGTTGCTTCGCGTGTTAAAACCGAACTGAAAATCAATTTATGCATATGTATTGAGTCAGGCTGACCTAAGTGCAACCGTTTCGGACGTCTTATAAACGGGGTATTAGAGACTTCTTGAGTCATCTTTAAAATTATATTTTTTATATTAATTTTTTCTCGATTTTAAAGAAGAAATTTTAATGATAATAATTAAGACAATAACATAGAAGCAAATAGACATTAATTTTAACGTACTATTCTAATTTCATAGGTCATGGAGCCCCTAGTCGGTGCATTTGCCTACATTACTTATTAGACCCTGATCAATTCATACATATGTGTCTGCACACACTCACAATTCTCCACTCTCAATTGTAAATCTCCCAACTCACCCATTATTGCTCTCATCATCATTACCATCATCTGCATAATCATCATCACTATCACCACCATCGTCATCGTCATCATCTACAACTGCATCCTCATACTCTGAACATAATTGATTTCACTTAAAAAATTAAATAATGCATGCGGTTTTCATTGCAAAATGTTTTTCACAATAATTTTATTTTCATGTTTCATTTGTTGTTTTTTTTTTTGTATTGGTTTTGTTGCATTCTGATTTTTATTGTTGTTGTTGTTGCACTGTTTCATACCGAGAAGGTTATGCAAAATATGTTCATCCATATATATATATATATATGTATTATTGTATTTTTTTTTTGTTTTTTCCATTTAAATTAAATATGAAAATTAATATCGCATAATTGAAAATGGCAACATTATTATTTCAATGGGTTTTTGTCGTGTTGCGTAATTGATAGGAATTACTTATTAAAAGCATTTAAGTACTTCGCAGGTACAATATGCATACATACACGTACTATATGGGTGGCTCAATGGATATTATGTAGGTAGGTCTGTGAACCTGTGAGTCTGAGGACTTTTTCTCTGTGAATGTGTGAGTATATGTAAGTGTTTGTTTTTCAATAAAATTGCATCCTTGTTGCATCACAATTTATAGTAGAATTATCAAAATTTATGTTCATTCAATGATTTTGCGTGTCGGGTGAGCCCCACTATAGGCTCTCCCGCATCCTCAATAATTTTAAAACTTAAACATGAGAAGTGATTATGCAATTTAAATACTGGCATCAATTAAACCATAAATGATTTAGAATTTCAAATCATTACTGTATTCTATGAGCTTGCTATTAGGGCTTTGGAACTGTGGATATATGAAGTCAATATTTTAAAATTTAAGAAAAATGATTTAATTCACAATTCATTGATAAACCTGGATAATATAAAATGAGTTGCCACGTCCAAAGAAGATACCAAATGTGAACTAAAGTATAAGGAGAATACTACGGTTAACAGCAATAGACAGTTTGTGGTTTCAATCCAAATCAAAGACAGCATTTAGAGATTGATATGCCTGGAGAAGATCGAAAACATTTTGTAAAATATTCAGGATTTATTAAAGAGTATCTCCAAGTTGTTCATACTATTTACTAGTTTACTAGTTTTAGGAGTAATTAGTCCTGGCAGCTTAATGACAAAACTCAGAGTAGTTTTCAATGTTTCTCCATACACTTCCAATGGCTACAATCTGAATGATGTTACACAGAGAAAATGAATTGGTAAAATCACTTGGGTATCAATGGGATCTTAGGAAAAACATTCGAAAAATCACAAAAATCACAATTATCACAAAATTTTGATCAATTCGGGTGGGCTGATACCAAAGAATATTGCTAGCTAAGAACACATGGTCGTAGCCAGGATTTTGTTCAAGGGAGGGCAGGCAAGGAAAAACGAAAAAAAATAATTAGATTAGATTAGGGGAAGGGCGGGAACTAGAACATCTCGTCCATGCGGCCGCAAGTGCGCCGTAATCACAGTTCCTTCTAGACTATCCGTGTCAGTCCCAGTAATTAATTTGCTCTTTTGCGAGATCTAGTTGGCATGAAGAGTTAGCCACTCTAAAATTCTTCGTGTCTACCCAATAGTGATGCGATTTGTCATCGAGCCGTTCTTTGTCTCTAGTTTTCCTCGAACTCCAAGCCAGCTCGCAGAATGGCTCTGGTCCAATGAGAGTGTTAGCAGATGGTTTACTGGCAAGATCATCTTCCTCTTCGTTCCTAAGATACCCACTATGTCCAGTTTCCCATATTTGGTTAATATGGATTGTTCGATGCTAGTCTTTTGAGTAACATCAAGCAATCACAAACTAACTTCAAATTGAACTCAAAACCATTGAGTGCATGTAGTGCAGCCTTGATATCAGAATGTATTTGTGCTTATTTCTTTTGCATGGTTTCTGCCTGGAAGACTGAGTTCTCTTGGCCCATACTGCTAAATAGTCGTCTATAAGGGTTTTGCTCGTAGACACCTGCTCTAACACCGGTGTCCGTTTTATAAACAACTGTTTTGCACAGTGGGCTTAGGTCTTAACTGTTCCCAGCCCTGTCTATCTGAAAATGTAACTTCAAAATTTAGCTTCTTGTCTAATTTAGACCACCAGATAGATGCAGCATATGACATGATCGGTCATTATCACCAAGATAGATTCCCTTAACCATGGTAATATTCCAGTTAGCTGCCCCACCCTGCCCGTACCTGGCTACGCCCTTGTAAGAACGATGAACTTCATAATAATTTTGCGAGAAAATGGAAAACTATATGAATGGAATTACTCAAAGATCATTGAACTGATTTTCATTCTTTTAGATTTGTCCTTGTTTTTCATAACCAAAATGAAAAAAATGTGGTTTGTTGAGATCATATAAAAAATTATTTATGAAAATCAATTTAAATAAATTGATTTCAAAATTTCTCTCAGTGTACTCGCCTATAAATTCATTCCGTTGTCTGATTATTTTTATTAAATTGTCTTTTTATATTTTGATTTTTTTGTTTTGTTTTATCTTTGTTGGTGTTGTTGTTGCTGTTACTGTGCTGTTGCAATGCCAGCATATTTAAATGACCTGCCAACATGTAATTGCAAATTGCAAATTGAATTTGAATTTTATAATTAATTATGTTCATTGTGCAAATAGCAACTGCCACAGCAACAAATATGTATGTATGTATAAGTACAACAAACAAACAAATAAATAAATATTGAAATAAATGAAAGAGAAATCAAATCAAATGTTCAGGAAAATGCATTAAATACTCATAAAATACTAATTTCGCAAGTTTATAATAAAAATTAAACAACTACAATATGAAAACTATTTAACTCAGTATCACTGAAAAATGAATACCTTATACACTTACGAGTATATAGAATAGGATAGGATAGGTAGGCTGCACGTTACAGAGAGGAGTGCACACAGAAGCCTTACAGCCCATTGTAATGCCTGATTTGGACCACTCTTAGCTCTTAGTGCTCGGCTTAGTCCCTATCCATAGCCTAGGCATTGCTCTCAGGATCTTAACAACTGGTGGCAATTCAACAAAGGGGAGTGTGTGAGCAGAAAACCAATAAAAAACATTAAAACATCTATAAATTTACTAAATTCAAATCGAAATCTGGAACTAGACGCAAATATCCTTCCAAACAAAGATGAAACTATATAAATCCAACGTTGTTTCAGTACTGCTCTACGGATACGAGACCTGGCTTGTAACCGACCATCCAACTGGAAAGATTGAGAGCTTTGTTAACAGATGCCTGCGGCGTATTCTCAGGGTTTGGTGGCCAAATGTCATTAGCAATGACGATTTATATAAAAAATGTAAACTGGAACCTATGGCCAACTATATCAAATTACGAAAATGGAGATGGAGAGGCCACACATTGCGAAAAGATGCCACAGAAGTTTGCCGACAAGCTTTTGACTGGAACCCCCAAGAGAGCCGTAAGAGGGGTCGCCCTAAGGTCACGTGGAGGAGAACTTTACAAAAAGAAATTGACGCATGCGGAAAATCGTGGAACGAGTTAAAGATGCTAGCAAAAAACAGTACCAGATATACAGATATATGCCCCAATGGGAGATACAGGAAATGATGAAGATAATGATGATGATATTAGTCAAATCTGTTAAGTTCTTGGATATGTCAGTTTGTTAAGTCCTACACACTATGTAGTATGTTGTTCCTTATCATTCCCGTACGAATGACAATAAAAAATAAATTTTATGTACATATATCAAACATGGCTCAATCAATATATCAAAGTTTGAATACTTTATGGTGTCTTACTCAACATCTCTCATTCTGAGTATATGCATGCATTTAAATAAGTCTTAGCTCACCATTATCCATAAGTGTGTGGACATAGGGTATTGAAACAACTGGCTCTTCGAATGCAACAAATTTATTATTATTGAAAATTTCGCTTTAATTAACCATCTATAAATAATTGAGGGCATTAAACAACTACAAAAAAAAAAAAAACAATAGCAACAAAATCAAACCATTTATCATTAAATATAAAGTTAAACAGTGAATGTCATTTGATTTTGTATTAACAAATGGCAAATTATTTAACAGAAATTTATTTATTATATTTGTATTTTCTGTTAAAATTGCAAGAAATTTAAGACGCAAAATTAATTTATTTGAATTTTCCACGAATTTTCTTATTCAAATGAAAAGTTCATGGCTTGCATTTCTCATGCAAAATCAGTTCTTTGTCATTATATTCCCACATAGTGAAAGGCATATTGGCTTTGTGGGAATGAAAGAATTGTTTCGTAAGTTTTTAGAGTAAGTCATTTAAAAATACCATATAGAGTATAGAAGTACTAGAAGTAGAAACTATAAGGCAGAAGAATCAAGAGCACTAGGCTCCAAGAACTTTTAAAAATGTTTAAGAATATTGTCAGATTAGTACCAACTATCATAGAATAGTTCAAATTTAGAAATCTTAAGTACAAGCTACAAACAAGCAGTGGCTTCAGTTATGCTTACAGGCATTAAAATTAATTAAAAATTTATAGTCTGCAGGTATAAGGTAAAGTGTAATGAAACGATTACTATCGGCAATTATGTATGCTTTATGATTCCTAGTACATCAATGTCCCACATATGTATGTAGGTATTTAAACAGCAGTCATTTATAGGGTTAAAACATTTTTGCAAGTCCAGATAATTGCTAATTATACATGTATGATAATAATGTTTAATATTCTTACAATTATCATATTAATTTGATATATAATATTGAATTACCATGTTCAACATTGTAAGTTCGAAAAATACATGTATCGGTATCTGTATGTACTCGTATATGGTATACGTATGTAAGTATCTGTTTTATTGTCTCATATTGGTAATATCTCAGTATCTACCTTCCCGTTAAACGTTCAACCACCTGTTGCTCTTCATAATTTTTTAAATGAGTTAAGCAATTTTCGTATGAATTTATTAACAAGTTTTTTGGCAACTTTTGAGTTAAATTTTGATTTTGTATTTTCAGGCATAAGCAGTTCTTATATACTCATATGTAATAGTAAGTCAATTGGATTTCTCTTTTACTATATAAACCATCTACACTCAAACACCTAATAAATCATTAAACAAAGTAGTTTTTGTCTTTTATGTTATTGTACTTTGAAGCTTTACCGCTGCCGCCTCCACATGAGTTTGTCGGGTTTCATAAACAAAGAAATCTGTGACGCGCCACACAAATTTGCGAAATTCCGCAGGCGACAATAATATTGTATATGTTAAGAGGTAGAGTACCCACCCTTTTCTTCTCATTCATTCATTTTCTCTCTTCTATTACAATACTACATTGTTGCGTACAATTCTTTAGTTTTATTATAGAAAACCGTAAATGACGTTGCCAGCGATGTGCACGTTTAATGTTGTCGCTAATTAAAAGCAATGCTCTGTTTTCTTGCTGTCTAGCATTGCTTGACCTCCCACCGTGTCCCCCAATTATACTTTTATTCTTTTTTACTTTTACATTATTGCGCTCGCTCATCTTCACTTACTTGTCGCACAATTCTCTACTTTATTTTTAACTTTAACTTCATCATGCATATGTAGAGTGTAAATGAATAGTTGAGAGAGTAAAAAACGCGTTTACCTATGGGCAAATTTGGCAGGACCCAAATCAATTGGGTGCCACGAACACAAACAAAAAAATCGTAAAATAAAACATTGTTGAATGACATTGGTAGGAAAGATTTTAATGAAGAACTTAACCCCTTTTTTGCAACTTTTCAGAAAGTACCCATTGAAAATATATGAAACCATACAAATATGGTTTACACAGTATTTTTAAATTTCCAAATGTTGCGGTAATTTTAACAAAATTTTTATCAATTCCAGCTTTCAATGCATTGGCAGAACATAAGTTCAAAAAATTAAGATATTTATTGGAGACTATTTAAAGATACTCAAATCATTCGGATGTGTGCTAGAAACCGCTTTCGTCTCAATTCCATTTTTGGGTGTGCTAGAAACCGTTTTTGACGTTTTTTGAAATAGGCGATTTGGTTAAATTCTCCCTTATCTGAAGTTATTAAAGGTAAACAAAGTACCAAGATATGTACCTTATTACTTTTCTCGCTAAACTGCATTTAAAGAATGTATGTTTTTAGTTGTTTTAAGTATAAATTAGTATTTTATAAAAACGTCTTTTAAATTGAAGCGAAATAAACGAAATAAGCAAAACGTAACGTGGATATGCCAACCTGCTTGTATGTAAATTTTAACATTGTCGAAGATTCCATTTCGTCTTTAATTCATTAATTGATAATGTTGAAATTAATAGCATTTGTTGACTCATTGGCGGAAGTTGGCATGTCTGCATATTCAAAACAGTTGGTCGAAATGACAAGAGCAGATAAAAATTAGTTTATTTTCAATAGCTCCAGCTTAGTCTAATAATATTGTATGTCTACTGGCCGCTCTACAAAAAATAGGAACCATACGTGTATGGTATGCTTTCGTCTCAATATTGAAGCAATTTCAAAGCCTAAAAATATGCAATTAAAATTTTCATAATTTTAGTTAACAAGTATTTATATGCTCAATAATTAAAGAATCAGGGGTGTCACAGAAATAAAAAAAAATTGAAATAGAGGCGAAAGCGATTTCTGTGACACCCCTGATACTTTAATTATTGAATAAATAAGTACTTGTAAACTAAAATTATGAATATTTTAATTGCATATTTTTAGGCTTTGAAATCGCTTCAATATTGAAACCTCGGCGTTTTCTAGCACATACCCGATAATATTGTATTTAAGAAATACTTTGTGGCAACAGGGTAAACTTCCGACTGGTTCAAGGAACCAGAAAGGTCGGTGGAGTTACCCTCCTTTTGAGTCGCAAGAGTCTAGTTGACCTTTAGTAAGAAGATCTTAGAATATATAGATATTTTTACCACTGAAAGTAAAAATTATTGAGTTGGATTTAAGGGGCCCTAAAATTTTATTTTGCACTAGCCCCCAAACTAGTCAAAAGGCGCCACTAGTTGAGAGAGTTGAAGGCTAAGTAGGAGAGTGTAAGAACAACAAGAGAATTTTACAATGCGGCGCACTTTTTATTGTTGTTATTGCCTTTTTGATTCAATTCACTTGCATTGCATAGCAGTTAAGTAGTTTCTTTCACTCTCGTTCACTCTGTACTATGTATTTCCCTTTAATACTTCTGTATGAATGTAATTTTTTTTTTATTTATTTCAACTTGCCTTGCCTTGTTTTGACTTCTTTTACTTGTTTCTTTTGCAAGTTGCAATTGCTTCGGTTACATTTTTGTTCGTTTTGTTTGTTGTAGTTTTCTTCTTATTGTCGTCGTCGTCGTTGTTGATGTTGTTGTTCTTGTTGCTTTGCTCGCGTGCTCACTTTTAATTGCAATTGAATTTTAATTACCGCGTTGTCAGCAAAGAATGTTGCCATCATTTAAGTAATGCCGCCGCTACCGCTACTGCTACTGCCAACGCCAACAAAACTCGAACTCCAACCATGACAAAAAAGCAAAAGAACACGATGCAAAGCAATCACTGGCGGACGAAAGGGGCCCCGGGCCCTTCGCACCAATCATTTTAATCAATTCACAAAGAAAACTATAATAAGTGGAAAAGATCTGAGCATGTTGTGCATGGGCCTTCATATTTTGACAATCTTTAATACAAAATTCCTTCCAAATATGTATTTCGTGCACCATCTCTAGCTTAACTCATAGTCCATTCCTCACTCAACTGGGGCCCATTTAAATTTGTCACTCCCGGTACAGTCCCCCACTGGACGCAACTTTAGTTTTGTATGTTAAAAAGGAAGATCGAGCGTAAACTTTGGAGTGCAAATAAGTTTCAGTTGACTCAAACCAGTTAAGCTTCATCGTCATCTTCATCATTATCATCTTCACTATCATAATCATGATAAAAGTAAAGTAAAACTCCTTTGGGAGCATATAAGTACATTAAAGTAAAACAGAATCAATAGAATGACTGAATGTCTGTGGATTATAAGAGGGTTGGTTGTTCAATGTACACACTCGTAGCACTACATGCATAAGTTGCGGTTGGTTTCGAGCGCCTACGTTAAATTTAAATATTTTATTTGCTTTACTTTTTCCTTTACTTTGCCTTATGTTGTAGTTTCGTTCTAATTTTGGATCCTTTTGGGCTTCCTTTGCTTTGCTGCTGTGTCAATGCTCAATTAAGGCAGTTAATTAGTGGCCACCCCCATGTTAAAAATATAAACGGGGTTAAAGCAATTTTCTAAATTATTTAAAACAAAGTTTTTAAGCTTTCAATGTCAAATAGAAACTCATTAGCAACTATGATTATAAGTACTCTATTAATGTATTGTACACATTAGAAGAAGTAATACTATAAATGAAAGTGAGATACATATATTGTGAGGGCACACTGAAAGAAATTTAAAAGGAATACATAATTAGAAATCATGCGATAAATAAATAGAAATCATATCCATTATATTTATGTATAGGCAAAGACTATGAAATGAATAGACTATCTTAATCCTTTATCTCTTTATAAATTGATCAAAGGAATCAAATGAATCTTACTGACAATCCTTGAACAAAAACCGAACAAATTTAGTTGGAAAAACTACTGAAGGTGACATTAGATTCTTTCCATTACCCACCATATTCACCAGACCTTTAACCAGCTCGTCAACCACTTCTTCTTGAATTCGAACAAATTCGCAAATTCAGTTCAAAAGATCCTATACTTAGCTATTTTTATGACTTTTAACCAATTTTCTAATTACAATTTTCTTTTATATTACAGGATTGGTGAGCTCCAGCGAGGTCAACCAATATAAACTAGACAAACTAAAATCTATTCAAATTATATTCTATATGAAAGATCTAACACATGAAACCTATTCAGGCGCCTAACATCCATGTCGTTTTCTAGCAGACTTATAACTAAATTGTTGGTATGATTATGCAGTTTCTTTATGTATCTATCTGAAATTTTTTTTTATTTCATCCTTAATAAATGATATTTTGAGGTTTTTATGGAGATGAAAATTGGTCACATACCAAGGAGCATTTGCTATTTTACGTAGCGTCATTGACTGACCCCTTTGCAGATTCTCAATATTGAAGTTACTACCCAATCCCCACAGCTGCATTGCATAAGTCCACACCGGCTTCAGAATTGCTTTATAAAGTCGAACTTTGTTATCTAGGCTAAGTTGAGACCTTGGTCCAAGGAGCCAGTGCATCTTTCTGCTTTTTATTTTTAGCTGCATTTGTTTTGCTTTTATGTGAGTCTACCAAATAAGCCTCCTAGGTATTTGACGGTGTCGCTTTGTGGAATAGTGGAACCATTCAATATTACTGGGGGACAGCTTCCCCGCTTTAAGGTGAAAGTAATTTGAATTGTATTCACCTCTATTTTCCACTGCTTCAACCATGTTTCGACCAATAAAAGTTGATTTCGCAAGTGCTGTGTGGCAATGACATTATTTTCATTCGATGCAATTATCGCAGTGTCATCTGCATATGTTGCAACCTCAAAATTATTTCCCACTAGCATATCAGCGGTATATATTGTGTATATGATGGGGCCAAGTACGCTTCCTTGGGATACCCCAGCATTAATTGCATATATTTTAGAGTTCTCGCCCGATTTATGAACATAGAAGTAGTGATCAGTGAGGTAAGATTTAAGAAGGCGATAGTAAGGTGCAGGAAGCAACTTCTTAATCTTATAGAGCACACCCAGAAGCCACACTCTATCAAATGCTTGTTGAACATCTAAAAAGACAGCAGCACAGTTTATTTTTCCCATAATACACTTGACAATTCGGGGGCATTGCTCAATCGTTCCATGTCCTCTTCTAAGCCCAAACTGATGTTCGGGTATGATGTTAAGTTGGTCCAATACAAGTGCCATTCTTCTTTAAAGTATCTTTTCAAATACTTTTGAGAAGGTTACCAGTAGACTAATGGGACGGAAAAGCTTTTTAAATTTTATTAATTCTCATAAGACAGGTTTTTTAACTATAGAGATAAACCCTCTAAAATTTAAAGATAATGAATTGATAATGCTATGGGTGTACAATTTGATTATGCATGCAAACTGAGAACGATTGAACTTTCATGTCCCATTTGAACGACCTAATATCAGCGAAGTTTTTAATCAAATATTTTATTTAAAATTGAGAATAAGGAAATTGATATAATTTTCATACAATAAATCTTGACTTGACCTATCTGGTTTCATCTTATTCAATTATTTTAGAGACACAAACCAAAATATCAGTTATTTATCCAATAAACTGGAGGACTTGTTTGCATATAAACGGACTGCCTCCTAGTTGTTCTGGATAGACTATCACAACATTCTGTATGATACGAGAAACGTCTTAATTCTCACTGTTTAAATTAAATTGATTGTGTCACATCCTCTTTAGTACCACACATCCCTTTTTACCATAGATATATGTATGTATTCTTAATATGAAATTTTGATTGGCAATTTCGTTCAATCACATTAAATGGATAGTAGTATGTACGAACAATATGACAAATCTCTCGACATACTTGCTCTATGACCCAAATCAAACTCAATCAAGTCAAAACAATGGCAACTTAAACAAAAAATTGTCTTACCAAAATCTCCTCTAAAGCTTCTATTAAACCAAAGTAAACAATGCAGAGACTCATGAAACATTGACATCAAAATACCACAAAATCATTTTAATTGTTTGCCAGTCAAAAAGGAAAGAAACAGACTCCAATTTTCTGTATTTAAGTACATAAGTATATAATAGTTGTTCCATGGGCAACTTGAGCTACTTTCAACATTAGAAATTGATTGAATAAGTGAGTGAATAAGTGAGTGAGTGAGTGAATGGTAGAGTAAACATTTGATTTCAAGAGATATAATACTAAGGAGACAAAGGGACAGACAAATAAACAAACAGACAGACAGAGAGTCCGACACATGTGTAGATGGGATGGACGGAAATACTTAGAGAAAGATATAACATACATATGTATGTATGTATAAAGGAGGAAAGAAGAATATTCATTTTGACTTCTTGAGTTCTGTGCAATGTGTTTTGACTATTGTTGTTCTGTTACCCACCCCCGCTCTTCTACTATACCATGTGCTCAGACAGTCAGTTAGTCAGTTATTTCTTATTTCAATTGTCTACAACCCAAAAATTTTGACTCATGGTTCTCCCATCCCCCAACTATATATTGCACTACTATACGCGTAGCACTACTTGGCATTATTGATGCGTTCAACATACTTTGCGCTTGTCTAACACAACAAATCGTTTTTCTTCACTTTTCCTTTTTGGCGACGCATTTTCTTTTATTTTTCTTTTACTATTTTGTTGAATTGATGCGCTGTCTGCCTTTAGGTGGAAAATTGAATTTTCATTTTATTTTCTTATATTTTATTTGTTGGCATTTTTATTTAGTTTTCCATTTGCATTTCTAATAACAAGGGGAGTGCATAAATATTGTATCTAGATATATGCATCATTCTGTGTGTCCGTGTTTCTGTGTGGGGGTTTGTCTATGGTTTTTTTTTCTTCTATCTAATCTTTCAAGTTAGTTTTGATGTTGACATTGCTGTTGACGATGATGACGATGGTGATGATGATAATGATGAGTCGAAGGCATTCAAATAAATTGTTGCACGCATTCTATTTGACATTTCTCGTTTGTGTTTGTTCTCGATTAGTTAAAGTTGTTTGAAACTCTGACTACAAATGCCACTTTGCCCCATTTTGATCAATTGGCGCCCACCACAGACAATCAGACAGTCAAAGCACACGCACAACAGACCCCAGACATTGAGATTCAACTCAACTCCAACACCATCATCATCACCATCACTATTATCATCACCATCAGACCCCAAACCAATCCACCTGCCATACATTTTCGGAAATACAATATATTGCTTAAAAGGGATGCATAAATTTTAGTGGAAAATTCTTTTGGTTCTACATTCAGAATTGTGAATGTGAAGAAGTGAAAGTGCAAAGTGTTTTTTCAATTTTATGGCTCGAAAATTAATTATGAAAACCATAAAAGATACAAAGAAAAATTATAATTTCTTTTTCTTAGTTTTATCGATTGAGTTTCACACTCATAAAACTTAAAATGAGAAATGATGTGGGATGTTAATGATGTTAATAATATTGGATTTAAGTATATTTTATTAGATTACTACGGAAATTTTATTGGGGTAAGAAAATCCTTTGTTGATTTCATAAAACTTCTGGTAATGGTAATGTCGTTTGATTTTTAAATGATTTTATGGATGACGATTTGAATAAATATCTATCTATATAATTAAACGACAAACATTGAATTTGTGAGTCCCTTCCTCCTTGAACCACTGAACCTATTTTGACAAAAAATATACCAATTGAAAGGTATTTTTCGCTAGATGTGTTGTTGTCACTGTATCAAAATAGGTCCAGAGGTTTAGAAAAAGGTGTTAAAAATAACAACACACAGCCGTTGATGTGTGCGTGTATGCACGCAGTAGAATGGGAGAATATAGAAGTTTGTGAGTTTGTGTGCCTCTATCTTCTGCTCTCTTGCCGATGATGTTGTAAATGCAGTAGAGTGTGAGAATAGAGAGGTTTGTGTGCCTCTATCTTCTGTTCTATTGCTGTACACTCATTGGTTGTGTGTAGCCGTGTTATAGAGTTTTCGCAAAGAACACTGTTTATAGAGAAGTTATTGTATTAGAACGTCTTATCTCAAAAGTTCTACCCATAAAAAGCTAACAAACCTGCTGAGCTGCCTTCTTCCTACCGCCCCATAAGTTTGTTGTCCTCGGTCAGCAAAATTCTGGAAAAACCCATCAAAATAAAACTTTCTCAGTTCTTCGATGATAATGATTTACTCCCGCTGCAGCAATTCGGCTTTCGCCGTGAACATAGAACGTTGCATCCATTATCCAGAATCAAGAACATTGTCAAATTAACTTTACAAGATCCAAATGGACGGGTATGGACAGCTTTTGACTCAGTTTGGCATGATGGATTAGCTCACAAAATGAGTGTTATGAATTTCCCACCACAAAAATTATCCCAAGCTTCCTAAAAAGTCGGTTGCTAGATGTCCATATTGGCAATGCCAAGTCCCAGGCCTTGGAAATAAGCACAAGGTTCTTGTTTTTCACCCATCCTTTACAACATTTATACCTCTGACTTCCCTATACTGAGAGGTTGCACTACCTCAATCTTTGCTGATGACACAGCGGTCCTATGTTCAGGGACCCAAGCTGCCGTCATTTCTGACAAGCTTCAGGCAGCTTTTGACTGTCTTGTTTCCTATTTCTCGAAGTGGAAAATATTAGTAAACTCCGAAAAAACGCAGGCCATATTTATTACCAGAAAGCGGAAAAACATAAACCTCCCTAACAATCACATAAAGCTAAACCATGTCCACGTTAAATGGAAAAATAGTGTTAGGTATTTAGGCTTAATCCTAGATAAAAAGCTGACATTCAAAGAGCACATCAACTTTACCAAAATTAGAGTTAGCACTTTGATCCGCACACTATATCCTTTTATCAACAGCAACTCACTCCATAGCTTAGAAAACCAAATGTATCTATTTAGGTCCATTTTTCAAGCAATTATCTTTTATGGGGCCCCAGTTTGGTCTGATGTCGCAAATTGTCATGTTAATAAACTGCAAGTCACCCAAAATAAGATATTAAAAATGATTTTTAATCTGCCCTGGCACCATTCCACCATTGACTTGCATCACAAAGCAAATATCGAGTTAATAGTACACAGACGTGCTCGACTTTCCTCAAATTTTAAAAATAAGTGTATCCAATCTTATATAAATAGTATAGCACAAATTCTTTAGTCTTAAGTGTAGATATAAGTAATAATTATCAAATAAGTTTTTTTTTAGGGTTTTTGTAAATCTTTTATCTCTGTTTTTACTATTAAGAACATATTGTTAAATCCCATAGTCACTAATCCCTTATATATGTCTAAGTAGAATAGGAAACGTAGCCTGATCTCTTATTTTTTTTTAAAAACAAGAAACTAATGCTAATGATCACAAAATTGAACCAGTTTATAAGATTTTTTTTTAGAATTTTCAAAATAAATAAAGTTTAATAAATCTGGTTGTAGACAGGTATAAAATCCTATTACCCTTAAGAGTTTAAACCAATACATTTTTCCTCCATATATATTAGAATGATAATTTTTTAAGCTACTGTCATGCCAATTAATTAGTTAATTCCGGGGACTGCACTATGTGCATCGAATTATTTGGAATTATACTAATTTGAAGCTGCACTTTGTGCATTTATTTGCCTTCAGGCTGGTGGAATCTGAAAATGTCAGCAATTTGCCTCCAGATTGCTGCACTAAGTATGTGCATTTGTTTCCTGGGATATTGCAAATAATTGACATTAGAGAAGGAAGCCAAAGCACATTGTACTTCCTTCAGCATTAATTTCAGGCTAAAGCAATATTAGCATATATATGCCGAGGTACCGCTTGTTTTTCAATGCTGATGCAGTACCGCCACTGAGGTGCAGATTAGTGGATGTTAACTTATATGAGGCGACTCTACCAAATTAACTTCTTCAACATCATAAGAGACTCTTTATCTGTTCTTTGAATACATGTATAATCTGTTATTTGGAATTTAACTAATCTGAATCTGAATTTCCACCAATTTGCATCAAGATGGCTACAATATGTGCATTTGGTTCGAGGAATATTGCAAATTACCGAAATTAGAAAAGGAAGACAAAGCAAGTTGTGCTTTCTTCAGCATTCATTTCAGACTGCAGATACAATATAAACCAAATTTTATATAGAATACATATACTACACGATATGAGGAGAGTTATAAATACCAGAATACATAGTATCAATTATATACGTATGTACTATATATATTATAGTACAGGGTGGCTGATGAAAGCCGCTACCAAAAAAAAATTGAATAACTATTTTTCTTTTTAAGTTATCTGCTCCTTTTTTTGTTTTATTTTGCAGTGTGATCTTTAGAATTTATTAAAATGGATAACTGGGACACCGAAACAAGAATTTGGATAGTCCGCCGCTATCACGCACTGAAGTCCGTAGTTAAACTGTCTTTTCATGTCTGATGAGGTCCATTTTGATTTAAACGGCAATGTGAACAAACAAAATTGTCGATTGTAGTACTTCTAACCCACAGATACTCCACGAGACGGAATTGCATCCTCTTCGCGTCACAGTGTGGGGTGCAGTTTCTTCACGCTGTATTGTCGGGCCTTATTACTTCGAAGAAAATGGTCACACCGTTACAGTTACTGGAGACCGTTATTTGAAAATGTTGAAAGAATTTTTCTATCCAGAACTACGCCGAAAGAGAATTCCTTTCAAGTCTGTGTGGTTTCAAGAGGATGGGGCAACGCCTCACATAGCCCAGCCTGTTATGACAGAGTTACGACGAAAATTTCCTAATAAACTTATTTCAAGAAACACCAAATTCCGTTGGCCCCCCAGGTCGCCTGACCTTACTGCACCTGACTTTTTCTTGTGGGGTTTATGCAAACAAGAAGTCTACAAAACAAAGTCGACAAATTTGGATGAACTAAAGCAATCCATTCGGGCAACAATTGCGGCTATTCCTGTCGCAACTCTCCAAGCAGCAATGAACAACTTTTTACTAAGATGCCGCACATGTGTCAACGAGCAGGGGGGCATTTACATTCAATTCTTTTTAAAACTAATTAAGCTATATTTAATAAAATTTAATGACCTTCAACTTGAAAGAAATAAAAATGAATTCCATACACTAAAAAACAAGTTATTTGAGTTTCTTAATGTTGCAAAATTCATCAGCCACCCTCAACATTATTCTATTAATTCTGGAAAGTATGAAAAGTTTGATGAGATTCATATTATTGTATACAATATTTTTTACCTTTTTAACTTGTTAAAAAATCTCATCTATTAATATGGAATATATGATCGTTTTGATTAGAATTTGGTGCATGTTACGTACCTGAAATATAATTTAGAAAGAAAAGATGAGATTAGAATGGGATTTTTCAGTTTTTCAGTAATTCAAAAAATTAATGTACAATAAGATAATTTTGAAATGATATGGTATATATAAGAAGCTATGAGTAAAGAAAAAACTTATTACAATATTATTTCACACTAGCTTTCTGAAGTAAAGAATATACTATCGATTTATTTGATGGTTATATCTTCCAGTAGCTGGATTTATGTCTTCTAGTAGTTGAACAAGGATACAAGATACATAATAACTCAGATGTCTATTGCTAGTATTGCCCATATATATTTTGATGTGTGTCGAATGAACTTCAGACTAGTGATAACTAGACCTGAAATTAATTACACAGACATGAAATGAAAAAACTGTTTAAATATTTTCATTTAGATTATATTATTAAATCATATAAATTGAAGAAAATACGATCGATTTGTTTGGTAGACTGGATCACGATAGCTTGACAAACGATCTGTGCATAAATAATAATTTCAAAAACTAAGGGACTACTTGATACCCAATGCCACAGATTGACCAACAGACATATGTATGTACTTATAACGATATCTATTTCAATACAACAAATGCTAATTTATTGGGTCTCCGATGATGCACGATTCTATGCCTTACATATAACAGACTAAAATGATAGCACACTTCTAGAGTTGTGTATAAAAATTGAAAAAATTAAAACAATAATACTCTCCCTTCCCAAAGTACTTATTGTAAATTTTACAAGACCGATGGATGTGATGAACTATAATAATAATAAAATTTGCTCTTCTTCATCAAGTTTCTTAACGAAATATTTACGATACAATTTTCAAAGGCATTTTAAGTGTGGAAAGAATAAAAATTTAAAATTCTCTTTTACTTAAATTGAAATAAAAACATACAAATTAATTTTGAAATAAGAAAATGCAGGGTCATAATTAAAGAAACGATACAGAAACCGACTACCATTTATATAGAGTATGGTATACTCGTATAGACGACAGAGGAGCACAAATGAAGAGAATGTAATAAATGATATATTCATAGAAGATTGAAAGACAAGAAAGAATGTGCATAAAATGATGATGATAATAAACTCAAATATTAAGATGGATGAAAAGACCGACAAACAGACACACAGACTGACTGATAGATACTCGTATTAAAACCAATAATAAGCAAATGCAGAAGCTGACATAAAATCATTTCCCTCACCATACCCAAACATACCCCAAAACACTAGTGAGGCCAACTCAAAAAATTGAAAAATCAACCAGTTCATTTTCATTTTCATACTACTACTATGCATGTATCTATGGATGCTTAGTGCTTGCAGACAGATCAAGTCAAATGAGAGACAAGCAACCAATTGATGTTGGTGGTGGTTGGTAATGGTGGTGGTGGCAACAGTAACAGTTCAACTTCAGCTGACTCGGTTGTCGGTTGGCGTTGCCAATTTAATGGGCTTTTTACAACTCGTGAGTTTCGTGCCGACGACGGCATTTCGTGCTCGGTTGGGATTGAATTGGAAACAGTTGGGGACCACTAAATGCATTTAAATGCAGCGCAGCGAATGTCATTTGAACATACATAAAAATGATATTAATTGCATTCAAGTGAGCCAGTCAACAGTCCAAAACATTATGGAGGAAATAGAAAAGGAACTTAAAGAGTGTAGGGAAATGTGATAGAGATTTGAGAGAGCAATATACTATAGTAGTATGCAGCAATAGAAACGTCAGCATTATGATGGAATCGAATGGCAGTGGCGGCAACGATAAAGATGAGACAAGCAGGCAGGCAGGCAGGCAGGCGCACAGGCAACAGTATAATGATGGATCGCTCCAAGTGAAGAATACTGAAGACGATTAAATTGAGGCACAAGCAGTAAAAATCAACAAAAACGATGACTATGTTAATGATGCCAAGTGAACCACTTAAGTTTCATCGGCTGCCTGCAGTTGGCATTGCTTTTGATGACGTTCTTCAACGATGCAACGTTCTTCATACATAAACTGAGGAATTGAGGAACGTCGTCGTC
Organism: Amiota communis; assembly: GCA_037043315.1. Lineage (NCBI taxonomy): Eukaryota > Metazoa > Arthropoda > Insecta > Diptera > Drosophilidae > Amiota > Amiota communis. Next base: position 2,187,055 of record JBAMAV010001191.1, on the reverse strand, counting down.
ATCATTGTCGATCCAACGTTCTTCTATGCGATCGTAGATAAATAATAAAAAATTAAAAATAAATTAACACCTAGTAAAAATTTGAAAGGCGCAGCAGCGTAGTGTGTATATTGAGAAGCTCTTCACAATAATAACAATAATAATGATGATGACTATACATAATGATGATGATGGTGACTGTGTGTATCGATGTGTAGTGACGTGCCCCTCGTTTACAAATGCGACATGTTGCAACTGCTTTTGTTGTTGTATGCCTTCATTTTAGATGAAAATAACGTAAAAGTAATTAAAACATTTTGAAATAGAACAACAAAAACAACAACAACAACAAAAAGAAAAATGAAATTAATATAAAAAACAGAGTCTCTCTGAAGTGAGTGTTTGTGTGTGAGTATTGTATCTGTATCTATTTATCTACAGTAGTATGTGTGGCTAGATCAAAGGCTTGCATTTACCATTATAATTTTTGTTTGTTTTTGATATTTCTTTCGGTTTTTTTTTTTGTTTTTACTTTTATGATGACATTATTAAAATGCTTAAAAAAGAATCTGATATAGGTACACATGGTAGACAATTAACAGATACACATAGATACTAATGCACTCACTTACTTATGCAGATAACCATTGTTGTCTCGATGTTGTCTATTAATAAATGACATTCTTAGTAATATAATCACAAATGAAATCTTTAATTGCATTTAATACAATTGCAAAAGACAATTCAGTCAATCAAAAATATGGTATACAGTGGCAGAGAAAATTAATCTATTGATTTACAAACTGCTGTTCGGCAGACATTAGTTTGGTAAACTTTCCGATATGTCCTCACATTTTCCTAATTATCCAGACACTTTTCAAACCAATTTCAATTATTATTTATGCTCGTTAAATACTTCAAAGATTCTTGATGAATTTTAGGATAGGATATTTGCAGACATTAATACAATATATAAAATAAGAATAACTTCAAGTATGACACTATGAACTATTAAAAATTCAAAATATTAGGAGGATCATAAGATATTATATCATTTGTGTGAATGTTAACCTGAAAATAATCTAGTTCTCTTACTTAAATTCCTTTCATTAAAAATAATCAGACATTTTAACGGATAAGAACTTACAAAGACATCTTCAGTAATTACAAATGACTAAATCACTTGGTTAAAAACGAGTATAGCATATAGATTTGATAGCATATATCATTGTGAAACTTGAATATTTAGTTCCTCTTCTACAATATTGTTTGACTAATTTTTCAAAAATTGCACATAGAAGCTGCCGGATGAGCCAAGGAGTGGAGATTGTCGGGTATGCGGTCAACATTGCTCTCGTAGTGGTAGCAAAGACTTTGAGTGAGGTCGCATCCAAAGTAGAGAGGACTGTTGCAGCGTTGAGGAGGTGGCTTACACAGAATGGCCTTAGTCTGCCGGAACATAAGACCGAGCTGTTTCTTATGAGCTCCAGGAAAAAGGTGGAAGCACTCTCAGTGAGAGCTAGAAGCCGTATAGTTGAATCGAGGCCTTGCATCAAATACCTGGGTGGACACTTGGACCACCGACTGTGCTTTAAGTTTCACTTGAACGAGTCAGCCAAAAAAGCAGCTGCCATCACTCAAAAACTGGCTAGGATTCTCCCAAACCTAGGGGGACACAGACAGCAATCTCGGGTTCTATTAGGTTCGGTGATTAAATCCATACTGCTTTATGCGGCTCCAATCTGGGCTGGAGCAGAAGTGCTCACAGAGTTGATAACCTGAGAATCTGCAGGGCGTACCGAACAGCCGCAGATTATGCAGCGGGTGTACTTGCAGGTAGACTTCCAATTGATCTGGAAGCCCTGGCTGCCAAGGACAAGTACCATCCGCGAGCATCTTCACAGCTAGTAGACAAGGAGGAGATTAAGACCAGATACCTGAATATATGGCAGCACAGGTGGAGTGGGTCAGATACACGGAGGATACATCAGCTCATCCCAGACTTAAGCGTCGTTCTGGTGACGTGGGATTCGAATTTACCCAATTCGTAACTGGCCATGAATGCCCCGTTTTCGAAGTGGAGCGACAAAGTATGTATGGGCGGCTCGGATCTCTTTGCAGCTCCCAGGAAATTGTTAGGCGCATGAATAAGATCGGTTGACGATTGAGCATTCTTCTCTAAAGAAATTGCCAACATCATGAGGAGCGCTCGAATATACGAGCGAACAATAGCGTCTGCTTAATGTAACTTATTGTCCCTCCCTACGGTGCATTAGGGATTAACGGGTTTTGAGGCGATATTGGGTTTTTTAGTCAGTAGACTAATGAATCCGACATAACTTGTGGAAGAGTTTTACCACTTTGTTAGCTTAACAAAAAAAAGGAACAAAAAAAAAAAAAAAAATGAGCCAAGGCCGAAAAAAGCGCTACAAGTTAAGTCGAAGGTGAAGGTTTTGATCACAGTTTTCTTTGATTGCAGGGGCGTGGTGTATCATGAGTTCTTGCCACAGGGTAGGATGTACGGTCAATAAGTAATATTACCTGCAAGTTATGCACAATTTGGGCGAAGCAATCCGCCAAAAACGTTCAGATTTAAGGAAGAACTAAAATTGGCTTTTGCACCATGATAACCCCTCTGCTCAGACATCGTTGCTTGTGACCGAATTTTTGGCCAAAAACAACACACTAATGATGTCATTAACACAGTCCAAGTTCTCAAGATGTCGTGTGAGATTCCACATAATGACATGAGGGCTGTTCATGACATCATCCAGCACGATGGCGAAGAGGAGCGGAGATAGAGGTCAGCCTTGCCGTACACCAGTGCTGGTGGTGAATGAGTCACTGATACTGCCATTGTGAAAAACCGCCAGCTCAGGGCGCTATTATGAGGCATATTAACTTCAAGGGGACTCCTTTTCTACTCACTACTAATTGGAGTTACGCTTAAGTGTGTCGAATGCTTTCTTGTGGCCGAATTTTTGGCCAAAAAAAACACACTAATGATGCCTGTTCCAAGAAATTCTCGATACTTTTTGAACAGACCTGGTACATATAGAATTGAACTATTATTTACAAGTAAAAATATTAAATAAATATTGGCATATATCAAAATTATTATAATTGTTGGTCCCCACAATAGTTTCTTTTTGCGAATTGTAACATTTTTACATACAAAAATTGTAGAATTTATCTTTGGTCAATGCATTCTTGTTACTTTCAAAGAAGGATTTCTTTTCCATCTAATTATTTTGAAACCCTTTTTCTTGCAATGAAATTTTGTAAATAATTTTAACAACCACTAAATCTATCCATACACAATTTAACACAGCTTGTTTTCTATACAAATTCTCCATTCTATTGCATCATCGTCATCACAAGGATAGGAATATTTGTCTATAAATTCAACCCTTTTGAGTAGCTTAATATCATGTGACATTTCGTATGTACTATATTGGTTACTATATTTGCCATATTATCACTCCTTCACTCTTAATTCCAAACTCTCTTAGCCAATTTCAATATTTAAATCCAATGTCCAGATTTCTGTCTGCATGTACATAGTACGATACTCGTATGTTTGTCATAAATTCTGTTCATGACCATAATAACTTTATGGTATTTGATTGTGTTTACTTTGGCTTTATTTGTATAATAAATATTAATTGTTCTTGTTGTTCTTCTTCATATTGTTAGTATTGTTACAAATAATTGAAACTGAATATCCTACAGAGCAAAAGAGAAAGAGACACTGAGAGAGAGAGAGAGAGAGAGAGAGAGAGAGAGAGAGAGGGGAGAGAAAAATGATTCATGGAAATTATAATAGTAGTAAGAAATTTACTTGTCATCTGTGAGTGAGATTTTGTACAATAAATTTGCTTTTGTTCTTTCTGTTGTTACAAATTATTATCTTCAGGCAAAAGCAAGTATTCATATTGTGCGTATGTTAAGGAACACAAATTGTATGAAAATTTATTGCAGAAAACAATTACATAAGAATTTATAGTGACTGTTGAAGGTTACCAGTATAAGAGAAATATTTATATTGTATTTTAGTGAAATATTTTAAATTTGTAATTAGAGAAGTTCGAAATTTCTTTAAAATATATTTATTTTAATTGTAATTTAGTTACAAAGGACTTTTAGGATATGTTAATATTATTCATAGTTCATAGATTATATTGGAGACGTTTTCTGTTTCCTAGAATATAAAAAGCATATTTTAGACTACTAAAAAATATGTTAAATCTACTCTCAATACAAGCAAATTTGCTTGGAAATTTACTAAAATTCACATTAAACTACAATACATACCATGTAATTCTTTATTCTATTTTGGAAAATGTATTATTTTAGGTACTATTCTATCCTAATGCATACTCTTCAAATAATATTGTCATATACTATTATATACTGTGCTCCCTCGCTTAAAGCAACTAATAAAAATTAAGCAAGTTGCGAAAATTGAGGTTGTTGCAAAAACTGAGTCAAAATTTTTATATGGTCATAATGCTGATTTAATGCCCTTTTTAATATTTGAATATAAATGAAAGATTTTCAGAATAACAATTTTGATTTATTCAATTCTTAAAGAACTGTGATATTTTGGAGTGCGTTTTTTTGCAATTTCAATTCAATTTGGTACATGGTAACAACAGGCATTTTTTTGCAGCACACTAAAAGCAACCGACCTCGAAGTAAATTGTATAAAAGTGGGTACATAAATCATATCAAATTTGCTTGTATGATTCGTTTATATTCTTAAGTGGGGAATCCCAAAACTAAATTTTGTAAGAAAGAGTAGAAAGTAAAAAACAAAAAACAAACAAAAAAAAGTAATGAAACTGACATTTCCAAAGAAAGTTGCGTTAAATGAAGCTATTTTTTTTTCAATTTGCGTTAACAGAGTCTGCTGTGGAAATAATTGAGGTGTTGTTTTAATCGAGGTGTTGCGCCTATCGAGGGTGGCATGGAGTGAAGGCCCACAGTAATTCGTTTTCTTCAATGCAGTTTGCATTAGTCTATTTTCAGCAATACTTCTTGTTATGTTTGAAACTATGGTACTTTCTAGTCATCCACTTATATATCTCACTAAGAATTTGAGCGTATTAACTAAGAAACTAAATTGGATGAATTGAAACTCTATGCCATGGTATGGTATACAACAGTAAGTACTATTTTGACAGTGTCTTCATATAATTTTTGTATGTAAATGGCTAACTTAATAAAGTAAATTATTTCGTAGATGGGTTGTATAAAAAATTGTAGCTCGGAAGATTTAAAAGACAGATTGTTATCAAACTTTGGAAGCAGTTTAGGTGTGATGGTATACTTATTATTTTAATAAATATGATCTCTTAAATAAAAGTTTTCACTTCTTCTTCTAACAGCAAGAAAATGTTTTTAATAATTGAAAATATACTTTCACAAATGATTTTCTGCCTTATAAAATCCTCCCAAAGCAATACTGACTGAAACTCTTATGCAAAATTAACTTTTTCCTTTATCTTATTATGCATAAACTGTAATGAAGCAAAAAGTAATTTTTATATCATATTTTATGACTTTCATTGCGTAAACCAAATGATGATGTCCTTAATTAATGCTACACTTGGCCTTTTAATCAACCGCATCATAAAAAATGCTTAACTATTTAAGCGTATTAATCAGTTAACAGACAATCTGGCAACTCTTATGTTTAAGTATTTACGAATGAACCAATGAATGAATGAATGAATAAATGAACGAATGAATAATTGGAGGAAGTATGAATTGAAGTAAATGAACACAACGACGACGATGAACAAACATAATGGCTTCATCGTCAACAGCTCATACATTTTATTGAATCAATTATCACTGACATGGCATAATAATTACTGTCTGCTGCACAAACACGCACACATATACAGATACACTCTCACACACAGATACAAATTTAAACTGAAAAGTACTCCCCAAACACACAGATAGATATACACAGACACACATAGTAGATACAAATGTGAATAAACAAGGCAAAGGATTATAAGTACCCTGGCCTCGTTGCTTAACGAAGTAGAAACAAGTGACCAAAAGCATTAAAGCCACGCGACACCAACAACAACAAACAGGAAGTTCCATACTCAAATAACAGCAACAACAACAACAACAGCATGTCAAAGAGAGTAAATAAATAAATGGGAGAGTAAGTAAGCGAGAGAGAGAGAGTGCGAGACCGTGTACTTGAAGGATGCAGCAATAAAACAAAATTACCGTATAAAGCAAAATAATGAAGTGAAAATGGCAACAATGTGATTACAGTGACAGAAATAATAAATTGCACAAATGTTGTTGTTGCTACAATTGCTGATGTTGTTCTTGCTGTTGTTGTTGTTGTTGTTGCTGCTGCTGTAACTGTTATTACCGTTGTTGATGCTTTCATAAGTATCTGTGTGCCTCTGAGGGTATAATTGTATGTATGAGTATTTACTCTCATTTGCTTTGGTTTAAATGAGCGCGCATGGCTCTTTGCAACTAACTAGTGAAGTCATGGTGTTAGCAACAATTTGTGTAATGTTGCTGCAACATGTTGCTGCAAGCAAACTTGTTGGATTTCATTCGAAAATACCATAGATAGAAAGAAGGATGGTTGGGTAGGTTTGCCTAAGACGTTATTTGAATATGACACGCGCTCATTTTATTCTTGAATAGAATCTTCGAGTAAACAAAGTCAGCCTTGATTTGACTTTGAATGCTTATAATTTCTTTTGACAGGAAATCTTTAAATAGACATTTATGGATTTTTAGCAATATTTATTATCTTTATCAATCTTTATTGTGTATAATAAATAATGTAGAGTATTTAACAAGAATTTATTGAATTCTTCCTGTCGATACATTAATATTCTTATTTAGCATAATAATTTCAAGATAAAACTAATCAACCGTAATAGTTTGGCGGCCTTAATAAACACTTTTATGTGGAAAAAGAGGCTTGTACTACAATAGAACGAAATAGGCTTATGAGATTGTTAAGCCAGAAAATAAGTTTAATCTAGGATCACCCATTGATCGAAATTCAATCACCCCGCCAGAAGAATGAAAGTATTTAATTGTGAAACACAAATCTGGCTGAATCCTTGCTCGCAGCGAAGCGATAAGAAGCGACGAACGAAGGCTGTCAGACAGAGTGAGCTATATTGTTTTCTCACTCTTGATTGTTGGTTTTCATATGTTTTTCTTTGTAAGTACACAATCACTCGTTCGTAGGTAGTATGTAAGTACATATTCGCTTGAAAAATATTTTCGTATTCTCATTCCATAACTTGGCTGTGTAAGCAGTGAGCCGTATGGTGTTTTCAATGCTTGTAGTTGTTTTTACAAACGCTTAGTTTTATCAACTGTTTTTTGCAACATTAACATTAATATACCCATGAACTATTTGGGGTTCAAATTGGTAGTACCTCGGGTACGAAGTCTGACCAGAGGCTTTTTTCTGATACCACGGGTGGTTAGTAGCCCACGGAACTTGTTTCTGTCCTGGCCAGCGGAGTCGGCCTCTCTATGGGAGTATCGTAGTGGCTGTGGTTGTACCCAAATGCGGGTAGAGTGTGAGCTCGAAGTGGTGTTGCGTTAAACAACCGGATGCAGTGACCCACAGAGCAATAGAGACTTAGATATGCCTTGTTCCTAACCAAGGAATGAAACATACGACCAAAATAAGTATGGCTTGAGATTGGTACCTGTGGATATATATCCATCCGTTTATCAATCCCCTGTGCTCGGCACCGTGATATTTAGTCTTTACGATAGGTGTTCACGTTAAACAAATTGACTTTCATTAACGTTAATATATTGGCATAAAAATTACACCTTACCAATCTAGAGATGAATACCTTTCTAACCTTATAATTTTCATAAAAATACATTGACGTTAAATAAGGAAAAACGGGGCGAAAAGAATATTGTCTCCGTATTAATATATAAGTAGATAATAATACAAAATATCTTAGTGTTGGGATGAGGGCTCCTCATCAATCTAGAGCATTGATAAGTTTAAATAAAACCGTAGGGCATAGCGTAACATAAGTAAATATATCAATGATTGTTCTACAAAGTCAACTTTTCCGTAGGATTTTCAAAAAAAATATATATATTATTGCATATTGTATTGTCACTAGAACTGAAGGTGTATACTAAATTTCAGATCAATCGGTCAACAGGAAGGGGGTAACATTTCAATTACTACAATCTTAATTCCGACGACACAAAACCTTTTAACAATAAGAATCGATTCCAAAAGTGCACTCAATGAATTCTTTCATCTGTTTAAATCGCTTTGATATTCTGTGTTTATACATTCATATGTGTACTAAGTTAAATCGTTTTCATTTAAATCACTTTTAGCCATGACATGAATGAGATTGATTGATTCTTTTAGTTGGTTTTTTGATTAGGTAGGAAAAATAAAACATCTTTTCACTAGCTAAATCGCTTTGTGAGTTTGAATTTCCATTTACATATGAATGTATGCGATTTACGTCAAATCGATTTTATTTTAATCCCATTCAATTATTACATAAAGTAGACAAAACTCTTATGATATAATTTTGTTGTTCCTTAATATTGTAAGTATCATTCTATCTCCACTTATGTAAGTATTGTACATTGCTTATCCAGTGTTTTGCTTTAATTGCTTTTATGCCATGTAACTTATTAATTGGCAAAGACAAGTAGTCAAACAAATAAAGACTCAATCACACTCAGACAATTGGTACAAATGCCAATAACGACGGCAACGAATGTCAAATGGAGCAAGCCAAAATATAGCAGCAACATCATCATCATCATCATTGTACAGAATGTAATGAATGAGAGAGTACATGGAATAAGAGAATTGAGAGGGTGTAGAGAGGGGGATAGTCAAGAAAACATGCTTGTAATGAAGGCGGCTTAATGGACTCATTTACAGTTCATAATGCGAGCTATCAACATTTACAAAAACAAATAGCAACAATAAAGCGAACGATGGAAGACTTTTGCATCGGGAACGAAATTGTATCTCAGTCAAAGGCAAAAGCAAAGAAAAAGCACAAAAGCAAAGTGTGCAACAACAACAACAACAGCAACGAATGAAAGCAAAGTCATGGGTAAATGGGTAAATGTGTAAGTTGCTTATGACTTCATTTCCTCCTTCAACTTATACTCTTTGCTTTCTTACTCCAGCAACAAACAACATCGACAAAAAAACAACAAGAGCAAATGGCAACGATGGAGTCGCGCATTGGCAACATTACGAGTTAAATTGCTTGTAATGATGGCCACAGTTGTTGCTATTTAACTCCGTTGATGTTGCTTATTGTTTCTGTTGTTGTTGTTGTTGTTGTTACTCTTAGGTTAAATAGGGCCAAATGTTCTCACACACATACAAAGGCACATTATATTTTAATGTAGTGCTAAACAGTCCAAATTCATTGTACGATTTTGTATTAATATGAGTCAGTTTAATGGTTATGGGTGGATGTCTGTTTAGCTAAAGTATGTAAAGAGAAAGAGTGGGAGAGATGTTTTTTGAAGCGCCTTCGAAACAAAGAAGAACAACTAGCAGACGATATTTCTCCATTTGTTCGAAGAACACTAGACACAAACACAACACACTCGTAACTTACACTGGACATACTCATAAGTAGTATAAGTAGTACGAGTAGTAGTAGTAGTAACGCACAGTGATGAACAATTTTATAAATATATAAGCATAATAATTTGCAAAACAAACAGATTGATGATTGATTTCACATAAATACATCTACAATGTACTGTCCTAATGGCAGACAAAGAACTAGATGACAATAACTTGGTTGGCATGGCGACAATGATTTTGATGAACAGGAAGGAGTCTGAACTAGTTGCATTTACAGAAAAAGTTATTCGTGAAGGACTTGAATTGAATAGTGAAAATCGAGTGATTATTTTCTACAAAAGGATCGAATTGTTGAATCTTTTAAAAAACACAAACAAACATTAATTTTTTTTACACATAAAGATTTGCATATATGTATTAAGTTACTAAAACTTTCCATCCACCACTTCTCTAACTCTACAATGCTATATTCTAATTTTTCAAGGGAAACGGGATATAATGCCTGGTCAGGCTACTAAGTAAGACGCTCCGTCCTTCTATCAATAAAATCTTATACGTTTTAAAAAATAATGCAATGTGAGGCATGCCTTTAAAATAACACATTCTTTGTCAATTCCAATTGACATTCTGATCGACTCAGAATACCGATTATTTTAATAAGTACATATTTTACATATGTAGGTGATTGATCTTATCTTGTATTTTCTTAAACATCTTCTCGATCATTTTGGAAACTATTGACTTCCTTTATAGCCCTCGCATGTCTATTCCTATTAACAAAATTTCAATTTACTAAAAATCAGAACTATAATATGTGCTCACGCAAGAGAAGAAAGCCATAATCGAAAAAGAAGAATTTATTATTGTATTTTAATGCTTATTTTGCCCACTGTGCAGCAGCATAAGTTGCCAATTATTAACTTTAATGTTTCAACTTACATAGCCTTGTAATTTCTCGACACAACTTCATCATTGTTTGTCGTTATAGTTATGCATATGCTTATAATTGTATTTGAATTTCAGACACTCATACATACATATGTACTTATGTTTATAATATGTCCGCTTGTATACTAAGTACATAAACACAATTGTATCTTATCTAAGTAAGTACAACAGATATATATCTGTGTATCTATCGATTGACTCTTGTTGTTTATTTCATTACATTTGCTGAAACTACCGATTTCTGGATTAAAACAACAACAGATACAAGTACATACACACATATCTATATAGATATAAAAATATATAAGTAAGTATGTAGTTATGGCATATTGTATCGTTCATACACTTGGGAATGAAGAAACAACACAATACAACAAACAACACAAAACTATTTAAGCGATTTTTGCTTTTTATATGATAAAATATTTCTACGAAACGCTTTTGCCCATGTGGCACATTTGATTTGCTTTTATTTTATTTGTATTTAGTATTGTGGATTTAGATAGATAGATTTATAGATACGTTATTACTACAAGCAGTAGTAGCAAACCGATTACTTTACTGTATACTACTACTATAGGGATACCTTTGTCAATTATTCATGACTTAGTTCACTTTGAAAAATAGGTTTTTCAAATTACAATATTTGTTGCTTTATTTTAAAGTTGTCATTTAACGTTTTCTCTCCGTAGCTGAAAGTTGATTTTTTGTTTTTACTTAACTTTAATAAGCAAAAGGATAAAAAAAGAGAAAAAATTTCATTGTATTATAATTTAAGTGAAAAAATATATATAAAAGATAAACTGAACACAAAATTTAAGAAACCACTATACAAATATACCTCAAGAAACCATCAGAATGGACATGGGAGATGGCCACCATCATATGCCGAACGACAATGATGCGTTGAATATTTTCATTGATCTTAATGGAAATATACCACCGGAGGAGCTGCGCGAACGACGTCTGGCAATTTTATTGGATGCACCGAATGAGCCACCACTCGATATGAATGTTTTGCCAAGGACATTGCCCGGAGTTTTGAATCCACGTAAGAAACGTAGTCCCTTTACGTTGACAATGAATGCTGACGGTCATCCGGGGACGTGTCCACTTATTTCAAATGGACTACGTGCAATGCAGGAGGCTGAACCAAATGATCCGACAGAATTTTTTGCAAATTATCTGAATGAACATATGAATAGCACAAATTATCCAAATGGTGTGGGATTACCAGATCATTGGGGACAGTAATACTATATGGGGAAAGGGAAAGGAGGAGTTTTTACACATTAACATGCAACAAATATTAACAAAAGTGCAATGTATAAGTTGGTTAACGTTATAAATATCAAAAGTAGCTAGAGTTCGAACGATGAACAACATACAAACAATTTACTATCACATAAATTACACAAAGTGTATCTTAAATTACATAGAAGTATATAAGTATGTTTGGAGAGAGAGAGAAAACTTATAATTGGCAATAAAACAAAACAAACTTTGCACATATACATACTTATGTTTTATTTTTTATATTTTCTATTAGAACATCCATATTTATTCTTTAAGTTGAATTGGATAGTTGCTGAATTATGTAGGATTAAACTATTAGAAATTCTAGGCGTCTTATAAAACAAACATTCATAACGTAGAAACTATTCCTCAGTTATCAAAAGAAACTTGTACTAATTCCACAAAGTGTTCCTTTGGTTTTGCTTGGATCCTTTGATATTCTTGATCAAGCTTAAGGTTTGAAATATGAAAAAATGGATCTCTTGTGACCTACCTCCAAACATATGATTATCCGTGGCTGTTTTAGACAGATGCGTTTCCATTGCTTCGTCGATTTCATCATTCTGAAGCAAACGAAGTCCTGTTTCCGTTTCTTGTTCTACGACCCTATATAAGAAGTTATTCATTCTTGCCAAACACTTGAAAATATAATTGATTTAATATTGACGCACAAAAATAAAACTAACAAAAAGATATGTTTAACAAAGATGACTTGATTGATTTAAAAAAAAAAAAGGCTCTAAGCCACCATGTAACCAATATATACAGGCATGTGCCAGAAATCGATGACGGTTTTTATGCCGATTAATTTCAATTTCTCTGTAGCTGTCCTAGAAAACGCGGAGATATCATCTTTTGAACTTTGATGTTCGAATGAACAAATGATTGAAGAGTGTTTGCGACTTTTTGTGATTATCAAATTAGCGACTCATAACAAAGACTGTACAAATTCAAAACAATTTTTGCCGCGATATTAAAACAGAGATTTCAAAACAATCAAAAGAGATTTCTGGCACCAGAGAATTGTAATTAGTTTGATATGGGCACATGGCTGATAAAGTCTTAATTAGAATTAATTAAAATGTATTGAAAAAGAAAACCTTTCGGAGAAAATTCTTTTAATGGCTCTGACCTATGACCTAGAATATTTTGGTGGTTGCACTAGTGTTCTAAGTTGATTACTGACTACACTAGGGATTATTATCTATGCGTTTGTCCATATGCAAATTATTCCCTTAATTTTTTTCGATTTTGAAATGAAATTTTATATATGAAAAACACGACTTATGCGAAATTAAACTCTCAGTTTTTAAGTGGAGAACTCAATGCTTTCGAGATCGAAGCTTGTCTGGGGCAGTTTAACACTAGTAAAAAGACTACCAACAAGCAACTATGTTAATCTTTTTTAATAACTTGGCACAGTGGGTATCTTGACAGATGGACTCGCCAGAAAGAAAGAAGCTGCCAACGACTTCAATGGAACAGAACCATTCTGTGGATTGCCTTGGAGCTCAAACGAAAGCTTGATGTTAAATCGCATCAGTTATGGTTCGACACAAAAAACATGAGTACTTATATCGATAACGTTATTGCAAAAAGAACACAAGAAGTACTAGGTTTTTTCTCGGAGTAGTTTCAAGCCTCTTAACACGACATTGCAGAGTTATAAAGCATTTACATGATATGCAACCAATGTAGATTATGTAATGAAGAAGAGCAGACAGTAAAGCATTTGCTATGACAAATTGCAGATTTACCTGCCAAGAAAATCTTAGACTTCTTTATGGATACCCAAATCTCGGAGAAATTGTAATTGTGGGGTTTATAAAAATAGGTCCAATCCATCCCACCCTTCTCATGGCCTAATCTAACCTAGGTGGATTGTTGAAAATTCTGCAATTTAATAGATCTGTCAAAGTTGATTTAAAAATTGAAGTATTTACCTTCAGCTTCAAAGAACTTACTACCCAGTCTATATTTATATGCAAGGACAAATAAATTCATTCAAAAATAAATTGGATACAAAATAATAACTGTATATTTTATGCGTAAAGAAGCTGCAATCTATGCAGACATTAGATTACATTGCATAGTTCTAAAGAAAAATATATGTTTTAATGTGAAGATAATCTGATTAAGAGGCTCATTGAAAATGGGTTAATAAATTACCAACGACCATAAAAGCCAATGCCATTGCATTATAATTTATTCAAATCAATGAATATATATTGTATTGTATATAGAAGTCACAGGATCTGAATTAATTTCCATTTGGTGAATTTTTGAAAGAAAAAGATATATTTGTTACAAATTAAAATGACTAAAAGTCAGATGAAAAAGTTAAATGAAATGTACAAGAAGAGAACACAAAATATAATTAAAAGAAAGTAGTTACAAAACAAAAAGGAGACAACATTTTAAGAAAAATAAATGAAAAATAAATAATTTATTGGGCTAAAGCCATTCATTATTGGGAATGCAATAAATATAACCTTTGATTTTTAATTAAAAAAAGAAATACAAATTTTTAAATAGACACAATAAAATCAATTATCAAACGTAAAATAAAAAATAGTAAAATAAAACAACTTATATAAGAATGATAATGAATCAAAGAAAGACTAACAAATGGATGAATGGAAAACGCAAATAACCTGTGATTGTAAACTTGTAAAGAAAAACAAAATAAATGAATTTAATTAAATAATGTATACAAATTTTGGCCTAAAGTCATTCATTATTGGGAATGCAATAAATATAACCTTTGAATGTTATTTAAAAAAAAAAATAAACATATTTAAATAGATAAATAAGAAAATTCTCTATTGTGAAATAAAAATTAGTAAAAAAAAACTTATATTAGAATGATGAAGAATCCATTCCACATTAAATAAATACTAACAAAATGAAAGAAAGGATAACGCAAATAACCTTTGTTAACTTGTAAAGAAAATCAAAATAAATTAATTTAATTAAATAATATAAAAAAAAAATTGGGCTAAGCCCATTCATTATTGGGAATGCAATAAATATAACCTTTGAATGTTATTTTAAAAAAAAAAAACATTTGTAAATAGATAAATAAGAAAATTCTCTATTATGAAATAAAAAATTGTAAAAAAAAATATATTAGAATGATGAAGAATCAATTCTGAATCAAATAAATACTAACAAAATGGAAGAATGGAAAACGAAATAATCTGTGATTGTAAACTTGTAAAGAAAATCAAACTAAATGAATTTAATTAAATAATGTATACAAATTTTGGCCTAAAGTCATTCATTATTGGGAATGCAATAAATATAACCTTTGAATGTTATTTAAAAAAAAAAAATAAACATATTTAAATAGATAAATAAGAAAATTCTCTATTGTGAAATAAAAATTAGTAAAAAAAAAACTTATATTAGAAGGATAAAGAATCCATTCTGAATCAAATAAATACTAAGAAAATGGAAGAATGGAAAACGCAAATAATCTGTGATTGTAAACTTGTAAAGAAAATCAATATAAATGATTTTAATTAAATAATATACAAAAAATATTGCGCTAAAGCCATTCATTATTGGGAATTCAATAAATATAACCTTTGAATGTTATTTAAATAAAAATAAACATTTGTAAATAGACACATGAAAATTCATTTTCAAACTTTAAATAAAAATTAGTAACAAAAAAAAAAATTATATTTGAATGATGAAGAATCAATTCTGAATCAAATAAATACTAACAAAATGGAAGAATGGAAGAATGGAAAACGCAAATAATCTGTGATTGTAAACTTGTAAAGAAAATCAAAATAAATGAATTTAATTAAATAATGTATACAAATTTTGGCCTAAAGTCATTCATTATTGGGAATGCAATAAATATAACCTTTGAATGTTATTTAAAAAAAATAAACATCTTAAAATAGATAAATAAGAAAATTCTCTATTGTGAAATAAAAATTAGTAAAAAAAAAATCTTATATTAGAATGATGAAGAATCCACTCCACATTAAATAACTACTAACAAAATGAAAGAAAGGATAACGCAAATAACATTTGTTAACTTGTAAAGAAAATCAAAATAAATGATTTTAATTAAATAATATACAAAAAATATTGCGCTAAAGGCATTCATTATTGGGAATTCAATAAATATAACCTTTGAATGTTATTTAAAAAAATTAAACAATTGTAAATAGATGAATAAGAAAAAAAAAGATATTAATAAATATAAAATATCACGGCAAATGAATTTCAATAATTTATAAAATAAAATAAAAATACAAATGAAAAATATTATTACATGTTGTTGTTTCATGAAATCAACAAATCAAAATGATAAATATTCTAATATTCTGCCTTCAGATCAAGAATTTAATATACTTAAAATATTTCACATAAGGTTTATCAAATATGCAATAATAATAAGATAAATTGATGTTATGTGATTTGAAGAAATTAAATTAAATTGTAAATTTGCATTCATATACATTCATATACTAAAAATTAAAATTTCAAAACCATTTTCTTGATTGTATAACCAATTGAATTTAGCCTTTTAATCACAAACATTTTTTATACGCAATTTAAAAGCATTCCCTCTTCCAAAGTCTTGGAAATGCAATCACAAGGATATAAGAATAATTTTTCATTTTTTTTATTTCGATCTCAGCGTATTAGAAAACTTCTTTAGTTAATTTGGTACATCGTAATTTTTTAATTTTACTTTATTATTTTTATTAAATTTTTATTATCTGAAATGAAGTTTATAGTATTTGGAGTAATTTTTTTATGTA
Organism: Amiota communis; assembly: GCA_037043315.1. Classification (NCBI taxonomy): domain Eukaryota; kingdom Metazoa; phylum Arthropoda; class Insecta; order Diptera; family Drosophilidae; genus Amiota; species Amiota communis. The sequence continues at coordinate 2,170,423 of JBAMAV010001191.1, read as the reverse complement.
AAAGTTTTTTTATTTTTTATTTAAATATAATATTTTTTAACTTTAAATTTGAAATACATGCATTAGTTGTCTGAATGAATCGCTTAAATCCTTTCAACTATGTGAATTTATTAGTTTAAGTTGAAATTTTAAAAGTATTTATTATTTTTATTGAATTAATTGTTTTTAATTATAATTTTTTATTTTAATTTTTGAAAATTTTACTTTAATTAAATTTTTGTTTTTTATTAATGAAGAAATTTTTATTAAATTCATTATTAGTCAATGATAACAGTATCTATTCCTAGGTCTTACTGATTCTTTTATTAAATTAAAGCCTCATGGTATATTGTGCTTCGAAATTTATTAAATTTGTGTCTTCTAGACGGTTGCCATTAGCAAAACACATGAGGGAGTCACGAAGATTTAATACTTATGATTATTTAAATTTTCTTTTTTCTTTTTTTTTATTTGGCATTTTATGTGTCGGGTTTTTCTTTTTCTTTTTTTTTTTTGTATGTTTTCTAATTGATATTTTGTGAATTTAAATTTTTATAATTCGAGCGTTGTAATTGGTCTGTTAATTAAATAAAACTAAAACAGTTGAAAAACATTCAATTTTTAATAAGTCAAATGAATTGAGGTGAGGTACCTCCCATGTAAACCATCAGTTAAATTTATGTTCTGATTATAAAAAGGTTTTTATTTTTTGACTTATCAAACTGAAATTTAGACACTATAAGTTTTTCCTTACTCATAAATCATGTAAATTTCATGATCCTATGGTTACCAGGAGGGGTACCTCCCATACAAACCCAAATTAAATGACAAACTAATAAAGAATAAAAGTGTTGATACTCAAACTGTAACAGAGAGTATATAGTGATTGCTAAGAAAGAAAGGTTGAAGCGTGAATAGTATTACATCTTTGGCATAGCCAAATTGAAACTTCTTTAGCGGCGTTGGGCAAAAATTAAGTACAAATTTTGAGTGAAAAAATACAGATTGTAACATTTTTCGGATTCTGTATCTCATGAACTGCACAAGGTAGACTCTTGAAATCATCACAGAATGTGTATTTCTCTTGCCATATCCTAAACAAATAACAAAATTATTGCAAAAGTCTCAAAAAGAGATTACATTTCCACAACATGCAGTTTGTGTGTATAAAAATGTTTAAAACAAAAACATGCAAGCAAACCGATTGTGTGTTGTACAAAAACAAGCAAATATACGAAGAAAAGAGAACGAAACACACACAGAAGCTCGCAGTTGATCCAATTTTTGAGCAAGAGGCGATAGACGGCAAATGTAAACAAAGAAAACAAAAACAACATACAGACGGACCGACTGAAAGACAGACATAACTAAATTAACTGGACAGAATATTTTGTATGAAGATTTTGTATTGTTGTATTTGTTTTGAGATGACGTGTACGATGGCACACATACAATTTTTTTTTTTATTTTGGACATTACACACTTAACTTGCATAAATCCGTTTCTTAAGCTACAAAAATTAATAAAGCAGCACATACGATGGGGTACTATTTACATTTCGGGAATAGCAAATAATAACAAACATTTTTATATGAAAACGGTTTTATTGTTTTTCAAAATCTTCACCATGATGATCAATGCACTTTTGCATTCGTTTAAACTATTTGTCAAAGCAGTTTTTCCATTCCTCTTGAGACACTTCCAAAACATGGTTTTTGAACGCTTCAACTGCTTCTTCGGCGCTCGTAAATCGTTGACCACGCAGTTTATCCTTGATATTCGGCAACAAGACGAAGTCATTGAAGTCATCAATTCGATAATTTGACTGCTCAAAAATTCACCTGTTTGACGAGATGTGTGAGAGCTCGCATTGTCATGAATGCGAATTTCTCTGAAGACTTCCGGCAAACAAATGGTCAGAATTGGCCGTCCTACGTTGCTCAAGCGGAACAGTGGCCACATGATCTATTCGGCCGAAGAAACAGCTGCAGGGCTTAGAGCGCGAACAACTTTTGTTGCATTTGGCTCGTCTTGGAACACCCACACGGTCGATTGCTGTTTTGTTTCCGGTTCATGCGCATATATCCAAGTTTCGTCACCTGTCACGATTTTATACACGTCTTTTGAAACACCACGGTCGAACTTTTTAAACATTTCTTTACACCAATCGACGCGAGCCTTTTTTTGAGCTATTAATAAATTATGGGGTATCCAACGACTGCAAACATTTTTTTTCAACTAAGTGTTCACATGACGATCAGTTATCAGTTCATGCACTGCATCGATGTTTTGTGGCACGATAACTGATTTTGGACGACCTTCACTGAATTCGTCGGCGATCGAACTACGGCCACGAGTGAATTCACAATACCAACGAACTACTGTGGTTTTTGATGGTGCTTTATTGCCATACAAAGAACTGAGTTCATCGACACATTCTTATTGAGATAATCCACGTCGAAAGTTGTGAAAAAACCAAATATTGAAATTTCCATTTTTTGGCCAAATTGATTTTCTTAACTGACTGTAAACGAAACAAATAGCACTTGTACATCAAAACGTTGTGAGTTCGTTTATGCTAAAAAATGTCAAACTTTATTATGGTGTTGCCAGATTTTAGCTATTGACATTAGTGTTGCCAGATCCCGAAATATATATAGTACCCTTCGTACAAGATGAATATACAAAAATGGTAGCCTAGACTATCTATGCCAGCAATCACTGAATCTAAAATCAATCTTATCCAGGTATCACAATTGGCCCCATGATTGCTGAGTGAACTTGGCCTTGATGAGAGAAAAGTGTCTATCCTATTCTATACTATCAAACTACAGTAGTTGATAATGAATCTAGCTGGTACTAAGACAAATGAATACAAAAATGGAAAATCCAAAAATATTTTATTATCCATACGTTTGTTGATGTGTTTAGTTTTTTCGATTCTGAAAAGCAATTTTATGCATTAAAACATGATTTATTCGAGCATTCAATGCCTTCGAGATCAAATTGAAGCCTGTCTGGCGCAGCTTAACACTAGTAAAAAGATTACTAACAAGCAACTATGTCAATCTTTTTTTGAATAACTGGGCACAGTGGGTATCTTGACAGATGGACTCACCAGCAAAAGAGCGGCCCATGTCATCTGCGGAATTCCTTGTAGTTCCACTAAAATAAAACTTAAACGATAGCTTGATGGTAAATCGTATCTTTATTGGTTCGACACAAAAAAATTATCAGATTATCGATAACGTTAATGCAAAATGAAAACAAGAAGTACTATGTTTTACTCAGTTAGGTATCCTTATAGTCTCAGGCTTCTTAACATGACATTGCAGAGTTATAAAGTATTTACATAATATGCTACCAATGTATATTATGTAATGAAGAAGTGGAGACAGCAAAGCATTTGCTATGAGGGCTTAATTTGGGCCACATTTCGACCGGTACATTGGATTTAATGAAATTTCAGATTTACCTGCTAAGATCTCGAAGGAATTGTAATTGTGAGGTTTATAAAAATAGGCTCAATCGATCCCACCCTTCTCCTAGCCCTATCTAATCTAGGTGGATTGATGAAAATTTGATAGATCTGTCAGTGATTTAAAAGTTGAGTTCTTCATATTCAGCTTCGTGGTATACCCAGGCTTAATTGATATGCAAGAACAATAATTTCATTGATAAATTTTTGAAAGAAAAAGATATATTTGCTACAAATTAAAAAAACTAAATGTCAAATGAAAAAGTTAAATGAAATGTACGAGAACACAAAATATAATTAAAGGAAAGTAGTTATTAAAGAAAAAAAAAATACATTTTTATATACATATGATAGTTAATAAACATATGAAATTTTAAGAAAAATAAATGAATTTATTCAAATATAAATAAATAATATAAAAAAATATTGGACTAAAACCATTCATCATGGGGAATTCAATAAATATAACCTTTGATTTTTAATTAAAAAAAAAACTAAACATTTTTAATTAGACACAAGAAAATTCACTATCAAACTTGAAATAAAAATTAGTAAAAAAACAAATAACTTCTATAAGAATAATGAATCAAATAAAAACAAATGGAAGAATGGAAAACGCAAATAATCTTTGATTGCAAACTTGTAAAGAAAATCAAAATAAATGATTTTAATTAAATAATATACAAAAAATATTGCGCTAAAGGCATTCATTATTGGGAATTCAATAAATATAACCTTTGAAATTTATTTAAAAAAAAAATAAACATTTGTAAATAGATGAATAAGAAAAAAAAAGATATTAATACACATATCACGGCAAATGAATTTCAATAATTTATAAAATAAAATAAAAATACAAATGAAAAATATTATTACATATTGCTACTTCATGAAATCAACATTTCAAAATGTAAATAATCTAAAATTCTGCCTTCAGATGAGAAATTTAAAATACTTAAAATATTTCACATAGTAATGTTTATCAAATATGTAATAATAATAAGATGAGATGATGTTATGTGATTTGAAGAAATTGAATTGTAAATTTGCATTCATATACATATAATATTATAATTGGGATCCTCACGAGTTTGCATAAATTGCATAAACCACCGCTGCATAAACTAAGTGACAGTTAGTCCATATAAAAAAAATTTGAACATTTGCGTAAAATTCTGCGACGATTGAGTTGAGTAAATTGCATAGAAAATTAGCGTTGTCACAGTGGTAATTAATTGTCTGGCAATTCTGCCGAAATTATATGACAAAAGTGAAATGTTTTACAAAATTAATTTAAACAGAAAATAAAAGTTCGATTAATACATTATATTCTAATTATTGATTGCAATTTCTGCAGTTAATTTAATTCATTTGACTCTTTCGCTTGATAGATTGGCAGTTATGCTTGTGAGAACAGCTGATTGCATCAATTTATACACCGCCAACAGTTTCGGTACCGAAATAGCTGCAATTTATGCAAACTCGTGAGGACCCCAATTATTTTAGAAACGCATTGAGATACTGCAAGGCAGGGATTTAAGATGACTCCTCCTTTTATGCTGTTACTAATGTTCCCTTAATGTAGATAGTTTTTTCCTTATGCCTGATTTTTGTATAAAAACACCAAATTCATACAATAGTTTGATTTATAAAAAATGTTATTGAATTTAGCATTCTTATGACAAACCGTTTTTATATACAATTTAAAAACATTCCTACCTAGAGTTCTCCTAAGATCAAATATCATTAAAATTCTAGCTGCAAAACTATCGGTAGTTTCGATAATAAAGAATAAAAGTACAATAAAATTCCCACCCAAACTGATGTGATGCTTAGAAGGGAAGGTTGGATGCAACTCGGAGGAACGTGAAGAGTATTACATCTTTGGCATAGCAAATGATAGCCTTCTTTCTGGTTTTATATATTCTTTACAATTTTAATTAATTATTTTTCTTGATTCATTTTTGTTTAATTATTTACTTACAACTTTGATACAATTAATGAAAAAGAATGGGGAATGAACGAAACTATTGCCACGAGGGGTTCAGCTTGATTTAATTTATTAGTTGGTTTTATTATAAATATATATATTTTTATAAATTTATTTTAATTTTCACTGCGGAGAATTAAATATTTGTCTGGGTACCATGATTCAAAAACTTATATATTTTATTTTTTTTGAATCAGTCTTACCTCTTTTAAAAATTTTTTTATTCCACTATTTATTAGGGATATTTCCAATTATTTTATTTCAATAATTTAATTTTTTTTTTTTTTTTATAACAAATTTAATAAAATGTTTTCATATTCAATAATAATTTTAATATGGATCATCTTGAAACTTATTGCAATTTAACTTTAGGTCACACTTAACTTGCATAAATCCGTTTCTTAAGCTAAAAAAAAAACATAAAGCAGCACATACAAGATCAATATATAAGAATAAAATCGATGGTATGATTTCCGATGCCTTCAAACACTAAAGCTAAAAACAATCTTAACCCAGGTATCACAATTGGCCGTATGACTTCTTAGTGAACTTGTCCTTGATGCAAGCAAATTGTCTATCCTATTCTATCTTATTAAACTACAATATTTATCAATGAATGTGACTGGTACCAAGACAAATGGGTACAAAAAAGGTAAAATCAAAAAATTGTTGTCAAAACTAAAAATTGAAGCACAATTTCCTGAAAAACTGACAATGAAATTCCGTTAAAAGTTCGAAGAACAAATCAAGTCAACTTAACTGAATTTAAGTTCAGTTGCTAAAACGCATTGTATGGAATTGAATCGAATTGAACCAAGAAGAACCCATAAAAACAAAACAAGACAAGACAAGTGAACATCGTGTATCTATCTTACCATCTAAGTGAGTTGTTGAGTAGGATAAGTGAGTGTGTGTTTATGAATGGGTTCAAGAATGTCCATGACATAAAACTTACATACATCTGAATGTATGTCGTAAGTGCCAATAAGAAGGAAGAAGGAAGTAAGAGCAAATAAGTCACCCTGTAGCCGAAAGCAATTTCCGTTGCTGTCCGCAATTAAAAAGCAATATCAGAGCGACGCAAACAGAGAATTGATTTTTTATGATATGTGTAACTTGTGTGTTTGTTGTGTTTGCTCCTTGCTCATAAATAGGTAGCAACTGCCTGCGAATGTGGATGCGAATCCGAATGTATTTATGGTAGACACAATCATCATCGTGAGCTGAGATGTTCAGCTTACATACATGTGTATATTTGATGTTCATATTCGATTTATGTTCATACATTGCACTTGTCTTTCTCATATGATGTTAATAAAACTCAATGTTATGCTGAAAATGTAAATGTATATGTGTATCTTTCTAGATGTATCTGTGTTGTCTGCAACTTTTTAAGAGACGTAAAAGAATGTCAATCGGGAAGGTGGTTGACTACTACGTTTTTCAAATAAAGGGTGACTTCTTTAGCTTCCTGACAGCAGTCAGCAGGATATCAAATATGTAATGATAATAATAATAAACAAGTTAGTATGGATGGCATAGTCAGGTGTGAGATACCCTATACCCTCATTCAATCTTAAAGAAAAGGAAATAAAGTATGTATAAGCAATATAAGTACACACTTATATCAATTAAAGCATGTATGATTTCAGAGTCTCAATATAGTTTATTTTAGGGATAAAAGATGGTTATGACTTTCTGTGGTACAATTCAGTTAGTATGGTACTTTCATCATTGAAGGAACTGCACAAGTTATAGCCGCAGATCTTTATAGAAACTTACATATGAAATCATAATCTTGTATGCTTCATACTTTCCGTGCAATACACAATTGCAGGCCTTTAAATACAGGAGAATAGCAAAAATTCAAAATAATAATCATTGATTATAAACCAATAGAGTCTACATATAAATTTTCCTCTGCCTTACATCCATAGTTTATCCATTCAAATTGATCGGAACTTGGGGGCATTATTAGAGTGGGAACAAATCAAGTTTACATATCAATTTTTACTTTGAATGACTTAAAAGCGACCATTATTAATCTGTTGTATCCTTTGAATTATATCCCTAAGGTTCTTCAAATTGAGTAGGAATTAAAATTTTAAAATTTTTCAATGGATGCACAGACGAACATGGATAGATATACATACATACATATGAACTGATAAAAAATGGAAGAAAATAAAGTCAATGCAACATTTTATGCTGTGTGAAATATTTATAACGCAACAAAAAAAAAAATTTCATTATGAATGTTCTGTGATTGAAATATTTCAATGAAATGTGAGTCCTTTTCAAAAATTTTTAAATAAATTTTTTCCATTTTTTTATACTCGTATAGTAAAAAATGAAAAATAAAATCCCAAAAATAAATAATTGAATGAATAAATGAAACAGAACAGAACAGAAGAGAAATATTGTATATACTCATCAGTTAAAAAGAATTGAATTAAGTTCAGTTCAAATTGAAGTTCGAAGTTTTTTGTTGGTTGAGCCAAGCCAAAATGACCTTAATTGCTGTGCTTCGTTGCCACATTTGGCTGCAAGTGACTCGATTTGCAGTTGACTCGATTCGACTGTCAAATGAATAAAATTAAGTGTAGCACATTGTTGTTGCTGTTGCACATTGTTGCTGCTGCTGCTATTGTTGTTGTTGTTGTTGTTGCTGTTCAATTGCAACAACAGTGACAGGATATGTTGTTGCACTAATTGAATGTGGCATGTCGACGTATCTCGAACAACAAAAGCCAGCAACAACAACAACACAAGCAACTTTGAGCATAGCATTGCCATTGCTATCACTATCGTTATTGTCACTCTTGTTATCTTATATCTTTGTCTCTCACATTTTGCTTTATACAAAGTATCTATGTATCTATAAGTGTAGATAGAATGAAATGAAGTTAAGTTTAAGTGGAGTGGATTGGTTTGGAGTGCAGTGGAGTGGCTTTGAGAGTGTATCTCGGAATGCATCTCTTTGCTCGTCGTTGACCACACACACAGTTATATGCAGACATTTGTATGCATCCTATGTACAATATGAATGAATGGTTAAATATGTGTATGTTTGTACATATGAAAATAGCTTCATTTTATTGCACAGATTGCTTTCGACTGTCGACATAGCAACGCAATAAAGCACTACGGTTGTTTTAAGCGACAACTATTTTCAGTTAAAAAATATAAGAAGAAAAATGCAACAGCAAACAAATGACAACAAAATGAGTGCAAAAGATACAAAAACAAGAGTAACAACACTGTCAGTTGAGATATAACCAGACAGCAAGTGGCAATTGTAACTATTATTGCATATGATGATGATGATAGAAAAGTCGCGCAATTAACATGAGCGTATAAAAAGGGTGTAATTTCTTAATTTTAAACTCATATGAGAATGAGCTTTTAATAGCCATGCATAAACTAATTAGGTTCTTAGCGATGCCATATGATGCTAAATGCTTTAGAAGGTATTTTCAGCTTCTCTATACTTCACTTCCATCTAATGGTACTGAAAAGCTCTCATTGTTTCCAATTGTTCAAGCAAAACTGCATCACAGGAACATAGGACTTATTCAAAAGATTTTTATTGCCTCTTGGTCACTGTATTTCCTACATTTGTCGATGCTTATCAGTCCCATCTAGCATATGTGTATCGCTACAAAATTGTGGCCTGTCAATATTCTTGTGATTTAAAAATTTTTTCAGGTAATTAAGTTCCTGTACCTCTACCTAGGTTTTGGGAGGGCTTTGGTATGTTATTTAAACAGATAGGTATGGTTTAAGAATTAGTTTTCCCCTATATCGATCTGGAGATCACACAAGCATACGAGTACAAACTAGGGTCCTTCATATGCCGTTCATTTTCAGAGTGAATACTGATTTCGTGCTTCGTGCTTTTCAAATGATTTCATGGATTTTACATCGATTCGTTAACAAACTCTCTTGCTTCGTTGTAGAAATGCAGGAAGGCAGACATGCAGTGAGTGAAGTTAAAAATTGTAGCACGAACAAGTGAATACTTGTTTGAATGAGTATAAATTGCTTAAAGGCAAACATCATACATATGTATATGCAATACACATATGTATATGTGTATGTAGTACATATGTGTATGTAAACTGCTACACAGACATTGACCAAATTTAACAAGCATCATCGAACAGATTATAATGTGTTAATGTTGTTGCGCGCACATTGCCATAATGCAAGTTGTATGCTGCTCGTGCCTCAACATTTCTGCTCAACGAGTCTTCAAGTAAAAACATTTTACAATGCCAATAATACAAGCGACATCATCATCATCATCATTATCATCCATACTATTATCGTTAAGTAGTTTATCATTTACAATTTCATTATCTTTTCCTCAATGTACATACATATATTTTATCGTATAAAATATCAACTGAACTGAAGAAGGAAGATTCACTTGCCAAAACTTGCTGAGATGCAAACATCAACGACGAGACATCACTTAAAGAGCATTTGGGGATTCTGTAGATGATGATGATGATGATGTTAAAGAATACTAGCAAAAACAAAAAAAAATAACAAAATGTGAAAAACAATTCAATCTAAATAACTTTTAGAATTATGCAAATCGTTGAATTACTTTAGCACATTATAAATTTATGGCATGTCATGTTTTTATTGAGTTTTCTCAACATTCTCCATTCACTTTTCCTCTTTTTCTTCTTGTTCTCTCACTCTTTTGAACACGCATTGTTTTTTATCAACCTTTTATGCCAGGCAGACAACCAATAAAAGTTAAATCGAATCCAAAAATAACACAAAAATTGCTTATACTCGTACATATCTAAAAAGCGTTTCAATATTCAATTCAATTTTTGATTGCCTTGAGAATTGCCTCAGTTTCAGCCGCCATACTATACATTTTTGTGTTTTTACTCTTTCTCTTATATACTCGTACATACATACTATGTATATATATTTTCATGTTATGTAGTGTATGTATATTTTCATCTAAAAAATCTTCACATTTATTTATTGCGTTTAATGTTTGCTCTTAATATGCAAATCAATTCACTTCACTTCAGTTCAACTTCATTCGTTCGTTCGTTCATCCATCCATTTATCCATATTTCCATCCATCCATCCATCCATCCTCACTTCTTTAATCTGAACCTGCTTTTATACATATATTGTATACATATTTCCGATTTGTTCCCGTTTTTCATTTAATGTTGTTGTGAATTGCTAAATTGTATATGAATGGATTTATTTATAGCCATTTTTCGTATTTTCATCATTTTCATTACAAAACTCAAATGCTCATATTCCGATAGATACAATGCTATATAAAGATACAAAAGATACAAATGTCTAGAGTGTGATCCTTAAACTATTGTAAGGCATTGAAGTATAAAATTCTTAAATCACAAACAATAACTAAAAGTATTTATATTCATCGTCGTATATAGTGCACGTACATACATATGTCTGATTGTCTGAGTTCCTTCTTGTGATACTGTATGGTATAAACGAGAAGTAAAGTTATTCTAGTATAGCATATTTATGGAAGTTTTTTCCAAGTTTGCAGTATGGAATTTGTCTGTCCATCGTCGTCTGGCTTAGCTTATTGTAGCTTGAGTGCGCATTCTTATTTGGTTTATAACTTAATAAGAAGTTTGAAGTACTTGTATCTGTTGTTGTGTGTATTCTCCTCTCCACTCTTCTGTTCTGTTCTCTTCTGTTCCGTTCCGTTCAGTTCTATTCTGTTATGTTTCTCAATGTGAAATTATCCATCACATACTTAATGCTCATGCCCATTGAATGAGTGAGTGAATGAATGAATGAAAGCTTAAGAAGTTTCATAAATTGCTAAAAGGTAATTTTATACTTTTAATAATACACTGCAAAGAATGATTTATTCATTCAAAATACTTATCAAATTATGAAGTAAGTTTGTTATTAAATTAATATATAATAGTTGAGAAACTTAATCAGGATCAGTAATGTATATAACAGTAAATTTCAGTAGAAGACAATTACAATGTTATTGGTAATGGGTGTTCACTATATTTTGCATTCCTTGTAGAGATGAGCTAAACAGTGACACAGTGATTCTAAACTGTGATTGAGACACAGTTAATTGATTGATTGTGACTTACTTTGATTCAGTTGCTCCCTAAAGTAAACTGTGTCTTTTCCATCAAATGGCTGTGACTCAATCACAGTTTATAATCACTGTGATTTTGAAATCACTGTTTAGCTCATCTCTAATTCCTTTACGCATTACTTTAATACAATAACCTTTAAAGTTACAAATAAAGCGTTAATGAGTGAATGACATACGTATTCGTTATTTCATCTTGGGCAAGTTATATTCTAAGGTCAATGGATGAACTATAAAATTTACAAGTATCTGATCGTTCTCTTAATACGCCTATAAATATGTTTATATTTGCACAATTCTCCAAACATATTGTATTACGAGATAGTTTATCTATATGTATACATAAAATAGGACGAGAAAATTAGTTTAACGCCAAATAACTCCAACACCGTTTGACCGATCAGCATGAAAATTGGCATGTATAAGAATTTCTTCATAAAGAATGTTTATATGCTATCCACTTTGTTGTAACTCGCCAGTTTTTATATATTTTCATATTTTTTTTTTTTAATAATAAGTGCATTTATTTTGACTTTCATTACGCTACCATACAAAAAGCTCATTACTATAAAACTCCGTTTCTGTTTGTTCAATTATTGTATGTTTTTTAAAAATTAACGTTAGATGGTATGTCTCTCCATCGAAAAATTATGCTATTATTAAATGTTGCATTGCTTATCATAAAGCAAATATAGTAAAATATCATTTGAATTGAATTGAACAAGAATTTGAGCTTAGCCATGAGTTTTTCCTACATCAAACTCAACTTTTCTTCTTCGTTTAGCTTTACCATCCCCTGGTCTTTTAAATTATCACATAAGCACTTTCACAAATAGATGATTTTTAATCAGGCCAAAGATGTCTACATAAATTATTAAAAAATTGGTTTGTTACTCCCTTGGAAGGATTAAAAATCAAGAGTCTTCATAATGATTTAAAATAAGCCCATGTACTCTTAATCGTGTAGCTTCATACGATGCTAGTCTATATATTTGATAAGAACAAAGTCCTCTCACTTCCTTAAATTGTAAGTATTGAAAGAAGTTAAGAAAAGTACAATATGTTTTAAGTATTGGAATATAATCTCCTTAAACTATTATCTTCATGCATTCATAAGGATTCTGAGGCCTCAATTTAAAATCTTTTAAATTTGCCAAAACTTTTCGTATTTATCTTAAGCAAGTATTTAATTTTTTACACTTCTAATGTCTTAGGCAATTAAGGGTTTTCATATCGTTATATAGATATCAATTTCACTAGATTATGCACCATGTAAGAATGTGTTTCTTTCATTCCTTGACTTAATTTCTTTTATTTTTATTTATTTTCTTTTCATTTATTTTTGCTTCTGTAAATGAAGTTTATACTAGCTACATACTCGTGTAGTAAGGAATTACAACCGGGGCATCATTATCTAAAGACTTATAAAGAGCAGCAACTAGAGGCAGTTACCTTTCTATCAACCTACATAGAATATATTTATGTATGTACATACATATGTACCTACATATTTATAAAGCGTGTTGCATGCTGCTGTGTGCCAGCAGGCGTGGTGGCAGGTCTAAAGGCAACAAACAAACAACTCCTCAAATATTCGCATACTCATTCATATTTATTCACTCAACTCAACTCAACTCAATTTGACATGACTTAAATGCTTTGATGGGGTGGGGTTGATGGGTGGAAGGGGAAAGCTAGGTAGGGAGCAACATAAAGGTTGCTATTGCCACATATTAGTATTGATATTGTTCTTGTTGATGCTGCTGCTACTGCTGTTAGTGAGGCCCTGCGTATTTGTGGCCCACCCACGCTTATTTGCAACTTCCGAGAAAAACATGCTAAATGCTTAGTTTGCCATTTATTGCTTGCGCTTACTTTTCTTGTTTTGTTGTTGTTTTTATGCTTCTTCTCTTCTTCACCCCCATCTCTTTATGCTTGTGGTGCTTCTTCTTCCGATTCTTCTTGTTCTCTTAAGTTGTTTCTTCAACTTCTACACTTGAAACGCTTGTTTAAGCTGTTATATGCTTCTTTATTTGTTATTGCTATTGAGTTTTTTTTTCCTATTCTTTACTTTTATTTTGTTTTGTTTTTGAACAATTTGCAACATGTTTCATTGTCTGTCTGTATCCGTATCTGTAAATGTATCTATGTGTACTTTCCTCCTTTTCTAGTGTTTATTGAGGGTATTTGTATTCTACATACATATATCTATGTGTGTACTACTATATGGCAAAAGTCAAGGTGGAATTTACTCGTTGTCGATTCGAATTTTGCACGAAAGTGGAAAAGTTTTTCTGCAAATGTTCTTTCTGCTCTCGATGGCAGCAGCGCGCGTTCTACGAAATTGAAGCAAACTAAGCAATTTCATTGGAACTTTATGCAAAAAAAATTATACGTATAATAATAACAACAATATGGAATACATGAAATTTATGTACGTGCAAATGTATCTTAATAATTATGGCGCTTGCTTTATAACTAAAAATAAATTACAGAAATAAACCAAAAATAAATTACTGTTAAAATTAATTGGGCTCAGCGTATTTAATGCTGAGTTTAAAGTTATTTACACCCGCAATTCGGCAACATATTGAAACAAAAATGAAAATATTGTAGTATGACAGAAATTCAGTGAAATTATTGGATGTCAACAAACTTGAGTTGAGGTCAATTTATTTTTCGTATACTTAAGTCTGTGGAATAACAATTTCAAGACAAGATTCTCGGGTAGAGATGATTGGAGGTGGGGTAACGTCATTGAACGGTCTACACTGATGGATCCAAGACATTAGACGCTACAGGTGCAGGCATCTTCTCGGAGGAGCTAACAGCTCAGCTTTCATAACGTCTACCTGACTGGTGTAGCGTGTTCCAGGCAGAAATCTACGCAGTCTAACAGGCGGCAAAATTCATTAACGCCTTGGGGGATTCCACGAGGCTCATATCGATTTATGTTGACAACCAGGCCACTATCAAAGCCCTGTCGTCCCACAGCTTCAAGAGTAAAATCATACGCAGTGTGGTTGAAGCTCTTAACCAGGCTCGGCAGCACTCTATCACACTCATCTGGGTGCCGGGTTACTTCGGTATCGAAGGAAATGAGATGACGGATGAGTGTGCTAGGAAAGGATCGGTACTGCCTCAAGTTACCGATATTCATAGACCCCTACAGAATATACTAACATGCCTTCACGTAAAGACCAGAGATCAAGCAGGCAATAGGTGGGCAAGTGATTCTGGTTGTATTGTTGCAAGAACACTCTGGTCTTGCTATCAACTAAAGAGAACCTCCGAGCTCCTACACTTTAACAAGAAAAGGGTTCGGACGTTGACTGGAGTTATGACGGGGCACTGCACCATCCGGCTGATGGCCCATAGGATGCAAGTTCCACACAATGACTTCTGTCGTAGCAGTGAAGACGAGTAGGACCCGGAGAGCACCCAACACCTCCTCTGTGATTGCCCTGCACTACTCAGTAGGCGAGCCAGGTTTCTAGGGAAACCATTCTTCGAAGACATGGGTAGTTTGGCAAAATGTCCTTTGTCCAAAATGTTTTTTTCAGCTATCACAATGGGCTTTTAAGGCTTTTGGGTGAACTCGCGAGCAATCGCGAGTGGCCTGTATAACCTAAACTAAGTCTCTTTGGGTAATAGAGAGAGGTAAGTAGTCGCAATGCTTTACTAATGCACTTGTTAATGGAAAAGGCATAGAATATTGATAGAATAAAAACTCGGCTCATTCATCACAATTATTTATGCAAAACAAAGATCTGCGCAAATATCGTTTCACACTTTAACTGATAACCAGAAATCAATTCGTGTTAATCATTCCAAAGAGTTCAGAAATGATCAAAACTTTCTGAAAACAATTGTTACCGGAAATGGATCATAGTGCTTTCAATGCGATCCAGAAAATAAGCATCAAAATGGAAATAGAATGGAAAAATGGAAGTCATTTTTATGATATTCGGATCATCCAAATAGCTTCGACGTGTGCTTT
This sequence comes from Amiota communis, assembly GCA_037043315.1. NCBI lineage: Eukaryota > Metazoa > Arthropoda > Insecta > Diptera > Drosophilidae > Amiota > Amiota communis. The sequence continues at coordinate 2,154,837 of JBAMAV010001191.1, read as the reverse complement.
GAAGGCTATTCTAGAAAGCAAGCTGGATCATCACTTGTTTGTTGGATTCTCCCGACTAGTTGGGTCTACGTACCGGAATCACCCGACTTTGGTCGGCCAAAGACCATGCCGCCAGGCTGTACATGAAGCAGCCATCGTGGCTTCAACTGTACATACTACAACCTCCTCTTGCAGTTACAATAACAACTACGGGTTTGAATGACCATTGCATCAATGTAAACATCGTATTGAAGCAAAGGGATAATAATTTGAAAACAAATTTAAAAAATACAGGTACTTAAATATACACTGTGTATATATAGAAACAAATGTAATTTACATTAATTAAAATTATTTGAGAATAACTTCTAGTACATGACAATCTCGAGCCTTCTGTAAGAATTAAATAATCGAAGTCTGATTTTCTTTCCTTTTTCTAAATCATAATTATTTATTTAATGCCATAAACACTTGGTCTTCTCAAAGAACTTAAGACAAATGATTCCGTCAGTCCATAATCTGCACTTGAATACATATTTTCTTCGTTCCACAAGAGACAGTCCGAGTAGTACATTCAAGCACAAAATTATCTCATTTCTTTAGATGATTTTTAAAGAAATATTGTTTTTATTTTCTTTGACTCAAACTCTTATTGCAAATTGAACTAGAATATCGGCAACGCTTACGTTGGATGACTATCATAGTAACATAAGCGCTCCTCTTCTCCAGACTTGTAACATCAACAGTGTGTGGCATTTAAAGAATATTACTACGGGTTACCTCATTATTATTCATTGACTTTCGTTTAGCTTTATTTAAAAATTTACAATATGTCCGGACATCATTTTTTATCTTACCAACAAAACTATTAAACTACAGATTAAAGCATTTTTAATATTACTTACACATACATATGTATGTATGCATTTTCTCTTTGAGTTATTTCACTAAGATCAAAGCACACATTCTGTCATATATGAGTGTATTCATATATTCCTGCATTCATTCATTCAATTACTTAGTTACGCATTTTTTACAAATATTAATCCAACAACTATCAATAGATATCAATAGATAAGTCTGTGTGTGTGTATGTGTATCTGTGGCATGTTGAATAAATCCACATATCTGTTGAATGTTGCATGGTGCCTCTTTCGCTAAATTGAATTGCCTTTTTAGTTGCACGAATTCAAAAGATTGATGATGAAAGGAGAGAATCGGACAAACGAACAAAATATGTTTGTACATTTATGGAAGAGAAAAAATATTTGAACAAAGGAGGAGAGGAGGAGTCTATGGTGCATACAACATATTGCAGTAAAAATAGATTCAAAGATACAAAGCAGCAACATCAGCATCAGTAAAATAAATGAAAGAAAAAGCAGTATTTCGGAAATTATTCAACCCTTGCGGCCATCAATGAATGAACTGTTGATGTTCATAGTAAAAAATTTTGTACCAGTACCACCAGTAGTACTCCCTCCAATAATTTAACTGTTTGTCTGTCTGACTGTGTGCGCTTCAGTAGCAGCAGCAACAGCAGCAACATAATGTCTGGATTTAATGATGTCGTTGATGTTGCAACATTTATGATTTGATTTGCTTTTGGACGACAGATGCGACGACAACAACAACAACATATTGACATGCAATAATTAGACTTTAAATGCTTTGAGATTTATAACAGGAAACTGAGAAATGATAATAATGACGATGATGTAAACGATAGATAAAAGATACGAGAAATTCAAGATGCAAATGTGAGTGCACACCTCAAAATGTGGCACCACCGCAAATCAATTCAATTCAATTAGCGCTCACAACATTTTCTTGTTGTTTTCAATGTTGCTGTTGCTGTTGCAATTGAGGCAACATTGTTTCATGCGTTTTATGTGGCAATTACATTAAGCAGTGCACCTTTAGCTGGCCAAACAACCTCTCATCCCCCCACAAAACTCCCTCACTTTGGATACACATTGATACAGATGAAAGCACAAATCCGGCTTGAGTAAAAAGCTCAACCATAGATAGACTATGAAGTCCATGGTGGCATGGGCATGGGCATGAATATGGGGTTATATGTTGCAAAGAGAGTGTGCAAATGTGGTAGCAATTTGTCGTCGTGTGCTTTAGTTGGTGGCATGGGTTGTGCAGCAAAAATTTTGCGTGTACAAAAGCAACGGCAATAACAACATGGTATTACATACTATATAATTTCGATGGCAACAACAACGGCAAGAGCAACAGCAGCAGCAGGTGGAAGAGGTCAACTGGGCGGTCGCCGGATATGAGTTTTGTGGTAAACGTCGGTGTGGGCGGCATGCATTGCATAAGTAGAAGGATAGACGTAGACATCCAAGGCTGAGTGTGATGTTCTGTTGTGTTGCATTGTATTGTGTGGTATGATGTAGTTAAGCCAGTCAAACTGTCTGTTGCAATAATGGCGCAATTCGCCTTTAGGGCAGCAGGCAGCTTGATGTTTCATGTACCATGGAAGCCCAGCAATAGACCAAATTGAATCGAATTCATAATGGAAATCGAAGTTTGAGTTGTTGAATTTGACCATGCAGCATGCAGCATGCTATGTATAGATGAATGCTTGATTATGATGATGATGATGATGATGACTTTCAATTTTATTTCATTTTCAAAATTAAATGCATTTTGTGTCTATTTGATTAAGATATATATGTATGTATATCCTCATCAACTACAAGTATTATAGACTTTAAAATCTGACTCACACTTGTTTGTATTCATGATTTCTAATAAAATTTTGACAACATTCTGTGGATTTGATTGCAATTATCTTTTTGAATTTTACATGCACTTTGTCAATTGTTCAATGATTTCATTATCATCATTTTTCTTTGCTTTAACAATTGAAGAATATTAGACAATTTCAAATTTAATTTTATGTTCAATAAATGAAGAAAATTGGATCAATCATAATTAAAAACTTTCGAAACAAAATGACTACAGATATCCTTATTCCAAGGCAGCCAATGGTATTAATTTTTGTTCCAAATTATTTGATTTGAAAATGAAAAACTAAAAAATTGGCGCTGTTCAATTTTAGATCTTTAATTGGCAGGTAGAAGCATAAAGAATGAAGATGAACAGTGGTTGTTTCCGAAGTTGCTGTGGAAGATGTCGTAACATTAACGGATACCTTTACATTCAAGTGTTCTTCCACAGCCATGTTTCATGCAACAAGCTCATTTGCGCCAGATGCAGTAAAGGAGAGAGGATTCAAAGTTACTTCGAAAGCATCCAACAACGAGCTCAGCAGCTTCCAAAGTAATTACGCTTTAGTTGGGATGTTCCGATACTTTCATATGATTTATTCCCTAATCAGTTGACAGTTTTAAAGCAATTGAAAATGCTAACATCAATTGATGTTGACATTATTTCAGAGAGCGAAAAGATACACGAAATATTACTCCAATCATATACTTAGTTCGAGATTTCCATTACAAAGAAATATGTAGATGCTTAAATTTATTGAATGTTGTGGAAATAGTATAGAAAGTGAAAATAACAGGTTGTTCTCTTTGTCATCCACACATAAATACTCACACAAATACAAAAATGAGGCTTATTTATTTATTCAATGACAACAAAAAAACTGTCAGCTTTAAACTAAAAATAAGAGATTTAAAATCAAAGAATTACAATAATAAAAAACATAATATAAAACAGCACCCTCTGACCCGATGGGGGAAGTTTACAACACTACAACACTAGCGAGCTATGCCCCTACTCACAGCCATGTGTGGTCAGAGGCACATAAGCTACACAGAGGGTACAGCTGATCAGCAAAATCCAGTGCATGCAGCCAGTGAGGTCATGAATCCCGTAGGCAACGAAGAATGATTGCATTAATTGATTCCGGAGATAATTCAGGAGAGAGAACATGATAGAACTTTTCATAAAACTCTGAAAGGATCATGAAGGGCAAAGTTAGTAGTGCATGTATTTAAAACTAAAGGGACAAAATTTCTCGTAGGACTACTAGGGATAGAAAAGTTGAAATGATTTAAAAGCTCTGGAGAGTCAATGTTTCCGATTAAGAGCTTATGAAAAAAGGAAATCCCTAGAGTAATTCTACGATGCGCCAAAGACGGAAGACTGATAAGTAGGAGTCTATCAGGGAAATTGACAACCGGGAATTAGGATTCCAGTTGAGGTCACGAAGAGCAAACAGAAGGAATTGTTTCTGAACAGATTCGATTCGATCTTGATACTTTAAATATTGCGGTGACCAAATGCAAGAGCAATATTCGACACAAAAAGAATCTTAGTGGTATAAGGGTCATTAAATTCAATAAACCAGCGTTTGATGAAACCAAAAACACTTTTCGCTTTGTTTACAACAGAAGAGACGTGCTGGTTAAAACACAGCTGAGGATCAAACAGGACACCGGGGTCATTAAACGTAGAGTCTCGCTCAAGTAGGACATTGTCAATCTTGTAAGTAAACAAATGAGGCTTACACCGATGATATGTCATGAGCTTACATTTAGAAATATTTAGATCTAAATAATTTGTCAAGCACCAAGTACGTAAAGAATAGCAAATTTGATACAAAATGAACATCGACAACACAAATGGTTGCGCTCTCTCTTTTTTCATGTACATACTATAACCCTGCATAAGTTTTTATGATAACAGATACCATGCAAGTAAAAACAAATTAAAAAGGAAACATATTAAGAAATAAAGGAGGTAAATAATTAAACAAAAAAAAAACGCTTTCTATTTTCGATTCCTTCTGCCAATATATCAATATGAGCAACATTGCGGGCCTAGGTCATTTATCCGATTGTAGAAAGAAAAAAATTATACAAGCAAAACATCATTAGAATTCAAAAAAGTAAATATTAATATAAAAAAAAAAAAAAATGCTAAATATTACATAAACAAAACTGAGTCAAATAATTTAAAAACAAAAATATATAACTCCAAGTTATTCCAATTATAGCTATGGTCCCTGTCTATTTAGGGCTTTGTCATACACGATGTATAACCTTCAAAATTATAATCAGTTATAGTATTGAGTATTCAGTATTAAAAAATAAAAAAAAACCACTTATGATGAATAAAACAAAAAAACTGAAAAGAAACCAAAAAAAAAATAAAAAATTTAGAGTTAAAAATATAAACTCATTTTCCAATTTCCACTAAACCATAAATAAATATTAGACGAAGAGTGTCAAACTTAAAAACTTCACTTCAAGAACGTAAATAAAAATTGTGTACAAAAATTTATTTTTCATTTCTCATTGAAGGTAGACTGAGATCAATACAAATTAATTCAATAAATGTATATGGAGATAGACGTCACTTGAAGAACGTAAATAAAAATTGTTTTAAAAAAATTATTTTTCCTTATAATAAAACTATTAATAAATCAAACAAAAACCAGAAAGAAGGCTATCATTGGCTATGCTAAAGATGTTATACTCTTCACAGTCCTCCGGGATGCAAATTTACATGGTTGATGAATATGGATCAGAAACTTATAGTATCCAAAATTCAGTGCGATACGTTAAAAAACAAAAAACTTTTTCTTACAAGAGCATTAATTTAAAGGAGGGTTTGTTTGGGAAGTACCCCTCCTGGTGACCCTAGGATCGTGAAATTTATACGGTTGATGGACATAGATCAGCAACTTATAGTGTCCAAATTTTAGTTCGATATGTTAAAAAACAAAAAACTTTTTCTTACAAGAACATTAATTTAAAGGGGGGTTTGTATGGGAGGTACCACCATCTCTAATTTATCAAATCTTAAATGATTACATTAAGCAAATAAGTACATATGTGTGGTGTAGTTTTCTTAAGGATTTTGTATTGAATCATACATTATAATTGCGTTATTAATGGGTCTGGTACTTAGGTGAGTCATCAAGATTCGTGGCATCATGAGTTTGAGAAATAGTAGTGTTTTAAGAATTATTGGATCATAAGTATTATGATTCGGCATGTATGTTATGACATGCTACCCTGAATTTTATTTTATGTGCCACATTGGTTGCCGCTGCGACTGGAATATAAAATAAGATATTCATATGTATGTTGTTTGTTAGGGGTTGAGTTGTTATAAATATAAAAATATTTTAGGAAAAAATTGAAAAGCATCGATTAACTAAATCTTAGGGAGTTTTGAATTTTCCAACATAAAAACAGAACTTTCTGCTTAATGCCAATTGAACTCATTACCTCTAGGTCAGGGCTTGAACAGAGTTGAGCACCTATGAAGAGATTCTAGACCGCATGCTAAGATAATATGTCATTTCCAATACAGAAAGACAGTCTTACAGAAGAATACCAATGAATAATGTGTTCAGATGTTCTGATAACTACATTATAACATAGTCTGTCTGGAGAGTGTTCCTGTGAATTTTAGTGCGAATTCTGTTGTCGAGAAATTGGTGGATAAAATTTTGCATATAAATCTTAGAGACATATTTGAAAATCAATAAAGGCGTCTCTGTCAAACCTCCTTTTGAAATTGATTTGTTTCACACAAATTCAAACAATGATTCGATTGACCATGCGACGTCGGGCCGGATACACTATTAGTATTTTAATAAAATAGATCATCAAGAAACAGTGGGTTTTGAACACCACTATCGTATATCCATAATTTGTCAAATCCAAATCACATAACATACATTTTCTTATTTAAAATAAATATTATGTCAAATATTTTTAGTATTTTAAATTGTTGATCTGAACGCATAGTTTAGGAATTGTTATAATTTTGATTTGTTGGTTTCAATATGTAATAATATTTTTTATTTCTCATTTCTAATTAAATTTTTGAATTCATTATATTTTTTATTGTGTATATATTTTTCTTTACACATATTTATTTATCCATTATTTTTACTTAATTTTTTTTTCTTTATTTTATAAATGTTTGGAATTTTTATTCTTCCACATTTGGTAGTTGTTAAGTGCGCGGCGTTTTGGAAATTCCAATTTCTTTTATTAATGTTTTATTACAATTTTTTTGTTTTATAACTAAAATACTTTAGTATGTTCATAATTGAAATCCTAAGCCCAATATTATTATACCATGTATTATTTGATTAAATTCATTTATTTTTCCTAAAATTTTCTTTTGTTTATTGATTCGTTTGTTTGTATAAAAAATTTTTAATGCAAAGGAATTACACCCCATTTGCAAAAATTTGATATAATCTGAATTTTCATTTCATTTTATAGTTAATAATTAATTTAAAAATAGACATTTCATTTTAAACTATATAATAGCAAGGAATTTTTCATCCAACGTTTGGACGTCTTCTTAATAAAAATCATATTTTGCATTACATTATTTTTCAACAGATAATTTTCTTGATAAATTACTTCCATTTTTTTTTATATATTTATTGTATTCCCCATGATGATGGTTATAGCACAATATAATTATATCATGTATTATTTAATTAAATTCTTTTATTTTTCTTAAAATTTCTTTTGTTTATTGACTATCATTTTCAATACTTATTTTCTCTATTTATTTTTACACTAAAATAATTTGGATTTTCATTTCATTTTAAAATAAATAATTAATTTAAAAATAGACTTTTGATTTTAAACTATATAATTGTAAGGAATTATTTACCCAATGTAAACAGAATCCTTAGCTTCTTCTTCTTTATAATCATATTTTGCATTACTCATTTTATGATTAATTTCAAAATTAAAAATCAGAGGTCATATATTTAATGCATTCCATTATGATTATTTTGGTGATTACTTTAAAATATTCAGTTGATTAAATATCCAAATACTTATACCAAATACCAAAAGTATGAGTGGATTAAGATCTATGTAAGTACTTTTAATGAATAGAGTTCCAACTAAAGATCAAGTACAATAAATACGTCTGTCTTAGTTCCATATATAATATTCATACATGAATTAAGGTTCATATACGATGGGTATAATGAGTAACGTTGGATTAGGCACTCATATATGAATAATTGAATCGATGTCCTTTTAATTATCTAATACATGCCACAAGTATGGATTGAAGTCCATATAAATGCCATTGTATATAATGTGCGAATAGATAGAGGTCCTTCTCAGTAGAATATACCATAACTATAAATGAATCATAGTTCATCATACTACTAAAAATAATACAAATAAAGATAATCAAGTTAAGATATGCTAATGCATTTATGAAATAAGCTTAAACTCATTTCATATGTATTTATCCACTCATACACTACTGCAAATAGAAAAAAGAGAGAAAACGAGGGAGAAGGACAGAGCTACACTAGTGTATATAGAGGCGACCGAGTTAACATTTTCCGTATGCGAAGTCGAAGCCGCTCATTTAATATTAAAGTCACAAAATGTAAGCTAATTGAAAACACTTGGGTTATTTATAGTCATAGCAACATGTTGATAAAACACTTGACAACCAAAGCAAAGCATGAGTCTCGTGCGTTCTTCCGAGAGAGAGAGCAAATTGTTATATTGAATCAATTTTAATGTATTAAGTTCAGCAACATGTTGCTGAACCAATAAAACCAACAAAACGATGATGATGATGATGATAAACTGTATTATAATGATTTGTAAAGTGAAACATTTATTTGTATGTTGAGTGTAGCTGTATAAGTGAGCAAGTGAGTGAGTGAATCTGTTTGTAGATGAGAGTGTATATGTGTGTTTGCTTATAATGAAATGCATTGGGAGTCCATTAAGCGCATGTTGTTCTGTCATCATTTAATGCTTTTAATATAATTGATATAAGAACCATGACAGAGAGAGAAAGCAAAGAAAATGAAAAGAAACAAAACTATACAGAGTAAATTGAAGAGAATATTTATGTGCTTGTGTGTGTGTATCTGTGTGGGGCAGAGCATGAAATCAAGAAGAAGCAAGCATAACATAACGTATGCAACATTGCGCATAATAAAAATACTAGGCCCCCACAACGCAGAATAATGTTGCCACCGTGATTGCTGCTGTTGCTGTTAAATAGGATTTATTGTATTGTATAATAAATTTAATTATTTATTTATTCATTAAGTTAATTATATACATATGTTGTGTTGAAATGCATTTAATTATAAAATAAAAAGTAATAAATAATAAATAAATATTGCTATACTTTCCACTGTTAAATGGAAAATATTTGCATATGTGTTTATGTGACAACAAATTCTATTAATAAAAAAAATTAATTAATTAATTTAGATTCTTCTAATAAAAAATAAGAAGCAAAATGTACTATCTTAAATAAGTATCTCAAATGAAGCATTTTTTATTTATTTTAATATTTTTTGTATTTATTTTCGATTGTATAGCTTTGGATGATGGACAATTGATCAGAGCAACTGCTTCAGCAACAGGAGGTATCGATACTGAAGTCACTTTAGTCGGTCTATCAAATATCTATTCAAGTCATGCATACAACAACCCTTGAAGAATATCAAGTAAGAACATTAAAAGTATTTAAAATCTTAATGGTAACATCATCTACTTTATTCTAAGAGGCTCAACGGTATGAAGGAGCTTCGATCATATTCCCACACGATTTATTTATACGGATGTTTTTAAACGTCTAACATAGTGAAACAGTGGAACCAGGACCCAATCCAGCCTATATGAATCATGATATGCTGCTCTTCCTGAACGGAGACGTATTATTTGATGGTCATTCCATTGGTATAGAGTTTTATTATGTTAAACTTCAAACAGAGAAATTGTACAAAATTAATGACACTGGAAGAATCACATATATCTCCGGGAATTCAAAAATAATCTCTCTATAAATAATGACGATCTATGAAAATCAACTCATACTGACGCCATTTGGGAAACAATGCTATTAGTCAGAATGATTTGACATCGAACACATACAATTTTGGGATTTGGTGAATTGGATATTGCAAAAACATTAACATACCCTTACTAAAATGTTAAGCAAATTTCATAAAATTATTTAATTATTTTATATTATTTTATTTTCTATTTAATTCAATTATTTTACAAATTTTCTTTCATTTTTATAAAAACCTAAGATGTTGTTTGAATCCTCTTCAGCAACATGTTGATGTTGCTGAAACTTTGCCAATTCAATCGTTTGTTGATTGTTCGTTCGCTCGTTCATTTGTTCGTTAGTTTGTATCTTTTCTCGTTTATAATATCTCTGTCGCTGTTTGCCTCGAAGTCAACGTAGACGTTAACATCATCGTCTTTATCGTCATTTCATTTTCAATTGACTCTTGAATTGCTTTTACTTTGCTGTTTGTTGTCGTTGTCGTTGCCTTTACTTCATTTCACTTTATTTTGCTTTACTTAATTTTTATGAGGGAGACAGACGACGAGACCTCTAAGTTTGTGAATCTGTTTGTCTGCCTGTATGAAGATGATTATGATGACTATGGGATTCCAAACTCTGGAGATGTCGTTAGCATTTTGAAAACTCACAATTCACAACAAAACATTCTCGAAGTCATTAAATTGTATCTTTTTCTTGTTGTTTATTGTTCGTTTTGTCGCTCTCTTTATCGTTGATTCGTTCCTTCGAACGAAATATACTTACTATATATGTATGTATTTTGAGATTTTCTTCATCGTTCGTCATCTTATTAATGTTATTTATTATTGTATCTTGATTTACTTTTGCTAACATAATTCAAAGTATTCAATTTTGGATAGATGGATGTGGATGGATGGATGAAGGAATGAATGTTTGCTTGCGTGCGTGCGTTCTTGCACAAGTATCTGAGTGAGTCTATATATGATATTAAGTTGAATTGAGTTTAAGCTGCTTTTGTGTGATTTTCATAATTTTTGCCATAATAATTTCTTTCCTTTCCTTATTCCCTTTATGATTTTCTGATTGTTTTGAACTCTATTCTGTTGCTGTTGCTGTTTATGACTTTTATTATTCTTATGATGATGATTATGATTTTTGAGCGTAGAAGCATAAAACACTTGAAGTATTTTTGTACATTTGAGTGCGTGTTTAAGTATATCTATGTACATATCTTTGCTATATAAATAACTTTATATCTTTAAAATCTTCAATACAATTCAATTTAGTTCGTTCATCATATTCATATTTCTTATTTATTATTGTTGTTTATTTTAGGTTCATGGTTTTCTTTCTTTTTTTCATAATATTCTTCTTGTTATTATTATGATGATTCTATCTTTACCTCCTGCCTATTTTATTTTTTATACTCGTATTTATCTTGAGTCATCCAATTACGAGATGCTGCGACAACGAGCAACATTTAAATGAACATCAATTGTATGTGGCACGTTGCTACTTACGAATAGTATTTATATGTAATTATGTGCGTATTTCTGTTGATGATTATGATGTTTATTATGCAGATGACGATGATGATTATGATAATGTCGTTTTTATTATGGCTAATGATGTTTTTCTTTCTGTTTCTGATTCCAATTCTGCTTCTAGTACTATTTATGTGTAGTTTATATATTTATTTTTGGCTTCGTTGAGGGCAACGAGTTCAAAAGCGCAATGGAATGCGTTTCGCTTTTATCTGTCTACATTCTCATACTCATATTTACGAATGTACGAGTATTTACATTTATTTGTATTTGTATAAAGAGTATCTATTGCTGTTATTTGTTCGTTGTTGCTCTCGTGTTTGTTGTCATTGTACTTATTATTCGTTTACATAATTTAATGAATCTGTGTCTCTTTTAAGTTTGTTCTTTTATTTGTGTTTGCATATGTGATTTGTTCCTTTTTTTTTTATTAATTGAAATAAATGAGTTAACATATTATGAAATCATATGAGAAATTATGAATTTTAATTATTTATTATTTTGTTTATTTATTTAAAAGATATATGAAGATTTATGTAATGCATAAATGGAAAGGCAAACGAGATCGCATTCATAGAACTTTATGATTAAGATTAACAAATTGAAGTTCAAGATATGGCAACCTGATAGCAAATTTCATGTACATCCTTCTGGTAACTAAGAATGGAATCCTTATTATACCTAAAAGATGCTATGAGTATTATGTAGGGAGGGGTAAGCGCTAGTCAGCGCCCTACTACGTATAGAAAAACATTAATGCCACTTTATAACTTTTCTTATGGCATAACATCGAAATGATCAGATGTACATATTTGATCACTTTTGAATATGAATATTTGACAATCTTACTGATTTTTAGTATTCCGTACCCAAAGGGTACCTACGCTGTCTGTCCGTCCGTCCGTCAGTGAAGATAGATCTCCTGAACTGTATTAGGTAGACTGTTAAAATTTTCACAGAGTGAGGTAAAAAAGTGCTCCAATATGCATCCTTTGTGTGCGGTTTCGACTTCCATTTGACTGATTTTTTTATTACTAACTTCCTTTCAGTTGACGTTGCTCTCATAACAAGCACCCCTCTTCTTAGTCTATTCTTTTAAAATCGTAGAATCTATGGCATTTAAAGAACATTTGCTCAAATTTATTTCTAGCAATACTATGCATTTTCAAATCATAAAATCTTCATTTTGTGCACACCTAGAACAACATTATGAATTTCTGATAGGCTCCATTTATCCATTTATCTTATTAAAAATTTGAATAACTATAATTCACCACCAAAATTAAAAGAACAATTAACAATTTTATTTAATTTTGTTTTCTTATATTTTGGTTTTTTCTTTCACAAAATCAAAGTTAATTGCACTCAAAGTCGACGAAGTTCTTTATGAAATGAGAAAATATAAACTTCGGGATAAACACACTCAAACTCAAAAATCTATTCAACTTAATTAATTTCTTGCTTTTAATGCTCATGAAATTGTATTCAATCACAATTTGTTGAATGAAATTCATTAAGAATTCAGCGTTAATCATAATTAATGAGTTCAAAGCAATTAATAATTGTTAAAAGAAAACAACAAAAAATAAGAACAAGAAATACAACGTAAACAACAAAAATAAAGACAACAAATAATTCAAATGAAAAACGATTTCAAAAGAAATTTTGTAATTACAATAAAATGAAATCAGAATGTGAAATACGCAAATAGAAATTATCAGAAATGAAATACAATAAGAATGAAGAAATAGTTTATAAAAAACAAACGAAGTGCAAATATTTTTATAAGAATACAAAAAAAAAATAACCATTAAAATATAAAAAAATAAACTATAGATGGACTCGCGCAAACATTCAAAGAAAGTTTTGAGTATTTGTTAGGAAAGCATGTTCCCCGGAACTTTAAGTTAGTTAAAGTTAAGTTAAACTGAGTTATGGATGAAGCAAGGCCTACTAAGGACTGCAGCTCTGTTTATATACGTAACTAGCGAGCTCAGGCATGTTTTGCTACTTTCCCGACGTAATGTTATTCCGTGATGCTGCCCTTTCTTTACATTGCGTAGCAATTGAATTTTTTTTTTTTTTTTTTTTTGAAAAATCATAAGTATCAATTACATATTACATAATTATCTGATATATTTGACAAAGGCTAATTGATTGATTTTAAAATATGCAAAGTTTTGTCCACCGATTTCTCGACAACAGAAAGTCCGATATGCACCAAACTATACAAAAACAACATCTAGACTCTGCTTGAGATTTCCTCTAAATTTCATTAAAATCGGCTTAGCAGTTTTGGAATAAATAAGGAACATATCCACATCCATGCATTCTAAGAATTTTTGCCTAGGGAACCATACGTCCAAAATGACTTTCGAGCCTGCCAAAATCAAGTCAAGTATTCGTCAATTTTTCTAACAAATTCGTAAATTTTCACCAAAAAGGCAAAAAAATCCAAAAAAAATTACGGAAGCGCCCTCTGGCGTTACTCCAAAATAAAAATAAATGTCAAAAATAGATTTCTCGTGCTAAAAAACCTCCATATACAAATTTAAAAGAAAATTTTGTGTCTTTTCAATGGATCCTAAGTCAAATGTTAAATAAATTGAAAAAAAAAAAACCTAGATATAAATTTTGGGAGGCTCGAAATTCATATACGACATATGGTTCCTTCGGCAAAAATTCTAAGAATGATCCATAGAATCGAAATCTGGATGTGCCGTGGTCACATAAAATTTGACCCGCCCTAATATACATAGATAAGATAAAATAAGATAATATACATAGATGATAAAGCAAAGACTACTAAAGCCATTGGAATTGCTAACGCGATAACTCCACTCCAAGGCCATCTACCAGGTCTAACCCAAACCCAAAACACAGAAGTGCCTAAACCGAACCCACGGTATAATATTTAGATTGATAGAACTTATGATAGCGGAGAACAAGCATACCGAACAAACGAACTAGCAAACATTGATTTTTATATGCAGTAAAATCTGTAGTCGCGGTCATCTTTCTCAGGCAGACATCTCTCATATTCATAATTATGCAATTATTTCAACGTAAAATATAACAATTATAAACTAATCTCAAACAAGAAAAGGATTCGGACGACTGCACAATCGAGCTGATCGGCTCGTGGAAACCATTCTTCGAGGTGTTGGGTTGTTTGAGACAGAAGATGATCCTTCTGGGAGCGACCTTAGACTCTAGTTCGATGGACTCCTCAGTGTCTGGATTTAGACATCTAGACTGGGTCGATCTCTGTGTCTGACCATAGGCTCGTGTCTAATTCTACAACAACCACAGGCTAAATGACGAAATTGTGGGGTTGCTGTTGTAGAATTAGACACGAGTCTGAGTTGTTTTTAACTAGACGTAATATTGTCGCAATTGTCAGTCTACTGAATTTGAAGTTGTTAGCCATTGTTGCCAACTTTTTGGCCTTTGTTACCAACTTTTTGTCATTGTTGCCCACTTTTTAGCTGATGATGGAAAGCAATTAGCGATTTTGATACATTGTATATAGGCTATTATCAGGAATCACAATGCACCTTAAGGCTTCTGGGTGTACTCGCGAACAATTGCGAACGCCCTGCATAACTTAACCTAACCTATCCTAACGGAAACTAATCTCAAAAAACTTAAAACCAATTGATTTATAAAATGATAAAGTCGATTCGAGTTCGTTGTTAGATGAATTGGCAACAATATCAGATAGGTGAACATTCGTATTAAATTCTGTAATTAGTAATAATTATTTACTTTATGGTCTGGGGTACTAAAAAATACACAAAGTTTAAAACGAAAAAAAATAAACATTTAAAAACGGAAAAATTTAATTGAAATATAACTAAATAAATTTATAAAATAACAAATCATTAGAGTTATGTGTTGTACAAAAAAATATCATAAATTTAAAACAAATTAAATAAATATTAATAAAATATTTATAAGAAATGTAAAAGTTCAAGCAAACATTTAAAAAGATATAATTAAATACGAGTACATTAAATAACAGAAACAAAATTAACAACAAATATTAATGAGACCAGCATATGCCGAAGCAGTGCCCCGACAAATAATTAGCACAAATAATACCTACAATACTAAAAAATATAATAGCAAACCAAATTAAAATAACAAATTAAATGCCGCTTAACAAAAAAAATAACAAAAGTGAATTTCAAATAAAAATATAAAATTGACAACAACAAAGAAAAAAACTACTGTTAAATACAACAATAATAACAACGACAAATGTCTACAATTTAAATTCATAAACCTCGTCAAAGATATAAGGTATACAATAACAACATCAACAACAACAGCAACAACTCATTAAAATATAACTCAATTAGTAGAATGAATTTATAAAAAGATAAAATACTCAAAACAAGCAAAGCTCGCTAAACAACATAAACAACAACAACAATAGCAATGCTTAAAGCAAAAAGCATTAATTCAAATGGGTGCCACAATTGCTTTATACTCGTATACATATACATACATAGATACCGAAAGAGAGATACATAGATATTTAGGTACAATTGGTATACATTCATTTAATCATAATCAACAGCAAAGATAAATACAAATGGATTCTCATCAACATCAACATCATTATAAACATCATCAGCAAAAGCATGAAAAATATCTCAAGCAAATAAATAATAACAAGCGCCAGCAGCAGCAACAGCAACAAAAGTATCTACTCACTTGATATACACTCAAAAGTCAGTCGAACTCAAATCAACTCAACTCAATTCGACTCAACAAAAGTTTATTGATACAAAAATCAAATCAAAAAGATATAAAACATAATAAAAAATGTTGCATACTCATCAAGAATAGCAGCAACTATAACATTTGTTGAAAATACCATATTATATAGAAAACTAATTCACAACAACAAATAATTGAATGAAATTCCAAGTGAATCAGAATAATCATCATCATCCACACCAACAACATCAAAGTAAAATCTAGCAAGCAAACAAATAAACAAAAAGCATATGAAAGAACTAGTTAGTATCAACATGTTTAATTCACATTATGAAATGAAATCAAAATGTTCCTGCAACATTTTAGTATTTCATGGCAACATGTTTCTATATCGTTTTATGTTGCACATATCGGGGTCGTCGGTTTGTTGATGATAAGTTACCAAGTAAAAGAAAGAAATAAATAATGTTACAATTAAGCCATTTGAATGCGATTGAAATTTTGTATTTTATTACAACGTTTATACACACACACATCTATAAACATATCTTTGTATCTGTGAGAGAATGCTATCTCATCATCATCATTAACAACAAAGACAATGCCACCACCAACGCATGACAACAGCAACAACAACAATAACAGAAATAAAGCGCATAAAATTGTAATTATTATAATATGTTTTATGATGATGATGGCGCATTCATTCTACGAGTATCTATTTATTGTTTCATTGTATTGGTAGTGCGCTGCTTCATTTCTTTGGATTGTCATTGTTATTGTTGCTTCTGATGTTGTTGGTGTTGTTGTTGTTGCTAGCAGGGGGCGCGAGCGCAACACACACAATAATAAATGAGAGCAACATCAACAGCAAAAGCACAAGCAGCACCAGCAACAATAACAGCAACAGACATCAACTTTAGCAGCAGTAGCAGAGCAGTAAAAGCAGCAACACACAGCCAGCGACAGTTTGAGTAAAATGTATCTAGATACATAATTGCCACATTCAGTCGTCGTTAAATAGTTGCACGGCGCAGTACACACAATTTAGAGTGTTCTCTCTTCTTCACAAATAAATATAAATAATAATAAGAAAATACAATAAAAACGACACTCGTCGCACAGAACACATCACGTTGAATAACGACGACTTCGAGTTCGAATTCGAGTGCGAGTTCTTCTTTACTTTCGATAAATCTTTGTCGTTGTTGTCGTTTATGTTCTCATCGTCATCGTCTTCGTTGTTGTTTGTCGATGAATGAGCAACGTGCTCATCGTGTTCAAGATTTTTTTGTATTTTTTGGTTAAAACGTGAAAACGCGCGCGCGCTTGTCTTTGTCGTTCCTCGTTTAAATTGAAATTGAGTTGAGTTCGCAATCGCAATCGAATCAAATCATTTAAACAACAAGAAACATCGCCATTCATTCATTTAGTTTGTTTGTTTGTTTGGCAATGCGCTGATGCTTCATCATTAATAAACAAAAAAAATAAATAGTAAAATATAAAATTATGTTTATGATTGTAACTTCCTCTCTCAAATAAGATATCAGTTGTGATTTTTACCATATATGCTGTGCCATCACTTTGTGTGGGTTTGATTATGTTTAATGTTTTTGGCGCGCAAAGTTCTTAGATACTCTTAAGTTCTTTGTAATACCTTGTAGTGCAGATACATAAATGTCACCTCGCGTATATTGTTTTCATTTCATTTGTGTTGTCTTTCTTTGCATTGTCTTTGATGTCATTTGTTATTGGCGGCTTGTTCTTTTTTAACTCTTTCTGTTCTAATAATCATCATAATAATGAATAATGAAATCAAAAGCGTAGCCGCCAAACAGATACAACTACAACAACAACAAATAGAACCAAAACCAACAGCAATAACAACAGGAACAATAATGACAACACCAATAAGACTGTTGTAGACAACAATAAGAAACTATATTAATTAAGTGTATTTATTTGCGAAAGTACAATGATAGACATGCATATAACTACACCTACTACCTAAATGTTTGAAGTCATAATTGTTTAAAAATAAATAAAAAACTAAATTCAGTACTTCAGTGAAGGGTGAAGTTTGTAACCCATTGAAGAAAATACTAGCGTGTATTTGTTGATATTGAAAAAACATCAGTGCTTTTTACTCATTATAAGTTTTTCAGTTATTGATCTGAAATTTTACACAATTTTTTCTCACAGCATCTCAGACATAGAAACCAGACTATATATTTCCAAAGGTTTATGATGCGCTGAATCCAAATCTGGCCTCAGAATTGCTCTATTGAAATTTCAAGAAAGATATGTGACTAAACTCACCGTCTCCAGAGTTAAGTGGGTTAGCCTGCTTGCGGTATGGTAGGGGTGGTTTCTAGGGGTTAGGGCTGTGTGTGACTCGGTACCCGTGGGTTAGATAGTGTAGGGGTGTGGTGAATTAGCACACTTATGGTGTGAGACAAAATTTTAAGAAAAATAAGACTCAATTCAAGAAAATTAGTAATCGACTATATCATGTCTATGTTATCTCAATCGATTTTCAGGTGTAGAAAAATTTAGAAACATGAAAATTTCAAAATGCGATATCTCAGCGAAAAAAAAAATGGTATTTGAGCAATTTGAAAGAAGAAGACTTGTATTTAAAGATGCCAGCTTATTATTTTGGTGAAAGAAAACATCTGCAAGGCTACATAACCTCAAATATGGGCAAAAACGGTGTTTTTTTGCACTTTTAGGTTAGGATATCTCGAAAACCAGAGCAATTCTGAGTTCAGATTTGGATTCAGCGCATCATAAACCTTCGGAAATATATAGTCTGGTTTCTGGGTCTGAATTTTGTCGGCCTGTGTTATCAATTCCGTCTAGTTTTTGAAAATGATCTAAATGTTTGAGCAAAATACAAAAGTGTATGCACTCTTCAGTAATTATCAGTCTAGGGTGATAATTGTAGCACATGGAGAAAAAGAGGTAATGAACATCTGAAGATGTCTCTCTAATTCCATAAATAACTAACTTGCCGATTTTATTTACATATATTACATTTTTGGGTATTCTTATTTTAGGGTGATTTTTGTAACACATAGAAAAATATTCAATACAGAAAACCTTATGCTATTTAACTTATTTTTAGTTTATGAGATATAAACTGATATTTTAACTAAAAAGTTCTTACATGCTTTGTTCCTGGAGTAAGGTTATTAAAATCGATCTAAATGCTTAAAATATTGTATTACAATACATGAAAGAAATTGAATAATCAGCCCAGTATTATCACCTTAGTCTGAATAATGATCAGAGCCTTTAAAATGGTAGGCATGATAAATGATAAATATTGCCGGAAATTTCCCTAAAACCTCAATCACCTCTTTCTATTTTATTCAGACCTCTTCTGATTTAGAGATATCAGGCTGAAATTGAATGTAAATCATTTGTTTTTCAAACTTGTTCTTTTACCAAATGAAATAGACCCATGACAATCACACGGAAGCAGGCGGAAAACCATATCAATCAAAATTATTCATACATTTTATCCAAAAAATAAACTCATAGAAGCATGCATAGTTGTCATATAGTACATAAACCTCCTATGTCTTGTTGATTTTGGTATACACAAATTGTCCTACCCAATATTTTGTTCTATGAAAAATTTGTGACTTCAAAGAAATTCAATTTTAATTATCTACTAGGACTTACAAACCCACCATGTTTATTATCCAATTCAATTGTATTAAAATTTTGTTATATTCTATACATTTTTGGGGGTAATCCAGAAATCAGATCCTAATCTACTCTGTCCATGTAATTATATAAATTTCTATTAATGTATTTTTCCACAAATGATGATTTTTCATATTTTCACCCCCTGATAGTGAAGAAACAACATGTCCTCGTTTTTTATTTTGATACTCGTACACTTACACTTACTCACTAACTTGGTATCTCTTGTGAGTGCGCTAAGTGCGTGTAGATGTTTGTTGTTTGCCTCCCCATTAGTCACACATGAAACTAATTAGCATTTTGCTTTGCTGACTCGATGGATACTCTTTCTCACTCGCACACTCATACTCATTCATTCTTTGAGTGTTTGTTGTTATTGTCATCAATATTGGCTGCTGCTGGTGGTGTCTACTGAGCTTATGCTCAACCAGCGCCAGCATAAGAAAGCGAAATATATTTTTCCTCCTTTCGTTTCTTTTCTTTTTTGTTGTTTTTATTTTTCATTCTGTTCAGATACTTTGGAATTTTCATTAATTTGTTTATTTTTTTGCGTTTGTTTTATTTTTTATTTTCGGCAAATTTTGTGGCAATTAGCGCCGTTTTGTGACAAACGTGAGTTCAACTCACGCTAATTGAAAGTGTGTGCGCAACAACAAACAACAACAATAAATGAAATGTATCTATGAATGTATCTGTGTTACTTTGTAATATGAAAAAAGAGTTGTTATTATTTCTACTGTTTGTGTGTTGTTGCCTTTGGTTAACTCAATCAAGTTAAACAGCACTAAATGTATCTGTAACAACGTTCATACAACATTTATTATATGTAGGTATATTCGTATCTTTGTATCTTTAAGTAGTTGCGTGCTGTTGGTTCGCACGCTCATTCAATCGCTCACTTGCTCAATCGCTCGTTTGTTGTAGTTCGTTTTACGTTCGCATTCATTGGCTGTGTTTCGGCCGTCGCCAATTTGTCACTTAAAGTGTTGATAGATACATCGTTCTATGGTCGTCTATGGTGCGTCCGCAAAGTGAATAAAGTGAATTGATAAATGTGACGTTGTGACAACGCTTATTGAATCTGATCTGAATGTACGAGTAGAAGAGTATCTCAAGCATGTAAACTACCTTCTACTTCCACTAAAAATTGTGACAATAACCAGAAACAATCATCAATTAACTTGTTTTGTGTGTTTCGTGTGTAATTTTCCAATTATTTCCTTATTTAACAAAAGTGTTTATGCATTACATTCATCTTGATTAATCGAAAATAAAATTATAAACAACAAAATCAATAAAGATTCTTTAATTAATTAATCATTAAAAATATATTGTACAATGCTACATGCAAAGTTCAAATTGTGATTGTGTTTTAAATATTTTAAATAAATCTGAAATGCAAATACATTTGTGTTTATTTGTTATTTTTGTGATTTTTTAATGTCATAAATAAATAAACTTCCAATTAAAACAATTAAAAATCGAAAACAAAATCATAATAAAACAAAAAGTTCTGAATAATAAAAGCGCCGTCGGTGAAATTAAGAAATGAAACAAGAAATTTAAAACAAAAACAAATAAATATAATACTAAATACGCAAATAAAAGTATCTATGTATATAGTAACTGAACTAAATTGATATGAATAACAACAACAAGAAGTGAAATAAAATATTTATTTGTTTTTAATAAAAAATATAAAATAGGATAAAAATATTATGATCTGTGCAGTTATTTGTTTTATTTAATGAAAACTAAAAGAATAAAATTTAGAAACAAAAATATTAAAAAAGAAATTCATTAACCATAAGAAGAAAATCATAATTTAATATTTAAAAATTAATAAAAATTGTTTAAAATATAAGTAAAAAAACAAATTAATTAAATGAAAAGAACAAAATAATAAACAAATTATTTATTCATGGAAAATTAATAAAAATTGTTTTAAAAATGATTAACATAAATAAAAAAAATAAAACGAATAAAAATATAGAAATAAAAGAAAAAATAGATAAGAAAACCAATAATATTTGATCTAACTGTGATTATAAACAAGAAACTCATGCTCAGGTGTCCGGGTGATCTTAGGTTATCTCACAAACAATGAGTTGGTCATATATCCCAACCAAATCTTCCTGCGCATGGCTGCTATAATCATTAAAAATAAATACTTAAAGTATTTAGTAGTTTAAAAGCTTAAAGAGTCGAATCGAAGTTGATGTTGTTATAGTATTAAAAATAACAAGAAATAATTAGATTTGGTTTGGGATAAAATGTAAAAAATTTAAATGATTTTAGTCCTGTCAAATAACAATTATTTAAGTGTTCACATTTTACAGTGAAATAAGCTCTTTGGTAGTCAGCTCCTGACTGTGCTCTTCCAAGATCTCATCGATATCAATGTTATTCACATTACATCATCATCTCATTAGCTAAAAATCACTGGCTCCATAGACCCTGAATTGGGACCATCCAAAGTCACATTCTACAAAGCTCTCTCACCAAAGATTCTTCTAAGAAGATGAGAGGGTTCTTTTGGTCCAAGCCTTTTTTGAAAATATTGAGACGATGTGAAGGTGATTTTTTCAAAACTCTTTTAGAATGAGATTAGTTCCCAGCGGTTTGGAAGCTTGTTAATTCCTTGCTCGTAGAAACTTTGAGGTTGAGTCACCAACCAACTGCGCACGAATTCCTCAACATCTTGATCGTTGTCAAATCGCAATCCTCCAAGTGCATATTTCATGGGCGCAAACAAATGATAGTCACAGGGTGACAAATCTGGGCTGTATGGAGGATGCTCAAGAGTTACCCAATGCATATCCTCCAGTTTTTGTTTCGTTTCACCCGCCGTATGTGGCCTGGCATTGTCATGAAGAAGGATGACGTTTCTGATGGGGACACCGCGTCTTTTGCTTCTGTAAGCGGCTTTTGTTGCCTAGCAGCGTAGTAGGCAGCGTTAACTATACGTCGGTCATGTAGGAAATCAATGAGCAACACTCCTCTGTAGTCGAAAAAGACGGTCGCGAAGACCTTACCGGCTGAAAGACAGGTTTTGGCTTTCACAGGACCGGCTTCGTCTTTCCTACACCATTCTTTACTCGCCATCTTGGACTCGGGAGTGTAATGATGCACCCATGTTTCATCACATGTCATGATACGGCTCAAAAAAACCTCTCCCTCCCCCCTGAAATCGATTCAGATGTCTCTTACTGATTTGCACAGATTTTTTTGAAACCAAATTGATTTTTAATGATTGTTTGAGCACTTCCATAGCTAATGCCCACATGTAAAGCGATTTCATGAATAGTGCGCCGCCTGTCACTTTCAATAAGGTCACGAACTGCACCAATGTTGTCACCAGAGACGCTTGGTTTTGGACGTCGATTATGACTCACATTTTCCATACTTTCTCGTCCACTCTTAAACTTTTTGGCGCAATCAAACACTTGAGTTTTAGATAGAGTATCATCCCCATACTGAGCCCTCAATTGAGTCAAAATTTCGCACGGTTTAACGCCTTCCTTAGTTAAAAACTTTATTATAACCCGTTGTGCAACGGACGCTGGAACCTGTTGCTCACTCATAGCTGTACTGACGAATTGACTAAGTCAAACAGCTCACCAAGCGTTTCCCCCACTCCTGATACACTACACTACAAGAACCTACACTGTGACGGCACTCGTGGTTGGCTAAGAAAAGTATTTGTAATATTCCGGTTTATATTTGATCCACCCTCGTATTAAAACAAAACTGATAAATTTAAATTCTCTGTTCGTGAACTCCTCAGGTTGGTTTTAGAGAAAGAGGGACTTTGGACTGTTGTGGATTACTGCTAACCCCTTATAATCCCCATACCCTTCCACGTTTATATCAGGCATCACAATGGACTTTAAGGCTTCTGGGTGAATTCGCCCGCATAACCTAACCTAATCTAAATTGTTCTTGTAAGACAACTTAGTAGAATAAGCTAACAACACGCTCGCTATGAGAAACATCACACGTTAAGCCAGTATTTTTTTTTTAAAGCGTTGCTCGCTATCCGAATTACTTGGTATGCGAGGTCCACAAATGTTATTCATACAAAAACTTCCCATTATTCAATGTTTATTGACAACTTTAGACCATGGTCAATGGTTTTCACTTCAGTAATTAAGAAACACAGATTTTCCAAGTAAAAATATTGCTTAAAATTGCAGTGCTTTATCTCAGAAACTAAGGGAATATGTACTTATGTTAGTGATAATAATTTAAAATTTATAAAGATTTCCACTTCAATTTTTTTTCACATGAAAATAACTAAAAGTATTCAAACTTTATTAACTTGTCACTTTTTCTTGCTCCCATGAAAATCAAATTCAATTGCTTAATTCAAAGTCATAGATTCAGTGGGTGTGGCTGTGTCATAATCATTGTTATTTGTATTCTTATTTTGACAAATACAATATTTTTGTTAAACAAAGAACAATTAATTTGTTCAATTGCCTTAAGTAAATAAATATCTGTTGATTTTGAAAACAAAATACGTAAGAATAATAAGAAACTCTTTAGAATGTGGTAAAATTGAAAACATATTTGACTAAACAAAAGAGCAAAAGCAAGTATTTTGTTATTATTCATTTCTTCACAGTGTGTTTTGATCTTGAAATTCATTAAGAAAAAGTCATTCAAATTTAATACTACATATTGTACATTCAATAGATACAAATACACTCGCATATACTCAAAAATACATATACATATAAATGAATGTAGAACACAACAAAATGCTTCATTTCAACATAAATTAAATGTTTTATTTTATTTTTAGTTGCCAAAGCGCAGTTCATTTTTGTTAAATATTGAAAAATTAAAATAAAAATAAAAAATCCGCTTAAATTCACGTTGACTTAATTAAAAATTACAATTTATATAATTAAATCAAAAGAGCATATTGCAACAACAATCACAACAACGACAATAATGATGATGAACAATAATAATAAAGAACAATAGAAATGCAAAACGAATTGCCAATTAGAACAAACCCCAGAACATTTTCGAAAAATAATTAAAAATTAAAATAATACACCAACACACAGATACAGAGAGACAGAAAAAAAATAATATACACAGATACATTTCACACAATACACATACTCACAATTATTACATTCAGATAAACATTTATTAATGTAAAATAATTAAATCACAAATGCATAAAATGTCAATGAAACAAAAACAAAAGGGAAGCACAAATTTACTAAATGAAATTAAATGAATTGTAATAAAATTAATTTATTAAATACAAATAAATTATTTATAAATAAATTCAAGGTAAAAATTATATTACTTTCTAACATAAAAAGAAAAAAAACAACACATAAAAAGGAGAATAAAATAAAAAAAAAAAAATACATAAAATAATTAATTAACATTAAGTTCAGATTAGGAACCAAATCGCGATGGTGTGTATACATTGCGCGACATTAGGTTAGCACACCCACTCTCGTTAGAGATTTCGGCTCAATTCTAGCCAAATAAAAATAGTTACAATTTCAAAATTTTTTGTCGTTTATAGTTGAGTCAATTCTGTGTTAAATATACCAAAAAGTATTGTTTTTTCTATTTTTTTATTATTTTTTTATAAATTTTTTTCGGAAAATTACACAAAAAATGCAATTCCAAATGCGACATCAGGATAGCACACCCCCTCTTTTTTGTCATTATTTTTTTTTTCTAAACTCATACATTCAGTAATTTTAATATTTCCCATTAAATTTAATAATGTTTCGATCCTCCCTTGTTGAGAATAACCTCGTAGATTTGATTGGGAAGTGATTCGTACAAATTTCCAATATAATCCAGCGAAATGTATGAACAAGCACGCTTGATACCTTTAATCAGTTCTGCTTTGTTAGAATACTGTTTTCCAGACTTGTAAACTTTACGAACAAGCCATCCCCACATGTTTTCTATTATATTCATGTCGGGTGTATAAGGCGGCCACTTCATTAAACTGACATTTTGGCGCTCAATCCACCCGAGCAGTATCAGTATCAGATCACAAAACAATTTTATTAAATAGGGAAAAGCATGATCAAGTACGCCACTGTAAGTCGTTGCCTTCATATTTGATGTCAAAAACCGCAATCTCATACCATCACACTCCCTCCCGACTGTGAAGGCGGTTCAATTGGTGTTCCTCCTTGCTTAGATCATGGAACTAATAATTGTATCTGTCTGGACCTTCGAAATTAAATTTCTTTTCATCCGAGAAGACAAAGTAGCGCCATTCATCATTCCACGTCATGTACGCTCGTGCAAAATTTAAGCCACGTTAAGAAGTAGTTTTTTCTACAATTTTAGTCTTTGCAAATGTGGAACGGTCACTTTATCACCAACATTTGCCTTAATCTTTACGATCGTGTCATGAGAATTGGATGCTTCTCTCAAAATAGCCCTCTTTTCAGTGTTGGAAATCTTCCTATTATTGCCGCCTTTATAATTTTTACCTTATCTCGACTTATTGTGCAGAAATACGGATATATCTTCACGACTCCTACCAATTTTTTTTCGATATTTCACTTATTAACAACATATAACGGGATCTTTCCAGTGCATGCTTTCTTTGCCAGTAAAAGCACATACGAAAATGAGTAAAATAGAATACAAAAAATTAGCTGTATGTCAATAAAAACAACAACAAAATCAATTGTTTTAAACAGATGAAGGTGGTGCTATCCAAATGTCGCGCAGTGTATATGACCCTTTAATTTAAAAAAAAAAAATTAATGATAACATGCTTAAAAATAACGATTTCTTTCATTTAAAAAAAAATTGCTATTGCTAAGAGACAGTGACACTTGACTTCTTGGTGACAGATGCTTATTTGATTTGATCAATTGATCACGACTCCGTTTTTAGTGTCTCAGTTATTAGATCCCTTTATCGATTTGTGTATAAGCAGTAATAAGGCTCATCTTATAAATTTTTAGTAAATTACCAACTAAGAAACTTGAAACATGAAGAAGTTTTCTATAAGAAGGAGACTGAAATTTCTTATTATTTTGGGCAAACCCATAGTTTAGTACTCCAAATTTTATTTGTATATTGATAAAATAGTATTTCTGGTTTGAGAAGATTTACGATTATAGATGAGCA
This sequence comes from Amiota communis, assembly GCA_037043315.1. Taxonomy (NCBI): domain Eukaryota; kingdom Metazoa; phylum Arthropoda; class Insecta; order Diptera; family Drosophilidae; genus Amiota; species Amiota communis. Next base: position 2,127,937 of record JBAMAV010001191.1, on the reverse strand, counting down.
AATGACAAAAAGTTTTCTTAGTACTTAAGACAAACCTATCGAACATGGAACTTTGACTAAATAATTGTACATTGACAGTATTTCCGGTTTGGAAGATCTAAGGTGATTGGGCTTCCTAGGAAGAATGGTAAATAGGCTGAGATTCCTTAGATTTCTGGTGCACATGTCGATTAAAGGTCAATCGGCGCCCTCTATCGCATTCAATTCAGTTCAATGTAAAGAATTTGTGATGTTACCGAACCAGGCAGCACCTGCAAGCTTAGTCCGCCCCTGTATATATTCTACTCAGATTGATGATTTATGTATCACATATTGCTTAATAAATAGGATATTCGAGTCTCCATTACAATAGCACCAAGGGGGATATACAATCAAAAAAGATATGTATAAATATTTAAATACTTTATTATTATATGAATGTAGTATTTACTTTATATCAATAATTGTCAACATGTGCGCAACGACATAACCGACTAATGAATTAATTACATTACAAAACAATAAAAACAAAACAAAAAACCATCACACAGCACAACACACAATAAATATAAATTATTAAAATTACATTCTCTTTCTCTTTTTGGATTTGTTATATTTGTTCATTATTTTTTTTTGTGTTTTCTAATTAGAATTCTTTTTTTTTTTTTAAATATACAATATTTTAATCACTCTTTGGTGTTTGTGTTTCTCTGTGTGTATGTTTTGTGCCTTTGTTATGCAGCAATTTAATTAAGCAAAGTGGATTAATTTGCAACTCGTTAGGCTAATTAAGGATTATAATCAACTACAACAAATACAGAAAATATAATAGTACAACAAAAGCTAAAAAAGAAAAAGAAAACAAGAAAGTAACAACAACAACAACACTAACAATTATAACAAGTGCGACAACAAAACCCACGCACACAAGAGCCATACTTTATAAAAAACAAAAATGGAGAGCGCATAGTCAACTTACGTGGGGTATAAACTTCATAGCAAGAGAACAGGAAGAGCCATGCAAACTTAAGCGGCCCATAGATGTACAACATTATTGTGATATATGTACTTAATTGATTTAGTGCTATAACTGTGATCGTTTTTAGATGAGAAATTGATTTAGTAATATAAAACAAAAACAAAACAAAAGGAAATGAGGCTTATATTGGAATTCATAGGTGTTTAACTATTACCTTGTTTATGTCACACTCAAATCTATTCTGCGAGGTTCGATATAAGGAATATCGATTTTTGTGCTTATGTTTGTAAGAGGCAGTCGACATCAGTTTGATTAAAACGATTTTGGTTTGTTTTGATTATGTCAGAGTAGCCATATGCATAAAATATAATGTGGGTTTCTCAACAGAATACCTTATTTTTTAAAATCACATTAAATAAAATAATATAAATTTTTAAAAAAAAGTTAAAATAAAACAAAAAAGTTCTACCACATGGCAACTCTTATGAAACAACATTCTGAAATACAAATCGAAATGACAGTGCTAAGTGTATATATGACATCGGAAATCGATTTACAAAACCGAAATCGATTCTCATATGAGGGTCTCATCATATCGATTTGTGCGTAAAATTCGATTTAAAAATGTGTTTATAAATAAGGTTTTCGTTATATTGAACATCGCAGAATCGATTTGAGCGTCACATAAACAAGAAAATTTACTACCGCCTGACGTTTACCAATAATTGGATTCTTACAATAAAATTAATATTTTATTGGACAATACGGAACTGAGTACTGTAAAATTTTTAATCAGTTGCTTAATCGATGTTGAATGAAGTCGATCGAAATTATGAAAAGCAGTTGAGAAAGAAAATATTGTTACATTTACAACCGGCTCTGTGGGATTTTAAAAGTAACGATTATATAACTAGAAACTGTGCAAAATGTAAACAGTATGATGTTCAAATCAAAATATGATTGATAAAATAGATTTTGAGACTAAAGTCCTCATTTCCATTGTTCTTCTTGGGGTTAATACCAGCGACAATGAATTTACACCAATGAATCTGTGTCGTTTCACATTTCACTATGTCAGAAATAGCTTAGCGTACCCTTAGCTTAAATTATTGAATAATCAGTCTCATCCATAAATGATCAACTTATTGTACATGTAAACAACGCCTCAACATGTTTATGCATTAAACTACTTGCCCAATAATATTATACACACATCTATTGGCCGCTTTATGTAAAAAGCAAAGCCAGAGAGAATGTCAGTAAGTGAGTGAGTGACTGGGTGAATGAATGAATGAAAAAGTGTCATGACTTCGAAGAACAAAGTGCAAAGGCAAGCAAAGGACCCAACCAGCAGAAAGACAGAGAGAGAGTAAATAACATACGCGCGACATTAAATTCTAATAAGAGAGTGTTTTATTTTCTATTTTACTATTTCCTATGCAGCGCACAAGGATATAACATTTCTAACAAGTAATTGTGTAAATGTGTGTGCATATTATGCAGTTAACATGGCAACAACAACAACAACTATGATTTCTATTCGTATAAAAACAAGCACACGTGACCTTTGAACACAATAAAATAAAATAAAAATAAAATAGAATCACATAAAGCAAATACCAACCAACCAACAACAAAAACGGAAATCCTTTGAAGCGGTTTTTGCCTGTGTGTGTGTGTGTATGCACAGTAAGTGCAAAAAGTATTACAAAAGGGCAAAAGACGTAAAAAGTTGAAGGTCCATTGGAATATACTACAACATACTATAAAGACCAAAAGCAGAACATTAAAGAAGAAGGAGAATCAAGAAAATAAGGAGGAAAAACGCATTTAATTGGATTTCATTTCACTCTTCACCATTTCTTTTTTGTTATTTTGGACGCCAATAAATTTTAGCATTGAGGTAAGTTGAAGCTTTTATCACTTGTTAAATATAATTGCAATTTGATGATATGATAAATAAAACGAGGGATGATCGATAGACTCTAAAGAATATATTTAGTATTGTATATACACATAATAAAAGTTTATTGATTAGTTATACTTATACCCGGGCAACGTTTCTCTGGCTCTCCTTCCCAATATTATTGGATACTGATTGGCTAGCTGTAACATTTGTATAATCATTTCACGTCAAATGTTTTAGAAAATCCTCTTTATTCGTTGAGATTCGTTTGTGGCCACTTTTTGCTAAATCTCGCCATATTATGTTGACCTTCTTTCTCCTCGTGTTCTTCTTTTGCGACCATAATTGAGTAAATGCAGGTTATCCTTGTATTATTATTATTATTATTATTATTACTACACATGATCACCGCTTAATACATGACCAAAGTCTCGTTTTGCTCATGTTTCTCTTGTTTTGCAATCTTACTAGCACACCTTGCTATTTTTCATTTTTTATTGAAATCGGTAGACCCATTCTCTAGTATTTACAGGACTAACACATTTCATTTTTATTTCAATTCTGAACTATACATGCGGCACATATATGCCAGATCTTTTTCCATTCGATAAAAACGTTCTTAAAGGCTATTTCCGGAATATCGTTTAGATTCTTTAACAATTTTTGATGTTCAATTTCAGTCTTTTGCAGTTCTGTTCGCTTACCAGCTAGAATGAATGATCCAAGACTATAGAATCAGAAATGACGTGATCCATTTTGTCTAAAGACTATGATGTCATAGCAAAGTTTAACTTGTCATGTCACATACCTAAAATATCTACCAAAAACAAAACAAAACTGAGTTGTGAATCTTAAGCTGGAATCGGTATTTTCGAACACAACTTCCTTTATGTAGTCGATGTTCTCATTAGATTAGGTCTAGAAACGAAAACCATAGTGCTAGCGGACATACAGTGGACAAATAAGCCAGACTGACTATTACTACCAATCGAAACAGACTTTGGAGCTCCTACTCTTTAACAAGAATATAATTCTTTACGGGTCACTGTGCCATTGGGCTAGTAGGTCAAAGAATGAATGGTTCCCATCAAGTCACCTGTCGCAGCTATGAAGAATTTCACATTGGAAAATCTGTATCTGATGGCTGTACAACCTAACCTAAACTTAAGAGGTCAAAGATCATACAGATAGAGCCAAATCTTTAGATACTTCACAGCTCTCCTTGATTGAATCGATTGTGTGTCTGATAAGGTAACACCACAATTATTTTCATGAATATAAATGCTTGATCACTGATAGGTAGAACCCTCACTTAAAAGGTTCGAATATCCCAAAAAATCTTAAAATATCTTATTATAGAATAAAGATTAAGAAGTAGAGATGAGCTAAACAGTGACACAGTGTTTCCAAACTGTGATTGAGTCACAGTCATTTGAAGGGAGAGACACAGTTTACTTGATTGATTGTGACTCACTTTGATTCTGTTGCTCCCTAAACTATGACTGGTATTTGTTTTCTATCGGACAGGTTGACTTGATTTTTATAAATTTAAATTTTGTTTTCACTTTCGGTCATTCTTTGTGCTTTGTTCGATTGATACGTTGTCGCGGCTGGTCACTGCCGATATGGGTGAACGGTCGGATCGACCTTCTTCCCACCTGATTAGCCCCATCACCAACATCATGCCAGTAATATCTAATAAATGTGCCATAAATCTAAGTGATAAGTCGCACCAACAGCAATAGCCACAAAAATTCCTCTGTATGTGAGGATGTTCCAACCACACATATTGTGAACAGCAATAGATTTGATGCTTTAAGTAACGACGCAGATATAGAATCGGGCAGCGATTTACCAATCAATTTACCATCAGAAACTGAGTCTGAAAGTGAAATGCAACAAGAAACAGACACAAACCAAATTAATGAGGGCAACAACTGCCCAACAAGCGTTCAGCAACAACCTTAAACTCCAAAACCCCGTCCAATCTTTATAGTTGGGGTCGTCAAAATCAACGGACTTCTAGATGTGTTAGATTCAATTACAGAGCCAAACTCATATGTTGTTAAAACAATGAGCAAGGGTGAAATCAAAGACCTACCTTCCACATCTGAAGCGTACCGTTATATCACCAAATACCTCGATGAACAAAAAGTGACTTACCACACTTATCAACTTAGGATCGTGATAAGAGGTTTACACCACACTACCCCCAAGGCCGATGTTGAAGACGAACTGAACAAACTTGGATATCAAGTCTGGAATGTTCATGACCCGATTGGTCGAATAAGTAAACAGCCGCTTAATATGTTTTTTGTCGACTTTGCGCCCAGTAACAACAACTTGGAAGCTCGCCCCATGTCAATATTCTAAATAACCATAGCAATATTTTATGCTATTTTTGCAATAATATTATAATTTCCAAAAAAAAAAAAAAATACAAAAAAAAAAAAAAATAATAAACAACAGTTTAAACAAAGTAAACTGTGTCTCTCCCTTCATGACTGTGACACAATCACAGTTTAGAATCGCTGTGTCACTGTTTAGCTCATCTCTATTAAGAAGCTTAGCAAAATTTTTGACAATTGCATAACAACCCTTTTCTTTTTATTTTTCAAATGGACAAACTAAAATTCGCAACAAATTTTCTTGGACATTGAATTTGTCACTTGATTCTTTAATTTTTCTGTGGTTCCATTATGTTTTTTTGATTCCTAATTGCCCTTTCAAATTGTCTAATCATAGCTCATAATGTTTTTGGGTTTATATCTTTTTTATTTCTATACAATCGATTATATATTAACCATTAAGTGATTTGATCTACATTTGTATCGTTTAATGACTTTTATCTATGTAATTGTATATTGATTTTTAAAAAGTTCCTATCCAAAACTACAATATTATCAATATGTATAGCCGACCGACCTATTAAATATGGCACACCTACATAATTTCTTTTTCAAATATTTACATACCTAAAATAATTTCCCTTCCGACCTTATCATGTATACGCGCAATGGAGATAAGCGCGACAAAAAGGGCATAAATTCTATGAATTTTTTGCCTACATTTTATTATAAACCCATTTGTAGTCGTTCAATCAATTCCAAGAATTTCTTTATGTCTTAGCAGGGAACAAATATTGTAATAGTTTATTTTCAACTATATCCAGAACAAGAACAATAAAGACAAATTTATCATCCATTAATAAAAAGTATTTGTTTGTTCATTTGACATTATAAATTAATTTTAAATTCACATTGATTCAATCGAATTCAATCAAGATGATGGGAACACAAAAGTTTGTAGTAGTGACTCAGTAAGAAGGTGAAATAGTAGGCTCAACACAGTGAACAAGTCATTTAGTCATTCACTCATTCAATAGTCAATCAGTCATTTATGTCATGCGTTGACATTCAAAGAGACTTTAAATAAATTCAATTGTAAATAGAATAATTGAAAACACAAAAAAAAACAACAATGGAACCAACTGTTCTTCTAGTAATAAAGGGGAAAAAATATAATATATTGGAAATATACTCAAGAGAACACAGAAATGTATGAAAGTCCATAAAGAGAAACCTTAATTGGGGACCGTGAGTGTGACTGTGTCTGGGTGTGCGAGTAACTAATGTGGAAAAAACTGTGTTTGCATTAAAGGGTGAAAGAGTATACAGATTATGCATTTACAATATATTTCTGGAATTATATATTCAATCTATTGATAGGAATTCTAGAGATTAAACAAATATTTCTAATAAATTATGATATCTCAAAATCAAAAGGCTCATGAAGGTTTTAAATTTCCAAAGAATTCATTTATTTATAATTAATAATTTTTATCAAAGAATTTAACTAAAATATACTCAACAAAGAACCATCTACATAAATAATATACTATACTTTACTTAGATCAAAGTTAAAGTCTTGGAAAAACAGTTTTAGTTTAACAACTAAACCTATTATAAAGAAAAACTTCTTTAATAAATGGCTCTATTAGTACGACTAGTAAATGTTTGAAACAACAACTAAAAAGGGTAGCCGGTGTTGTTTTTCTCACTCATTGAAAATGGTTAAAATGACAAGCGAGACAAGACAAGACAAGTACAATAATTGACTTGAAAAGGCCAAATGAATGAATGAATTAACTAACTAACTGACAACGAACTGATGAACAAGCAAACGACACTAACTAACTAACATTTTACGCGTATCAATACTATGAGTATCTATACATTAAGTGGTGAGTATCTATCATACTATAATAGTAAGTAGTATAAATGACTGTCTGTAATGTATTGACGCTGATTACTCGTTCACCCTATTTGGGTTATAAGCAATTGATACGTTAAATGGTCTAATAAGAACGATATGTATCTACTATAAGTGAACTATAATATACAGTATCTATTGGTTGTACAATATACATATCTATTTACATTTATATGCATAGTGCATACGGCAATGCGATATAATAAACCTTGAGCACTTTGTGCACTTAATTCAAAGTGTGACAAGTGTATTTTCTACATTATTGCAATGAATCTACAATATCTATCTATCTATCTATCTATGAATAATTAAATGACTATGGGCTATACTATGGTTTGCCATCGTCGTAGTCGTCATTGTCGCTGTTGCTAATAGTAAATGTAAACGACATACTTAGCGATCGAACAACGATAGATAGATAGGTAGGTAGATAGATGGATGGAAAAATATGTAGATACATAGTAGATACATATCAATGCGATGCGTTCCATTGCATTACATTACACATTTCATTGCATTGCATTGCATTGCAATACAAAACAAAACAAAATCAAACAAAAAAAAAAGATAATAATGAAACCGGCTCAAATTACGTAGCGTAATTAATTAAATTGTTTCAACTGTGATTGACTGACATAAGAGAGACAAACAAGCAATCAAACATACATACATACTATAAAAAAGAGACATGGGGGACAACGTTTAAAGTAAATTAAAAAGATAATAAAGCAAAGTATAAAGTAGTGGTATGTGGTATTCTCTGGTTGTGTAAAGAAATGGCATGAAAACTATTTGAAAATCATTAAAATATTACAAGACAGAACATTAACTTCGATTTATCAAAGTTTATGTACCTTTCACTCTTCAATTTTTGCACATTTCCACAGTGTTAATCATCATTTTAAATTGATTTTTAAAAAATTACCTGTATATTTTGAAATTTCGCATAAGTTTTCATAAAGAAACTTATAAATACGTCAGATGTATTCAATATTGGTTGAATCAGTCAAATTTTGAGATATGCTGATATTGGAACAGTATGGAGAAGGATTATAATCAAGTCTAGTCAATTCTAAGTTTTGATTCATAAAGCACTAAGAAGTCTCTACTATGCATAACCCTTCATTGCTAAAACACACTACAACTGGCTATCAGCATTCGACTGATATTCAATTTCTTGGATGTGATCCCCTTGAACTACAGTCAACCCAATCTCTTCTTCGAAGACTCAATGTTTCTACACACCAGTAGTTCACATTGACCTCTATACCTATGTCAGCTCGGTGAATTCACTGAGAGACATTACGGAATATTGGTATCTTAGTTGGACATCTCATTTGGCAGAAATATCGGCTCATTGGAATTCACAATACCATTGTAAACATTAAGTGAGCATTTGACTTAGCGTACAGTTCTGTCCCTACAGGTACGATCAGTGAAATTTGTTGTCAAATCATGTTAATTGTCATTTTAAATCGGAGGTCTGTCTACATATCTAAGTAACATGTTTAATTCCAATTCGCTGTACCAAATATTCATCCTATTGGACCAATATAAACATTGGTTTACATTAACGATTGCGAAATAGTAGTAAATATAAATAAAAATCCAATTACAACCATATGAAAATAAAAAAAAATATCAAAACAAAAAAACCCATTTGTCGTTCATTGCATATTTGCATAAAAGTCAAATCAAAAGAAAAAACAGAAACAGCAACAGAAACATGAGCAACAACAGTAAAATTGTTCAATAAGAATGTTTTAAATAAATAAAAATCACTTAAAACAGCATTTTAAATATAATTATTAATTTATAAAATATTTATAAATAAATAAGTTAAACGGGAATGCAAATAAAAACAAAATAATATAAGAGAGCGAAAAAAAAAATAACATTAATTAATTTCCAGTTGAGTTTGCAATTTAAATATATGTATAAAAAAAAAATGTATACTCGACTATACTGTTTGTCAGTTACAATAACAAAACTAATAATGTCAGCGATAATGCCAATAAGTCATTCAATAGTAAGTAAGTAGTATGAGCACAACAGAACCCCATCAATAAATAATAGAGAATGTCTTAAGTCAAGAGATGAGTCACACAATTAAAATGCCCCAAGTCGACACACAAAACAAATGAGCAACCATAACAACAATAATAATAATAATAATAATAATAATAATTTTATTGTATCAACATACATACATAATAATGATGTTTATCAGTATAAATGGCGACCCAAAACATTCAGCACTACATCAGCAGCAACAAAAGCAGCATCAGCATCAATTGCCATTAGCAAGTTTCCTAATCTCAATTAATTCCGCGAAAGCCATTTCAACGAGACAACGCCCTTACACCCGCCTTCACATCTGCTAAGATTCTCATCATCATCTTGATTGGCATCGTTTTCTTCATTTCAATTCAAGTGTTTGCTTGCTCCATTATCATCATCTTCATCATTATCATCATTAGCAACATCATCAATAATAACAACTGCAGCTTAAGCTTAACTAAAATGAACGAGTTCATCAGACAGACTCCGCATTCACTCGCTCATTTAAAATCAGCTTAGCGCATTTCAATCATCTCAAGCAAAAGACGATTGCCTCCTTAGCCTTCCCGACCCGTCTTGTTTGAATAAGCCAGAGAAATCAAAACTTGAAATACAATTTTGTGGCGGCATATTGAATGAAATGAAACTAATTAGCGTAGCTAAGCAACATCAACGCTTACAGTGGGCATGAAAACCAAAATATTCAATGCAAACAAAATTAATTTCAAAGAAACAAATGGTAGAATTTCTTTAAAATTAACAATTAAATTATATAAGTTTAGAAGTTAAAGGATTAAGAAGAGAAAGTATTGGATATTGGATCTTAAAGATTTCAAAACTTTTAATTTTTTTCTGTCTTTAATAAGATTTGCAATTTCTTTTGAAGGCTTTACTAAATAAATAGAAGTAGCAAGTGTTTATCCACATAAGAGACTGTTCATTGTCTCATCTCTAGTCCTCTATGTTTGATATCTTTATGAAAAAGGGAATGATTATTAAGCTAAGCAATGAACCACTGAGAAAAGTTGTTGATGAATGAACAATTTCTATATTCTACAATAGATGTAAAGGAATCCAATGATAATATGAGAATAATTATGTAAATTTTATTCAAATTTATTTGATTTGATACCACTGTATGTGTGGTGTTCTCGTATATGGTATTCATTTAAAACATTGCCTTTTGATTGACCAAAGGCTTCACCGCTTTGGTTTTCGATTTTCTAAGTCTCATTATAAATGCACATAAGTAAAGTTGCATGCAATCAATTGCACAAAAATTTACATTTGCAGCAGTTTGCAAGTTGCTATTGTATGTAACAAGTCTATTAGCTGCTTACGTGCCACTTAAGTGCCACATTACATGGGCAAAAGGCCGCTACTGCTGCCACAATTATGCCAAGCACCACTTAAGTCGCCTGCCCAGCCCCAGCCCCATCATCACCTTGCGTCTTTTATCTTTACCCTTTGTGTTAAGCTATTTTCAATTTGATGTTGATATTGATGTTGTTATACTTGTAGCTACTGTGTGTGGTTGGTGGGTTGCTGGGTTGTTGTTTGGATGCATGCAAATGCAAGTCAATAATATACAATAGCAGACAGACAAATTAGAGCGCAGCATGACAAAGCAGTAAAGCGTGGCTAAAACTACCAGATAGATTTGTATCTACAACTGTGTCATGCTGAGAAATGACAATTATACACACACTATCAATAGTATCTTTTCTAATATGTGCGTTTGTGAAAATTACGAAATAAAATAGTTTTGTATACATATACACATTTGCAATGAGAATCATAGGTACTCATATGTGAAGCGTGTAATTGAACTGCTGAATTCACTTGGCAACCGATCTGTCTGCCTGATCTATTGACGATAGTAGCCAACAACTAACAACTGGTTGCCTACGGTGCGTATAATTAATTATTAGCACTTTGGTCATTTATCGCCTTATGAATAACTAACCAACTAACTCACTGAGTGAGTGACTGGCTGACGATTTACTGAAACGCCTCTTAGCCGTACAACACACTTGCCATAATTTAAATCTAAAAAAATTCAGTCGTTCTAGGCGCTACTGCCATCCATCGTCACCATCAATTGTGGAGGAAATTGTAAAACGTTGCATGACTGCATTTAGTTAAACGAGTTTTTATGTATCCATAAATCCAATTTGAAATTGAATACGAGAAAAAATCAATTGACTCTATTATTTGTTGTTTATTTATTAATAATTTTTGCCGGTTTTCAAGTGGTTTAAGTAGTACATACTACATATATAGTACGAGTATATACGATATTTGTTGTCTTGTATATTATTGAATGCTGTCGAACAGCTTCCGTACTTTTTTACCTAAAAGTAATTAACAAAATCTTTGAAGCATTTATCGCACCACGATCCCCGTCAATCTACTGAAGTAGAAAAGTAAGTTTGATGTATGAAGTGCCACATTGGCGGCGCTACTTACTACTACTACTATTTAATGGTAAAATCAAACAAGAAATATAATATCAACTGAACTGAATTGAATTGAATTGAAATCTTAAACAAGTTTAATTAAGCTGACTTCATCAGAGAGCAAGCAGTATTTTTTCATACTTAATTTGTTTTTCATTGCATTGTATGTTGTAGCATGGTAGTAGTTCAAAAAAAAGGTTAATTTACTTGTAATTTTAAGATAAAATTTTATCAAAGAAACTAAACTCAAACTAATGGACAATTCTAGAAAGGAGACTTAAGAGTTAATAGACGATCTAGATATTTGAGTCTTTAATACTCTGGTTGAACTCGTTGGTTGATCTACAAAACATTTGTTTTTGTAATAATATAAAATAAATGAATCATTATATATGGTATATAGAAGTACATATTTCTTTTATCTGCTATCAGAAACTGTCATATGAACTATGCAATTTCAATTAGATATTATGTCAAATGTATATTTTGACATTTTCGAAGCATAAGTATTAAATATTTTACATTCTTTTGATAAAAAATTTCATTTAGATTGATGGAATGTAAGTATTTTGGTTTAAATTTTTCAGAATGAAATGTGACTAAACATTCGATAAATAAATCAAGTTATTTATCAGTTTAAGTGACTTTCTTCATTTAAAAATCGTGTAAGCTACAACTTTCAAATTGAAAGATTGAATATGCAAATCAAATCATTGGTTTTGAATGTTTCTTTCCATGAATGAATATTTGTGAAATGAATCTTTGTTTATTTCGGAAACTCCATGGAGAGTGTTGGGATCACTTTAAATGATGTAAAACTTTACATTGAAGACCTCATTGTATATTATATTTTTGGCATGATCCTTACCTATTTATTTATATGTCATATCTTTGTCTATATGGACATGGTCTTCTTTTTTCTGCCAATAGATATTTTGATGATTTAATTACAAAAAGACAAAGATGCCCTGCAAAACAATTCAATGTATGCGAAGTAGTCCCTGAATTTTCATAGCAGAGAGAATATTTGATTAGGATTCCATATCAAAATCAGACAACATTAAACAGATCATAACGGGTGATTTTTTAAGAGCTTTAAAATCAAATTATATTTTGAAAAAAAAAAAAAAATTCAGAAAAATTTATGAAATCTTTATTTGAGTCGAAAGAACGATATGTCTATCGACCGGTATCTCACGAATAAATTGTTCAATATTGGCTTCCAGTGTGTCAATCGTTGCGGGCTTGTCGCTATAGACATGAGCCTTAACATAGCCCCACAAAAAATAGTCTAGAGGCGTTAAATCTCATGATCTAGGCGGCCAATTGACCGGCCCCATTCGTGAAATAAACTGCTCACCGAACTCGCCTTTCAATTGGGCCATTGTTTCGCGTGCTGTGTGGCATGTGGCACCATCTTGTTGAAACCACATGTTAGCCAAGTCAAGCTCTTCCATTTTGGGCAAAAACAAGTTTGTAAGCATCGTACGGTAGCGCTCGCCATTCACAATAACGTTCCGGCCTTCACCGTCTTTGAAAAAGTACGGCCCAATGATGCCGCCGGCCCGTAATGCACACCAAATAGTGACTTTTTCGGGATGTATTGATAGTGCTTGCAATGCTTTTGCTTATTCACGTATCCATTCAACCAGAAATGAGCTTCGTCGCTGAACACAATTTTTCGATACAAAATTGGATCTTAATTTTCTTTGCCAGCGCCCATTCTGATAATAAAATTCACTAATTTGTAAACGCTATTCGTTTGTAAGTCGATACATGGTTGAATTATAGACCAAACTGAACGTGTTTGACAGTAACACAAAGCACGTAAACCGCGTCAGCTGTTAAAAACAGTGTTGCCAAAAAAAAGTTGCCAAAAAATCACCCGTTATATATTTTTAAAATAAAAAACCATGGAAGACTAGTCTAGGATCAATTAAATCACCATAAAGTAACCTTTTTTATTTCTTTCAATTTGACATAATATTTAAATTTTATTTTAAAAAAATTTCCTTTAAAAAATTCATACAAATAAATACTTTAATATATGTATTAATATTTTTTTTTTAATATTTTATCTTTTATTCAATTAAAATGCAAAATATAATAAATTACAAAAAAAATAAAAAAGCGTTTCACACTAATTTGAATTATGCCTCACCGAACCACTTAGTAATACATTTGCAAGCAGTTCAGATCTCACAGTTCTCCTCCATACATGCTTGCCAAACTTCCATTAACCTTACTCAGTGATTTTTGTTATGTTTTTTTTTTTTTTTTTTTTTTTGCACCAAATGACTTCATTTCATATCAATTAAGTTTATTGTGCCGTTTTATTAAAACGACATGCCATAAAAATACGCCAAAAGTACATACACACATACTCGCAGTCACACATACTGAGAAATAGAGACCCAAGCTTACTCATACTTATGTACACAGAAATACAAATGTCAATAAGACAAACACAACAAAAAGATACAAAAAAAAAAAGATTGAAAAGTAACATATAGTACTACATGGTCCGCATTTGTTGAACGAACCTGATTCATTCGCTTAATTGCTTTGGAGCGTGCGCAGCACGAAAAAACATAAAAAAGTAAAACTAAAAAAAAAGGAATAAGGTAAAAATGAAGAAAACTAAAAAACAAATGCTAAAGTAAACTGCGAAAAAATACACTCAATAAATGTAAAAAATAAAGAAAGAAACGCAACTGCTACACAGCCAAGTGGCGTAGTTTATGTGTCCAATAAAAATGACTAAAATTTTTGACATAAGGTAAAAAAAATACAAAAAATAAACTTAAAAATGCAAAAACAAAAGGTAAAACATAAATAAATGTGACATTGTCTCAATATGTAGGGAGGGGGAGAGATCAAATACATATACTCACTCGTACATATGAGTCCCTTACATAAAAATATCTAAGAAGTGGTGGCAGGAATGCGCGCATAAATTTCATTTAAAACTCAACTCAACTGCCAACTTGATTTGTTCTTTATTAAGGAAAAGCGGAAAGATATTTGAAAAATGATCAAAAATATTTTGCATTCCATTTAAAAGCAATTCATGTTTACAAAATTTCGTTTAATGATGACATCCCTCTTAGGCATGACATTCAGGTTCAATGATTTTAGGTAGAGATGAGAGATGATGACATCCTTATTCATATTGTTGACAACAGATTTAACTTTATAGAAGCTACCCAATAAATAACTTGATTATTTTATTACGCAATTAATAACGAAGCTTGGAGAAATCATGATAAATTTGATCATATGGTATTTCAGGAATTTTTTTTCTAAAGCAAAGGATAAGCTATGTTGGGTGTTTTAACAAGATATATTTTTAACTGATTACTCATCTTCGTATGGGAGAGAGATTTTCAGATTTACATTTTGACAATTGAATATAATGTTTCATTTTAAGCCAAATAAGAATAAAATCTATAAGCATATGGTAAATTTTTGACTATCAGACTTGGAAGAAATTATTGGAATTCTATAAAATAATAAATACAAGACTCCCGGAGCAACTGTAATTATGGGATATGTTATAAAAGACTCCATTGAAACCGTATAAACTCGATAACTAGCTTCAGCCCTTATCTAGTCTAAACTATTATAAGGTTGATTTTAATGGCATTTGAAAGCTCATAGGGAACCAATAAAAGGGACCACACATTATGCGATTGGTTTTAAATTTTGTTATTGACTGGCATTATGAATAATCTAAAAAATGTATCTTCGCATAATGTGTAGGCCACATACTAATTGCATGTCATATAATTTTAATGGCCTTGCCGACAGGCTGAATATTTGATTACATTGCCACATAAATAAGGCTCCACGCCGTATATTTAACTCCATGTAATTTCTTTAAACTCTTCCTTTGAGCTTAGAGAATTGCGTAGACGGGTCTTACAGTATTGCGCGACTACATCATTAACTTTTTGATGTTCCCAAGGCGGGAAATTACATGGCCAGGGAACCTCTTATTCACTACTTGTTTGGCACGCGGGGCAATCGTATGGAAGCACATATTGCCCACCCACATCCATTTCGTCCAATTCAGGCTACAAATAGTTGATAATCATAGTTCGGCATTGCTCGTTGTTGAAGACAAGTCCCTGATCACGCTCGTCCTCAAAGAAATATGGGCCAATCACGGTGACAAACCAAAATTCTCAACTAATTGATATAGTTTTTTTTTTCTTTGTTATGCGTAACAAGGAGGAGAATATCTTCAAAAAGATACTCATGGCCCGTGCCACGAGTTATGTCGGATTTCTACCGACTAAAAAGCCCCCTATCGCCTCGAAACCCTTTAATCCCTACGGAACTACCAAAGCATTACTTCGTAGGGAGGGGAAAAATTGCCCTTACCTGGGCGCCATTAAACGCTCGTACATTCGAGCCTCACGAATGATGGTCGCTATTTCGGTAGCGAAAAACGCCCACTCTTCCGAGGAAAACATCATGCGCCTTACGATCTCCTGCGAATTGCATGGAGATCCAAGGCGGTCATACATCCTGCATCGCTGGGCTTCAAACCGAGGGCACTCATGAACGAGGTGGTCTGGGTCTTCTACGATGTTCAGGCAGAGGCTACAATATGGATTCTCGGCTAGCCCAAATCTGTGCAGATACTGCCTGAAGCACCCGTGACCAGTAGCGAATTGGGTAAATTCGAAACTAACGTGTCCGCCGCTCCTCTTTAGCCAATCCGCTATATTGGGGATAAGTTGATGTATCCTTCGTGGTGCTGCCATATGTTTAGGTATCTGCTTCTGATCTCCAAACGGCTATTCCTATGGGAAGTTGCTCGGGCAAGGGCTTCCAAATCAATCGGAAGTCTACCTGCAAGTACGCCCGCCGCATCATCTGCAATTTGCACTTGATATATATTTGCTGAAAGATCTGTTGGGCGTAAATGTGACAATTTTACATACAATAGTTCAGCCATTTGGTCTTTTCACTATAGATGATACTTGACGACAACGCCCGCAAGTATTCACGATACAGCGTGAATTTTTGAATAAGCGCTGAACAATTTGCACGTTTTATTTAACCATTTCTCTTTGCATGAAGAAATGTCAAATTTTGTTAAAGAAAACAATTATTAAATATTATAAGGTGTTGCCAGATGGGAGCAATTTACAACTGACAAGTTGCAAAATGAAAGACCCTGTACTTTCTAAAATAAACAATTATTTGTATCCTTCGAGCCTTGGTAACCAGGGGAGCGCAATCAGCTGTTACTCCTTCACTTAAGCATTATTGTTTATACAATTTAACCGTTTGCAATTTACCTTTAAACGAAAATAACAAATTTTTCGTTGCCCCTGGTAACATAACAGACAGATATAAATACGAAATAGACACCCTTGTAATTTTCCAATTTTTTTTCCAGTTTCACATAGTAACATTTGTTTATTGTATACGTTGACAAGGAAAAGTGATTTCCTTTCGAGAATCAGAACAGTATTAAGCTTTGTCGAGTGAACATCGTTCTAAGAAAAAATATTTTAAAATAAATTCGATATTCAATTTACAATATATTTTATAGTTCACAAAAACGGTAACTATAAAGATTTTTCGCAATGTTATCTCGTGCTAAGGATATATGTGCAAAGCTGCAGAATGTCGAACGTCGCTGCAAGGTGGAAGCTTTGGCTGAATTGCGTCATATGTGCAAAGATAAGAAGGAGGACCCGACTATGATATTGCGTTATTTCGATGATTTATACTTGCATTTGCTTAAATGCTATTCGGATCGCTACGAGATTGTACGTGACAATGCTGTACAGACTGTTACAGCCTTCATACAACGTTTGCCACCTTGTGATTTCCACTTAACGAATATTGTATCGACCCTAGTGGAGCGTATGGGTCAACAAGAGACATTGGAGACTAGCGAAGAGATTCGTCTACTATATGCCAATCAAATGAATACTTTGATTGATGTCTATGTAAAAACGGACAACGTGGACTCATTAAAGGAGTGTTATGATTCCATTGTAAAGGTTCTGATCAAATCCGTAAAGGATTCCTATTCAATGGTCCAACGCCAAGCATGCAGTAGTATTGGCACTTTGGCAATGTCCGCTGATACTCAATATTTTCAGCCCTTTTGTGAACCATTGGCTATTGCTCTCTATCCAATGCTGAATCATAAGCATTCACAGGCACGTATTGCGGCAATACGGGCTATAGGTCAAATATCACTTCATATTAAAGCTAGTGAGGATGCTTTAAAGCGTCTTATAATGGAGGTGTCACCTTTGTTGATGGACTCCATTCCCATGGTGCGGTTGGCTTGTGGCGAAATGGGCATCCTAATGTTACTTAAATTACGTGATCGTTACTCCTATTTTGAGCGAATAATTCCTTTAGTTTTATGTTGCTTGAAGGACGATTCACCCGAGGTTGTCGATTCAATTCGTGTTCAGTGGTTAGAATGTGGTAATTTGTATTATGAAGAAAATGAAACGGAATTGAATAGACAAGACCAAGCCGATCCAAAGCCTAAAAATTATCCAGAAAAAGTTGTGCGTCCAACAATCGGATGTCGCGGCTTGGTGCAGCGTTCATTGCGCCTGTTAATGCTAATAACACGGGAATCGAGTGATTGGAAAGACAATGTTCGTATGCACTCGCTGAAATTGCTCTATCAATTTGTGTTGCATGCCGAGGCAGCAATGACTGCTAAATTCTTTGAGATTTATGCAGATGTGGCACGCGCTTGTCGCGATGAAGAAGTCTCAGTTCAAGTGGAAGCTGAAAAGGTCGCTGATCTTATGGGTCGACTATTTTCATATGTCGATTGGATTGACCATGGCTTTGACGGCTTGGAGAATAATAGACGTGAGGGCTACCTGAAGTGTTTCTATTACATGTTCAAACCATCGTTGAATGTTCCACTTAAGGATTTATTCCGTATTACCGATTTGATGAAAAAGGCAGATTTTTCCAAATCTTTGAAACCAGAAATTCAAACATATGTGCTCAAAATGTTGGATACCATAATGGACAAAGCTGACGATTTGATAGACGTCAATGTCAGATCACTAGAAGAAATTGAGGAAGGTGTTTATATTAGTTGTGTTAAGGTAGCTGCTCTGGTACACAGCGCAACTAAAGATCCTACAGATAACTTAGTTAGCTTCAAACTTTTACTTGATCGTATCGGACGCCGTCAACAATGCACAACTAGTGATTTGCATAAACGTTACTTCGCATTGGCTCTAGAAGATGTGGAGCATTTGGATGCTCCTTTGGAAGAGACAAGTGAGCCAATTCTACTCTTACATGGTCTTATCGGTATTGCAGGTTTTCGTGCTGCATATTTGGAACAATTGCAGGACAAGATTAAATTGGTCTGGAAACATTGCTCGGACGAAGCTAAAATGAAAATATTCACCACCATATCGATTGTGAGCATTGATTGGAGTATGACTATTGACGTGGATATAAAAGAAAGTGCAGTTCTAATGGATAATTTTATTAAGGAAATTGTGGAACCTCACTTACAATGGGCAGCAGGTTCAAGCTCTGAGTCAATGCGTTCTATGGCCATGGTTACATTGTGTTGCCTTTCCCAAAGTGCCATCGAAGAAGCACAAATAATATTGCCAAAATATGCAAAACATTTCCCAAATCTACTTCAGGATCATTGTGCAACAACACGCAGCTATGCTTTGAAAGCTCTAGTCTACTTTCCAGCGCTTCCAGTTCAAGAGCTTAACCCATTGGCTTTTGCCTTACTTCAACGTTTAGATGATCCTTCGAGAAATATTAGAATTTTGGCAGCTAAGGCTATACCAACATTAAAACCAATATTTCGTGATGAGAATAATGACATAGAGGAAAACAAAGATGAAAATGATGAAAAAGAAAAAGCAGATACGGAAACTGAAAAGGTAGAATTGTCAGATTCTAAGACTGAATCCGATTCAAATGAAAATACTGAAGAACCAATAGTAGCTGATGAGAATAGTGATGTACAGCAAAATGAAGGTGACATAAAAGACAAGGATAACGACTCCAAAGAGAATTCTGAAGAAGATAATAAGCTTGATCCAACTCGTGAATCTTGGTCGACATATATCAATCGTGCCCTTGATATGCTTATCTTACTCTATGAAGGGCCGGAATCCGTAAATAAAACTGTTCTGGAACAAACAATACAATCTTTGGCTAAACAATACCCAAAAGAATCAATTGATCGTATACAGTTTGCCATTGATAGAGCTTACAATAAGAAAGACCTACAGAAATTGTTTCAGGAATGTGAACTTGAAAGCGCTGATTAAGATGTGATGATGATGGCTGATGAACACAAACCCAAAAAAAAAATTACTTTATTTTAAATTTGCATTCATTTAACAAGAAAAAAAAATTTTTTTATTATAATTAATGATTCAATGAATGATGATGTTTTGGATGAGTTGATGCGCTTATAATTATTTTAAATTTATATTTACTTCAATTTCCATTGAATGCACCCCGAACACGAATTACAAAATTGCAACAAAATGCAGAGAATGAAAATGTAAATTACATACACAATCACACACCCATACATAGATACACAAACAAACACACACAACAAAAGGGGCTTTTGCATATAAAATATCAATAAATTATTGATTTTAAAGCATAAGAAAAAAACTGGTTTTTATTATTGGAGTTTATTTGATTTGACTGTGTTTCCATTCTACTACTATACTATAGTATCTTTATCAGGCACCATCTCTCATACATACATACTTGTATATTGATAAATGAATTGTAATTGAAGCGTGACGAGTTTTATTGAAAATCATTTTCCATTAAACATATAACAAAAAAAAACATACATACTATTGTAAAATAAAGGATCTCGCCTGTACACAATTCACAGTTCAATGAAATTGCTGTTACATTGTTTAATTAAAGTTTATTTCAATGCAAAACGCCCGCGTACATTTGTAGTATATTTGTACAAATATGCAATTTGAATGAGTAACAACCGTTGGCAAAATTTTATTTAATCCTTTTGGCAAATGTTGGATGTGTGTGTTGTTTTGACCATTTTGTGCGTGCGTGCATTCTCCTCATCATCATTATCATCATTCATTGATGCGTGATCTTATTAGCATGTCGAGGATGCAATGCATGGTACACAAAGGAGCAGGAACGACGCTTCATTTTTATACTCTTCACGGGGGTCAATAGTATTATAAGTTTATCATGAAGTTTGTAACACACAGAAGGAGACATCGCAGATCACATAAAGTATATATATTTGTGTTCAGCTCGAATAGACGACTTGACTTAGCCATGTCCGTCTGTCCGTCCGTCCGTCTGTATGCAAACTAGACCCTCAATTTTTGAGCTAGAGAGCTGAAATTTTGCACATACTTAGGTTTCTTTTTACCATTCGGATTCAGCCGAATCCCATACAAACCCCCCTTTAAATCAATATTCTTATTAGAAAAAGTATCTTGTTTTTTAACGTAATTTGGACATTATAAGTTTCCATATCCATCAACCATGTAAATTTCATGATCCTAGGGTTAGCAGGAGGGGTACCTCCCATACAAACGCAAATTAAATGACAAACTTATGAAGAATAAAAGTACAATACAATTGCCAATCAAACTGATGTGATGCCAAGAATGGAAGGTTGGATGCAACTCGGAGGAGCGTGAAGAGTATTACATCTTTGGAATAGCCAATGATAGCCTTCTTTGTGGTTTTGTTTGTCGTAGCAATAAATTGTGACAACACAAAGCTTCGTAATTGAATGAAAAATAAATTAAATAAAGAAATGAAAGTGTTAAATCTCTTGTTGCAAAAGTTAAATACTCTCATTATTGAAGTACAAAAGGAGAAAAAGATTAGACATTTTTTTTTTTAAATACGAAATGATAATTTCCTATTTAATAGCAGTGACTGAAACAGTTGTTTTACATGGTCATAGACATACAGAATGTTTTTAAAAAAATATTGGTGTGATATTATCTTATGGCTGCTATATGGTTATAATGGTCCCATAAAATTGATTTAATATTGAGTCTTAAATCATCTTTCATTTACCATCTTATGGGCTCCGAGTCATCAAGAAATACACGGAAATTAATTTGCTGATATGGAATCATCACATATCACCTTCGATCGAAGAAGCTGTTTGAACGGCCAAAATTCAGCCATCGGTATTCTGCCATCAACCCTAAGTGTTCTAAAATTCCTACCCGCCAACTTAACAAGACGGGTATGCGGTACATTTATTCGCCTGTGCATTGGACACTCACAAGACACCCACAAACATCTTTTCTTTTTCCGTCTACCATGCCCTCTCAGTTGAGTCGATCTGAACGTAGACCATCTTTTGGACTCCTTCAAGAACTTGGGAAGCATCAGGACCTCCCTTTCTGGTTCAAAAATTCCATTCAACTAATAAAAACCCGTAAATCAAGAGTCGAAGGCCCCAGTAGGTAGTGCTTCTTAAACTTGTATATTAGATCTAGTATTAAATATAAGGTTTAATGTGTTACAATAAATAAAAAAACATTATTTCAACAGTAGAAAACATATGTTTTCTGGTACATAGTTCAGATCAGAATAAGAGAACTTCATTTAAGACAACGTTGGCAAAGATAAGATAAGGTGACATTTCAAAATCTAAGAGACTTTTTTTAGTTCATATTTAGTATTATCACAAAGTGTTACTCTTATCCCAACAGACACTCCTCAAACCACTCGAGGTGTTTATAAATGCAATCACCTTCTCCTACAAAGAATCTCACAAAAGATTCATCCTCTTCTAGTATGTCTTGACAGTATCTTCAAATATCGAAAATAAGTACCTCTAGTCTTCTAGATCAATAAATAGTCTGGTACTAGTACAAACCATAATTTGATCACATTAGTCTATTGTTTAACCATTTTATTTGAGTTTGGAGAATAATAATTCAATTCATTTGGAAATAAACGATAAAATCTATGAACAAATTTAATTACTGTAACTATTTTCTGCCTTAATCAATAATGATAACCAAGCACAGTGAAACATAAATAAAATATCAGTGTTTTGACGCAATTGTCAAAGACTCTATCAACACAAATACATCATCATATATTAAATACACCCAATATAACAAGGAAGGCAGTTCGTGTAATACTTAGTTAGCATGTTGAGACCAGAAGAAGTGTGAATAAGACATACTCGTATTTTTCTAATTAAGAGTAAGCAAGCAATTCGTTTTATTTTTTGTGAGCAAAGAAAAATATGATAAATGAATGGAAAATATGTTTGTTTGTTGCCATTTATCAAATTTTGTGAATTTTTAATTAAAAATACAAACACACATTCATATATGGTATGGTATATGTACATAAGTATGTATGCTAATACACTTGTATAATGCAAATGTGCAACTTATTTAAAATGGCAACAAAATACTATTCGCACTTAATTGCTTTACGCACACACACACACATGTACTACACAAAGACACACAGATATAAACTTTTAAAACCATGAGTATGTGTTTAAATAGATAAATGTACGCAACGTCATCATAGCATCAAACATATATACAGGTAGGCAGAGATCCATGCAGGCAAGTAGTCAGACACCATCTATGTGTGTAGCTTTCATTACTCACTCACTCACTAATATGTGTGCCAAGGATATGCGCACAAAATTGCGCATTCCCAATGAACATCATCATGATTACGATTATGATCGACCATCGACATTATTATGTTATGTTGGCGTGTTATTGCACAAAGTATTTTAGTGAAGAACAACAGAAGTAGAAGTTTGAAGTTGAGTAGCTTACATTATTGTTTCACTTAATTAATTTTATTTTAGCTAATAACGTTCAACAACAAACAAAAAACTTTCGCAATATTATTATTATAATGAATATTTTCATATTTGCCCCTCATGTTTATATGGGTATTTCTTTGTGTGAGTGAGTATTACCACATACAATAGTTTTACAAAAATTAAGTCAAGTGCGTAATGGTCAGATGAAGCAGATTATCAGGCACCCTAAACTATGTACTAATCATCTAATAATGTATCTTAAAGAAGGAGAAAATCTGTAAGAAAAATACAATAAATGTAATGCCATCTTTCTTGTGGGTTTTCGAAAATATTTTGTGAGAAACGTATACAATTGATATTTTATAAAAAGGTCTTAAAAGAAATACTACTTTGATGAAGAAAAGCAATCACAAATTCAAACAAGTAAGAAATGAAATTGTATTTTTTATAGACTTCTAGAGGAGAATAGTTATAAAATTTCCCGTCATGACTAATGTTGGAAAAAATCCTTATACGAATATACCAATTTAAAATTTCTAGTCGCTCTATATATAAACAACCTGACAACCGTTGACAAGAATACATATAGTGCAAAAAAGTTGGATGTCTTGTTATAATGGATTTGAATTTTCATAAATTTCTCTTAGCCTAAACTTAGAGAAGAATCTAATATATAAAAAACTCTTGTCACGGTGTTAGTTTATGAACTCCTCCGAAACGGCTCGACCGATTTTTATGAATTTTTAGTTATATATTTGTTAGGTATGAGAATAGGTCGTAAGGTATTTTTCACCCTCCTTCCCCCACCCACCATTTTTTAATCGCGATTTTTATATTTTCGTATGAACAATATTCAAATAATTAGAGACAAATCAATGAAGTCGCCTTTGTCACATCTATCGGATAATTAAGTCAATATTGATACTACAATTAAACAGAGAACAGCATCACGCACTAACATCACGTCGTAGCAAAGCACGCCGGTTATACTAGTAATTTTATATATTTTACTCTAAGACTAAATTTCAGTTCTTAAGGTCTTGTATTGTAGAATCCCATACACAAGCATCTTGACAGACAATCAGATCAGATGAGATGATGATCCATAGTTATCATAATACTGATTGTAACAAACATTTAATCAAACTTAATATACCTTTCACCGTCCTAAGTATATGTAACAATTAAAGGGTATTAAAAAACAGACAAACAATTGAAATGCGTATGTATATTTGGTTATGTTGTTGATGTTGATGTTGATGTTGTTACTTTACTATTAAATTAATTAGTTTATGAATATTTTGTGAGATGCAATAATACGCTAAACATAATAAATTCAATTTAGAAGACAAAAGAATGAAGAAACTCAAGCGGCAAATGAATGTCAAAATACTTATAATATCAACGACGAAGACAACAAAACAACTGAATTGTTGAAGGAGTTAGAAAGCAGCAAGTAACACAGTTTCATCATCATAGTATAAGTAGAATGTACAACATGCTTATTGCTCAGTGTAGTCAAGCTCATTAAACTAATTATGTTGAACTCAAACTTCAAAGGCAGTTGTTCATGTTGACTAAAAAAATGTGGTTCTACATAGAAGTACGTAGAATGAAAGAGTATAAGGATAAAGGTCTGTGAGTGAGTTTAAGGGTGAGTGAGGGTAACAGACACAGTGCCACTTTAATTAATCCTTTTCAAGTACAACAAAACAGTCAAGGGCGACATTCACAAAAGGCACCAGGAGCAACAGCAGCAAATGACAGCGGAAGTTTTGCATTAAATAAATGAGAGTGTAGAGGAGATACAATTCTATGAAATGGCAGCTTGTGACGTTCACAAATTAAGTGCCACAATAAGCCTTTCTTCTGTTCTCCTCTCCTCTTTTTGTGTGCAAAGAAATGAAGGAAAAAAAGGTTACCAAAAAGACAAAAAACAAAAAACTATGGTATAAAATCCAATTGGATTTTGCTTGTTGCTGTTTCGACTTCTTGTTGTTGCTGCTGCTGCTGCTTAGAGTTTCAAGTTCCTTTTTCTGCCATCCATGGCAGTTGCAATTGAATTCAGAACCATTGCAGACGCCAGTTACTATTTAGTAACAGATGAGGATGCGTGTACATGGAGAGAGAGAGCTTGAATGAATATGAAAGTAAATGAGATAAATAGATGAAAATTTAATAAACAAAAAAGGATGTGGAATAAGGGAAGCTAAATGAAAACTCCCACCACAAATGAGATGAGTTAGTAAGAGAGAAAATTGAAAAAACCAAAAAGTATTACCATTTTTATTCTCCGCATGGGTTGCATCCAACCTGATATTTTAGTTATTTTTTTGTAGTATACTTTTAGGGGTTTTTAATATATATCCCTGATCTCGGGAACAGGGTCACATATTGGAATGAAAACTAGCCTATGTTCAAGCCGGTAACCAACCATACACATTCATAAAATTTCAATGCAATCCGATCAACGGTATGCCAGCGCATAACATACGAGCAAACAAACAGCAATTTTTATAGACAACAGTCACATGAATTTTGTTACTAATGAAACTGTAAATGAATGAACCATTTTACCTAATACTCATTTAAATTCATTCCTATTTTATATATCAGATCAATTCACATAATAGAATTTAAAAAATGTAGAAAGTTATTCAAAAAATCAATTAATCGGATTATAATAATTTAATTATTAAATATGCTATATGTAATTGTATTCCATCCAAGTGGAATTGTCTGAAGGACATTTAATCTTTGAAAATAAGTTTCCAACAATACCAGCAAGATATCATCAACTGCTGTTGCTTATTTCACATTTGAGAATATCCTTTTCATTACACTTAAAAAGTCAAAAAAAAGAAGAATAAATACAAAAATTCTCACAGCAACAATCATCATCATTGTTACCATCATCATAACCAAGATCATCAACATCATCCTACGTTCCTATGTTATACACACTTGCCATTTAATTTCAGTAGCCCAACTCAAATTATCCATTTTTTTCTGATTGTTGCTCGTATATATAAAAAAAAAAGTAAAAACTTTTTGTTGGCCCCAAAAAACAAAAACAACAAATAAGGCGAAAATTAAATGTTGCAAGAGCAACATTTTTTCATTTAAAAACAAAATCCAAATAAAATAAGAAGAACTGAAAATGAGCTCACGCCGCATTCAAGGAATGAGCTCTTGATTGCTTCATTGCAACATTTCAACTCATCATTAGCAACCAGCACTTACTCATTAATTGAGATACTTTCATTATATTGTAGTAGTATGTACTACGTGTACGAGTATATGTATACTTTTTTATTTTTTGTTTGATTTTTTACGTCTTTTTCTTTCAATTCCTTTTGCCAACATTTTCTGTTTACTTCATGGATACAAAAAGAAGAAGGTTGAATGGCAGGACTTTAGCTAGGCTATGATAGGTTAAGAGTTTGAGTTAAAAGTGAAATACTTGAAAATTGTTTCAGTAGCAGCAGCAGTTTAAGAGTTTTGAACATTTAAGCGGTGGTGGTGTTTATAAAGATTTCAAGAGTCTCTGCCAGCGTTTATTATTAAATGAGAAATAGTATCTAAATTAAATGATGAATGATGTTTATGAAGGAGAACTTTAGTGATTCAATATGCCAACCATCCAAAACCATTTGCATTTTAATTTCCTTTTAACTAAGTAAATTGTATCTAGTACTAATAATAGTATCATGAGATGACAGCAGCTTTTTCGATATAACAAAATTAATTTCAATAGCCAATAAGCAATGTAATTAAATACAAACTTCTTTTTGTCTACCCTTAAAAAGAAACAACAATTAAAAGAAGAAAAATAATAGAATAGAATGGAAGGGAAGGGAAAAATGATTAACAGATCTCGTCAGGCTAACAACAATTAAATATCCTTATATTAGATGATGAAACAGGTCCATCCTACTAGCATCATCATCATTATCATCATCATTTTGATTACCAACTTACACCGAACATCACAACACAACAAGTCACAACAAAACAAGAAATTGTATTACATTTTAAGCAACAGAAAAGTACTCGTATCTAAAGGCAAAAACAAGATGACTCCTCCCTCCTTCTGTGGAATCGAATTGAAGTCGTCATCGCCGTTGTCATCATCATAGTAGTAGTAGTCGTCTCGAGTTCGCTTCATTTGACGACAACGTTTATTTCCACTTAAATGCTTAATTATAATTGAGTTTTATGTGGAAAGCTTCCAAGGCAGTCAAAGAAGTAAAAATAAAAAAAAATAAAAATAAAGACGAACTCGACTTGATGCCAACTGTTACTGTAGCAATGCCAGGAGCAACAGAAATTGAAACAACAAGAACAACAACAATATCAACATCATCTTTATCCTTATCATTCGCATACGCCAAACTCTTGCTTGGTTGCCTGCCCTCTTATTATTTATTTTTTCCTACTACGAGGGTCATTCAATAATTAAAGAGACTTTAGGTTAGAGTACGAGTATCATCGCTATGAACTCTGGTTTATTTTATTTATAATAATACCAAAATTTGGTTTGGTGGATTGAACAACATTCTGTGATCCGTTTTGTACTTTTCGAAGACCAAAAACCGGGTTAAATCTTTTCTTGCATGATCTTATAGTATGGTTAAAGTTGTATGACGCGAGAAATTTATTGGTTGAATAGACGAATAGCGCCCTGGATGAAAAAATGCTGAATGCAAGCATCAGCGCTTTTCTGAATTATGTCACTTCTCCAATTTACAGT
The DNA here is from genome assembly GCA_037043315.1 of Amiota communis. Classification (NCBI taxonomy): domain Eukaryota; kingdom Metazoa; phylum Arthropoda; class Insecta; order Diptera; family Drosophilidae; genus Amiota; species Amiota communis. The sequence continues at coordinate 2,099,707 of JBAMAV010001191.1, read as the reverse complement.
CCATAATGCATAAACTTAGCTGAGATGTAATGGCTCACCCACTATATTGTTCAGACATTTTTCCCACAGATTTCCATTCACCTTTTAGATCAATTTGTATCTTGAACTGTTGAATGACCCTCGTACTTATTTCTTCTTCAACATTATCATCTTCTTATGTTGCGCTAAAACACTTGAAATTAAATACAAATAATCTTTCGTCTGCCATTCAACACTCAACACCACCTCCATCCTCATGCACCGCCTTCTTGAACATCTTCTCCTTCTGCTTCGGACTCCTGCGTGGGCTGTTTGACTCCGACAAAGCACGCACGCACGAATCTTCAAGTACAAAACAGAAAGTAGCGAAAAAGTTAAAATGTTACTTACGATGAAGGACGATGAAGCTTTAGCAACTGCTGCTGTATGCCTGAAAGTAGCTTAAGTACAGATACTTAAACAGAAAGAGAAAAACAGTAAAAGATAGAAAGACAGATACTTGAAGTCGAGTAGAACAGAGTTTCTTAAACTTTGTGAGCCTTGGATACTTATTGAAATTAAAAACATTCAACGAGGAGCACAATATCATTTTATGTAAAGCACTGAGAGAATTGTTCGTTACAACAATAGTTTTAGAAACACTGGAGTCGAGGATGTAAGCAGCACACAGCAGAATCCCCAGCAGCAGAAAATGTTCGCATCGCATCAATGTTTTAATTACGTCTTAATGCCGTTTAACCATGGCATTTTCTGTTGATGCTGATGCCAAACTGTTGGTAAAAGGGTAAGACAGTGAGTGAGTTTTTTGTGAATAAGTTCAATGCACTGCTTACTTACTTGCTTGCTTTCCGATATCTATACGTATGTACGTGACGTACTACTTGCGTTTGTAGCATTACGTTGACGTTGCGTATCAATTTAACAACGTTAATTGCTTTTTATGTAATACGAAAAGCAATGAAACAAGTAGAAAAGAAAGTAAGGAAAGGAAAGAAGTGAATCAACTTTACTCTCACAGTGAGTACAAAGGACATTCAATACAATTGAAAGGAGTATGAACGAAGGGGAGGAAAATTAAATCAAATCAAAATGTATGTGTGTGTGTAAAGAAGACATTGTTGAGGTCGAACATTAATGATAATCATCATGTTCATCATTATGATAATCAAGTTTGTTGTGTGTATGTGTGTGTGAGTGTTTTCCGTTGAGGGATGGAGAAAGGGGTCAATAAAAAGGGCGCGTAAATGCTTATTTCTTGCTTTTTATTTTTTGTTTTTTTTCGTGCTTTTATTGTTTTGTCTCTTCATGACAGCTTTGTTGTTGTTGCTGTTAAAACGTTTATTGATTTTTATACGCTACTTTACCACACTTACCCCACTCACTCCTTCACACATTCATTCACTTATGCTCAACAACAATTCATCATCTCTTTTAACATTCACTGAATACCGCCACAATGTCACAACGTTAAGTATTTTTTGTGTTATACCTTACACACTAGTTGTCAATAGGTATTATTACACTTTGGTATAAGGATTGTGTGGTATAGAACCGAGATACGAAGAATCCATAAAGATTTATAAAGGGCGTTAGTTTCAGAGCTATAGAACTTTAAATTGAAATTTAGGAAGTCCAATCGGGAAGTCTAATTTTCGATCGCTTTTTACAGCAATGGAGGCCGTACGTGACGAAAGTTGTCTTCCAAGGCGTTAATCGTCCGTGGCTTATCGGCGTAGACCAGAGACTTCTCATAGCCCCACAAAAAATAGTCCAGCGGTGTTAAATCACATAATCTTGGAGACCACTTCACGAACATTTCTTTCAATAAATCAATTGTGGCACGCGCAGTGTGGCATGTTGCATCCACATTAAGGGCATAAAAGTTAGTGATCCTGGCCCTGTGGTTACCATAACTATAAAGTTCTGGCCGGCATAATGATTCCACCGGTACATAAAGCACATCAAACATTGACTTTTCAGGATGCAACGTTGTTTCGACAATGGCATGAGGATTCCCTTCATTCAAAATGCGGCAACTTTGCTTATAACCGTTTCCATTCAGACAAAAATGAGCTTCATTTACAATTTTCTTGTGAAATTCAGGATTAAGAGCAACTTCGATTTGAGCCCATTCACCAAATGTACGGCGTGCCATATGCTGGAAATCATATTCAAATAAAAATGTCAAAGGATTATTTTTCGAATAAAGCCAAATTCATGTCAATTAACACCACTAATCAGTGTATTATTTCTATTTAAAGTTGCACACCTCTAAAAAAACACACTCTAATTGAAAGAAAAATCATTTAGTACAGACATACAGATATATCATATTGCCATATATTTGATTTCATTTGATTAATGTATGGAACCAAGGTTCCCCGATTATTGGAATGAGAAATCACCATATAGAACTCAAAAATCATATGTTTTTAATATCACAGAATGTGAAGTATGGTTATTTTTCTTGTTGTTTATAAGTAATATATTAGAATCATAGTTTTTCAATTTCTAGAGGAGGAAGCCATAGAGAAAATGCTTTTCATAACCATGAAATATATGTAGTTTCAAAACCACTTTATGAGCAGTTCTTTTGTTAGATTTTTTTCTTAACAAATATATAGAAGGATATATTCAAAAAGATGACAGATCAGAACAATAAATAATATAACAGCCACACTTATTTATTTATCAGTTTTTATATGTTTCAGGATATTCAAAGGGAACCATACAAATCAATTTGAAGTGATATTATTACATACTAGCTGTGCCCACGTCTTCGTACGCCTGGTATTCGAAACATGTTTGTAATAGCGTGTGTTTTGTTATCTTTTTCCCTAATTATCAGATCTTTAATGTTGCCCCGCAGCTAAAGAGGAAAACATTCGAAAATCAACCAAAAAGTAGACAACAGAATTAAAAATATGAATATCTTTTGATTTAGTAGGTCGATTTCGATAAAATAAACGCTAAATGTTACACAAAGCTTGCTACAATACCTCAGTATAACCGCATTCAAATAGATTAAGCCGTTTCTGAGATTAGCGTGCACAGACACCAAAAAGCTTACGATTTTATATATACATATATAGATTATGTATAAAAATGTCGATGTAAAAGGTATGAAAGCTTCGATGAACCAAAGTTACTGTTCTGAATTGTTTTTTCTGTTCTGCTTTGGCATTTTTGCCTTCACATATTAACTGTATTTAAATTCTATAGAGAAAAGTAGTAGGGGAAAGCAAAAAATGTAATAAAAATTGGGAGTCTACGAGAGTGAGTATGCGAATGAAGAAGGCATATGAAGTGGAGGCGTTAGCAAGAAATGAATTACTTTAGTTACTTACGTGCACATATATCATTATTATGTTTGTTTGCTTTTGTATAAGTGAGAGGAAGACACCGAATGAGATTGAGAAAGATACACTTAGTCAGTGAGAGGGAGTGTATCTGTGTTTATTTTTGGCAAGCAAAAAAAAAAAGAAAATAGTTTGTAGTAAGTAGTTGTGTGTAGGTTGTGTTGTTAATGCTGTCATACTCATTATAATTGTTCTTAATGTTGCTTTTATTGTTGTTGTTGTAGTTGTTGTGCTTGCTGTTGCTTTAATTGTTGTTGTTGAACTGGCATTAATTAAGCATGTTTGACTGTAGCGAATGTCAACAACAGCAGCAACAACAAACAGACGATGAGCGATGGCTGATGACTACAATAATAATACTGATGATGATGATGATGATGAGCAAGATGATGATCATAATGATTATGTCTTTGTCTTTGTATTAAATATAAAAGAGATGGCAACAGTAGGTATAAGTTGACTTTGTTGACATTTTCCACTATGACGACGATGACGACGTAATTAAGTGACGCAAGTCAATTTATTTCGCAATTAATCATTAATTTATGCGTACAGGAAATTCATATAATTGGCTCATATTTCATAAACTCTGAATGACTTTCTTTACACTCTCACTCTTTCATTCATTTATTCCACAATACTTTATTTTTCTCTCTTTTTTCCCAATCACTTTCCCTCTCTTTCTTTTCTTCTATTTTGGTCTCTATAGTCCTTTTTTATTTTTGTTTTTTGATGCGCATTAATTAATTTTCTGTAACCGAAAATCAATTTGCTTATTTCGGCTTTGCTTGAAGGTAATTTAGTAGTAGTATCTTAATCTAATTGGCTTAAGCACGTGTCACCTTCAAATTTCTACACACACACAACAAATTTGAATATTACAATATTATTATGATGATGATAATGATAATGATGATGACAATGTCAAAATAATAAAATGATAAAGAAGAAGAGAAAAATCAGAAGAATCATCATTAACAACAGAATAGAAAACATTTAAGAAATATTAAATGTTGATTTTGCACTAACCCACATCATCATCATTATTATCATCATCGTCATGACATTTTAACGAGCGCCAGAGAGCAGCAAAGCAAAGCTCCATTAAAAAAATAAAGAAAAATTTTTGCTGTCATTTTGCATCATAAAAAATTTATATACAGACATACTTACACCAGTGGGCAGCATTATAAGGACACTTAAGCAACACACACAAATTGACATTAATACTAAGTATACGTAAGTGGTATTATTATTTTACTATTACATATTTGTCTTTTTTATGATCTACTCAAACATTAAATGCTTATTAAAATTCAATTGATCAGATTATTGGAAGCATTGAAAACTTGAGTTTTTTGGTTTAAAAACTGAGCAAATCATATTAAAATGTGGTTAACTGTGCAGAGTTCACTAGATTACAAAAGTTACAACATTGCCAAATGTTTGTCACATAAAAATTAGTGAGTTATCCTAGTTTGTGTCCTAATCATAGTCTTTTTTCATATGAATGATTGAATTGGGCTTTTGTGACCTTAGATAATCTAAGGTTGTACACTTATAAATCATCAGATTTTAGTTCGAGTATTTTTGAATTCGTGCTCAATGAAATATTCTTAAAGGAGCTTGTAATTTTAATATTAATGTGTTATAGTTTTATCAGTAGTAGTTTTGAGTTGTTATTCGTAGCGACCTTCTCTGGTTTCTTTTGCATAATCAAATTCTTTGTCATTGGATATATGTACAACTATTAAGATTAGATTAGGGGTAGGGTGGGAACTATAACACCCCAAAACTGCAGCCGCAAGCGGTCCTATTGTGACAACCCTCGTAATCACAGTTCCTCCGAGATTCTGACACTCAACAACAGGAATTCCAAGATTTTCTTCGGAGACAAATCTGCAATTTCAATTGATTCCAACTGCTGGTCTCTAAGGTGGCGGAGTCTGGTCCAGATGAGACACTCACATTGACATAGTAAGAGCTTTGCTGATTCCTCTTCTTCATTGCATAGTTTACACAGATCACTACAACTGAGCCGCATGTTATGTAAATGTTTCATTACTCTGCAATGTCCTATCAAGAAACCTGACACTATCCAAGTTCCTGGCCTTTTTTTATTTCAGTATGTACTAGTTGACTTAGGAACACGTTGTCCTGCCTGCTATGTAAATCACCTAACACTAAATGTTACTCAAAGCTTTCTACATCATCAGTGAAAACCGCATTCAAATCGGATAAGCCATTTCTGAGATTAGCCTGCATAATATCACAGACAAACAAAAAAACAAACAGAAATGGATCTATATATGTATTGATTAGGTAAAAAACGGTACTATGTGTTCCAAAAAGATACGATTGTTCTGTAAAAATAATATTTAAGAAACGCCAAAGTTTTTCAAACAAAAACTCATAAAAATTTGTATTTCTATCAGAAGTAGTGGGAGGACGGGACCTAGTCACAGTGAAGGCCTCGATTGGACCTATTGTTGTGTGGATACGGTTCTATTTTAGCTTGTATTATGTTAATTTCCAACTCAAATCATTTTATGTAGTCAAAAAGCCTTGATTAACAACACTTGCGACTTTAATTCAATAGGAGTGTATGTAACAGAGTGTGAAATATGAAACCAAAAACAATCCAAGTATGGTATGTATCTAAAATCCATTGACAACAGCACAACAGTTAACCACAAGTTAAGGAATTCAACATTAATAAACCGTAAATAGCAACAACAACAAAAAACCAATAACAAAGGAAAAGACAAAAGCAAATTTGTGTAAAAAAAAAATCCACACAAAAGTCGCACAAGTCGAAATCGAATTTGGGTGGAGCAAAGCTAAAAAAAAAAAAGTTGAAAACACAAATCACAACAAAACAGTTATACAATATTGAAGAAGAAGAAGAAGGGAAGAATGAATGAAACAAAGAAAAGCATTAAATCTTTGGCAAATTATAAATTTGTTGTTATTTTTAAGTTATTTTTTTGTTTTTTTGGTGCAAATTGAAGAGGCTTTAGCAGCTCAGTTTTTTTACACTGTCTTCACTACACTTGACTTGGCTATTGTTTGGGTTTCTTTTGCTTATGTTAGCCTGGCGTCGTCATTTCATTTATGGTGTTTTAGAGTAGCGATTCTTAAACTGTAGTCCCCCAAGGGTCAGTCCATGATGCCTTTAACTGAGATTCACACAAAAGTTTTGACACTAATAGTCGATTTAGACAGGCCCTGCATCACTATGATACGCTTTGGTGTTTAGACAAGCCATTTCGTATCATTTAAAACTGTTTTTTGTTTTGAATGTGCATATGAAGAAGAATTTGTTCAAATTGAGAGACAGTAAATAGGAAAAATAATAAAAAAACATTTTTAAAATGAAAAATATATTATTTAAAAGAATTATTAATAATTGCAAGCACGCTGGTACGTTTAAATACAAATTTAAAACACAAAAAGAGAAGAAGACTGACAATATCTAACCGGAAATGGCAAAAAAAACTTGGCCACACTATCAGACATTTCCCAGCCCTGGTCTGCATCAAAGACGCATCAATGCATGATTCTACAACAACAACCCCTGAATGACGTCATTTTCCTTGTGGTTGTTGTCGATTGTGATGCAAGTCATTGGTCGCATCATGAGAGACTCGCATCATCGCCCTGCCTACAACGGCTATAACTTTACATATTCACCAATAGCAATCTTCATATCTTCATAAGTTCTGTAAAATACAAATACTAAATAAGAAGATACCTACCACCATTTTGATCATTTTTATTGAGAACATGAGCTCTTAGGTGCGCCATCCATGGCCTAGATATAAAGTTTTATTAACGACGTTATATGCCTAGGGTAGAAATGAAATCCACCAACAGCTATTGTTACCATAGACTACATGAGTTTAAGAACCTCTGTTTTAGACAGACTCTCTCACACTTTCTTAACCATTGTGACTTTTCGTTGCCTTTGTATTTGTATCTGTGTGTGAGTGTGTGTATGTGTGTAGATATTTAAAAGATCATCAATCATTGCACGCGAGTTCAAGTTAATTGAGCGCAGAGCGCAAGCATTTATGGCATTATAAGTGTATTTTAGTACATAAGCATGGGTCTGAGAGGTTGAAGATGTTAAGGGAATGAAGACAGAGATGATTGAAACCGCCATGCCAAACGCCAACGAAATGTGAATAAACGAGCGGCATTTAAAAAAAAATTTCTTATATTTTGTATGATGAAGAGAAATAAAAAACAGCACAGCTAATAGCCCAAAACCATTAAAAAAACGTCAGTTAATAAGGCAAGTGAAGAAAAGGAATAGTAAAGAAAAAGAAATGGAAGTCCAACAAAAAATGAGTGTGTGTCGCATAAGAAAAAGAAATGAAAATAAATATGCTGAAACCAAAAAACCAAAGTACAAAGTTAAGTAGAAGCAAGGCAAAGCAAAATAAAGTCCCAATGGACAGTTAAGTGAAATAAACTTAAGTTAGTTATTTTATTTTATTTTTTTTTTTGGAGCCAAAAGAACAGGATAATGAAGAGAGAGAAAAAAATCCAAAAAAACAAAAACGACAAACAATTTTGCAAAGAAAAGAAAAATAACTTAAAATACCAAGCTTCTTAAAAACGACTTTAGAACTAGCGAGGTTGATTTTTGAAGTTTGCAAACCAATTAGGGAAATCTAATAAAATACTTAGAATAAGCTAAGCACACTGCTCGCCACAAGGTCGTGTAGTCTACCCAGAAGCCCTTGGGATAATTGTGTTGCCTGAAAACTCTGAAACAAATTTAAAATTCTTACAAAGTGTCATAGGTTAAAGCTACTATTTGATTTTGACTTGTTTATTTATGTTGCAACCCTTTTCCTTTGTAAATCAAGTCACTTTAGTGTAAAGGAGAACAATTTTCATAATTTGTTTAACAAATTTGATTGAAAATTATTGAAAGAGCATTCATTTGTTGGGTGAAACAATGCTTACATACCATTCAGAACCCAACAGATAATAATCTGCTTACAAAGAAATTATATTCTTTAATAGAATTTATATGGCAGCTATAACAAATATTGATTGATATGTGATTGAAATCGATTTAAAATAGAATGGGTTTTCATTATTCAGTAATGAAGAAACTCTATTAAATATTATCATCCACTTGATCACGCTGCTTGGTATCATATTGGTACAATTTAGAAGATGCCAGATTCATGGTTCTATGTGTTACAAACATCATGGTAAAATGATAAGATACCTTACAGTAAAGTGTTAATAAAATTTTAATTTATGGCAATAAAAAATCATCCATAATAAGGGTGAAAAATATATGTTTAAAAATAAAATTTATTAATTAAAAATTACACACCAACGGAAACGGAAATGAGTCTGACATGGCAGCCACTTCCGGCATACCAGCATATAATGAAGGTAATTAAATGATGCGTTTTCTACCATCATCAACCACTTCCGACATTACCATCTCCATCTCCATCTCCATCACCAACACCAACACCACCACCACCACCTTCGTCATCATCATTCTCATTATTATTTTGACCTTTTTAAGATTTTATTGTCTGCTAATGAGCATTTAAAATAAAGTTAACCTCACGCATTCCCACCCACATCCATGTGCTCAACAACCCAATTCCACTTATAAATCATGACAACAAGCAAGCAAGGAATCAACCCTTAACCAAAAAGATCAGAAAGGTTGTTAATTTTCGTAAAACTTTAAATGATTATTTTTAGTGCGTGTTAAGCACGTTTTTCTATATGACGATGCAGCAATTGAAACCCTTAGACAGCCTCATTCAATTGAAATCATAAGGTGTGTTGGGGGAGGGAGGGGGTAGAAAGCAAAAACTAAACTGAAAAACCAAAAATAAACTCTTAGAAAAATTGCGCATCATTTTCAAATCAAAAAGATGTGAATGGAAGAAGATACCGATAAAGTTAAAGCAGATGAAATGACGGAAGAGAATGATGGAGATGGAGGTGGAGATGGAGGAAGAAAAATACAAAAGTTGTGTCTTTGATTTATATAACGATTTCCGTAACGGATTTATTATTTGCTACCCTGACTCAAACCAACAATTCAGAACCCAGAACTCAGAATTTCCAGCTATCAATACAGTATTTATATGTATAAATGAATGAATGAATGAATGCATGAATAAAGGCGGTTACTTTTTCATACTTTTGTTGCTGACTTGACAGAATATCAACGAAGGCACGAAGGAATTGTGTATGTACGTAGATTCATATATTATTTCTGTATTTATATGCTTTCTCATACATATGGGAACGTCGTAACGCTTGAGGCAGGCAACAGCATCATGAATGACATGAATTCAATAATAAATAATATATAATGCTGTCAATAAAAATAAATAATACAACGAAGACAAAACAAAGTAAAATAAAATAACAGAAAAGAAAAACTTCCTTCCTTCCTTACGATTGCCGTCATTGCCTCCTACACTTTTTCTCAACCGAACAAAAACCAAAAAACCAGAACAGAGAAATGTAGTGAAACTCACTCAATCGATCGTTGTAATACTTGTAGGTGTAGGTACCGAAAGATAAAGAATGTATATATAAATATATACAGATAGATAGTATATGAGTATATGTCCTGTCAACGTCAGGTGCCAACATGTTGCGAGTTTCTGTTTGTTTGTAAGTATTATACTAGTTGGAGATATATGACATATTTTAAACCAAGTCAACCTCATGAATGACGTACTAAATATTTTATTGTTCTGTTTCTGAGAATGAAAACTTAACAGATATTTTTAGTCGAAGAAAGGATTCAATAAACAAATATAAGCCATAAGCCCAAATAAAATGCACACTCACTAAACATGTGATTAACTTAGTCCCATTAAATGTGACATAACAAGTGAGTATGAATTTGTCTGAAAACAACAGGATACCTTCAAGTCGCTATATGATCATACTATCTGTGTTTATTGATTCTTCCCACTTTTAGTGCTAGTTAATAGTGGTTGCTTAAGACTTAAGTAAACCAGGAGACGATGAGTATTTTTATACAAAACATTTGTCCTAAATGTGTCCTCAATTATATTTTACAATTAATAGTAAATCGAAGAAATATTGACAAACTTGTAGTCTGATTCTTGTAGGCTTTCTTTAAACTCAACTTACACTTTAATATACAATAATATATACATATATACAAAGTTATTCTTTAATAATCTAATAAAGGAGACAATAAATGAAAATAACAAAAAAATAATATTGTACTATCGTATTCTTGTATTTATTAGTGTTGTTGATTTTATTGTATTTTTTTTTTTAAGTTTTCACTACTTTTCTTCATCGAATATTTACGCTTGGTGAAAAAGTATTGTACTACATACATAATTCATAGTATTGTCTTTAAAAATTTTTCAGTTTTCTTATACTTTTCCTTAACTTTTGTGTGTACGTGATACCAGAAAGTGTTAACATTTGCGTTACTTATATGCTAAGGTGGCAAAAGTCTGCTTGGCTGCTGCACAATTTATGATTTATTTATTTATTTGTCGATTTGTAAGACATAGTCAAGTGCTTACAGAACAGTGTGACGAAATTTATAAAATAATCTATACTTATATTATGAGATCTCTTGATCAGCCAAGCTAACCTATAATATACTCTTTGAGTCTTCGAAACCACTCATCAGATTGCAAAAATTCTTTCACCAATTAATAAGTTAATTCCAGGGACTGCACTATGTGCATAGGTTTGTTTGGGATTTAACTAATGAAATATGAATTTTGCAATATAGGGAACTGCACTATGTGCATTTAATTGCCTTCAGACTGAATGCCTGCACTATGTTCATTTGGTTCATTGGATATTGTAAATTACTGGAAGGAAATTAGAGAAGTAAGCCAGAGAATGTTGTGCTTCCTTCAGCATTTATTTCAGACTGAAAACTGACTGAATGCTACGTTGTCACTGAGTGTCAAGGGCTATACAAGGGCTTCTATTTATATTTCGGGAATTGGCAATACTAATCTCAATACGTAAAATCTGGCAACGCCATAATAAACTTTGTCATTTTTTAGCACATATGTACGTACAACGTTTTTATGTACAATTGGTTTTTGTTTTGTTTACAATAAGTTAAAGAAATCAATTTGGCAAAACAATGGAAATTTCTCGAGAGGGTTTTCGTTGGATTATTTTTCACAACTTTCGATGTGGATTATCCCAACAAGAATGTGTCGATGAACTTAGTTCTTTTGTATGGTAAGCACCATCAAAAACGACAGATTATCGCTGGTTTGCAGAATTTAATCGTGGTCGTAGTTCAGTCGCTGACGAATTCCGTGAAGGTCGTCCAAAATCGGTTGTTGTGCCACAAAACATCGAAGGTGTGCGTGAACTGATAGTGCAAGATCGACATGTGACATATCGTGAGATAGAGGCATCCTTGCACATAAGTTCCACTTCAATACATTCTATTTTGCATGAATACTTAGTTGTAATAAAGGTTTGTACTCGTTGGATACCCCATAACTTATCAATCGTTCAAAAAAAGGCTCGCGTCGATTGGAGTAAGGATATGCTTAAAAAGTTCGACCGTGGTGCTTCAAAAGACGTTTATAAAATCGTGACAGTTGATGAATCATGGATATATGCGTATGAGCCGGAAACTAAACAGCAATCGACCGTGTGGGTGTTCCAAGATAAATCAAATCCAACAAAAGTTGTTCGAGCACGAAGCACTTCGAAGCAAATGGTCGCCTGTTTCTTCGGAAGAATGGGTCATGTGACTACTGTTCCGCTGGAGCAACGTAGGACTGTCAATTCTGAGTGGTACACGACTATTTGTTTACCGGAGGTCTTCAGAGAAATTTGCAAAATCAACTGCCGAAGACAAATCATTCTCCATCATGGCAATGCGAGCTCTCACACATCTCGGCAAACAGGTGAATTTTTAAGCAGTCAAAACATCGAATTGATGACTCATCCGCCCTACAGTCCGGACTTGGTACCCAATGACTTCTTTTTATTCCCTCACATCAAAAAAAGAAATGCGTGGTCAACGATTTACGAGCGCCGTAGAAGCAGTTGAAGAGTTCAAAAACTATCTGAAATATCCGATTCATGTGCAAAAAAAAAAATACATATAGTGCCACTCAAACTGTGCTCACAGCTGATACTTAAACTGCATATTGCAAACCATATTGTCAAGGCAAAATTTTAATATTTTAACTTAATTTGTTGAAGCCCTGAATTTGATATTTCACTTGTCTATGGCATATCATTTATTATTTTACAACCAATCCTAAGCAAAATTAAATAAATATGCATAGTGAAGTTATAAATTGAGAACTCTGGCATTAACATGGAGGAGAACAAAATGACAAGTCTAAAGGGTGACTACTCTTACTTCAGCAGATTTTCCTCACTAGAACCAAACAGGCAAAACTCGTGAGGTGAGCCTCAAGTTGTACTTCATGTTTTTGGCTAAACCGTCTAATCTTATCTTTTATCAAAGTCTTCTCTAGATATCGATTAATAATTGACTTATAAGAAACATTAATTTGATGTCTCCAGTATTACTCATTAGTAAGTTGAATCGTTTGACCTTTGCCTCGATGAATTCTTGATAAACAAGGAAAAATCACCTAGTCTATAAAGAAATAATCTAAAGCAGAACCCATACAATAATATTATTCATTTAAGGCTTTCAAGTCGCTTACATAAAACTATGGCTAATAATTTTTGTATGGATAAGTGTTAAAAACACAACATAAATTTTAAATGTCTGTAATTTTGTATTGGCTTCTCTCATCTTCAGTTTATTTGTAAATTCTACTCACTGTTCTTAGTAAAAAATTAAGAAAAAGAGAAAAAATTCTACAAAATTCTTTTGATTTAAGGGCCCGTTACCATGGAAACATAAAGGATAGTAAATGTTTACTAAAAATTTTGATTGAAATTTATTGTTAATCAATGAAATGAAACTAAAAAATACACATAAATGTATTTTATAAATAAATACTCAAAATCGGTTGAATAACTTTACAAAAAGTTATCCAACAACGGATAAAACTCTGCATAAATATTAAAAAAAGATATAGTATATGTATGAGTGTTAATAGAAGATTAAATAAACTATTTTTTTTATAATTCCTAATCAATTTTAAATGAGATTAAATAAATAAATTTTAAATAATCAATTGACAGCTATAGCATTAAGATAATTTAATAAAAAAAAAACACTTTCAATTGAAGCTTGTGATAAGTGGGCTTTGTTTCTACAATTAAGTGAAAATCTTAAATGAAAATTAATAAAACTCTTAGAATCAAATATTCTGCTAATTAAATAATTAAAACAAGATTCGATTCGATTCGTTTAAATTTCAACTAACCAAATACATTTTATAATGAAACCATTTCTACAGGGTAAGTGCAATTACAAATAAAAATTCTACAGAAAATAAAATTAAAATAGTAAGAACGCAAAAAACATTTGTGTTAAAACATTTCCTCCACCTACCATTACTCCACTACCTGCAACATTGTTTTCTTAAGGCCACATGAGATTCAAAACTCATTTAGTAGCCACAAAATGAAAGTAATTAGCAACTACAACACATTGTAGCACAGAGCAACTAAAAGAAATGAGACCACGAAACAAATAGTTCAACTTAAAATACTCTACATCCATGCATATTCTAGTCTGTTGAAAGGAAGGGAGGCTAAGGCAGAAGAGAAGTTGTACTACATAAAGTAAAAATAGTAATGAAAAAAAAAAAAATAAATAAATGAAATTTGTTATAAAACTCAAACAGAAATTCATTGAAGGCTTCAAACTACCTAGTAAGAGCTCACATGCTCAAGCATTCTGATTCTCAGTCTCAGGCTGAGGCTCGCACAGTGCAGCTTAAGGTAAATTCATTAAAATTACCACGAGAGAGCTTAGGTAAATGTGAATTTGTACAAGGAGAAGAGGAAATGAACGCCTGATGCCTGTCAATATACTTATACTAGTACTTGGTATGAGAGTGTTTGTAGAAATAATGGTGGTGGTAATATCCATGTTATCCATGTATGTTGTAAGGGGAACGAGTGTGACACATCAATTTAATTAGCGCACATAACTTTATAAAATATTCAAGCAATTTTCAAGTAAAATATGTGTTCAAGTGTATATTGGTGTGTGTGTGTGTCTATGTGTATGCATGTTGGTGTTACTAACTCCCTATACAATTAAAAGGACACAGCAACAATATACTTTACTGTAGAATATTAGCTTGAAGCATGTTAGTTTGACTTGGCGCTTAGTCAACATTCATTAACGCCTCATAAAAATCAATTAACAAAAATATAATGGTAGCCAGTTACAGAGAAATTGAGAGACTATGGGAAAATACAAAAGTATGAAGTGGGGTAAAACAAAAGGTCAGCGCATTAGCGTCATTAAATAAAGTAGAGCACAGCACACAATAGCATTTTTAAAATGCCTAAAACAAGCTAATAGAGTTGATGTTACATGCTGTCTATTAAAAAGAATGTAATACTGATGCGATATGTAATAGCAGCCGCCCTGAAAAGTATGCTACACAAAAATTTACTTATGACAAATTACTGCCAACCATCCAAAAAGAGAACGAACAAACGAACCGAACCGAACGGAACGGAACGGAAGGTAAAGGAAAACAATAAAAGAAAAAATGTAAACTTAAATGTATATAATATATAGATTACATCAAAAGCCACATGACAAAAAAGAAAGACTAGAACAACCAAACCATGGAAATGCTTAGGCATGTTGCCAGCCCATTGTCAGGACAGGAAGAAATAGCGCAAGCAAAGCACGACAAGTAGTAGTAGAGGAGATGTTCAACCAAAAATAGCACATTAAATTATGCTGATGTCAAAATGAAAAAAAAAAAACGAAATATAAGTATAACCAATACACCCCCTTCCACAGCATGTAAGCACAGGATATATGCCTGAACAGATACACGCACGCGGCAGGCAGGCATGCAGGCATACAGTCACTGAGTCAGAAGGACACACAGAATCATTTCTCTTAAAGCAGTTACTCTACTCAACTAAAAGAAGCAACATGCCGCACTGCCGTTCCGATTCCTACATATATTGG
Source organism: Amiota communis (assembly GCA_037043315.1). NCBI lineage: Eukaryota > Metazoa > Arthropoda > Insecta > Diptera > Drosophilidae > Amiota > Amiota communis. Next base: position 2,084,242 of record JBAMAV010001191.1, on the reverse strand, counting down.
ATGACTAACTGCATTGGCATGGGCATCAAATACTACAAGATGAGGAACAACAACAGCAGTGGAAGCAAGCGGACAGGGATTCCTAAACGAATGCCATCCCAACCTTAGACATTTTCTTAATTTTGACTAGAAGGGACTCTGGGAAATGTAGAAATTTAGGACTCCTCAATTGTCACGTTGGATACATTTTAGAATTATGTGGGACTTCCATTGATCTCTTGATTTTAAATTTGTTGAATGGCACATCTTCAATTAGGACATTTTTTGTATTTGGGGACCCCTACATATGTTCAAGTTGCCCATAGGAAAAGGGCCCCTTTTTCTTTAAAATAAAATGTTATTGAAAGTGTCTTTCGGACAGAATCGTTGAGGCGAAGAACGTGTTTCTAACTTTTTCTGCAATGTCATGTTACTTGTTAGTAATGAAGCACCTGGGTAAAACATAATTTATATAATTCTTGTTTCGCGGACCTCCATTGACCAACGGACTACTATTTAAGAACCACTGTACTGTAATAGATAATAGCAACAACAACAGCAGAAGTAGCAGCAATAAGAAGGAAGAAAAAAAAAAGGTTGACGATGAGACAGATTTGGCAGTAGCTTGTTAAAATGCCAACTAACAAGCAAGTTAAGTGTAAAAAGGACACCAACCACCCACTACCCAAACACAGATAGGAGCAAGTAAGATAGATACAGATAGATAGAATGATAGATAGATAGATATAGAGATGAATGTACACGTATGTATGTATGTATGTATGGCATGAGTTGGCTGGCATCAGTAGTAGAAGTAAAGTACGATGTAACTCATAAGTAAGTCGACATGCCAAAGTCATCATCATCATCGTCGTCGTCGTCGTCAAACTGCAGGAATGGAATGATTTTGTTATATCGTTTGGAATGTAGTTAGTAAGTGAGTGAGCAAGTGAGTGAGTTAGTCAGTGAGTAAGTTGGTGAGTGAGTGAGTGAATGTGTGTCTGTTGTTGTCAATGTAATAAAACGAATGAAAATGAAATAAGGCAGACACATATATCTAAGTATATACACATATGTATGTGTGCCCCGTGTGTGTGTGTGTGTTTGTGTATAAGCCTTGGGATAATAATGGCAACTTAGATGTCAGCATAAAAGTTAAAGCTAAAAACGCGTAGGCAGGCAGATGGCAGTCGGAGTGTCATTGACTAAGAGTAGGAGTAGACAAGAGAATTTGTTATGCGTTTCCTTCCTTTTATTCTGGGTATCTTTATGTGTGTGTAGATTGTGTTAGATTGTGTGCGTGACAGTTAGTCTAAGTTGAAAACTTAAAAGCCATTAGCTAGTACATACAAATACTCAAACATACATAATAGTGGAAACATGCCTCAGCAATGACCAATAACAGTCCCAACTGAATTGAATCGTGTATGAAGCGTGCCAGGTAACACAAACACAAGACGTGACTTATAAAAGCACACACAGAAACATATACAAATATATAAAGAAACATTCACACACATAGAAGCATTCATGTACTTCTATAAACTTAAGCAAAAGGAAAACAAAAAGGAAAACCCCGCCAAAGGCAGGCGAACTTCCATTTTAGTCAGAAGATATCAAACTTCTACCCAAATTTCTCTTCAATCCCCACTCACCGACACCATTTTTATCATAAGCTTATTTTGACTTGACTTTGCAATTTTTATGTTGTTGCTTTTGTCTTATATTCTTTTTCTTTTCTTTTCTTTTTTTTTTTTTTTTGTTTTTGCAATTTTTATTTCATTTTAAGTGATTTTGTTACAAGCAACTACAATTTGTCTTCTATCCATTTGAGTGAACAAGCAACATGTTGCAGCAACATGTTTACTGTACTGTTGATAAACTTTACTAGCAGAGAGAAAGCAGAGAATGTGTATGCTCTCTTTCAACATTAAGGTATCTGTGTATATGACTATCTGTGTGTATGTCGTCAGTGTATTAGTGTAGTTAAAACGTTTGTCATGTTTTTATTATTGGTACTTGTTGTTGTTGGTCTTGTTTTTGTTGCCTTTGCTTTCGTTCGTCCTTGTCACAAGTATTTTTGCTGCTGCTGCTGCTTCTGCTGTTGGCAATAAAAAGCATTTAACTATGAATTTACGCTATTGAGAGTTGCAAATGTCATTTCGTTTTGTGTTTTGCTTCTTTCAGATACTTTTTACTTGATTTGTTGGTATATGTGGCATGATATACATTTACAGTCATTCTGTATGTGTGTCTGAGAGTGTGTGTTACTGCAATGTATTTTAAATGAGCTTTGCACATTTTATTAATTTAAATTGCTTTTAGGGTGGTCGTTGTATTTTGTGCTACTACTACTTCTTACATAAATGGATGATGAGCATTTAAAAGATTTTTATTTTATTTTTGGGGTTGCACATTTGACATTTCGTTGGTTTGATAATTACAAATTTAAACTGTAAATGGATTAGAAATAAGATGAAAGTAAAGGGGGAGAAAACTTAAACTTTTTGTTTAAATATCTTTGATTATATTTATTAAAAATTAAAAAAGTAATAATTTTAACTCAAATTATCCTTTCGATTGGAAAGACAGAGTTTGAATCGACTTCAAAATTGAAACATTGCATTGAAACGAAATAAGTATACGACTGGACAATTAAGTGGTCTGTGTATATCAACTTCACGTACCATAAAGTACGATATTTTCCACTTTACATAAATGGTGTTCAAATTCCATATTGGAATGCTGCAAAGTATTCAGTTATGACTCAGGTGGAGCGCACACGATGTATTCAAACCAACATACAAGCAAATATTAAAACCTGCGTGGACCTTACATCGCTCAGATATAGGGTTGTTGCAGTTTTAGCAATATTCAAAATGTTCAAAACAAAGTGCTGAAATGTCCTATTGGTACCCTATAGGACAGTCATAGTTTCGATCACGAATGTGATCTCGCAAACGATTCGGAAACATTAAAAAGGTAGCTAACTCCCACACAAAGTAACTGAGCAAACATATAAATATTGAAGAGGGTGGCCTCGCGATCTCAACCGATTGGATAAGAAGGCTTAAGCTTAAAAAAATTGGGAAAAAATGATTGGCAGATAGTTGAAAATCAATCATATCCCAAGGAGATCTATCGGTCTCCATTAAGACTCTGATAATAGCAAAGGCAAATGTGTCTGCTTTTATACAGTTTGTTTTAGCAATAATTGTCCACTCATAAGATTAAACACTATTTCCAACGAGCCACTATGGCGTCTAACAAATGAAGAGCCTATACTGAAACAGATTAAGCGTAGGAAGTGGCGCTGGATTGGTCGCACGCTAAGAAAACAGCCAGAAAGCATCACGAGAATGTCGCTTGAATGAAACTCGCAAGGAAACAGAAGCCGCGGCCGGCCAAAGAACACCTGGAGAAGATCAACCTTGCGGGAAATAGTTGATGTCAACACCACATGGGATGGCGCTAAAATAACAGCCCAGAATCGTGTGCGATGGAGAAGCCTTGTGGAGGCCCTATGCTCCAAACTAGGAGTTTAAAAGGATTAAATAATAAGATTAAATGGATGGATCTCTACAATATATGTTGGAAACAGTTGCAAGTTACACTTAATTCAATCATCATTAACACTTCTTGAAATTTCTTGTCTATAAAAAATAACCAACAATCTAAATATAGAGTCCTACTAGCTGTGCCCAAGCCTTTTACGCGAGAATATGTTTGTAATAGCGTGTGTTTTGTTAAGATTTTTTCCTAATTATCAGATGTTTAATGTTGCTGAGGAAAACATTCGAATATTAGCTAAAAAGTAGGCAACAGAATTAAAAATATGAATATCTTTTGATTTAGTAGTTCGATTTCGATCAAATAAACGGTAAATGTTACACGAAGCTTGCTTCAATACACCAGTCAAAACCGCATTGAAATAGGTTAAGCCGTTTCTACGATTAGCGTGCACAAACAGAAAAAGGCTTTTATATATATATATGGATTAGTCTAGTTATAGTAAGTAAAGTACAGTAGGTTTATCCTCCATATTATTTTAATTTCCCAAGAGAAAGCCAAGTATGGACCGAATGCTTCAACTAGCATTGATTCATTTTGTTTGGTTATACAGTTCTTATGTTGATTCTTATTTTTGATCCAATCTACTAATAAGGTTTTATTTACTATTTTAATAATAAAAGGTTATAGTAAATAGATTATTAAGATAACTAAACCATTCTAAGCCCATGGCAGTCTAATTAAAAATTGATCTTATAAGAATCTAATCATATTTCTAATTCATATTTCACTCTCCTTCAAATTATACACTTTAAATTTAAATCAAAAACCCTGCCAAACACAAATCAAAATAAAATTATAAAATATTGTGCTCTTAAGCGTTACTTACAGAACTAAACAAGTAACAAATATATCAAATCTACTTTGTATTCACTCATAGTGGTACCACTACATTATAATTTATTGTTTTCCTAATAACTTTATGTATTGATATTTACGCTCGATATATTGTTGTATTGTTGTATTGTACAATGGGGCAGGCACATCAAGAAAACATTTCAATTGAAAACATTTCCGACATTAAAAACACACAACCAAACAAAACAATCAACAAAATTCACATTTATTACCCCCTCAAAACACACAACAAAATAGAAAAGAAATCACACAAATTGCTAAGACAACCAACTCAATTCAACCCAATGGGCAAAAAATTCCCAACCCCAAAAGGAAAGGGGGAAAAGGAAGACACAAAAAAATGCCATAAATAAAACACTTTAAACGAGCTTTAAGTGCACAAATAATTCAAAGTCGTTGACTACAATGATGACGATCATGATGATGATGATGATAATGGTGAAGAATGAAGGATGAGGAATATAGGAAAATCATGAAAAGTAAAGCACAAAACAAAAAATATAGAAATAAAAGAGGGAAATATAGAAAAAAATATATGGCAAAAAAAAAAATAAAAAAGTATTTTTCAAGTGAGACTTTTGCATTGAAAATTAAGTTAAATTGTGTCACACTCAAATGTTGTGCCATAAATTTATGCGATTCTCATATATACACAAACTAACAAAAACTTATACACTCACATGCGAAGGTACAAGGATATGCGACACACAATCATATACACACAATCACAAACATAGATATTCATAGAGTTAGGGACCATGATGCCATTGCTGTTGAAGCCTTTTTCGAGGTTGCCTCTTGGCTTTGGATGCTGCTTCATGGTTGTGCAACATTTTGTTATGCAAATCACATCAACAGCAACAGCAACGGCAGCAAAGGAGCAGGAAAACAGCAAAGCAAAGGAGTAGGAATAGAGCAGACAGTTTGAGGGTAAAGTGTGTGATTGGCAAGGCCAAGTGGTGCCTTCATTTGTACATACAGTCATAGGCATAAGTATTTTTTGACAACACATTACACAATTGATTCTCAGAGACCAAATCTCCCAACATCTATATTTTTTTTTTTTTTGTCTGTGCAGGCTAATCTCAGAAACGGCTTAACCAATTTGAATGCGGTTTTCACTGGTGTATTGTAGCACGCTTCCTGTAACATATAGAGTTTATTTTATCAAAATCGACACACTAATCCAAAAGATATTTCATATTTTTAGTTCTGTTGCCTACTTTTTGGGTGATTTTCGAATGTTTTCCTCTTTTGCTGCGTGCCAACATTAAACAGCTGATGTTTAGGAAAAAAGTTAACAAAATGCACGCTATTACAAACATATTTCGAATACCACTCGTACGAAGTCGTGGGCACAGCTGCTATTCAATAATTTACATTTTACAATATTTAATTCATATATTTTAGTTGGTAAACGAATGAACAAAAGTATTTTCATGAAATTATTTAAAAATTATATATCATTCACAGTCATCAATGACTTTTTGCAATTTTCTTGGAACTGAATTCAGTATCAAAATCATTGAAATTCATGGGAAGATCTTTTCAGAGTGTATTGATCTCAGCAATTGATTCCTCGTGCGTCCTTGTCAACATAAGCTGCCAATTGGAGCTTTACAGCGGCTAATTACACAGGACATTATCCTGCTGTAAAAATGATGGTGGTTCTAGCATAAATCATATAAAAGACTTCAACTTTTTGGCTTGTCTTTCTGAGATATTGAGAAAACCCTAAATTCGCTTTCTTGAAAGACAATTCTGTACTGTCCTAGAATACTGAAATGAATGCCAACTTATTTTCTAAACATTGTCAACATACTTATGTCCATTACTGTATTTTGTTCTTAGTACTCGTATATGATATTGTTATTGATTTGCTTTAGGTTGAAAGCTATTTGTTATTTACTTTATAAAAATGTGTACATTGTAAGCTAACAACAAAATTATATTGTAGTTGCTAACTTAATTTCGTATATTGATTTCCCTTTGTTCTTTTTTACTTGCAGTAAATTGTTGCAAGTTGCAAATGATGCCCGAAATCGAACGCGATACAATTGTTGCAGCGGATATGGTTAGCAGTGCTGTTCAACAAGCAGCAGCACCAATTTTTGATACACAAGCGGCAATTTTAATAAAAGAACAACAACAACAACAGCAACAACAACAATTACACATTCAACAACAGCAGCAACAACAATATTTGTTGCAACAACAACAACAACAGCAACAGAAGCTACACCATAACAACAATAATAATAATCAAATAAATATTGAACACGAATACAAAATGGCAACAAGTTCATATGTCTATCGTAGTCCTTTGACAATTCCACCAGGAAACCCTATTTCACATTATGGCTTTGAGCAACAAAATGCTGCCGCCAACAATAACAATAACAACAATTCAAGTTCACCAAATAATAATAGCAACAACAATACTAGTCAACAAAGCCAACAGCAGCAACAATTGCCCAATAATGTCTGCATCAGTCCAAGCAGCAAAGAAAAACTGGCAAATTTATTACGTGGACGCGATGCTCATCAAAATTGTGCTGAGCAACGTTCATATTCGGCACCACTGAATGTGCATTCACCAACAACAACACCAACGTCATCTAATGGCAGCAATATTGCCACAACTTTCCTACAAAAATCACTTGAATCACCTGCTGGACGTACCATGCACAATGGTAATGAAATTTTAAATTCCAGTTTACCAAATCCAAGGCGTTGCATGACACCATATGCAACATTGCAGCAACATCATCACCAGCAACAACAACAACAGCAACAACAACATGATGTTACCTCACTTTTGTCATCATCACCTACACCAACGTCACAAACAATAACACCAGCTACTTGGCATCCCCATGTCTATGCTAGACCACCAAATCGTCCAACACCGCATACAATTGCTGATATTTTAGGTTGGCAATCGCAATCTCATAATTATCATAATCAACATCAGCAGCATCAACATGGTAATTCCACTAATTCAACCAATGAACGTCTTTCTTCCATGATGAATTTAGATGAATCTTCTAATTCATCATCGATGGCTACTCTACCGCCAGCACCTGCCAAATCACCAAAGAGCATTTTGCGTAATTTTCAACAGCAATATGCAGCACAACAACAACAGCAACATGAAGCACGTAATTTACGTAGTGCTTCATTAAGTGATGCCAGTGAAGAGGATATGAACACCACCACTACCAACAACACCACCGCAACGACTGTGGGTGGTTCAAGTGTTGCAACAAATGCCTCAGCTTCTGCTGCTGCAGCTGCAGCTGCTTTGGCTTTCGCTGCACTCGATCAACCGCTTAATTTGTGTGTGGCCAAGAAAGCACGACAAGATTCACCACCATCAGCACCAGCATCATCATCATCAACACCCACTTCGTCAACACCAATGTCAAATAAACATTCAACGAGTCACACGGCCACACAGCAGCAACAGATGGCTCTATCAAAAAATATACCAAGTGATGCTACGACTACAGTAGAGACTGTAAAGAATTATACCAAAAGTAACAAGAGAGGTAAGTTCAAAATTTGTCCTATCTTCTCATAAATAATAACGCAAATCTATCGAAATTCCTACTTATGTGGTGATTTTTATATGTGTAATGAAAGATCCATATTCTGCAACTGCTAACTGTTAATATCCTAGGAATTCAAGTTTTGATAGGACATTGATTATTATTTCGATATACAGAAGTCTTTTATCTTAGTAACAAGTTTAGATAATTCCTTATATCCGGAAATAGTAACGTGAACTGATAGTAAGACAATAGAACTAATAGGAATGCAATACATAATCTAACTCTTGTAGCACTTGGAACATGAAAATTAGACTTACAAATCTCAAAGAAGTTTTTCCAAGAATAACATAAGTAGAATCAGGTAACAGCAACTTTGTAAGCAATTAGTAAAGTTCATAATCAGTTGCTTTCACACTGGAATTATATTAACCTTACAGTCAATTGTCCCTTATATTATTACTATTATTATTATTTTTGTTACTGAAAAAGATAAAGTGTTTTTTTAAGATTCTCAATTAGTTGTCTTAACAGTATTTCGTCTAGGGATTCTCACTACTTTATGAAGAAAAAATTTGGTTAAATAATCCTAATTTGTGGTCTCATTAGGAATCATTTCATAAATTTTTCAATATCACTAGCATTTGTTAATAATGATCCCTATTCAAATATCAGTAATATTACTTTTTATAATGATCCCTATTCAAAATTTCTTCAGATTTTATTAAGAAAAAATACTACTGCCTTTGTTCTATTGATTGATAAACCACTGTAAATGTGTTCTATTACTGTAATACTTATAATGTAAGAAACAGCAAATTGAGAAAAGAAATTGGCGAAAATGATTTAATTTTATTAAATACCAATGTTAATGGTGATGATGTCAATGGATAATTTCATCTTGCTTTTAGTCAATTGTGCGCGAAGCTTTCAACGCTTCAATGAAGCATATTTCAAGCTAAACGCAATGCGCGTCGTATGCGTAATTTTTACGCAACACACAACAAATGAGGCTGAAAGACGAATGGCATATTATGGTAGAGACAGACAAGTAGGGAGGTAAACATTCTAAATAGAGATATGAGTTTGGGTTCTGTGATGAAGCAACAATGCAATGAACTCGGAAACAAATATAATATTTGAGAAAAAGAATTGTATATAACACAAATAAATATTATTTATGGTATAATAATTTATTATAACTACTTATGTAGTATGTTGAATAAGAATATACTTAGTGACGTCTGTTGTCAATTGGCTTTAATGAACTTTGTTTGTTATAAATTTCTTCATTTTTAATAAATCTCAATAATTATTGCGAGTGATTTTTATTATTATGCCAAGTATTTTCATTGTAGACATCATTATCATCATTATCCATGGTAGCAACAACAATAATGAAAGTAATTACTTGCAATTAGCCATAAACTTATGACATTACATTCAATTACCATTGTGTCTGCTCCTTTATGCCGTGTGGCTTTCCTTCTACATTCACCACCCTCCACATTATCTACATTTACTGTTTGATTTAGTAGTATCGAGTCTCGTCTCGTCTCGTACGTGATTTTAATAATAATCGAATTAAATTTTATCGTTTTCATTATTCACAACAGCAACAACAACAACAGCAACAATATGCAATAAAACAATAGCATTTTGTAACATCAACAAAAGTAACAATTAAACAAAAGCAATTGGCGTAAAAGTGATTAAACACAAAAGATGGAGAGAAGAGGAGAGAGAAGAATCTGATGTATCGTTTCTATTAAGGTTATTGTTTTCTACATGGGTGGGGAGGGGAGTAAGCAAAGAAGTTGTTAGATTGCAATTGAAACGAAAAATATAAACAATTTCCACCCATCACTTGAATGAAGTCAATCGTCGTCGTCGTGTAATCGTTCGTTCAATAATGAAAACGTTTCCATTTCGCATTTTCAATGAGAAATTCATTGCAAAATTTTGTATTTTTTGAGCTCAAGTTCGCTGTTTAACATTTTTCTTTGTTGTTGCGGATTGTTTGCTTAATTATTGTTCTTGTTGTTGTTGTTGGCATATTTTAATTACTAAATGTTGTTGCTACTTATTATTATTTTATATTCCTTTAATGTATCTCTGGCAATTATAAAGAACAATAAGACCACGATTATAATGTTACTTATGTATATGAATTTATATATTTTTTTGTTGTTCTTCAAAATGGAATTTGATTAATTAATATTGGAGCAAAGCAAATAGATGGTCATGTCTTTGTGTCAATTTTCTACATATACCCTCTTTTAGTGAGGGTTTGCTTGGTACACTAGAAGTGACTGATTCAATTTGGTCATGTCTTTGTGTATTAGAACAACACTTTTGTATAAGAAACATTAGATAAGCAACAGGAATTGATCAAGTGGATGCGCCCTGAATTAAGCCCAATGGCACATCAGAACCTTATTGAAATGTTACCCTACAAATGAGGCATGTAAACATATATTGTTCTCATTATACGAGCCCTAACCACTATTAATTGGCACGGCATGTTTTTTTTTTAGTTCAAGTTTCAATGGCCGTGCCAATTAATAATGGTACAAAATAATTCATGTATTATTGAAGTCGTTTGGGTTAAAAATATATTTTCAGATTTATTTATATGAAATGTTTGGATGTTTTGATATCAAATTAAAGATAATTAAATAACCTTTCTAAAAAGTAACTTGTGTGTTCAATTATTGCTTGGACATAAATAGAAGCCATTGAAACTTGAACTATTAAAAAAACAGATGCCGTGCCAATTAATAGTGGTTAGGGCTCGTATAAAGATCCTACTAAGCAAGTCATGTCGATGACTATAGATCAAATAAAACATGTTTAACTTCTTAAAGCAAATTGTTAAATTTAAACATGAATAGGATTCGAATGATGACGGGAGTCTGAACGGGGCACTGCGCCATTGGATTAATGACCCATCAAGACTTCTGTTGCAGATGTGGAGCTGATGAAAAGTCCGAAAGCCTGTCCCTCTTTTCTCGGGAAACCTTTCTTTAAGTTTTAGGGTACAATATTAATATCTGCTCTGTTAGTTGATTCTACTGGTTGGTTCCATAGGAGTAGGGTGACCTCTGAAACCAACAAATGATACCTCATTATCAAGTCCCTAAATTCAAGCAACACAATGGGCCGCAAGGTTTTTTGGTGAACTCACCTTTGTGGCCTAACTTGCTAAATTGGTCATGTTAAAGTGGTCCTAGATTTTCCATATGAGTGTAGAAGAGTCTAAACCCAATCAGCATATCAGAAATTATTTTAAAACCATCTCATATATATCAAATCTGTATCTGTGCACGCTAATCTCAGAAACGGCTTAACCTATTTGAATGCGGTTTTGACTGGTATATTGTAGCAAGCTTCGTGTAACATTTAGCATTTATTTTATCAAAATCGACACACTAATCCAAAAGATATTCATATTTTTAATTCTGTTGCCTACTTTTTGGGTGATTTTCGAATGTTTTCCTCTTTATCTGCGGGGCAATATTAAAGATCTGACAATTAGGGAAAAAGAGAACAAAATACACGCTATTACAAACATATTTCGAATACCACGCGTACGAAGTCGGGGCCACAGCTAGTCCTACATAAATCTTCTAAATTTCTTATATTTAAATAAAAAAATTTAATCCAAATATTACCTATGACAACATCCTATTTAGTCACGATGACGACGGCCACAGATCTAAGCCAACTATTGCATAGTAAACCTTTCTAAATTGATCATCTACATGTCGAAATATTTCACAAGAAACCTTTATAAATGTTAATTTCTATCTAAATTAGTCATGTCGACTATGTGTCCACTTATTTTTCTTTTTTTTCTTTCGTGATTACAATTTACAATTCAAAACTAAAACACTTGCAATTTATACTTTGAGCATTTGTAAACACATTTGTTGTGGGTCTTTCCTGGGTTTGTTTGTTGATTATTATACTTACGTGCCTAAGAGAATAAATCACCAACTCAATTCACTGAATTTTATAGTCATAAGTATCATGATGATGATGATGATGATGATGATATTGTTGCTTGTTGTTGTTATTGGGTAGAAAAATACACTCATTCATTTACAATTTCTGTCTTCATAATTACTTACGGATTATGAACTTAAATGCGAATGTTGTGTTCTAATTCAATTTAATTATGCATTTTTTTTTCACAATTTGCTTTTGTTTTTGTTTTTGGTTTTAAGTATAAAAATTTCATTTCAATTTTTCTAACACAAAAGTCATGAAATCCAATTAAATATGCATATTATGCATTTTAATGTATTTTCTAGTTGTTGTAATTTTGCACTTTGTTGCAATTTCTATTTTTAATATTTTCCATTTTTTCTTTTCTATTTGTTTTGTTGCTATTTGTTCTTTTTATTATTGCATTTTTAATTACGTAAAAATGAATGAAATTAGTCACATTAAATTGTACTCATTCTCATTTCATTGCATTGCATTACATTTCATATTCCCATTACCCATAGAAACGATAATACGGTCATAAACTGAACAGAATTGGGTTAATGGACGCTTAAAAACTTTCCAAAGTCCATTAAAAAGAATTATACAACAAAGTAAAAAGAATTTAAGAATGAACTAAGTAAATAAGGAAAAACAAAAAGAATTACTCAAGTATCTGTTTAAAAATCATAAACGGAACATTGATAAAAAAAATAAATTCTTCAATTCTTGAAAAATATGTTCAACATGTCAATAAAATTATTCCAATCTTTAGTAAATCAAAAAAGACTATACTAAGTGAAAAGTTATTAAGTCAACTTTTAATATTATCCATCTGATTATCCATGTCAGGTGTCATCACTTGTTTCAAAAGAAGTTTTCAATGTAAATAGTATATGAAACTTGTACAAATAAGAGAACCACCATATATCTAGGCTAATAGGCAATTATTATAAAGATGGTTAGGATTTTCTAATAGTTATAAGGTGCTTTTTACTTGAATAATCTTATACCAATAAGAATGATTTTTGAATTAAAATATGTGTTTTCTGACGGGCCATTTATACCCTTGTTACCCTTCAACTTCTCTTTATAAGTTCATGAATAAACACCCAGGAGTATTTAGGACTTTTGAACAATAATCGCTCTTCCATCAGGACTAAAGAGAAAGCCCTTATATTTTTATGAGAATTCATACCATTCGTCATATAAATGTCTTCCAATTATAATGCTCTGTTGCACTGAACCGCATGATCCCCATATCTGAACTAGATCGAAAATATCTTTGGTATACAGTAAAATACCTAGTTGCGGACATCTCTAGTGGCCGATCAAATTTCTTGGTCACAAATTTTTGGTTATGTTTCTAGAACAAAAATATGCTCCGGCGGCCGGACACTCCTTTGGCCGGAGGCTGACACTACATTAATTTACATTTCATACAAATTCTTCTCTCGCAGGCGGACAAAATTCAATTTCGCAAACAAAACTTGTGTGTAAATCGGTGATTCCTTTTTGTTACATTTGTAGCGGTTCGCATACTTTTATGTCTACCACATGACTCACAGTCATTATCTGATAATCACCTATTTGTTGTCGATTTGTCATAGATATTTTCATTTGAATACATTGTAATTGTAATCTATTAAAAACGGATTTCGTAAAGCAACATTCATAGACCATATGTTTGATGCTGACGATCTGTATTAAGTGGTAGAATATAATGAGCAAGCTGTCGTGGATTTTTAAACATCGATAGTACTAAGTAAACATCGATAGTAATACGGAAGATGACACCCTTGAAATTAATTTTGAAAATCTGAGTGACACAATGGAGGTACTAAGTGATGCAGAGGAAGAGAACATATTGACAACTGATTCAATAAACTCATACGACGAGGCTTTCAAGCAGATTGACCATTTGAGGCGATTTGTAAGAGATGACTTTCCATTATTTGAAAAGTTAAACAACTTGGAAAGTCGCCTTGCGGATAAGCAGCTGAAGTGGCCAACCTTAAGTAGTAAACAATTCGCCAATATTTCCAACATAAATAAAAAGATTTTTGTTAAATTTACATATATGTGTGTGTCACATTACACAATTGATCTCAGAAAAATATATGTACATAAAAACTGTAATTAAAATGCATTATTATTAATAAGTACATATATTATTTGACAGTTTATGTATTCATTTTGGTTCTGTTGTAATTTGCATTATTCATTCACACATCTCCTGCGGATGGACGATTTCACTGGAACCGTGGGTGTCCGCCCACGGGAGATTTTACTGTATTTGTTCTTCTTCCTTCGCTTTGAGTTAAAGTGCTTTAACTTGCTATTTTGAGAAAATAGGGGAAACTAGAGCAAAATATATTTGGTAGACTTAAATATTTCCATAAAAAGGAGTTTACTTGATTTGGCAATTAACTGTTTATTGATTTATTGAAAACAATGCTGATATATACCACTTCCACTTGAGCCAAGATGTCAAGAATTTGTTGTGGAGTGTCGCGTGACAGAAGAAAGGTTCGTATATAGCTTACACTACACATTGCATCCAGGTCAGTTGTGACTCGGATTGGCTCTTCGTTGTCCATATCGTCGTTAAGGTCGTCATCACCAACGCAAACAGATTGCAAAATAGCTTCTTTTACAATTCTTCTTCCTTATTTTTCCAATTTGTAGCAATTGTTGACTTGCTGAGGTCCATTTCTAGACATATTTGCTCTGATTTTACACCTTGTTGTAAGCGTTTTTTTATTTCATATTTCTCATTTAAAGAAAAACACTTTCCATGTCCATCTTCTATCTTTGTAATTCTCTATTCCAGGCTTCACTCCGTTTTGACACAAACAAACATCAAACTTAGGGAAATTTCTGGTTTTGCGAGTGGTGCCAACTCAAAAATATAATTTTGTGTTTATGGCGTCACTTTTTGGTTCGTTTTAACCGATAAATAAACAAGTTTTGCATCCAAATAAAGTTCGTTATAACCGAAAGTTCGCTTTAAACAGGTTCATAATAAGCGAAAACAATTTCATGGCTTATTAGAAATAAAGTGCGTACTTTTGAAATTAGTTCGTCTTAGGCGAAAGTCCTTTTAAGCGGGTTCATTATAAGCGAAAAGTACTGTACTTTGTTAGTAAATTAATCCATAAGACTTTGGTCTGTCATCAGGGTCTTACATCTTGAAACCTTTGGCTATTGTAGACTTCTAAGACTATTAATATTTATTTAGAAACTAATAAGGTCATTCAATACTCTACATAGTCGTGTATGCAATTTGAAATGAAATTTTCATATACCCAACCCAATGTGCGTATGAGTAATGTAAATAGAAATTAATCATATAGAAATCAAATCAAATAACCGAACAACCAAACACGAATCTCAGACAAGGTATTGTGTAAATAAAATAAATAAATGAATGAAATTCAAATGAAGCAATGCCAAAAGGCGTTTTCATTTAATGCTGTGGCTGTCAATTAATTTTCTATTATTCAATTATTGATTGATTTAATAAAGAAAGAAAACAAAAATAAAACTATGAATATTTTTCAATGATGTTAAATGGTTTTATACTTACATACTAACATATATTGTGTGTAAGTATAATAAATAATTGAGTTTAAAACAGAATTACTTAAATATATGAATAATGCCAGGCACGTTCAACATACCTAGACACTTTTAAAGACGCAAGGTTTGTTATGGTTGAGTTGTGTTGTGTTGTGTTATTATTATTGTTATTGAGTTTATATGGTCAATTGTCAGTTAACATTTGTCGAAGTGTTTTAAACTTGACACTTGTTTACAGCTCAAACGACAATTTACCAATGCAAAGCAAATTAATCTTAAAAGAATTTCGAAAAACTGGTTAATACAATAGTCATAGATACACTTGGCTTGGCTTACACTTACTATTATAGACAACTCTTGTTTTGTATTGTTGTTATTTACTATGTATCTTACAAAAACTACTTACACACACATTTTGCATACCAAAATGCCAATACAATTCATTTGTATTTGTTTAATTGGAATTGAGAATTTCACTAAGTTTATGAAAATAAACAGCTGCATTCAATAGTAAGTAATCAATTTGTTTTGTATTTTCAGAAAACAATCATCATCATTCGGGTAAACCCAGTGTTAAAAAGAAAAAACTATCAAATACAACTTTGACCCCAGCAACACCGCCAGCACTACCACCTGATGTGAGTCCAACTGGAAGTAGTGATAGTATTTTGCGTGCTGATAAAACAGCAACAATAACAACAGCTGTAAATACATCAGTGGAAACTACTGAAGATGATTCAGATTCTGGTTCAACGGATGCACGTCGTAAGAAAAAAGCACGTACAACATTTACCGGTCGTCAAATCTTTGAATTGGAAAAACAATTTGAGGTCAAGAAGTATTTAAGCTCAAGTGAACGCACCGAAATGGCAAAATTATTAAATGTAACTGAAACACAAGTAAGTCAAATTCAAATAATACGAGTATTATCATTTGGAAAAATTAAACTATAATTTATAGAAGAAAGTATTCATCATCATAATGGAAGGTTAGGTTAGGTTATGCAGGCTGCTCGCAATTACTCGTGAGTTCACCCAGAAGCCTTAAAGGCGCATTGTGTTGCCTGATAAAGAAGGGGAAAGGGAAAGAGGGGTTAGGTCAGTCCAAGGTCGGTCTAGCTATCTCCCTCTATCTCTAAAACCAACCTGAGGAGTCCACGAACAGAGCCAGGTTACCCAAAGGACATTTTGCCAAACTACCCAACTCTTCGAAGAATGGCTTCCCAAGAAACCGGGTTCGTTTACTGAGAAGAGCAGGGCAATCACAGAGGAGGTGTTGGATGCTCTCCAGCTCCTCCTCGTTTTCACAGCTACGACAGAAGTCATGGTGTGGAACTTGCATCCTGTGGGCCATCAGCCCGATGGTGCAGTGCCCCGTTATGACTCCCGTCAACGTCCGAACCCTTTTCTTGTTAAAGTGAAGGAGCTCGGAAGTTCTCATTGGTTGATAACAAGGCCAGAGTGTCCTTGAGACAGTGCAGGCAGACTCATTTGCCCACTTCCTGTCTGCTAGATATCTGGTTTTCACTTCCAGGCATGAGAGTATATCTGTAAGGGTCTGTAAACATCAGCGACTACTTGAGGCATTGGCAGTGCCGAGCTTTTCCTAGCACACTCGTCCGCCATCTCATTTCCTTCGATACCAAAGTGACCCGGTACCCAGATGAGTGTGATAGAGTGTTGCCGAGCCTGATTAAGAGTTTCTACCGTACTACCTATGAGTTTGCTCTTGAAGCTGTGGGCCGACAGAGCTGTGATATCGGCCCGGCTGTCAACATAAATCGATATATGGCTCGGTGTCTCCCCCAAGGCATTAATTAATTTTGCCGCCTGCCAGACCGCGTAGATTTCTGCTTGAAACACGCTACACCAGTCAGGTAGACGATAGCTTAGCTGTTATCCCTTCCGAGAAGATACCCGCACCTGTACCGTCTACCGTCTTGGATCCATCAGTATAGATCGAAAGCTCGTCCCGTCTTATGACGTTCATCATAATGAAAAGAGTCTATATAATTAAGTCAATCAGCTAGTTTAACCTAAATGAATTTCTTCCGATTTGTTGACGTTTCGTTTTTATGTGCTCTTTTCACGTGTGTCTTTTGTCGAGTTTTTTTTTTTTTAATTTATTTTTTATTTATTGCATCTCCTATATTTTTATGAATAGGACTAACAATAATAATTCAATTCTTATAAACTAATACACTTGTGTCCTTCCTGCAAGGAAGAGGAAGAGGTTCACTTAGCACTACGAGCCTCTAAGTAAGCAAAAGGGCTGGTCGATCGTTACGATTAAGACGAGATCAGCTCCTTGTATAGGCAAGAGCTCTGGCTAGGGGATTAACGAGCTAGTTTGTCCATATAATGACCTTTACGCTTAGAACATTTATCTTTTATTGGTAGCACTTCCAGGTCTTTGTGAATGTCTTCATTCCCAATATACCATGGAGCTCCTGTAATTATTCTAAGTATCTTGGGTTGTGTTCTGAGTATAACTTCGATGTTACTCGCGCTTGCGGTACCCCACAATTCAGAGCCATAAGTCCAAATTGGTTTTATAACAGAGTTATACAGTAACACAAGTCTCAGATCAGATTTAAAGTTAATTAGCCAGTCAAGACTTTGTGCCCTTAGTTTCATAAACGTCTTTTTAGCTTCTATATGTTTCCTCCAGGTGAGACGTGTGTCTAGATGAACGCCTAGATAAGTTACCTCTTGAGTTTGAGGAATTGTAGCACCATTTAGCGTTACTGGAGAGCATGTCCAACGTTTCTCAGTAAATGTAATGTGTTTACATTTCGCCGCATTGACTGTAATTCTTCAGTTAGATAACCACTCCTGGAGGATTTTAAGATGATTATCCAGGACTGTTAGAAAGTTTAACTGGGCAACGGGAGCAGCTGATTATGGCAGTGTCATCGGCAAAAGTGGATGTGACAATTTTTGTACTTGTTGGAATGTCAGCAGTAAATAAAACATGTTGGTCCCAAGACACTGCCTTAGAAAACATTTAATTTTGTGAATTAAACCTTCATGCCATACTCGATCAAACGCTTAAGTTTATTGTTGGTAGAAGCTTCAACTTAGAAGGCTGAGGTGGCAAGTTTA
This sequence comes from Amiota communis, assembly GCA_037043315.1. NCBI lineage: Eukaryota > Metazoa > Arthropoda > Insecta > Diptera > Drosophilidae > Amiota > Amiota communis. The sequence continues at coordinate 2,065,608 of JBAMAV010001191.1, read as the reverse complement.
GATGTACCTTTGACATAACTAGCAACTATGATATTATTGTCATCATCAATTGGTATTTCAGCAGTGTATATCGTATGTACAATAATAATAGTCCTAGGACCGCTACCTTGACAAACTTGACGGTGTTATTAGATTAAATTCCTACATCTCATCTTTATATTTTATATAAAATTGACGGTCACGAATTTAAGACTTTAGCTAGAGATAATAGAGCTTAAGCTCTTCTAAACTTAGTTCTGTAAAAATTTTACAAAAATTTTTATTGATGAGTTGTGTAAAAATATCATATAAGAATTTCAAAGACCATTGATAGAGAAAAAGTTCATTGCTCTGTTTTATGACCTTTAGTTGTAGTATTCAATTTGCTTTCAGTTCTTAAGCTATTGGCCTGAGAGTTTACAAATGCATTTTACGAGTACTATCTAATGCAGCTGGTTTAGTAAAACCATAGTTCTGTTATTATTTCATTTAAAATTCACTAAAGAACTTGTGATTATTGTTCTATTTTTCAAAAGTCTTTATATATTGAAATTTTTTTGTGTTTAATTTTTAATAAATGTGAGAAATGTTTAATTGAAAGAAAGGGCAGTTACATTTTGGTGAACCAACTACTAGGTCTTTCTCATTCTCCTTCATCCTTATGGACATACAAAAGTTTCTGTCATATGCAAGCAATAGCATTTTTGTTCGAAGAATTATTGACTTCAACTTCTAGGAAAACTACAAATTGAATAATTTATTGATTTAAAGAATGTGTGTGGGTTTTTTTTCTTTAGAAAAGTCTGTTTTAATAAACTATAAACTATATTATTATATTAAATGTAAATGTGATTTTTCATTGATTGATTGATTAAAAATTAAATAATTATAAATCACTTTTGATATTTGAATCTAGTTAAAATATTCTTAAAACACTATAGAGATTAACTCCAATTAATAATTAATTACTGCTAACAAGATCATCTTATCATCCTAAGTGTTATGTGCTATGTAAATTGAAGTATAAAATTGAAAGAAAATTTTGATGAAAATTTTTGTTTAAATATTTTACTTTAGCCAAAATTTAAGGGATTGTTTAATGTCAGTTTTATAGTTATATAATATAAGTATAAGGAAATATGTGTATGTATGTATAAAGGTATTACATAAGTAAACACACAGATATATATACACACACTTTGAATAGATATGCTTGCAGAAGGACCAACATACTACTGCTATAAGCATCATAAGCTGCTTTTGTATTATGTGCGGCTTGTACAAACTTTGGGCAGTCAGGCAGCTTACTTAAGTTGAGTCCTTGCATTGCTTTACATTACTCAAAGTCCTTATGTTTGTAGTAGTACTTGTTGTTGTAGCAGTATGCATATTTGTGTATGCGATGCGGCTTGCAGCAAGCATCATAATGTCCTTGTTGCAAAGTTAATTTATTCTAATTAGTCAATAAATCTCAATTAATATTATGCTGCGTATAGCAAGCGTATCCTCGTATACATATGTATGTACATATGTGTATCAGCTTTAAGGTATTTGCCATGTTTGCATTACAATAACATCAGCTATTAATAATTGTTACAATAAGTAAAATCACACCTCGTTTCGCTTTGACTCTTCTTATGTACAATACTATTTATTTATTACAATATGTGTAAATATACGAGTATAAGGCTATGTGAAATGCCCTCGAGCATTTGGCAAAAATTATGTATATACAATTGTATTGTTGTTGTTGTTGATTGCCATATTGCAAATGATATATTAGCAGATTTTCTTGGCTTCAACATAATTGAATATTAATTAAAATGAGCGCATTGCATCGGGCGAAACTTACATTTTAATTATATTTCAATAAATAAAATTTCATTTAATTTTCACAATTTTTTCCCCTTTTTTTTTTCTTGTCATAAAAAAACAAAATGATATTGTATTGTATAGTATATTCTATTCTATTATTTGTAGGAATATACATACTATGTATATATTGTCATTATTTTATTGTTGCTGATTATGGTATTTGAACAATTTTAAAATGTTTTGTGTGTTGCTGCTGATGCTCATCTCATTATTTGCCAATTAGCAATTGTCAAATTTATCTACACACAATTTGTACAACAACAACAACAACAACAGCAACAAATCTTCCCCATAATTATTAGCAACAATAACAACTATAAATATTTAATAACACAAATCATCGTCATTTATGTTATGCTGTTGTTGGTATAATAAATTCGAAATAATTAAAACAAATAATAATCGTAAAACAATTAAAATTGTTTTTACACACAAAAATGTAAGTTATAAGTTGTAGGAATTTTGCATTTTTCCCTAATTTACAATAATAGTAAATAAATACTATGAGTGCTATCAATTATATAAATTATTTGAACAATTTTAAATATGTTGCAATAATTATATTTTAGAATAGAATAGTATTTGAATAAAAATATTAATTGGTATTCAGTTTCATTTATTTGCAATTACATATACGAGTACATATTGTGATTTATATAAGAAAAAAGTAAAAATACATTAGTATTGACTAAAATGAGGTGAATAGAAAACATATGTATTTTATTCAATAATTAATGACTAAACAAAAGAAATCGAGGGATTTAAACTAACTGATTAATTTTGTTGACTTGTTGTACTTTGTTATATTGTATAATAAAAAGTTACTCTGCTGAGGTTTTACAGTTGTGTTAAGGGTTATTTACACTTGGGTAGTTGGCGAGCTAAATTGCAAGCGCCCAGTGTAATTATGTTGGCTTGTTGCGAGTCAACGAGAAAAGTTGACAGCCATTCAACTTCACTCGCTACTCTTTGCCTGTTAGTACTCTCCCACACACACACTCTCTCATTATTTTCAAAGTGCATCACTATTGCGGCAGCTGTGATTATTTCAGTTGTCTACAAAATGCCTTGACAACTGAGCAAGTAGATTGTTTTGTGTGTAATTGTAACAAGGGCATTCACCAATTCGCTTGTTTGTACACTCTTTACTTTTCCGCACGCCAACTAGCCAAGTGTAAAAGAGCCTTTAGCGCCACGCAGCGTCCTACATAGAACAACCAAGCAATCAGGTTGTGACTTCACTTGCGAAACGAAAACTGAAAAGATCAGACGTAAGCCAATTTCAATTGACTTTCTTCAGACATACGAAATAAACATCGCATCGATCGGACGTTGGTTGGTTGGTTTCCGTGGCTGACCCGTATAGTCCCCTACGAGCCACAATTAGCACTAGAGTGCCGTTTTAAAACCACTTCCTCGCCGAACGCAATCAGTATTACTAAATCCAACCTGTCGAATGTAAGGTATATTAATAAATCACGCGGACATGTGACTGAACAGTCCGAGAGGTTGTTGATGATGTATTTGTCTAGAAACTTATTTCTAGTTTTTCAGACATTGGGCATTGACATAGAAAGTGGGTGAGCGACTCCTCTTCCTCTTCGTTTTCGCAGCTTCTGCAATGCCTTCTGAACGGAATACCCAGTCTCTCCGCGTGAGTCCCTACACACCAGTGACCAGTAAAAACCGCTGTAAGCCTTGCAGTATCCGAGCGTCAAGATCTTTCCACCTCCTATTTGCCAGCTGACGGAGATACAGGAAGTTGCTCCTTTTGACGACCGCCAGGGGAATTGGGATTTGTTCCGCTAACGATATATCAAGGGAAGCACCAAAACGAGCCAGTTCGTCAGCCTTCTCATTTCCCTCAATGTTCCTATAGCCGGGAACCCATAAGATAGTGATATCAGCTTGACAAATGAGCTCGCTTATCGTTGACCTGTATTCCTTAACGAGCTTGAACTTCACAGTGGTGGATTGCAGTGCTTTGAGTGCCGCCTGCCTATCAACGAAGATAGCTTACGACCTTCTGGTACATTATTTCTTGCCAGCCGACATGCCTCTCTAATGGCTAGGACCTCTGCCTGAAAGACTGTGGCCTCGTTTGGTAACCGGAAAGAGTGGTCGAGGCTTATTTGTGGTAAGTGCGCCCCTGCACCTACACTACAATTCGATCGGACGTTACTTTCAGACTTTCCTACTTAAGAATTATTGACCGATATCATTGGCCGCGTCTTTACTTTACTTGACGAACTTATATGTTAGACAATGTAGGACATTGTTCACATAAGAAGCGCTCCTAGTTCCTACTGACGACCTCTAAGTAATTCTTTATGGGACGATGGTCCATAGGAAGCACTGCTAGCTCCTAAGTAGGACGTTATAAGGCGTTGCTCTCATAGCAAGTGCTCGTAACTCCTACCTTACTGACTCGCTATTATATGACTACTTTACTGGACAATCTTACACTTTGGACGTTGTTGGACATTGCACTCATAACAAGCGCTCCCAGCTCCTACAGACTACCTCTCAGTAAGACGTTATAGAACATTGCTGTCATAGCAAGCGCCCCTAACTCCTCCTACACTACTGACTCGTTATTATATGATTGATTTACTTGACAAGCTTACATGTTGGACTTTGTAGGATATTGCTCTCATAGCAAGCGTTCCTCTTTTCCTTCTAAAATCGTTAATTTTTGGTTTTTAAAGAAACTTACTTGGGTTATCCCCTGCAAATTTATACAAAGACACATACTTTTCTATTCAATATCTTAATGACCCTATATGCTGCCCTGCTCATAGACAGAATCAGACGGTGTTTTCTTCTTTTATTCTTCTTTTTATGTACATAATAATAAGTTTAAGATTATGACTATCAAACAGCACACTTATTTTATTCCACTTAAATTCAATTTGATTTCACAATTACTTTCAGTTTATCTTATACTGCTCTTAAAGTAGAACTTACATTATCTCCTTGTCTCACTCTAACGTGTGTCTTTTGATTACCAAAGATCCCTTGTGTAAGGTTACAGCCATCTTATGAATAGTAAAGAATGCAGACGCAGGTGCTTACTTATTTTACTACAAAGGTATATTTGATCTATCAAAAGTAATATCAAAGATTTTTTGAAAGAATATTCATCCTAATTATTGATTGCAGCATATACTTATGTACATCCATCTATTTGGACACAATTTGTAAGTTGATTTCTAAGATGATTCCAGTAATGATGATGTCAGTAAAATGAATTAATAAAATATGCAATCCACTAAAATACTTTTGATAATATAGAAATTATACATACTTCATACTAAGTATAACAAAAGATTACTCATATTTGAACTCTTAAAATGACTTAATCTAGTATTTTCACAATTGCTTCTCTTTTGTGGTAGTTAAATTTTATAATTTTTTAGCTTATAAATATGGACTGCGTGACTGCTTTTCTTGTATGGTAATACTATCAATGATACATATTCTGAATTTATACCAATTTAACTATAACGCCTTATAGTATGCAACATATATGGTACACTACTCATAACAATTTACAACTAATTGGCACTTTACGTGTTCAACATTACGTCACGTAGCCTAGTAATACCGCCACGCCCATCTATTTTTTATAGACTCCCATACTCCTAATCCCCATTTGATTTCTAACTCTGTCATTTGCCTACCTAATTGCAATTGGCTTCCTACCACACTCTCTTGCTTTAGTAGTCTCCAACTTCTCTATTCTTAGACTCATACTTCTATGCTTGATATCATCTCTTCTTTACATAAAAACCACAAAATAAACTTAACCAAACCGTATCGTATCGTAACGTAATGGAACGGAGTGGAAAGTAACGTTAAGTTACAAAATGATGGAGCCAAGTAAAGTGAACGAACGAACAAACAAGTAAAGCTCGAAAACATTGAAATGTCTGCTTAATTAAATTACATTTTCCATCAAGTCAATTAATTACAAGCACAGAGAGCAACACATATGCACACAGATATGAGTCTCAAACTAGACATGTGTGTGTGGTAGTGTGTTTATATCTCTGTGTGTGTTTGTTATTGTATTCAATTTTGTTGCAAGCTGCTTGCATTATGTAATTTGAGTGGCATGCAACGCTTATTTAAGCCGGAAGCAGAGAAGCAATACTAACTTTGCCTCTGTATGGGTTACATGTGTGTGTTTGTTTGTGTGTGTGTATCTGTGTGTTTATATGTTTGCATATGTTGTTCAAGTGTTTTGTGCCTGTGTTGTTATTAATATTATAAGCTTAAAAGCAATTTATCATTGTTGCTCACACACAAGTATTCATATGCATACGAGTACACGTATATCAAATATACTTATTTAACATTTTGGCCAAGGATATGCGACTTAATGCAGGATGTTTACGAGTATATCCAAAATAGAAGCACTAAAGTGTATAAGGCATTGATGATGCATTTGATGTAGCTAACAATTGAGTTATATACCTACTCTTACCCAAAACACACAAATACACAAATACTTATAATTTATATGTACCTTGTCCTACAATATATTTATAGTATATTTACTTTACTATTACTCATCAGAGAAATAACAAAAACCTTTGAAGTAAAATTAAGTTTTCCAAAGTGTTAATCACAGCAAAAATATGCGTAAATTAACTGAATTTGATAAACAGTTTTAGGCATTTTTAGATTTGGCCACCTTTGCACATTTCTGATCTCGGATCCTATTAATTAATCAATTAAAATATTCAAGAAAATATTAAGAATATTAAACAATATTAAATGGTTTCAATTAATTGATTTTCATTCGAAATAATGATTTTTTAATTGCATTTTAATAAATAAAGTGCATTTATTTTTTGCAATAGAACCGTATGAATAAATGTCAAATGTATGCATGCGTTTGTGACTGACAACGATTGAAAATAATCTCTACATACTTTATAAAATCGTAAACGTATAAAATCGTATCATATCTATAAACGTATTTTTGTTTGTGCACGCTAATCTCAGAAACGGCTTAACTGATTTGAATGACGTTTTCACTTGTTTACAATAGCAAGATTCCTGTAACTTATAGCGTTTATTTAAACAAAATTTGGGAATTGTTGCCAACTTTTTGCTCTGTTTGACTTAAGCTTATTGAATAGATATTCAATACTACTTATCTTTACCATTAAAAAATTCTATAATACATTCATTCAAAAATCCATTGAAATCGAGAATCCAATATTTTTTTAAATATTTCTTTAAACCTCCTTATATTAAGGTTAGTTTTTGCCTTCATTTGCGAAATGAATGCTGATGTGATCAAACATACAGAATTGATCACAAGGTACTTGATTAAACACAAGTCAACTTTTCTTTCTTGCTACTTATGTATGCACATATATAACTTTCTTACTGACTACACATAATAACTCTACTTTCTAAATTTCCTAACGAGTTACTCGAAATATCGATAAGGTACGCTGTTTTGTCTTTTCTTATGTTATAACATCGCCCCTCCATGGCATTTTAAAAACAAATTTCCATGGTTATTCCTAGCAAATCAAAACATCCTTATATACAATAATACTAACTATACAATATATGGTACAGGTCCCTTTAAATATTCGTATGATATTGTATATATTTCAAATAAAAAGAGGTGGAAAACTATCGATAGTCGGCACCATGGATAGTCAACGATAGTTTAGATAATACTCTTCATGCACCTTTTATATCTTGTAATTATTGTTCTAAGTTCATGTTTCGTATGGGATGTACCCCCTCTAGTAGTCCGACGGTCTTGAAACTTACACAGTCGGGGACAGACACAAAATTGAGGTGTTACCGCCCGCTTTACCACAGTTCAAAAACTTGGCAAGCATTTTGTCATCCGATCTATTAAAATACTTCCAAACTTTAGAAATTCCTTTTTTCCTTTTGGAGGTTTTATTCTTCTTATTCATAATACTCTAGTCAAAGTCTGTGCTGCTGAAATCGCATGGCTCCATCAAATCTTTAAAGTTTAACCAAGAAAAATTATCAAAAACTCTCGTTAGTCAATGGCAGCTCGATAACGCTCAAACATAGTTAGTGCCTATAGTGCTATGGATAGTTCTCCACCTCAAATGATAACCATACAAATGTCCAATCAAATATCTATTCAAAAATATCTATTTGAGTATCCTTTAAATATCTGTTTTAAGCATCATTTCAATGGTAAATTTATACTTATCTATCATTATCATATTCTATTTTAACTAATCAAATGTCCTTGCAAATATCTATTCAAATAACCCTCTTCCAATATCAGTCTTATTCCCGCATGGCTTGGCACCTACTTGAATATTTTTTTTGGGTAATACCGATTTGGAATCCTTCTTATTTCTTTGGGAAATGGGGCGTTTGAAAATTAACTATCAACTTCTGTAAGGCAAAGCATCGAATCAAATGCTATACACACTTGTCCAGGCATCAACGATGATTTCTCTACTGCGAAGTTTAATGCCGTCAATTCTGTATCATGGATGGTTTCCACAGAACCATCTGTAAAAAGAATTTGTTCTTCAAATAGGATTTATTTCGAATTTCTTCTATAATTTTTAAAGAGGCATGGCTTGGAATGTTGCTCTTCCTCCCGACCTTCATACTCTAGTCCTACATTTTCTTTCATATTCTTTTCCTTATTGCATTCACATGGCTTTCTTCCTTATTATCATAGATCCTCTCGTAATACATTTCTTTTATTTGTATATCAATTTCTTTAATTTAATTATTTCTTTATATTATTTATTTAAGTAATTTATTCATCTTGGAGACTTCTGTTCTTTTGAAAACTTTCTATTCTTAACTTTATACTATGTTTACTTAATCAAAACACAATCTCTGTAGGTCGACAAATATGTTTTATTGCATATCATTTGCACAAAATCAAATTTAAATATCTTCAAAACAAAAAAGGATATGAAAGGACAAACAACACACTCTACACCATATTGTTCTATGTAAATACAATGTCAAAATGGTACAAATCACAGTGCGTATGAGTGTTATTTTCAAAAAGAGAATAAAATAAATAAAGAGATATATTTATTTACATAAAAATAACACTTATGCAACAATAAGCAAAGACAATAACAGTAGAAAATATCAAAAAAACACAACAGAACAGAACAGAGACAATGAAATTAATTTTTGAAATTGTAAATAAAAATAAATAAAATTAAATTGAATTTACATCTTCATTTGACATAAAATAAGTAAAAATGACATGCTAAATTGAAATAAAAGTTAATAAAGGCAATAAATTCGATTGAATTAGAAAAACAACAGCTTGTTGTTGTTTGGGAGTTAAAGGAAAGGATTTAATAAATATACATACATATGTATGTTGTATCTCTATTGAAGTGTAGAATGTATGGTATGGTGGGATGCCATCAAAGATGAATTGTCATTTGATTTGTTTGTCTGCTTGTGGCAGCAATTTAATTTAATTATTTGCCATTTGGACAAATGCCAAAATGCATATGCGATACTAAAGTACAGTACAACATGCACAAGAAATCAGAGATAAACAGAGAGAGAGAGTAAATTAATGAGTGTGTGCATGTGTGTGACTAAAGCATTATAGCAAAATATAAGAATGAGTGAGCGCCCATTGCTGCTGGCAGTTATTTGATTGGTTGTTTGCTTGGTTTCGAAATATGCAAGCACACATAGATACAACTATTGTATTATACATAGTTAGATAAAGACAACACATCATATAAGCAACAGCAACAGTGACAGTGAGAATGAACGCCAGCAACATTCCATAGACAATAAACAACTTTAGTTGCGTTTGCAAACTATTTAAACACTTTAACTCGCATGAGGCCAAAAACTAAATACAATAGAATAGAATAAAATAGACAGACAAAATACAATAGACTACTAACTGATAGACTGACTGACTCAATGACTGAATGAATGGATGAGTGAGTAAGTGAGTGAATGATGATGGAACAAACCGTGAGACGACGACCTGAATTGTTGTGTTCAGATTGAAGTTGCAGCAACACAAAAACATCAGCAACAACAATAAAAGCAACAACTTTGTTTTATGTTACAATTATCAGGGATTATGAGCCTTATTGCGGCATTGTACACATGTACAAATGTATCTACGTATGGCTGTATGTCTTGTGTTTTAAATGAGTTAATATACAGTGGATACGAGTATCATATGTTTCATACTTATTTTGAGTGACACAAAGGGGAAATATCTTTATTATGATATATGTAAGGTCTCAAAATTACTGACATTAAGGGATCCTTCTTTCAGCTGCATAAATAATAAGAAGTTTTATTACAATAAATTTTAGAGTTTAAGGAACAACTCTGTCTATCAATCAATGCTGCATCCTCGTTGAAGATTGCACAATCACTAGTACACATGATCTTAGCCTGAATTCAATGTTACACTAAAAAATCTACAAGGCCTTCTACTAGACTGCACATTGGGACTCTGATAGAGACTCTTAATGGACATTGCCGCATTACTCTTGTGTACGTTTCCAGCTCTACCAACTTAGGATCCTTCTTACATCATTCATATGTGTGTCAAAATAGATTCAGCAATGAAAGGAAATATAACCAGCCATCTACTATTTACCTTGTTGTTTGTATAATAATAAATCAAAATCAAGTCAGTCTAAGAGAAAACTCATAAGAATCTAAGCGTATACCAAATATGTTATACAATACATTACATGATAGCAATTCTAAAGCTTTAAATTTTGTTTTCTAACCACTGTAACAGTGCCTGATTAAATGAAAGTTCAGCGCTCTTGGGACCACAACATTTAAAATGTAATGTTTAATGCAGTTTGTCACTAAAGCAACGAGCAACGAGTAACTGAACGCAAACGAACAATGGCAATGGCAACATTTGCTGTGCTCAGATAACTGTAGCATTGGTTGGCAGGCAGCATCAACCGCACTTGTGACATTTGTACGTGTGGCATATGGTACCATATATAATACAATCCAATGGTCATTCCAAACACCATATAGTACTACTTGATTCGGCAACAGTAGCAACAACCAGCACAAATGTATAATATGTAAATGTAATTTACCGCGTTTGGCGCGTGACGTTCGTAATCGCTACACAATTACAATGTAACACAATATTTCAGATAAACAAACACATACACATATTAACAAAAAAAGACAAAACACATAGATAGACGACAGATAGGCAGAAAGTCATTCAGTTCGTCATTCAGTCAGTCATTTAATGTAGTCATATTCACATGCAGCGCGATTTAGTGTTTCTGTTTTCAGTTGCTTTGCTCCACTTGCGCGCCTTCCTGTATGCCTCATTACATGCGATGATTGCATTCACATTGCCATGATAAACATTATGCTAATAATGAGCAGCATCATCATAATGATGATGTTAATGTTGTTGGTAGCAACAGCAGTGTGAACATTGAAGGAGGTGTGCATATAATTAATTGATTTTTATCTGGCTTAAGGCTATTTTACAGTTTATTGTTGTTGTTGACAGACCGAAAAGCATATGGAGATTGAGAGATTGACCAAATGAAATTGCCTGAAAATATGTGCCTGAAAACTACTCGTATCTGTGTGTGTGTGTGTTTAAAAGTTGCTCCACTGACGCAATCAAAATCTGTTTAAACTGATTTTTGTCGCAGTCCCCAAAAAAAAAAAGAAATAGTTTGTTGCTATTTTTATAGCTTTTAATGTTATTGTTTATCCTTTTTAAGTTACATACTATATACTTATGTATGTATGTTTTTTTGTAAGCCTTTTAATCTGTTTATAGTGTTTTCTATTTATTTAATTATCCCTTGGTCAACAGTTAATGAGGCGTATGTGTATATTTTTTTCTATTTTTGGAGTACATCATGAGGATTAAGGAGGAAATAGTACTAAAAATGTAACAGAAGCACAAACTTAATAGTTCCAGAAATTTAATACATAGTTCCCAAAATTAACTAATCACTTCATTGATATATTTTTAGAAAGCTAATCATGTTATGGTTTAAAACCAAACTCCTTCTCTTTACTGTATTGTAGCACCCTTTAAAAGTAAATACATATTTAATATAATCATGAATTGCCTTTTTTTTAGAAAATGTAATAATCCACACTGTTTTTAATGTGAATTTGTTTTGAACAAAAAAAATAAAATTATATATAAAAATTAATTAAATACCTAATTTATTAACAAGTTTTTGTATAAATATCACTCATTATGTATAAATTCAATCAATTTGTCATGATGATTGTCATGGATTCAAAGGAAATAAATATCAGATTTCCAATTAAATATAAATGATCAACAATACAAGAATACTTCATTGAACTCGTCTCTCAGTTAAAGTTTGCCCATATTGATAATAATATATTGAAGTACTCCGATTACTGGACGGTCTAGTTTCAATACTCAATTGAAAGACATATGTATTGTAGATAGAATGAATGTATTTTTGTTCATACTCTAACTGCTTTAACACGACTTAACTAAGTTTTAGTTTTCAGCTTCGTAAATTAATTTAAAAATAATAGGTACATACAGACATCCAAAAATTTGATCAAGTCGGATCATTATGTCAAACATTAGTCCTTTTTCAAACTTATGAGTGGAAAATAAAATTTATTGGCAGATATAAGAGCCAGTTAACTTCTATCTTCCAAAAGTAGGTATATATTCCGGTTAGAGCTCCCTCATTACTGAAAAAAGAAGACCCCATACAAAGACCCCATTGAATGCTTAATTAAGTTGTAGCATTTATCTTCCATTGGTACAGAGGGTTCACCACAAGGGCAACAGGAAGCTCTTCTCATACAGGAAGCCAAGAACCAACTTGCAATAAGTTGGACAACGGATTAACTCTTAATAATAATAATAATTTACAATAATGTAAATAATGCCTTTTCTATGACTTTATAATACTATTTCTACACACTTTAGAACTTTGAGAAATACTGAAAGTATTTTTTTACATGAGTCCCAATCATATTGTACCATAGTTTTATGAATAACTTCTTAATTTCCTAACTTAGAGATGTCAAACTACTCTGAAATGGATTGAAGTACTATAGTTAATAACGTCAATCATTCGGATATCAAAACTTTGTTTGAAACAATTTTCCATTTGTCATTTTTTCTTAATATTACCACAATATTAATGTAAAAGGTATACACATTTATATGCAACCGAAGGTGATGCTGTTCTATATTTTTTTTTTCTTCTTCATTATTTTTATATTTAAATGAAATGCATTTACACTCAATGAATATTTAACTTAATTACAATTATAGTTTATGTTTTATTGTTTTTTTTTTTTGTTGCTTTCGATTTTTTCTTTTAAATTTTAATAATAAAAAAAATTCCAAAAAAAATAACAATTTCAAAGGGTAAAATAATTCAATTTAATTAAATTATAAATAAATACTCAATTAGTTATTTTGTAAATGTTTTGCGTAATTAAAATGCATTGAGGAAACAACAAAAACAAAATACATACATAAACAATTTTGATTGATATTAATATCTATAAAAAGTATACATAAGTATATAATAGCCAAATCAATTGGAATGACCTTAGGGGGCATGTGCTTTTGATATTTTTGAATATTTTAATAATTTAATATAATTTTTCAAAAGAAATCTCAGTTTATTAAGTGAATATTAATGTCTCCACCTTCTCTATGATCTGTTGCTATTATTCCTATCAATCCAATTCACACTAGTTATCTCTTGATAAGTATTATATTCACCATATACCATAAATCCTATATCATGTCGGAAAAGCCAAAACATTAGAAGGGCTAAGATAAACTTGCTAAGCAAAAGTCAAAGGCAACAATACCATTTTCTATTAGCATTTATATGAAAAATACTGACACCGCTTAAGACAATCAACTGCCTAACAATAACTGAGCTATTTTGTAATACTATATGATACTATATAGACTTTAATTGCATTAAGAACGCCGACAAGACACAAGTCAACTTGACTATTTGATGAATTTATCCATCCTTATTATATGAAACACGATCTTGTGATAATATTTAAAGCTTCGGACTTTAGTGTCGACTAAACAATATTATGAAAAATTCGCCGAAGAACCCCATAAAGCAGCAGCAGCATTTAAGAAGATGACACATACCAGTATCTCTTCCACAAACAGAACATGTAAAATAATTTAATTATCTTGAAATGATAATTAATCAAATGCCAATTTACAAATATCAACGAATATTATGAAAATATCTGTAGAATAATCATCATCATTACATAGTATAAAGCAAAGTTTAAATTTCATAAAATTGGATACTGAATACTTCTAAACCACGCAATGGATTTTGATACGGTTTGTAACACACAGGACGAAACATCGTAGACCACATAAAGTATATACATATATTTATGATCAGCTCGATGAGACGAGTTGATTTAGCCATGTCCGTCTGTCCGTCCATCCGTCTGTATGCAAACAAGTCCCGCAGTTTTTGAGCTAGAGAGCCATACCATACGCTATACATTTGTCGAAATCAGCCAAATCGGACCACTAGGGGGGGTACCTCCCATACAAACTCCACGTAAATTAATGTTCTTATTAGAAATAGTTTTATGTTTTTTGACTTATCAAACTGAAACTTAAACAATATAAGTTTCTGGTCCATATCCATCAACCATCTAAATTTCATGATCCTAGGGATACCAGGAGGGGTATCTCTCATACAAACCCAAGTTAAATGAGAAACTTATAAAGAATAAAATTACAATAAAAGTGCCACTCAAACAGAGTTCTTTGTTGATACTCAAACAGTAACAGAGAGAAAATAGTGATGCTAAGAAAGGAACGTTGGATGCAACCCGGAGGAGTGTGAAGAGTATTATATCTTTGGCATAGCCAATGATAGCCTTCTTTCTGGTTTTTTGATAACTGCGTTATATTCGCTAAGAGCGTTGCAAGAGTGTGTACAAAGATATATGGTAAACATACTTTATAAAAAAAATAAAGACAATTTCTTGCTATCAATATCAAAGCGATATTTTCCAAATTTTTGAAATAAAATTGTAAATTGCACCCGTGCAAAGCAGGACGGGTTTCTAGTCTTTAATAATCACAAATCTTCAATCAAAAGTGTTTAAATTCTAGTAATTAATAAAAGAATCTCTGTTTTATTGTATTTGATTACATAACTTAATGTAAATATTTTCATTTAATTTCATGCATTAAAGAAAATTCTTGAAATTTAATTAAAATTGCATTCTTATTCTTGGTGGTTGTTTCTGTAAATAATCACATTTTATTATATTTGATTCTTTTTCCTCCTTTTGTATTTATTTAATTGCAATTACAATATTTTTCTTTAAAAGTAAAATTAGTAAATGATTATTAAAGAATAAACAAAGAAACACATTCAAATGCAAATTGCAAACTAAAAATAAATATACTTTTTATTATTGTTGTTTTGTAATATTAGAAAAAGTGAACTAAACATCACAAATACTCGTATTTTCATTTTAATTAAATTAATTATTTTGTACATTTTCTGTGCATTTTTGTGTGTAATTTGAGTAAAGAAAAACAAATTTAAATGGTATCATCAAAAGATAAGATTACTTTATTTTAGCAACTCTATCAAAAAAAACAAAAGTTCATATTATTATTTCAATTTTAAATTAATCTCAAAATAAACAGGGTGTTTCAACATGATTTTAGTTTAGTAAGCAAGGATAAGAATAACAGCAGGAATAGGAGAAAAAATATTTGCATAAAATAGTGTCATCCGTAAATAAAAAGCAATGACAATGAGTGCAAGTATATCAATATAAATATGATTTTTAACCGATTATATGGCCCCATATGTCCTTCGAAGAGAACAAGTTATAAGTTTAAACAACTTTCATCCAAATAGGTTTATCTTGCTTTGGATTATTCTGCATTGATACGAGGGCTGCTATTTATATTTCGGGAATAGCAAATAAGAACAAAAATTTTTTAATGAAAATGGCTTTATTGTTTTTAAAAATATTCCCCCTGATGATCAATACACTTTTGCATTCGTTCAAACCATTGGTCATAGCAATTTTTCCATTCCTCTTGAGACACCTCCATAGCATGGTTTTTGAACTCTTCAACTGCTTCTACGACTGACTACGACCACGATTAAATTCTGCAAACCAGCGATAAACTGTCGTTTTTGATGGTGCTTTCTCACCATACAAAAGAACTAAGTTCATCGACACATTCTTGTTGGGATCATCCTCATCGAAAGTTGTGAAAAATAATCCAACGAAAACCCTCTCGAGAAATTTCCATTGTTTTGCCAAATTGATTTCTTTAACTTATTGTAAACAAAACAAAAACCAATTGTACATAAAAACGTTGTACGTACATATGTGCTAAAAAATGACAAAGTTTATTATGGCGCTCCCAGATTTTACGTATTGACATTAGTATTGCCAATTCCCGAAATATAAATAGCAGCCCTCGTAGCATTTACTTCCTTCCAATTATGATTCGGAGATAGTCCGAGAGTTACCTAACCTCCCTGCAGTAGGCTTTTTGGCAAAAGTCCCCTTTTCGATGCTAATTCACTAGTCCCTTTTCTTATTACCAGGTGGATAGAAAATTCACTAGTCGCAGGTTATGCAGAGGCCAGTAAGTGCGCGTTTCCATAGTTGGTCAGCAGCCCTTTTTCGCATTACTGGTGTCTGGTGAATTCACTAGTAGTAGGAAATGCAGTTCGTGGCAATGTCTGATCACACGACTGGAGAACGGTAATACAGGCGGTGGCAATTGACCCCTTCCCATGACATTGCCATGTTAAATTCACCAGTTGAATACATGTATGTAAAAGGATATTGTTGAAACTATTTTAGTAGAGATGAGCTAAACAGTGACACAGTGATTCTAAACTGTGATTGAGTCACAGTCATTTGAAGGGAGAGACACAGTTTACTTAATTGATTGTGACTCACTTTGAGTTAGTTGTTCCCTAAACTGTGATTACCAATCATAATCACAGTATAGTACTGTTGTCAACCGGAATAGGCACGAACAAGTTTTGGACCATTGATTCGTTCATGCTTATCAATTGAAAAGAAGTGACTATGGTAGAAAGTACCAAGCTTATAAGGTCTTCGCCTTGCATTTGTTTGGCAGCCATCATATATAAATTATGTGTTTTCATTTGAAAAGGCAAAGCATCATGAATTCATTGATTCATCATAGATTTATCATTTTGAATCACTCTGTATTTTAAAATAAGTTATAAGGCAAAACAAATACAAAATATCAATAATGTGAAATACAATATATTGTACGAGTACAATACATTAGAGCGCACACAAAATGAATGAATGAATAAATGAATATGTTGTAGCATAATCAACAATGCCATGTAATAATAAATAAATAAATATGTATAAATTATTGCATATGACTATTTGTTATTGTGTAACTTGAAAATCAAATTTCATAGCTATAAGTCATCATTAACATTATCATGTGTGATTTTGACTATTAGGCACAGGCTCTTGTTTGTTGTTCTACTTAATGTTATGTTGTATTGTTTTATTATTATTATTATACTATTTTGATGCCATTTTGTTAGTCATGTTATTGCCATAATATCACATATCAAAATTTTGTTGCAACAGTTGCATTTCTCTCTATCTCACTCTCTCTCTCTCTCAATGTCTATCGTTCTCTTGGTTTATTTAATTACTAATAATCAAAAAACATTGTAAATATAAAAACATTTATTTAAATAACTCATACGTCTCTGATGTGATGTGATGTGACGTCTCTCTCAATGATTATATGAATTGTAAGTTGTTTTTGTTGTTGTCCATGTCCTTTAAGGATAATCGAAAATGACAAGCAACCGTTGCACTGATTATGTTATTAATTACTGATGTCATGGCACAAAAGCATATTTGCTTAAAATTTGCATATTTGCATTTATGCAGCAAGAATAGTATATGATGATGGCATGGCATATGTTCATAGGTACTACAATTTCAATTTATTCACCCCTCCCTCTGCTTTTGTGTTTAAATGTGGTTTAGATGATGATTCTCTCTCTACATATTAGTATGTTTGTATAAATAGTTTGCATATTTAAAGCATATGTACATACTACTATGAGTATGAGTGCATATTTGTGGTTTTAGTTATACGAATATTAAAACAATATACTCACTCACAAGTACTTAATAACTTAAGAGAGTCAGTTGAGATTCAATTGAAGTGCTTGTGCTGTCTGATTTTGATTTTGAGTTAATATAAATTTAAATGGAAAATAATTAGAATGCAAAAAAGATAATTTGAAGTAGTACTACTAGGATTTTCTATTCAAAAGAATTAACTACTACAATATAATACTTGCTTTAAGTACAACTAATTGTTTTAATCAGATAAAGGCATTTAATGACAATAAGTATAAGTAAGTAAGTAGTTTCTTTCCATATTATCTAGTATAATGTGATTTAATATTAAAAATCATACATTCAAGTGCTTTCTCTTGAAAAGTTTTAACTTTAACAAGTGTCTATAAGTCCAATTAGTAAAGTTTAACTCAAATAATGATACTTGATTCAACATTTCTTATGTTTTTCCTCTTATTTAAATTTAAAATACTTTTCTCTCCATTTGTCTTATAAAATACTCATTATAAAAACTTTCAATAGGCACAAGTAAGGAGTTTTCTTCCAAAAATTGAATTGGTTTATTAAGTATATAGAAAGGGTGTGCTATCTTTTATGCCGCTCTGTAATCATTGAATAATTTTAACATTAGTCAACCGATTGACTTGAATGAACCGATTGACGTTAATTCAGTACAATTTTAACCATGAATCGCTTCAAAACGAAACAACGAACCGAAATAGTGACGCTTTACATTGAAAATAGTCGTTCTGTTGTGTTAACTGGTGTCGAATTTAGTTGAGAACGGGACAATGGGAGAATGTCAACGAACCAAGACGTTCCAATGAACTGGTTAAAGTGTCGTATCGTCTCCGCGCTCACAATTTTGGCGTCAGTGGAATCACTTTGCGGCGCATTTTGAAGGATGATTTGCATTTTGCACAGTCAGATGTCAAGAAGAGGCGCCATTGACTGGCCAGATGTGACCCCTCAGGACTTCTTTTTGTGGGGTTATACCGCCCGAGATGCTCGAAAAAGGAATGGAAATCGCAACAAAAAGGGAAAATTTTGCTGTTGCCAATAGAGGCAGCCAGTTAACCGATGTTGTATTCAAAGACTAGTCTAAATAAATTGCAAAGGACCAAATTGAATAAAAATTCCCCATATATAAAAATCGGTTGTTTTTTCACAGTTATTCAATGCTTACACACCGACATAAAATATGACGCACCATGTGTTGCCAACCAGGAAGAAGGAACATTTTACACAGGGACGCAGCAGCCTATTGCACGACACTTCATGCCTCTAAGTAATACTTTGAGAGCATTTAGTTCGAGAGATATATTGTATAACTAGCTGTGCCCACGACTTCGTACGCGTGGTATTCGAAATATGTTTGCACTAGCGTGTATATATTTTGTTAACTTTTTTCCTAATTAGATGTTGGCGAGCAGGTAAAAGAGGAAAACATTCGAAAATCAGCCAAAAAGTAGGCAACATAACTCAAAAACTGAATATCTTTTGATTTACTGAGTCGATTCTGATAAACTAAACGCTAAATGTTACACGATGCTTGCTACAATACACCAGACAAAACCAAATTTAAATAGGTTAAGCTGTTTCTGAGATTAGCGTGCACAAACAGAAAAAAGCTTACGATTTTATGTACATACTAGCTGTGCCTGCGAATTCGTGCGCATGGTATTTTATTAGAGTAACAATTGGGAAGTTAGTTTCCTCTATCATCAGCTGTGTAATGTTGGCGCTCATTAAAAAACATGAATACAGACGAAATAGACCAAAAATTTGGTAACAATGTGCAAAAACTTTGCAACAGTACTGATGATTTAATCAAAAGTTAATATCTTTCAATTAAGTATGTCGATTTTGATAAGATAAAAGCTATATGTTACAGGAAACTTGCTAAAATACACCAAAGAAAAACGCATTCAAATTGGCTAAGCCGTTTCTGAGATTAATATATGTATATAGATAATGATCAATAATAAACGATTTTAAAAGTAATTCTCATGAAAAGCACCTCAATCAATTACAGTCAATCTCTAAGTATTCTTTTTAACACACCTTTTAACAATAATTCGTAACACCTTTGCTTTCTTTTGTATAAAACCACAAATGAACAATAAGTTTCTTTATGAAAAATGTTCCATTTCCTTGTGAAAGAGAACTCAATGCTTAATTTAGATACAATCAATTTAAAAATACACCCCATCATCATATGGTCTCAACACTTTTCATCATCATTTTGGTTTTCATGTTTTTCTCAAAGTTAATGTCATTTGAAAATGTTCTTATAATTCTTATTAAATCATTAGCAATAAATCTTTTTATGTTTTTCACGATGATTCACGCGACAAGACAATTAAAACCAATTCCAATTTACTTATATAATTCCTCTAACAATTTTTAATAACTAAAAAGAATATTTTAAATTTATGAATGCCATCATAAAATGTTAAAATTGAAAAAATAGAAAAAAGAACATTTAAATTGTTACATTTTTTTCTTAAATTATGAAATATTTTTCTTGTTGTGTTGTGTTCTTCAGTAGCCTCTTAATATGTTTTCTCAAACTGTCAACGCAGGCGTCTCACTAATTGTCAGTCTATTAGCGTTGTACAATAAAACAGATATATCTAAAGAGAATATAAATATGCCTCAAGTAGTACACGCCTCCAAAACAAAACAAAAATTTTGATAAACACAAAATAAATAAGATAAACAAACATAAATAAAAGAAAAGCGAAATGAGAACTAAACAAGCTCCGCCTTTAATTTTAATTTTATTTTTAATTTTCTTGTTGTTCTTTTTGCTTTTTTTTTTTTTTAAATCAATTAGAAAAACATTTAACAGCAAAATTACATTTGCACATTTAAGCCAATGAACAGCAACACCAGCAGTAGCCATATGAACAACTTTTCTATTAAATAAACAAAATGGAAAAAAAAATAGAATTAAATAAACAAGAATTAAATGAACAAGTAATTTATACTTTGTTATATATAATAGTATTATTATTATTAAGAGCCACTTTTCACGCTCGCCGTTGCTTTAAAATAAAATTATGAAAATAATTTATGCAAATTTTAGCATTTAAATAATTTAAAAAATGATTATTTGCATAGAAAAATGGTTTTTTATTTGGTTTGCGCGCGCGTTGTTATTAGCCAATTTGTTACACTTGCTATGGTGTTATTGTATTTGTAGGGGCTAATAGGGGGAGTTTAAGGCACACAATACAGATTTATGTTTGCATAAACAAGAAGGCAGTTTGAAAAGTTTCTTTAATAGGCAAAACAGGAACTGACCAAATCATTTGCAAGTCATATCCACTTTATACAATTGCTTATCAAATACCGGTAAGAGTATTTCAACTTTCGGTCCTTGCAAAACAGACACTGACCTGATCAGACGCAAGTCAGCTCGACGATCATAACATTTATATTGAAAATTTGTTAAATTACAAAAAAACACACTTCATGGGCCTTACACAAGTTATCCATAAATAACAAAATATCCTTTCTTCTATCTTTGGCACAAATTCTTTAGAAAATCCTTTTTTTTTCTCCAAATGTCTTTGTCATACCACTCCTTTTAGCCTAATACACTTCACCCTACCTGAAATGTTCCAACTTTTTGATGGATGCAGAAAAATCAAACCAAATCAATTCAATGTAAGCCTCAGTTTACCTTTCAACTTCGTTATTTATTTGATTCATAACTATTTTCGAACCATTTATCCATGTTTGAAGAGATAATCCACAAAACGGTCAAATCTGGAGAAGTTAAAGTGTTTTGTATCCTTTTCCAGGTTTCAGTAATCTTATGCACTATTATAATTATTATTATTTATTGAATGTCTCTTGTGGTTGACCTGAGTGCGGCTCATCTATGTTTATACATATTGATTTACCACAGAACAAACAGTGGGCTGTAACAGGTACCATGTAAGATTATGGTTAAGATTGTGATATGTAAACATTGTATTTCTCTATGATTAATATTCGTATAACACTTATCAACCAATAAGAAGCAAGCAACTAACCTCAGAGCATATTAGACATAACGGGATCCTAGTTGGATCCTAGTATAAATAGGACAGGCTAAACGTAGATGAAATCACTTCTACATTGCGAGCTAAACCCTTTGGGTCTGTTGCTCCATTCTAAAAGCCTTTTGGGAGCTAAGCCCTAGTGGCCATTTGCTCCATGAATGAATAAATAAACAATATACTATTATAAACAAATAATGATAGTTGTTTCATTACAGGTCATTGATGGTGCAGATTTTCCATGATCTTTCATTCATCTTTGAGTTTTTGTCTTTCATATGAACCGAAACTGAAGTTATCCATATTCACAATAATCCAAAAGAATATAGTTTCTGATATACTGACAAATTTTATAAAATACTACATTAATGGCGTCTCCTAGATGCCCGCTTAAGAAACTTATTAGGTCTCCCTCGTTTAAACTCCCATATAAACATACTGTAGGAGAATAAAACAAATGGCGACGATGACTTTTATAATATTTTTCCTACATTCAACAGACATTTGTGCTGTGAGCGACAATTAAAAGCTTTTCAATGTTTTTGTTGTTGTTTTTGTTGTTGTCATGCAATAAATTTCATGAATTTTCTATATGGTATGTCGAAAGCACACGCACATATATAAATGTACCTAAACTTTGTTCAGTTTATATAGTATTTTAAAGTGTTAGAAGCATAAAACATTATGATATTCCATTGAAGTTCAACCAAAATATAGTAGGGGGCGTATAAGTAACATTTTAATTAAGTTTGCGGCTAACAATAAATGAAAATATGAAAAATATATTTATTGTTTTGCCAGAAAACTATTATTATTATTATTATTTATGACATTTTATAGTTCATATGGTATTATTAGCATATTTTGCATTTTTATTTACACAACGATGAGTTGATTTATTTAAATTTATTTTTTGTGATTTTATTAACTGGATTAGTTATTAGTAAAAATTGATTTTAAAATGAATTTAAATATATGAAAAAGTCAATGGTAATTTAATTAAAATTCCATATTATATGGATGTGTTTAGATAAAATTGAGGAGAAATACTAATTTACTGCTCAGGTGCTTCTATTAAGAGTAATCTTTATTAATCGGGTGTGTGCTAGAAACCGCTTTTGTCTCCGTTTGTGAAGTTTTTGAAATCGGCTAGTGTGAAAAATTTTAGGAAAAATGATTTTCTTGAAGTTCATGAAATAACCTTTACGGTTCAGAAATTGACTTTCGGCTTACAATGATACCAGAGATTCCATATATCGTGTAGAAGTGGCGTTTTGACGCACACTTGTCTTCATCGCTTTGGTTTAAATTGATGAAGCGGGGACAAAGCTTCCTCTCCAACAGCGTAATTATTTGCCACAAAATTTTGCAAACTGTGGTTCGAGAAAGCCCCAAATCTGCATCCTTGCCAATGACTCTTTGAAAGGAGCCCACACCTAAAAATCGTAGCGTTGTACCCAACTGCAAAATTGCTGGCGCATATGTTTTTATGATATCCGCTTTTATCAAATCGAATATCATTACGAATGTACATTTGTCCATGCGGTAGTTGAGTAGGAACCTAGTAAAGAATATTGCAATATTAGAATGTAATTGCAATGAGAAAATATGTAGCCAATTATTCTTAAGTGGTGACTGAATGTGACAATGGCTACGACAAAGACATAAGATGTCTTCGACCTGCCTTTTCCAATGACAACAGGCGTTTCCTCTCGATTTCGATCGTAATAATCCGTGCAAGTGGCATTTTTTAATTTATTATTGGCTACACTTAATTATTTTTATTATTATTTTAATGTATTATTATTTAATGTAATTAAGGCGCAAAAAATTTTCACTCTGTTTGTTTACAATCACACTTGGCAAGCACACAAAATCGCATACACTTTTCAATCAGCTGTTCATTCGAACATCAATGCTCGAAAACTAAATTGTCGCCTTTTTGTAGCATGAAATTGAAAAGTTTTACGTCAAAAACGTCGGCGTTTTTTAGCACATACCTGTATAATTTTTTAATTTAAAAATTTAAATTACATGCAAGTAAAACTCAAAGCTATATACTTTATTGTTTTACCAAGTTCCAACCTCGTTTGCGTTCCATGGAAAATCTATCTAAAATACCTTGATCTACATTGAGTTAACATTTAACAATCATGTTAACAAGGTTGACAAAATAATTGGCCGCAAGTCTGTTTTATCTATTCATAATAAAATGAATAATTCTTTATGGCTCTGGGACGACAGTGTGCTAAGTCACATACAATTAAGCTACAATTGGGTCATAATAAACTTCTTAAGATGATCCTAAATCTACCATTATATTCTTTTACAGCTTGTCTGTACAAATTAGCAAATGTTAGATATATTCAAGATGCAATTAATACTGCAAAAAGGAGAGATTTATTACCATAAAAATTTATTTGGCCACTTTCAATTATTTTTTTTTTCACAGAAAAACATTAAAATTGTTTAAAGTATGAAAAAATGAGGACACTTCTCACTACCCCAAACGTGAAGAGATTAACCAAAAAGTTGATGATTCAATTCATACTACTAGTACTATAAAATACAGATTTGACTATTAAAGTCATCATTTCAGTTGAAGAAGTGGCAGACCCAAACAGCAGACATTAATCTGAGTAATAATCTGAATTATTCGAGCTCCAATCTGCCGCAAAGTTTGTCTTTTATATTATTCCCAGTAATCATTTCCAAAAACTGATAGAAACTTACTACTATAAAAAACCAAGGCTTATGAGAACCCAACATGGTATTGATACAATTTTAATTCATGTCCAACAATATTTGCCTAATTATGCCAAAGCAGGTACCACTGATTTCCATTTTTTATTCACTCACTCATCTTATCTTACGCTAAAGTGACTATGACTATGATCATCTTTTGCTAATGAACTAAGGATTATTTGGTATTTTTTTGATAATTTGCCCGTGCCGTCTTACCCTGACTAAGTGATTAAGAATTGCACTTATAAATATGGAATTTATTTCAAATTGAGTCCTAAGCATTGAAATATCTGCCGAGATGCACCTGTTCTCCACAAAATGTTCATAGAATTATGTATGTAGGTATACCATTTATTGTTTCGTCTTCTGTTTATTTAATTTGAATTTTCGGAATTTTATTTATATTTTTTCTTTCATTTTCTGTTTCTACTCATTATATGTCGTATTGTGATAGACAACAAATCTTACTAATCTCCACATATCAACTAAAAAAATAAGTATATTCTAACATACAAAAAACACAAAAACCATTATGATTTATAACCATAAAGTACTATGGTAAATGGGGGAAGGAGGACTGGCGAGCAAGAGTCCCAATAACACTTGATGTGTTAGGTTTGTTGCCTCTGTCCCATATCAAGTATTTTTAGATATTTTTGGTTTTCTGTGTGTTAAGCTCCTCTGATATGTGTTGATCATAAAAATAAAACCGAATTGTCAAAGCCAAAACAAATCAAATTTTCAAATGAAGCAGAAAGCAGAAACAGCAACGTAAAGTGTTTTTCAATCATAAAAGCGCAAAACCATATTAAATTTGACATAAAGTTTTCAAAAATAATTTTATGACAGCACGAAACGTTTTCGTTTTCAATAATGAGAATGAGAATGAGAATGGAAGAAAATACCAACCTCAACAAAGACCCCAAGGCATGGCAACATCAGCAGTTGTAGTTGTAGTCACAGCACAGTTTTCCATCATTTCCATTTGTGAAGTTGTATTTCAATCAACACAAACATTATTCACAGAATGAAGATAGAAATATATAGTAGAATATAAAGAAAATATACTACTAAAGTTTTATGCCAGCAACAACATTTGCCTGCCTCCCTGCCTATCCGTCGGTTAGTTCTACTTATAATAAGTATTTACCCCAAAGGGCAGCAGCAAACGACGACTGACTTAGTAGTATGCCATATGAAATTTCATAAACAGATTTTTAAAGCATAAACATGTTGAGTTGAGTTGCGTTGCTATTTTCATAGATTCATAATACGAGTATGTACACTTCTCCTCATCCTTATGTTGTCAAGCATGCATTCTCATGTGTTTGTGGTTCCAGTCATCATCATCCAAGTCATGCTGAGTTTATTGTGTGTTTAATATAATTAATTTTCATTTCATTTCAAGAAAGAAAATGTATTTTGTTTTTTGTGAAATTATGAGCGTGAAACTTGCTTCCTTGGACTCGCTAAATTAACAGTTTCATGGGCCAGATACCGTGGGACTCTTGTCTCGCCTTTTGAGTTTCGAACTCGTGCCAAGAAAAATCATTTTCAAATTATGCTTTATGTGTAATTTACCATTTCTTTCTTGATTTCATTTCATTTGCTCAAAAACAAACAAAAATACTTATATCAAAATTGTGTTTCTTCGTTTTCTATTTTGAAATAAGCATCGAGAAAATTGAAATAATTGCAGTTAATAACATTATGATGACATGAGGAGATTTTTCTATTTTCAGAAGTCTTTAGAAGAAGATAAATTTTTTTGTAGTGAGATTAAAAATCTTAGAATTATGTATATTAAAACAGGCTATGATAATTTTCAAAAAATAAAATTATAATATATGTAGAAGAAGGTGATCAAGTTTTGTCTGGAAGAAAATCTCTTTTGAAAGCACTTAGTTTGTTTAATGTTTTTCTGAAGTTTTTATGAAAATTTGTGTCATTTTGTTCAGTAAAGCAAATGTGTCACATATTGTGAGAGCCCTCTGCTTAATGTTCAAATCAAATCCACCAAGAACCTCCTTAAGTTCCTAGAGATAAGAAATCAAGGAACTGACTTGAAGAATTATTTATTTGGAACCTTCTATTAGAAACTTGATCCAATTAAGGTTCTCATCTAGATCTAGATCTAAAGACAACCTAGTACTTCAAAAAAACAGTGATTTAAGTGATTATGATATTGAAACTTGATAAGCAAGCAATGCTTTTCAAGCATTTAATATCAAATATTTCTTACTATTAGATTCTTTTCAAGACCTTTATAAAACAGGGACAGGAAGGAAGAAGAGTTACTACATAAATAATTAGCTGTTTGCAATCCTCATCTGAATGAACAGTATGCCAAATATTCTGCCATTGGACTTAGTACCATAACTCGCTGGACTAGTCACATACAGGGCAATGCAAGCATTTTGGAACGAGGTCCATCTGTCCCTGAGACAGTTGACTATGTACATATATCCCTCATCCTACTTTAACCGGAAGTTCTCCACTCACATTCCCAGCAGGGAGGACTGGCTGGACGGTACAGTTCTAAAACCTAACTCCATTGACATCTACACAGATGGCTCCAAATTGGCTGCGGCATCTTCTCGAACAGCCCAAACTTAAAGCTCAGCTATCGCTTATCTGACCACTGTAGCGTCCTTCAATCAGAGGTTATGGCCATACTAATGGCCTCGCGTTGGTTTCTAGACATATTAATATCTACACAGATAGCCAAGCGGCAATAAAGTCCTTCTCGGGTGTATACACTACATCCAAGCTTGTCGCGGACTGCCGCTCTTCCTTAGATACTCTAGCCTGTCACGTACCCATACAATTATGCTGGGTGCCTGGACATAGAGATATCGTGGGCAATTGCGAAGCTGACGAACTATCCAAAGAAGGGACGTTACGTGAGGATGTAACGACTCCGGCTGGAATTCCATTAGCAACAGTTAAGCTGTCAGAAAATTCTACCAAGTAAAAGCCAATACTCTCTGGCACTTGCAGCATAGCTAGGCAAACCTGGTCAAATATGAACAGGAAACGAACCGGCCAGCTGCTAAATCTCGGCAGAACCTCAATAAGCAAGACTATAAACGTACTAACGGGCCATTGCGTCATAGGCAAAGCAGACTTGGGCTTCCTCACTACGATCTCTGACGCAGATGCGGCTCGGAAGAGGAGGAGGAGACTGTTCTTCATCTCATGTGCCAGTGTCCATCCCTCGCCAGAAGAAGAGTTTGGTTTTTCTCCAGCTTAACCGAACTATCATTCCTACCAATCAGGGATATAGCTAGGTTCATTTCGGAATCCAAATGGTTCTCCGCATCGGACTAAGACTGGTATCACAAAGGGCCATACTCTTCTATGTGCCTAAGTGAGCCTCTCGACTGAGGGCTGCAACCTAACCTAACCTACTAGATAACTAAGACACTGATAACATTTGCTAGTAAATCTTTCTTACAAAACGAAAACATCTACCCTAATACTCTCATAGATCTTTATAAGATTAGAACTAATTAGCCAGGCAATTAGTTAATTTAGAAGTGTTCTAAACAGCGATTGTATTCCCAGCTAATTTAAGTTCTTTGACTTGAACTTTTAACCCTTAACAACTTATCTTTGTGTCCTGTTTTGTTCTGCTACCAAAGCTTTTAGTCTGAACACTTGAGTTTATTAATAAGGCTTTCGAGTTTTATTTTTGTGGTTGTGTTCTGTCCTTTGACGTCAAAGAAGTTCTGTACATTCTACAAGGCAACCAACTCAAACAATCATTAAATGGAAATGAAAATACAAAGATGAAATATTTAAAATGATGCCACATAAAAATGAAACACTAAAATCGCAACTAAACCAATTAAAAGCCAAGAAAGCATGAAGGTAACTTTTGCTATAGAAAAGAATCCAATGCAATGAAAAAATACTCAAAGACTTAAATAAATATAAATACAGACATACTAGTAAATCGTCAAGGTAGACGACAAAGATATTCTATACATAAGTATGTATATACATGTATATGTATATTCTTAAACAGTAGAAGTTGAAGAAGTTTTGGAAGGGAAAAATTAAGAAATTCACGAACAAGGTCCTTGAACCCATTCCATAGATTAAGTAAATAAAGACCAGTTCACTTAGATTTTAAAAATTCCATTGTAGATACACTGTGACCTACTTTTTAGAAAAACAAACTCAAGAGTTTACAAACCTTTGATGTCCGTATCTTTTAGGTCATTAATTGAACTTAATAATTCTTGCTAGAAACTTTGATATTTATTTTATTAAGCTTCCTTCTCTGTAGCCCCTTTCTAAGCCTCTGGTCATCATCACAAACACACTATTCCATATAGTGTACAACTAACATTTTAAGTAGTTCACTTCAACACATTTTTAGCAACTTTCAACATTTTTTTTTTTAAAGAAGCAAAGTGAAATTTTCCTCCTTCTTTTCGACTGTCAACTTTTCTCCTTCCTCCCCATGCCCCGTCCCATCATCCTACCTAATAATACATTTTACTTCGTCAACTCCTCAGTCAATTGACTCAGCTAAGCATAATTTATGCGACTTTTTATATGCTTTTGGGACTTTGTGTGTTGGTCCCGAAATAGTAGAAAATGCCAAAACCACAGAACATAAAATGCATAAAGCAATGAAATAAATATTATTAAGAAGATGAAATCTGTCGGTCGGTCTGTGTGTGTGTCTGTTTACACTATAAAATGTTTCTACTTAAAAATGAAATGAAATGAAATAAAATGTTTTATTTTCATCATTTTTGATTTTGCTTTCTAAATTAGCATTTTCATATGAAAAGAAAAACTATTTTCCACTTATAAAATTTTCTTACTTTGGGATATTGAGTTTGCATTTCTATACTACATATATACAATACTATATACAACATATTTTCATTTCTATTTTGTGTGTTATGTGATTTATGTGCGATTTAACTTAATTAGTTTGGCATTTGTTATAAATTTTATTTGTGTGGTTTTTAGTTTTTTTATAGTTTTCCGTTTGTTTGTTTGTTCGCGCAACAAGTGCAGCAAACAAAATTTTGATTTCTTTGATAGAGGAAATTTTCGGAAATGATTTTATAGTTGTTAGTTTTATTAGGACAATAATAGAATCTCGTGATATATTGAAAAATCTAGTTGCAATTTATGGACAGGTTTCTAAGTTACTATGAGATGTTTGAACTGAAAATGAGATTTATTTGTAATATAATAGGAAAATAAAGAGCCGCTGGTGTTTAATTGATTTCTTGAAGACAGAAGATTTGGTCTAGTTTTGTGATTATTACTATTATTGATTTTTCATTTAAAAAACATATCTTGTTATGGAAGAACCATGTTGTTTTTTAGTTTTATTCAAAGTACTTCACTTTCCCTTGAAGAATCCACCTGATCCATGCTATTTAAGAACCTGATCATCTGTTTATAATCCTAAAGATCACACAAACTTCTAAGTTTCATTATTAAGTCTGTCTGATATCTGATCCTACAAGAAGAGGGGCTGTACGTTGAGGGAGAAGAATGTGGCTACTACTTATGTGCCGGAACGGAAATGAAATAACAACTTCAACGCAAGATTTCTGAGGAGGGAAGAGCTTTCAATTTAAACAGATGGACGGAAGATGGTAATGGTACTGGCATCTTTTCAGAGAAGCTAGCAGGCCAACTGTCATACCGTCTACCAGACTGGTGCAGAGTTTTTCAGGCAGAGATCTATGTATGTACTCTGGGTGGCCTTTAACCAAGTTCTGCAGTACCCAATTACACAATTCTAGTTTTCTAGGTAACGAGATAGCAAATAAGTGTGTTAGAAAGCTCTCCGATTCCTCCTCGTCTTCATAGCTACGACAGAAGTCATTGTGTGGAACTTGCATCCTATGGGCCATCAGCCCGATGGTGCAGTGTCCCATCATAACTCTAATCAACGTCCGAACCCTTTTCTTGTTAAAGTGTAGGAGCTCAGAGGTTCTCTTTGGTTGAAAGCAAGGCCACAGTGTTTTTGCAACAGTACAGCTAGACTCATTTGCCCACTTCCTGCCTGCTTGATCTTTGTTCTTTACGTCAAGGCATGATAGTATATCCTGTAGGAGTCTATGAATATCGGCAGTGTCGATCCTTTCCTAGCACACTCATCCATCATCTCATTTCCTTCGATACCAAAGTGACCCGGCACCCAGATGAGTGTGATAGAGTGCTGCCGAACCTGGTTAAGAGCTTCAACCACACTATGTATGACTTTACTCTTGAAGCTGTGGGACTACAGGCCCTTGATAGCGGGCTGGTTGTCAACATAAATCGATATGTGCCTCGGGGTATCCCCCAAGGTGTTATTTAACTTTGCTGCTTAGCAGAACGCGTTGATTTCTGCTTGGAACACGCTATACCAGTCAGGTGACGATACGATAGCTGAGCTGTTAGCTCTTCCGAGAAGATGCCTGCTCATGCACCGTCTACCGTTTTGGATCCATCAGTGTAGATCGAGAGCTCTTCACGTTTAATGACGTTACCCCACCTCCAATAATCTCTACCCGGGAATCTTGTCTTAAAATTGTCATTCCATTTTTGTGATCAACGGCACAGGGCTTAAGAAGATGCAACACACGAAGTCTGACTGCAGTTCTAGCCGCTACGTACTTGAGATATGTACCCACGAAAAACTCAAACTCTTTTACTTTTTCTTCTTCTCTCTGATTTCTATTCCTTAAGATAATCTGATCATCTGTTAAAATTGTTTTCATAAATCTATTCCATCCCTACTACTTAAGACCCTGATCATATTATATTCACAATCACTAGGCTCATAAAATCTGCAACAGAAGGGAAGAGAGAAATATGTGTTTTCTATCATATAAAAATTTAAATACAATAAACAATTGTTCAATAATCAAAAGAGTGATGAGTAATTGCCCATTGAATCAGGCCAATTGGGATCGGGGCTCGCATAATTGTGTGTCGGAAATGAACTCAAAACAAATTTTTAAATAGCCAAACATCATCATAATATATTATAAACAAATTCAATTCAATTCTGAGAGTTGAAAACGAAATCATTTTAATTGAAAAGAAAATACCATCAAATTAAGTAATCATTTTTAAGTGTTTACAAAGCGATTAATATACTTACGTAGTAAAGATAGAAACATAAGAAAGAAATCAAGGAAAGATGTGAGATGTTTAATGTTATATTACTAATGCCGAATGCGTTCATAATCCATCTTCATCGATTATATTGTGTATAGTACAGACAATTACAAATAATTGAATATTTCATTTGGTTTGAGATGCATCTGTCAATCTACTTATCTATCAACAATTAAAGTATTTTGATTTTAATATTCACTTACCGGTTTATAAGTAAAGATGATGTTGTTTATGATGTTTTTGAGTATGAAACTGATGATGTTGTTGATGTTGTTGTTGTATAATGAGAGCAATCCAAAAGGATTGATCAGCAATGATCCATTAGTGGTATGTATAGTTTGTAATAAGTATATATTACAATAAGCAAAATTGTAAATTGCATTCACGAAACTTTAAAACATTCTTCAATTTTCATTCACTTATCACTAGAGTTCTTGTCTGGTAAATTTTATGGTAAATCTGCCATTTCTTACATCTTGTTTAAATTATTTACAAAAGTGGTATAACTTTGAAGATCCGGAATATCAAGCGATGAAAATTTTATCTCTTAAAGAACGTTACTAGACTAGTACTTAACATACTGTACGATTTCATTAAAGAGAATCGAGCTAATTTACGCTGAGTTGACTTCTCTGCGAAATCAAAACACTGAAATCACTGCCCTGAATTGAAAAAGCTTGTCACGTTTCTTCTTTCCATTCCAGTCTTTAATGCTTACACACAGACAGACAGGCGGACAGACGGACATGGCTGCATCAACTCGTCTCATCGAGCTGATCACAAATATATGTCACCTTCTGTGTGTTACAAACTTCATGACAAACTTATATATATATATGGGATAGCTGTTTCTAATAAAGGAACTTCAAGCTTCTTTACAGATCAGAAGCAATTCATCTAGGCTATGTTACGACTTTATCGATCATTACGGAATGAACTTCGAAGAAATTAGACGTACTTCATTGATTTACTCAACCATTGACTACCTCTAAGTAGAAAGTTATAGGACATTTTTCTCATTTCTCAAATGCTCCTAGCTTCTACCTTAAGTACGACAAACTTATAAGTTGGACGTTGAAGGGCATTGCTATCAAAGCAAGCACTGTTCTACTCCTTATAATATACTTAAAACGCCAATCTCAGGCTTTTAAAGATTTTTGCTTGTGAATGCAAATCTTTACAGATTCTAATATAATACTATTTACATATAATACTATTTACAGTCCACCTGTTATTGCATTCTTATTCATTTTACAAAAAAAAAATAACATATTGTTTTTCTCTTGATTTCTCCTTGTGCATTTGTTTTGTTTTCAATAGCACAGAGATGGTAATGATGTTTTTATTTTGTTTTCTAAGAACTTTTGCTGTCTCTTCTATGCCTCTGCTTTCTTAGAACAGCAAGTGACTGACTGCGCTGCAGCTGCAAAGTAAAATGCGCCCAAGCTTCTCTTTTTGTTTTTGTATTTTATAAAACTTTAATTGGATTAAGAAGAATTAATTGCATTAATAATCACTTTTTATGTTTTCCAACAAATAAAATTAAGAATTTATCACTATTTTATGTTTAATTTTTGATTGGTAGCATTAAAATTGTGATTTGTGGCGTCATTTTGGATTCTCTTTTATTCTGGCCATTCGTTGATGCACTCATGTGTCTCAATTGTCACACATTTGTCACCGGCATTAATTACTAATTAAATATTACTTGATTTTATTGTATTTCATGTTTATTGATATAAATAAATGTTTAATAAACACTTTTACACAATTTTATTCATTTTTAACACTTTATTACTATAAAAAACAAGCACCGAAATTTGAGCAACACCATTTGCATTCTTCTTTTGATCACAACTTCACACTTGACTTTAGTTGACTGATCTAGTAGCAGCAGCAGCAGACTGCATGACCAAATTGATGAGCTCTCTCAATTGCGGGAAGAGAATATCAATGAACCTTTTTTCGTATTCTCTCAGCAATAGAAATAAGTAGTAGAATGCATATTGGAGCAAATTTACTACTACTAAATCAAGGCTGTTTAAATTTAGTACAAAAAATATTAAATAGTATTAAAAAAAGAGGAATGTACTTACATATTTAAAAACAATTTAAATTGAAATGATAACCAATTAAATATTAAGAGACATCGCTTTCGTTAACCAGTCTATCTACAATGTTTCCATTGTCATTGGTTAATAAATAAAGATCTTCTAATAATTAAGTTTAAATAGATTTGTTTTTTATTTATTTATTTAAATGCTATAAATACAAATATATTGCTAGTAGGGCTTAGCATAGATATTTTACAATATTATACATACAAGGATATTACGCAAAAGGGGAAGATGAAGAAGTGTTAATGTTTTTGGCATAAATTCCAGACCTACCACCATGTGATTACACCGGCCAACAGCATTTTTGGTGATTGATATATTGTAGTAGTTGTATACTAATTCGAAGTCGCCCTATTTTTAGGGTTCCGTACCCAAAGGGAGCTGACGGGACCGTATTACTAAGCTTCCGCCGTCCGTCCGTCCGTCCGGCTCCGCTGTATCTCTAGAACCGTAATAGATAGACAGTTGAAATTTTCACAGAATGTGTATTTCTATTGACATGATAGCAACAAATACTAAAACTAAAATAAAGTTGAAAAATTAAAGGGGTCCCCATACAAGAAACTTGTGCTCCAATATGCACTGCGCACAGTTTTAGAAGCTTTGTGCTTTATTTTGTTTCATATTATAGTATACTTTTAGGCTTATGAATATATCACTTTTGATCAAAGTTGCAGTATGAATACTGATTCTACCCTAAACACAAGTCAAATCAATAATTTAATATTTGGAGCATGAGCTTTTTGTCAATTTCATTATAAAAGCATATTCATTGTGTTTGAAATTGCTCGAGCATTGAGTTATTGGATACATAATTCATTTTTGCGGAAAAAAAATCTTGTACGATGGTACGGAACCCTCCGTGTGCGAGTCCGACTCACATTTGGCTGATTTTTTTTTCTATCTGTTCTAGTTTTTGGTATATAGCTAATTTTTTTACATTTACAAAGAGTTTGTATACATAATTACACTACTACTAATGTTGTTTATGTTACTGAAAATCTGAAACATTAAACTTATATAAAGAAATTCATAATAATTTAGTTTATTAATCAAAAAGTGTTTAATATTCATAATATTTTAAATTAAAGACAAAAAAACATCTATTTCATGGACGTTGATAAGAAATTAAAAATAAAATATAACGGTAATCGGTTTTGACTTACTTTTTTCTCTAAAAATAGCTTCATGAACGGTACTTTAAAGATCAAAAGAGAAAGAGACGATAACAGTAAAGGAAGAACATGAAACTAGTCGTCGTTCAGTCATCACATACAATATTCAGCTATTTCCATTGTTTTGAAAAGAAAAAATGTTGCTTCACTAAAACATCTGTAACTTTTAAAGTAAATGCCAGATTGTCATACAATTTTGACACGCATTGTTTGAAAGTTTGTAGTTTCTAAAAATCATATCAATTTGTCAATAGTGGCGCCATCTATATGTCATTAATAGTAGTGTAATTATGTATACAAACCAGGGTTCAACAATGAATTCAAAAGACGACTGCAGAACGATATTGCGGCAGTTTTTTGATCAGAAACCCCCGAATTACTTGAAAGACGGGACTATGGTTTCACCTGAAAGATGACAAGAGATTATATGAAAACAAATTGTTCAAACATGACTCTTTTTTTCTGAAGTTATGAGCACTTTTCTACCTATTATTATAAGTACAATAGCCAAGTCTTAAATTACTTAGTTACAGCATAGTAAAATGGCATTTCAATCGAGTACAGATCAACATAACTGCCCAATGTATTTTATTCAAATTTTCAATAGATTATTTAACAGGCATTCAAAGAGAAAATGATTTAGGAATGGATACCATCATCATGGTAAAGAATAACACTTCCCTTAGAATTCAATTCTTTCATACATAGCGTGGCCTCACTTTTTCTCCCACATGCCATTAATGGCAATCTTGTCAATGGTTCTCCATCACCGACTTAGACTTCATTTAAGTTGCACACTGATTTTGTAGACTGATAATTGAATTAATTATTGAACTATTATTATAAATTATATAAATACACACATGTCTGTGGATTTGCATTTATGATTTTCATTGAAATTGCTAAGTACTTTGCTGACAAAACCAGAAAACAAAATACCATACATATGACTGTGTATCAAATATAGGAAATATACTCGCATAAAGAAAAAGAAGATGCTCTTGCAAAAAAAAAAACCAAATTATGTACATGATTTAAATAGATTTTTCACTAACATGGTATTTAGCCAAAAGTATCAACAGCAGAAACAGAAGCATCCTTCAAAATGTTGTTGCTAAAGTTGTTATTGCTGTACCGCTTGTACCGCAAAAACATGCCACATAAGCCACATTACGTTTTGCTGTAGCTAACTACGTCGCCGCCAGCAACCGCGTCTTTTAATTGACATGCTGCTGAAATATGTCTGCATTACCTCAATCTTTTCCCAGCAACTTCTTACTTTACTTGCCACAAACTAAGGGCAACAAACAACAACAACAACAGAGAAAAAAAGGAGAAAATTAATTTATATGTGGCAAATGGTTTATGTTATGAAATGTTGATGATGCTGATGATGATGATGATGTTGCTGCTGCCCTGCCTGTTTCTTACAACACGCACAAAGTAATGAGATGGAAACCCTCAAAACTCATTGCGGCATCACCATCATTGGCAACTGATTTTGACAGGCGTACATCATTTTTGTTGGCCACAACGGAAGTTGTTCTGGCTTTTTCACTTGTTGTTATGATTTTATTATATTTTTTGTTGTTCCTCGCTTGTATCTTCTGTTTACTAATTGGAAAAATTATTGTATTTATTTGCAGGTTAAGATTTGGTTTCAAAATCGTCGTACTAAATGGAAAAAACAGGATAATATTAGTAATTCTGAAGTGGCTGAGCATAAGTCAACAAATGTTGCTACTACTGGTACTGGTGCTGGAGCAACAAGATCATCGTCACCTTCATCAACAGCAAGCAACACAACGAAACAAACGACATCAAATGAGCAACAAGGCAAGGGCAACACCAACACCAACAATAATAATAGTGCAACAACTAAATTATCCACAGGAACGAATGAAGGTGGGACTACTAGTACAAGTTTAAACAATAAAAAATCACATGCCAACAACAATAACAACAATTTAAATGAAAATAAACGTAACAGCAGCAGCAACACAACAACAACATCTTCATCATCCACAGTAGCAGCAGCAACAGCAACAATTGGTACTGAATTAAATCCAAAATTAAGCACAAAGCAAGCGACAAAAATTAAAAAACAATTGAATGCATTATTCGAGAAAACCGCAAAAACCACAAATGGCAGTGCAACTGAGTCGTCGTCAGCAAGCAACAATAAACTTAATGCCAGCACCAATGGAACCACTAACTCTAACTCCACCAACACCAACTCAAACTCCAAAGAGAAGCAGCAACATCGTAATAATAATGGTCGCACAACACCTCATACAGTAAGGCATCATCATCAACATCATCATTCTCATCATCCTTGCCAGCATGCCATACCATTGACCGTGGAACCGGCTGCACCATTAGAGCAGACTGAAAAGATAGAAATCAAATTAGAAGAGTCACCGCAACATCGTGAGCTACAATTAAGCTTGTTACGTGCTGCTCGTAATGCCAACAACAACAACAACAACAACAACAACAACAACAACAACAACAACAAAAACAATATCAACAACAATAATATTAATAACAGTAGCAATGCTAATCGTTATAACAGTCCCTCACCACCAGCACCAGCAGCAGCATCAGTAGGAGGCGTTGGAATAACACCGGATTCTCTTGCTAGTGATTTGGATTTTGAAAGCAAATTGGCAGCTTCTAAAATAACAAATGCTTTGGCTATAAACAAACTACAGGATAGAGCTATCAGTGGAGGTGCTGTAGCCAATCAGGAGTCAAAAATCTTATTAGAAAACATTAAAGAAGAAAGTAAAAGTGATGAGAAAAAGGAGAAGAATGAGGAGGAGAAAATGACAAATGCAGTTAATAAAGATGCAATTAAAAAGGAAGATGTTGCCAAAGGCCAACAAGATACTATTGCAAAAGACAAAGATGATAATGTTGCAAAAGTAGTCGTTAAGAAGACGACGACGACAAGCAAGGAAGCAGCCAAAAAGTCAACAGTTGATGATAAGGATGGTGATATTGAAATGCGTGAAATTTAAAAAAATATTTCAAAGTGAATTGAATTTGTGCCAAAACAGTTGAATGTTTAAAAAGTAACAGCCAGACAACAGTGTTTCACCTGTCACTTTTGTCAATTTTCCTTGGACTCGGCAACACTTTTCTGTGTCACGCATGCAGATTTGAATTTGAATTTCAAATAAAAATAAATAAAAATCAAGAAAAATAATAAAATAAATAAAATAAAAAGATGAAAAGGCAAAGGAAAAAAGCTCAATTAAAATACTATTTATGTATACATATAATTAAATAATTATAATATAAAAAATATGTGTGTAAATGTATAAATGTAAACTCGTCTCTATGTCGCTTATTTATAATATAATAATTTATATTTTATTATTTAAACAAAACAAAACTAAAAATAAATTACAAAAAAAAAAACACAAATAACATAAATGAAAACAAATAAAAAATATTAACAAAAAAATTAAGAAATTAAAAAAGAAAATAAAGATACAAAAAAACTATTTGAACAATTTAAGTTGTTTTTCAGTTGTTAAGCTTTGTAAATTTTTGCCATATGAATTAATTAATTAATTAATTGCATTTACCATAAATAAATAATACAAAAACAACATGAATTCAATTTTTGAACACGATTTCAATTACAATAAATTATATATTATAATTATAATTAAATTAAAATACTGATGAACTAAATTATATTTCGAAAATTATATTATGAAAAAGAACAAAAATTAAATTCTAGAATTTTATGTGATAAAGTATACGAGCGACAAAGATAAAACAAAAAACAATGGAAAATATGAAAAGAAATACTTATGATAATTAAAAAAAATAAATAAAAACAAAGAGAAAATTATCATAAAATTTAATGAAACAAATTAAGAAAATTAAATGTTAATTAATTGACAACAACAAAACTACCACTACTACTACTTTCAAATTAGAATTTATTGCTTAAGCGCTCTCACTTAAATTAAACTACTATCATATTGTGAATTATAATTAATTAATGAAACTATTTATTGAATGTACAAAACAAAAATAAATTAAAATAAAACATTGATGGCATCGTTGCAAAATAAACCGAGCCGAATTGAGAGACACAACAATTAAATTCAAAGGAAAAAAAATAAAAAAAAAATATGTAAAAACAAAATAAATCTTTAAAAAGAATATATTCTTTTAATTAACACTATTTAATCTTAGATATTGGGTTGGCACTAGACATCTGTACGAAAGCATTCAGTTGCTTAGCATAACTGAGTACCATTGAATGTTGTACTCAATTTTTTCGAACCACACACATTAAGAATGAATTCTAATTCATTTGAGAGAGCATTGCCATAGCAAACGATCGCATTCAAAACGATTGGAAGAAGAGTGTGTAAAAGAAGCTAAAGAAACGAAAGGAACAAGAAAAACATTCATTGTATTCAGACTCATAACAACAACAACAATTTCACACAAATTCTTCGAAATTTTTGTTATGTGTCGGGGAGAGCATTTCATTTTGTGATAGCAATTGTTGTTGTGAAATGTAAATATGTTTTCATACCAACAAACAATGCAGTACAAAATAACATTCAATTTAATTCGGCACCGCTTCGTTTGAATGAGAACATGGAACACTCTCTCAGCTGCATTCAGTCATTGGAATTCATTTCAGTGAATGTGAATGTCAAATTCATTCATTTGAGCATAAGTACCAAAAATGCCATTTTGAATGAATTCATACAGATGTCTAGTTGGCACTTTTTTTAGGTGATTTTGAGGCACGTTTATCTATACTAATATTATAAAGAGGTATTGTTTGTTTGGATGTTAGAGGTAATCTTCGAAACTACTCATCCGATTTTAAAAATTCTTTCACAAGTTGAATGCTACATTGTCACTGAGTGTCATGGGCTATATCTTTATAAATAAAACGAAATCCGGTTATTTTTAGGATTAACTGAAATATCCAGGCCAGTTGCCCAAAAAAGAAATACAAAACTGTATAGTGCCACTCAAACTGTGAACACAACTGATACTCAAACTGTGTTATTTGTTGATACAGAGATATTATCTATGCTAAGAAAGGAAGCATATTTGATATCTGGCATTTGTCGCCGTTCGGTTGAATGCATGCAACCTGTGTAATATATAGTACGTGATGATCATTTATCAATGATATATTGGTTGACTAGTTCAATGATCTTCTGCTAACCCTTCTTCACAAAAATTTACTTTCTTTTTGCTACAAGGAGCTATTGATCAGGTCTTCGGAGACAAACATTCTACCATTCAATGATTTTTGCAAGGAACAAAATTTATGGAATTCTGATAACAAAGGTCCAAAGGTGGATGTAGCAACAAAAGCCAAATTGGTCCGTCCCATCCAATTACCTTCTTGAACTGGTGTCCAGCATTGTGACCCTCCTTTTCATTGCTTTATATCAACTACTCTGACTTCTTTTGTCTTCTAGACAGTCCATTTGACATCGCCCATGACCATATGGAGCTCTGAATGCGAAAAGAACGTAAGCTACAAAGAGCAAATTTTACAGGAGGAGGAGGAGGAGGCTGGCAACGTAAACGATAAAATTTAATTTGTATTATCTCCGTAAATGTAGTTATTATCGCTATAATATTTTACCAGACTGGGAGTAAGTGTCTTTAGAACAAATTTGCATCAAAATGTCAATTTCGAAACAGAAGGATCGATTTCTTTACTTTATGACGAGCATATGAACTCATGAGCTCATGTTTTAACCAACTTTTATCAAGCCAAACGATTTCAAGTGATCATGAATGATATCAATGGAAACTTTTGGAACAAAAGTAAGCTTCTAAACCAAGGCATGCTTATTTGCTTGCACCAATGTTTTATTGTATCATCAATCTCGGAAGGGCAACCAGAGCGAGTGACTAGCGTCTTCAACTGAAAAATTCTTCATTACCTAAACGGGTGAACCAATTTTTGCAATTGCCGCAAATTTTTCACTTAACTTTTCTCTTAACTCGAATTGAATAAAATTTTGGTATATTCTTACCTTAAGGTGTCAGCTGTAAAATGTGCGCCAAACCAATATATGTATGTAAGTACATCCACCCACAAATGGGAGAATAGATTAGGTTATAGCTGCTACTAGTCACCTTGAGTGAAGAAGAACTACAAGCTTATTAAGTAAGATACAAATTACCGAAATTAAACCGAAAGTATTCCATCATTAATGACTTCTATAGTACTTAGTACTACGCTTGGTTTCGAATTGGACTCTTGGCATATATAAACACTTCCACTGGTTTATTTAACATCATTTCCATTAACATATTTAAAATCTAAATGGTTTAAAGAAAGAATCAACATATTCATTAGCAAACACAACAATTTTAGATCAAAATTTAGTATCCTCTTGATCATCTTTAATGGAACATCACGTGGCTTCATAGCTTCCAAACTCCAAGTATGTAATACCTCTTTTATATACATCTAGTATAGTAATCCATGGACTACTATGATTCAGGGACATCAATAATACCCGCTGAAGTAACTAAAAACTCAGCACTCTCATTGGGTGTTTCCGGCGAATAAATAATTTCCAGTTTACGTACAATATACAAATAATCGTCTAGTTTTAATTGCTTTGGTACTTTGGCTATGCTTAAACGTGTCCGACCCAAATGAGCCCATGCCAGACCCAGGCATGGGATACCTGACAGATTATTACATGGTGGTGATGTTATCTGATTAACACAGATTATGGCGCATTCATATTTCTCAGCATAACTAAGCAATGCATTGGCCAATTTACGCATATCACGAGCACGAGCATTGAAATCAGTATACAAACGAAAAATGGCAGCAACCGAATCAATGATAATGAGTCCAATGCCGAAATTTTGTAGAAGTTGAGGTAAACGTATAAGAATGCAACTGAGAAGACCTGGCTAAGGAAGAAAAAGAAAGAAACATGAAATATCTTTTACAAGAGGATGATTGCTTTTACTTACAGCTTCATATTGATGTTCAATGAATATGTTACCCATGTAGTTAATATCATGCGAGGGATGACGCTGTGCAAAGGCCTTGGACATTTCCAATAAACGTTTCGACGGAAAGGCATCCTCAGTGCAAATGTAGGCAACACCTTTACCCAAGCCACCCAAACTAACAGGCAGTTGGACACAAAGTGAGAGTTGCAGCAGCAATTGAGTCTTTCCTGATGCTGCGGCACCACATATTTCTGTTATGCCACGATTTAAGATACCACCGCCAGTGCAACGATTAAGCGCTGCGCAGCCAAACGATATGCGTGAGAATCTTCTTGAATGTGATGGCACAAGAAGTAAGTTAACTGTGGATAGCAGAATACATAAGTACATGCATAAATAGTTTAATGATTCTTCCTAACATTCTACTTACATTGCAATGGCTTTGGAGCAACTAATTTGGCAGCTGCCAGCTTCAGAATGCGTACATCATTTGGTGTACAATATGGTACCACAGCACATAGACTGTGCTTAGCATCATCTTTGTAAGCATCAAGAAACTTAGTTTTAGGAGCATTT
This sequence comes from Amiota communis, assembly GCA_037043315.1. Lineage (NCBI taxonomy): Eukaryota > Metazoa > Arthropoda > Insecta > Diptera > Drosophilidae > Amiota > Amiota communis. The sequence goes on along the minus strand of JBAMAV010001191.1, from coordinate 2,022,762 downwards.
AAAATGGCTTCCGGTGTAGTAAGATGCACTACAATTGATTTTTGTTAACTATGTTGGACTATTTAGTTAGTGTCCATGACCACTTACCACGTTCAGCAATATCACGTATCCTTGGCGGTAACTGATCTAAAAAGTTATTCCTTGTTTTTGAAGTCATTCCGCTTGGCAAATAAAAACTGTAAATGGATTTGCATGTCACACTCGCACATCGCGTGTCATTTTAGCTGTAAACAACAACACTTCAACACCTTACAAAATTATCGCCTTGGTTTCCAATTTCAACAATTTCCATCATCGATTAAACATTAGCAATTTTTCGCAATTTTGAACTAATTTCAATTGAGCGCGCACAAATCACAACCGGCGTGACCCACAAACATTGCCGCGCCACCATGCCAAATGCAATCAGCTGTTCGCTCACTCTACACTGAGCAAAATCCTATTGGGTTATGTATGAAAATAAGAAGAAGATGAAGGCGACAGAGTCCCCTACTCATTCAACTAAATAAAACTTCATTCACATTTTACATGTTTTACATAATTTTTTGTTTTTAATTTTAAATTTGCATAATTATCTCCCACACAAACTTAAGAAATATATGAAGAGACGACAATAGCCACTATATCATCATCCATCATGTCCAATTTTACCAATTGTGTCCATTGTTGTTGTACTTAACAAAATATTTGTAGCAGTAAATTGTTGTTGTATGTTGGCATGTTTTCTCTATCTAATGATCCTGTTTCGGCTTCGACAATTCAGCTAATGCACGAGCTTCAGCCTCAGCACTGCGTTTCTTTTCTTCAGCCAATTTAGCATCACGTACCTTCTTCTGTTCGCCTTCGATAATGCGGATTTTCTCCTCCTTCTTGGCCAGTCTGCTCTGGTGGGCAGCACCATAGACTACGCCAACACCGAGAAGGGACCATCTGGCGAGCTTAATAAGTGGTGAAACGCGAACAGGAGCCTGAGACATTTTTGTTGTGTTGCGTTGTGTAGTGTGTGAGTGCGTTTGTTATGTAATTCCAAAGGCAAAATTCTGCAAAATTAAAATGGAGAATATATTAAAATTTACACAGTCAGCAAAACCACGTGCTTTAATAAGTGTGGCAAATGTTTTTCACTACTTTCGAATAGTAGTTTGATTAAAATTAATTTAATTTACCACAAATCAATGAAGAATTTTGCGGATACTCAGTAAAGAGAATTCACACAGAAGCAGAAAATAACCTCAAACTGTCAAAAAGCTGTCACAATAAATACCAGGGCTGCAAGTCACAAAAAAATAAAATGACAACAGGTGGCGCTGTAATCAGTTTGTTGAGAAATATATATAAAAATATTGATTTTTATTAAGACAAGTGTATAACTAATTAGAATTAATTTAATTTTTTAAAAATAAAGAATTTTATGCACTATCAGCAGATTAGTAAAAATTAAATTCAAACTCATCTGTGAATTTAAATATGAAAGCTGACAATGACAACAGGGGGCGCTGTAATCAGTTATGTTAATGAATGAAAAGGCAAAGGCAATATGATTGATTACTCATTTGATTTATTTAATTGATTGCAATAAACATATAAATTAATTCGTTTAATTAAATAAATTCAATATGCCACCTGCCATGATTGCATTGAATAGTGACAACTCTGTAAGATCAAGGTGACTGTCATATGTAAAAGAACAAGCACAGCAGGTACAAGTGCTGGAGAAAATTTTGTTTTTTTATGGAAAAAAATGATTTTTGGCAAATTTGTAACAACTTTAATGCAATCAAATTGAACTGTGAATATATTTGCACAAGTGTTTAATCGAAATTCAAGGAATTTAACTGTTTCCGAGTGTAAATAAAACGTTTATAAAAATTCCAGCACAGACCTTGAGTTGGTGGTGGTTGTGATTGTGGAAAGGTGAACAAGCAAACTCTCATACACACGGACAGACACTCTCGCACTCACACACACACAGACATACCTTTGTATACAATATCTGAGTAAAGTTAAAAAGATGAAATAAAAAAACGTCATATTGACTAAGAGAATAACAACAACAACAACAACAACAACATTTCCTGAAGTGTTTCTTTTTCTTCTTTTGTTACATTTGCAGTTGCTGCCGTAGGCTAATTTTACCTAAGCCTACGCAATTTTCTTGCAATTTTACAAAAGGATTTGCTTATTAAATCATCAATCAACAGCAATCAACGGAAGTTAGTTGCACCACCCACGACGACGACGACGACGACGACTGCAGCTTAGCAAAATGGTAAATGTACCGCCGCCACTGTTATGCAGTACGCCTCCACCAATTGATTTCGGTGAGGAGGATGACGATTCCGGTTTACAGTCAACTTTAAATTTAGACGAGGTTGATGATGAATTCTCTGATTATGGTGGCTTAGTCACTGACACACGTAGATTGGATATAATTGCAAATGATAAAGGTATGATGAATATACTTATTATTTTTAATGGAAATGTCAATAGTAAATTCTTTACAATTACAGTAAGTGTGCCACATTTGATGCCTGATTTAGAAATACCGCAAACAGATTTTACTGCAAGACCGCCAGATCCAGACAATTGTTATGTATCATGTATAACGCCGCCACCTCTGTCAACAATCACCAACACAAATATAAAACCAAAGAACCTAAAGCAGCCGCCGCCAGTTGTCGAAGCATTTAACTATGATGTGACACATACTAATTTCTCTTTGAATGCACAAGAAACTCAGGATTTTGGTTCATATCAACAGCAGTTCGACAATGACATGCCACCATCAAATGATAATGTGAGTGTGGATGATGTGGATGAAGAAGAGGCAACTAATAATGATAATGTGCCTTCATTGAAATTGGATACTTTGAGTTTATACTCAAGTGGTAGTGGCAGTGTTTCTTCAGCCACCTTATCGCCAGCAATGCCTCTAGATCTAGATGATCTTGAAGTAACACCAGTTGAACAAAACCAAAACAAAACAAAATTATGTGGTGCTGCTGGTATTGTACACCAAGTGACATTGGAAGATGTATCAGATGATAGTTGCGACGAAGTTTACTCACCGAAAAAACGAAAAAGTCTTATTGTAAATGAAGATTCAGAGGATTTCTTTGCGATACACATTGTGTATGATGATGATGAGTCAGCTAAGGAACCAAAAATTGACAAAAATGTTGCTATGCATAATTATCACGAAGAAGAAGAAGAAGGAAGTGATGATGAACCTGCTATAGATTGTCATGTAAATGGTTTTGATGATGACGATGGATTTGCAACATTTCAAACAAATGATTTTGAGTCAAAACTCATGACACTTCCACCGTCGTCATCATCATCAGAAGTGGTAGTCAATAATAATGATAATGAATTTGTTGTTGGTGATGGTGATGATGATGATTTTGGTGACTTTGCTGATTTCTCGTTAGCAAACCAAGCTGAACAAACATCGGTGCCAGTAGTAAACCAGACAATGCTTCAAGAAGAGAAATCTAATAATGTTACACAACAATATGCAGTTGATATTAACAAAGATAATGATGGTGGTGATAATGATGATTTTGATGATTTTCAAGATTTTGCTACAGCATCAACAAATGATGTTGATGTTGTCTTGTCAACAACAACAACAACAGTTCCCACGCCTCCAGGCCAAACTATAAACTCCAAATCAGAAGCTAATAATGATATTAATGCTACTGCTAGTGCTGCTGATGATGATGACGATGATGATGATTTTGGTGACTTTTCAGAAGCTAGTTTTGCATCAGCAGCGGCAGTGGGACCGCCTCCTAGTGAAACCAAACCAAATATTATAAAAACTGTTGTACCTCCTCCACCGCCGCCGGCAGCAACAAATATTAGCATAACGGAACGTGTCAAACCAGTTTTGGAAATGATGTTTCCATCAACATCAATGATGAATGATCCATCATTCACAGAAACTTCTCCTCCTGTGCCCACCATCAAGGATAATATGCATTTCAGTGCTATTGAACAAGCCAAAGCATTGGACTATCAATGGACAAATTCTGAAATGCGTTTCTCTTTAATACGTTCACTCGGCATTGATTCAAGGAATATTGTAAGTCATCTAGTAAATCTATATAGTTTGAGAACTAATTTATTAATGTCTTTTTATAGCTTTATTGTGAGAAATGGAACTCCAATATGCCGCGTTTTGCTGCCAATCTCAGTTTCGATCCAATTAAACCTATGAAATCACAATCTACTGCTGCTGGTGGCTCTACAATAATGAATACTACAACATCATCATCATCAGGTGGTGGATCATCCATGTTAAATCCTACAACAATTATGTCTGCAGAAGATTTTCATTGGAAGAATGGAAGTGTTAATCCAATGTCTGGTAAGTTAGAGTTTCTACTTTTTATTGATGCTGCTGCTGCTAATCATGTTGTTGCTTTTATGAGTCTTTATAAAATTATAAGACACTGCTACACACACACAGGCACACGCAGACACACACCCACCCACCTGCTCTTGATATATATATTCTTTATCTTATATAAATACTTATTGTATTATCACTTACTACTACTTACTTATATCAAAATTATATGCTGAGCACCTGCTAAGAACTAAGATGATCTTTATCTTGGTCAGTGTTTGCTTAACACGTTCCACCACCACCACCACCTCAACCTCAACCTGCTTTTCGTTCACTTTTTTTTCTATTCTATATTGTTTTGTAAATCGGAATTTTACTCCAAAAGAAATATAAAAATATAAAATGCGCGCTTTATCACAGATGTTAATATTACAAATGTATATCGTATTATATATTTCACCAAATCTTCTTTTTAATGACTTATGATTTTCGTTTTCTATATGCTTTTGTTTTTGGTATTTTAATTTGACTTTGTGCCAAAGAATCCACTTAATAATCTTATTCACTTTAGTATGATTTTATTATTTTGCAGTATACGAATTGTGTGTATTGCTTTGAAAGAAGAGACATGAGAGAATCAAGAATTCACGGATACTAAATTGGTTTGTTTTTTGATTGATTATTTCAAAAATGATGAGGTGATATGATTAAGAACAATGCTATGGAACGAACTTACATTAAAATTCCTATTATTCTTACTAAAGGTATACGAGTACATATCTAAATACTGGACTAACAAAAAATATGCATTTCAACCCAACTCACCATACAATTTGTTCTTATGCAAAGTTTTCTCTCTTTAGAAATGTTTTAATTGAATTTATTACTGAAATTGTATTGAAATTTTTGTGGAATTGAAGTATTAGATTTTCTATGACCTTTTTTTGTGTCCCTGAGACTTATTAGCTTATAGCATCACTGAAGATTGCTCTACTACTTGTACTGATCTTCTGTTTTCATAGTTAAACTTATTAAAAAGTAAATGTTCTGTTCAAAGTTTGTCTTAAGTGTAAAATTTTAAGTATTTCCTTACCTTAATTGTTTTTATTACCAGTGAAAATTCCATTTAAAAAAGGCTCTACAATGAGTGCATTAAATTTCAGATGCGTATGGTATAGTATGTTGATTTGGAGTAGCAAAACCTTTAAATTGCTTGCTATCTGGAGTCTCTTTTTATCCTTTATTTACTAATGAAATCGTCAGGTCCCTTTGTATATGAATGCTTCTTGCATTCCAAATGTGATTTAATCACATCTCAAAGAACTTTATTGTAGAAACAATGAATTAGTTTACAGTGGATCATCATAGCACCATATGAGATTGAAAAGTTGCTTATAAATGATAAATTTATTAATGTTTTGCCTTTCCATAAGCTAGTGTACATTGTTGTATTTTAAACCGACCTTATTTCATTTATTTTTAATGTCTTTTTTAGTCTCTTACAATTGAATAGAATGAATTTTCAAATCAGTATCAGTATATGTCACTCAATTAGGAATTTCCTTACTATTTGTCTTATGTTTATTTGCTCTTGATGCTTTGTTGTAGTATAATTGAGGCTGAGACATTAGACAATTTCCTAGGTAATGAAAATGTTCACATGTCTACATAGAGTTGGAATAGTTTTGGATGATGATGATATAGTTTGTGTATTAAAAAATATTGAATGTATGTTTCAACAAAAACCTTTGAGTATTGATGGGTGTTTGTATACAACTATTTTGAATTTCTTAAGTTTCCATATGAAAATTCTGTTATACTGTATGGTGTTAAGTTTTCTTAAAGGTTTCATTCTTTATTACGTCCTCTTAAAGGTAACGACAAGTAACATTAATGAAGGAAAGATTCTAACACTTCCTAAATTTGTTTAAAATCACAATTATGTTTTTGTTAATGTCTGCTATATGCTCTCTTGATTCTTTGCTCTCATTAGATAATTCCAACTTAGTTTTCACATGTGAATAACATTTTTACATAGGTTATGGAGTTGGGTAGTCTTGTCTTAGTCTTCTTCTTCTGTCCCTGTTTTGGCACTTAGTGTTTATTGGTTATTTGTCATTTTGTATAATTTTATTATATTGTGTTATGATTTTGTCTTTGAAATTGTCGCCTATTGGCTTCTTGTACTCGTACCCGTTCTCAATTGTAATTGTTTTTGTTCTGTGTCTTTTATTTTTGGTTTTTACCACCAATTTGATTCTTTTTTTGTATTTGTTTTTGTTGTTTTGTTTTTCTATTTTTCACATTTAAAACACACACACATCTTTGATCTGAGAAATTATGTTTTATTGTCCTTATGATAAATTGTATTTAGAATCACATGTACAGACTTTACAATTGGAACAACTAGACCAACTAATGATGGTGGCTAATGATGATAAAATAAATCTTGATTCCTCTAACTACTCCTACTCCTCCTCTACTACATGTGTAACAACAACAACAACTTTAACAACACCCACAACATCAACTACAACTAATTCAATGATGACTATAATGGATGATGATGTCACTTCTTCATTAACAACAACTACAACTATGAATAAATCATCAACAACAATCAATGAAATGTCTTCCAATTGTGATGAACTGATGGAACCAAAACAACAACAACAAAACAATATGCTGCCATTGGATATGTTTGATCTTGTTGAAAACCAAACAACAAATGCACGCACTAAATCCAAATCATCATGCACCATAAATACTAATAATCTTAATCTAAATAATGAAATTGATTGCTCAAATGTTGCACTACAACAATCATTACAATTACCACAAATGATAACAATAACAACTAATAATACTACTACTACTAACCAACATCAACAACATGAACTTGTTGACGGCATCATCTTTGGCATCTCATCAAATGCTAATGAAACGCACTTATCCATGGCCACCACCAATAACGACACTAATATCATCATTCCTTTTGTTAACAAAAAACAAACATTTGACTTCACTGCCACTCAAAATACTAAATCAAACAACAACAACATCAATAAACGCTTTGACGGTGGTGATTCCTCCTCGCTTACAAATCTTGATGCTTTCTTGGATTGTAGTAAGTTTTGAAAGAAGCGTGCTAAATACATATAGTATAAATAGTATATATAATAATAATAATAATAATGATGATGATATGTGTTTGTTTCCTTTAGTTTTAAGTGATGTTTGTTCCTTTATTTGCTTAGATTAGTTTAGTTTATCATGGTTTAATTGATTTATATGAGTAGATTCGATTCGATTGATTGATGGATTAAATTCCCTTTGTTTTTAGTTTTTTGGAGTTCAATTTCTCTTTAGTTCATTCTTGAGTTTTATTGATTGATTGATTCAATTTCTCTCTCTCTCTCTAAGTTTTAGAATGCGCACTTAAAAAAGAGTAGTTTGTATTAAACATTTTACTAATATATTTCTCATTGTTTTCCTTTCTTGTTTCTTTCGTTTATTTTATACAATTCAGGAAATGACACGATTCAATCAACGGGGACAGAAATTGAAACGAAGTCTTGTGAATTTTATGGGCGGCAGCAGGAACAGCAACAAGAAGAACAATTCATTGCTGCCAATGATGAAGTCATCGACGTCGTCATGGTCGTCGAATCCAAAGATGATGACGAAAACAATGATGACTCCGACTACAGTAACCGCTATGAACCTCCAAATGATGACGCCACAACAAAGACATCAACAGATGTTATTGCAACAACAGCAACGCAGATATCGTCTACTCTATCAACAGACAGCAATGGCCACGGCCTCGACAACATTGAACAGCACATTGTGCAGCAAAACATTGATATGAATGATGAATTAACCAAAGGATTAAATAATAACAATTACACTAAGACAATGGCAACAGCAACAACAGCATCTTCAGTAGATATGACAACACTTGGTAGTGGTTTGATGATGGGCAGTAATAGCAACAACAATAACATTCTTTTATGCCATAACAAACAGTTGGTTGGTGATGGTCTTAGTCTTGTTGGGTCAGATCAATATAACATTGGCATACCAGCAATGACAATGACAACAACCACATATAATGTGCCTCTAAAGGAGACACACATTTTTACTCCTTCAAAATCAGACACAGCAATAGCTAAGACAACAACTACAACAACAACTCCACCAATTGATTTTGATTATGAGATTGCCTCCGCTGGCATTATAATTGATGAAACAGTGGTCAAGAAAGAATATCGTGATATTGAATATAAGCCACCATTTGATTTGGAAATGATGCCATCAATAATAAAAACACCACCGTCATCAACAGTGGGAGGAGGAGTGGCTAACATTTATTTAGATCCACCAGAGATAAAAGAAGATGATGATGACGATGACTTTAGTGATTTTCAATCGGTGCCTGTACAAAAATCACAAGATCACAAGATTGTTAATAATAGTGTTGCAGCACCTTCATTTGGAGATCAAATGATCCTCAGTCCGGCCATATTATTACCCCAAGCAATTGCATTGACACAAACAAAGAAATCCAAAACCTCAATTGAATGGGGTGGTGAAAGTGCTAATACCAATATAAATCCCGATGAATTGGCACGCATTGAAGAACTTTTTCCACAACCAAAAACTGGCAAAAATAGCAATCAAGGATCACCAGTTCATCATCAACATCAACAGCAGGAGCATAGTTTACCACAAGCACCAACGATAAGTGCATCAGTGGCACAAAATCATGCAGAACCCGGTAGTAGTGGTGGTGATGATGATTGGTCTGATTTTGTTTCAGTGCCAATAACAAGTTCTAATGGTGGCTTTGGTGTTAATCAGCCAACAACAAAGAAACAACAAATTATTAACAATAATATTAGTAATTGCAACAACAATGGTAATGGCAATGGCAACACTAAGACAAGCAAACTCATGCAAGGAGGAAGAATGATGATGACAATGGGTTCACCTAATTCAGGAGATGCCGATGAATGGTCTGATTTTGTTTCAAGTGGCCCGCCAGTCACAGTGCCACTACCACAATTTAATTCAGCTGCTTGGCAAAAAGCAAATTTCTATAACAATCCAATGAGTCTTTATCAACATAATCAACAGCATGCGCATAGTAATGTAGTGCCAAATTCCTTAGCATCAACCAAATATCAACAAAATAATACTAATAACAACAATTATAATAAACATAATAAAAACAATTACTACAACAATAATAATAATAATAATCTTAATGCCAATAGAAGTAATCTACAACAGAAGCAGCAAAAACTTCAGCAAATCCATATAATGCATGATTTCTCAACGGCTCCCACAGCTGAAACTAGTCATCAACAACAAATCTATCAGCAGCAACATCATCATTATACCCAACAACTTCAACAACAACAACAGCAGCAACAGCAAAGGAATAACCATCGTCATCATCAACAGCAGCAGCCTCAATACCAACAATCATCATCATCTGGTGGTCAATTGGGGAATGGTAAAGTGACACCACGTATTTCTCTTATACCTGATTTAAGTTTCATGGCACCTGCTGTAACAACAAATGCTGGAGCCTTTATGAGCTCATTGCCTAAGCCAAGTTTTAGTGCCAAGAAATGACAAATATTTCGCATGACCTCATCGTCATCAGCTGCATCATCATCATCATCCAACAAAACACAACAATTATTGCGAAAAATCAATCCATCACATTATGTTAGAAACAATGATGTCTCCACCTCATCAACTGCCATGATGATGATGGAAACAAATCAAGGTGTGTCATGTTTATTAGCATCCGAAGGACGCAATAGACGACGACGTCGCTTCGGCAGTGGTCATAGCGCTGCTGTAACAGTTGCATTGAATGAGGCAAGCCCAGTTACTACGTAGGCGGCATATAAAAAAACCACGGTGTTGCTGCCACCATCACAACCACCAACCAACCAACACCACCGTCGTTGTTGTTGTTCTCGAAACAATCCAGTCCACTTTACTATATAGAAATAGTAGTTGCATGTGAGTAGTAGTTTGAAGTTTGAATTAGAAAAGAAAATTGTATTGTATTGTATCTCTAAAAATACTTAGTCTATAGAGAGTGAGTGAGTGATGAGAGATAAGAGATAAGAAGAGAAGGCAGTATTACATACATACTTATTATAAAGATGTGTCTATGAATCATCCGTCTTGATATTAGCGCCTAGTAAATGTCTAGTGTTGCATATACTTACACATACAATATTAAATAATTGTTAATTATACATAATAATAATAATAATAATGTTGTTCTTGCTGTTGCTGTTGTCTTTGTTCTTATTGATTGTCGTCATAATTGTAATTGTCATCCTTGTTGTTATGTGTGTATGTATGACAGTGTGTGTGTGTGAATTTGTCTGTAAATTATATTATAATATACTTATATACATATGTCTTAGAGTACCTTAAAAAAAAGAAAATGGCAAAGAAAATGAATGCAAAGAGTAATTAATTAAATCAAGAACTCTTGTGCCACTCCTCCCCATTCTCCTCCTCCTCCCTGTGCATCTGTTAAGCTCGTACATACAACAACATAACCTTAAAAGAATAATAGATAAATTACAAATTTAAGTAGTCATAGTCATATTATTAAATAATATTGTTAATTCCTTTTATTTTTGTTTGGCAATTTTTACTTAAATTTCAAATTAACAATTTCAAAGAAAAAAAAAAAACCAGTTAAAAAACTTCTTTGCATGCTTAGCAGCAACCAACTATTATAACTATTCAATTTAGTTGTACTATTTTACTTTACTTAGTAAAGCCACCGTCCGATTTAATATCTTTTGTATTATACTTTTCTACTTATACATTCCATATGCTTAAATTGAATGATCTCGTTGGATGTGAACCTCCCAACTCAACAAAATAGAGAAAATTCTTATTATACTTCTGTATCTTTAATTTGTAGGTCATGTGGAGCTATCCTATCTAAGAGACCTAAGCCTTATCGAAATTATTAGTACAATACATAATTGTATATATTGAGAATTTAATTTTCATTGTGCATATTCTTTCCGAAAAATTATATTGTAAATTATGAATACCAAATTGTAAGATTGAAGTTGACTGGCTAAGTCAGTTCTTTCCAGAACTTAAGCAACGCTCTTAACCATATGAAGGTTCAACAAATATACGGACGAGACTCTAAACCTTAAATCTTATTATATCATATCCAATAAAACAAACCTTAATAACACAAACATAAATGAGTAAATTACTTGATTTTCTTAGACCCACTTAAATCCTTTGTCTTGTACTATAGTCAAAACATTTAAACACACTTCTGTTTCCTATATTCCAATCTGTATAATACTTCTCTATTAAATCCAAAACCAACTTTTGTTTTCAAATTTAGACATTTTTTAGTCCTGTCCAGTGATTTTAAAAATATTTCTTAAAAAACACATAAGGCAACAGAGGAATCTAATTGTTCTTATAAACAATACCTTTCTCTTTGTTTTGGCGTATATCCAGACCTAATCATTTAAGATTTTTGCATTAAGTTAGTCTTCACAGGATCTAAGAAACGCATAATCCTGAGATTATTTAGTTGAGAGGGTTCAAAGAGTATAGAATGTATAGCAGGCAAATCGCTCAATTTAACAGCAAATTATGGGTAAATCCTTCTTTTTTTATATGTAATGGGCAAAAATAAACCACCGACTTAACTGCTATAAAAAATTAGTGTGACAATGGCTTGAGATTGACAGATGGCTTAAAGTCTTAAAAAAAAAAATTTACAGGAAAATGTTTGCATAGTTCAGAAACGGAGCCTACGTCCTGTTTTACGTCAAAGGTCATCAGGGTGGAGATGTTTAAGCCTCCTCCTGGAGGTGTTTATGGCAAGAGCGGATGCTTATTCGTTGACATGAGTTTTCAGCCGATCATTATAACGGCTAGTGTGAAGGTTGATCTGCTCACGGACTGGGAGGACTCTCTGGTCCCTGGATATGACACTATTAGGCACATACCAAGGTGCGTTTACTATCTGACGGAGGGCAGAGTTCTTGTGGGTAAATCCAACAACAATTGTGTGTAATCTCGAGGAAACATATACACAATTTGTTGATGTGAGACACACCACTTAAATTGATTAATTTGTCTGCTCTATACACATTCTATACTCCTTGGAGGGTTCACAATTTCCTATAGGTTTGATATTAGCATGACTCACCTGGAAATTTGGTGTATAGCAACACCTGAGCAGCTCTGGCCTGGCAGTTGTGGAGGTTTAGTTTATCTGCTGTAACTCTTAACTCATCCTTGTTGATTGATCATATTCTGGCAGCTACATTACATTCTTTTTTATTGAAGCTCATAGCTTCTTCCATATTTGAATCCTCAGTATAAGAAATTAGACATAAGAACTTTGATGGCATTCATATATGGGCGACTCAACATTGACTGAAGACATCATTAGAAAATTGGGGAAAAATACAATAGAAGAACACACATAGTATTGTACATGTGACCATTTTGGATATATGAGACGTCCATTGAAATATAAACTATCATGCAGAAAGGTTTATTTGTCATAACAATCGCTCTTAAACAGAGATGGATCCCTCCTCGAACTGTGTGGAGTCTAACTTCATCCAAGAGCTTTGAACCAAGAGACAGTTTATCAATTAAAAAATATCCGTACGAATTTTGGTCTTGAAATGAGTCACTATCCTTATAAATGGAGTATTCATTACATCATCTATAGAGAATTCCATCTGAATATGTCTTGATAAAAAACACTGGGTATATTTAATACCCATTTACCTTCATATCCTCCAAGCGTTTTGAAAACTTTTGATTTAAGAATTTCTTTAAAAAATTATTAAATTTCTTTTTTTCTTTTTTTTTAATTTCTCTTTTTATTAAATTTTATAATTTTTGCTTTATTGTGAGTCTGTACTTTGTGTGTGGTGTGTGTATGGGTGTGTGTCTTGTGTGTATAGGTGTCTTATATGTGTGAGAAAAAGAATTAAAATTTAACTAAAATTAATTACAAGTTTTGTTTAGATTCTTAAGTATATAAATTATGATTATTAAATTATATAAATTGATAATGAAAGAAAAGAAAAAAAAATCCATCATAAGTAATAATAAAATAAAGTAAATAAAAAACATGTGGTTGCTGCTTATAATTTCTCTTAGTTTTTATATGTTATGTTTTGTTAAATTAAAAGATAAAAATTATTTAACCGCCTACTATTATTAAATAATTAATTAATCAATAATTATAATTATTGTATTAAAATTGTATAATTATTATTATTATAATATATGGTAATTCACTAAACAAACAGACAAACAAACAAATGTAGAAGAAAGAGTTGAAAAGAAATAATAAAAATACAAATTTATTGGAGTTATACATAAATTATAAAATTCTTTCATTTCGTATTACACTTGTCCTCCTCTGCTTCTAGTTTAAAAACTTAATTTCTTTTAACATCTAAGTATTTAAGGTGTGGTTGTTGCTGTTTACTGAAGTTTTTGTACATCTTCTTCAACTTGTCTATCTAATTGGAGTAAGTGATGAGTAGTAAATAGTGAGTGAGTGAAGTGGGCAGCATTCATCATATCTAAATAAAATGGTAATGTGTAGCATGTGTTTCGATTGATGGTTTTTTTTTTCAGTTAGAGATGGTGGGAGAGCGTGTGGCACTAGGAAGAGGTTTGTGGTGTCCAAAATCTTCTCTACAGTTTAGTTTAGTTGGCTTTTGCAGGGCGGAGTGTGTCATCATCAATGTTTTGGGTGCATGGGATATAGCACTATGGCAGTACAACATATGTTAATGTATATATGATAGTTGCAGTAGTAATAGTATTATTATAATTATTATTATAAGTATATAGATAGATTTCTTTTGTTATATAATAAAATTACAATAAATATATATAGTATAGTATAATAATTTCTTATAATTTCATCATAATCATCATTTCTCTTTTGTCTGAAATGACAGAAGACAGAATAATTTCTTGTGAATACAATAATGAGGAAGTAGATAGAGTAGGAAAGGATTTGGGTTTAGGCAATTTTTGTGTTTCTTCTTCAACAACTCAACAATCTTACTTTAACAATTGTTTCATTTCCTCCTCTCTTATCATCATCTTGTTAACAATATATTAATTTCTTTTGTTTTCTATGTAAAATAATTTAATTATAATATGATTTTTTATGTTCTCAAAATGATTTCACTACAAAAATGTGTTTTTCTATGTTTTCTCAAAAGCCTTAAAAGCAAATCATTCTTAACAAATCTTATCTTCTCTTCTCTGCTATACACATTCATCATCATTTTCTCAATATTTCTTTCATTAACAATCAATTGCAAACAATATTATTATTTATTTATTTTTATTTTGTTTTGTTTTGGGAAAAGATTCTCTCTCAAACTTTCTTTTTTTATATAAATAGTACAATAATAATAAAAAAAAATAATAATAATAAATATATTTGTATAAAAATCATTAAGATGCATTTTCTTTTTCTTCTCTTTTCCAACATTTATACTTTTTGTTAAGGAGCATATCCATCATTTTTTCTTTCTATTAAATATATAATTTTATACCTACTAATGCTATTATTTAATTACTAAAATATTTGAAAAATATGTCTGAGTCCAAGTCTAATAGAATTGTTTTTGTTATAGAAATGGGTTTGAGTTAACGCTCGTATGCTCTGTCTCATAATTAACAACAATATTATTGTTATATCATTGTACTCAAAATGCTAACCAAGGATGATGTAAGAGTGATTCCTTGGAACGATCACCATAATCATATGTTAATTCTTCACCTTTTTCAATGTCATCCTTAGCTAAAAGCACCAAATGCGGTCGTTGTTTGACCACAACAACTTTTGTCACCAAATTACCATTACGTGAATGATTTACTAATCTTCCTAGCTTTCCAGTATCCACAGTTGCATCTATGCAATACTGTTGATTTTTGTGCTTAAAATAATACATATAACAACCAGCATTTTCATCCAAGGCATAACGTTTCTCCCTTTCACCAGCCTCTTGTATTGATATTAAATCTCCAACATATTCAATGACAAATTCATTACGTTGAAAACGACGATCTGCTATAACGCCACGTCCTTTTTTCTCAAAATATGCTATTTTTAGACCTTCGACGCGTTCTTCAAGCACAGCCTGTTCTAGATTACGCATCATTTCCTCTTTGACAGCGGTTTTCGTTTTACGTACACTTCGACGAACTGGGAAAAATTCAGTAAGCTCACGATTGCCATTTGTTAATGTTGTCAATGGTTGTAGTTGTTTTTGTTGTTGAGTTTTTGATGTAATCTTTGTTGTTCCATTTGCATTTATATTCTTATTAGTTGTTGTCGTCGTTGTTGTTGTTTTGGATTTAGTGCGACCGCCACTTTTATTGCTCTTTTGAATTGATTTTGGTTTTATTATTGCATTGGGTGTGGTTAAAGAATTGTTGATAGCATTAGCTGCTGTCGTTTTGTTTATTTGATTTATATTGCTATTGTTGTTGTTGGTCGTATTTTGTCGGGCAGTTGGATGTTTAGCTGAATTGAGTATAGATTTTGTATTTAAGGCGCCACCACCACCACCACCACCAATACCAGCGTTAATAATTGCCTGTAGATCATGTCTTAATGCCGCCACCGCAGCCGGTAGATTGGCTACATTTTCAAATTCTTCATCACCATCAATAACATGCACTAAACCATCATCACCAACATCTTCATCATAATCATCATCGTCGTCATTAATCATGACAATCTCATCATCATCCTTTAGGCTAATTTGTATTTTTTGCTTATTAGTAGCAACTTCGTCATCTGCAATAATATTATTTCTACGATAAGGTGCTCCCAACTCTTTGTTCGACGTTTTATTCAGTCTTCGGCGTGTCTTAATCGAGCCGCTGCCATTCATTAATTGACGCTGCGATTTGCGTGGCGACAATGGATCCTTAAGGGCAACAGCAACTTTACGTGCACCCGGCACTAAACCCGTTAAGACATGATGTTCACGAGGCATTGTTTTAATTGGAGATGGACATAGTATGCGATGCGGTGTTGCTGGTTTACGACGACGCGTTGTTGGTATTGATGGTGATGATGATGCTGCAGTCTGATTGCTATTGTTACTGCCACCGTTTGGTGTAAGGCTATTTGCGGAGAAAGCGACACCACTGTCGCAGGAACTGCTATCTTGGTCCACGACAACGAAACCATTTAATGATGATGCCACCCCGGCGTTAGGATCGATTGATGCCGACATTATTGGACGACATTCGCAGCCAAAAGAATCACGTTTTGTGGGTGAGTTGTTACCATTAAGTGTGACAATTTGATTGAAACGACCATTGAGCATGCAGGTGCCCGGTGGTGATGAGAATACAGCACCAACTTCAAAGGATTTATTTATTTTTATTGATGAAGCTTGATTGGGTGACTTATCTATATCGAGTTTTAGCACCGGTTCCTGCAAAAATATATTATCACTTGTCGCTGTGCTGCTATGCGATGAGTGACTGTCACGCAATATCGAACGATGTGTCTGGAAGTCAGCTAATGTTGCAAAACCATTTGTTGTTGCTTCATGATTATTGATTGATTCGGGTACAGAGTATATGGTGTCATTGGTATCCTCACCATTGAGCACAAAACGTGGCGGTGATGGTGTCGGTTCATGATCATCATCATGTATATAATGAATAGGTAAAAGATCCTCTTCATCCTCATCATCATCTTCGATGATATCATCAGTAGCAACTGATTCAGGTGTTGGTGATAATTGTGGCGATGATGTTGATGATGAAGTTGATGATGATATTGTCTTTTGCTCTTCTTCATTAGTTTCATTATTAAAATTCATTAATTTTGCATTTTTAGCGGCAGCATTTGCTTTAAAGAAATTCTCAATCGTGCGAGTCTGTGAGCGAGTAGCAAGCGGAATGCCTGAAATAATTATAACAAAGATCACATAAATCACAAATTTCACGAGCAACTTGATGAATTAGATCCCACCCTTCCCCCCCAAACCAAATCTAAATCACAAATTATAATATAATTAAACATATATGGAGTTATAAATAACAATTTATATTATATTAATTACCAATATTACGTCCAGAGATTCCACCACGTTCAGACTTTCCTTTTCCTCCTCCTGCAGCGGCAGCAACAGCATTGTTAGTTTGTATTTTTATTTTGATGTTATTGTTGTTACTACTGTTGTTGTTGTTGTTGATGTAGTGGTGTTGTTGTTGCTGCTGTTGGTGTTGGTCGTGGTGATTGTGGCTATTTTTGTATCGATGCTGCTGTTGCTGCTCGATGTCAACGGCAGCAACAACAATATTAGCCATTTTGAGGTTTTCATTGGCATTTGCCAATTTGCAGTCTTTTCGCTTGGGACTTGCAAAGTATTGGTCTTCGAGTAAGTTGGCGCCAGCAATGGCAGCTGCCACGCCATCACTGTTGCCATTCATGAGTGCATGCTGTACACCAACGACGCCAACAAAACCATCACAACTACTATTTGAGGTTACTCCCGTCGTCGTAGTCGCCGTTAAAGCTTCTTTCGCTGTCCGCGCTCGCCTACGCACCATTCTTCTGCTGTTATCTGTTGTTGGTAGACGTTGCGTACGCGTACTTATTTCGATGGCGCGTGATAATAGAATAGCAAACTAAACAACAAAATGAGGCTGTTTGGCGCCGAATTTTCTTTTTTTTCAGATTTCTTGTTTTTACTATTTCTTCGTCTTCAACTGCTTCCGCTGTTGCTGTTACTATTGCTTTTGCGAAGACACCAGGTCTACAACACGATGATGACACAGGTTCGGTCGGTGCAGACGAGCTTTGTTAAGCGTACACGGTACAAAACTAAGGCAGCGATGAGTAGCAATTTATTGGTTGCTTTTTTGGCGGTCATTAAAGCACTGCAATTGAACACACACACACACAAGCACAAAGATATATAAGTAATTAAATTTTTTCATTTTATTTATTTTTTTTTTTTTCTCTTTTAATATGAATTCGATTTTTTTACTTTCAACTTAAAGCGTCGTTGTCTTCGCTATTTTCATTTCGTTTCGTCTTGTCTTCTTGTGTCTTCTTTTCTTCAAATTGTCTGTCTGTTGTTTTTGTCTAATTTGTCTGACTGTATGTATTTACGTATGTACATGTGTTTGTGTAAGTGTAAGTTTGTGTATGCTGCAATTTTCTGTTGGAATACAATAATTGCAAAGCGTTGATTAGAGGGGACGCGCCGCGCCGCGTTGCCGTATAGGAAACGCTAAAGAAATAACAAGAAGAAGAAGAAGAAGGAAAAAACTAAAGACTAAATGCGCCCACCTTTTGTCAAATACACAATCTCACAGCCTCCGCCATTACAAACTACTTCAATTTCATGATTTACATATTTTGTAGCACATTATAAATTGTATTCTTTGAGTTTTTAAATATATTTCACTCAATACGTAAATAAAATTGGATTTTTTCGTAACTTTTTGGTTCTTTCTTCTGCAATGGTTAGTGATAGTGTTGCCAATGCAATTCAAAGTAGTCGGCGCCATGTATGCATGTATGTATGCACATTAAATTATTGAACTCATATATTATTATTTTCTTAAAATGGTATAAGTACTTTATGATTATAACTCATTATTTAATTACTTGATGGAATATATTGTAGTCATTTAAATGTTTGTGTGTTTGTGCAAAATCAGCTTGTTGGAATAAACAAATGACAAGGAGTGCCAACACTGTTTATGCGCGCCAATTAAAGCTGCCAACTTGTTCAATGAATACACACATTCTTGTTGAATTTAAGAATGTCGCAAACATCGAAGGCATCGCATGGTATGCGAAGCGTCGATAAATTGCGAATCAACTGACTGTAGCAAGCTGTTGAATTTGGTAGTAAAATCAGGGTGACCAATATTGTAAATGGTCACTCTGCCCAAATATAATTCAAATAACAATAGATTTGCAGCAAACAAAAGTACGAATAATAAATTATTTGTTGCAATTTCTGTATTTATTTAATTAAATTCACTTTTACGGGCCATTCACGAAATATAGATTGCTAATTATTATTATTAAATGATAAATAATCATACATTTATTTCTAAGGTAGGAATATACTACGCAAAAATTTGCGCAACTTTTTGTTCTTGTAAAGTGAAACGTTGCTCATATACTAGAAAAATCATTTCTGCAAATTTAGAATTAATATATTAGTTTTGAACGAGCAATGAGTTCAGACATGCACACACATGTAAAAGAATTTGCGCAAAGATTTGTAGAAAATCAAAACATTTTGATTTCATGCAAATGCTTGTTTTTTGGCAAAAGTTGCGCAAATTGTTGCGTAGTATATTAACTTCTTTTTGTTTGCTCTTTAATTTTCAATGCAGTTGGCAGCCCTTCATCAGAAGTATAAGAAGCAGAGAGTGCTTGCCCAAGCAAGCATTAGCGAAATAATTTGCATTGCGCGCTCGGAGATTTTAGTAACGCGCTCAAAATTCAACGAATGACAGTTGAAAAAGTGCGCGAAATTTATTAATAATAGTGATAAAACTTCAATAAAACTATTCCGAACGGAATTGTGAAAATTGGATATCATTCAAGCTGCCGTTAACTAAATAAACTAACGTTTTTATAAAGTGAAAAAAAAAGACACACTCGGGCGCTTCGGTTTGCGTCTCTCACTCTTGTTGTCAAGCATCTCATTACATTTTATATACAGTACTACACACATGGAGCAAGCTCCAGAAAGCTGCTAAAGTTCCCTCCAAATTTCAATTTGCATTGCATTGAAAACACATTGAAACAACAAAAACTTATAGATTTATTACTATTACTATATTATTTATGAATTGTTAAAATATATGTATTTGTTAAAAGTGAAGTTAGAGTGAATAGTGAGAAACAAACAAAAGCAAAATGCCTATATGTAAACGCGAAGGATTTGATGCTTCGGAATGGAATGATAATAATGAAACATTTCATGATCAGGAAATGGTGTTTTTTTGTGAAACAACAAAACGTATCTTTCGCGATTATGAGTAAGTGTTCATCCAGTGCGCGCTTTTATTAGTTGTAAAATTACGTTTACTTTTGTTTTTATGATTTTTAGTTTTTTTTATGGTTTGGTTTAGTTTTAATAACTAATGCATAGTATTACGAACACAATCCCAGCTGCTGCTGTGAGGTACTTAATGCCTGCCCCAATTCAATTTTGCGTACACGCTCGTCCGCTCGCTTTTTTTTTTTGTTGCAATTTGATGCCTGCCGAAACTAAGGAGTAGGCAACATAACAACTACGAAAATATCTGTGGCAAGCAAGAGAACAAACAGCAAGAATGAAGAACGAACGTAAAGCAAGCAAGCTATAGCAAACAAAAAGCATAGCAGTGAGTGAGTAAGGTTGGTCAAAGCGCAACTACAAAATAGTATAATACACAATACATACATACATACATACATATTTGAGTTAATGATGATCATCATCATGTCATAATGTCGTTCGTTTGGTTGCTTTATTGGTAAAATGTGGTGCGACGCGACAGGGTAGAAGCCTACGGCAAAGCAAGCAAACAAGCATGTGTTTTTAAGCCAAGCAAAGCATAGTTTACGAAGTGGTTGAAGAGAAAAAAGAACAAAGAAACGCAAGAAACGCGCGGGAAGTTTTCAGCTTACAGCTGCTGTCCGCTGTTGTATGTTTCTCCGGTGCTGCCATACTTTTATGTTAAGTTTTGTTTTGTAAACATAGACGGCTGGCAATAGTTGCCACCTTTTTAAGTTTAAGTTTGAATTTAAACGACAAGTTATTAAACAAAAACAACAATATTCAATTATAATTTCTATATAGAAAATACTTTCGTCATATTATGCTCATCAATTCAACAATTTGGCAGTGCGAAGCTACTGGTCGTGATTTTCTTACCTACGACGAAGCCTTACATAGTGAAAGATCTGCTCGCAAGAAAATGGAACAGTTTAAAGAGATTTTAAGACCACCAGCGTTGCTGGTTATTGAGAATGCCAAACAATCAGCCATTAAGACGCTCAATAATATAGTCATAAAATTCTTAAGACAACGCTATTTCTACAATGAAGAAGTTACTGTTGCCAATACAAAGAAACCGACACTATACAAAGTAGTGGAAATTATACCACCCAAAGGAGGAGGCGCACTTAATATGAATGAAGTGTACGATGAAACAGATTTAATAAAATATCGTTTGCGTCCAGTTGATCCAAGTAGCAATCAAGGAGATATTGAAGTTTCCTTCGATAAAGTTCGTCGACAACGTATGGAACTCACAAAAGAGAATATGGGAATGTTTCTTAGAAATAATGTCACACGTGTCGATGGTTTATTATGTCCCAAACCTGAATCATTTAAACGTTATGTCACCGATCGAAATATTACATTTTCAAGTATTTTCATTGGTAAGATGCCACGCTTTACTCCGGCAAAAATAAGAAAACCAGCTGATGATGGTAAGAAACAATCAACTTTGAATAAATATTTAGTAAAGAATAAAGCAGAAGTGGCTGGCGGTGGTGGTGCTGGTGGTGGTGAAAAGTCAAAGAAATCCGATGCAACAGTTGCTAAGACAACAAAATCTCTTAAAGAAGAAATGGGACGAGTACGACGTGAAAGGCAAGAGAAAAAATTGGCTGAACAGGAACGAATACGACATGAAAAACAAGAGAAAATGGTTGAACAAGATCGTTTGAAACGTGAAAAATTGGCCGAACAGGAACGTGAAAAAGCTGAACTAATGGAGCGTATTGAAAGTGATTGCAGAAAATTACTAACCAAGAATGACGACCTTGAACGTGACGATCAAAAGCTTTTGCCCATATATAAAAAAGTTGAAACTCTATTGCCCACACCTTTGATAGGCGACGCATTCATGCTACGTGAATTTATGCATTCCTTCACCAACTTGATGACAGGGATAAATGTATTCCACAATAACCTAAGTTTTTATGAAATGACACGAGCCTTTACGACACGAGAAGTGGCTGGACCACTGTCTAATATACTACTGGTACTATTGGGTACATTGTTTGATTTACAAAAGGAAGAGGAAGAAGAATGTTCAGTTGCTTATCGAAAAAATGCTCGAAGCGATTCGGAACAACATCAATGTATGAGTGAAGCTGCACGATGTCATTTCTTTGCGGAACAATATTTTTCATTTAAAATTAATGAACTGCCACTGGATGCTCTGACACTGAGTGAAGTATTACGTTTGCATTTCCTGTCCTCGGGTTCAACGGTACATGAACGTACGGAACGCTGGCGTATAATGTATCGTAATGGTTATTCATCAAGTGAAGATCCAGGACTCTTATTACGTATGCAGAATGCACATATTTTACGTTCATTGAAAATGTATCCAATCTATCATTTTCCCTTCCGGGATATTATGCGTATTGTACGTTGTTTAATGGCTCAAATATTGACATATTCGGGTGCCATCAATTTAATAGAAGAACGTATGGACGAATCGGCCCAGGCACGCATAGAATTAAGGAACATAATTCAAGTAGAAAATCGACGTCTTGCAGCGGTCGAGGCTCAACGTCGCAAGATGAGCAATGAATTCAATCAACAATGCATGAATGATGACATCAAAGATGATCCAGACAAGAAACAAGTACTTAATCAGAAATTAAATAAGAAAATCGAAGAGATGTTGGCTCAATCAAATCATGAGCATCGTAAACATGAACAGCAAGTGCAGAAATTGAATACGGCTTTGTTTAACTTCTTGGTGTATCTTGGCATGGATCGTGCCTATCGCAAGTACTATGTCTTTGAATCAATACCAGGTTTATTTGTGGAACATCCACCTGAATCAATGGATACATGTCTAGAAAATCCACCAATTAATGATGTTATGATAGATTCGGCTAATCATGAACATGGAAAGTTTCCAAGTAATCGTAAAGATTTACGCACTTATCTCCTTAAAGTTTATAAATCAAATAATACGAAGCAGCAGCAAACAGGATCATCATCATCATCACAGGAGAATAAAGAGAATCAAGAACATCGTGTAAATGGTTTAACAAATGGCAACCAAGAAACAGGCTCGCCAACAGCAACAGCTGCACCTGTAGTTAATGGTGATGTTGTTACTGATATGGAGGTAGATGATGAATCCGAAGCTCCTGTTGCTACTGGCCCTCCTACTCAATATCAATTATTTATGTGTACTGGTGACAAACGAAACTGCATTGTTCATGATGAACGTAATAAGGATCGTCAGCGCTGGGCTTATCTATATGAGAAAAAAGATATTGATGCGCTCATTGATTCATTGAATCCATATGGTTTCCGTGAATCAGAACTACGTCAACAATTGCAGAGCTTACGTGCTTTGATTGAGAAACATGTTGCCCAGTGTCCGGTTGAGGTCTTGTCTCTCGACGATAACAGGAAAATACAAAGGTTCAAGACAGTTATGGCAGCAGAGACACAACGTAAATATAGTAAAGCCAATTTTGGTCTAAACAATGTCTCTGATCTCAATGAAGTCATGCGTTATAACCTTATCGAGCGTATACTTCAATTAGAGACTGAAATGTATACTGGTGATTTGGGCCGTTTGAAAGTCAAGGATATGCCAAAATGGCGCAACGATTTGAGTTCATACAAATATGATCCACAAACAAAGCTACAATGGGGCCATGGTAATAACACAAGCCGTCAAAATGCTGCTGGAACTACAACAGATGTTGACAACAATATTGATTCAGATGGCGAAGGAGGTGATGGTATGGAAACGGATACTAATGTTCATTATACAAATAAACCATTCTGTGATCCAGGCTGGAAACTGGGACCATCACTTGAAATGGATTCTGAGGATAGTGCTGATGATACTGAGATGCCAATGCATGAGTCGGAAGAATTACGTAAGAATGTACACAACTTGGCTTCAGCCTTGCTACAAGTTGAACAAGGCATTGAGCGTCGTTTCCTGAAGGAACCATTCGGTGTAGCGAACGAGACAAATAAAGAACGTGCAGAACAGAAATTGCGTGGAAGCGTTCATCGTCTCAAACAGTGGGAAATATCACTTATGGAGAGCACTAGTTACTCCCAGGTGTTTCTGCATTTAAATATCCTTCATGATTGCATCGTTTGGTCACGTTCCACAAATAAATCACAGTGCCAGGTATGTCGACGTGGTACTGATCCAGAAAAAATGTTACTTTGTGATGAGTGCAATGGTGGCACACACATGTATTGTATGAAACCAAAAATGAAAACTGTACCGGATGGTAATTGGTATTGCCAGCGTTGTGTCAAGCGTCTGGGTCTGCAGAACAACACAGCAGAAGATAATAAAAAGAAGGAGACCCAGAAGCGTAAACGTAAATTCATTGTGGAGGAGGAAGAACCAGAAAATGATACACAACCAGAAGAAGATCAGGAAGAGGAAATAGCGGACAGTGAGAGTGTAGCATCATCAACAGTATCGTCTAAAACAAAAGCGAGACGTTCGTCGGGAAGGCGCTCTGGTCGTCGACTTAAATCCAAAGAAATCGAAGAAGCTTTAGTAAGTGAGGTTGATGAAGATGATGATGAAGAAGAAGAAGAAGAAACAGAGATAACCAATAATGATGAGGCAGCTGAAGATGAAGAAGAGTTGGATAACGATAATGAAGATGATGATGCAGATGAGGATGAAGAAGATGACGAGGATGAGGATGAGGAAAATGAATCAAGTGCTGAGGACAACGAAAGGTGAATTGATTTTTTCTTTTTTTTTTTACTTTAATTCAAATTCATTTTAATAAATATTTGCATTCCCCCTACATTTAGCGTTGGAAATGTGTGCTTGGTTTGTTCCTATGATGGCAGTGATTTGACCTGTGCTCGTTGCAAAGTCTCATACCATTTAGAATGTGTTAATCTTAAACGACAGCCACGTCATGAATACATCTGTCATACATGTAAAACTACCGAGAATAAAAAATCTAAAGGAAGACCACATAATGGTAAGTTCAATTATATAATCCCCACCATTTATTGCGGGAGTTGCTTTTTATATTTCGGGAACGGTGGCAATTTTAGTGTTGCTACGTGTTATAGCCTAAAAATACTCGATATATGATATTCTTCAACAATCTCAACAAGAGAAGAGAAGAGATCGTGGCCGCAGTTCGCTCATCGAATAATGCCAAATTGTTTATTCAGACACCATCAAAGCTGTGCGTGAATTGATATAACAAAATCGACATATAACTCAACGTGAGAATGATGCATCCCTGGGCATTAGTTCCACCAGTGTACATTCAATATAAGCAATTGGTTGTCAAGAGACAATCGATAAAAGGAAGACTTGGATCAATTGGTTCAAAGAAAAGCTGAAGAAATCCTACAGCTGCGGTGATTCGTGAAATTGTGTCAATCGACGAATCTTGAATCTATGCGTATGAGCCTGTATGAGTCTTCAAAGACAAGTCAAATACAACAAAAGTTGTTCGCAAACGAAGCACTTTGATGCAAATGGTCGGCTGACAAGTGACCACATTTTTCTAGGTGAACCGATTTTGATGATTCTTTTTTAATTGGGAAGCTGGTGCTTGTCATGTGGTCGCATATAAATTTGATCAAGATCTGACCAGTAGTTATCTGTTTGTTACCTCAGAACTTTTATTGAGGTGAACCGATTTTGACGATTCCTTTTCTATGGGAAAGCCGGTGCTTGTCATGTGGTCCCATAAAAATTTGATCAACATTTGATCAGAAGTTTTTGGGTTATCCTTAATAATGCGCGTTCCATTTGAGCTACTAAAATGTTCTTGTCAGCAACATGGGACGGTCAATTCTGAATGATATACAAACATTTGTTTGATAGAAATGTTCAATGACTGTTCTCACATATCGGTGGCTCACACAAGATACTTCTTTTTAGCACCCAAAACGTCGAATTGAAGGGGATGATCTTACCGTGTAATCCTGATTTAGCACCCAATGACTTCTTTTTGTTTCCGTACATCAAAAACAAATTGCCCCGTCAATGTTTGTACAAAAGAATGGTAAAGTGTATTGATTGATATTCATGGAGAATATTTTGAAAGACCCATTTCCTAAGAATAATGTTTGTACTTCATATTCCCAAAATATAAAAGGCTTCAATTAACTTTTACTTTAATTGAATAAATATTAATAATTTTTTTATTTTTTAATGAAAGAAACCGACGATGATGATGATAGCAATGAGCCACTGTCGAAACGACCACGTCCCTCCAGAAGTTCTTTACGCAATTCGCTTACAAATGGGAATGACAACAGCCGAAATAATAATAACAATAATAATAGCAACAACAATAACAATCATCGACGTTCAAATCGTCGAACTAACGAAAATCTGCCACTGAATAGTTCAGCACTATATGAATTACTTGAGACAACAATGAAACATAATCAAGCCTGGCCATTCCTAAGACCAGTGACGCAATCTGAAGTTCCCGACTATCATACAATAATTAAAACACCCATGGATTTGTCAAAAGTCAAATCGAAATTGAATATGGGTAAATATCAACTGAATGAAGAGGTTTTAAACGATATACAAATGATATTCCGTAATTGTCACGAATACAATGAAGAGAATAATGAAATATATGTGTAAGTAAAAATATATTCTGTTCTTTTGAAAGCTATAACAATACAATTCTAATTGGGGTTTCTATTTGTATTGTGCAGAGCGGGTTCAACATTGGAGCGTTTTGTTATGGAACGTTGCAAGGATTTACATTTAACTTTTCGCCCAAGTGAAATGAATGCAACAACCACAACAACAACACCAACAAGTTAAAATTTGCTATTTTTCAAAACACAATCCACAACTCAGTAAATAATATAACTAATATTGTATCTAAATTAGGTGATCATCATGCGATCAATCTATCGAACAAAGGTTCTTTCATTTTGGTCAATAGTAGCAGCATGTAGAAAACCAATTATGTAGTTTGTTTAATGTTATTTTTAGAAAGTTTTTATATTTTGTAATTAGTTAGAAAACAACAACAAAAGCACATATAAAAATTATTATAGTAAAGAAGATTTGTTTAAATTTAAAATTATGTTAATTGATAATTATACCATTGATAATAAGAAGTCTAAAACCTGTTTAAATTAAGTCATCGTCGTCGTCTTGGTCGGTTGTCTTCATCAGTTTACCAATATATAAAGCTTAGCAGCTCCTACTATCATATACTGAATACTACTTACTACATAAAACAATGTTAAATAATTTATTATTTCACATTTATTACTACTAACTACTTATCAAAAAGCTAATTGCTTTAAACAAAAAGATTTACTTAATAAATTTTGATTTTTAAAATAATTAAAAAAAAAATAATGATAATAAAAATTATATATCTAAAATAAGGCATCTGTAAAATAAAGAAATACACAACAACAACAACAACAAAAGGAATGCAATAAAAATTCATTTACTTAATCAGAACTCAGAAAGAATATTTTTAATCTGCTATTCTACACTCATCTAAAGAAATCTTATTCAAGAGAGTAGTTAACTCTTAACTCTTACAGTACTTCACTAAATCTTCTCTGAAAATTAATGATAGAAGATAAAGGCTGAAAGAAGCCTCTGATTTGTAAGAAAATCTGAAAGACTAAATGTGTTTTTTTGGAAGAATTTAGATTTTACTGATAAAAGGAAGTTCAAACAAAGCTCTTCTTTTGACAAATATAAAATAGGTTGTCAAGCACGACTTGGTTGCTGATGGATCTGAAACACTATGTTTTATAGAGGGAGCTATGAATTATAAATGTACCAAGACATTCTTAAGAAAAATTTCCACCAATGTAAGAAATAACTGGGTACTTTTGTAATGACTTGTCCAAATATTGTGTATTTTAAAATGAATAATCGATACAACAGCCTAGAGTTTAGATTTTAATTCCATAAAATATAAGAAGAAAGTTGTGAAGCGTATTTGAAAAAGAAACATAAATCTAAAAACAAAAACAAAACGACCCAATAGAAACTGTTAGCCCAATAAAAAAGTACTCGAATTTCTAAGAGTTAAAGTTTGTGCATGAGGTTTATAGTCTGATTGTATATGAAATACAAATCTTATAAAAGAAGGTTCACAATGGAAACATGTATCTTAACAAGAATGTTGTGAGGAGCTTCGAGAGTTGCACTGCCAAGAGTCCCAACATGCCTCTGGTGTCGCCACATTGTTATGATATTAAAAGAATCATTATAATTCTGAAATTATCAAATAATAATAAGGATATCCACAAAAAAAAAGCAGTCTATTAAATAAATAATAATATTAAAAATTGAAATGCGAAAGATTATATGAATAACGAGAAGGGTGGGAGCTAGTCACCGCATCATTGCAGCCTCAGTTGGATTGTATAAATAGAGAAGCGAGAGGATTCTGGTATTTATTAATTTATATTTTACTTTCTTAGGAGAAATGTCTGTAATTTCTTGTCTTTATTTCTTTAGACTATCCATGAGTCAACATTTCATTCATCAATAAATTATTACAATAAAAGATGTCCTATATAAATGATTTCTCAACTCTTTAATCTGTCCAGTTGAGAATCTTGATTTACTTTACGGATATCTGTCTCAGTTTATTTTATATCAGTATATCAAAACACCTTTTGCTTGATGTTTAGGCATTTCCGCTACTGTAATATACTTTTCATTCCATTAAATAATATGAATTTCAATTGATCCATTATTTGGCCCCATAAAGACACTAGAGACAAAGGAAATTTGTCAATCAATGACTAAGCCTGATTTGGTATTACTCAATCAACATTATGGTGAAGAGCAGTGGTTTTTAAGCTGTGGATTGGAGTACGCCTAGAGTTGTAATCAAATGAAAATAAAAATACGATTTAAATGTGTTTTTGTCTTCATATTTTTCTTTCTTTAATCATTGATGTTGTATGTATATGATATTCACAATTATCGTAATATCTTAAACCATATACGCCTATCTTTTCATTCATTGTAATACAGATGACATTAACTGTGTTAATACTTTGTTATTTTTATATATCATGTATTTTTTTCAATTTCTTTTTCTCCTTCTCTCTACATTTTTCATTCTTTACTGATTATTAAAGTACATCATCAAGATCATCATATAATAATAGTAATAATAATATTTAATAATATATAATTTTTAAATTAAAATTTTATAAAACTAGGATTAATTTAAAAAAAAAAATTATATAAATATGTATTTTTTTTTTCAGAGATTAGAGTATACTTTTTTATATAATATATCTTCGCAGTACAAATTTTATTTAATTACTGACAAAGCTAATATAATCTTAATCCTAGTAACCTACATATAAGTCGGTTTAACTTTCCTCGTATATATATGTCATAATGTATTGGTATCATCATCATCATCATTATGTCTTGACCTGACAAATACTGTGTATATTAAAATGTTTTTTTTTTATAAATTTTTTATCATATGATGGAAATGATTGCTTGATAGATTGATTCTTTGATTCCTAATGTGTCATTATATATAAATTTTACACACTAAGTGCAGTTTCTCTTTTTCTCCTAGTATTGTATGATGAATGATTTTATTTGCGCGCTAAACTGGTGCGACCAATTTGTGTTTTATTTATTTGATTTGCACATTCGTTGATTGAAGACCGATTGGGAGTCCGTTGTCTGGCGACACAGACACTATTGTTGCCATTTGTTGTATTGTTGGTGTTGTTATTGTTACTATAACTCATATTATTATTGGTTTCACCATTATTATTATTAGTCTCAAGATGTTTATGTCCCTTGGTTCCATTGCAATTGGAAGTTGATGGTGGTTCATCGATTTGAATATGAATTGAGTCTTCTAGTTCATCATTAGTATCGTCATCAGTAGTTAGGGAATCGGAAAAATCACCATTCTTTGATGCCAATTCGACTTCATCGTCGTCATACGTATCATCATCATCATCATCATCATCACTATCAACATCATCATGTTCAGAATCAGTAAATTCATCATGAGTACTGCTACTGCTACTATTACTACGAGAACTGCATTCAATTTCTTCATGATCATTTTGATTTTCATTATCATTAGCAGCATCATCATCATCAGCATCACTATCTGATTCATTACTGGTAAGATTAACATCATGCAGCACTTGCTCATCATCATCATTATCACTATTGGTATTATTGGTCGTTTGAGATAACATGACTTCATGATCATCATCATCAATATCATCATGATTAAGCTCCTCATCATCATCATCATCAATGTCATGTTCATCTTCATCATCATCTTCAGTATCATCTTCAGTTCTACTACGTTTGGCATGGAGTGCTGCATTTGTGCGTCTTCTTTTATGGCAAAATTTTCGCTTGCGTGGTCGGAACTGTTGCTCTTCCACTAATGGCCTAGTGCCACCATTATGTGTTAGATGTACGGCACTGCTGCTATTGTTGTTATCTAAGACATCAGTTTCTGAAATTGAAAACAATTTATTGTTAACTGTTCCTCAAATGTGTTTATTTAAACAAGAATCAATGACACCATGGTGGAGAACTGTAGTTCTTAATCAGTTGGTGGGTTTTTGGGGGCACTACAAAGGGTTTTAGTTGACAAAATCAGGCACGTATGACTTACAATGCCTAGAATTAGGATGGGGTCCGCGGAAACATATTGTTTACGAAAAAGTCCGTGGAGTACATAGATGAGATTAGACTAGAGAAAAAGGAGGTGAACTATTCATCTCGTCACTTCGCCTCAAGAGTCTGCAATTTCCGTTCTGTTTCTAGGTTCCCTAGGAATCAGAGTCTAATCGAAATAAGTCCATCATCAGTGCCTTTTTTGTTGCTCCTTTTCATAATATAATCTGCATTAATCCTTGGTCGTGAAATGGAGAGGAAAAACTGTGTTGAATGCAGTAACTCCCTCCCCCACATAAGCTTCAATAAAATAACGATAACTAATTCAAGGAGTGACAGTTGTGGTGGTGGTGGTTGTGATTGTTAGCTTACTATATCATGATAAGCGTACGCACACATGACCTGTCAATTGTGTATTGTTGACACTCGGCAAACAACAATAACTCAGTTGTCGTCGTCCTACAAGTGTCAAAACCATGTTTGTTAACAATAAAAGTGCTTGATTTTATTTGCCTTAAGATTTGTGCCCTTGTGACTTGACTTGAGCCAATTGTCAGTTGGTCATAAAAATGTCTTGGAGCTTGTTGGCATTCATCCCTGCATTTTTGTATTTCTCGAAAGTCATAGCACTCGGTATTCCCCATCAATATGGACAATTGTCTATTATATTGCAACAATTGGATACACTTCATGTGCATTTACGTAATGCTTCAGATGCCGAGAATCCTTTGATGGACTATATACTCAAGCAGGAAAATTGTGCTGTGTCTGTTAGCTTCATGAATCATCTACCACCATCATTATTTAAAAATCGTCGTCATAATTTCTTCTTATATTTGAATATCTTGGAATTGTTTACACGACGAAAACAATTCACGAATCACGGTGGATATTATTTCTTTGCTTTCAAAGAGTTCTTAACAGAAGAAGGGACACTACTACTACTTCGTATTGCTGAAGAACTTTGGCAAGAACATTCATTATATAAAATTTACTATATATTCCCGGAAGAAAGAATCTATTTCTATAATCCTTTTTGGAATCGTACAAATGGATTGGGTTCTCTAATAAATGCGGATAGAAATGGCAATTCTATGGCGAATATCCTGAATAATCTTTATAAATATAGTATTCGAATATATATGTTTGATGGTGTCTACTCAACCATATATGGTGATCCAATAAAGCAACAAGTGCATAATGTAACTGGTCCTGATAGCAAGGTATTGGAGTTATTGAGTCTTAAGATGAATTTCACCATTCATTTTCAATGGCCAGATGATGAATTCTATGGGTAAATATATAAATTCATTTAGTATAATATATACATAATTCTTCTTCTCCTTCCATTTAAGGGCTCGCCTGGAGGATGGCTCTTTTAATGGTGCCATTGGTCGAATTTTAAATAATGAAATGGACATCATTTTCACTGGGTTTTTCATCAAGGATTATCTAACAACTGACATTGAATTCAGTGTAGCTGTTTATATGGATAAACTGTGCTGTTATGTCCAGAAAGCAAAACGCATACCACAATCTATACTTCCACTATTTGCAGTACAACCTGATGTCTGGTTAGTCTTCATTCTGGTGGGCTTTGCTAGTGTTCTGATGTGGCTTTGCATTCGGGGACTTAACTCATACTTAAATATTGCCAGCATCAAGTCATCATTGGTTGCCATATTATCGAAAAGCAAATGGAATCAATGTAAACGTATTTTTGTGGACACTTGGGTAGTATGGGTTCGTGTCAATATTAATCAATTACCACCATTTCACTCGGAGCGAGTATTTGTTGCCTCTTTGTGTTTGGTCAGTGTTATCTTTGGTGCTTTGCTGGAGTCCAGTTTGGCCACTGTCTATATACGGCCCTTATACTACAAAGACATTAATACACTCAGCGAATTGGATGATTCTAATCTAAGGATTTATATTAAGCATCCTGCATTCAAGGATGATCTCTTCTATGGTCATAGCTCAAAAGTATATCAGAATCTGGACAGTAAAATGTTTCTTGTTGCTGAATATGATGATCGTTTGATCAACATGATTTCAAGACTTGGACGTTTCGCTGGTGTCACACGTTCAGCAGCCCTTATGCTGAGTGATATTCGTTACATTATGTTGAAGAAAGTACACAAAATTCCCGAGTGTCCAAAGGACTACAATATAGCTTATATATTGCGACGGCATTCACCGTATTTGGATGTCATGAATATCCTACTATTGCGTATGAACGAGGCCGGCTTAATAAATGAATGGATTAATGAAATGGAAGAGCAAGCCAAGGTATCTGTATATTCTAATCCGGAATTAGTGGCAGAATCGACATACATATGGAAAGAACTCAAACTAAATGATGTTCAATTGGCTTTCTATGCACTATTTCTGGGATGTGTATTTGCTTTACTGGTGCTCTTCTTGGAATGGATTCAAAGTGTGTATTTTGCCAGAAGATGTAAAGTATCTTTAGCATAGATAACTAGATTAATACGAAATATGTACATACCTGATAAACTATCAGTTGATTCTGTTGAACTATCCAGCGTTGTCAGAGGGTAGGAATTTCTGTTTGTTGGATTGGCCACAGGCTGAGCACGGCCTAGTGCTGCTGCTGAGGTTGTGGCACGTTCCTCAATATTATTATTATTATTACTACTACTATTATCCATTTCGAAACTTTCAAGCCAACATAGCATACGAGTAGGACTCGAGTACAAGCGATTTCGGTGATTTGCTCCAGCTGGAGTGGTCAAGCATGATGATGATGGCTGTGTAGTATTGAGTGATTGAACTGGTGAATTTGTGCGCACACGATGCGGCATTCTGCCACGCGTTGTCGTAGATCCCTTGATGGCCAAACGTAGGAGAGCTCGATGTTTCTTAGAAATTAAATATGAAATTCGATTGGGATACGCTTGTAAGCTGGAATCACTTTGATGTGAAGATTCATTGGCCGATGTATCATTCGCATTGGCAACACCAGAAGCATCTGATTCATTGACACTTACACCACCAGCGTAGGCAGAACGTGATTCCACGGAAAAATTGGAACTATCGGTTTCCCAGTCTTCAAGTTCACGTTGCACGAGTGAATCAAAAAATGCTAGCATATGAGGATCTTCTTCGGTATTGCGATTGTTAAATTCCTGTGAGATTTCAGACATTGAGTTATGTGTATAGAGTTCACGCGTTTTGGGGGCTGTCGGTGGCTTGGTAAGTAAATCACCAGACCAGTCTTTTTGTTTAAATGGACTCCACAACTAAATAGAGAGAAAAAAAAAGATAAAAATCGATTAATAAAGAGACTGGGGAATCACTTAACTTCCCTATAGCGAGAGCAATTTGGACTAGTATAATGAAGCCGTTAAGACTGGACATAGGGGATAGATTGGAGTCTGATGTACTTACTTTGATAATTTTCTCTACGCCTGATGAGGCGATTAAGCAACGTTGACGATTATAACGAACTTGATTGACAATCGAACGATGGCCATATAATACCATATCAGCTGAATCCACCCATTGCGCTGTGCTATTTACTATAAAAATATCTTAATTATTAGGGATCAACAATAATAATCATAATTGATTGATGGGCTTACAGTCTACATCTTTCAAGCGCCAGACATATAGATTAAAATCATCAGAACCTGATAATATTAATTCATCATCTGGTCCAGCAAAACTGCAACTCTTCATGGTGCATGAGTTAAAGTAATCAGTGTGGAAGAATGTACACACTGGATCCTTGGAATTGGTATTATAGAGTATTGGTGGCAAACGACGATGCAAGGTGAGAATATTTTTACCACTTGCATTGAAGCGGACACTCATGCAGCTTGGATATTCCGTTAAATATTTATATTGGATCACAGGTCTAAAAACATATGCATATATAATTTTAATTAAAAAAACAGATGTTATAAATATTAGTGACTTACTCATCATAATTACGCATATCCCAGAGTAGAGCGCCACGCGTTGAATTAGCACTTATCAGATAGTTACCATTCAATGGATGAAATTCTACTGCATTGAAGGGCAAACCAAATCTGGCTAAGACAAGAGGTTCATTATCTGGAGAACGCATATCATAGACCAAGAGGTCACCATCTTCTGTGGCGGTGCTAACTAAATTGTTTGAGGTTTTGTCCACTGAAAGACCATAAATTGGACTTACATGGACAAAGTAGTTGAGAGTTTTACGACTGCAAATGGATATTATTATTATTATCAATCTTTAGATCAATTACATTACTTACGTCTCAAAATCATGCTTAAGCAAAGCTTCATCATTGCCTCCGGAAAACACTGTTGAATTGGAATTATCGAAACCCAAACAGAAAATGTTACTTGCATGCTCTCCACGCATAGCTATAGGTTTTCCAACATTCGACATAGATTTCTCCATGTTCCAGATGAGCACTCGTTTGTCATCGCCACCTGAGGCCAAATATTCACCACCATTCGAGAATTCTAAGGCATTAACACAGCCCCAATGACCATTGAGATTTCGTTGATAAAGACTTTTGGCAAATAACAAACGTTCCCTATAAATGGTGGCCTCATAATGCCAACTATCACGACGAAAGTAATTTTCACGCAGCAACAGTTGCTTGCAAAGATTGGAGCCTGCATGAACATCCATGATGTCTTCAGACAACACCAAGAACACAGTAAGCTGGGGCTATGGAAATAATATTTAGTTTTATATTGAAATTC
The DNA here is from genome assembly GCA_037043315.1 of Amiota communis. NCBI lineage: Eukaryota > Metazoa > Arthropoda > Insecta > Diptera > Drosophilidae > Amiota > Amiota communis. Next base: position 1,986,938 of record JBAMAV010001191.1, on the reverse strand, counting down.
ACTTAAATCAAATTACAACAGTAAACAGTTGAGATGATGAGATGCTACTTGCCGGAAAAGTGTTCTTTCGTATAAATTTAATTACAAATTTATGAAATTGTCCTCGTTGTAAAGTCTATAACTCCCCTATTGACACTCCACTCTTTTCTTTCTTGATTTTCTTTTATTATAATTTTTAGTTTTTTTTTTTTTGTTTTGAATATTCAAGCCACCGCAACTTCAAAGCATAAAAATGGAGTATCTGGAAGTACTCTCCTCCACTAGTATATACTAATGCTTCGAAGTTACAACATATTCATTTCATATGCCTTTTGATTTATCTTGATCTTGATGAATTGCATTTGTAAACTGTTTAGCACGTCCTCGTCGCCGTCTCCAAATAGTCTATTAGAAAATTCAGGTGTTTTTTTCTTTTAATTATTGTATTATTGTTAAAATCGAAACAGAATTTTCTTGCCTATTATTTTTCTACGAGTACTATAAAAAATTTCTTTGTTTCAAATACACAAATGTGTTTATACTATTGTTTATCTGACTAACTGACTGACGACTGCTGTCATTGTTTGTTTGCTATATGAAAATAATAAATATAATTTACTTACTTTTCTTGAACCGGGTTTTGATTCCTTGAAAGATGGACAAATAGACAGACGCAAAGCAGCACAATATACATAAGTTGCCACTGTACTCAATCACTCACTCACTTGCTCACTTACTCACTTCACTATATACTTGCAATACAATAAAAACTATATACTACTATGAAAATGAAATGAAATCGAGTTGATTACTTACACCTCCAGATAAACAGCTGAACAGCTCAACAGCACAGCTGTTGCGCACCGTGGAACAATAATGACAAATGCTTAAGAAAACGAATATGGAAATGAAAATGTGTGTACACATATTGATTCTTTGTATGGGTGTTGTATGGTGGTTGTTGGACAACTTCCCTTAATAAAGAGTTGAACAACTCAGCAGATTATAATGCACTGTGTAAAATAATGTTGGAAAATGTATAAATGTAAAAAGTTTGTACAATAAATATTGACATTGACCAACATACAATAGTACTTTGTAATATTATAGTGTGTTCAGACAGCGAGTTCGGATTGTGCGAGTTCTTGTTACCCGTTTTTTGACACCGTGTTCTGAGGTGCGAGTTCTGAGCAGCTGTTTTTTGTTTTCATTACACACAAAAATGCACAAATGGAAAGTTGTGGCAATTGTGAGAAATAAAAATTTAAATTTTGTGAAAAATACATGATTTAGAACATTTTGCAGTGTATGCACATAGTTCTAGCATTTGCCTTTTTCATTCCTGTTACGTATTTTGTTAATAGATTACAAAAAAAATTGCATTTAGTATATTCCTTCAATATATTGTCTGCCATCATCATCAGCTGTTTAGAGCCGCGCAACAAAAAGAAAGAACAAGACTATCGACAATCACCTAAAAGAGTCCAAATTTTACCAACACTTTTTAGACTGACCATGCCAGACCAGCGGGTTCTGGCAGAACAACAACTACAAATTTCATTCATTTTCCCTGTGGTTGTTGTAATTTGAACTCGAGATCTCGTGCGAGTTCTGCCAGAACTCGAGTTCTGCTCTGTCTGAATGCATTATTATATTGCATGTGCTTTACATAACAAGTTTGTTAAGGTTCCAGAGAGTTCAATCAATATATGTACATAATTATACAAAACTATGACATCTAATTCTTAGAATCATCCGACTCCTGTCATTCATATAATTACAACCTTTATAGATGAGTATATCTTTCGGACATTCTATTTATGTATTTCATTCCCAACTACAATTTCATTCCTTGCTATACTACTATATTACATAGAATGACGGACTGATATCTTTGCAGTATCAATATTCCATAGGCTATGTTGAGATCATTGGACAAAGGAGCCAGTAAATCTTTCTAGTTTTCATTTCTTTCGCCTTAACATGGGTCTTCCAAGTAAGTCTTCGATACTAGGTATTTGACTATATCGTTTTGTGGTACAGTGGAGCTGTTCAATGTTACTGGAGGATCATTTCCATGCAAATACAATATTTATTTCATAAAACAACGGTTTAAAACTGTCTACACAATACATACAATATATACATATTTATAGAGAAGAAGGTCTAAGTAGCCAGTGCTCTTTTATTAGTTAATAACGTTTGGTAAACTTTATTATCTTTATTAAAATAAACAAATAAATATTTATAGCCCTTAATATAATATCCTGCAATCCCGCCAGTCTGAGTACAGACTATCTCATAAACACAGGTACAAAATTTTTACCTAAGATGCAGGAAACCTGAAAGTATATGTAGACGATTAGAAATTGGGGTGAGTCTCAAATCGTACTATATATTTTCGGCTTAAGAACATATAATATGGTAGTGCCGACAAAGAGAGTCTATCAAATATCTCAAAATAGAGAAAAATCTGAATCTAGAAGAGGGCCATGCTCCACAAGGAATGCGATTGGCTGGAAGATGAAAAAGTAGTTTTAATTACATACAATTCAGGGAACTCGATATCTTTTGAATCGCTAAGATTCTAATACTTACTAGAGCTTAGTAGGCCTATGGCAACAACATTGAGATGGGCTTCTTAAGTTCTTACTAGATGAATTGCCGACAAAAAAAAGTCAAGCAAACAAATGTATAAAAACAGATCAGAATGGAGAAAATTAAGAGAATCTAAAGGAGGTCTATGTTCAACAATGGATGCGATTGTCTGGAAAAAGAAGAAGTAATTTTAATTACATACGATTAAGAAAACCTGAATCAACCTTTGTGCCCGGCGGCTTGGGACTCAAGTTTTTGGCTAAAATTTCAAATTTTAATGTTTATCGTCGTAATCTGAAGATCCCTGTGAATTGTTATGTTTTTAACATACTACTTTTTACAAAGCAGTTACCCACAATTGAAATTCATGTGTCCAAACAGGTATTGTTTTTTAAAAAAACAAAAGCATGTTAGGAGCATTTTTATTTTAGTAAGTAAATCTAATCTCATCAATATGTCATTGATATATGTATCTAGTAAATAAAATACAAAATTTCTCTTTTAATCTAACTTCATTTTGGAATTGATAAAAATTGTCACATATAGAGAGATTTTTGTACGCAAAAATTCAGGAAAAAAAAAGGAAATCTATTAAAAAATTACGGTGAACAATAATTTTTCGGCTTTACAAATTTTATAAATGTATCTACATTATCGCAATTAAACAATATACAACAAACACTAAATATGCAAGACGAGAAACCCGACAAAAAAATGCCCTTTTGTAAGTATTTTGTCCAAAGTTTAAGCTCTCAACAGATTATAATAGATATAGATAATTCCAGTACCAGAAGAAACTCTGCGTATACAAAGGGTTGGTGTCTATCTAAACGATTTGAAGGATCGCCTACGTGATTTGCGTCATCAGCACGATGAGGTTATATTGCATTCCGTCGAGATCATAAAAGAGATAAATGATGTGTCATCCACATTATGTATCACGGATCCATTAACTCCTGAAAATCGAGAGAGTCTGACCAAGATTAAGCGTCTAATACGAGAATTTGAAAATTTACATCCCTCGCGGACAAATACCTTAGTACCGCTGCCAGTCGAAAGTGGACGTGTCGAGATTAAGAAATTATTGGAAAATTTCGAAAAACTGAACGAAAGTCAAGTGTTGCGTGAAAGCCTATTATATTTTAAACGTGCCAAAGAATCTTTCGAGAAAATTGATAACTATTTGGAGAAATTAAGTGCAGGAGGCGGTGTTGGTGTTGGTAATAGTAGCGATACCAGTAATAGCAATACTTTGGTATCGAATCCACTTGAGAAATCTCCCGTAACTCCACATAGTATCCGTGAGAAAATCAATATGTTCAATAAGGCAGTTGGAGGTGTTGGAAATCAATTCTCTTCCTGTTGTAGCAGTGCTACAAGTCTTGATGTCTATCATTCAGCTGAAGAGCTCAAAATACAACAGGATTTAAACTCACCAACATATCAGTCTGGCTATGAAGGTGATGTAGACAGTGAGATTGAAGTACCCAGAGTCGAAGGCGCTGAATCGCTAATAGGTCTAGGCGAATAAAGATATGGTATAACATAGATATAAGTATTACATAGATTTATGTCTTCTTTGCAATTGAACCAAAAAAAAGAAAATCAGTTTAAGATAATAAAAATAGTAGTTACTATTTGAGTAAGACTCATCCTCTACTAATATGATGATGTAAAAATGTTTGTACACTTTTTTCCTTAAATTTCCTAATAATTATCGTATTAAAAACGACGCCCGAAAATGTTTCCTAAAATATTCTACACTCTAAGATCTTAAGTAGGAAGTGTGAGCCGATTTGAAGAATTTGCCGATTTTGATGAGTAAAAATATGAAAATTTAACCAAAACTGGAACCCACTTGTGTGAGACCCAGACAAGTGAAGTTCCACCCTGGGCACGCATTTTAGCGGTAACGCTTAGCTTTGTGTAGCTGACTAAGGCATGTAGCACAGTCCAAGCAGCCACCTATGTGAGGGGGAAAATTGATTAAATTTATATTGATAATTAATAGAATTACTTACCAGTAGAGCACTGCCTGTAGTGGTACCGTATAATGGTGGGAATGGACTCAGTATAGCCGTTGTAAACACATAACTGAGTAGAAGTGCCGCAATTATTCCCAACACAGTAATCAGACGCAGTGAAGTAAATGGCAAAAACAGAGCCAGGAAGCATACAATCGGAAAGTTGACGATAAATGATATGCCCTTTCGCCATAGGGTAGTGTCGAATACTATTGTATACTGCCAAAAACACCATTGCTGAAGAACGAAATAGTACCGATTAGGAAAAGCAAAGCCCAGTATTGATTGCGACTAATAAGTTTGTCACTGTTTTTAGTGTCAACCTCCTGATTTGATTCATCTTTCTGCTCTTTTTTAAAGACATATTTATAGCCATTCTGAACTGACATGCTAGCATACTCCAGTTTGACTAATTTCAGTCGATTCAGCAATATGAAACTGCAAAGCATGAAAGCAAATAGGATGAGAAAGAATACACTGGGATCAAACCGGGTATATTTCTCATAAATTTGTACACCCGACTCAGTCACATTGAGCAGGCGGCATTCACTAACACCCACTCCTTGGATTAGAGACGCTACACTGGGCACTAAACCACTTAAGCCTTCACCAATGAAATAAGAGATTAAATATTTTGCCTTGAAACGACCCATATAAGGCATATAGAGTACGGAACTGGTACATGCATTTATAGCACTGATTATGGTTAGGATGAATAGAGGCACACTATGTTCTTGGCCGAATATATAACTGGTACGATTATACAAAAATGCAGTCAATAAAGATGACAATGGCCAATAAAACTTAACTTTGGATCAATCAACAAAGTAATACAGTCGGACTCTGGACTCAAGCCGATGGCACTGTTGAATCACATCGTTAAAGTTGCTCATTTATGGGAGAACAATAGGGGGAAAGTGGCTGGTCGGTGATTGATTTTGTTGCGGTGATCAATCCGTGACAATTGTTATTATATTGCGGTTAGGTTACGGTTACAGTCGCGCCGAACTTGGGGAATATTGACAGGTGTTATTACCAGTTTTGAGTCGACTGATGTCGGGTGATTTCGGGAATTAGGCATGACCACTCAGGGGAATCGGATTTAGTTGTAGAGGAGTTTGCTATATAACAGTTTGCCTGAAACTGGTTCATACATGAAAAATTATAAAAATGCAGTCTTCGTTCGTTATAGAAGAGTCTAACTGTATATAATTTAAGATCTGATCCATTAATCATTCATTAAATTTTCTAAGAGAATATATTTAAATTTGTGCAGAAATGCTAGAGAAATTAGGCTATTTAAGACTGTAAATACTATAAATACTCTGATCTAAGGGGTGTTATCGTTTGAGTCTACTTGTATCGTATCGCTGCTGTTTTCACTTTCCTCCTTCACTTGGTTGGTTGGCTTGCAAAGATTTTGATGGAAAAATCAATATTTGAAGTAATATGGGGCCCGACGAGTCTAATGTGTGTGCTGATCAGTAGAGGTGGCAAACTATTTTTTTTTTTTTTGACTATCAATTAGTATTGATAGTTTTTTCCAAACTATCGAAAACTATCGATGGTGGGACTATCGATAGTTTGCCACCTCTACTGATCAGAAGTGTGCAGTGAACATCATAATTATGGTAAAAAACAAGCCTAAGCAAGCCAAGCATGCCACACAGAAGACCAGGCTTGCTTAAGCTTGTGTATTGTTTTGTTGGCTTGCTTAGGTTTGGCTTGGCTTGCTTATTCACTTCACTTCGCTGCACATCTCTGGTGCTGATCCAAGCTGCGCCATTCTAGTCAAACAAGATTCTTTTAAAGTATTCCCTTTCGGAGTGTTTATTTCCAAGAATGGGTGGTGGCTCCATAGTAACTACGTTTTCATAACGTGTTAGATTTATCGAAGAATGATCGAAATTCATATCTAATCTGTTGTCATTATCTTTTTCAAGATTCTGGAACCCTTCACCAACTTTCACAACTGTTGCTCTTCAACTAATGGCTTAGTGCCACCATTATACTGCTGCTATTGTTGTTATCAAAGACATCATTTTCTGATATTGAAATATAAGAATATAAGTAAGCAATTTACTATTTACTGTTCCCCAATGTGTTTATTTAAACAAGAATCAATGACGACGTTTGAGTTAGCAATTATCCAATCGACACTTGGATAACAGTGGTTCTTAAGCTGCGGTTCGTGGGTCTGTGGAGGCACTAGAAACATTTTTAGTTTACATAATGAGACACGCATGACGTACAATGCCTAGAGTCAGGATGGGGTCCGCGGGAACATATTCTTTACGAATGAGTTGTCGAACTACATTGATTAGATTAGACTAGACTAGGGAATAAGGGGAACTAGAAGGTATGACTATAAGGTAAAGAACCACTGGAGTAGTAGGAGTTTTATGTATGAAGTAAAAATTGTTATTTCAACTGTAATTAGAGTCAAGTTAAAGTCAACAAAATTGCATGAATTGCATGTGTTAAATGTCAAATGGATATTCCATTGGGTCAGTCAGTCACTCAGTTAGGTAGATAGGATTGATAATAAATACGCTGACTTAAAACATATTGAACAGTAGTAAGAAGTTGTCATTTAAGATTTAGATGGCGACATTACATTACATTCTGTTTCTGTTAAGTGTTTCCTGCTCCTGGCACAAAAGTGTAACTGAAGCCTCTTTGTTGGATTTTCAGAATGTGGGTAGACAAGAACAAGTATCACCAGATCAACTAAATCACTGGCTTACTATGGCAACAGTGAACACTCCATATATTATTGTACTACTCCGACAGCGTAACATGTCTCAAGATGCTGAGAATTTGTATACCAAATGGTTTCTCCAGCGCTATACTAGCAGTATCTATACGCGGAGCTATGTGGATGATGATGTCGGTGCTGTGCCTGTGGATAAGCTTAATCGAGAGAGTTATGCTATAGTTGCACCAATAGAACGTCTTCGTCAGGTGGCTGAACGCTTTCTGCAACGTGCGGGGGCCTATTTTTTTATACTACCAGAATTTAATCTCAACATAGCAGAAGAACATTGTAAGGAATTGTGGGAACGTTTTAAGAATTATAAAATTTATATGTTGGCTGCGACGGGAGTCTGGATCTATGATCCATTTGAGTATGTTCCAGAGCTAAAAAGTTATGGACGCGTTATGCGTTTTAGTGGAGATGTAACTTTACAGTATCAAGTTTTCCATGATATGCGTGGTTATCCATTACGTGTTCAAATCTTTCGCTCGGTTTATGCTCGACCACAATACGATTTGAAGGCCAAGAGCGTAAGAACAGTTGGGGGCGCCGATGGTCTTGTGGCTTATTTGTTGCAAGAACTTATGAATTTTACAATGATCCTACAAGATCCAGATCCTAATTATTTCGGGTGAGTTAAGTTCTTGATGAATTCTTCAAAGCTCTAAAATACGTGCCTTTCTTGCAATTAGGGAACGTGATGCTCGTGGCAATTACAATGGTGCCATTGGTTCTATTATCAAAGATGGTCTTGATATTTGTCTTACAGGTTTCTTTATCAAGGATTATCTGGTCGGTGAATACATGGACTTTTCAATTCCTGTTTATGATGATGAGTTGTGTATCTATGTCCCGAAGGCACAACGCATACCACAATCGATATTGCCCATTTTTGCTGTAGGCTATGACATCTGGTTGGTTTTCGTATTCACAGCATTTGTCTGCGCCTTCATCTGGTTATTATTTCGCTTTATCAATCTGTATTTTGGTATTGTAAGAAGTCAACCAGGCAAGAGCCTATGGCATCAATCGTGGCGTATATTCAATGACACTTGGGTTGTCTGGGTGCGTGTAACCATATTGAATTTTCCCATCAGTTACTCGGAACGCATATTAATAGCTACCTTGTGTTTGGTAAGCGTCATTTTTGGTGCCATATTCGAATCAAGTTTAGCTACAGTCTATATACACCCGTTGCACTATAAGGATATTAATACTCTACAGGAACTGGATGAGAGTGGCCTTAAGGTAGTCTATAAATATAGTTCCATGGCTGATGATTTATTTTTTAGCGAAACATCGGAATTATTTGCCAATCTTAATAAGAAATTGACATGGGTAAGCGACCTCAATAGGGATATAACACAAGAAATAGCCGATTTTGGCGGTAAGGCAAGCGTTACCCGTTCCAGTTCGATTAAATTGGAATCATCACATTTTATACTGTCCAAACGCATTTGGGTAGTTCCAGAATGTCCCAAATATTATACCATGTCATATGTCATGCCAAAAGATGCACCCTGGGAGTCTACCCTGAATGAGCACTTACTAAATGTAGTGAATGGTGGCCTCATCAACAAATGGATCCATGATATGCATACACAAGTCGATATTAAACAAAGAGCAAAGCTATTGGAATTTAGTAATATGCAGATTTATCGTATCCTGACTATTGAAGATCTACAATTGGCATTTTATGTAGTATTCATTGGTAATCTATTGGCATTGCTATCATTCATGGTCGAGAAATGGAAAGGAGGAAGACAAAGAAAAACTGTGTAGAATGTAGTAACTACCTCCCCCACATAAGCTTAAATAAAGTGATGTCAATAAGTACAATAAGTTATGTATTGTTAGCTGTTATAATACTAGTTGCTAGTATTTCCATTCACCCGATAACATTATGGATGGGGGTCTTAGAACCTGATTTTGTTGTGTGGTCTTTTTTTCAGAAGCCGTATTAACGTATTTCCTCCGCAAGATAGAGATGACCTAATAGGTTAAATTAGATTTGTTATACTTTTCAAATGTCCCCTCCTTGTAACAATTGGATATCAAAAGACAACCACTTTTGCTTTCAGTTGATGATGCTGACGCTGTAGAAACATGGTATATAGAATGGATAGCTCTCTCACGGTTCTTAATAATTATTGCTCTCTTAAACATTTTCATGTTGGATGATGTTTGAATCAAACAGAAATCAGAAAAGAAAGTGAAAATAGAAGTTCGAGCCAAGTCTCATCATACAACAAGGGACCTGAGATTGAATACCTGGGACTCGAGATAGGCTATTGGCCGAATGTTCTGAATGGCAAATAGTGATACGGTATAACATATATAGTCTTTGATGCTAGTGTTCCATACCCTGTTAGCTTGTAATTTTAATTAAAATTCACCAGCAAATAAATAAATAAACATAGATATAGAATATAGATTTATGTCTTCTTTCCATTAAAAAATAGTGGTTACTATTTGAGCAAGACTCCTCCTCCACTGACATGAGGTAAAAATGTTATACACTGTTTTTCTTAAATGCTAATAATTATCACACTAAAAACCACGACTTCGTGCCCGACAATTTTTTCTAAAATATTGTACACATAAATAAAAAACGATATCAATATCAAATACTAACAACTCACGATCTAAGATCTTAAGTACTTAAATTAACAACTATGAACTAGCAGGAAGTTTGAGCTGATTTGAAGTAGTTGCCGACATTGATGAGTAAAAATATGAGAAGGGAACCAAAAGTGGAACCCAATTGTGTGAGACCGCCAACCCAGACAAGTGATGTTCCACCCTGGGCACGCATGACAGCGGTTATGCCAAGCTTTGAGTAGCTGACAAAGCCATGTAACAAAGTCCAAGCAAGCACCTATAAAAGGGACGATATTTGATTAAATTTATATTGATAATTAATAGAATTACTTACCACTAGAGCACTGCCTGCAGTGGTACCGTATAATGGTGGGAATGGACTCAGTATAGCCGTTGTAAATACATAACTGGTTAGAAGTGCCGCAATTACTGACAACATAGTAATCAGACGCAGTGAAGTAAATGGCAAAAACATGGCCAGAAAGCATGCTATCGGATTAGCAATAACACTTAATGTTGCCGATAAATGATATGCCGTATCGCCATAGGGTAATGTCGAATACGATTGTATACTGCCAAACATGCCATTGCTGAAGAACGATATAGCACCGATCAGCAAGAGCAAAGCCCAGTATTGCTTGCGGCTAACAAGTTTGCCACTGATTTCAGAGTCATCCTCTTGATTTGATTCATCATCCTGATTTTTTTCATAGACATATTTGTTGCCTTTTTCAACTTTCATACTAGCATACTCCAGTTTGGCTAATTTCAGCCGATTCAGCAATATGAAACCAACATAACTGCAGACCATGAGGGCAAATAGGATTAGAAAGAATACACTGGTATCAAACCGGGGAGGCACAGCATATTTCTCATAAATTTCTTCACCCGACTCAGTCACATTAACCAGGCGACATTCATTGACACCCACACCTTGGATCAGAGCCACTACACTAGGCAATAAACCGCTTAAGCCTTCACCAATGAAATAGGTGATTAAATATTTCTCCTTGAAACGACCCATATAAGGCATATAGAGTACGGAACTGGTACAAGCATTGACAGCAGTGAATATGGTTAGAATGAATAGAGGCACACTATGTTCTTGGCCGAATATATAATTGGTACGATCATAGAAAAATGCAGTCAGTAAAGATGAGAATGTTCCAATGGCCAAAATAACATAAATCGTATAAGAATCATTCATTTTACGTGGTGAATATTTCTGAATTGTGGTATAGAGCAAAGGTCCCAAATTTCCAATTTGTACCATAACACTTAAGTATGACGGTAGACTCCAACCTTCTGGCGCATGCGCAACCAATAAAGGCAATTGTATAAAGGTACCATTGACACCAATCCATGTTCCAATACCAAAAAATATTGCCAATATATCAACGATTATATTCCGTTCACGAAAGGCTCCAAAAACTTTCTTTTGCATCTTACTGTGTATTGAAAGCAATGATGATGGTGGAGAATATCTGTAAGATTATAAATTATAGAAGACATTGTTATATTTGATCTGATAAATATGTAATTATAATTGATCTATAAAAAGAAAGAATGCAAGTTCAATATTGCAAACTTACTATGTCTTGACTCGCCCTAGTCCAAACAGAGAGTGATTTGATCAAAGTAAAAATTAATAGCTTGAAGGCTCGTGCCTTCATATAAATTCTACACATATCTATGAGATTACTATCAGTAACGAGATAAGGTTTTTAAAGAACTATGGTTTATCCGTCGCAACATGGGTGGCTGCGAGGAAGGTAATTCACCAGATTTTTGTTTGGTTTGGTTATGAAATGAATTCTTTGTGCAGACTTTGAACTCAGTAAAAGCTGATGCCACTGTTGAATCACTTCGTTACAGTAAAACAGAACTTTGTATTCAAGGGGAAGTTTGGAATGTGAATCAGTTAGAATCAGACAGTTAAGTCAAAGTGCCTTTCTGCCTCAAATGTTAAGTAAACTTTGTCATTTGGGTTTTATAGTTCAGTTGCCATTAAGGGAAGATACGTCCGTCTTAGGAGACTCGGATTATGAAACTAGAGATTGGCTTATAATTAGTTTCATTGTTAATCCGAAAGATGTTTCTCAGACTTGTTACTTGGTTTTAATTATCTTACACAGGCACGGAAACAGCTGCAATAATACTCAATATTTGTTAATTGTTTCGTTTTGTAAGCAACAAAGTAATACAAAGTACCGGCACCATATAATTGTATAAATAAGATTGTGAAAGTATATTTTACAATGCCGTCGCCGTCGTCGCTCCCACCTGATGAATGGTGATGACGATTTAATGACACCAATTCATGATAAACCGGTTTTTTTTTCAACAAACACAACAAACTTACCTGTTAAAATTGTCCGATGTAGGTCCAATGGCATCCAAACCAGGGAAGATCGCTGTATATACTGTTGTCTGTTCACTGTTGTTGCTGTTGTCACCATAACGCTTGTGCTTTTGTTGCTGTTGGTTATCATTCATCATGGTGTTTGGTGGTGGTAGTGTATGGTAGTATACTAGACACGGCGGTGGGTTATTGCCCAATAATTAATAGTGCTTATGCCTGGAAGATAAGATAAATATGAAAACCATAAACATTTCGAGACATGAATGAATACGTGCGATTTGCAGAATCATAAATATAGTAGTGTAGTACAATGCATGGAGTACAACAAACTTTTATTTACTTAACTTAGTAGCAGTTTGCTTCGTTCTTTTACAGTCGTCACACAATCAGCATCAGCAATTGACCAATGAATACTGATTGATTCTATTTGATTTATTCCACATACATACTACATATTTGTTTATTTATGATTCGAGACTACTATTAATACTTACTCATCGTCAGCAAAAGAAACAGATACAGAAACAGACATCAATCGATATGAATAGGAAAATTTAAAATGGCTTTATAAACATTCAATTAGCTTGAATTCGATCAGCTTGCCCACTGAAATTGGAGAAGATACGGCAAAAAAAAGTGGTACGTAAGCGAAACATTAGGTTTCTTCTTCTGTTGCGTTGCGTTACACAATGTTGTACTGATGGTGATGGCTATGATGGTAAAAGCAAGTTATTTGACACAATTACGTAGAATGTTTCTAAGGAAACCAATGCATAGGTAAATACACAAATTCACACTACACTTCAATTACGTCACAAATTGCATTCTAATCGTCAGCCACAAATCATGATAAATATGTATTCTTAAAGATAATAAGTATAACCCGCCTCACTATCTCAACTGTTTGTGAAATAGAAACTAGAACAGCAGGCAAACGAAAACAGCTGATTCTATTGTGAGAGAGGGAGAGCAAGTAAGTGTTAGCAACTAAGCAGAGAGCAAGAGCAATTAATTATTTCAGCAGTTCTTAAGCTTATTTAAATGAACTTGGTAACAAATTATATACCCATAGAATTTGTGGATTGCTTTTGGCTTTGCTATTTGGTATGGGAGGCCCTGCCTGTAACCACTTACTTATTAACAAAAAACACTATTCAATTTTATTGACCTTGCAAGAAGTCAGTGGATTCCAGTTTTAGAATCACTGTTCACTTAGTTGATTAAATTGCTCTCTCTCTCTCTCTCTTTCTGTCGGTGTCTTTCTGAATATAACGGAATAAAACAAATCAGCAGCCATTTTTGCTTAACATTTTATGTATTTTGTGTGAATTAATGAAATGTCTTTTGGTTTTCTTTGATTTTAACCAATTTAATACTTATAATTTAAAATATAAAAAACCATAACCTATTAAATAAAGGAAAATACATGCCCAGTTGATGATATGTGTTATGATAAAAGGCTAAAGCTTTTAGTGGTTGATTTTTTTTTGTTTTTGTTCAATTGCAAAAGTCATTCGGGAAAGTCACTCGAAACAAAAGTACGTGCTTTCACATACAATTGTAATAATTGCTGATAGCAAATTTGTGTAAATCAAAATGAACAATGAATAATTTTAATGAGCCGCACACAATTGTTGATACCAACGTTTGCTATCCCGACATCTTGAATTCACACACATGGGACAACGCATAAGGAATTTGGGATTTACTGTTTGTTCGCATTTTAAATGATCTGCAACAATTGTACTTAGAGCTTCAATGAATAATGGATGATCATTGGGAGCAGCAGCGCGACGCATTTCTTCAGCACCAATCTGGAATTAGAAATGTTAATTTGTTATTCATAATATGCACATACATCACACACACACACACACACACACACACTCACCTCTTTAGCTAATTCATCACAATATTCAATATCCAATTCATGTAGTGTCTCAATGTGTTCATTAACAAATGCAATGGGCACCAGTATGAAATTCTTCAAACCTTGTTTTACATAACCCTGTAAACGTATACAGACAATAATTTTAAATTCAATTACAATGAATAATGGATGCACACACCTTAATGGCTTCATCTGTTGCTGGTGCTAACCATGGCAATGGGCCAACTTTTGATTGCCAAGCCAAACTGTAGGGATTTGTATTGCCTACTTCTTGCATGACCATATGAACACTGGCACCAATCTCCGATGGATAAGGATCACCACGATTGACAGCTTTTAAAGGCAATGAATGAGCAGTAAACAATATGACAACATCTTTGCGTTTCGCTTCACCAAATTTCTGAAGTTCTTCGCGTATGCGTTGAGCAAAAGTCTTGATAAGCAAAGGATGAGTACCCCAACGATCAATAACACTCCATTTAATATCTTTCGGCAATTGACTATACAAAAAGGGATACAAAATTAATAGAATTTCAAAGGAATTCTTTTGAAAAAACCAACTTTTTCTTGTAATGCGTAAAAATGGAATTGAAACTGGATCCGGAAGTGGCACAACTGTATTGTGGATACTGTGAGAAAAGCACTATACGCTCTGGTTTATCTCTATTGATAAAGAAGAAATGCTTAGAGTTCATATACATATGTTTTATGAAAGAAGGTAAGTGGTGTTTAATTACTTTTCAATTTGTTCTAATGTCGCCTCAGTCAAAGGATTCACATAACGAAAACCCACATAATGTTTATGTGGTGCAGTACTTGGTGATATTTCATCTAAACGCTCACACATCTTCTTTCCTTGCAATTCAGTCCATTTAAGTATCGGTGATCCACCACCAATTTCATTGTATTTCTTTTGTACTTCCGGCGTACGTCTTTGTGCTATCCAAGGCCCCAACCTACTTTGTATCGGCAATTGTATCATATCACGATCTGTCATGATACGCAACAAATAATCATGCACTTGATCCGTGGTCTGTGGTCCGCCCATATTCAGCATAAGTATGGCTGTCTTTGGTGACGATGACTTTGTTGAATAATTTTTTCCAGATCTTATCAACATTTGGCCTACATTTTAAATATCCGATATTAAGTTTTACCCTAATTAAGATATATTATTATATTATTATACCTGCTTGTTTGCACCAATTAATTTTGTGAGCGAACATGGTTTTTGTTGAATTTTTTATTTAAAATTTTAATCAATAAAAATTATGCAAAATCCAATTGAATGTATGAAAGGCAACCGGCGGTGACGACGAAGTGTTTTCATCACAAACAGCTGATAGGGTGACCAGCTGGGATTAATCACTTTATACTAAATAATGGTAACCTTTTATGCAATAAAACGTAACTCTCTGGTCATGTGTTCGGTGGAGAACTTTTTAAAACTGTTATAATTCGAATCTTTGAATCAAGAAGAAGACGTATCTAACTGATTAACAACGAAACGAGAAATTGTATGGGCCAATTGGGCCAATGGGCCAAAAAGCATTTAAAATTTAATTAAACAAAGTGAATGAGTGAATGTTTAATTCATTTATTAAATTATTGTCTTATTTGCCCGGGATTTAATTTTGAAAAAGAAACAAACAAAATTCAACGTTGATCATTTTATCCTTTTCATGGTAATCATGGTGAATGACACCGTGCACATCCCAAAAAATCTCTAGACATATCTTGAACAATTTTGGTGCACGATCACGCAGAAAAATCCGCTATTGACTGTTCCTTAGTCTCTGGTGTGTTGTGAATCAGTAAACCACTTCTTTACCATTGAAATTGATGATGCAGAGTCCCCATGGTAAAGTCACTGACTTATCTAACTGCCGTAGTAATAGACTTATCTGTATGTACTACCTTCGATGAATGAAAGTCTGCTGTTGGCAACAGTTTAGTGGCATAAATCATATCAACTACCTTTTGTTAAAGCAAACACAATCTTTTGCATAATAGATAAGGCGAAGGGTGGGAGTTAATCACCTCGGCCTCGGTACTACCCAGTCTTAATAAACTGTAATATGTTTAAAGAAATTCGCGCTTAAACAAATAAAGTTAGTACATGAGTTCAAACATGACCTGGGACCCGAAATAATAAGTATTTTTGATGAAGATTGTCCAGATTGTCTAAATGATATTACCAACTCAGAAATATTGAATATATTAATGAATGAATGACAGCCCCTGCGATTAAAGCCATACATATATTACATGGTACAATAATTTTAATTTTGCACTCAAATTTGGGTATGAAGAAGCCATTAGTTGTTTTATGAAGATTTTTCAATAGGATCAATGGCGATTATTGTATTGCCTTTTTACACCATTTCAGCAATAGACTTCTATAATACGAAGTAATACATTGGCCATTTTGCTAAACTGTGTGTGACTCTTTCTTAACATGTATTTTTATGAAACCGAAAATTTCCCCTCAAAAGCACAAGAGAGATGTTACACCCTGTGTTGCGGCTTCGCGGCTGATGGCGATGATGGTAACACTAAATGCTTACGTTATAACGTAACATAGCGCCCAGGCATATGCAATGCTTAAAATATACAGTTTTTTCATTGCATTTCGCTCTCATCATTCATTGCGAGTGGTTTCGTCGTTGTTGCAGTCGGACATAAGCAGGCCGAAAGAATAACTGTAAAGAAGTTAAGGAAAAGAACTGCAAAAATAAGTAAAAAGAACCCAAAAACAAAAAACTTAATCTCATTACAAATCATCATCATCAACTCAAATAAAATAAGTTATTATTCGAAAAAGAAAAAAAAACTAAAATAAAACTTAATATGCAAATGAAGTGTAAAAATTTACTATAACAAAAGATAACAAAGATTTGCGGCCAAACGAATAGGAAAGAAAAACTCGGCCGCATCAATAGGAAAGAAAAGAAAAAAAAAAAGATTTGTGTGTGTGTAAAAAAAAGAATATTTTTGTGTGTGGAATCCTAAGAAGATTGCCAGCAGCGCATACTTGCTCCAAATACTCGCAACCCTCTCAACATTCTCCCAAAGAAACATATTTTGCGCCCACACCATCCGTATTCGTCGTTGTTGTGTGCACTGAACATTCAATCACTCAGTCAATAATTCACACTCTCTCTCTCAGTGTTTAAACGACTCTCTTTTGAGTGTGTTTGTTGGACGTATGCAAGTAAACAGGATATTTTATTATACTTACATGTGACACTAGTGTTATCTCATTTGCTCACAAGTCTCATTGTATGCGCTACGGAAATTCGGGCCAAAAATATGTAGTAAAAAAAGTAAAGGGGAAGAAGTATTCGAAGCAGCAGCAGCAACAACAACACTCAGCAGCTGAACGAAAAGAATTTTATTCTCATTGCGCGTTATAGTAAAGTAAAGAAGTGAAGTCACAAGCAAAATCAAAAGCTTCGCTTGCACTGCCATTCACACGCACTCAGCGTAGTGTCGCTCTATGCTCCACGCTCGCTCAATTGTTCGTTTATTCGTTTCATTGCTCTCGTTCGGCTCCGTCAATCGTGCGCTCGTTCGTTGTTCGTTGGTTTACTTGTGTCGCGCACTCAATCACTCACTCACTTATTTACTCACTCACTCACTTACTAACACACTCAAACACACTCACGCCGCGCAAAAATCAATTAAGGAAATTTTCGCAAATTTCGCAAATAGGAAAATGTGTAAAATTCATTTAATGTTTAATTGTTGTGTACTACAAACCGAACAAGCTAAAGAAAAGCTTTCGCTAAATCTTTTGAGATAAAAATTATATTTGTATTTCATTTAAATACTAAAAAGGAAATGTGAAAAACCGTATATTGTAAAAAAGAAACAGAGCAAAGTGATTTAAAAAAGAAAAGAGAAAAAGAAAGAAAACCGATTTTATAAATAAAAAAATATGAAAAAATGCTGAAAAATTAAAACGCTCTGCAGTGCATGAAAAATAGTAAGAAATGCTTTTCTTGACCACCGAATTATAACAACGAGATTCATTTTGTATTCCACACTATACATACATAGTACTTCATCATCTTAACCAACAATACCAACGCTTAAAGCCAACCGATTAAAAAAATAAAATAAAATTTATTTCAAACCAAATTCAATTCACTTTACTATGTCAATTGAGTGAAGCTTAACAGCATGGTATTCATTTGTAATTTTGGATTAAAGTGAAGCCGGTCAGCAAAAAAATTGGGAAACAAAAAGGAAAGGAAAGAGCAACAAAAGGATTCAGAATCAGAATCAGCATCAGTTAAAAGTGCCATTGACCAGAAGTGTTGAGGATGATGCTGCCTAGGAGCAGAAGAGTGTAATTGTGGAAATATTGTCATTTGCAGTTCATCAAAATCATCTCCATCATCATCATTATCATCATCATAATCACCAACAACAAGAAGAGTTGGATTTTACTTAACGTTGTCTCGTTGTCATTGTCCTCTTTGCTGCGTCCATTGCACCGCGTGCGCTCGCTAGTTCGCTTGCCTACATCCTTTTACTCAGTTGCTGCCGGAAGTGCTGTTGCAGCATCAACAGCGGAAATTAAAACAAATCGAAGCCGAAATAAAGAGGACAATACCGTCCGTCGTTGTTTCCCCACTTCAACTCCACTCCACTCGGCAAGGCAAGGCACAGCACAGCACAACTCAACTCAACTAAACACAACTCAACACAACTCATAACAGTTTAACGTCAAACGTCAGGAATACATATTTTGCGCTTAGCATTGCATCCTTGCAAACCTGACATCATCATCCTACGTCAACGTCATCAGGAGCAACAACAGTAACACCAATACCAACAGCACCAGCATTAAGAGCAAAAGCAGCATTCGTCGTCGTTCCGATTTCTGATTCCTGTTTGCAAACACATACATATACTATATGTATATATTTTTTTCGCTATTGTCGTTGTCGCTAACATCATCATCATCGTCGTTGCCGCCGCTGTCATCATTTCCAGTTTTTATGGCTTAGACGAGCAGGATATGCTGCTGCAGGTGAGTGTATATTTGGATGTATGGGCGCCAGCCATCAACATAAAATGTCTTTTAAGTAGCATATTAAAATGCAGCGCAGCGCAAAGTAATTTGAACGTCAGAAAAGTCAGTCAGTTTGTTTATTTTCCTATCCATATAGAGAACTCGTAGTTTTCATTTTGGACTTTTTTTTTGTTTTTGTCAAAGCATAATTAAAAGTTTAGTGCCTACTTTTGGGTATTGGTTGGTTTTGATTTAGTCGCGCGAGTTGAAATGTAGCGGATGTTGTCACGAACGTAAGTCTTTAAAAAAATTAATGGTTAAATGGAAAGAAGAGAGCATAAAATATTTTAAAGATGCCAATTTAAAATGAAACTTTCTTAAAATTCATTTAAAATAATTGTCTTCAGGTCCTGTGCTGTCTGCATAGGCCATAACGGTTTGATTAATTATATTTCCTATAGAATATTAACTGAAACTAATAGTCAGCCTTCATAGCGTAACTTATTCACTAATGAGTTTAAAAAACTACTTGTCATGTGATAAAGCAACTACAATCTAAAATCTTTCTCTTTAGGAGGCTACTCATTGAGTTTGAGTTATAAAAGAGAACCATAAACAGTCTTTGATGAGTAAAGGGGTTTAATTGCCATGTAAAAAAGTTACGGCAATCAAAGGGTTGGCAACCAAACTACAAGTTTCCATCAATTAGTATTAATAACTATTTATCTTATAAAATGCTGATTCATTGCAAAAAACTGTCTTCATTGGAACAATTTTATGGCTTGACACGATGCTTCTTAAATGAAAAGACTACTGCAAACGGCAAATATCTGTTTTCATTGACCACTTGAGTAGTTTGAAATATTATTTGTTTGATGAAAAACCAACGAAAACCTGAATTTATAGAAATAAAAGGGCAACTATTGATTAGTCATTGATTAGTTTGGAGACCACTCGAATTGGCCATATGAAAAAATTACGGCAATCAATGTATGTTACTATAGGTTTCCATAAGTGATGACTATTTTACTTCTGAATAAGGCATTTACTACCAAAACTCTTGTCTTCATTGTTACAACTTTTAATTTTGGTTGGCTGCTGCTCAAGTAAAGGACAAAATGATGTCTTCATAGATATTTTTGATTACTTTGCAATGTTACTTGTCTGAAATCTGTCTTTGTAGGGTTTTGGATTATTTTTTATCATATGACAAGGCACTTGAAACCGATAATCCTGATTCATTGAAAAGCTTCTTGTTATATGATATGAATTGCAGCTAAAATAAAAACCAATCTTCATTGGGTTTTAGATATAAAAGGGCATTTGCAACCGATATAATCTTATACTGATGAGTCTTGAAGGCTAATTAATATAAGAAAAATCAACTAAAGCCATTGCATTTTATTAATAGGCCTTCTTTAATGAGTTTTGGTGGTCAAATGAAATGGGAAAATAAATACTACCGAAAATCTTCTTCTTACCAATCATTTTTGGGTTTTAAAGGCTGCTTATCGTATGAAAATGTAACTTCAATCAATACTTTGTGACTTTATATGTCCCTTGATGAAATTTTGTGGTTTTTGTCTTATGAAAGGACAATTACTATCCAACACATATCATCGCAGGCATCACTTTTGGGTTTGAAAGGTTTCTTGTCTTATAAAGCAACAATTGCAGCCTAAAAAGAGAACAGTCAATAATCAATCACAGTTTAGAATCACTGTGTCACAGTTTAGCTCATCTCTACTGGCTACTATAGCCCTCGGCTCGTTGTATAAAAGAAGTATAGTTATTAGCATTGTTCCACTATTTTCCACGACTAGAAGATTTGCTTGCATTTTCAGCAGAATCATGGAAAAGGATACTCCATATTTGAAGTGAAAGAGCTAGTTTTGATTCCTTGTTCAGAACCAAGTTTTATAAGTATGACCGACATGCTCAGCATAGTAAAATACCCTCATCATAATTAACTATTAAAAAATATATGAAATAATTGTAATATTTTCATTAAAAATGTTGTTAAGCATCAAAGTTGTAAGTCTTCTTCTATGCATTCAATTCATTTCCTTCCCTTTTTTAATCCTTAGCTTAGAAACTCTTTTTTTTTTACAAAGGAACCGCAAATGTTTTCATTTGAAAAAAAAAAAACACAAAGTTGAGGAAAACCCATTCATACTTACGAGTATAAGTAAAAAATAATCTTTAGAACAAAAAAAAAACATAACCGCGACGACGACACGTTAACAATCAAAATAAGAGAAAACAGAAACCAGAAAAAATGTTCCACTCTAAAAAAAAAACTTTCTTCTTTAACAACAAGAAGCATGAAGAAGAGTAAGAAACAAAATAACGAGAAGCTGCAACATCATAATCCCAATTCAACTAGAATCTCGAGCTAAGTTTTCCCTCGTGTTTCATGATTTAAAAGGTTTTGCGGTAAAAGTTCAAAGACTGCAAGGGACCTTACAAAAAAAATATGTAATAGCTGAAAAAAGAATCAAAAAGAATGATGATGATGGGGAACAAAAAAAAATTACAAAGTATTAAAAAGTTGTGAAATCAATGAAACTAAAAAGCGAGAAAATAAAGAATAAAAGAAAGATGTGAAGATGGGGGAGGGTAGGACCAAAATGATAGAAACATTTTATAAAACAAACATTAGCAAAAATGGTGTATGGGGAATCAAACACACAAAAAATACAATAAAAGGAAAAAAATAATGCGAAATGAAGTCAAAGCCAAAAAGTATCTCAAATAGAAATAGAAACAAAAGAAAACAAATCAAACCGAAGTCGTGTGGTAAAAATTATATGTAATACCCTTCGACCCAATTTAAGTCCAAGTCTAAGCATATTTAGTTTCGGAAGAGAGTTGGAACATTGAATTTCAAAGAAATGGAAAATTTTATCAAGTACTATATAGTATGAGGGATAAGTTGTTCTTAAGAGAATTGCGACCAAATAATCAAATATTGTATAAGATCTCGTAAGTCTTTAAAGGAACTTCTATTAAGTGTATTACTCTTCTTCATGGATTTCAAAATTTGATATGAGATTTTCGAGCATAATTTAAAAAATAATTTATTAAATTAATTTAAACTCAAGAACAATAGACTTCTCCTTCAAAAGCATTCAAGAAATCAGATCAAATTGTCAAGTGAACTACAAAATCCATCATGATTATCGGGTTCTTCTTATAAGTAGTATAAAATACCTATTCCTGATTGTAATTGGTTGTAATTTAAGACTGCTCTAGAATTAAAACATCAAATATTTACATTCTTAGATCTCTTAGATACTAGGACTCAACTTAAGTTTAAACGAGTAGAGTTTTAAATTTTGATGGAAATAGTATAAGTTATAGATGCCATATTATCTGAATTGTGTCTATATACTCGTACAATATATACAGGCCGGGAGGTTGACGTTCAGCCCGTGTGGGTACTTATTCAACCAAAAAAAAAAAAAAAATTATCTGGTCGTGCGACTAATAACATAAATACGTCTTAAGTCGGCGAAGTACGGAAATATTTGAACATGTCGACCCTGGTATCGTCATTAGCAAACTTACGAACCGAGTCATTTTCAAAGCGACTTTTAAGCGAACCTTATAATTGGTCGAAATCTTCAAAATACATACTCCATTTCTAAAAAAGTCTTCTGGTGTTTTAAATTGAGAACAATCATCAATTGAATCAATTATTTTCGGGATATTCCGCTGACGCGGAATTTCTGGTTCGTCTATTCTAGTTCATTACCCGTTCGAACACTTTCTTGCCATATAATGTCAAACTTTGTATTACAAGATCCGCTCAGAATGTCAGTTACTACTTTAATCCTTTCGTGGGATTCGATCACACAGAGTGTTTCATATTTCTAAACACTACCTAATTTTAAATGAATACGAGTAAATATGATCAATTAATATTTATTTGAAAGCATTTGCCCACTCACAAAATTACGTGTGGGTATAACTACCCACCATATCCACATTAACTGCCTGGCCTGAATATATTATTACTACTCAGAATCACAATATTCCTTTGTACTTTGTTATGCCATTTCCATTTTTAATGGGTGCAATTTAAAACCAAATTAATGAATTCGACTGAATTCTAGTATGATGTCATTTTACTTATTGTAGGTAGTACACAACGGTTTCATCGTTTTGTCACCAGTTTTCAGACACGTGTGATTTTTGATTGACTTCCGAGAAGTAACCATTTTCATAGATAAAAATGTTTGATTCTTGATAAGTAATATAATAATAATACTGCTTATTAGTTTCCGGCATGTTTTCACTGTTATCTCGCAAGCAAGTTTTTACAGACATACTAAGACAATTGGTCTTTATTTTGGGAAATTTTGATTTCTTCAGAAGATTTTCGATCGGATTCAAGTCCAGTGATTGCCTTCCTAATCTTTAAAGCAATACTTGACCAATTGACATGTAATTGTTTGATTCATTATCCTGTGAAGAAGTCCATTACAGTGGCATATTTTTTTTTAACGTAGGGCAAGTTGTTTTTATAATAGAATTTGGTCATGGGATCAGCATTCCGACATGGTTGCAAGTATCATCCCGCAGGTGAATCAAATACGATACCTCGGCTTGATCCTGGATAAACGTCTCATTTGGCGCGCCCATGTAAGAAGTGTCACTGAAGCTGCGCAGACGTGACTGGCTATTGAGAGAAAACAGCATGCTAGCTTTAAGTAGCAAACTGCTGATTTATAGGGAGCTTGGCATACATATATATTGGGTACCACTGAAGTTTATAAGGTGTGACGTTAACGGGCTATGTTCTTCGGTAAGTAAGTTCTGACGGGAGCAATCTTTTGAGCCACCTCGTTGTTCGAGAGTTTACAAGTTATTGATGTGCTGGTTGAGCCGTTCGTTGTGTCTTGTTCTGTGTCTCCTTATCCTTTCTTGACATTTGGCAGCAGGAGATCTTTGTGAATATTCACATTACATATATATCAGGGGTTACTATTCATTTTCCTTAACGTTCTACTTTGGTAACGCTGAAGTATTTCAATAATAGTTTCAACAGCTGTTCCCCATAGTTGGATGTCCTATCTATTAAGTATTTGTTTTCTAGACTGCGCCCAGATCTTTGGCATAGCAAGCAAGCAATGCATTCGGCGCATTTTCAAGGCTAGTTGCTTTCTTTTGACTACAATGTCTAATAAATTTATAAACTTTAAACAGAAGAACAAGCTTTACGTCCAACGAATTACACACTGTTTGAAAATTTAAACTGTCTACCTATTACGGTTCCTGAGATAGAGCTCACTGACGGACGGATGGGCGGACAGTGTAGGCTTAGTGTAATACAAGATAAATGTGTGTTCCTTAAGCATTGAAATCGCATAGAGTCTTTGAAAGTCGTTAGAAACTAACTTTGAGTATTAAAAACTCTTATGTGTTTTTTTTTTTATTATGTGTTTATTATTTTGTTTTTCTTTCTATTTTTGATGCACGTATACAAAAAAAGAAAAAATTGTTTATATAAACAAAAAAAAAAAAAATATAATTCTTCTTCTAGTTGTTATTGTAGTTAATGTTACTTTTGTTGTTGTTATTATTTCTATTTATAATTTTGTTGTTTGTTTGTTTATTTATTTGTTTGATTGTTGATGTTTTGTTAGTGTAAGTGTTGGTGGTTATTGTGACTCTTTGAAGCACGCTTTTGACCAGCAAAGCGAGAAAACTCATAATAAAGTTGAAGGAGAAACGTGTATAAAAATGCAACTGTTAACGAGGTTTGTGTGACAACATCAACAACAACAACAACAAGAACATAAACAAGAACATTTATAGCAACGGTAAATAGAAAAACAAAAAAGAAATGAAAATAAAAACATTAAAGTAAAACATGAAGAACATTTGAGGTGACGTGGCGGCAAAGTCTCCTGCAGTGCACAGCGCCATGTTTAGCTTAGCTCAGCAGTTCAGCAGTTTGCTGCTGGTTGCTTGGCATTTCTTACTGTCTGTCTCTGCTCCACCTCTCCATGTTAATGTCGTCTCTCGTTGTTAATGTCTCTCCTTGTTGTTGCTGTTGTTGTTACTGCACTCATGTGTGTGTAATCTCATCATGAGTGCTTGTGTGTGTGTGTGTGTTTGTGGTTTGCTAACTAAAACAAGAAGGGTGCGTGCGGGCAATGAGTGCCAACAACAACATTTGATAGACGCTTTGCTTGGACGCGTTAATGTTCGATACTAGCGAGTTAATGTGTGTGTATGAGTGTAACGGACATTGGGGTGAAACTACTCTAGTACTAGTGAAAAACACAAAAAAATACTATGGTAAAGAAATAAAGAATCGAAGAACACAAACGAATGAGCATACGAACGGACGATAACATGAACCAAAGAATGTTTCTAAAATGTTTGGAATGCATAAAATGAGTGAAAGAACAAACGAACGAACGAATTGAATGGATGGACTAAGGAATGGAACAAATAAACCAAATAAATAACATAAAACACGCACACACACATTTTGGGTAAACTTAAGCCAAAGGCGATTGATGCCAGATGAGTATGTGAGCTAAGTAGGTCATAGACATCAAATCAATTCGTCCAACATGATTTTATAATAGAGCATTGGTGGATGATGAAATGTAAACAGCGCCTAAAAGTATATTACAAAAAAATTAAACAACATTGCCTAAAATTATACTACAAAAACATTTACCAAAATGAGTAATAGACGAGAAACTGCACTCGGTGTACTATATTGAAGCGAGCGCACCTTTCTTGTATGGGAATGCGTTTAATCCCTTTGTGTACGGAACCCTAAAAATGAAACAATATGGAAAAGTTTCTCACCGGTTAATCGAAGCTTTCACATACTAATTTTTGTATTTTGTATTGAGCTCATTTTCATTTCAAATTGATTTCATTGTAGATGGTGAAAGAAACCAATAACAATCATGATATTTTAGGGAATTTTGCATGGGAGTTACATCTTCCGGTACTGCCTTTGAATATTTTTCAAATCACAATAAATTTGTCATGTATATTTGATGTCTATGGATAGTATTATGTATTAGTATGTCAGTTAGAGAGCGTGAGTAAGTTTAATTGGGTGTGTGTGTGTTTGGATGGATGAATGAATGAATGTAGGTGGGTAGGTGGCTAGGACAAAGAAGTAGGGGGATTCAGGAGGCGACATAAAAAACCCACATACTCGTACAGCTAACAACAACAATAATATAAAATTGTATTTTTTGGTCATAAATCGATCGATAACTGAACGAACAAATAAACCTATATAGTAGGATAAGAGGGCAGTCAGGAGGAGGTTGAGTGGCAGGCAGTCAATCATTCAGGGAGGCATAGGAGGCATATGTGTAGTATAACACATACGATATGTTGTGTTGAGTATTGAGTGTGTATAAGTGTCAATACGATTGAGTTGGCCAAATCATTAAGTGAGTGTGTGTGCGTTATATCGGTTTTTTCTATCTGCTTGTAGCAACAAAAAATTCTTTTGCATACAATTCCATTTATTTAAATAGCAAATCATTTCGTTTTATCAATTTCTTCCTCTTGAGCTTTTATATGCAATATTTCGGATTGATTATCTTCTTATTTGCAGTATGTTCTTGTTAAAGGAATACTTACTATACTACATATTTTTCTCGCCTCAAAAACCAACCGAAGTCCAAAAATTTACATTAAAGAAAGTGGAAAATTACAAGTCTTAATAAAGAAGATATTTCCAAATTATTCGATGCATTGTTTTAAAGAATTAAATGGTTTTGCTTAGCAAAGAATAATTCGATGTGTTGTCTTTCAATATATTCAGTAAACTGATCAAGAACCTGAATATATGTATATTGTATTTATTCATTGCCTTAATTTATACAAGCTATACGCTGTTTGGGTCTGAAAGTCATTTGATTACAATAATTGCATTATTCATTACACACAGTTTTCCCTATATTCTTTATTATTGCCGATTTGATTAGCAATGAGAAAACTTTCAAATATGACGAGTCGATTATCCATTGACTTATGCAGTCCAGTAGGATGATATATCGATATGTGAAATGCTCTAGCCTTGTGTCAGGCAAAGGAATAAAAGGTCATCAGTAAATACAATAATTAATCATCAGAAAAAACCAGAAAGAAGGCTATCATTGGCTATGCCAAAGATGTAATACTCTTCACGCTCCTCCGGGTTGCATCCAACCTTCCTTTCTTAGCATCACTATATTCTCTCTGTTACAGTTTGAGGATCAACAAAGAACACATTTTGAGCATTAACAAAGAACACAGTTTGAGTGGCATTGTATTTTTATTGTACTTATACTCTTTATATAATGTGAGTTTGTATGGGAGGTACCCTTGCTGGTAACTCTAGGATCACAAAATTTACACGGCTGATGGATATGGAACAGAAACTTATAGTGTTCAAATTTCAGTTCAATAAGTCAAAAAACAAAAAACTTTTTCTAATAAGAACATTAATTGAAGTGGGGTTTTGTATGGGAGGTACCCCTCCTGGTAATCCTAGGATCATGAAATTTACATGGTTGATGGATATGGAACAGAAACTTTTAGTATCCAAATTTCAGTTCAATAAGTCAAAAAACAAAAAACTTTTTCTAATAAGAACATTAATTCAAGTGGGGGTTTGTATGGGAGGTCCCCCTCCTGGTAATCCTACGATCTTGAAATTTACATGGTTGATGGATATAGAACAGAAACTTATGGTATACAAATTTCAGTTCGATACGTCGAAAAACAAAAAACTTTTTATAATAAGAACTTTAATTTAAAGGGGGGTTTGTATGGGAGGTACCCCCCCTAGTGGTCCGATTCGGCTGATTCCGACGAATGAACTGCATGTGATAGAAAGAAACGTATGTGCAAAATTTCAGCTCTCTAGCTCAAAAACTGAGGAATTAGTTTTGATACAGACGGACAGACGGACATGGCTTAATCAACTCGTCTCATCGAGCTGATCACAAATATAAGTATATACTTTATGTGGTCTACGATGTCTCCTTCTGTGTGTTACAAACTTCATGACAAACTTTTAATACTATTCACTCCCGTGAAGAGTTTAATAACATATAGTTTTATAAATTTATGAAAACACTTGAGGCTCCATGCATTTAGTGTTAATTACCTCGAACCTGAAGTTTTAAAAATCCTTTATTTTAAATAATATTCTCAATTTCTTTTTTATTTTACATAATGTGAAAATTATTGTCCTAAGGCCTCCACTAGTCAAATTGTGTCACTGTTCATCGTTTTTCTTAAATGAATGATACTCGTATACTCATAAGTTTATATACACTTGCTTGCTGCTCTCCATATTTTATGGATGCGCCTGTTCAACTTCAATGTCGTCACATACTTATGTTTATCATCTTCTTTTGATTATTTACTTTAATACTCTTTGCTGCTGTTGTTTTTTGTTTTTTATTTCATGTTCTTTTTCTACTATTACAACTTCTTTTAGTATGCCATCTTTCTTTTATTCTACTATCATATTTCCTTTCCTTTTTGTGCTTTTCTACTTTCCTCTCCATTACTTCATGACTGCACTTGTGTATTTTGTTATTTTTCTTTTATTTTTCGATTGCATTTCAATGACCGTCAATAAGTTTATGTCACTATAGTTGCCTCTCTCTTGGCAATAATCTCATACGCACACACACTTACACACATGCACTCACTCACACATACAAATGATGTGTTTGTGTGATGTTCCCCTTTTCAGTAAAGTAGTAAAACTGTTGTCAGTGTTGCCAATGTGCTGGAGCAATAAAAATCAGGGTTAATAATGAGTAAAAATCTAAAAATAGATATCCTCTTCTATATACATACATACATACATATATACAGATGTATTTATAAGTACATATGTATATGCAATGAGATGAATGAATTAATTCTTATGGTATAGCAATAGATATTTATACTATTATCAAAAGAAGTTTTGTATATAAAATAGAATTAAATTGAGAAGAACATACTTCAAAGGGAAATCTAGTATTTTGAAGCAAAATAAAAATTTATATTGTTTCTCCTTATTTTAAAATTTTTTTTATTTTTTTTATTTACATATTTCATTGTTTGTTCCCGATTTCATCTAAATATATTCCATTATAAATTTCATTGAATTTATGAAACTTAAGACTTGCATTTAATTAGTAAATGGATACAAGCCTCAGTGGCCTAATGGACAAGGTATCGGCCTTCTAAGCCGGGGATTGTGGGTTCGAGTCCCACCTGAGGTGCTATAGAAAGAATAAGATTGTTCTTCCAACACTTTTTTAATTGTATTAAATATAAGAATAATCATAATTATTCCTTGACTCACTTCAATTGTTAATTTATTTAATTTTTTGTAATTTTTTTTTTTACTTATTGCTTTGATTATGGATCAAGCAAGGACTTTTACTTGGATTATAGAAGCTTTTAGTGTTTTGTCTAGTACCATTCATCAATTTAATCAATTTATAAAATACGTATACATATTTGTTGCCAAAGTTTCGCATAAATTTTGATAAACTTACATATTTTGATTTTAAAAATAGAATTCCTTTGAAAATTTACTTTAATATTTGTGTAGGTTTGCTGTTCTTCATTCAAGGTTTCTTCCTTTATTGTGTTGTATTATGAAGTTTTCCTTTTACCAATTGCTAGATTATGTAAATAAATAAATAAGTTACTATTTAAGGAATTTTTTCCCATTTATATTTCACCATTCACCATCCACCATCATGTTGGTTTCAGTCAGTAACTCATGTCTCGCTACAACTTTAATCCTACAAATGATTTTGTATTCCAAGGCAACAATACCCTGTCCCCCACCCACGCATCCTTATACTCTGTCACACTTATACGCATAACTTAACTTTATGAATTTTTCTTTTGATTAATGATTGGCAATATTTTTTTTCTCTATTTATTATTGTTGTAGATGTTGTTTGTAAAACTTGTTGGAATAGGGAAAATAACTTTGAGATTGAGATTTTGTTGTCGTTCTTGTTGTTGTTATTATTCTTGTACTGTTGCTTAGAAAAGAAAATTCTTAACATAGTAAAGCAAAGTGTATTGTTATGTAGTTCATATGATATTTAAATGCATTTGACTTTATTAAAGGAGGAAGAGATTTTTAATGTTAAAACAAGATAATGAAACTGACATCCCTCATTCCATGTTAAAGCTTTTGTTGTCACCAATAGTAATGATCATGAGTTTAGAGCTAAGAGATAAAAAAATGGTCATGAATTCGTTCAAGAATACAAAAATTAGACTTTCTGTGGGTTCTTCTTAAGCTTTAGATTATTGTATCTGAAGTGTTTGTTCCTCTACAAGATCAAGTAATGGTTATGATTTCGCTAAAAGGTTTCTGCGGTTTGTGTTTGTACTCCTATGCTGTGTGTTAACTTAAATAAGTGCGATAAGTTTTCAATAGCAAAATGCCAAGAACTGAAAAATGCTCATCATGAATCCGCCAAGAAATATTTAGTCAATCGAGGATCTTAATTGTATGTACTCCTAAGGCTGGCGTTACATCGGAGCGAACAAAATGTTTTATAGGGCAAGTAAACTTGATCTTTTCAAACATTCACCAAGCGGAACACAATTAAACAGAACAAAGCATTCAATTTCGTTGTTTCATTTGGTGTGTGTTGACATAAAACAAAATTTAATGAAGTATAACAGTTTTTCAATGTCCATGACTTCCAAACCGAAGCATTAAAGATGATTGTTGATTCTATGTCCAGTCTTAGTGTCTTCAGACTTACTGAAAAAAGGAAGAAAGAGAACGCGAAAAAAGTAAAAAATTGTAATTGACATTATGTCTGCTGTTTTTCGAAGAGTTGGGTAGTTTGGCAATATGTCCTTTGGGAAACCTGGCTCTGTTCGTGGACTCTTCAGGTTGGTTTTAGAGTTAGAGGGAGATAGCTAGACTGACCTGTGTGATTACCGCTAACCTCTTTCCCTTTTTTTATCAGGCATCACAATGGGCCTTTAAGGCTTCTGGGTGAACTCGCGAGTAATTTCGAGCAGCCTGCATAACCTAACCTAACATAACCTATGTCTGTAAAAGACAACATTCCAACATAAGCAACGGATCGCGGTAGAGGTTGCGCCATAAAAACTAAATGCTGTTGACACAAACATGTTCGATTCGGTGTGTGTTGGCCGTATGCAATGACGTGTATTTGTCGACAATCAGTCATAAAGCAACGCAGATGTGTTCTTTTCTTTGGTGTATGCGCTCTCATAAGAAATAATGTACTGATGTTTTCAACAGACACAAAAACATTCATCATTTTCAATGGATTTATGGGCATTCATTGCGTTTTTCTTCGATACACAAGATTTATAAATTTAAGTGAGTTTCACACAAGAATTTCATATTATTTTAGGTTTCAAAAATATCTAGAAAAAATGATCTATACATATAATAAAATCGTTGACTTTGTCAGTTTCTTTTTTGTTTTAACAAGTATCAATTAAAATGCACTCATTCCATTCAAAATCAAATTACTGAAACACAAGAATCTTTTTTTGGAGCACAACATAGACTTTATTTCATAAAAATTGATCCACAAAATATGAATTAATTTATAATTCAAAAAATCTAAAATGCGTTTATATTGTTTTACATTCGGGCGGGACAACGTTACTTACAAATATCTTAAAAGTTTTATTTGAATGGAAAACAAAGTTTGCCGGGTCAGCTAGTAAAAAATAAGGTTAGAGTTCTTTTATCAGGTCGCATTGATTTCTAAAGAAATAATCACAATGTGGAATTGTAAAATAGTCAAAAATAAATCAAAAAAAGTGAATTTAAATAATTTGAAACTTACACTTGAACTCCTAAGTATGCAATGGGATATTATAAGGGCTTCAGAGAGAATTTGTTTTCAAAAAATCTTTGCTTTAAAACAATATTTGGAAAAGGTTAAGGGCTCTTATGTATGTTAACAACAAAAAATTCATTCAAGATCCTTCAAAAACTCAATTTACAATAGAAAAAACTGAATAGAAAATAGTAAATTGTAAGAGAATTTATGATGTCATTATAATAAATTTTATGCGTGCGTAGATACCATTCTTTTTCCATTTCATATTTTTCTCCTTCTAAGGACAATCTTTTATAAGTTCTCTCTTCCCTTCCCTTTATTCCTATCTAAGTACTCTCTTTTTTCCAATGTTTGTAAAACAAATTTAAATCCTTGCTTTGCTTTGCTTTCGTTTCGTTTACTTTACTTTATTTTACTTACTTAAAGGAAGAATATAACGGCCACAGAGTATAAAGAAATATAACAATATTTCCCACTGATTGCTGTACTTGTTCTAGTTATTATTATTATTGTTGTTGTTGTTGTTGCTGCTGTGGAATGACACAAAGTATCTTGTAGTTGCATGTCATGTATCTTCATTCTTCATGAAATTCCCCTGATGCATTTTTTCGACCCACACGCGTTTACCATTTTTTATGTGATACTGAGATACTTTTGCTGTTGCTGCTGCTTTGCTTGTACTTACTTAGTTTGTTGTATGCAGATACTATAAAAATTATGAATAAAAATGTATAGCATATATTAAGGGCGACTCCTCATAGCTACACAGCTTCAGCATGATCTTCTCCTGGCTGGCTGGCTGGCATTTCTCTAGTTGGCGGCGGTTGTAACTCTTACATGATGTTGCTGCTGCTGTTTCTACTGCTGTTGCAAGATGCAAGTGTATGTCACAAGTTCATTGCAGGATGTTTTCACACACATACAGATACACAAATGCATACATAGACATAGTAAATCTGTGGACAGACAGATAGATATAAAGACAAGTTGAGCAAGTGCAGCATTTGCTTCATTCTATGTTTCATTTTTCTTTTTCTCTCTATTTTTGCATTTATTTTTTTATGTTTTTTTTTTTTGTGTGAAAAATCTTTCCCTTTTGTTGCAATTGCAGTTGTGTATCTCTGTAACTCATTCTTCTTTTTATATGTAGCGAGGTGTGCTTCATAAGTATGCGACCTGCGTCCATAACTTTGTTTTGGCATTATTGTTCTTTATTCAATGTAATCCCTACTTGACTGAACAACACGTTTCTATCGGTGTTTATGCAGTTTCGGAAGTCTGGTTGCGGAATGGGGTTTTATGCTCTTGTCATATTTCTGTCAATCATCTTTATTCTGTGGAACCGTTGCTGTTGAAGCGATATTTTCAAGTTTGGAAACATCTATGGTAAAACACCTAAGGGGCCAAATTATCCTGAATGATTTTGTAGCAAAGTCTTTTCTATTCTATAGTGAGTCATTCTTAAATTCATGGTTAAAATTCAGGATCACTTTCTTCTTCAAATGATTGTTGTCTGCTATCTCCATAACTCGCACAATTTCGATATCTTCTAGTGTTATTGTGCACGAAATTGAGACAGAACGCAGAACCCTGTCACTGTCAATAGACTTGAGGCCATTTGTAATACTTTCTGGGACATACCTCGTATAAATATGTACATATACTACCATATAACCATGTACATTGTGTTGTTCTGCCTAAGTGGTTTATGGCAAAGAAATCTCAGCCGTTACTCGTGCTACTGATGATGCCGGTTCGGTTGCTCCGCTGGGTGGTGTGCTCGTGCTACTGTTTTGCGACGATAAAATGTGGGCAAAATGCCAGTAAAACTTAAACGAATTTAACAACATGATAAAGGGAAAGGGTATAATGAGTATATGAGGGTGTCTATACTCCAATGACACACATACTATGTATAATAGTATGTAGATATTACAGATACATATATGGTGTATAGTTAGCTGAGGGCGCTGCTGTTGCTGTTGGTGCTGCTGCTGCTGCTGCTGCTGCTGATGTTATTCTATGCACATGTTGGCATGCAACCGGCAAAAGCAAAAGCATTGGACTTTATCCTTGTAGAACTTAATTAAAAATTCTTTAGCGTTTATACATATTGTTACTCTACTCTACTGTACTACTATACACAAAGGATGAGACATGGGATAGATGAAATCTAGCCAGACATTGTATTAAGTATGTCATGCCTAACCATCGTCATTGCCAACACCATTACCATCGTCATCTTCATCTTCATCGTCATGCTGTGTATAATAGTTTTTAGCCAAGAATGCCGGTTTACATTGGCACTTTGGCATGTCCTTTTCAGTGGTCGATCGTTCTGAACATCTTGGATTCCTGCTAAAATTCTAATTCTATTTAAAAAGAGATTTTTCGCAAACTAAAGCTTAGCTGCTGGTTTGGTTTGTTCGGGTCTAGTCTGGTCAAGTCTACTCTGGTTTGCAATCTTTTGAATTTTGCTTTTGGGATCATCTTGGTTGGTTATCAACACTCTTTGGTCAACAATTGGTTGCTATAATATTTATGTCCGTCCACATGTATGTGTGTGTGTGTGTCCAATTGAACTAATGTTGGGAAAAATGCAACAATGCAATCAACTGCATCTGGATGTATCTGAATGTATTAGGCAACAGCTTAAAGCGTAGTTGAAATAAATTCTCACATGATTGCTTTTTAATTAAAAATTATTATTATTGTATTGAGAAACTAAGTTCTACTCGTATACTTACAATTTAAAATTGAAGTTTTAGTTCTTTGTTGCTTGGCAGCATAAACTTATAAAAATGCAAAATTTTGTTGCATACTTTCGGCTGCAAGTTGAAGAAGTTTTGCATAGTTTTGTTGTGTATCATGTAGTTTATTTCAAAATGAAATGAAACATGCAAAAGCATAGTAAAATTTTATAAGAAAATTAAGGATTATAAAGAATATTAATAATGATTATTAAGAAAGTTGCATACTTTTGGGCGCTTTATAAAAAATTACTTATAAGCTTTTGTGTGCTTCGTGTTTACTATACTATCCTTTCTTAAGTGTAAGCAACAATGAAGTGTTACAGATTCTTAAGCCACTTATAATTCTGGCAACACATTTGTTTATATTTATATGTGGGTTCTTATAATATTCTGTGCATAGAGGACTTAGTTTTACTATGAGGATTAAGATTTAATTGCCAAACTTCACGCAGTCTTTACATCTCCCTGACCTTATCAGAAAATTCATGCGACCGAAAATAGTGGTCACGCTTTTGGAATAAATGGTCTGTTGGGTAATAGAGGGGTACAAAATAACGCCACTTCATTGCTATTACGTGTCGTGGTTATATTACACCTTCAAATGCCTTCTTTAGCTGTACTCATTTGAAATCAATGGTTTGTTTTAACTAATAAATTATGTATACGAGTATAGCATGAAATAATGTCCTCGTTTTTTTCATCCATCATTCAAGATAATTAAAAAATGTCTTGGTTTCTTCTGATAATGGTTAGCGACCTGTTAGCAGTGGTCACTGTACAGAGTTCTGATAAGGTATAGAAAAAGTGTTATTTATATAAATAGGCAAGAAAATCTGCCATCTCTAGTGTGAGCAACGGCGAGTTTAAACTCTTGAAATTGTCTGTTGTCCATTGCTTTCACCATATTTCTCCTATTTAGTATAAAATTCATATAAAAAGACTCAATTTTTATCACAATAGATTAAGAATTGTATTTACAAGTTTTTGAGACCTTTTTTTTGGAGTCTAAGCTTGTCAAACTTAGTGAATAGATTGATCTTGGATTGTAAGGTTAGATTAGATTAAGGAAAGGGCTTTAACCAGTGTACCTCGCCACTGCGGTCGCAAGTGGGCCTATTGTGATAAACACAGTAATCACAGCTCCTCCGAAATTCAAAAATCCATTCGGAGGTGACGGAGCCTTGTCCAGATAAGACTCTCGGAGTGACATAGCACGTGTTTTGCGGATACCTTTTCTTCATTTCACTGTCTACACAGATCCCTGCGTCTGATTCCCATGTTATGTAGGTGTTTCATTACTCTGCAATTTTCTGTCCAGAAACCTGAGAATAACTGAATACCTGTCCATGACAGTCCCAATAATTCCTGTGTTCTTTTGCGAAATCCAGTTGGCAAGACGATTTTAGCCACTATAGCATTCCTCATATCTACCCAATGGCGATGCGATTTGTCATCCAGCCATTGTTGAAGTTTGGTTTTCGTCGAGCTCCAAGGCAGTCCGCAGAATAGCTCTGGCCCAATTAGGACGTTAGCAAAACCTTTTCTGGCGAGTTCATTTGGCTCTTCATTGCCAAGATTTCCACTATCTTCAGGCACCCAGACTAGGTTAACCTAATTACTTGATGTTAGTCTTAAGAGTAGAATCAAGCAATCTTAAACCGATTTCTAGTTGAACTCGAAAGCATTGAGTGCTTGTAATGCAGCCTTGCTATCAGAGTGAATTCTTTCCTGAGGTAAGGTTATTTGGCAAATAAACTGGTATTTCTATCTTTTAGATTAGAAGTCGATAGCGAAACTTTTAACGAAAGAACTTTGCATAATTTTCATATTTTGACTCAGTTTGGTAATGAAAGAAAGGAGAAGGGTCTTCTTAATATTATTACAACACTTTAGCTCCATCTAATCTACTTTATGCCTTAAATATTTATCATCCTTTAATGTCTTATAAGTATAAATCTAAATAATTCTTCATCTTTTCTTTTAATTACAGATCAAAGCGCTTTAAATATTTAATACGATTATTATTATCAATAATATAAGGCAAATTACAACGAATTACATAAAACAAAAACAAAAAGGAATATTAAAAAAAAATTAATTTTATTTTATACAATAAAAAAGAAAAGAAAATTAAGAAATTATAATAAGAAATAAAGCCAAAGCCAACGTAACGCAACGCACGCATCCGACGTCGTCATCATGTTAATCAACTAAATGCGCATGAAATTGAATAATCCCAATTGGAGCGGCGACCCGCAAGGGACGCACGCTAATCGCCTTTAATATAACGTCATCAACAGCAACAGCAGCAGCAAAGACATTGTCGTCGTCATCATTAGCATTAAAAGTATCATTGACGGATAGTGAAAGGACTAGGAACCGAATTGGAGTTGCTGAAATAAAAGGAGTAATTTGTTGAAAGAAAGAAAGAAAGAAGTTGTAGAAGACATAAAAAAGAAAACGTTGGAAACAGAATATAAAGAAAGTGTACTCAAGGATCGAAGGACGAAACGGATGTGAGGTGGATGCGTGCACTTACGTCTCTATCTCAGTCGCTGTCGCCCGATGCCAATGTAACAATATTGAACCACTAAATGCAGTGGAAGAAGAAGTTTACTCGATTGAAAGCAGCTACAGGACATTCGCGTGCGCGAAGAATGCTTTGTTGTGGACGTAGAAAGGTAAGTCAATCAAAAGTTCAATTCATTCAATGAATCCATAAATGAATAAATGACTAAATGAATGAATGACAAGTGAATATCGTATATGACTAAGTGAATGAGTGTAAATGAATGATGGATGATAAATAATCCTTATAAATTAAGTGACTTTTAAATTGAATACAGAATTCTAAAGCAATTTGTAAGCTTTTGATAAAGTGATTTAAGCAGAGGAAGCAGAAGAGGCATATTGCCATTATTTATAGGTAAACACGAAACATATCCTTTTTACTCGTGTGTCTACACACATATGTGTATGTCTGCTATTTTATGGTATGCTGATGCCAATGATGATGATGATGATGATGATGTTAGTGTTTTGTACACATGTGCAATCGCAATAAATTTTAAATGGTTATGTTGTCCTCTTGAATTTTCAATGCGGCTTAATTGCGAAATCTGATTTACACACACACTTGACTGACTCCATATGACCCAGGACCCGGACACAAGACCTGCAGTCAAATTCAGTTTCATTTTCCTCTCATGTCTCCCCTTAAACATACGCATTTACAAGTCCAATTGTGGACAACTGTACTGTACGTACATATATTCACCTACAAAATTGTGCATGCATAAATTTTATGGACATTTTCCATGTACTAGTAGTAGTTGCGCTTTTTGTACGTGGTTTGAACTCGAAAACAGTTCAATACTCAATTGACTCGAAATGGTTAGCGGCTTGTTGCATTTTCCAACCATTTTAATTTAATTATTACGGTTTAATATCTTATTTAAACATCATTATGATGATATGATGATGATGTTGATGTTGTTCTCTTGATTTTCTGTTGATTTTGTGTTGATGATGTTGTGATATGACACGATCTAAAGCTGTCAGCTTATATTATATTTAAACCCCATCCATAAGGGGGTTTTGTGGGTGATTTGTGTGATTGTGTTTCGCTTGTTGCTGTAAAAATTTAAAAATTATTTAAATGAAATGAAAATAATAAAGAATAAATGAAAACAGTCATTCACATATTCAATTAAAAAACTAACAAATTTAATTTATTTATTTTATTTATTTTTTTTTTTTTTTTTAACGTGATAATATAAGTACAAAAAATTAATCCTTTTTTTTTGTTTGCTGTTGTTGTTGTTGTTGTAACCACATTTTTATTCATTTAAATGTAGGTATGACTGAAATACACAAAAACCTTATGTGAAAATAAACGTTTTGCATAGTTTTCTATGTGGCTTTAGATACTTTTTAATTTCAAATAGTTTTAAGCAGTTTAATACACGAGGGTTGATTCAAGAGAGTATTAATCCATTTTCTCTTATTAAAGATATTAAATATATAATACTTATATATTTGCTGGATCTACATGAGTCGAAAATGTAAGGAGTTAATAAGTTATTGGTGATTGTTATTAGTGAGGTATCAGAAAATGATATGTTTGGGGTATTCTTTAGACTGTACTTTATATTAATGTATTAATTGTATGCATTTTGATTTTAAAATTTATTGCAAATTAAGAAGAAAACTCACATATGCCATGCAATTCAGTCAGTAGATGGATTAGATGAATTTGTGGGCCTTAAAGAGTAGCAACGACAGGCACACCATGTATCTAAAATGGTGCTAACTCTTTATATTATACACTAGCTGTGCCCACAACTTCGTACTCGTTGTTATCGAAATATGTTTGCAATAGCGTGTATGTATTTTGTCAACTTTTTTCATAATTATCAGATGTGGGCGCGGAGGCAAAAGAAAAACATTCGAAAATCAGCCCAAAAGTAGGCAACATAACTAAAAATATGAATATCTTTTGATTTAGTGTGTCGATGCTGATAAAATAAACGATAAATGTTATACGAAGCTTGCTACAATATACCAGTCAAAACCGCATTCAAATAGTTAAGTCGTTTCTGAGATTAGCGTGCACAGACAGAAAAAGGCTTACGATTTTATATATATATATATAAGATATAGATAGATTATTCATACATATGTTTAAATCAGTCTACATTTTACTGCAGCAAGCCGTCCGAAATGGAACTGTCTTTGTTTTTTGTGACATTCTCGTTCTTCGGTGCAATCTTTGCCATAAACATGACACAACTTTTTCCTTGTCTTAGCTGCATTGTTCTTTCTTTTTTGAAGTAATAACGCAAATGAATGCTTAAGGCTGATTAACACTAGGCTATTTGATGAGCTTTAAGCCAGCGAGTTGGCTAATTACAAGCGAACTTCCTCAGTATAATCATGTTGGTGTGGTGCGAGTAGAGTTGTCAGCCAACTTTATTCGTTACACGCTGCCTCTTATTACTCTCGCTTTCTCTTATTTTCAAAATAAATTACTATTGAGGCAGCTGTGAGTATTTCAGCCTATATTACATTGATGTGTAGAGCAACGCAACTGATCGTCGGTTCTTCTTTGTGCTCGATAGCTAGCTATTACATTTATGTATGTGCATGCAGAAAAGCAAAATTTTTCACATTCCGCGCTATATATTTTTTATTTCGCATGCATTTGCATATATCCTCACTCTACGCAAGCCAAAAATTATGAACAAACACGAAAGGCGCGAAAGAAAACACGAACGGCAGAGCACGATCCGAGCATTTCGTAAAAATTCTTCATCGTGCACAACGACTTCCGACCCGCGCACTTCACTTTACCAACAAACAATAATTTCGCACAAAATGACTTGACAAATGAGCAAGTAGAATGTTTTGTGTGTAAGCGTTACAAGTGCACTCACCAAATCGCTCATTTATGCACTCGCTGTCTTTTAGCTAGCCAAGTGTAAATGAGCCTCCAAGGCCTCGTTGTCATAGCTTCCAATTCATACATAATCTATAAGCTGTTAATAAATAAATAAATAAATATTGTAGGGATTTCATTCTTCAAAAGTAATTATATTCGAATTCGCAATTGTAAGCTTAAAGTTGGTTCTCATTAATTTTTGCTGATAACAACAAAATGCAAACAAGCATTTTCTCATATTCACTTGATCATCAGAACCAAAGAAATCAATATTTGTTTTTGCTGCATACTCAATACAAAATATAAAACATTGCATACATACTCACTCTCATATTAATCTATCTCTCTCTCTCTTATAATAAGAAGAACTTTAAGCTCCCATTTAAGCATAAGCTTTTCTAATGTTTGAAGTTAAAAGTGACTTTGGCTGAGAGAGATCAGTTTTGTTCGCATTGTCATAGAGTGATGATCGGTTCGGTTCAAGTCGCGTCGTGTTGTGTCGCTTAGTTGTGAGTGAATAGTATTTAATTTGTGCAAAAGTAATTTTCGTAATGCTTATGTTCGATGCCGTTAGTTTTACAGTTTCTGGGTGAGTAAGTTTTTCAATTTTGTGCAATTTCGTATTTTTTTAATCAATTGAAGCAAGTGACAAAAACATAGATAGAGAGAGAGAGAGAGAGTGGTGGAGTGGTGGAGAGTGCCAATCAAATCAAAAGCATTATGAAGTAAAGTGCTAGGTAAGAAGTCATTCCTGTTTGTTTACTCCCGTCGCCAGTGAGTTGAATCAAGGAGATTGTGTGGTGAATGGTGAGAATATTTAGTTCTCGATTTCATCTTTATGCTATATTACTATGTTCGTTGTCGTTCTTATAAGTAATGTTTTTCATAAAAATTACTGTAAATGTGACAATGTGACACCTGTGCATGATTACAAGCAAATCATCTGTAAGAATATATCTCAAGCACCTGTCCAAATGCATGCAGGCTGCTGCTTGTTGCTACTTACTATACATATAAGTAAGTATGTAGTTTCAAATGCATCTATCATATATTTTGTCATATCTTTTGAATTGTAAGCTAAAATATTCTTAAATTAAACTAAATACAGATAGATTTTTGAAGGAAAGTCTTATGTATGTAATTTGTGAGAAGGAATATTTCTCATATTTTCATAATTGAGTTGACTTCATTTGCAATTTTGTATGACTATGAAACTAAAAAACAACTCAAACAAATTGACTGTTCCATATTTTCTAGTTTTTTCTTTAATAGAATTTAGAATGACAACAACTAATGAAATAACTAACTAACTGACTGACAGACAGACAGACCAAGAAACAGACAGAGAAGCAAGCAAATAGAGCAGTTGCATAATAACAACTTTCTCTTGCCTTTTACTTGAACTAAATCCAGTAAATCTTACAATAGTTTTCAATTCCCTTAAATCTTTCTCTTTTTCCTGTTCCTGTTCCTTGTTCTTGTTTTTCTTTTTATATCTTCTGATGTTGTTGTTGTAGTTAGTGTTGTTTAAGTTTTCCATTGCCTTTCAATTCGATTGGCATAGTTTGTGAGTGAATTTGTCAACTTTTTTGCTAACTAAATATTAACAACAGCATTAACTGAAGCTCAGCCACAATCATACTCATAGTCATAGTCAACTGCCAACCACCCAATCCAAGCGGGCATCCAAATATTTAGTAAGTCAGTCAGTCCATAATACTTGAAATACTCCTTGAGGCTGTTCTTTTTTCGTACTCGTACTCGTTTTCGTTTTTATTTTTGTTTTTGGAAGCAGGAAATCACATAGACTTATAAACAAATGCTTTACACTTAACACTCAATGCTCTGGGCAAAGTTTGGATTGGAATATTCTTAGTTGATTCTGTAGTTTGTTATTTTCTTTTTTCTATTCCTATTCCTGGTTATGGTTATTATTGTTGTTAGTATTTCGAGGATTGATGCATGGATAGTAGTAGATGGTTGGGGGATATGAGGTAAGAGAAAATCCTTAAGTTTGCTCAAGTCGCGCGCATGAATGTCATAAACTGAACTGTCACGCCCTCTGTGATGATGTTGATGTGATGGCAAATATTGTAGTGCTTACCCATTGACTCACCCACTGACTCAGTCATTCATTCGTTATCCGCCTGCAGCGAGAACTTTATCGTTGACTCTAGTACTATGAGAAACGACGTCAAAAACTTTAACAAATAAATTAATTTAGTTGCTTGCTGCTGCTGCTGCTGCAAAGCAAAAAAGAAGAAGAAACATAAGAAAAGAAA
Source organism: Amiota communis (assembly GCA_037043315.1). Taxonomy (NCBI): domain Eukaryota; kingdom Metazoa; phylum Arthropoda; class Insecta; order Diptera; family Drosophilidae; genus Amiota; species Amiota communis. The sequence continues at coordinate 1,944,379 of JBAMAV010001191.1, read as the reverse complement.
AAAAAACAAGAAGCAAAACAGTTACGCGAAATGAGTTTTACCTCCCCACCACATGTCCTCCTCCCTTTCCATACCACAAATAACAAATAATGTTGAATGTTGATAATGTTGTATTGTTTGTTATAAACGTTGATGATGATGATGGTGGTGGTGGTATTGATAATTAAGTTCATCATGTCGATGATGTTCAAAGCAGCTCAGCTTAGCTTGGCTTGGTTTCATTTCGTTTCATTTTACAGTAGAACTGCGATAATATGAACTTATTAAAACTAGTTGAGTGATGCATATTAGTAGCTCTAATTTTGCATGGCTTTAGGACAGATGAGCTTTGATTATCCCATTTGCTAGGGATTTGGTTCATTATGGAAATTCCTGGCAATAAGAGGCCTTTGTACTTTAGATTTTAATTGTTTTTTAAGTTTGTGAGGTCAGAGAATAAAATAAATTTTTATTTTATTTAAGTTCATATTCTTAAGTTCAATGAAGCATATTTTTGTTTATAGATATATGTATGTGTTCTCCGAATTTTAAGATATAACATTGTGCAGTTTACACTTCTGTAGATGTGGTTCATGTATAATGGAGGAATATCATTTAAAAAAATGGATATCACAGTTAAAAGAGGTATATTATAAGATTACCCAATCATCATCATCATCATCATTTGGCGTTACAGCTCTTTGTGAGTTTTGGCCGGGTGAACAATATGCCTCCATGTTACTCGATCTTTTGCCGCCCTTTTCCAGTTTTCCAGTTGTAGTTTCTTTAGGTCTTTGTTTAGTTCGTCCATCCATCTTGATCTTGGTCTTCCCCTTGCTTTGTCGTTGAATGACTTCGCATCTAGAATTTTTCTTTGCGCTCTTGATTCGTCCATTCTTGTTACATGGCCTAACCACCTTATGCGTTGCGTTTTGATAAATCGCATCACGTTTTCACCTTGGATATGTGAATGTGCTTACTACTTCAAATTCATATTTTCCAAGCTTAATTGTTTTTAATGCTTGTCTGTTTTTCGCTCTGGACATCAGCATATATTTGGTCTTTTCTTCGTTGATTTTTAGTCCAATTTTTTCTGCTACCGTTTCAATATCAGAGAAAGTGGTTAAAAGTGCGTTTTTATTTCTACTTACTATTGCAATGTCGTCCGCGTATGTATATAATTGTATGGTTCTGTTTAATATACGTCCAGTCCGTTTGGCGTCGCACACTTTATCTATTGCGCAGCGCAGCAATAAATTAAAAATTGTTGAAGAGAGTGTATCTCCCTGACGAACACCGTTCTTTATGGAAAATGCTTCTGATTTTATGTCTTGCATCATAATTTTTGATATGGCGTTACGCAAGGTCATCATTATTAATCTTGTTAATTTTTCTGGGATTTTACATATTTTAAATGCTGCAGGAATAGTCAATCTGTTTATAGTATCGAATGCTTGTTTGAAATCAATGAATAACAAATGTACGTCAATGTTGTGTTCGTAACATTTTTCCATTGATTGTTTGATTGAGAAGATTTGGTCTGTCGTCGATCTTCCTGGCCGAAAACAGCATTGATATTCCGGTAGTATTTTTTCAGCGTATTTTATGAGTCTGTTGTTGAGGACTCTTGATAGAATTTTGTACGTTGTGTTGAGAAGTGAGATACCGCGCTAGTTTTTACAGATGGTTTTTCTCTCCTGGTTTTCGGATTGGTATTATAAGCGCTGTATTACCCAATCATCGTTCCAGTTAATAGATGTGACTGGTTGATTATTGATATTAGACACTAGATAAGGGGAAGGGTGGGAGCGAATCACCTCGTCATTGTGATCTCGTCTGGTCCAATTCTTGTAATCATCATGAGTTCCAAGATTTTCTTCGGAGATGAGCCTGCAACTTCTGTTGTTTCTATGTAATGTTTGCCTAGATAACGGAGACTGGTCCAAATTAGACACTTACAATGCTATAACAAATGCTTTAGTGCTTCCTCTTCTTCCCCAAATCATTGAGATTCACCCTATATAATCACATATAGTTTTGATTTAATTTATTAATTTAATATTCCAAGACATTCAAACGACCTTAAAATACAATAGTTTGTTAGTTTTTTTTTGGCTCTTCTTATTATAATATTTTGTTTACATTATCATGAGTTTACTGTACTTGTATATTTCATTACGTTTGGGTTGCGTTCGTCATTGCATTTTTATCGTTCGCATTGTTGAGAATTCAATTTTCGCTTGCGGCATATTTGGAGTTTAGTTTTTGGTTAGCCCCCAAAGATGAGAGGATAAGGGTAGAGGATTTGATTGACATACACACAAATAATCAAAAATAATGAGTATGTGTGTGCGTGTGTTTATGAATGCATGAAATTCAAAGTGAAATGAATTGATTTATTAAGCAATCATAATTGAAATTGAATACTATTGTATTTTGTACGATATTGGAATATTGTGTCCTGGTATAAGCGTGAATTGATTTTGATTTAGATTTTTAATTTTTTTCCACTTCTCACTATACTCGTAGTAGTTGAAAATCATAAACTTTCAACCACTCATATTAATTCAATATTTCCAGAAATGATTTCAAATGTGGCCAACTAACTGTATATCATTTCTGAATTTTTAAATGTGAAAGCTACCATATTATCATTTTAACATGATATTTGTAATGCCATTTCAACCCAGACTTTAGAATGAGCAGAAGCACGAACAATTAAGCAAGTGAAACTTTACATTATTGAAGAAGTTTAAAAATCCAAACATTTATTAGGCTCAAAAGAGTGTGATGTGTTTTTGTGTCCTCAAATGGTATAATGGCATATTGGACGTAACTTAAATCTTCAAATTGCAGATCTCTATGTTCATGTCCATGTTCTTGTGTCATATGCTCAATTGGCTTCTTTTCCGGGAGTATATCAACGAATCATTTCATTCTTCATCATTCTATTATGTACGGCCAGCATCTGCAATTGTCTTAATATGATTAATATTCTTTCCTTTCTAAAGACAATCGGGTATGTGCTAGAAAACGTCGACGTTTTAGAATTGAGGCGATTTCAAAGCCTAAAAATATGCAAATAATTTCACCTCAATTTAAATTTTTTTTCGATTTCTGTGACACTCCTGATACTTTAATTATTGAGTAAATAAATACTTCTAAGCTAAAATTATGAAAATTTTAATTGCATATTTTTAAGCTTAGAAATCGCCTCAATATTGAGACGAAAGCGGTTTCTAGCACATATGTAGTAGAAAAATTCTGTTGATTCAATATATTTAAAAATTAGATCATTTATTGTAATTATCATGTAACCTGATCTAAAAGTTGTTGTTGCGTAGTTTTTTCATTTCTTAAAGATTTGCTAGAGGTAACCCTGAGTATTGAAGAGAAGCGTTTGCTTTGAGAACAACGTTCTACAATGTCCTACATAGATTTAGTCGGTGAAATAAATGATGACGAGGTCGAGCAAATTGGAATGGCAAATAAAGAAGATAATAAAGTTAGAAAGTTCTTTTATGTAGAATCATATTGTAGTGTCAGCAATATGGTAAGGAAAGTTGACTTGTATCTGATTTCAAGTATTGTCTGATCACATCATCATTCATTTCGCACCCTCTTATATACTGAAGAGGTCGTTGCCTAGCGTAAGCACAACTGTTTTATGATCTTGAAAATATAATAAGACACATCCAATGGTAATGGTACATTATTGATTTATTTTTAATATATATATTTTCAACTTTTTATACTCTCTCCAATTTTTCTGGGAACGTTCCAAGAATAAGTAATTTATATAGAAACTAGTGTAATTGAATGGAAACACTATAACATTTGATAAGGTTAAATTAATCAATGAAATATATGATTTATTTCGAAAAACATATTTTCAAAATGAATCTGTTCTCTTTACTCTAAGTTTAATATAGGACATCGATTTGTTGGATGGAACTGAATGTTAAATTTATTTTTCGCCTGCATTTTCATTTTTATTTTCATAAATTATTGAAATTGAAATAATTCATGCCATATGCCATATGCCACATTCACTATTGACTATCTTACTCACAGAATTGAGTATTTTCTATAGATATACCACATACATATGTATGTGTGTGTGTGTTATGCATTGTTGTGTATTCACAATATATTTGTGTGTGTGTATTTATTGTTGCAATTGCAATATACAATAGGTTGACGCCTGCAAACAATCAAGTGGAATTGCATTTATTGAATAACAAAATCAGTTGCTGCTGCTGCCAAACCATGCGAAACTGAAGCTGAAACATTGCAATGCATTGCAAAAAGATACAATTTTAGTTGAAATATCAGTTGGTGGTTCAGAGTGTGTGACATTTGGTGATGGTGGCAAGTGATTCAGTGAGTGAGTGACATCACTCTGAAATATTCAAATAATTTTGTTCTATTTTTAGTTTTGTTTTTAATTTGTTCAAACTTTTTGGAAGCAGCATCACAAAATCTGTACGAGTATACGAGTATGTTTGTTCATCAAACCAGCGGTTCTTGAAGTTAAGTATAGAAGTCATAGGGCTTCGAAAAAGGATATGGGATATTATACCAAAGTAAGGATAACATTGAATGATTGACAGATTGGTGATGGTAATTTGCTGATAGTATGACAATTGGTAATGCTGGTGTGCCTCGTTAATATCGAAGCTGAAAAGATGTCTTATGTCTTGGGTAATATATGGATGAATGGGTGTATTGTTGGTGTTGAAAGTTTTATAGCGGTTTAAAGTATTGTGCCAGAGTGGTATTCTGTTAGTTTTGATGTATTTTTAAGTATGATTCTGTAGCACAGAAAGGTTCACTAGTTCAATGCCGGCTATACCACAATTTCTTATATTTATTATGTGCTATTAAGGTTGCAAATCCGCAGTTTAAGAATCACTGCATTTAATGATGTTTTTCATGATTTAAAAGCTTTTTTTATGATTATTTCTTTTTTTTTTTTTGAAAAAATGTTGAATTTTATTGTTTTTCTTCTACAATTTTTGGTTTATGAAGAAAAAAAAACTCATTTTATTTGCCAGTAAATTATAAAAATTTGATTTATGTGGCTCAGTGATTTTGTATTTAATTTAATTTCATTTCATTATGCTTTTATTTAATCATTTGTTTTTTACTTTTGTTTATCTGAAGCCTTGTTGCGTATGCGTGATTTTCCATTATATTTGCTACCACCACCACCACCGCACTTAAGCGCAACTAAAGAATATAAAAAGAAAAGAAAAAAACAAATTAATATTGTAATAAAAAAGAAGAAGAAAAAAAAAATAAAGAAATGAAATAAAAATTAAAAGTAAAATGAAAATGAAAATAAAAATAAGAAAATTGCTGGTGATGTTCGCTCACTGGTTCTATGCAACGCAGCGGCAAATTGCATTTCACTAGATTTAATTAAAAAATAAAGATAAAACTAGAAAGATATGACAGAAAGTAAAATGAAATAATGAAAGAAATGAATGAAGAAAATTGAAAATGCCAGCAGCCGCAAGTTAAGACAAGTCATCGTTGTTGGTTGGTCTCTCGTGGCTTTACCCTGTACAATCATTTGACTTAAAACGCATAAAGACTCATGAATGTTGAAGGAATATTTATTTTAATATTTTCATAAATTTTCATATACTACAAAAGAAAAAGGAAAGGAATTGCTGAACATAACAAGAAGTAGTAGAAGTAGTAGTAATAGTGATAAAAGAAAACAACGATGAATAAGTGGGTAAGGAGGTAAACGCGCATGAATAGCAATAAGTCATAAATAATAATGGCGGCGACAGCGCTCTAGCGATGACGGCGGAAGTGCTTGAGTAGCAGCAGCAGCAGCAGCAGCACACAAAAGTATGCAATGCTTTTTTTTTTTTTTGCTTGTGACTGCTTCTGTTGCTTGCTGTTTGCTGATTACATGCATTTGCTGCTTGCTACTTCTCATACAGATGCAGCCTTTGCTGCTTGTTGCTTGTGTGTGTGTGTGTGTGTGTGTGTGTGTGTGTTGAAAGTTTATGAAAATAGTTTGTTGTCTTTGCTAACAACATTGAGCCAGTGTATGCAAGTGTGTGCCACTCTTTATCATCATCATCCACATTCACTGCTCCTTCCCCTTTCTTCCTTTGTCGCTTTCTTCTTTCTTTCTTACATTCACTTGAATGCTTTTGTGCTGTTGTCTCTTTTCTTTGTAGTGTCATTCACAAATAAATGTTCACAGTTAGAGACAAGTTTCATATTCTAAAGACTTCTACTATTCTACTAGTATAAGGCGGCTTTACAATATGCCAAAGAAACAGTTGTAGTTGCAAGTCTTTACAACAATTGTTGTCATCATCGTCCAAAAGAAAGATACTCATTCTCCATGCTCAAAGTGTTGGTTTGGTGACTGACTACTACTTCTTACTATTTCCACTCCAAACATTACCTCGGTGTTTTGCTTCATTGCAGATAAGCAGCAGTCGTTACTGTCATCGCTATCACTATCGTTAGTTCTCTTCTATTCAATGGAAGAAGTTTTCTCCTTTTTAGCTAAAAGTTTCTAAAGACAAACATACGCCAAGAACTCACACATCTCATCTCACCACAGCACATCACAGTACAGTACAGCAATGCGCAGCCTGCCAAGCAACTTCATATTTCTAACATAGAGAAAGTAGGAAAGAATAAACCAAGCCTAACCCAAACCAAACCAACCCAATTCAAACAACAAACAGTTGGTATTTCAATGGCCAATGGTATTGGGTTGTTCAAAAAGTCATTGCTAAATTCAACAAAAGAAAGAATACAGGATCAGTTTTGCTAGATCTACTCACAAAAGACATCAGAATGAAATGATTTGTCTAATGGAAGTAGCTTATAGAAAATTCATTCCTTTCATTCTTACCAGATAGAAAGCATCTACTTCTTTTGGATGGTATCTGCTTTGATTTGCCTCTCCTGTGCTTTATTTCATCTACTCTGATTTCTTAGTTTACTGACATTGCTCTAAATATGCTAATCAAGGTCTGTGAAATATACTTGTGGGTTGATTTCAGGCGATCTTTCGTTATGTCATATGTGTTTCATTCAACTTATGTGTGGTAGCCAAATATCGAGTTGTTCTACAAAACTAAACGGTTTCGAATGGCCTTGATTGTCTTTAAGACTACAGTTTAAGGGTAATGAACCAATCAGTTTTGACACTAAAGTTTCTGAATAATATTAATGCCATAAGCTTTATACAAATCTAACTTGACCCTGTTGTCTTTCATTTCTTTTGTATGAAGCAATAAAGCAAAATATGAGGAATACCATTTACTTAAACTGCAATGACTTTTTGATCAACCCATTACTTTAGTACGTGCCTTTGCTAATGAGTCATTCTCATTCTTATTCTTCTCTTTACTTAACTTTAATTCTCCTTGCCGCTTTCTTGATAACCTTCTTTCTTTTCTTTTAATTTCTTCTCTACTCTTTTTTATTATTTTTTTTCTTGTTTGTTGGCATAAAGCAAGTGAAATGAAGTGAAGTGTATGTGGTGTGGTGTGGTTTGTTAGAAAACTTACATCATTGTTTTAGGAGTTACGTATGCCACATGTATGTCCGCCTCCTGAGAATTCATTCATGCATTTATTCTTCAAACCATCTCTACTTCCTTACTTTCTTTCATTTCTCTCTGTCCACATTTTATTGTAGTAAATTTTTGTGCAAAATCATTTGGAAACTATTAATTGGCAACGTTTTTCTTTCTTCAATTTTACCATCCACCATCATCATCAGGTGTACAGGAACATTTTATATTATTATTTTATATATTTTGCGTGCTCAGGGAATTGTTTTTTTCGGTAGAAAATTGTAGGAAAATGATAAAAAGTGAGTGTTGGTTGGTTGGTTGGATTGTGTTGAGTTTGGCAAAAAAGATAAAGTTTGATTTTAATAAGGAAATATTGTGCGCTCAGTTGGAAAGTACTTGAAAAAAAAGAAAATAAAACTGGAATGAGGAACAAAAGTGTAGAAGAGTGAAAGAAAGTATACTACTACTATTTGCCACTTGGCAACTCGTTCTGCAATGTTGGCAACAATTTTACATTGTTTAAATGGTTATGGGTATATATCTACATATCTATATATTTGTATCTATGCATGAAAGAGTGTATTTCTGTGTCTGTGTTTATATTTGCGCGTTCGCCTGAAAGTGCACTTTAAGTATTTTCTTTTTTGTGGTTCTTGATTATTTGATTTTTAATTGCTTTTGCTGCACTTTCATTGAAAGTTTTCATGATTTTCTAGTGTTTGTTCACATAACATAAGTAAATACATACAAGTAAGGAAGATAAAAGCTCTTTAATTTTATTGTTCTTTAAGAAGCTTAGTACATAGCATAGAGCCAGATAATGAACTTCTTTAATATTATTGTAATTAAATGAAACTTGCAACACATGTGTTCAAGTAGAGAATTTTGACATTTTTTAATTGATTTAATTGACACATGGTAACATTTTCTAATGTAATTAATAAAAGTAACACAAAACAAATATTTGGAAGTTCCAAAATATAATAATCTTGGTCAAAATATTGTGTTAAATAGACTGGCAATTTTTTAAAATTTAATGAATACCCAATTGATGCATAAATAATAGTAAAGCGGTTAATAATTTGCCTAAGATGTACAACAATCTGAAAACAGGTAGCGCAAAGTTCAGAAGTTAAGTGCTTACATACAATTTAATACCAGGACTACTATTCTTGAATACAATGTTTCAGTTTCAACACACTTGTCACTAATGCTCTGAAGATACAATGATGATAACTTCAATTGCTTTTAGCATAAGGTTTAATAGATGTTCCACTAAGAAAAGTTTCTTGATATGAATCTTCTACTACCTCCTAGTTCATATCTCTATACAAGGTTGATTTCCTGACGTACCATGGACATCCAGTCATTTGAAGTAATGTTTTACTCTGTAACACTTGCACTCTCTTCCGTTGGTCAGCAGTTCCCCAGATCTGGAAGCCGTATCTCCCTACAGGGGCAATGATTTGGGCATAGACTGTACGCTTATTCCCGAGGGAGAGTCAGCTTCTCCCGTGAAGCATGTTTAGTTTGTTTTGGCAGCTAAGTAGCGCCGACGTAATGTGCTGACCGAAAGTAAGCCTTTGATCCAGGGTGAATGGACGGTGGAGGCCCCGCAGAGATGTACAGCTAGTGAGCAAAATAAGTTTTAGATCTCCACAAAATGATGTGGGTCTTTGAGATTTTATCTTTCAGCTGCTTTAGCTTCATAGACATCGTACTCTTGTAAGAGGAAAAAACATATTGTACTTGGTTGAAATAACACGTCTATCATTACATATTTAACACATTTAATATAAATACTTTTTTGTCAATGTATCATCATGAAGATCTGGTATTTGTATGTCATTCGAAAGAGTCTGACTGGCTAGCTATTCATGTTATACATCTGAATTTCATGTTCAAAGTTCGCAATCTAAAAGGCATTTCATACAGTTTATTGATCATGCAAAGCATTTTAAACTTTATCATAATAATCAATAATTGTGGCCACGTAAAAGATAAGGTCTACGCCAACAGCCCAGCGTCGATTCCATACCTTAAAGATGGAATTCGTGAGGCTATCGAGGACATAGGGTAGCAACTTTGCGATTTGGTTATGGAAAATTTCATGAAAAGGATATGGTCCTGTAAGCGTGGTCGTGGTGGCCATTTGGCTGATGTTGTTTTCCATTACTAACGGCATAATGAAATAAACATCCGATCATTTATCTCAAAAAATGACATTTTGCTTTGAATATCAAAATAACACCTTTATATTACTAATCTAATGATCGATGTCCTTTCTCCTCCCAACTGTGACTTCCGATTGGTCACATTCTAACCAAATTTTAAACGAAAAGTATGTTTTTTTTTTTATTTATTATGCATACGTTTTTTTTTATTTTGTGTTATAAATTCTGCAATCGGGAACGCTTACTTTATCCATCAGCTCTTCAAAAAAATGTATCGCTGCTAACGGTATATTCTGATTCATCGGATTCGGATTCAGATTCATCTGAATCAGTTAACGACACCTCCTCCACCTCCAGTTCCTCTGAATGGGATGAATCATCCTTAGAGAGTTTTTTCTTAGAGCCAATTGGAAGAACATTGCCGTATTCCATATCTTCTTCGTAAGTCACAGTCTCAAGTAAAGTTATTGCGCCGTCTGCTTCAGCGGCAGCTGCAGCTTCATTCAGTTGGCCCATTTCGAGAGTCAGAAACTATGAAGTCGTAGAAATTATACAATTGTTGTAGAAAAAATTAAAATTCCTTTTGCAGTCGAAACAATTCTATTTACATCAAATTGATAGACTGCCTTTCTTGTCTGATGATTTGCTTATTTTAAAAATCAAAATTTTAAGACTGACAGAAGATGAAAATGTTATTGGATTTGAAAATAAAAAGCATATATAAGAAGCTATGAAAAAAATTCAAAAACAATTCCAAAATCTGTATAAGTTGTAGATAAAATAAAACCATGCACATACTTTCTTGTCAAGATTTTAAAAATCTATTTTGCAAGATACGTTTTGGCATAAATAGACAGATAATTATGTCAATCTTATATTAAATTCCTTAACACTCCTAGTTTGGAGCATAGGGCAAGGCTTCTTCTCCATCGCACACGATTCTGGGATGTAGATTTTTAGCGCCATTCCATGTGATGTTGTCGCAAGAAATGATCTTGCATCCATTGAGATTGCTATCGATTCGAAATGATTAATATGAAGGAAGATTCGCTGACATGGGAATGTCGTAAGATAAATTTCAATTGTAAATATAGATAAAATAATCATTTTACTCAACAATTTCATACTTCATTAGAAGAAACTGAAAGCAGATGATTTTCTATGGGTTATTTCATATATACATATTTTCTTTCTTTATTGAATTTCATATAATTTTATTTTGTTGCATATGTCAAATCATTAAACAACAACAAAAACTACAGAATCTGACACTGAAACATGTCCAGGAAAAGCACGTTTGACTTGACAAATATGTTAAGGTGTCTTCTATATAGCATAGTAGTATCTTTCTTATTTCCTATCACGCCTTTTGGCTTTTAGTTATTTGTACCTTTTCTATTTAGTATCTTTTCCTGGTCCTTTTTCTTTTTTTGTGTTTGTGTTTTGTTAGAAAAACTTCTATAAAAAGTTATCTATCCCCACTCATTTTTTAATATATATTTTCTTTTTTTTTAGTTTGGTTGTTTGGTTTTTTTTTTAGTATTCAAAATTTGTATTGTATGGAAGAAAGTAAGAAGAAGTATTGGTATTGAAGGACATACCAATTTGCATGAGAGCACGTAAAATATTTGGTGTCACTGTGTTGTTGTTGTTGTTGCTATGATTTTGTTTTGGGTTAACTTCACTTTGCTTGACTTGGGTTGACTTAACTTGGCTTCACTTTGGATTTTTTCACAATACATACACCTATGTACATATTTCGATTCGATTTTGGTCATATACAAATACTTTGTCATTGTTGAATGACGCATATTTGTTGTTATTGTTGTTATTATTATTTCTATTCTACCTTGAAGGAGGAATAGGAAGGAATCACCACCATGTGTTGTAGTACGTGTTTTAATATAAAAATAATAACACAATTTCAATAAAATTTGAATGTGGGAAACTTTAGTTTCTAAGGACACTCAGTCACTGGCGGTCTTAGCTTTTTGGCAGCCCAGGGCGGTAAAATTAATTCAGAAATATTTTTTATTGGTTTTGGACTTTGATTCCCTGCTTTTAATATATTCCCTTGTTTGGGATATGATTCTCTATATTTAGGAGCCCTTCTTTTCGTGAGGCCTGAAGCGTATTACCTCCTCTTAGTCTGCTAGTGCTTTCCATATTATTATTGTACAATATTACTATTTAGTTTATCATTATTACAATATAACTTTTGTCCTTGTTGATTGTCGTTGTTGTGTGATTATTGTTTTGAGTTGTCAAGTCCTTAATATTATTTACGCGACAGTTTTCCTATTATATTTTCCTTGACATACTCATATTGTACTATTATTCTATGATTTCTGATTATAGTCATTTACTTGACTATTGTTGGAAGCAATTTGTGACGCTGTCAAATGCATTAAAGTAGAAGAAGAAGAAGAAGGACATTAAAGGCTGTTTTAGATGCGTGTGTAATTAAGAATATTGAGGAGGAGAAAAAACTATTTTCAATTAGCTTTTGAGTCTACAAAAAAAAAGAAAGAAAAAAAAAAAGAAAAATTGTAAAGTCAATAGAGAAACAAAAGATTCCGACTACGGGTTGAGTGGACTTTGACTTGACTGAAGTGACTGAGACCGACTGAAACTGACTTGACTGACTGACTTGACACTTAACAAAGACGACACTGATGTGTTAATGGCTACGAATGATGTTGATCATAATAATGATGACTATAAGACTAATGCTGATGATGTTAATGATGATGATTATGATGATGACAATAATGTCTGTAGTGATGACATTCAAGTGGAAATCTGTGAAAAGTGCGTTTCAAGTGCGTTAATGGCAACGCTTGTGGTATACACTTAGTAAGTGTTTGATGAGTGTGTGTCAGTGTGTATCTATGTCCATATCTGTCATATCTATCTATGTACATATGTATGTATGTAGGTATGTGTGTTTGTTTTTGTAAACTGTCAGTTTTGCGGCAAAAGCACTCAGCGGGCAAACAGTGCGTATGACATATTTTGTTGTTTGTTGGCATATATTGTATGTACGTAGTACGTAGTACATACAAACCTAGAAAGAAAAAAAAATGTAGAAAAATGTATCTTTAGGTATGCATACATATGCATGCATTCCTATGTATATATGTATGTATGAATGTAACCATGTGTATATGGAAGTCATCAGTAATGAAATTCACACATGCGTGTGTATGTAGGCATTGAGGGCACTCGAGTGCAAAAGCAAGCAGACAACAACGATGACGTTGGCTATGGTTATGATGATGATGATAACGACAATGATGATGATGATGACGTCGTTGTTCTTAGTTGCATTTGCTCTACTGCTGCAATGTTGCTTGATTGTCTGTGACTGGAGATTCAGTTCAGTTCCATGTGAGCATGTGTATGGTATGTGTGTGTGTTCTTGTGGTATACATTAACCTCGCAACCTACTGCAATAGCAGCAGCATAACCCACCCACACACACACACACACTTTATGCCTTTAAAACCGTTTTACTTTGGCCACCAAAAAAAAAAAAAAATAGAAAATAAAGAAAAATGTTGAAAATGTGTAAAAAAAAAACACAAAAAACCATTGCGGCTTTTGTGGCGTTGTTTGCATTTATCTTTTATTTTTTTATATATTTATTCTTTTTTTTTTTCCATACTCACAGCCACACATTCTCTCACTCACTTACTGTATTGTTTGTGTGGATAGGTCGTGGCTTCTTTTTCATATACCATATTCTGTTTTCACATCTACTTCTACCACTTGTGCTCTTTGTTCCGTTTTCCCATTCCATCCCATCTCCTCCTCTTCTCTCTCTGCTTTCTTCTATTTGCAAACTACTTGCAATGCATCTTTCTTGGTCATGTTGACTTCCAACTTTATCACAAAACCAAACCATCCTCATTCTATATGCGGTCCTATTACTGGCTTGGCTCTATTGTACTAGTAATGTTGGATCACTTATGCTTTACTCTCTCTACTCCTATATCTTCCAATCATTCTTACCCTCTTTACCTTTACCTCTTATTCATTGTCTATGCATCACGGTTTACTTGAATTGTACTGTTACTTTATCATCATCATCATCATCATCTTTGAATTTAGATTTCCTTTCCAATTCCATTTTTCTTGAATTTCTTTGTTTGTTTTTTGATTTTTTGTACAATTTTTGGTTGGAAACCCTCTTGATTTTAACTAAACCCTTTTTACACCTTTTTTTCTAAGCCTACAATGTTTAACAGCTTTCATATCTGTCCCACTCACTCTCTGTATCTTTTTCTGCTTTCTCTTATCATCAATTTTTGTTTTCACCTTAAATTCTGTTCTTTTTCTTTTACTCGTTTATTTATTTGTATTCGCATTTACGCTGTTTGCTCTTTTACTCACTCAGCTTAGTGTATTTCTTCTTTTAGTTTTTATTACTGTTATTTGCATTTGTTTGTTTCTATCTGTGTGTGTGTGTTTGTGTATTTGTGTATCTGTGTGTGCATATTTACTTATGTCTTTTGAATGCGTGTAGTAGTAAAGCGTCACCGCCATCGTCATCATCATCATCTTAACTGAGCGCAAAAGCTTTTCGAGTAGAGAAAAAAATCATTTTGTATTGTGAACTTTTAGGGTGACCAACTTTTGTTTTGTTTTCATTCTTTATTTTTTATTTTTATTTTAGATTTTTGTGTGTTAATGACTTTATTTTGAAATAAAAGAAGATTTCAACTAGAAATGAAGACGGACTTACATACATAAATGAAATCAAGTAAATGATGAATGTTGACTTTTGTTTGGGCCTCACCAAAGATTCAATACGCTTTGTTGGTGGATAACATGGATTTGTTACAATTTGTTTGGGCATTTGTCAGCCATCCTCTGATACAATAATTGTGACAATATTTTACAATTTGTAGCCATTTATGGTAAATCTGAGATTAATAATGTAAAAAATAACATTAGTTTGAGTGTGACCTCATTATATAGTGGCTATATCTTGCAGTATTCGAAATTTCATGGCAAAAGCAAATGATTCAATGATGAGTTTTGCAAAAAGAAGACTTTGTGCAAGCATTTCAACAGTTTACTTATAATAATGCAATTTGTCCTCAATGTTCCGATTGGTTTATAAGGTGGCTATATCTTCTAGTGGTCAATTCACTATGACCATGATGATTGATACAGACTAAGAAAAAAGGAAAAGGACCGTTATATTTAGTTTTAGTTTAAGTCAAGCCCTCTGTGCCTAAAGCTTTATTCAAGAAGGTAGATAAATATTGTTCACTCATGTTCACTCTATAAATTGGGTTTCAAAGGCTGCAAGGATGGGTGAATATATTGGGTTGGGGAAAATGAAATGTCGTATTTTTGATCAGAATTTGGCGCTTTATTTAACATACTTAGAATTATCCGATTTAAATCAAATATGCGCCGTTTTGTTCGCAAACTTCTTGCCATTTAGATGGCAACTTTATTATGCCCCCTTATAAAACCTCCCCTATGAACCTATTTGAAAAAAAATCAGACAGCCAGTATCACCAAGAGCGTTTTGCATGGACCGGAAGAGATGGTAATCACTTGGTGCCAGGTGCGGACTATACGGTGGGTGCGATAGGACATCCCATCCGAGCTCCCGTAGCTTGCTCACAGTAGAGGACCGAATTGGCCATAGTTGAGCAGCTCATAGTGGATGATTCCCATCCAATCCAACCAAACACACAGCAAAACCTTCCTGGCCGTCAATTTTTTTGCGTCAACTTGTGTGGCATCCAAACATCCAGCTTTTTTTGGAATCCAATCTTCTGCAAATGGTTCCAAACGGTTTTATGGTTTACACCCAGTTCATGGCCAATCGAGCGAATGCTCACATGCCGGTCTACTTGGATGATTTCGACGATTTTATCTGCGACGATTGGCCTACCAGTACGGGATGCATCTTCGACATCCACTACACCAGAACGAATTCGATCGAACCAATGCTGTGCTGTGCGAATCGTTACAGTATCGGGCCCATAAACTTCACAAATTTTTGCGGCCGCCTTCGTTTCATTTTTACCTCTTAGGTAGTAAAAACGTTAAATATGACGAATTTCTTGCTTGGTGGACTCCATCTTTAACGCGCTTTAACTTGAGACTGAAACGTACCATCACAACACTGTCAAAGAGACACTTGTAGCAGATTGTCGTCTTCAAATCGCCGTTTAGTGTGACCCGATGCGATAAGTACAACACAAGATATGTTTAAGTGTCGTCATCTATTGACAAAATACGACATTACTTTTTCCCCATGGAAACATGGGCACCAACCCATGAACTGTTCGTGGTTTGAATTGAAAGTACCTTCGGGTACAAGATCTGACCAGAGACTTTGTCTGTTAACACGAGTGGTCAGGAGTCTACGGAACTTGTTGCGTTCTGACCAGTGAAGACGGTCTCATTATGGGAGTATCGTGGTGGCTGTGGTTTAAAACTTACAAGACAGAGAGTTGCGTTCCACAACCGGTTGCTGTGTTACCTCAAATCAACAAAGGTGTAAGATAGACCTTGTTCCTAACCAAGGAATGACCAAAATAAGTATGGCTTGAGATTGGTACCTGCGGATATATATCCAAGGGGATGTTGGTTGTCGTTCAACCATGTGTTCTGCACCTTTATATTATTTTTTTTTTTATTTATAATCTATTATTTATTTAGAATGTATCTATTGATTATATATAGACAGTACCTAAATTGCATGAGGTATTCAGTATCTTGAGGTTATATTAGGAAGGATAGGGATTAGGTCCCTGATTGAAGCGGAGGGAAGATCCAAGGGATAATAGCGCTTAAGTCTGCGGAGTTGCTGGCTGTTGTCCAGAAGTTGCACTGCAAGGACGTTTACATGGTTCTCAAGTCGATGTTCGTAGCGGCGGCTAAAGGCAGTTGCGAACATAAAAAGGGGCACCTACTATAATGCGAAGAACTTTGGACTGGAACCTTTGTATAATGATTTCATTTGAGACCGCAGTGGAGCCCTATAACTGAATGCCATAGGTCCAGATTGGCCTTAGAATCGCCTTGTAAAGTAGTAATTTATTGTGTAGTGAGAGCTTCGAACTAGGCCTGAGTAACCGGTACAGGCGCTTGAACTTAAGGTTGAGCTGGGTCCGCTTGTTGAACAAGTGTTTTCTCCAGTTGAGTGCTCTATCCAGAGTAAGCCCGAGGTATTTAACGCTAGAGGCCGTGGGGAGCAAGTGTCCATTAAGACTTACACTAGGGCAGTTTCGGGTCCTAAGTGTATATGTGACATGAGTCGATTTATCGGAGTTGATGGCAATATTCCACTTTGTGAGCCACGGTTCTAAGGCAGACAATTGCAGCTGCAGTTTCCTGGATGCTGCTATGTAGCAGTCGTACCTTGATATTATGTCTCAACGAAGCGAACTGACTTCATTGTATATCAGAATTAATGTCCGAGTGATAAGATAACATACTAAATGCTTACTGGATATTATTAAGTAACTCGAATACAATCAAAATTTATAAGCACGGTTCTATTATGTAGTAGAAATCCAACGCTTAAATGCTAATATGTTTTACACTAAAGTGTGTAGGGTATGGAAAGAAAATGTGTTACTGTGTCTTGCCATTTCATAAACAATAATTCTACATTTCTCTAAAAGAAGATTATTATTAATATATATTTTGAAGTTGTTTTATTATTATTATTATTGTGTCTGATATTTTTAGCAAACATGTGCTAAATAAGTTTTTAGTTTATAAAAATAGAACAAAATATAAACGGATACAAGATACAAAGAAAATCTTCTTGTTGTTTGTGTGTTTTACATAGGATATAACAAATGAAATAACAAAATCATATTAAAAATCTAGAACTGGAGTAAGGAGAACTTAATTCAAATACTCGTACTATAGAAAGTAAATTTCATTCTTAGTTGTTTAAAAGTTCAAGAGATTTTTCTGTTAGTTTCCTTCTTCAAAAGAGTCACTGCAGTTTTCCGTCATTTAAATCGAAATAAAAAATTTGTTATTTTTCGCATTATGACCGAGTTACATGAAGAGCTTATGTGTGTCGAAACCCTTGGATCCAAGATGTAAATCTTATTATTTTACACCATTTTCTTTGTTTGAATTTTATGTGTTTTAATAGAAAATATTTCTATTCGATTGTGAATTATGATCCCCGATTAAGTAAATGATTTCATCAATGCCATTTCATCCAATCAATGGTAATTTTTTATGATTAACATAGACTCTTTTATCATGGACTCAAAACACTCTAGTGAAATTTGTATTCTTTTAACTTATTCTCTTTTTGGAGTTACTTAATATGCACTTATATAATTTGTGAACATGATATATACCTCAATATACATTGATTGTAACGAAAAAATTAACAAAAACATTACATTACTAGCTATTTAAGATACAAATATTATAAAAGGATGTGGTAGGACTGAGGGGTGAGTGGGAGTGGGAATGGGAATACAGTTATTCAAACAGCCACCAGAATCGACTATTGTCAATTTTCAAATTCTTAAACGGTATGCTTTTATCAAATCTCCAGTTTTGCTGTTGCATTTGGTGTGAATCTACAGCTTTGATATTGGCCCGTCTCTGGAGGTGGTAAACCACCGGTATACCACTTGGGCTTTGCATTAAAATTCATTCATTCATGCAAAAGCAGAAAAGCTTCTGGGGGAATGAATCCTGTTAGCAAGGCTTCGTTTAGGTATTCCTCGCTTTCATAATATGGTCCCATAATTAGATTATTTTCTGGACAGTCCATGCAGGTAATTTTATGTTGGCGTATTAGCTTAATTATGAAGTTATCGATTCTCTGGATATTGGCTGCATCATAAAGTTTTTGGTTCGAAATAAATTTAGTGTAGTTGCTATAACTATATCTGTGGAGAGATGTACATGCTCTTAAGCACTTTCTTTAAAATTTTCTTATCCGCTCCATGTAAGAGGGCGATATATTGAACCAGACATTACAAGCATAGGTCTAATGAGGGATTGGTACATTAATATCTTGACACGTTTATTTATGTAGCGTCTATAAAACAGTTTTTGATGGCAAAAAAAATGCATTTCTTGCCCTAATTAGTTGTTCATTTATATGCTTGTTGAAGTATAAAAATCAATCAAGATGGACTCATAGATACTTGGCTGAGCTTGTAATGTGCAGATGTTCATTAGAAGCTTCAGAAATTACACAAGTTGACTTATTTGATTAGTAGAATCTTTGTTCTTTTGAAATTTGTTTAAGTACATCAAACATCTTTTATTTATGGTATGATTTTATTGTGAGAAATGTGATATTGTCACTTAATAATCTGATTATATTTCACAACAATATTTTATTATTCAATTTTCAATCCAAAAAGGAACAAACTTTTTGTGAAACTTGTACAATTAAGTTCTTCAACTTTTTTTCTAACTTTCAGTTGCCTTAACATAAATAGTAAAGTGCACTTTGTTGATCTTAAAATGCCTTCATTTAATTATGAGTGTCACTTAAATTTCTATACTTGGATCTTATATTAGGTACTTGTATTTGGGTGGTCTCTCCCCCTCTTAACATTAACAACTTTTTCTCAAGTACATTTAAAGTAGACAAACTTAAGTCGTTCCACTTTCATTCACATGAAGAAAAAAAAAAAGACGAAAAACGAAAAAACGCATAACCTTTAATTAATAGAAAATGAAAAAAAGGAAGTAGGTTTTCTTTTTTTTTTGGTTTCTGTGAAAGTAAAAAAACACATTTCTTTTTGTCTAAACGCCTACAAAAACATAAAAAGAAAATAACAAAAGAAATTCTAAAAAGAAAAAAAGAAAAAATGACGAAAAAAAACAAACTATTTCCTCGCTTGGTAATTAACGCTAAAAGCAGTCAAAAAAAAAGGAAAAAAAAAACGAAAAAAAAAATAACAATTAAAAGCCATATACACAAGGATGCGGTGAAGAAGTTGGAAAGAATTTTGAAACAATGTTTAGCTATGGCAATGAAAGAAGTGCCATGGGAGGAGAGAAATGCATTAGAGAGATGTTGATAATGGTGATGACGGTGATGATAATGATGATGATGGAGGCGTCTTTAATTGTGTCAAGGTTCATTGTATAAAATACATTTTACTGAGTTCTTGTACTTAGTTCTGTTCTTGCATACACGTATTGTTCAATTTTTACACAAATGACTAAACTATAAGATTTTCTATCATTTTAATGACTTTTAGTGTGATTTGTTATTGGTACGAGGGTCATTTCATTTTTCATAAAATACATTTTACTGAGTTCTTGTACTTAGTTCTGTTCTTGCATACACGTATTGTTCAATTTTTACACAAATGACTAAACTATAAGATTTTCTATCATTTTAATGACTTTTAGTGTGATTTGTTATTGGTACGAGGGTCATTTCATTAATAAACGAGAGAGAAATTAACATGGAATAGAAATAAGTTGAAGAAAATTTTGTTCTTTTTATAAATTTAGGTAATGGTACGAAATTTTGTTTATTTCAACCTCAGTGAATCAACAATAGGTTCAGAAGGCAATCTTTGGAAGGAAAAGTCATGTTGTGAATATCATTTGTGATACTAGAGATGATGTATTTGTATTTATATGTTGTTGAATAAAGTAAAGCCAGACAAAAGTAAGAGGAAAACATTGAAGACCTAAAATAAAAGGCTTTACACCGCTCATATAAATGAGCTGGAAAATACTACCTCAATCCCTCGAATTTGGCTCTATCTAATTTGTATATGTTCAATACTTGAAAGGGTGCATTACTTAGAATAAAATTTAACAAAAAAGTGTTGGAAAATGGTTTAAATAGCATGACAAAGACTTATTTGAATCAGGTACTGAATATAAGTGATTATCTAATTGAAGCAAATGGTTACGTTTCCGAACTATTACTTCATATATTCAAATATTTCTTCCCTATTTATACTATATTTTGATATATCATTGTGGTGGGACTTACATTATCTCCTTATCCAACACTGAACTGGTCAAGTAAATCGAGAACAGACTTTTTGTGTTGGTCTAGAATTGCAAGTCTATGTAAACAATGCAAATATATAGTACTTGTTGTTCCACAATTTGTGTGGATTAACAACAGTGTCACCAAGGTGGTGAAGTCTTTGTCTACCGAGTGCAGGACATTAGAAGAGCATATGCTCTGAACTTTCTTTATCCATTTCACAAAATCGGCATACGTCAGTGTCAGAAAGACCTAACTTATTTTGATGATTTAGGTTGCAATGACCCGTGAAGTATCCAGTCAAAATGCGTAAGTCTTCTCTACTGAGTGAGAGAAGCTTATTCGAGATACCCTTTGAAATGGTGAGGAATTGTTTTGCCTGGCGTTGTCCAGTGGAGTTCACCCAGTCTTTTAGAAATTTCTTTTCCTCAAGTTTCCTGATTGCTTCGTTTTTGTGGCTTTTCGAGAGACCACAGATTGGCTCAGGACCGAAAAAGGACATGATCGCCCTGCGAAGACATCCGCTTGAAATATTGTTGGGTAAGTACCCATTGGGATAGATTTTTTGAATTTTGGGCCATAAATTCCCGCCCCTGTTCTACCATTTTCAAGTTTAGACCCGTCTGTAAACCATACCTGAGAGTCGGGTTTGAATTTAATAGAATTAGTTCTCCAGTCTTCACAATCATTAATAATGATTTGAAAAAGTTTGAAGAAGATCGTTTTAGAGGATAGAGTATCATCTCTCTGCAAAATGGGACTGTCTAGAAAATTTTCTAAGATTTTTAGGTGTCCCTTAATATTGCCCCCTTTTATTTCGGCAATACCTTCCAGTCTCAAGGCGCGAAGAGTAGTTTCCTTTTCTATTAGGATAGGTAATGGAGGGATGTATAAGAGCACCCCTAGTGCGTCAGTGGGACACGTTTTCATAGCCCCGGTGATACTAACACAAACAAGTCGATGAAGTTTACTTAGTATATTTACTGCATTCCTTTGTTTGACTTTAGGCCACCATGCAATGGAAGCATACGAAACTATTGGTCTAATGACCGTAGTGAATGTCCAGTAGATTATTTTGGGATTTAGACCCCAGGTTTTACCAAAAAGTCTAGTGCAAGCAAAGAATGCTCTTGTAGCCTTTTTTGTAACCTTATTTAGATGTGGGTTCCATGTTAGCTTTTTATCCAGGATAATCCCTAGATAGTTCGCTTCGTTGGAAAATTGGATTGTGATGCCATTTAACACATGACATTTGAGAGTAATGTTTCTCTTCCTGGTGATGAGTTACAATTAAGTAGAGACACGTTTTATTGTCGAAAGCAGTTGGAACATCAAAATCAGAAATCCCCATAAGAAATTTAAACTAATTGAAATCCATCATCCATGAAATAACAATTGATTTAACACACAATTTACTTGGAATGTCAAAGTCAATCTTATTATATGTAAATTTGTCGCTCTTTTCATAGAATGACCCTCGTATAAGTATAAGTACAAAATAACGCATAACATCAAAGTTTGTTTAGTGTATGGTATATTGTAGTAACTAACTCAATTAAGGACGACCTGGAAGTGTGAGTGTGTAAAACAAATAATGTTAAAAATATTTCATTAGTTTGTCAATGAAACAAAACCACTGGTCTGTGGAGGTGTGTGTGTGTGTGTGTGTTTGTATGTAAAGAGGCGGCAACTCACCTTTGAACTTTAATCAGATTATAGTAAAAGCACAATATACTCATTCACTCACTCACTCACTAACTCACTCACTCCGTACTTACTCAGACATGCATGCACACAAATCTTTTTTGGTTGTTTTTTATTTTGATTTCTATATAAAATTCATTTGAACAAAGTTTACTTTCTTCTTGCCTCCTTGTGTTCCATGATGAATGATGATGATTGTGCTCGTATCCTTCAAAGGATATATGAATGCCTTTTTTCTTCTTCTTCTTCATACATAAGTAGAAAGTTTGTTTTATTTTACTTTTTTAGGTTCATTTTTACGGTTTTTTTCCAATTTTTTTTTTTGGTCAGCGTAGTATAAGAAGTAAAGTAAACGTAGAAGCAGCAAAATAAAATCCTCTTTACTTTTTATAGCTTTACACGCCATTTGAAATCCTTCTACTTACTATACAATTTTTCTTTTTTTTTTTGTTCTTTCAATTCATGGGGTAAATGAAATGAAATGAATGAAGAATGGAATGGTGATGGATGGGGATGCGAATGGGGAATGGAAATGGGTTTGGTTTACTTTTGCAAGGACTTTTGTGCAGATTTGAATTTCATTCGTGTATTTTCATTTCAATTCATGCCTGCTGATGATGCTTTTAGTATATGTAGGTTCCCTCTCATCCGCATTCCAACATCCACCATCCTCACTCATTTAGCTTATTCATTCTTACAAACATTCATACATACATTTGAAATCTGTCATTCCATTTGTATGTCTGTCTGTCCTTCTGACTCTCTCTATTATGTGTTTTTTTTTTCTATAATTCTTATAATAAAATTTCACATTGCGCGCTTGACAAATTCAGTGACAAAAATTTTTCCTCTCCGGAAGTTTGTTATTAGCCGCACGCTTCCGTTTGTTCGTTCATTTCATTCGTTTCGTTTCCATTTTGTTTCAAAGCGTGTAACGTTTGAGTCAAATGAGCTTTGTGCGCAAAAAAGTATGCTACACTTTTTCCATTTATCACACTTTTGCACTTCGTTCTCTCTCTCTCTCTTTAGGTTTTTGTACTCTTAACAAAAGCGTAAGATGATATTTTTTTTTTGAAAATCTCCTTAAATTAGTTTTTCTTTCCGTGCGCATGTCTTTATCTTTATCCGTTTTATATATGTATTATCCAGCATACTATTTCTTGTTACGTATACGTAACGTAGTTTTTACTATACATTATTGTTCATTGTTGTTGATGTTGTTGTTGTTGCTGTATGACTCCTGCCTGGCCTCTTCTCATTGTTGTCACATCATTCTTTTGCTTGCGGTTTTGCATCCGGATTTAGTTTCAACAGCAGCAGCACTAGCACCAGCACTTTGATGGATATCCTGTCAGGTCGCCATAGCATTGCATTGGATTCCATTGCAATGCCATAGAAAAAGAATGCATAGAATAGAATAGAAAGAACAGAACAGAAATGTGGATGGAAAAAATGTTATAACAAATTTAATGAGTTTGTCATAAAAACGTAACCAAAATGATTGAAAGAGATGGAAATTCATAATACACAGTAACATAGGATAGGTTGAGAGAGAGAGGGAGAGAGCAGAAGAACATTAGAGAGTGTGAGAACAAAGTGTTGGTTTTTTTTTGTCCATTTTCTTGTGGCTTTTGCTTTGTGTACTTAACTAGGCTATTATCGGTGTGATTTTTTGCTACTCTCTGTAACAAGAAATGGGGATTTCTTTTACTACTTTCAAATATCCAACAACAAGAAATCCAATAACAAAATAGCTATGCAAATATTTTGCGCGCCATTTTACATATTTCTTTTTTCTTCTTCATAACCACCATCACTATAATCATCATCATCATTATCATTATCATTAATACTTTGTTGTATACTTTAGAGAGTTGCTTGGTTGGTTGGTTGGTTGTTTATTTTACATTTCTTTACTTAGAGTAAGCGAGGCATACATTTTTAGCTGTCACTATCAGTGTTACAACTATAATATTTAAATGTATCTGCGTGAGTGTGCGTGTCTCTGTGTGTTTGTGTGTATTTTAGTATGCCACTCGACTTGCCTTGAAGGCCTGTTTCTTTTGCCATTCTTGCGCTTTGTTGTTCTCGCTCTTGTGGTTTTTAAAATGTGACCCACATTCACATTCACACATCATGTGTCGATAAATGCCACAAACACGCATGCATGATATTCTTTCCTTTTTATTAAAAAACGACAACAAAAAACAGCCAAAGACAAACGAAAAAAAAAAGAGTGAAAAAAGTGTTGCCTACCTTAAGGCGTGCACTTGTATTAATAATCCCCTGTCTTGTGTTTGTTTGCCTTTTATGACCATTACAAATGTGTTACAAATATACATGTGTGTGTGTGTGTATGTTAATACATATCTTTATGGGTATGTATCTATGTAAGTGTTGTTCCTAATTGTAGTTTGTCGCGCGGTTCTTTCTTATCAATTGTAATGCGTTTTTAATGGTAAATTCTTATCTGTTTATGTCATCTTTGTCAGTTTATAAAAACCAAATAAAAGAAAACCCAAAAGTGGTTTTTAATAATTGTCTTTTATAATAGTAGTTTGTTGTTGCGACCCCATAATCATATTCTTTGTCATAGTATACCATAGGTTGGTTACCTGCCATTCATTTATTCATTCATTCATAGAGTAGTTCTTCATTCACTCATTTTTTCTTACCTTGATTTCAATTGCTTGATAAGCAAGTATGTTCTCATGTGTGTGAGTGTGTGTGTTCGGTTTAGGTGTTAGTAAGTTTTTTCCTTAAAGCATTTTACATGTTCCTGTGTATTTTCTTTTTTCAATGCTTTTTATTTTGCAAACTGTTGAGTAGCTTCTTTTGTTATTTATTTCTTTTATTCACACCCTCACTCACTCACTCAATCACTCACAGAATCATTCATTCATTCATTCACTCATTTATTCATTCATTCGTTATTCCATTTATTTAGAGATACCATTGTATTTGTCTTTAGATGTATGTATGTTTGTGTTTATGAAAACTTTTAGCTGTCATACAATAAAAATTGGCTCCATTTATTGGTTTTCCTTGTTTTCATTCTGTTTTCGGTTACATTCCATGAAAGCTAAGGTCCTTTCTTCTTGGTTCTCGATGTTGTCGATGTTGGTATTTGTCTTTGGGTTATGTGTGTGAATTTGAATTTCCATTGAATTGAAAGTTAAGAGTTGAGTTGAGTTGGGTTCTTTCATTCATTTGACAATGCTTGACATTTTTAAAAACTCATATTCTTTTATTATTACATTACATACTCGTATAAACAACAATTGTCTGCAGGTGTTAATATTGTGTGTTTGTGTGTGTGTGTGTATCTGTGTTATCTTTGAATAATTTATTTAGTTTGAAAAATGTGTTTTCTCTTTTTGCTTGATTTAATAAGTTCAAAGTTGAGCTTATCATGAATTACAAATGTTCTGAATGACCCAAAAAAATAAAAGAGGTAAAAATTTATTATTATCTTATGGAGCATTTTATTTAAGTATTTCTAATTTTATTTTATTTTTTATTTTATTAATAAATAAATATTATTTATATTTCAACCATAAACAACAATCATCCTAATCTAGTTTGAAAGGTCCTTCACAGTACAATTGAACTTTAACTGTCTTTAATTAGATTATTGGGATATTCAATATTAATCCATTACTCTAATTTTGTCTAAACCAACTAATTTTGTAAGCACTTTGCTTAATAGAATTATCGGAACTTCACACATAATTTATTCTGTATCATATATCTATGTATTTATACTTTCATGCTTGAGGGTATTGAACCCTTGTTGTTGCCCTTGCCTATAAAGTTATAAAGGTCAATGGATTGAATTTTCTTAAGTTCATGCATGGGTAGCTTTACATCCGTTACATTATATTCTTCCCACAAAGTATTTGTTAGTATATATCTTAGTTTTACTTGCTTCTAAAATACCAAATCGATCAGACGAAATATGTTCTACTTTATGGCTGAACACACACAGGATAAGGCAAAACGTCTTTCTTTGTCACACACCAAAGCCGACATGACGAAAGACATGTTTTCGTCTGAATCCTGATACTCGTCTTTGCATACATCCAACACACACTGAATCGACACACATAGACCAGCATCATTGTCAATAATCTTTACTTGATGGCGTAAAACATTTAAAGGGAAAAGAGAAAGGATGAATGTGTTAAGGAAAGTGGGAAGAGTTACATAAAATTCGGTTTATTAGCCTGCGTCTCTAAATGGAAGATCTAGCGGGTGATATCTCTTTTAGTTTCACTGTTGTCGAGTAGATTTATTGCCAGGTTGTTTGGATGGTCAGTTAGTCTGTTGATGTACCGCTGACTAAATCGATTGATTTCTTTTAAAATCCATGGATATTTAAGTTCTTCATGAATTTCCTTATTATCAGTTAATAGATGAGCTCCAGTTGCTATTCTCAAGACTTTGTTTTGAAACCTCTGAATGATTTTAATATTTGAGTCGCTAGCCGTGCCCCACAATTGGATACAGTAGGTCCAAATCGGTTTTAGTATGGCCTTGTATAGTAGCAGTTTATTCCTAATCTTGAGTTTGGAGTGGCGTCCAATGAGCCAGTGCATTTGCCGAAGTTTCACATTTAAATGGTACTGTTTTTGCCATGATATGAGGTCGCCATGTTAGTCTTCTATCGAGGGTAAGTCCAAGATATTTAACAGTCTCTGTATAAGGGCAATCCCAGAGGACAGTTTCCTTTTCTTTTTGTAAATGTTGTGTGCGACGATTTTTCAGGATTGACTACAATATTCCATCTGTTTAGCCAAGCTCCAAAAGAGTCAAATTGATTGGTTGATTGATTGATTTAATGTTTAATTGATTAATTCAATGATTAATCTCTTGTAGTAATATATCAAGTATCTCTTATGAGTATTTTTTGTGTCAGAAGTTGTGTTCTTCTTTGAATTACATTTATTTTAAACTTATTCTGAAATCTTTCTATCCTATTTGACCTTACTTAAGAAATTTATTGTTATTTCTTTTAGAAAGAATTCTGCTTTAAAAAGTTTATTACCCAAAAATGTTATGTCTAATTTGTGCGAGTTATTATTAATTTTCTAATGACATGAAATTATATTGCAAGATCACATTCAATTTCTCTACAAAAATAGTCTCCACTTTGTTAAGCAAGTTCAAGTACAATATAAAAACGGCAAAATATTCAAAGCTGGCAATGCTCTTTGGTAACATCATAATAGTAGTATAGTAGTAGAACTTTATTCCTAAAATCCCGGCTGCCAATTTGTATACATTAAACATTTTAGATACACGCACACTAGAGAGGAGAGAGAATAAATGACTGACTGAGAAAGCACAAGAAGGCAAGGGCATTGCCATGTGTAGGCAGGTACGCATAACAAAGTTTGTTAAACTTTTCAATTTGGAGAATAAAAAGCTTTTACTCTCATGCCATTAATACAAATTTTGTGAGAAACGCAGATATAGAGAATCATAGTGATGAAGGCGGCTTTGTATAACAAAAGAGCGAGAACTGAAGCCAACGTCGACAGCATTACTTTGTATAGAAATGTACAATAACATACCACAAACAGATATGAATTCAGTGAGTGAATGGTATGTGTGGGTATGTATGCATGCGTATGCATTTGCTCCAATTTCGCAAAGCATGAACGAATGAATCGTATGTTTGTTCGTCCAATGTTTCGTTCGTTCGTTCATCGCTTTGTGCCTGTGAATAGTGAGTTCGGGTTTATTCGTTGTTTCATACATTTGCCGCTTTCAATACGCAAAGTTCAGCTGAGCGCGTCGGTTGTGTGTCTGTCGCAATCGCATTCGCTTTGGTCATCATTGCGCCGCATCGTATGACAAAAACGAAGACGAACGAACAAACGACAACATTTTGTCGCTTGCTACGCTACAGTATATTATTTGCTTAGCTTCGCTTGTAGTTCGTTGTCGGTACAGTGCTCAGCTCCAAAACGTCGTTGCTCCAACCGCTCTGACACCGCCTTCGTCGCTACCTCGGTCAACGCAACGTGCTCTTGTGTAGTATACGAGTACTAGTGTATCGTAGTGTATAGTATAGCGTAGTGTATAGTAGTAAAAACCATTAAAAAATATACGAAATACATACATGCAAACATATATCGAGAAAACAGAAGAAGAAGAAGAAGAACAAGTGTGTATACACGCACACAGATAAATGTGCGGGAGTTCGTTGATGCCTACAAAGTATTATAGTAGTAGTGGTAGTAGTAGTATTCACTCATATGAGTATGTGTGTGACGTAGCGTAAAAGTTAAGCGGGAATGAAAAACCAAAATGAAAATAGTAAAATAAAATAGTAAAAGAAGACAAAAGAGCAAAATTTAATTGTGAATGTGAACTTTTTTGGTACACAAAATTAAATACAAAATAAATTAATTAAGCATAAGTGCTAAAATTTTGTCAATTAAAAATAAAATTAAATAAAAAAGTGAGCAATTTATAATTATAAAATAAAATATAATAATATAAAATAACAAAAGTAAGAAAAATAGAAAAGAAAAACGTGCAATATCCATGACTCATGATAAGGAAGAAAAATAAAATAATACAATAATAAGAAACCCAGAAAAAAATCATGTATACTTTTAGGCGCTAAAAATCGCGTCACGCTTTGCTTTCATTTTGATTGCTTTCCACATGCACATGTAATAACTGCTAGTACATACATATCCATACATATGTGTGTGTGTACCTATGTGCGTACAAATCACTTGAAGTTCTTTGAGTAAAATATAAAAAAAAAAAACATTACATACTTTTCTGAGCAGACAATTGTTCGAGACAACAACCCAAACATAAAAAAAGTCAAAAGTAATGAAACCAAAAGCAAAAAGTAAAAGCAAAAATGAAAAAAAGAAAAGGGATGCCTTCGCTCAATGTCACTGAGTCTGACCGAATTTCTTGACATTTTATGCGTGCGCTTCGTCAATTGTTGTGAGTGATACTCACAAATTCTAATATAGGAAGGGACAGCAGAAGGACACTTCACTTTACTTCAATTCACTTCACTTCACTTTACTCCACTCTACTTTTCTGTCTGTGTTCCTCTTGTTATGGAACACATTCCCTAAACAAAACTTATCATCATTTCTACATTTACGAGTACGAATTTATGGAAGAAAGGGGATGGGGGCACGTACACACACACACATTACTTATTTCCTTTCTTACCAACGCATCGCTATCGCCATTTTATGTATCCAAGCAGGCAGGCAGGCTGGCAGACAGTCAGTCCGTCAGTCAGTTAGGCACATGTTGGCAGGCAATATTCCCGACTAAAGAAACAGTGGAAAATAATAGAGCAAAAGCATCATGTTTGACTGTCTGTCTTTCTGTCTCTAAGTCACTCTGTCCCCCATCAGTGTCTCTCTATCTCGTTTATTATATCCTTTTTGTCCTCTTCGTCCTTTTTGGCTTCTATTCTATTTCGTTAGGCAGCCAGCCGTTACCATTATCTCCGACAACATAACCCCACGTAACGCAATATTGCGTGCCAAACGTGGCTTCTTATAATTCTCATACCACCCATGACACCCTCAACCCACCACCATTGCTATCCAATGTATGTATCCTTGTTGTTGTTGTTGTTATTTCATCTCATACTTCTTTGTCTGCAAAAGTGGCAAAATGTAATTTTTGGCATTTCCACCAGGCCCCACAATTGCCCCTCTATCATCGGCATTCAGTGTCCCGAGTAACAGCAGCAGCAGTTCCCTCTATAATCCCCACCATTCATTTTCAAAGCGCGTGTGAGAGCAGCCTACACACATACATTTAAACAAACACACTCACATACAAAGAGCAGCCAAAAAATACATTTTTATATTTTTCTTCTTTTTTCCCTGTTTTATTCGGAAACTGTTTGGCTGCTGTAGATTCCCAATCATGCGTTTGCATGTTTCTATGAGTGAGTGTGTTTGTTTGTTTGTGTGTGTCTATATGTGTGGGCTTTTGCCTTTAACTCTTGTTTATGTGTGTGTGTGTGAGCCATAAAGTTGTGTCCCATTGAGGGAAATATTACAACATCTAACGGTATTGTTTATGAATTTGCTTAGCACAATGTTAAAACTACTCACTCATTGCCTTTATTTTTCCATCCTCCATTCACCTCTTCACTCATTTAGTTAGTGAGTTTTTTCAGTGAAATTTATTCATTCATTCATTCATAGATACAATAGTAGAAGATAGAAAGAAGAAATGCTTTTGTTTTTCTGCCTTTTCTTTATTGTATAATATTTATTTTTTTTAATTTATCCGCATTTTATTTTCATTGCTTTTGTTTTGAGGTGTTTTCTTTATTTTCATTGCTTTTGTTATTTTTAATTTTTATTTTTATTTTCATATTCTTTATTTTAATTTTTTGGGAAAAATTCTACTTATTTTCTTTCAACTCATCATCGCATTTTAAGGTTGAGAATGTTGAGTCTTTTGTTTTCATTAACGCGTGATAATGAAATTCTCTTGATTCCTTTAAAATTGCGTTTTGTTTTTTGTTCTTCTTTGGTATAAAAATGATTATTTTTAATGCTCATTTAATATTTTTTTTCTTTTATTGCCTTCTTCTTCTTAGAAATACTTATGTATGTCTTCTTTTGCCGTAAAGTATGCTATGCCTTTTGTTCAAGAGAAACCTTTTTTTTGCTTCACACAAATTCATTGTGATGTTGTTGTTTTTTGTGTGTTGATTCGACTCGACTGGACTGGACTGTACTTCATTCGCTTGCCTTATTGACCAATGTTTTGTTTTCATTAAATTAAAGAAAATTATATTAAAAGAAAAGAGAGAAGACAACTAGCTTTGGAGCTAAGGATGAATTAGCTGAAATTACTTTAAATCATATTGAAACTGTGAGAACTTAAATTTAAACTGTTGATTTTTATTTACTTGGGTATTGGGTATTTCTTTGGCTTTATTCTTATTTATTTGTACTTATATAATCATGACCATGAATGTCAAAAAAAGGGCCAAATGTTTTATAAAGAATTGTTTACTTGTATGAAGTATAAGGACTTTGAAACAAACAAATCCTGGCCCACAGCATGCAGGTTCCACACCATGACTTCTGTCGTAGCTATGAAGAGGAGGAAACGAAAAGCATCCAACGCCTACTCTGTGATTACCCCGCTCTTTTCAGTAGACGTACCCCATTTCTCGGGAAACCGAAACCGTTCTTTGAAGAGTTTGCTAGTTTGGCAAAATGCCCTTTGGGGGACCTGGCTCTGTTCAGGGGATTACCCTTAACCCCTTATAATCCCCATACCTTTCCACGTTTTTATCAGGCATCACAATAAGCTTTAAGGCTTCTGGGTGAACTGGCGAAAAATCGCGAGCGGCCTACATAAACTAATCTAACCTTGAGACAAACAACCTTTTATAATAATTTGATAAGTTGTGTCGTCTTGTCATCTAAACAAAAGATCAAATTTTAATTACACAAATTGTTTTTTAAGCTTTTTCAAATTATGGATTAGGACCACTTTATTCCAAATATGACTATTGTTTTGTTGTATTTATCACAATTTTTGTATCATCATTATAATTGACTGTGAATTTTTGTTTCTTCTTCACCGCATATTCCATCTTTGTAATGTGATTAAGGACTATAGGTTAGATAGGTTACTAAACTATACAAAACTTATGAAGTTTATAAGAATCAAGAATGCCTACATCTTCATTTGTACCAATGGTAATTGATTCGAGTCAAAAGCTGTCATCAAATATTTCAATACAAACTGTAATAAGAAAACTGCTGCTGAACAATTTTGCTTGTTCACGTAGCCACCGAGGTGGAAATGGGTATCATCAGTTAAGATGATTTTTCGATGGAATTCCGGATCATATCTATGCATTTCAAGGACCCAATCAGCAAAGACACAACGTTGTTGATGATCGGCCGGCTTGAGTTCTTGTGTTAACTGAACTTTATAAGCCGTAAGACCCAAGTCTTTATGCAAAATACGGTGTAATGACGTTTATGGAATGCCCAATTCCAAAGAACGATGAGGAATGGACAAACCTGGGTTTTCTTCAACACTTTGGGCTACAGCAGCAATATTCTCAGTTGTTCTTGAGCGACGTGCACGGGTTTTATTCTTCACATCACTAACTTGTCCCAACAGCTTGAATTTTTCCACCAATTTCTGTATTGCTGTCCGACAAGGTGCTTCACGACGACCCAAAAATGTTTTAGTTTTACGAACCGTCTCTGCCAAATTTTCACTATTTTTATAGTGAATTTTAATAATTGCAATGCGTTGTTGAAGCGTGTATCGTTCCATTTTTATTAATGGCGTAGTTTCTACTTGTCAAATGTCAAAAAATGACAGCTTCAAAAGTGGCATCTACTGAAATAGCATGCTATTTACAATACAGAAGTTAGGGGTCGTTCATATAAGAAATTTAAGAGAATAGAAGAAAAATGAATCTTTCTTAAGGAATGAAGACGCAAGTTTTTTACAATTATAACTCTTTATTTTTCAATACATATACATATTGTAATCCTTTTGTGTCCATACACTTAGATCAATGTTCGATTAATTTTTGGATCCCTTTATTCAAATTATGTATATGGCTTTAAATATGTATGGCTTTAATATAGGAAATTCTTGTGAATATTTTGGATGAGGAAGCTTTTCTTAGCAAAATCATTAATTTTGGCCTTTGGTTCCGGATACATTGTACACTTTTACCTTTATTAAAAAGAGAGAAATTAGCTTTAATAAAATGTTGTTGAAATTACCTATGAATCAATGTGAATGTTTTCGATATCAACATCCCCGTCTTCATGTCTTCAAACCACTGGTGCTTGTTGATCGAACTTGGTTTGCAATGGCCTTATTCTGTGACTTTACCAGTCTGTCATATAAAAATCATATTTACAAAACATAATTCATTTTAAAATTTCACTTTTGGCTTAGTAATACATAATTTCTTTTGACCAAATATTTGTTGATTTCTTTTTTTTTTATAAATTCTAATCCATCAATCTCTTCAGTACATAAAACTAAACCAACAACCAACAAAACCAATTCACTTTACTTGAAATAACCTAAAATCACGAAATTCACTTTTCTCCCCTTTGTGGAAAAAGAAAGGCAGCTTTCTTTTCTTCCTTACTAACATTGGCATTGGCATTTTCATTCTTCATTGCTTTGATTGATACAATCAGTAAAAAAAAAAAAGATCCAAAGCCATTTTGACAACATTGACAACAACGACGACGACAACGACAACGAAAAAAGCTTCTAAGCAAATTAAAGCGTTAAGCTCTTTGTTGTATCTTTTCTTTGTTTTCTTCTGCTTTTGCTTTTGGTTTTTTTTTTTCTATGTTTGACCACTCAATGAGGCATTTAAGTTTATACAATATACACACACATAAAGAAGAAAAGGCTCTCGATCCTTTGTTTTGATAAATTTATCAAGAGCATTAGACAATTTTCATGGCTCAATAACTACACAATTTACTTAAACTTATGATGATAATAAGACCACACTTAGATAGATATTTCATATAGAAGAGAAGATAGAGAAGATATATCGATACTTTGTATATACTAATGCGGTGGCTTAAATGTTTTTATTTGCCAAAGTAAGTTTACAAGGCCTGAGTGTTTTATGCTCTTTGAGTATCCTCATCATCATCAGTAACATTATCATCAATAACAACTATAGGAATAATATTGTATTAAGTTGCCAGACAAATCCAAAAATGCTTAAAGCAATTTAAATCAATTGTGTAGAAATTTAAAACGTTTTGTGCCATGTCAAATTGAAAAATGGCAATAACAACAAAAAGAATACCAAAAAAGTAATGTAGGAGAAGAGGTGAGGTGAGGAGAGGAGTATAGAAAAATAATAGCAAAAACATAAAAGGTGGCAAGCAAAACAGGATCAAGTCAAGCGTGAAAAGCAAACATAAATTGTATCCAGATATGTGGGGGTTCAAAGTATCTAAGTTTGTGTGTGTGTTTGAAGTCATGCTAGGAAAGCAGCAGCAGCAGTAGAAGCAGTGAAAGCAAATCAAGCATAGACAATACTTGCCTTTATCCTAACATATACTACTTACTCATCTCAATACACATATACTAATGTAAACAGTTATCATTGCTCATGCAAGGATAACGCTTCAAAATGAAAGCAAGCGGAATTAAGTTATAAAGAGACTACAAGTAGTAGAAACAAAAACAGAAAAAGCAAACACGAATAAAACAAGAAAACTTCAAAAAAAGAAGAAAAAATAAAATCGAATCAAATTATAAGTTAAGTAAGAAAACAGTTACGAAACCACCGAATGAATATAAATAAATACAACAACAACAACAACAGAAAAAAGCAAGCAAATAAATAAATAAAACAAAATAAAATAAAAATAATAATAATAACAAGAACAACAAACAAGGCATAGATTAACTACAAACAACGACGACACTCATTCAACTTATTCACTCCTACAAACCTTACTCCACTCACTTACTGACTCACAGATACAAAAGTATATGGCATAAAATCGAAAAGTATCGCAAAACGAAAGAACAAGCAAATGAAGGAGAGCTAAAAAAATTGCTTCCGGACGCCTGGGAACAAGAAAATAAACGAACGAACGAATGAATGAATCAAGGAACAAACGAGGAAAACCTAGGAGTTAAAAGAGGTGGATGGAGAAAAAATAAGCAAATCCAAAACCAGAGGAGTAAAGAGAAGAAAAGAAAGTAAAGGAAGAACGAACAAACAAACTAACATTTAAATTAGAAATATAACCACATGAATAACGTGTAAATCCACAAACTGTGGCAGCAGCAACAGCAGCAGAAAGAGCAGTTGCTTCATATCCTAAAGTGAGAGAGAGAGTGGGAGAGAGTGTGTGTGAGTAAGTTTGAGTTAAGAACAATAAAGCAGGAGTAAGAGCAACCAGTAACAACATAAGCAGCAGCAGCAGCAGCACCACCAGCACCAGCTGTGTGTATGTATCTATAAGTTTGGTATGGAATGGAAGACGAAGAAGCCAAGCAAACATAGCCCAAAAATTGAAAGCATATCATAAGGAAGGAGGGAACTACGGAATTGGAAATTTGAGGAGAAAGAAGTTAAAGTTGAAGCCAAGAATCGCTAAAACATAAAACGATTTTGACGGTGACGACGACCTACCGCCAGGTTCAATATTGTTAAGACTCTACAGGAGACAGCAGTCACAACTGCTACCCACTTGCTCACTGACTGACACTCAACTGACTCAACTAAGCAGGCAGTGAAGCAGGCAACAGAAGCAAGCAAACGATAAAAGAAAAAAAGAAACTAATAAGAGGAAAAACATCAAGCAAAGCAATCCGTCCGTTGCCATTGTTAGCTAAAGGAAAAACTGCTTGGCACGCAACTTTTTTTTTACCTTCTTCTCCATAGTCATCATCATCATCATCGCCATTGCCATCAACATTATTATCATTGATGCTTGAATTCAACTAAAGACTCGCGGTCATATACAAGTATATAGAAAATAAGATATGCTCGTCCTCATCTCAACTATATAATAGTATCACGACTATCATCGACGACTTGTGGCAATAACATCTTCAATTTATTTTCATTCAGTGCTACGGGCGGCAAGAATTTCTTTCTTGTTTCGTTTTTTTTTCGATTATACATTGAAGAAGTGCCAACTTTTAGGCGCGCAAACATCATACATCATACATATCTGTTTAGAGTTCGAGAAATCGAACTAAGGGCAAGACAGCAAAATTTATTCGAGACAAAATTTAATGTGTGATAGCGCCACAACGGGGTGTTTCTTAACCAGAAGCGCCGGCCGCAAGGTGAGTGATATAATAAAAATGTTACAAATTTCTGATTTGTTTGCCTTCGGAAACACATGTGTGGACATTTCTCTCTCCTACTGTGAAAGGGTGTAGTGATGAAGTGTGTACCATATAAGGAAAAAATAAAGAAAGGGAGAATAAATCTGAATGTATGAGATTTCTGGTAACTATAAGATTGAATATTCTGCGTCTCTATGTATGTGAATGAATGATAAAGAGAAATTAGGGGTTTTGTTGGAATTGTGATTGACATACATATATGTGGAGTGAGCTGCTTAACTCAAGTCATTTATTAAGAGAGAGCAATACATTAACTAATTTGTTTGCAGAAAGTTTAATGAAAACGAACAAAAACATTAATGTTGCATAACTTTTAGTTGAATTATTCTTTTATTCTCCTTCTGTTTTTTGTTATCTCTCCCTATCTCTCTTGATCCTTTCATTTTTTCATACTGCTGTAGTAAATGCTTTTAGTTTGGTTGTGATTAATGAATAAGTTTAAGATATTTTTTGTGTGTGAGTTAAACAAAAAATACAAATAGACAGAAAAAAGATACCAAGAAACTTAAAGTGAGTGATTTAAATCATTTACCTTAATAACTCATTTATAAAAATGGCGATTGGAGTCTCTCAAGCTAAGGATATATATCTACATATATACCATAGAAAATTGTCATATACTTTCTTTCTTTTCTGTTCTTTTCTACTAAATTAAAGTTAGAATCAATCATATTGTGGTTTGTAGAAATTTTGGATTTTTGTTAGAATTTTCAGAACAAAAATAAGAGAATAAGTTTTACTGAATGATCGCCAGCTTCCCTTGTTCCAGATAATCCACAGATTTTCCAATGTTTCACTATTTACTATGACTCCATCGGCGGGATTATGTCTTCAACAAATCATCAGCTGGAAATATTTCATGTACCTCAAACATATTCATTGCTCTTTTTTCATTCAATCAATGCTCGTACGTCGCTTACTTTTTCTTCAAATGATTATTCTAGGGACGCACTTCACCTTCTCTGAATTTTAAGAGTTTTAATCAAGCCCTATGTGCTTAAAACTCTATTCAAGAAGGAAGATTAATATTGTTTACCCACCATATGTGATCTGAGTTATCCTCTATAATTTGAATTTCAAAGGCTCGAGGATGGGTGAATACAAATGGGCCATCAACTCATATACTGTTTGGTGTTCAAATTGATAGTACCTTCGGGTACGAAGTCTGACCAGAGGCTTTGTTTGGTACCATACCACACCACACGTGGTCAAGAGCCCGCGAAAGTTGTTCCGTCCTGACCATCGGGTACAGCCCCTTATCGAGTTGACTTTGGTTTAAAACCCAAATAAGGGTAGAGTGAGAACTCGAAGTGGAGTTGGTTTATACAACCGCTTTATATAGACCTTGATCCCGACCAAGGTAGGAGTCATACAACCAAAATAAGTATGGCTCGAAAAGTGGTAACTGCGGATATATGTCCAAGGGGACGTTGATTGACGTTCAATCCATGTGCTTGGCACAGTGGTCTTAAGCCAACCATTGGAAGGTGCCCACGTTAAACCAATGGACTTCTTCCAGGGACACAGTGCACTTCGATCAGCACCTTCGAAACAATATTTAATGATGAATTATTAATGGATTCAAGATGATATCTTTAAATCTTTGTAAGTTATAGGTTGTTTTCTCTTGTAGACTTTAGGAATGTTCGGATAGAAAAATATTTGTATGAGTTCTTTATGCCAACCAATGTATCCTAGTATACTTCATAATTATTTATGGTTTAAAGTTTATGGACAACTGACAAAACGATTTTAAAACCCATATATCTATGTCCTACCTAATAAAGAATCCGAGACACAAGCTCCCAAGCAGATGGGTGGATAACACTTTATAGTTAAATCGATTCGTCTCTTTACTCTGAATATGATTTTATTTTATGTGATCTTAATCGCTTCTTTTAACTGTTATTTGTTACTGTTATTTGTTCAAAGAACACATGGCTGAATTTCAAATATTTATGTACTGTATACTTCAATTCTTTATATAAATATGTAATAATATGTTTCCATATTCATTGCTCTTGTAAATAACAATTTTAAATCAATTAAGTAAATTTCAACAATAAAAGCACAACAAAATCATTGCATACCAAAAGGCTAACAACATTATTAACTTTAAAAGAGAAATGAGTAGTAGCAGTGTGTACATTTTCATTTCATATATTTTGATAAACAAACATTAAAATGAAATAATTCCATACACTCAAACAGATGTCTTGCTGTCCTCTCTCTCTCTGTGTATATAATACCAAATACCAGAAAGCATAGGTAAAACTTAGTATGCTTGCAAAAGCCAGCCAAGTTATAATATAAAGTACATTTATTTTTTTATTATTTAAGCAAACATGTATGCAAACGTTTTTCCTTTGACGTTGCTCCTACGCTATTATTAGTCATTGCTTGGTCCTTCATCTGTAAGCTTTTTTAGGTACTCACTTGTGTAGGTAGTCCTTTCTAGCAAGCAAGCAAGCATTTTATGCTTTCTTTCTTTAAATTTTTCTTTTCGTTTGTTTATTTGTTTGCTTATATAAATAAATAGAAAATAAAAAAAAAATGAATATTTTATTTATAAAAAATATTATTTACTTAGACGTCGACATCATCGTCGTCCCTGTTTAAATATTTACAAATTGCAAAAACGTTTTTTAAACGCATAAAAGTATGCAACAGACACAATTATTGTTGGTGTGTTTTTGTATTGCTAATGCAAACTTCCGGTGAAGTTTATTTTAATATTATTTATATTTATATATATATATTTTTTTGTTTCTGTTGACAAATTGAAATTTAGCAAACAATTTCATGTCATGCACTATAACATTTTGCTAAATTCAATTTTCTAAACCAAAAAAAATAAAATATAAAAATATATAATACAAATAATCTATAAAAACTTTATTTATTTAACAATTCTCAATTGTCGTGGGCTGCTGTTGTTGCTGCTGCTGCTGTTGGTTGTCTGTTAAAATGAATTGTATAAACATTGAAATAGAATGCTATTAAATGAACTTTGGAACGACGACGTTGACAATCAAGTGACATTCGTGTGCGCGTGCTGCAACTGTAATTGACAGTTGGGTGGAACCACTACACTGTCAACCAGCTACAATGAATATCAACAAAAAATTAAATAAAATAAACAAAGTTTCTGCTTGTGATTATTAGGAAATGATTAAATTTTACAAAAGGAAAAAAAAATTGGCTAATTTTTTATGTTATAATGGTTTTCATGGAAAATTTAATGCATGGTCCCAGGAGATTGTTACAATATAAGAGGGTTGTGTGTTAAGTTCTTGGTATGGATCAGAAAGACAGAGAGAGATAGTGTGTCGTGTGTTGTTTCTAAGTGATATTTCTTATAGATAACAATATTGTTAAACTAAAAAGTCGCTGCATGATTTATCATATGTTAGTTGAAAGAAACATTTCCCATTCGGTTTGTACAAATATAGTTATAATTTCTAGCGATTTGTGTTCATGTATGGTAAATTGAATGAGTATAGATAATTTTAATAGAAATATATGCTCACATGTACACTTCTGCTAATATGTTTGGTGATTATAATTTCAATTAAATATTAACTTATTGATCCGCTGTAAATAGAAACAATCTGCATTCCAAAATTCCATCGTGGGTTGGTTAAGTTTGCAAGCCTTGAAAGAGGGTCATTTACAAATGTCTCATTTAAAAAAGTCTATGGGATTCTGCCTTGTTGGAAGCTCAATGTTGTTTCTTATATCCTTTTGTTGAACCTCATCATCAGTTTTGGGTTTTGATAATTAAATGATGTCATTATTAAAATGAAGCGTTGAATCAATTGTATATTTTAGAGAAATACAAAAGATAAAAGAATAAAAGTGAACTGAAAGGCATTTGCTCACCAAGTTTTAGCTTATTGAACCGATTCAAT
This sequence comes from Amiota communis, assembly GCA_037043315.1. NCBI lineage: Eukaryota > Metazoa > Arthropoda > Insecta > Diptera > Drosophilidae > Amiota > Amiota communis. The sequence goes on along the minus strand of JBAMAV010001191.1, from coordinate 1,904,149 downwards.
TATGTTGGCTAAGAGGGAACTCTGATTTGTGCTACCTACTTTATAAAAAATAATAATAATATATGATACAAGAATAATGCGTGCGCTTCGTATGACTGGTTGATACAGAATAGATATTGCTACTCAAGAACATGAAAAAGAGATAAGCTTGTCTCTCTTTGCATTTACAATTTTATAAAACTCTTAATTAACTGCAGTTCTAAATTGATAATAATCCACACCCCGAAATTTCATCAGTTACTAAAGTCTCTCAACCATCTAAAAGTTGTTCGGAATGCAGTCACTTTTATCAGTGTCAAATCCGAAATTCCTGTAATTTTATAATATACTAGCGTTCCCGGTGCGCGTTGCTACCACTCATTTTTATACATATAGATTATATTTCATTCACTGCGACATCAAGATTGATACGGTTGCAGAGACCATCACTGCGTTTAGCCGCCGCTACGAACATCGACTTGAGAAGCATATAAATGTCCTTGCAGTTTGAGCGGTATTTTTTTTTTTTTGTAACTGTAACTAGTATATACATTTACATGATTAACAAACAGTTTAAGTATATCAACAATTTTACTTTTATACTCTAAATTCTAGAGTTTCTTTGAAGCCGCAACATCACTGGGTTTTATGCGCTTGAGCCGTCGTATTAGTCCATCGACTTCAGTTAGAGTGGAAGCTTCTTCATCTCTGCGTTGACAGATTTCACTCAGATATCGCGCTCAATGTCAGCGCTTCTGCAATATCATGGTGCATTAACAATGCCCCTAAGAACTTTGTTTTGATATTGTTGGATTGTATTTTTTGTGCTTTGGCTGGCACACCATTTATTTTTTGTTTTAATGTTTGTATTGTTGAGCTCGATGACATGTCATTCTAAAACTGTTGTAGGAATGATATTTTATGTTTGTTAACGTTGTTTCTTGCGATTATGTGTGGTAATGTTGTATTTTGCGGTTAATTAATGAAATTTTTAACATTTTTTATAGCCTATAACGTGGCGCAGACATCAACAATACAATAGCACAAAACATATTCAAAATTGATAAAGCGGTTTGCGAGTCCATTGAAAACACACACACATCATTTCATTTTTATATATATAGATGTATTATCTTGAGAGCTGATTAAGTTTAATGACAACCTTCTCTTTCAAAGAGGTTTTGTGACAATGGTAGAATGCTTACATTGATTCTTATGTCTTTTTTTGTTCAAGAGTCAAGAGAAGTTTGATGATATCATTAATAAAATGAAAGTTTGAAAAGATAGAAGGACATTACACCTAGATTTTTGTTCTGAAAAGTGATTATGTTGATAACAAGGATAGTTATTCATCATATAATCCTCTTCATCATATAACTCCTTCTTCTACAACTTTATTTCATTATACATGAATTAAAAGTAGAAAATGAATATAAATGGGTTAACACACTCTTAAGAACAAACCAAAGTTTATTATCTATTTAATTGCATATTTAATAAGTGTAGCATACTTTTCAGGCTTACTGCTATGCTCCATAAGATGGCAAAGGTCATAACTCTTTATTTATTTATAGATTTCATAATGTTCTTATATGCTTTAACCAATTATAATTGCTTTCTGTTCTTATAAGCCTTTTACTAACTAAATCATTGTTATTACATAAGCCTAATAGGATATTTTTGGCTAACATAAATTCATTCATTTATATAACTTTAAATAACTGCAATATACTACAGCTTTTAAATATGAAATAAATGTTGTAATGCAATAAAAGTATTTAAGGATTTTTGAAGCTAATTTTTGTTAATGTCGAAAATATGCAAATTAACAAAATATGCTAAATTTAATTAACTGAAACTTATGGTCTTTTAGAGTGCTTCATTCGTTTAACATTCAACAAACAAACAACAATTCCCCCTCATAATTTTATTCCTTTCACTTTGTTAAAGTTAAAACTTTTATTAACTTGTATGTATAATTGTGTAAGTTTTTAAATAAAAATAAAAGAGAAATAGAAGAGAAAAGAAAAGAAAAGGGAGGAAAAGCAAAAGAAAGGAAAAATTCCACGAAAAATATTTGCTGAGCTAATGATAAACGAAAATAGTTTATCTGTCTATCTGTCTATGTCTATTCACTGTCTTTCCTTTATAGACTTTTCTTTGTCTATAACTCCTCCATTCTCATTCCATTTGTCTATCTATCTGTCTATCTTTCTGTTTGCTATCTCGTCGTTATAAATACTATTTTCAAAGTGAAAATCATTTTTCTGCATAATTAAATTTTGAAATGTTTGCATTTTTCTTCTGTTTTCCTTTTGCTACCGATCCCTCATCCATTTCATTTCATTTCACTTCAAAGTGTCAAATTTGCGTGCCTGCCTGATGACAAGGGGAAACTTTCAGTTTGGTGTTGCAAATTCTGCAAATATTCGGAAGATATTTGCTTCTTATTTGTTTAGTATCTTCTTCAGTGTAGTCAGTAGTCCTAAGTGTAATAATAAATGACCAACACCACCCATCAATAGCATTTTGCCTATTATTTTCTGATACTTACATTTTTTTTTTTGGCATTTTTTTACACCTAAAAGTGGTATGCTTAAGTTATTTTTATATGCAAGGTTCATTCATGGGTTATTTTTCTGCCTTTTTATATTATTTTTTTTGTGAATCTTTAACACATCCATAAATGACATCAAATGTCGTGACATCCTTGCCATTGTCATCTCTTCTTGTAACATCATCAACACCATTATGATAGACATTCTACTCATGGTGGACGTTGAACATTGTCAGTGTCACCATCACCAACATTACTAACATCAACCTTATCATCGTCATCATCATCAAAATTGTTGTCCTTGTCATCATGCTTTATGGCCACTTGAACGTGAACGCGAAATGGTTTTTCCTTTATACATGCGCACATCTCCTCTGATCTATATTTCTTGTATTGTATATACCCATACATACATATATCACTTGCCTCTAAGCTTTGTCATGTTGTGCACACTTCATTTTGCACATTTTTCATATTTGCCACATGATTTTTTAACGCGCGTTTCTATCATTTTTTTTTACGCTCCATTTTGTTAAACGATTCTAACCAAACCAAACTGAACCATATATACATTCTAATATATCATGCAAGATTTTAAGTTTTAATGGGTGTGTGGGTGTGACTGGGATGGGATAGGATGATAATCAAATGCTTCCTCCATCCTTGGCATTCAACGCATTGACGTCAGTGGAAAAGATGCCGGCATGTACATTAACATCCATGTGTGTGTGTATCTCAGATTATTGGGTATCTTTTTCAGAAGATCCTCCCTTGACGCTCTTTCTTCTGTGATGTTAATTGACATTTATCTTGTATCTATGCTTACTCAATCGCTGTTTTGTGCCTGCTGATGCTGACCGAGTGAGTATGCGACTGGGATGCATATCAAATGTCTTTGCTGAACGGATTAATTACATACATAATATGACACTCATTTGCTTCCATCACCATCACCACCATCATCATGTCCTTAGTGAGCCATGCTGTGTGAATCATGATGATGATGACCTGAGTTTGAGAAGTTCGTGACTATAAAATATAATCGTACACATAGTGACAAAGAGAGAGAGAGATAGGGAGAGTGTAGTAAATTTAAATATAATCAATAAATTACGTATACGCCAACGTGTCATCATGAATGGCGACATGCATATTCCCTTTAACCATTCTCATCCTCATTCTTATGTCTATCATTATCATTGCCGTTCATTTACTTTGTGTATACAATAAGATTATTCTACTGGTGAACATTTAGTAACATACAATTCAACATCAAGAATGACGTCTGTCACATGTATGGTAGTAGTACCAGTATCTTTGCCCATTCTTTCATTTATTTTGTAGTTTTGTTTTGGTCAAATTCTATTCTGTTTTACTGTTTAATTTGTGGTTTATCTAACTTTGGTATGTCGTTACTTGCTTCGTTGCTTATTTAGTTAGTTCGTCTTGGTAATTCAAGTGTGTGACTCTTGTGTCGTATGTTTCTGTATGCAACAACATGTGCATGTTACTTTTGTTGGTGCTGCTGTTGTTGACAGTTAACTTCTTGTCGTTGTTGTCCTTGTTGTTGCTGTCGGTGTTGTTGGTGTTGTTCTTAGTATTATTGTTGTTGTGCTTGAATTGTTGTCCTTGTGGTCACATATGCGTTTTGTGTAATTGTTGACAGTAAATTCTACGAAAATTTCATTGCGTATGCATTTGTTGTAAGTTGAGCGTGTAATTTGCGGAAATCAAGACCGAGACTCGTGAACCAACGTAGAAACCAAGCCAGCAATACCAAACCAAACTACTTAAACCATACTATGGTATGATGTTGATTCCTCTGAGTGTATGTGTGTATGTGCATGAGTTTGTTTTACTTGTGGTTAAGAAAATTCAATTGAAAAACTTTACTAATTTTAATGGAAAATATATTTTTATGCCTTTCGTGTTGTAATTTGTTGTAATTAGCTTTGATTTCATTCTATCACAAATTGTGCAATTAAAATTTTTTCAGTACTCAAGCAGTGAATAAGAAGTTAATAAAAGTAATAAAAGTAAAAGGTTATAAGAATTTTAAATGAAGTTGAATAACAGAGGGGGTAAAAACATGAAAAATCTTTAAAAACTATTAATTTCCAGTAGATTGAAAATAGAATGATGAAACCTTTTGCATGGACTCAATGTCTTCAAGAAAACTTTACTCTGGAAACAAGGAGAAGTCACAGAGACTAAATCAAGGGAATTTGGTTGAGGATTTAACATATAAACTTTGTTTAGGACGCACAATTAGCTACGTGTGACTTGGGAATTATTAGGCAACAAACTAAGCTGTCAGGTTCGCAGTATTCCAGCTGAATGCAACAGTCGTTTCAGGACTTCTAATTTGCAGTTCCCAGTGATAGTTTGATTAGTTGGAACGAATTCTTTTTGAATGTTGCCTTTTCTATAGTCTGTGATGAGTTTTTCTTGTCTATGGAGATTTTTTCGATTTCCTTACCGCACTTTGGCCCTTAGTTTCTGGATTTTATTGAAAGCACCACGATTCATCCCCCATAACAATTGTTATCAGGAAGTTTTGGTCATATAGGATAGATTTGTAATGCCATACTTCGATTTCAAAACATAGTTTCAGTTTATTGGCAAGTACAAATGAGTAATGTGATGTTTTCATGTCAATGATTTGTTTAATAATTTGTCTATTGACATATAATATAGGACTTTATTACGCTTGGATATTATTAATACACCCATTAAATGTGAAGGTCTACTTCAGCATATCAATGAACAGACAGACAAAAGGTCATGCTAGAATTAACTACTTAACCTCATTGCTTGATCAAAAATATATTTTTTACTTAATTGTAGGTAGAATCTTAAATGCCGAAAGCAGTGAAATGCTCATGACTAACAAGAACCTCTATCTTTTGAATGAAGTGTTATGACAAAATGTAATACACAAAAGCATATTACAAAAATGAATATATACTCGTATAAATAATAAATACGTAATCAAAGGTCAATTAAAATTACACAAAATGATTCAATTATTTAATGGAAAATAACTAAAAGTCATTAGTCATTATACTTATTGTACTTCAATATCCGGTTTAGAAAACCCCTTAGAAAGTAGTAAAATAATAAATTTCGTTTAATAGTAAATCAATTATTTACTTTCTTCGGTTAAAACTCAAAAAAATAGAAACGAAAACCATATCTTGACCTACAAAGAGAAAGCAATAAAAACAAAATAGTAGAAGGAAAAATATATATTTTGAGGTCAATCATGTCAATGTGAATGATGTCTAAAGACATTAATAAAAGGGAATTTTAAATGGAAACTAAATTCTTAACAATTTTATGCTTATGAATAATTAAAAGGAAAAATATCAAAACCGAAATTAAGGCAAATGTTTTAGTTAGTAACTGGTAACAACTGGCAATCAGGGCAAATACAATAATTTACTGACTTTTTTTGTTGTTATTGTTGTTGTTGTGGTGGTGGTGGTGGTTTTCCTTAATCATTGACGTTATGAGCAATTGTAATTTACAACAAAAATTAGTAATAGTTGGTAGGGGAGAGCGAAGTAAGTTGCTTCGTCATCAGTTAAATCGAAAAATAAAAAATGCCAACAAAATGCACAACAATGACGAAGTTAAGCCATAAACACAAATATAAAAAACTCACAAACACACAAGTTAACTTAGATACACGTACATATACACATATGTATTTATATAGTATACAAATATGTAGAAACTTTGAGAAAATATCAAACAAATAATAATGGTTCAGCAGCTAATGGCGTCGTTGAGCGCATTAGACGCCTTAGGGTTGCCATCAAAGTCGTCGTCGTCATCGTCACAGTCATCGTCGTCCATGAAAGTCGTCATCATCAATAAAATCATCATCATCATCATCAACAACATCATAATCATCATAGTTTAGAGCAGAGTTTCTTAAACTTTCTTGAATCACGGAGAAACATTTTAAATTGAATATTTTATTCTTAGAAAAACTGCACATCAACATTAAGATCGATTTATCTGCCGATTCGGTCAATTAAATTTCATCACTTATAAGCAATGAATTTATCTAATGTGGAAGTCATTTGCAAAAGTGGACATTGGATTGTTATTCTATCATAACTCTTCACCGTGTCATAAAACCCGAGTCAGTAAAGAAGTGTTGAAAAATAATGTTTCGTTCCTTTTATACAATAGTTAGTAGGCCTACGGGTGTATACACTACATCCAAGCATGTCGCGGACTGCAGCTCTTCCCTAGATACTCTAGCCTGTCATGTGCCTGGACATAGAGATATCGTGGGCAATTGTGAAGCTGACGAACTAGCCAAAGAAGGAACGTTACGTGAGGATGTAACGTCTCCGGTTGGAATTCCGTTAGCAACAGTGAAGCTCACTGTCAGAAAATTCTACCAAGTAAAAGCCAATACTCTCTGGGTAGAAAAAGGCACTTGCAGCATAGCTAGGTAAACCTGGTCAAATATGAATAGGAAACGAACCGGCCAGCTGCTAAATCTCGGCAGAACCTCAATAAGCAGGACTATAAAAGTACTAACGGGCCATTGCGTCATAAGCAAACATGCTGGCAGACTTGGGCTTCACAAGTACGATTTCTGCCGCAGCTGCGGCTCGGAAGAGGAGGAGGAGACTATGCTTCACCTCATGTGTCAGTGTCTATCCATCGCCAGAAGAAGATGGAACCACTTAGGCGCTGGCGTGTCAACTCTATGCTGGTATCACAATGGGCCATACGCTTTTTTGTGCCTAAGTGAGCCTCTCGTCTGAGGGCTGCCACCTAACCTAGTAGGCCTAGTTTCTGATAGCATTTCTGTATCAGAACTTTTCCGGGAATGGCAGCATATTCCATAGGCTTGTTGTTAACTGTTTCAAGACCATAGAGATGACTAAAGAACATTCATTGAACAAAAGAAATTTTATAATTTCTATACCAAACTCCACTAAAGTCAAGTCTTCTCAACAAAGAAGTTTTTTTCTCCATATATTTTGAGCTTACTATACCGCGTTCCTCTCTACAAGCAAGGAAACTAGTTTTTCATATAGAAGAAGTGTTTGATCCGTCCCAAGGACTTTGTTATAATGGAGCCCGATTGTGTTTAAATTCAAGGGAAAATGTTGCAATTATTTACATTGTCCGTTCTGCCATATTTTCATTTGGAATTGCTTCGCAGGTTACTTACAGTTCAATGGAGTAAAGTTTAAGAATCTCTGTGTTACAGTCACAACAGAAAACATAGTTATCGTTGTTGTCGTCGTCGTCGTCGTAGTAGTCATCGTTGTCGCGGCTGACATAATTACAATTTTACTCAATTTCCGCTAGACATTTACTAGTTTTGTACGCTGTTCATTTCAAGAACCCTAAGAAGAGAAAAATTATAACAATAAATGGTTAAAATAAAAAGGAAAATATGTTATAAAAACAAAAAAAAAAATAGAATGAAACAAATGAAAACGATGAAAATGATTTTATTGATTTGTAGAGTCACGCAATTCCCACCTATAAAAAATTATATAAAAATACAATATTAAAAACAAACCAGAAAAATAAAAAAATAAAACTAATCATCAACAAATGAGTTTTTCTACTACCATTTCATATTTAGTATTTAGTTTGTAACTATTGTAACTTTTCATTCATTGGAAGAACTTTAAGGCTAAGGCTCTGTGGCTGTGGCTGCTGCTGCATGTTTATGGTTATTAGTTCTGGTTATAAAAATATTAATTTTCCTGACATTTTAATACACAAAAATAAAATAAAAAAAAACACTGTTTGGTGTTTCTTTTGTTTTATTTTGGCTTTTTCCAACTTTAATTTTAATATTATTTTGTGGTATTTAAAAATGTTTTGTCGCATGTTGCATGCGGATGGTTTTTTTTTCTTTGTTTCTTTAATTTATTATTATAACTTAAAGTTCTTAATTCAAGCGACCATATACAATATAATATTAAGTGGTTCTATTGATATATTCATTATATCAATTTGATTGTTAATTATTGAAATTTATTTCTAGTTTAAATAGGAGCGAAATTAGGATACGATAACCCTGAAAGAACTATAAATTACATTCTTCTGAAAAGAAGATGAAGTTGCTGTGAAAAGAAGTTTGGAAAAATGATATAAGAATTGAATTGCTTGTAAAGGAAACAAGGTTAAATTAGGTTAGGTTAGCTTGGCTGATCAAGAGATCTCACATAGACCAATAGTGGTCCTTAGTGTTGCCAAGAAGAAGTATGGAGACCCTTCAGATACTGTTTTTTATGCATTTTTTTTGCGACCTTTAATAGGTTTTTACTCTTTTGATCCGCCATACTTTCCAAGGAGAGGAAAGACACAGATCCGAGATAGCTAAAGCGTAATCTGTAGTGAGGTGGACATTGGCAAAGTAGGTGTTCTAAAGTTCCCCTAACATTTACCTCGTTGCATGTTGTACATGCATCACTCTGTACCAAGCCTAATTTGGCTGCATAGGAAGTCGTTAGACAGTGTCAGTGTGAGTATTCCGACTAATAAAAAAACTAATTCTGCTGCTTTTGTAGCCGCATAAATCTCGGTCTGAAAGGAAATAAGAATTTTTGTCTGTTTATTTGTTTGTTTGTGCACGCATCACGTAAAAGCCACTCATTGGATTCAAAAACGAATAATTGATAGATTGAAAGCTTTATTGTGAGTAAACTTTAGCATTTATTTAATCAAATATCGACCCACGGAATCAAAAGATATTAATTAAAAATTAAATTAAACCAAAGACTATTAAACACAACTTTCTCTAGCTTTGTGTAGAGCAAGTGAGTGGTTGTAAAATAATCTATGAATTTATTTAACATTCATATGGCACTTAGGTACAAAAAATAGGAAAAATCCGCAATGAAACCGACTTAGTAGAGTTTTATTTATTTAAGTAGAAACTTTGAACTTCACCAGAATAGAATTTGAGATATACAAAATATATGTATGTGCTTGTGTTTTCATTTATCCAATCAATTGACATCTGCTTTAATTGATATTAATTTCTTTATAAGATTAACTTTATTTAGCTTAGATATTGATTTGTTGAATCAATTAACTATAATTTCTGATTTCCATGTGCTGCTGCTAAACTTATTGAGTTTTCTGATAAGAGCAAATTATTATATAATTTTGTGTTTATTTTAAGTGAATTTAATTTAATCTTCGTTGTAATCGAAGTTAATATGCATGTATTTATTTTGTTATATTTTTATCTTGGCATCTTTATTTTCTGTCTGGGCCACGTACCAAAGTAATTGCTTAAAATCATCAATAATTAATTTGTATGTGTGTATATTGACGCCACACACAGAGACAGTCACGCTGTGCTGCGCCATAGTACACATAACTCAAACTTACATGTTTATTTACACCCTGATCCGCCACATTCAGTATTTTTCTTTTCTAAATACAAATTATAAGTTTATACGAAGGAAGGAGTGCTGGAGAATAGAATGTTTTTTTTTTTTTTGTTGGCTTTGGGTATTGGTCTTGGTGTCAATGTGTTGACTGTTTTTCAATTAAGCACACACCAAGTCTTGGTAAATATAGGAAGAAAAAAAAAATAAAGAAAAGCCAACCCAAGGCAAGCCAAGTCTAAGCAAGTATAACCTATGTTTATGTATACAAGTCTGTGTGGATATGTGAGTAACTGTGTGGTTATGTCTGTGTGTGTGTGTGTGTGTTTAACGCTGACTAAGCAAACCAAAGACAACGTAATGTAACGTAATGAAGTTTAAGTGAGTTTAAAAAGTTAAATCAGCATTAGACGCGTGGGCACATGGGAGTAAACCCAACCAGTAAAGCCCACTCAAATCAACTGAAGGCAACCCTAAACCTTAAATGAATGAATGAACGAAGGAAGACAGAAGAACATTAGACCTCCAGACAACAGACGCCTATCATTGCTAGTGACTTCAGTGACAGAATCTTCTCTGTCTCCTTGTTAAAACTTTTTTATTCTTAGTAATATGTGTATGTAAATTTTTTCTTGTTCTCCTTCTTCAAAGTAGCTGTCAGCAATTTGCATTTCTTATATAGGGGGGAGTTAAAATCCAAAAGTCTTGCCACATGATTCCTCTTCTACAATATATGGATATAGTACACAGTACTAAATGTGTGTATGCCACTTGGGCGGAAATTGAAGTTAGTCAGAGAGATAGAAAGAGAGAGAGGGTCTCATGTGCTGTTTTACATACTACTTACGCAAGATACTTACGTCAAAAGACGACGATGCCAACGACATAATGACGACGACGAAGACGACGATGGTGACAATGTTGAGAATGAAATGAAGAAGGAAATGGAGACGATCGCAATGGAGCGATGACTTTGGTGACGATGTAGGTCTATCTTCCCTTTTGACTTATTGGATTTTGTGGTTAATAAACTATTTAGTTTTTAATTAAGTTCAGACAGCAGCAACAGCAGCAGCAGCAGCAACAGAAATGTTCAGAAATATGAAGAAAATGAAGAAATGAAAATTAATTAAACTTTTTAAATGGGAAAAAACATTTTAATTGTAGTGAACTTGACATGAGGCAAACATAAATTGCAATGCTGCACATTGACAGTAGTAGCATTGAGTAATGCACACACAAATACTTGTTCACACAAATACTATAAAAATATATTAATATGAGTTGCTTACTAGGTTCCTTGTGTGTGCGTGTGTGTATGCTTGTATGTTTTTCTGTTCAATTCCGCTTCCGGTGGCCATTAAAGCAAAGCGACGACGACAACATTTACCAAGCACAAACATGCTTTTGTTCATAGGCACCCACTTCCTTAGCCTAAGATGTAAACCTCGTTTGTTAAAATTTGCCGCTAGCATTTGTAATTTTTTTCTAGTATGTAGTTGTTGTAGTACAATAGTTGAACCACGCCCATTTTGGGCGCCTTGTCATGCAAGTAGGCGTGTCATCTCTAAACTTATAGTATGTGACTAATGATTATGTTGTTGTCGGTCCTTTCTATTATATGTATGTTGCCCATTTTTAAACATCTCAGTCTTTGTTGCTCTTTTTAGTTTTCTTTTCTTTTGAATTTATGTTTTTCACTTGAAACCCAAAAATATGTTGCATAATTTTAGGCTTCATTGAAGGAAGTTTCACAATGCCTTGAAGGCAACAAATCTATGCAACACACAAAGATGAAAACTAAAGCCATCAAATAAACTAAAGTTGGTCATCATCATCATCATCATTTTCATCATCGATATCAACATGAGACCATCTTCTGTCTTGTCATGTCTTGTTCTGTCTTGTCTTGAAATTGTTTCCATTCTTTTGTTGGATGGTCGCCTTCGGTTTTCTTAGAAAACTTTGCCAAAGTTCAAGAAGCTTAAGGCAAAAAAAAAAAAAAAAATGAGAAGCATTTCTGTCCAAGCATATGTCAAAGTTTTCTAATTTTCAAAGACGCTAATGCTTACTAAACTAAAGAAAGGAAGTAGTACAAGGCCCCAAAATGATCAAGGAGTGGAGAAAGGAAAGTAGAATAGGAAAAGCATGCAGAAAGACCACAACAATTTGCCACAAACGCTCTAAAAACATACACGAAATTGCAAACTAAAACCACACTTGAAGTAGAAGAAAAATAAGAAGCAGGAACAGAAGAGAAGAGACAAGAGAATAGAAAAGAAAAGAAAAAGTGTCGAAAGTGCTTAGGTTGATGCCTGTGTGTGTTAGAGGCAGAGAAAATAAGAATGATTGGACACCCAGATGAATCCAAGTATTATCAAGAGACACTTTATACTGTTGACCACACACAAATTTGGTGCAATAGGCAACAACATCCATCAGACAACGACGTCGACAAGTAACTCCATTTTCAGATTGGAGTATTTCATTGGTTTGGCAGTAGTAGTGATGTATGATAGTAGTTTAGGTTGTCTCATCAAGGACCATGGATAAACCATTAAAAAACGGAAATAAGAAAAAAGAAAAAGAACCAGCTCGTTTAAAGTTCATTTAAAGCTTTTTGCACTTAAGTAAAAACGGAACTACGAGGGATGTATGATTAGTTTCAAAGTGGCGCCTCTAAAAAATAAACTTTTTCGGTGTCAGAAACTAGAATATTTTAGTTATTAGAGTTTGGAGGCAAAACTTATAACATTCAATCCTAACCATTGATGAAATATGAATGAATTCACAGCTGAGCTCCTAAATGTAGGTGGAAGCCGATTCAAGTGCTCCGAAAAAGGCAAAAGTGGCGTCAACGCGCGAGAAAATCAGGAAAAATCGGAAGCAAGAAAGTGCTCCAACCCAGATATTGACAATCGCAATTTTCTCCATCATTCTCCATCATATTCATCAGATTTTGTCCACTGCGAATATTATCTGTTTCCATACTTAAAGGAATGGTTCGGTAGAATTGAATGGGAAACTGGGACTTTTTGAAGACTTTATGATAGATTACAAGATTGTTGATTGTTAACGACATATAAGTCTAATCTCTAATCCAAACTTATCAAACTTCGCCCATTCGTATGAAGTGTTTCGAAAAGAGAAACTGTTTTGTTGCATGTACAAAAAAAGATTGTGTGTGTGTGTGTTTGATTGGTCTTGAAGCCTTGAAGGCCTTTGGCTCTCTGCAGGCATTCACAACTAAACCAGAAACTAAATCTAACAAAGCAAAAGTTCTTAAAGTTTTCAACATCACCAGCAACAACAACAACAACTACATCAAGAATTGCAACATTGTATTAACAACAAAAACTACAATTATAATAACAATAAAGTTAGGAGTACTTAGCATATACATAGGTAGAGGGAGTGGAATGGAGGACTTTAAAAGGTGTAGAGTAACTAAGTGAATGAGTGTGTGAGGGAGGGAGGAAGTTTGGGAATTTGGTAGAAGATCCATTGAGAATCGTGTTGTGTTTTGCGGCTTTGATGGGCGTCTGAGCTTGATGCCAGTTGGACGCGTGAACTTTATTGCAACTTTCAACTTTATAGTCAGTCACCAATGAAACCATCATCTCTCTCCTTCTCTTCACTGCTCTATTCCTTCGTGAATTCGAGTTTGAATATTTCGTGTGACATCAACATCACGTGCCATGGACTTTATTAACAATAACAACAACAATAGCAACAATATATTGTACTATTCTCGAGTTCACATTTGCTATAGCAAACCAAAACTTGCAGCTGCCACTGATGTTGCTGCTGCTACTTCTACTGTTTCCTATGTGGTTGCAACATTTTTTTTTTATTTGTGTTCTGATGTCCGTCCATTCAAAGTTCTTATCGAGCGTTAATGTCGTTTGTTGTCGAGTTAAAGTTGATATTTTTTGAATGTGGAAAATCGCGGTCGTTGTCGTTTGGTCGTTCCTAACTTCAATTTTGCATGTCACCATGAATGTGGGTCTCAGTTTTTCTGGAGCCCATGCTGGGAGAATGGTAATGGGTTCCATTTGAAGGGCTGAATTGTGTTTATAATGAGGCTAACAGAATAATTATTGAGTGTGTCGTGTTGATGTTGGTTCATTTGTTGTTGTTGATTATTGTTTGTTTCTGTGTTCTGCAATTCACTGCTCTTGGGCCAACATCGCTTAATGACCTCATTTTGTATCGTCGAGTTGAGGCGGTTTTCCTTTTTCTCTCTCGCCCGGTGTTTGACATTTTGTAGATAAAAAGGTAAGCTGCCGTGTGAAAAGTAGGCAGCCCTTGATGGGCGTTTTCAGTCGACGTATACTTAAAGCAACTGAAAAAGTTTAATAATTCACTTGGCTTCGAAAAAAATAAAAAAGATTGTAAATGTTGATAAACAATTACTCAGAAAATTATTAAGGCTTTAAGCCAATATGATGGGATGTAAGCCAACGAGATTAAAAACATGATGGACATAGCTTTGAGTTGCTGTTACTTTGGAGCTTATGATGAGCTCAAAACAACAAATTGATATCTTCTATATATGTATATAAAATTGAATATATGAACGTATGTATGTAAGTCACTTATGAACTCCGAAACTGCTGAACCGATTTTGATGAAATTTTATGGGCATCTCTAGCATAGTCTTGATAGTGTTTCAGTAAAGTTTGGTGTGAATCAGACTTGCTGTTGTCGTGATTTTGGTGGATAATAGTTTACATACAAATCTTAGAGTCATATTTAAAAATCAATCAAGTCACCTTTGTCAAATATATCAGAATTTTTAAATCAATAATAATTGCAAGTCTTTGACAGAATATTTGACGATTCAACAATTCTCAGTGCCAAATAGACCCATACCATCAGGCCAAAGTTCTTCCTTGTTTCGGAGTAGTTGGTTTTTAGAAGATTCAATGACTGATTACCAAATGATCTGTGAGGCGTTCTTGTTTAGGAGTAGATGGTTTTTAGAAGATTCAATATCAGGCTATAGACAACACTTTTATTAGCTTACAAATTGGTTGTCCCCCCATTTCTTCATAGGTCATTCATTAGGTGAGCTTATAATAACACACAAAAAGACTCAGAACAAATTAAAGACTTCATGCTGAGCAAGACAATCAGTACGTGGATGTTAACTTGTATAGTATTTTCATGCTCGAGTGCTTGTTGGGTGAGTAAAGCCAGGTCAACCCTCTACCATTAGAGAGGAGTGTGTTTAAAAGGTATGGATAATTTTAATAAAGACAAAAATACTTCATGAAGAAACAATATTATTGAGTATCGTTAACCAGATTCTTTAGTTTTCCATTGTAGAATACAACTCTGCTCTTAGTCAAGTTCTCTGCCAACCAAGACTTTGGAAGTTGATTAACAGACTACCATGGTACAGAGGACATTAATATAACTCAATCTTAAGTTGAAGTAAAATGAGAAATTTCAATTGAAAACATTCTTTAAAAGGCACGGCATTGCATGACGATTACTTTTGTCGTAAATGACCTCTATTTGCTAAGAAGGCAATAATTACCATTATATGTATTGCTTCAATTAAGAAAATTTAAATCCTTAGGTCAAGTTACGTGACAACTGTACAATATCAGATTCAAAGGATTTTCCTTTTACACAAATTACGCACGAAAGCTTAAAGTTTCGCTTCAAGGATAATCATTCCACAAACACAAACACACACACACACACCTGGAGCTAAACTCAAACGGATTTGTCGAAATTAATGCAAAACTATAACATTTTAATCAGCTTCAGAGGGGGGAAGGGGACGAACAGCAGCAGCAGCAGCAGCAGCACTTAAAGTGCCGTAAGCATCGTCGTCGCTGTTGTTAAGCTTTAGGAAGCTTTGAAAATAGTTTTAAGGCAAAGCCATCGTTTGCTTCGTCACAAACAAAAACAACAGGACGACAATTACTTTAATTTATGCATCGCGTCGTAGTCAACTTTAGAACTGAACTGAGTAGTTCGTTCTGGTATGGAATACTCGAGTGCGCTAATCTCTCTGGCGCGCATTTGAATTAATGTTTTCTTTTTGAAAGTTTTCTTCTCCACCCCTTCAAATCCCAACCCAGCAATTTAACTAACGTTTCCACTTCAAAGTTATATGCATAAATTAAATGGCACTTTTCTTTTGTCGTTTGCAGGAAAATGGAAGATCAGTTCCTGATGTTACCGCCAGCCCCGGCCGGGCGCCGCCTGGCCCACTGCCCGCGAATCAACAAATGTCGGGCATGGCGAATCAACAGCAGCAACAACTTCATCATCAGCAGCAACAACAACAGGCTCATCAACAGCAACAGAACCAACACCAGCAACGTGGACAAGGCGTCAAGGATCCAGTGCTGCTGCAAGGCGACTTTCGAAAAGTATCAGGCATCAGTTCTGAAATCTTTCGGCAGATAGAAGCGGTCGAGAATGATCATGATCCGAACACAGCTGCTGCCTTGGAGGCTGTTGAGCGACGTGGTGAGATGATTGTGCGTATATTGGAACCACGTTCCATGGGCAGCAAACATGCAGTGGATGCAGCGCACAAACTCCTAAATAAAGGTGATGCACGTCACATAGTGCAGCTGGTTGAAATTGTTAAAAGGCCTGGTCAGACGTTGGGTTTGTATATACGCGAGGGCAATGGTGCTGATCGTTCGGATGGTGTGTTTATCTCGAGAATTGCTTTAGAGTCGGCAGTCTACAACAGTGGGTGCTTGAGGGTAAGATTCAAGAAACTAAAAGTATTTCAGAAAGTTTATTTATCAATGTCTAACCATAGGTTGGAGATGAGATACTTGCTGTCAATCTGGTTGATGTCACTCACATGTCACTCGACGATGTCGTCATCATCATGTCAATTCCCCGAAGGCTTGTGCTCGCAATTCGTCAACGTCGTGGCAACCGCGGCACCGGTTCACCTGGCCCAACAACACTTTCACGGCCGGAGCAGAAACCACCGCCGGTGGTGGTCATCAAGCGTGATCTCAGAGACGAAGACTTAGACGAGACCGATCGGATGCCAAGATCGCGTTCATCACGAGAAAGACGTACAGGTAGTTTGATATAGACGCCAGTTTTGATATACTTATCGTGTGTTTTTTCTTTTTCTTCAAGGAGATGGTCGCGAGATGACCGAATCTCGTTCTCGCCTGGGTTTGGGACTCAATAACTACAGCCCACAGTCGGAGCAGCTGGATATGTACTACAATACGAGAGCTGGCGTCAATGCATTGAACGAACCACCCAGTTGGGGTTATAAGCCACCGCCTCCACCATCAGTCATCACGGAGCAGCCAAAGAGTCATGCTTTTGCGCCATCGCATGCCTATTACCAGAATGCAGGTACGCTGGAGAGTTTAGCCGAGAAAGTGCATTCATTCTACCCAGGTGGACCATCACGTCGCATGTCCACCGGCACAGGCGTCAATCTGGCGCAACAACATGCTCGTTTCCCACGTTCCGGTTCGGATCAGCATTTACCACGAGTAGAATATGCCGATTACTCCAATTCCTTGGGTCGACACTCGCTGCTGCGTTCTAGTTTGAAGCCAGGAACTGTTCCTGGTGCTCCTCCTATGGCAGTCGGTGGAACTCTTGGACGCTATGGTCGCTATGATGCGCCACGCTCTACATCGAAGTATGGTGGCGTTCCTTCGGGAGCACAATCGCTGACGCGACGTTCGCGTCCCAATCTCGATTATTCAAGCGATACTGAGGCTACGATTGGGCCACGTCCCAGTTACTATTACTACAATCGTCCTGCTATTGGAAGCATGCCACGAGGTGCTGGTGGCGTTGGCCCTAGTGCCGCTGCTAATGCCATGTTGGGTGGAGCTCCCGACTTAAATAAGTTCAACTCACTGCCACGCGAGCGTCCCGGTGTTAGGTTGCAGGGCATACGCTCGCGCATTGGGGATCGCATTTTGGATGAGAGTGACGGTAATATATCGGCACCCGAATTCAATGCACGACGTGAGCGTGATCTTCGCTCTCGTATTACTGCCAGCCCTTCGATCTTTACATCAGATGAATATCGCGCTTGGTTGCGTCGTGCACCCAGCAGCTCTGCAATTGCGGAGCAGATGCGTATGACGCGAGATCTGCTCAGTCAGCCACGCTCACATCGATTCTCCTGCAGTGCCGAGAACATACATGATGCACTCAAAAATGTAAGTTCTTCTTTGACTTAAGCATTTTTGATCCCAATTATATTCATATTTTGTTTTTTGCGTCACAGACTGAAAGTATCTACTCCAGCCGTACTGGCATACTTGGCACTGGTACACTTGATCGCAATCTTGGCATGACGCGTCCAATTTCATCACTGCCCGTACGCTCCATGTCTTCACAACACATTGGTGGCGCCTCTTCGATACGTTCGCCCAGTATACGACGTATGCGTCAACTTCTTGAGCTCTCTGCTGGTCCAGCTAGTCCCAGTGGCAGCATAATGAGTACCGGCGGAACTCAGAGTCCTGCGCCTACGCCCAGCGCCACATTACCACGAGCAACTAGACAAATCGATATCAATCCAGCAGAGTTTGCCAAGTATAAGCTGGACAAACCGATTGTCGACATTGCTGGAGTCTCGGGCATGCTGTGGATACACTTGCTGGCGGGCCGTGGCCTACGTTCGGCCCCCGAACTGGGAGCACAGCACGTCGGAGGTGTGCCACAATCACAAATGCGTGATCTTTACTGCGTCATCGAATGTGATCGTGTGCACAAGGCTCGAACGGTAGTGCGTTCTGGCGATTTGCAATTTGATTGGGATGAATCATTTGAGTTGGATTTGGTTGGCAATAAACAATTGGATGTGCTCGTTTACTCATGGGATCCACAACATCGTCATAAGCTTTGCTATCGTGGTGCCATTTCATTGTCAGCAGTGCTGCGTCAATCGCCGTTGCATCAGCTAGCACTGAAAGTGGAGCCACGTGGCACAATCTATATACGTATGCGTCATACTGATCCTTCGGCATTGTATAAACGACGTGGTTTGCCTAGTTTACGTGCTGGCTATCCCACACTCTTTGGTGCTGATCTTGAGACGGTAGTAAATCGCGAATCAAAGGGTGCTCCTGGCAGCGCTCCAGTGCCAATTGTGCTGCGCCGTTGTGTCGAGGAGGTAGAGCGACGTGGTCTCGATATAATCGGACTGTATCGTTTGTGCGGCTCGGCAACGAAGAAGCGGCTACTGCGCGAGGCATTCGAACGCAATAGTCGTGCTGTGGAATTGAGCCCGGAACATGTTCCTGATATTAATGTTATAACCGGCGTGCTGAAAGACTATCTCAGGGAGCTGCCGGAGCCACTGTTTACGCGATGTCTCTTCCAAATGACAGTCGATGCTTTAGGTAAATATTTAATCAAATTATTAACTAGGTCCTGTATACAATGTGATTCTTTCTCTTAGCTGTCTGTCTACCAGATGATCCTGAAGGCAATGCGAAACTCATGCTTAGCATACTTGATTGCTTGCCTAGGGCAAATAGGGTCAGTATTATTACTAAGTACAAACATTTTTAATGCAGACATTCATTGCTTTCTTATTCCTTATAGGCTACACTAGTTTTCCTACTTGATCACTTGTCACTGGTTGTCTCTAACTCCGAACGGAATAAGATGTCTGCCCAGGCATTAGCTACTGTCATGGGACCTCCACTAATGCTACACTCGGCCAGTGCACAGCCTGGCTCTGATATTGATCATGCGCAACCAATTGCTGTTCTTAAATATTTGCTGCAAATCTGGCCACAGCCACAAGCTCAGCATCATGGCCCTAGTCAATCGTTGGTCGCTCAGCATATGGGAGCAGCTGGAGCTAGTGCTTTATTGAGTGGCATGGCCACCGGGGGCAGCATGAGCAATATGGCAGGTGTTGCTTCAGGTAACGTAATCTGTGTGGGGATGAAAGTTCACGCGCATCTTTAAAGTTTTATACCAATCAATACCAAGTCAGAACACAAGTCTTTGCCACACCTTAATTTAAAAAAAATGCTGCTTTCAAAGGTAGTTGAAGACGAAAAAACCCAGTTAATGAGTTACTCCACACATGTTAAATGAAAAGCAAAACAACAAGAACAACAACAATCTCAAAGAATCATATCAAAACCAAATACCCAACACGGCACAGAAACCGTTCCAAGTCAAAGATTCAATTGCTCACTCTTATCTCTATCAATCAATCTCTTGAAGTTCAATCACTTTTCAATCACAACAAAATCTACAAATATCTTGCAGTCATTCTTTTTCACTTTTTATCTCTTTAACTATCTCTAACTCTCCCTATCTTTTGATGGGAGAGGAAGTCATCCCAACATACCTAACCACGTTTAGAATCTATCACAAATTACTACGTTCACATTACATAATATTGATTAATACAGAGTCCTATGTAGACAGGTCGGCGCGGCGAGTCAACAGGGCAGCGTGGAAGCAAAGTCAATGCGTTGCAAGCGGACAGACAACAACTTCTACTGCAGCAGCAGCAGCAGCTCATGGCGGCGGGCAATCTTCTACGCTCGTCCACTTCGGTAACCAACATTCTCTCCCAAGGCCATCATCAGCTCTCAGCCACAGCCAACACTCATCTGTATCAATCAGTAGTGGGTCAGTTAGCTCAATCGCATCGAGCCTTGCAACAAGCGGTGCAACAGGTAAACAACAACAACCACAACAACACAACATCACAACAACAACAACCACTAACAAAACTAAACAATAACAACAATAACAAGTTTAATAATATCCACCCAAAAAAATGAAGAAGAAATTAGAAAGTATTGACAAAAATTGCAATTAGTAAATACTAACATAAAGAGTTTATTGCTTTTACTAATCCTTAAAACAAAATTATGATCTACAATATTATTATTAGAAGTGGTGGGAGGGGAGTATGTTAGGTTTGAGAAAGTCATTTGATTTATACTACATAGAAATCCCAAGAATCACATAGAACTAGTCGTAATCTTGTACTTGATGATATTAGGAGAGCTCTAAGAGAATAGGAAAATTTAGGTAGCTTATGATGTTGTATATTGGTAACATTCTTTAGAGATATGAAACAATTTTACTTTAAGTCATAAGGGCGTTCCTTCTGAGTGGAACTTGTGAAACTTTCTATTGAAAACTTAGGCCCCTTGATTACAAACCAAAGGACGCTACTAATACAAATCAAACTCTGTACATTTTCATTTCTATGCAACACATATGTATATTATTAAAATTGCCATTCCTAAAAACAAGGTTTGCCATTCCTCCAACCCAATCCTCTTGTAAGACTATAAGGTAAGGGATTATTAGAAGTAAGATATGCTATTTCATAAATCTATCAACAGACTGGGTGAATAGTTTTAATGAGATGATTTCTAACATTTGCAATCAAAAAATTATTCAACAGATATTAAGGGCACTGAAATTCTACATTGTTCAAGACCTTTCCTATTAAAAACGTACCACTGCCCTAAGCTGTTTAAAATATAGAAAAAAGAAGTGTATTTGTGAGGGGCTCATGAATAGACGTGAATATGTGTATCAGAATGAGAAACTTATACATCGAATGATTGATAGTGCACTGTAAAGGAAATGGTACAACGCCTTAAACAATTTGATTTATTTTCTTACAAAAATTATATAGAAAATCATACAAAAATATCATTAGTTAGGATATCTGTATATATATATATAAAATCGTAACCATTTTCCTGTTTGTAGACGCTAATCTCAGAAACGGCTTAACCTATTTGAATTCGGTTTATACTGGTGTATTGTAGCAAGCTTCGTGTAACATTTAGAGTTTATTTTATCGAAATCGACCTACTAAATCAAAAGATTTTCATATTTTTAATTCTGTTACCTACATTTTGGCTGATTTTCGAATGTTTTCCTCTTTAGCTGCGGGGCAACATTAAAGATCTGATAATTAGGGAAAAAGATAACAAAATACACGCTATTACCCTTCCCACAAGTGAAAGAAGGGGTTAATATAACACTACGACGGAGACGAGATGAGTTACTTGTGGTAACAAGAGCTCTGGCTAGTGGATTAATATGCTGCACAAGTTTATTCTCGTAGGTTTGTTTTCGGCTTGAGCATTAATCTTTTACCAGTGGTACATTAAGATCTCGGCGGATGTCTACATTTCTAATGTACCGTAAAGAGCCTTATCATAAGGATTTGATTGGATTGGATTGAGCCCTTTGTATAACATCAACATTACTCGCACTTGCAGTGCCCCATAAATCTGAACCGTGTGTTACGATTGGTTTCATGATGTAGTTACACAGAAGAATCTTGTATTCTAGTCGCAAACCAGATCTTGCATTCATTAGCCAGTGAATGAATTTTATTGATTCAATGTGCTTCCGCCTTACGGTTTAGTGTAAATGTGACATGCTCACATTTTTGCTCATTAACTTTTATCCTCCAGTTAGAAAGCCACTCTTGAATTATTTTAAGATGATTATCTGGGTCTGATGCAGCTTTAACTGGGCAGCGATTTCGACTGATTATAGCTGTGTCATCAGCGAACGTTGAAGTGATAATTCGAGGATTTGTTGGTATATCTGCAGTATACATTATATATAGAATAGGCCAGTAACAGTTCTGGAGAAATGTTCGTTTTCTTGTTTTCTTGATGGGTGCTGAGAAAGGGGCGGCTGGTACTTACTACTTGGCCTGGACCCTAAGGCGGCCAAGACTACAAATCTGCCACTGTACTACACTAGTCATTATAGTGACATCTTTTCAAAACAGACCGGAGAATTTATTCCATTACCTAATACATATTACAAACTTTTGTTGAATAATGAGATACATAGTTCAATACAATACATGATCTGAAAATAGCAGCTATAAGAAAGTCTTTGAGACAATTATGACAAATTCTTTCCTTGTGAAAAGGGACTTAATCGTATGTGTAAAGTTACTGAGAAAGAATATCACCTAAGGTTGGACTGTGTAGATTTGTTAAGGATTCAAACTAATATAGAGGTATCATACTAATTTAGTCTTTGAAAGTATTTGATCTTGACATAATTATGATAAAAGTTTTGTATAAAAAAAGGGACCTGTGGCTTCTAAGAAAGACTAATTTAAAGTCTTAAATATATTGTATCTTTTTTAGAATCTTTTTAAAGGTAGAAAGGAATCATATCGTACTATTATTTAGAAGAAGAATCTCTGAATATTTTCACAATACTCAACAATAACGAAAACAAATACAAAAACAAACAACCACACATACACACACACACACACCTACACACACATACAGAAACAGAAACATATTCGAGTCTTTAATTTTTTATGTTCTTTTTCTGTCTCTAACTAAAACTAACTTTTCCTGTTGACCGTTTGTACGAAGCGTCTTTTTGAAAACAAAAACAAAAAAAAAAAATTAAATTTAAAAATTAAATATTAATTTTCTCAATTTTCTTTTTGGCTGAAATATGAGTATGAAATATGATGTACTATTATTGTATGTATAAATGATGTGTAAAGCATTTAAATGTTGTTACTTATAATTTGATTTACTTGTATGCTTCATAAAAAAAATAACAAAAAAAACTAAAGAAAAACAAAAAGAAAAAGAAATGAAGAAAATTATTATAAATAATTTGCAATTATATAAGTTTAACGTAATCCAAATGATGATGATATTGTGTAATGATGATAATCTGTTTATATCTATGTACTTATAATGTGATAATGATGATACCATACCATACTATCTTACTATTTTATATTGTACAACAACAATATTAACGATGTGATAAATGTATTTTTGAACATGGAGTCTATAGCATGATTGGCCCACTACTGGTAAAACCGAAACGTAAATCTATCAACAACAATAACAACAACAAGAACATACAAACATCCATCCATCCATCAATCAGTCAATCAAAATACAACATCATACTCTATCGATCAATCAATTAATTCATTGAAATCAAATCAAAAAAAAAAAAAATCGTAACTATTTGTACATACTACTACATACTTAATAAAACAAAATCACATGTCACATATCACATATCTCATCGCCTCATCATATGTATTGTAAATGATAAATGCGTTTCATACATCATACAACAACATTAACAAACAACAAGAAACAAGAATAATTCAATTCATTATCCATGTACAATTTCATAATATCAAGACCATTATGTGCTCATAGACCCCAAGTCCAAGTAAATGCTGAAAGTTTTAGTGTGTAGTGTCAAAAGTTTAGAAAGCCTCTCAAATTACTAACAACAAAATAGCAAGCAATACCAGCCTAGCATAGACCCAATACCACCACCACCATTATTACCTACCAGCATGTATCTATCTATCTAACTAACTAACCAACTAACTATGTATATCATTGTACTTAAGTTGCTGCTTCTAACCAAAAGGCAGAGTTTCTTTAAATTATATTAAATTCATAATCATATCCACAATCATCAACATCATCATCAATCATATCAATCACCAGAATTTTTGCATGTCGCACTCACCATCCACTAAAATACCATATCCATAACCGAAATCTTTATTGAATTGGCTTTATACCCTCATCCCTTAAAGTTTTGGATGGGAAATTGGTTTTATTTGTAATTGGCTGCTACTGTACGTATCCCTTAAATCAAAAGCACAACTTCTTTTGTAATTTTGCACCACCATGTTGAGTTCGTTGTTTGTGTTCGTTCGTTCGTTCGTTCGCTCATTCACCATGTTGTCCATGTTGATGAGATTTGTTGGCCACCGAATGAAATTTCAATCAAAATTTAACAAAATCACTAACCAAGCACCACCACCTCTAACACAACTAATCCAATCTAACCGAACCTTAACAAAAAATACACAATCCAATCACACAGAACCAATCACAAGTGCACGCATCGCTCTTCCTTCCTCAATCTTTATTGTCTTGTCATCTCTTACTATGTTTGTGTAACGAATCTGAAGCAAATAACCGTGCGCTCTTGCGCTTCTTTTTCGCTTTTATTTAATATTCTTACAGCCCTATCAATTGGTGGGCTCAGTGGTCTCGGCAATTCCCGACCAATCGCCACTGCCACTGCCCGGAACGCCATCCCCCGGCAGTAGCTCAGCCTCGACCGGTTCCGGGTCGGGTTCAGGTAAAAGTAATAAAAAGCGTTACCAAAAATTCCTTACCATTTATATTTAAGAAAGTTAATAAATGTAACTTTTCTCTCCATTCCCAGGTACTGATACAATAAAGCGTGGTGCTTCGCCATCCACAGTGATACACGTCAAGATACAGGAATCCGCTAGTTCATATTCGATTAAGAAAACAACAATTGATGACGATTTATCAGCGACACCAGCAACAATTGGAGGAGGAGGAGGAGGAACAGGTTTAGGATTAAGAACACAATTAAATGCATCTGCATCTTCAACTGCAACAACAACGACATCATCCACAGCAACATCAGCATCAACACCAGCAACATCATCAACATTACGCAAAGGTGTTGACTTTTACGAACCGCACAAACCTCAGGTTAAAAGTGGCGGCAGCAGCAGCAGCTATGGTGACGATAGCTATAGTTCCAAATATGGTAGCGACTTGAAGAAAAGCAACAACTATAGTGGTGGGGCCGGCAGCAGCAGTATTAGTAGCTATAGTAAACCCTCACTGCTATCCACAGACGATTATAAGGCGATGCGTAATAAATCTAGTGCCACATCTTCATCATCATCATCACAGGCAACTGTTTTGAGTGCCGGTTCGACAGGTACATCGGCTCCAACCACTTCGTCAGATGATTCCGATGATCTCATTTCCTATAAATCATCGGCATCGACAAATGCCCTTTTGGCACAATCTCAGGCCATGACCACATCACAACTGATGTCCAAGTATTTAAAGCGTGAACCTCGTGTACAATTCACGCCTATCAAATCACCAGAATCACCTTCACCACCCGGTGGAGGTGATGGCTTGCCCAAAGGTACTTATCAGATTATAACGCCAACAGGGAGCAAGCCAAGTTTAGGCAGCGTTGGCAAATATACGCCAGTGGCTACGCCATCGTCAACATCGTCGGCATCATCGTCGTCATCATCTTCGACATATGGAACAACAGTAGTAACAGAAAGAGCCTTAGGAGCTACAGCATCATCTTCATCATCATCAGCAGCAACATCAAATCTAACGAACATAAGCAGCAGCCACAAGGTGTCTTCACCGTCTAGACAATTAAGTAGTAACTTAAGTAATAAGGAACCATCATCAGCATCACCACCAACACCACCAAGAGCAAACAAATCGTCGACCTCAGCAGCAGCAGCAACAACTTCATCATCCATTGTATCGAGTGGTCGACGATTGTTTGATTCGTTGGCCTCGTCATCATCTTCAGAAACGGAAACGAAAACCTACATTGGCGGCACAACGGCCAGCGGAGCAACCACCAACACAAACACTTATACTAATGAAACTAGAAATCATAGGACACAGCAAAGCTCAGAGCATAAAAGTTTTGGTAGTACACTCTTTGGTAGCAGCAGCAGCGCTGGTAATGGTCATAGTCCCTTTGCCAGTTCGAATGGTGGCCATAATGCAATGCATTTGTATGGCACATTACCAAAGAATGGCTCAAATGGCGGTGGAACCGGCAGTGGCAGTTCCAGCATTGGAGCCAGTCTCTTTGGCTCAAGCAATACATCCTCATCTTATCATTCAGCGAGCTCTGGCTCTGGTGCTGCAACCGCCAGCAGTAGTGGCGTTAGTTCCATGACTGGTTCCACCAATAGTTATGATTTCTATACAAGTGGCACTAGTAGCAGCACAAGTGCTAGTGCTAGCAGTTCACGACCTTATGCCAATGGTGGCAATAACTATCATACACTGGGCACTTATCGTGTTCAGTATGCGGCCACAAATCCATTCCTTGATGCTTTCGATGCACCATCAAGCAGTAGTAACAATGCCAGCAGTGGTGGTAATAATCTCTTTGGTGCTGGTAGCTCAGAGCATCAGCATCACAATAATCATAGTAGTAGCAGTAGCAGCAGTGGAAGTGGTAATGGTAGCGGCGGTAATGGAAGTGGTAGCGGTCATAGCGGTCATAGCAGTGGCAGTAGCACAGGTCAACGTGCATCAGCCATGAATGCTTTTCAGTCAAGTGACTCGAAAAATGGTAGTGATGAGTACGATGATCTCAAATGAAGACATCAAAGAGAAGTGAAAATAATAACAAATTAAGAAGAGAAGATCTCAAAAATTCATAAGGCAAAAGAATGGAAGGAAGATCAGAGAAAATCATAAATACGATAAATGATACTTAGAGCCCAACAAATAGGTAACAATAATTTTTCATTTTTTATCTTTACTAACAACATATTTATTTTTCCTATTTATTTTTATCACTTATTATTATTTACTAATATATTATTTTTCTTACTTAAAAACAAAAAACCGAAAAAGCTGAAAATGAAAAAGAATTTTTTAAGTATTTACAGTTTACAAATTTACAAAAAAATTAAAATAAATTAAATACAAAAATAATAATAATATAAAAATAAAATAAATAATAAACTTAAAAATAAAACAAACAAAAATTCAAGCAAATTTAATAAAAAAAATAAAACAGCGAAAATAAAACATAAATCAGCTAACGTAATTAAATAATGACTGCGTTTTTTATATGTATAACAAAATAGTAAAAAAAATTATTAAAAAATAAAACAAAAATTAAAAATTTATTAAAAATAATAAAAAATGAAAATTTAACGAATTTTGACATTTTTAAAAATATAAAAATCTCAATAAAATCATCAATAAAATAAATAAATAAATAACAATTGAAATTCTGTTCTAAAAAAAAAAAAAATATGAATTACAATTTTTATTTATTTAAATTACTAAAAAAACTGACAGTATTTTGTAACATAAAATTTACATTTACATAATTTAATATTAATAATAAATAAATAAATAAAATTAAATTAAATAAATTTAAATATGAAACTAAACAAAAAAGCTAACGAAAAGGTTGAATGCAGCATTTAATTATTTTTAAATAAATAAAATCATATAAAATAATATAAAAACATTTATTAAATAAATAAAATAAACAAACAAACTACTTAACTAACGAAGACATAAAACACAAAATGCTATAAATCAATCAATCCAAATCAAACCAATCCAATCCAATCGAAAATCAATCTTTCGATCATTTCGCTATACATTCACAACTCCAACAGATCCCAAAATGTCCATCCAATAAAACAAAGAAATAAACTTTTATATGCAAAAAATTGTCATTCTTTCGATAAGCAATTACAACCATCTAAGTATCAGAGGTCCCATTAATTTGATCACTGCAACCGAACCATTCATTCATTCTTTCTTAAACAAAAATTATTATAAAATTGAAAAATCAAAGCAACAAATTTTCCAATATATAAAATGAAAAAGAAAAATTGAAATATATTTGCATATGAATATTTCTCTACGCCTATTTAAAATTACACATACTCATCTATATTCTATACTATATATATTTATATACTAAATGCCTATACTACTTATACATAATACATACTACTATACACAGATTATACAGATTTAAATGAGTATATACAAAACATCATACGTGTATTGTTGTAGTAACTGACAAGAAGATGATATATGATGATATGAATACCATATAAGTATGTTAAATGATGATACAACATATGATAACTAAAATCTACTTATAAATATATATATATATAATAAAATGATTTTGAGATTCGCTTACAAAGTAAACTTGACTAACATAAAATATGTACTTATATTATTGTAACTAATGATTAAAACATAAGAAAACAAATACACAGATGAATGAACAGATGATTTCAAGAAACTCTTTTTTCCTTCATTATTCCGACTTTCAATTCATTATTTCTATGACATTTTTTTGTTATATTTACTATTGACAAAGGAAGAAATCATGTCATTTTACCTAAGGTTTCTTAGTTTTCTATACTTTAATTTAATCATATCTGATATACCATTTGAATCTACAATACCATTTCTTTTCCTGGATGAGAGACTGACTCCATTTCACATAGCATATAAATTTATGAAACTATAGCGGGAATATTTAGTATTGTTTCACCGATCTGATATGATCTTGTACTTTAACCTTGTAACCTTCTTCAGCGTTTCTATTTTGAAAAACCATCAAGATCTTTTATTATTAATGATCATGATTTTCTCGCCATTTTCAATGGTCTTTTGTACAATACTTTCAGGAGTACTATAATCTTGTTGGATTGGGAGTCAATAACATAATGATTTATATGTTCACTCTGGATAAATAGAGTTTCTATTAGAGAATGGTTAGAGAACCAGGATGGTATTATATTGTTCCTCTTAGAGAAAACTTTCTAACTTAACTAAAACATCTTAAACTTTTTTTTTTATCAATATTTCATCTCTTATTTTCAAGAACAACAAATTTTCATTATTCTACTTATATCTTTTTCCGTTGGATTCTTTTTTAGTATAAAACAAAGTCTGATATACACACAAAATATACAAATAAAACAAAACAAAACAAAAATTACAAATTTATAAACAAATTTAACAAAAAAAAAAAAAGAAAAAACATTTACATATATACAAATATAATAAAAAATAATTATAACAAAATCAACAAGAAATATATAATATAAATAAAAATAATAAAAAATAATATGGATTCTATGAAAATGATTAAATTAAAATAATCACAAGTCAATCAACAAATTTAATTCAAATAAATTGTAATCAATGAAGAATAAATTAAGAAAGATGCAGTACACCCACGAATTATACATCAGCACCTTTTGTTATATTAATTAAAACATTCTATTCATTGTTCAACCTTATGTAACTCTTAACATTCGGATCTTCTATTTGAAAAGAGTTGTCAGTTTCTTAAAAACTTCAGACATTATAAATCAATCGGCTTTAATCACATAATTCATTTTATATGGAGTAGACTTGAGCAATCGCTCATTCACATAGCCAACAAAAAATGTAATTCATGAATGTATACAACGAAACTTGTATGTTGTATATGTGTTTGCTATATGCAGTCTGAAGGTAATGGAATGTGTGTTGTGCCTTCATATTCAAAAATTTGTATTGAAATAATGAGTATAGCAAAAAATATTGTGTTGGCATGAGTATAGTTGTATACAAGTGTTAAGTCTGATGACGTTTTCCTCAGTCGAATGTATGCTTGTCGATAAGGGAAGCGAGGCAATGTGTGGAATCAGCTCGTCTGTGCGGTCGGCTTTGCCGACGTTTCTTTTTGTTGTCTTTCTTAGTTGTTTCATTTCGTTTAGCGTTTGTGGAGTGAGGGAGGGCGACGTGAGCGACATGATACAATGAAATGCTATATTCATAATTCAGTCGTACCAACATTCACTTGCATTCACATTCTCTTTACACACAAACATGTGGATGTATAAAACATCCAAATTTTAAAAACGAAATACAACATACATTCACATTTACTACAAATAGATATAGCAAAACATGTATGCGTTTAAGAGTGTCATTCAAAAGCCAATTTGAATTCATCCACGCTCACTACTAATATGAAGCATTATTGACTTATTTTTCGGTCGCAGAGTTACTATTTCCAATGATTACAAATAATCATGTTGCCATTTATAATATGTTCAATTTCTCTACCATTCAATGGGTCACATAAGTTCTTCCTTGATTTGATTGGAATTGACATGTCACTTTGATCCGAATTTAAATGGACATCTTATAATTTATTATGGACCTTCATAATTCTTTGACTGAATTACTTACCTTCATTCTTTTCAAATTTCTTTAATATGCTCATACCTTGATTCATACAAGTAACGTTTTTTTAATGAATTGTCTTATCATTTTTGTTTAAGCTGAAGAAAAGAACAGAAAACAATCGAAAGAAAAAAAGATACATTTGTAGGGAAACTAAAAATAAAAACAAAAATATTTACACATATAAAAATTAAATTAAATTAAATTAAAATAAAATAAATGCGAATGAGAAAATCAATTGTAAATATTAATTAAATTAAATATTAAATAATTATAATAATTAATAATTAATTAATAATATTAATACAAATATAAACAAACAACTTTGTGCTTTAGCTAGTGTATGTGTGTATGTCTGTGTCAATGTTCGCGCGTCTTACTAATAAATGAATTAAATTAAATTAAAAAGATTTAGTATATAAAATAAAATTAATATTAAATATAAATATAATCGAATGTCATCGCCTTCGTTAGGTTTTATTTGCCATAAAATAAAATAGAATACAAAATAATTAACAAATTTATAATATTAAAAAGTAATTAATATATTAAAAAAAAAAAAAAGTATAAAGCAATATTAAAAAAGAAACATTCAAAATTAAATTAAAAAAAAAAAAAAAAATCAAATAAATAAACAAAAAATAATAATAAAAAAGGATAAATCACATCATTTATATTATAAATTTAAATATCCTCATAATCATCATTATATGAATGAACAGTCAGCATAATTATGTGTAAACAATCTCAATCAATATTGAAACAAATTCATAATCATCATCAGCAGCAGCAATGTCTTCAACATCACACATAAAGTACAACTCTTCCTAAACTAAAACAAAATAACATAACATAAAATTAAATAAAAACTTACAAAATATAAAAATCAATATTAATTAATAAACAAAAATTAAATTAAATAAAAAATTGTAAAAAATAAATTCTTAATTAATTAATTCAACATTAAATTTCTTATTTATTTATTGTGTTTGCTTTTTTTTTTTTAAATTTCATTTTTGTGTTTTTCCTTTTATTTTCATTTTTTTTTCAAATTATTAGAGCCAAAGAAACCAAAGAAAAATATTTAAGAAAAATTAGTCTTAATATATAAAAAATATTTTAAATAGATGAAAATTGGATTGAGTTTAATTGTTAATTAATTAAATCAATTTTTAAATGTTAAACATTTGCCCAGAGTCAAACTAAAAACAGAAATGGATGAACAACCTTAAAACAAAACCAAAGATTAAACAAAAACAAAATTACACATAATTAATAATAAAAATAGTTAAAAGTGAAGAATAAAAACATTAATTAATTTATATTGAATTGTTGATTATATTAATAGCAAGTAGTAGATTTTAAAAACAAATTAAATTATTTAGCAAAGATGAGATATGGGGAAAATGTGCTTAGAAGGCTGCAGAAATATTATCTTGTCTTATTCTGCTGCTAAAAAAAAGGGAAAATTTTAATTAGTGAAAATTTTATTTTATTTGAAAAAACAACTATACAAAATTTATTGAAAAAGAAATCATGTCATATTAAAATAATTAAGCTGCATTATTGTTACTACAGCTGATGCTGATTCCTTACTCAGCGTTAATTGATATACTTTTTTTTTTTTTAATTGAACATTTCAAGTGAATTCCTTAAAATAATAGTTTTTATGTGTGTGTGTTTTTTTCCAATTTATTAAAAGCTTTAATCGTTGAACGACCCAAAAAAGTTACAAAACACAAACAAACAAACAAAACATAATCATAATCATAATAAATTTAATTATTAATTAATTAATTTATAAATAAAATAAAAAAAAATATAAAAACAAAATTTATAAATAAATAATAATAATAAATGAAAATGTAATAATACAAGTTATTGTATAAACAAACTTCTTCGGCCTTACCGATTATGTTATACCCATCACATTTCTCATAACAGAAATAGAAAATAAGAAACAACATGTCCATGTTTATATGAAGGAATCTTTGTTTTTAGGTCTTTAGCCTTATGACTAAATAGTATTCAATGAAGCCAATCTGTGCATAAGACACCATTTAGACAATGATTTTTTAAATGTTATCTATACAAAAACTGAAAACATAGAGGGTTTTGAGGACGATGAGTGACGATGTGATTTTCTACCGCCCTTCTTTAAATCTGATCTTTTTTTAACCTAATCTAGTTGAGACTAGAATTTATAGAACTAGTTAAATTCATAAGATTCTCCTCGACACGTTAAACATATTATACGAATATTTAAAGTTTATGTGGACAAAATTTATGCAAGGCAGTAGTATGTTTTGACTGGTATATTACTATATATCTGTTATGAGACTAAATAGGAACTAGACAGCTGCGTGGCTTCGCTCACAACTGAAGTCCAAAGAATGAACTCGAATTGAATTGAATTGAGTGAGAGCAAGACACGAAATGAATGAAGATGAATGCGACTGTGTTTTGAGCTCGAAAGCCGTCTGCATTCTGTGAAATGAGTTAGAAAGAATTAGCGTGCAAAACAAATGAAAACTTTAGCATAGCCGAACACATACGAATTAATTCGAATTTTCGTTTGATTTGAGTGAAGCGCGCGATCGTACAAGGAAATGAGCGGAGAATAAGACGCAGACGTATGTAAGTGGTTGTGTGTATTTATACGCGTACTACATATGTTGTTTTCTTTCTTCTTTTCCTTACGCACAGCAAAAAAACAACAGCCCTTTGTTCTTATGCAAAAAAAAAATTGAAGGCATTCCAATTAATTCGAAAACAACCTCTCATTCTCACTCATCCAATTCATGCATCTTTGTGTGAATGTTGTGCGACTGAGTCTGACGTCAGTGCACAAATTCACTCGAATTCTTTCGGTGTCGCATTCTATTTCACTCAGTTTCTATTGAACATTGTTGATTCGAACGTAGTTTTTTTTGCCATCATGCAGACCTCTAATAGAAACATAGGAGAAGAAGAATCTATGATTATGTTTACTTATGTGTGAATTGAAAATTCCTTTTAAAGATTACTTTTAATGTTTTTCTGGACGAACTTCTTGTTATTTTCTTACAATGGCAATGTGCAATAAATGTGAAGGGTGTAAAAAATATATAAAAATAAACAATATAATAAACAATCGTTGATATTGATGATGATGATATTCTGAACAAAAAGTCATTAAAAATGTCGAGAACTTTTGCTTAAAAACAAACATAATTTGATCTTGAGAAAAATTTGATTGATGTAAAACAAAAAAATGCTCTTTATAAGATGAATTAAAGCTAACAAATATTTGGAAATCAAGATCAATTTTAATAGAAATTAACTAAAAATTAAATAAATGTTCAGAAGATCAAATCATAAAATCAAATACTTAAATTAACAAAAATAAATAGTAAATAAATAAAAAAATTGCTAAAAAAAATAAATTTAAAATAAGCAAAATGAATGAAAAACATAAAAACTTTATTGAATCAATTTAGTTAGTTTAGTGGGCATGGTCGTTGCATTTGATCACCAACATATACATAGACATCAATCATTGTTAGGCATCATTAATCAATTATTCAAATACTAAATGATAAACATTTAGTGTAGTGAGCTGCTAAAACCAAAGAAAGTGTTTCAAATTGTGTGTGTATAGGTTTTTTTTTTTTTTAAATATTTTTATAAACAAATTATTTGATTTTATTTGAGTCTTTTCTTTTGTGCGCTGACCAAACAGAAAAACTATGCAATTTTTTGTACTTCAAAACTGGAAAAAGTTCTGAGCTTTTGCGCTTAAAAAAATTAAAATATATTTCCAAATATATTTATATATTTCATAAAATATAAAATTAAAACTCAAAAGAACCCCCAAATAAAAGTATAATGCATAATATCATTGTGTCATATCGTACATTTATATACACTTATATAAAAATAATAAATTAACATGGAAAATATATTAAAAATAAATTGTTTAGCAAAAAAAAAAAAAGAAATTGGATAAAAAAAAACCAAGAATTGAATGTGAATTAAAATTATGGAAATTTATATATATAAAAACAAATTAATTATATTAAACAAGAAAAAAAAAAGTGACATTGTATGCATTTAAACGAAAGAAAGAAATGAAATTGAGATACCAAATAATAGCCGCATTAAATTTTACAGTGTTGTTAAGCGTTTTAGCAATAAAATACACAAAAATGTAAAATCATCAAAATAAAAAAAAATATATTGTATTATCCATAAACCAACAAAAAATTTGATGGAAATTATTAAGTAAAATTAAATTAAATTAAATGAAAACAACAAAAAATATATAAATTTAATTTAGTGAAATGTATTGCACAATATTATTGAACATGTTTAGCAGTTAAAAAAAAAAAACAAAAAAATTAAGAGAAATAAATTTAAAAAAAAATAAAATAAATTAAATGAATAAAAAAAAATTATGCAAACAGAAACAGAAACAAAACAACAACAAAACTACTACAATGGAACTCAACAGTAAAATAAATTAATAAATAAAAAATAATAAAATTAAATAAGAAATAAACAATTTTATTTGTGATTTCATAATTTATATAATTTTTTTTCTGGGTTAAATTAAATTAACTAAATTAAATTAATGATAAACATTTTATAAAAATAGAAAAAACATAACAATATGTTCGGTTTTATCGAATTTTCTATACCTTTTATCCATGCCAAAACTCATGAATCAAAAAAGAGTACACACTGCAGTTTCCTGATAGGACCATATACTAAATGAGTACAGCAAATCATGCATTCACATCAAAGTGAATGATTTGTAACCCGAATTTGTCACACAGGTTTTGCCCTTAACTCATATTTAATAAGGACAAAAATGATGTAAGGTGGTAAAGAGATGTTTGAGACAGAGAACTTGATTGGGTATGATTACTCGAATTGAATATTTTCACTAAAAATTTAATCCAAAGGTTTTAATTAGTGTTGGGTTAAGTACTGCTCACTTTGGTGAACATGTTCACTTGTTCTTTTTTTTAAAGTGAGTCAATTCGCTTACATTGCTCAGTTGTCCACTTGCTCACTTATGAATACTTTTCATTTGCTCATGAAGAACACAGCATTCAAATAAAGTAACATTAAATAACAAAATGAAACATAAAATAATAAAATAAATTTTTCTTCCCTACTTCATAGGGAATTCGTTGGTAAAAAACTTATCAACGATATTTTACTATTTATTTTCTTAAAAAGAATGTGGAATGTGTTGTAACACAAGCATGACGCACTTTTGAAACCAATCAGATTTCGTGCCGATTTATCATTTACAGGTATTTCTTACCAGAAACGGTAATATACATGCATACGTTCAAATTTCTAGCCTTTGCATTTTACTCACACAATTTCGATAGCGATCATTCATAGTTGCCTCAAGAAATAAATACGCCATACAAAATGAGAGTCAATGAATGGGTAATACCGATGGCACAGTTTCCCCACACTGCCTCGCTTCCCTTATTCAGAAGCAAACTTGAACTACACCTCACACAACTTTTACCTTATTTTTATGACGCTCAAATCGATTCTGCGAGGTTCGATATAACGAAAACCTTATTTAAACACTTTTTCAAATCGAGTTTCAGCACGAATCGATTTGACGAAACCCGCATATGAGAATCGATTTCGGTTTTGTAAATCGATTTCCGATCTCATGTACACACTTAGCACTGTCATTATATTTTATGCATATGGCTACTGTAACATAATGAAATCAAGCCAAAATCGATTTAATCAAGCTGATGTCGACTGCCTCATGTAAACATAAGCATAAAAATCGATATTCGTTATATCGAACCTCGCAGAATCGATTTGAGCGTCATATAAACATGGTATGTGACAGTGAATGTCCAATGATTTTTTCCACATTCACTGTTTCATTTCGTGTGTTTTGAATGTGCAGGCACAATCCATTTCACACTGAATGAGTCAAACATTCACTCATTATTTCTCTCACACTGCTGCTTGCCAACATTCAAATTTCGTCGTTTGAGTATACATTCATGATTAACAACTATTGTTGCAATGTGAATGAGCGATTGCTCATGTCTAATGGGTATACACAAAAAAATATGTACCCGTTGCAGCTCTCTGGTAAGAGAATGATCTGTTTTTCTCTTGATTTAATCAGATGTAAGTTATTAGTAATGGGAAAATTTAGGATGAATCAAATGATCTCAATAGCTCCATTTTAAAGGATTTAATTGCATTAAAAAGTATAGAAATTATCTAAAAACATAATGAATTAAAATAATAATACAAAAAACAAAAAAAAACAGTAAAAGTGAAACACAAAATGGAAAAAACCCAACACTTTGTATGAATTTATGTACTTATTAAATGTGCCTAAGACTTAATTAAATTACAATATTTTTAACCAAAGTATAGCAAAAAATGATGATGATAACCTACTTACATTTTATTACCCTCAGTTTCTTTTATAAACAAAAAACAACAGTGCAGTATGTGTAGTTGTAATGATAGATTCAAATTCACAAGATAAAAACGGTTACATTATTAATCGAAAAGTCTTTATTACACAGTAGATTTAGATTGTTATGAAATAATGATAAGATACAAGGTTTCTTAATAAGAAATACTTTACTTTCAATTCAATTTTCTATTCTTTTTAAGAAATATTCATGCTTTTTTTGAAGAAAGTGAAATACAGTGTCTTCCTCCAAACAGGAATATTTTAAAAAATTAATTTCTTACAATTTCAAATCAACAATCAATTTCTTCAATCATTTCAATATAGTACTTTTATTCTATGTATTTCAATTCCATTACAACAGCATACTGTCCCTTGATTACTTCATATTTCGTATTGTCTTGTATAAACACAACTAAAATAGCAATCTACAACTTTTCGGGGATTTTTTTTAATAATATTGTATTATTAATAATAATTTTTATAAATTTTTCAAAAAGATACTTAAATCTTTTTTCAAACGTCGAACTTATGATGAAACCACAACCAAACAAAACAAAACAAAAATTATAAATACAAAAAATTCCCAAAAAAATAGAAAACAAAAACAAAAAGAATAATAAAAACCAAAAATTGAAGACATGAAGAAACAAACAACAAATTGAACAAGGAAAAACAAGTTTATATAAATAAATATGGAGACCAAATGCTCAGGGCTTTAATAATAAAAAAATAAATAAAACAAAATAAAGTGAATAAAAAAAAATATAGGAAAATTGAAAACAAAATGAAGAAGGAATTATATAAAATCATCAACAGAAGAAAATAACGAAACAAAAATCGTTGAATAAATGTGAATTCTTCTTTTTTTTTTAATTAAATTATAAGATCAATCACTCAAAATCACAAAAACTATGAGCATGCTCCATTTTTATCTTAAGTTTTCATACATATACAAACACATATACACAGATATACACAGAAACACACACACAGAAATATAGTAAAATGTATATAAAGTATATACAGAAATCATTGGTCGAAACAAATAAAGGATTAAGAAAATGGGAACATGAACAGCTTAGACAGATAAGAGTCCCAATCAATCACATACATATATAATTTCAAAACAGAAGAACACAAACTTCGATCCCATCGAAGCTTATAGTATAACTTTCACACTTCTAAGCAAATGATAAGATTCTAGGGCAGTTGTCCGATTTTTCCTGTATACACAATGAAGACAGGTATTAGAACTTTCTAAAAACAAAACGTTTCAATGTAGAAATATTCTTTACAAATAAACAACATAATTTTGTATGGGAGCTACCTCTTTCAGTAAGTAGGTGAACTTGGATGGCAGTAAGAAGTGCTTAGTACACAGTTTTCTTTACAAAATCAAAGTTTTCTAATACATTTTTATATAGCAGTTGCTTCTTTCAGTCATATAGGAACTCTAGGGGAATCACATGATCAGCGTATGACACTAAAAAGTATTTGTGCCTATGAAGGCATTTCAATTTCAGCTCGATAACTTCTTTACAAAATCAGTAATGTATAACATTATTTTGTATGAGAGCTACAACTTCCACATCCTGATTGAATCATAGTTTCTGTGTATGACTTAATTGCAGCTCGAAAATCAAAATTTGTTCATATAAAAATAGTAAATTTTTTACCATATGTTTGCACAGGGGCTGTAGTTATAATATTCTTCTTTAATCAGACCAAGTTGTGTCAAATAATTTTTGAAATTGATGCTCAAATAATATTAGAAATACAAAAGAACAATTGCCAAATTCTAAGATTCTTATGGTTCACTGTGGTATGGGGTATCACTTTTCCTGTAATTGTTGAACTCTGCTTGGAAGACCCATATATAGTATATATGTTATCAGAGTATGACAATAAGAAGTGTCAAAATAAAACAAGTTTTAGCTCAATTGTTACAAAATCTGTATCTGATTGAATCTTAGTTTCTGTGTATGGCTTTAAGAAGCATCATCTTAACTGCAGCTCGACAGCTTCAAAAAATAAAATTTGTCCATATAAAAATACACATTTTTCTAGCATATGTTTGCATGGGGGTTGTAGTTATCATATAATGTGTCAAATAATATTTCAAACTGATGGTTTTAGTACTTATAAAATGTAAAATATTAATGAGAATTAGAAACACAAATGAACCTCCAAATTCTAAGATCCTTATGTGGTTATGGTATGGGGTATCACTCTTCCAGCAATGGTTGAACTCTGCTTGAAAGACCTCTCTCTCTCTATGTGTTATCAGCAGTAGTAGTTTTAGCTCAATTGTTTCAAAAAGATAGTAAATATATATAGTAAGGAATAAGACCCATTCAATTATTTGAGATCATAGAACCTGTTAATGATATATGTACTATAATAATGACAAAGTATGAAAGTTATATATATGTTTGTATTAAGAACACACAAAAAGACTGAATTGCATACAATCGATTTTATGGCGATGCGATTGATTCAGAAGAAGTCAGACGCGTAAAGGGAAGAAGAAATATTTCAGTATAAATTCAAAATCCCCATCTCTAATATTCTATCTATCTATATATCTATCTATCTATCTATCTATCTATCTATTCTTTGTTTTTAATCTCTCTCACTCATCTTAATTATTTAATATAATTTCATATATAAGTATTAACAAGAAATTTAAGTTGGAATTAAACAAAAAAAAAGGAAAAACATTAATAAAAAATAAAATAAAATAAATAATAAAAGAAATTCTAGTAAAAATTTAGTAAATGTTGACAAAGTAATCGAACGAAAGAAAAAAACAAAAACAAATATATAACCACCACCACCATCTAATCTATAATATTATAAATAAAATATTAATGCTAAAAACTCCATGATAACAAAAAAAAAAAAGAAAAGTAAAAAAACGAATTACAAATTAAATAAAAAAAAAAAAAATAGTTAAAATTATAAAAACAAAATAAATGAAGAAAATAAAAATCAATTAGAAATTTTATATAAACGAAAATTAGCGCAAATATTTACAATATATTGAAATAGTAACAATTAGCAGAATATATACACCATATAAACAATAAAACATGAAATATTTAGAGAAAGACAGAAATCAAGATTAACACATAATGATGTAAGTACAATACGTTATACAATACAAATTAAAACAAAACAAAATATACACGAACATTAGAAAAAAACATTGATAATTTCTAGAAAATTGGAAGAGATCAAAAAGTTTCCTAGCATAAATTAAAGAACAATTTCAGTTTTTTTAAAATATTAATGAACTTAATGTTATATGATAAAAGGAAGATATCAGGGGTGCCACAGAAAACTCTTCCTCCTCTATTCCACCAGATTTCCGATTTTAGGTTCCACAGAAAACTCTTTTGGGAGTTTTTGATTCCTCCTTTTGTGTTTTTATATGCTGACAGCCCTATTAACTTTCAGTTGAAGCGGTTTGGTTATTCGCTAAAATCATCGAGTGACCGAGTGGAATGCAAAACTCCATACGACGAAAACACTAGAGTTTTCTGTGGCACCCCCTATGATTATGTTTCTAATACATAACCACGCCTCTGGCACGATTTATGTATGTTAAAGTCAAGAACAGATGGTGTCTTCTTCATGAGCTTCAAATCACCATTTTCGTCATAAAGACACGAATCCTTGTATTTGAGCTTCAGCAAACAGCAAATTTGATTGGTCCTTTGATTGTGTTGCACTTGTCATGTTGACATTTAAGTGTTGTGCTTCTTTTGACAAATCACCCATGCAGTGAACAATCTTCTGTGGTTACCTGTATGCACGAGTATTTGAAAGATTTTCATGATTAGAGAAGAATTTGTAAACGAATTCTTAATACTATTTAGCACTCAATTTCGAATAAAGTGAAATCACCCAGATGATTTGAAGTTTCCAACAATTAGAGAGGAGATCGTCATGCACAAAAACCAACACATTTACTATTGGAGGAACATGGCGTTGCATAAAAAGGCAACATCCTTTGGATCTCCTGTTTTTAGATGAGTGATCCACCATGTGATTTTCTAGTCCCTTCAATGATTCTCTATATAGCGGCTATGGGTATTTCTTAGGAGCAACATGAGGAAACTTTTGGAGGCACAAGCAAAACACAAATCAAAATCCCTCAGATGTGATTGTTTATAAATTTGTACAATAATCGGGTACCACAAATGTTTAGTTGTCTTTACAATTGCTTGTGGTTTTCACTGTATTACAAAAGATTGAAATGTACTAAATGAGTATTATAATGATCTCTAAAATCCTTCATTACCAGTGTTGCATATGTTTGCCAAACTTTCTTACAAAGAGTATCTCGATTTCATCCCCATAGAAAAATGAGTTAATAGAGAGATATTAATACGAGAAACTTTTTGATCTTATGGTATTATGTATGTACTTACTATGGTACTTATCTACTACTACTACTACTACAACCCACAAAAAACATTCATTTTCAAACCCACCATTTTTTATTTTTGGATAAAATTGATTTTTATTACATTTTCATTAAATTTTCAATTGAATTTGCTTCTGTTTTTTTTTTTTCAATTTTCATTAATTTAGTTTTTTAGAAACACAAAATACAAAGAATTATTCATAAATACAACAACAATAAGAACAACAACACCAACAAATAGTTAAACAGTTAAACGAATCTAGCAGCAATATCTACATTAAATGATGTTAAATTTATACAAACATATATAAAACAAATAAATTTAATAAAATTAATTAAACATTAATAACAGAAAACACCGTTAAACAAAAAATAGTTTATATGCAATATGCAACAATAACTTAAAATAAAAAAAAAAAAAATAAATTAATTTAATTAAATAAATTGCATAAATAATTAAAAGAACGAAACTTGAAACTTCAAAAAAGAAAACGACAGAAATGCGAACCGAAAATACTCTAATTTACCACTGCCACATTAAATAAAATAAATAATATAAATTAATTAAATAAAAATGAAATGATAAAACACAAAATATATACAACACTATATATATATACATATATATATATATATATAAATAAATATATACACACTA
This sequence comes from Amiota communis, assembly GCA_037043315.1. NCBI lineage: Eukaryota > Metazoa > Arthropoda > Insecta > Diptera > Drosophilidae > Amiota > Amiota communis. The sequence goes on along the minus strand of JBAMAV010001191.1, from coordinate 1,861,838 downwards.
TAAATATAGTTGCATAACAAAATAAATAATTATATTAAATTAAAAAATGATAGAAATCATTAAAAATTAAATCACAAGCTTAGAATAAAAAAATCATAACAAAAAATTAAGAAAAATCATAAAGAAAAAAAGAAATTATGAAAAAAAGAAAACAAAGAAAGATGAAATCAAGAAAAGAAAAGTGAAAGCAGCAGAAAAACGCTTCAATTTGCATAAGAAACACAGAAACAACAAACAAAGAGAGGGAGAGAGAGAAATGAAATGAAATGAGGAGAATGAAGAAATTTAGTTTAATAAAGAAAAATTTCATTTTGTTTGTGTCAGGCAAAAAACTAACTAAAATAAATAAATTATTAATAATAATAATAATAATATTATAAAATAAAATTATTATTTTAATTTCATTAAATAAAATTGAAATAAATTAAAAAAAAAAATAAGAAAATTATAAACTAATTAATATAAAATAATAATAATTAATATAAATATTATTAAATTATATATACAAAAATAAAAGAAAAATGAAGGAGCAAATGCATAAATGAAAACAAAAAAGCAAATGCAAAATCTCCCAAGAAGATGAAGAGAAAAGAAAAATGAAATAAGTTTAGTTCTTTGCGTGAAAATATAAATAATAAAAAAAAAAACAGAAAAACAAGAAACGATGTTACATTATTTAAAGAAAAATATATAAAAAAAATATTGAATAAAAAAATTAAAAATAAAACAATATATAAAACAAAGGTGTTTTTCCTTAGTTTTAGGAATTTAATATTTAATCAATTTGTTTTTTTTTTTTAAGAACAAAATATATTACAGAGTTTATTTATTATTTTATTTTATTTTATTTTATTTGTAGCCTCTTCAATTAAAACCTAAGGAGGCGGTGTGGTTATTATAAAGTTACCTACAATTCATCCATCAATCAACAATATACATACATACTATTGTATGTAGTCCAGTTCAGTAAGCTTATCTATCTACTATCTATGGACTACAACGACCAGTACTCATCATCCATTACCATTATTTCGGTGATATTTGTTGATCGATTGATTCATTGCTAAATACAAATGTATTTTTTTTTTTTTTAGATGGATTGACTTGATTAATTGATGATTTCTCCTACGCTGCCCCATCATTGGCAATTACTGGTCTAATTGTGAAGTGATTGTAGGATCTTCTATTCTAGGCCAGAAACTACTGAATGTACATTTACTTTGTGTATGCAACAATAAAATTAAAAAAAAAAACCTAGCCCTAAAAGTATGTTTCATTTTTGTTGGTTGGCTTTCGCACACAATACCAAGCCGAAAAGTATGCTTTAATTTCTTGGTCGTTTGCATTGCATAAATACAAACCCTAAAAGTATGCTTTTATCATTTTCATTCAAAACACCAAGCCGGAAAGTATGCTTTAATTTTTGAGTCGTTTGCTTTGCATAAATACTAACCCAAAAAGTCCCATAAGTAACAAATCACTTGCAAATTGCGTGTTAAAGTACTTTAAGTTAAGAAGCTTTGCCTGCAACATAACCCTTTCTAATATTTAACAGTATTGAATGGCTTCAAGTTACAGGGCATTGCCTGCCGCATAAGTAGTTATAATATTGAAACAAGCCAATTCAAAATTATCCTTTACACTAAACTTCAAATCCTTATAACTCGGGAATGGATAGACCGATCTGAATGAACCTCTTAAACCTCAAAAGCTCAGTGTTTAGTCAAAAGCTTTTTTATTATTTGTCACAAAATCAGTACCAAACTTATACCATACTTTCGCTATGAGACTTTATAACACCTTGATGGTCTAAGGTGACGAACACCGGCTCACGATTTTACATGATCAATGGTCGCGGGTTCAATTCCTAGTCACGGAGGTGTTAGAGTAGAATGTTAGAATAGAATAGTAGTATAGTAGTTGTTGATGAGTGTGAAGGATTTTATGTTATATTTCTATGTAAATGTTTATTTATAGGATGGTAGGTATATAGGTGTAAGAGAGAGGAGAGAATAAAATGTGCGCGCTTATAAAATATATTACATTCATATATATAATAAAACAACCGACCGGTCCGACTTAGTGTTGTTGAATGACTGAACACATCAATTGCGTTATGATATTTGATGATCAATGAAGTTTCTCAATATTATTATAACATTCCAAGATAAGATAATGCTTATTTGGATTATATGTTAGAAACAACTAAACTAATTTCTATACAAAGCCCACCACACTCAGATTGTTGGTTTTGCTAAATTCATTTCTAAAGTTCATTGCCACAAAACTCGTTTCATAATTGTCAGCTTAATGTCTGTGCACATATTTCTCTATAACAATTTCAAAAGTTCGTCGCTATGAAACTCATTTATTGGCAAAGATCAAAAGCTCAGAGTTTAGTCAAAAGCTTTTTTATTATTTGTCACAAAATCAGTACCAAGCTTATATTATACTTTCGCTATCAAACTTTATAACACCATGATGGTCTAAGGTGACAAACACCGGCTTACGATTTTACATGATCAATGGTCGCGGGTTCAATTCCTAGTCACGGAGGATTAAGTAAAGAAGTTTTTTGAGTGTGTTATGGAATGGTAAGTAATTTCTATGTTAATTGCCTTTATTAGGTAGGTGTATAGTAGGTGTGTAAGAGAGAGAAAAGATATGCGCGCTTGTTAAAATATTACATACAATATAATAAAAAACAACTCACCCGGCCCCGGGCCTAGTGTTGGAATGACTAAAAACTCAATTGTGGAAACGAAATGATGATATTCAATGAAATTCTCGGAGTAGTGGGAATGAGAAACATTCTCTAATTCGATCAGAGTTATATGCATGCTGAAATATATAATCGCGGGGGAAGAAGGAAGCCAAGCTTGATTAACCGAGTGAGAGAGTTAACATGTGCAAGGTGTGTTTTGTTGTATGTTTCTTATGTTAACCAATGATGAGTGATGGGTGGGGAGTTTGTAACAGTGGGAAATAACAGAGTATGGTTATGTTATCTGACAGTGTTCCGAACCATATCTGGGATATTATAACAGAAAAGAAAAACGTTAACAGGTACAATCCAATAGCATTTTTTTCACCACTCTGAGTTGGGATTTTAGCAGAAATGTTACTTACAATTACCACCTATCGTTCAACTGGTCATAAATAAACGTGGTAACATTAATTAATTACGGCGGATTTATTTTTTTTTTATCCAAATCCAGTTATCGGCCTACGAGTTATACAAATTTAAACAAATATTGTAATATACAGCGGTTCTTAAGGGACTGGGCATTTTACGGCGTCACAGAGACTTATGGTTAAATAGAGAGAAGAAAAGCATTGTCCTAATAACAAGGATAACCAACGAAAGTCAAGTAATTTCGACATATTTGGGAGTTTTTCATTTAATCGAGTATGTTATATTGTGTATGCCAATTAATTAGTTAATTCCGGGGACTACACTAGGTTTGTTTGGAATGTAACTAATGGAATTGAATTTATAGCACATAAGGAGCTGCACTATGTGCATTTAATTGCCTTCAGACTGGTAGAATCGGAATATTCCAGCAATTTGCCTCCAGATGGCTGTACCATATGCGTTTCATTCCTGAGATATTGCAAATTGCTGAAAGTAGAGAAGGTAGTGAAGGCACGTTGTGTTTCCTTCACCATACATTGCCTGGTGAACAAAAATGTATTGCGTATATTAAAATGTAATAAGGTCTTAAATGAAATTTGCTACATCTTCGGAACGGCCGATCCAATCAGAATTAAATTGATGTCCCAAAAAGATTATGATCTTCTCTACATGAATAAGTCAATTTTAGTCAATTTTTGCTACTGGAAAAACCAAAATTGACCTATTTTTTGCATTTGCTTCGTTTTAACATATTAAACGGTCGCAATTCATTGCCTCATTGCCTTTCATTTGGCATTAGTTGCATTGAAATCAGTTTGGTCTTTCTTGAGATATAATCCAATAGCATTTCTTAAAAGTTACATCCACCTCTGCGCATTTCAGTTCACCTGGTCCTGCCGGAATTTGTTTAGCAACAACTGAAATTTTTATAACCGCCTTGAGTAAAAAAAACGTGTGTGACGGTGATTATGTTAAGCAGTAATATTGAATCTTGCTGTTAAAATCTCACCTCAGACAGAGTGGTGAATGCATTGATCACATAAATAGCCTCTGTTATGTTCTTTTCTATTTTACTGTTATAATATCCCACTGTTAAATACATTGACCCTGTTAACTTTTATGCTGTATAATTTCCCGACTCAGACAGGTATATTGAACTGTTATAACAAACACACCACCTCCTCACCAAGTGACTCTTGTTAAGTTTTGAAATTTTTATATAACTGGGGGGTGGTGTGTCAAATATTTAAAGCTTTGGAACTCAGGTTTTATATATATATACATTATTTTGATCGTCTCCATCCAAATCCCATCAACATCAAGTTATTGATAATATCATAATTTTCCCCCCAACACGAAATCGCAACTAGGTTTTATTTCCCCCTCCCTCCAATAGAGCACCATTTCTTTACACCATTCATATATATTTTAGATTTATTAAATTTCTTTTATTTATATTTACTTATATAAATTTACTATAATTTTTTACTTTCATTAATTACCTTACCTTCTTTTATTACTTTACCTACTACTAAGCTCCTTGACTAGGAGTTGAACCGGCGATCATCCGTCATCTGTATCGCGAGACGGTTGTCCATCACCGAAGACCACGAAGGTGTTATTAAAGTTTGCAGCGAAAGTATGATATAAGCTTAGTATTGATTTTGTGACAAATAATAATGAAAATTTCATTCACAATAATTTAATATGACGGACCTGGGCGGGCTCGAGAGTCGAGCCCGCGACCTTACTACCGCGCTGAATCGAAGGATGGTGCTTGGCGCACTGCACCATGAAGCTCTTATCAAGCCCTTCAGCGAAAGCATGATTTAAGCTTGGTACTGATTTTGTGACGAATAATAAGAAAAAAGCTTCTGACTCAGCTCTGAGCTTTTGATCTATGAACCAAGTTTTCCACTCGTTGTATTTTTTGACTTTATTAAATTCAAAAGGTCAAAAAAGACAACGATTTTTTCACTTCTCATCTCATCACTTTTGAAAGAGAGGATCACACAATAAATGAGTAAAATATAACACAATCCATAAACACATAAACTCATGGATATGCATATGAATGTGTTTCCCTTACATTTTATTTCTTATCTTCTTCAGTTTACTACATTTTATTAAACTTTAACTTTGTTGTATTGTCAATTATTATTAAATAAAAACAAATAAAATAAAAATATCAATACTCACGGTGTCACCAACCGGTAACCCATCCGAATACTTACCGCGCAACACATTACTTAATTTTTGCTGATCGTAAAGAAAAGCGCTAACTAAAACAGCCTACGACGATGATGCGAAAGTAAAATGTCACTCTACCAATAGTAATATAAATAATAATAATTTTAAAGTGTTTTTATTTGTAAATCTATGCAAATCTTATGCTATCATATATCATATCAATAAACTGATTATCCATATATGTATATTGTTAAATTTGTTACTTATTTAATCAGGTGATGTTCCAAATGGTTGTTTGGTGTTGGTTGATTAGATCAATAACGCTGCTAAGCTTGATTTTTAAGAAAATCTGTTAATTAGAGACACCCGCCAATGCATTACGTTGACAAAATAGAAGGGGTTGGAGGTTTAATGTATGTCGTAGGTATTATAAAGTTGACCAAAAGATAGAAGAAGATCATGGAACAAATACCTGAATGATAACTGTGCATAATGATAAAAAAATACTCATAAAGAAAAAATTTCATCCAGATTCGTCCATTCCTTTTGGAGTTATAAGGATTTGAAGTTTAGTGTAACCGTCGGTAGATGACGATGCATTTTCTGGAAAAATCAAAATTTTTTCAAAAATTTCCACATGGTACCAGGCGAACAGAAGTGCACAGAAAACAGTAGGTGGATATTGCCGATTCAAAAATGTTTAAAAATTCATATCTCGAGAATAAGTAGGCCGATTTCAATGAAAAAAATATCAAAAAAAAAGGTCATAAGTTCTACTTTATGCTATAAAACTTTGACCTTGCCCTGACCTTTATGAAAAGTCAAAACTTAACTTCGAAATACGTTTATCAAGATTAAAAATACTTCTTACACTAAGACTCTGTTCCAAACTGAACTCATAAAGCCTTACTGTTTATCTAAACAACTGTGTAGTTATCTTTCGAATCGGATAAATAGTTTTCAAGATATAAACAATTGAAGTTTTGGTCAATTTAATATGCAAAAGTAATAAATCACTAGCAAACTGCGTGTTAAATTGCTTTATGATAAAAAGCTTTGCCTGCAACATACCTTTTTCTAATATTTAACAGTATTGAATGGCTTCGAGTTACAGGGCATTGCCTGGCGCATAAGTAGTTATAATATTGAAACAAGCCAATTCAAATTCCTTTACACTAAACTTCAAATGATTTTACGGTGATTTGACCAACTTTCTGGTCACGGATTGAGATCCAATTGAGTTCATCAGGAAGCTATACTATTAAGCTAGCAACTCTGAAACTTTGTTCCAGAGCAGCTGAATCGTTATGAAGCTATAACGATTTGAAGTTTAATTTAAAGGTTAATTTTGAATTCAAAAAGTAACCGTCAGCAGATGACGGTCATAAAATAAAAACACATTGTGATATGTATATTTTTTATTTTTATTTATTTATTCATTTATTGTTTTTTTTTTTTTTGTTTTTTTTTTATTTAATAATACAAAAAAGCGTTTTATTTATTCATATGAAATTTTATATTGGGGGAAATGGATAAAAGGAGGTTTTCTTTCGTTTTATTATTACAATATTTCATTTATGTACTTGCTTAGTTATTGTGGCTGTTGTAATAGGTAATAAGATACATATATATATATATATGTAGATATATAATCGTATAACTATATATATTAATAATAATAATAATATAATAGATGGATAGAAGGAAGGAACAAAGGAAGGGAAGGAAGAATCGAAACACAAGAGCTGTTCTTCTTAAAAAAAAGAGTGTATAAAAAAATAAATATTGTAAAAAATAAAAAAGAACTAAAATTACAATTTATTTAATATTAAATACTTAAGAACTAAAATATGTTTGCTATAATTATTATTATTTTTTAATATTAATAATTATTCATTTTAAAACTAAAGTTTGTTTTTTCATTTCATATTTAGCTTTCTTCTCCACTTTCTTTTTTTATTTTTATTCTTTTGTTTTATGTTTATTTTATTTTATTATTATATTCTTTTATATTTTATTTATTTATTTATTATATTTTTTTATATATTTTATTTTGTGCGCTTGGTTTGCTAGAGAATTTCTTATTTCTGTGTTCTTATGATGTTTGGCAAAGGATTCATAAGTATTTGATATTAAGGCTCAAGTAATTGCAAGGATATTACAAATATAATTGATTCATAGATTGATAGATTAATTGATTATTTTTCTTATTTTTTCTTTTTTTTTTTTGTTTATGCAATATTATTTAAGTATAATAATTTTTTATATAATGCTAAATTTCTAAATATTTTTTCCTTTCTAAACAATCAGTCGAGCCTTTAATCTCAAATGCTTCATTGCTTTGCTCTCTTGTTCTTGTTCTTCTTCTATTGTTATTTGTTTTGATCTACCAGAGAAGAATATGATTAAAAAATTTATTTATTTTTATGGTTTCTTTATAATAAAAAAAGTTCCTATAAAAACTAGTTTTGTTTTGTTTTTTTCTATTATTCAATTCTGTTGCTTATTTTTTCTTCTATTATTTCTATATATATAAATATAAAAATTTATATATATTCAATATTCATATAAAAAAAAATTGGTATAAAAAGATTCTTTTATAAATTTCAGATATTTTATTCTTGATAGTTTTCTGTTCTCTGTTCTCTTTTCTCTACTTTTCTGATTCTGTTCTCATTTATTGGTGCTGATTTTTTAAATTTAATAAAAAATTATATAAAAAAAAATAATAAAAAAAAAGACTAGTAGCAACAACAAATCATCATCAAATATACACAAAATTATCGTTCATATCATCGTCATTGATTTTTTGTTTTAAATAAATTTTTAAAAAGTTGCTAATAAAATAAAATATATAAAAATCAAATATGTAAAATCATAAAAGTTTAAGCAACAAAATTAAATTATTATAAAGAAACAATCATTATTATTTATACGTACAAGTATATAGACAAGAATTATTTATATATGGAAAAATCTATTGTTTCTTAACACATCATTTATGTCTTCATAATGTGATTCCTTGTGATTTGGATCATCATCATTGGAGTACTTCTTTTCCACCCCAAAGCGGTTGTTGTTTGTTTATTAATTGAGTCTTTTTGAATTAATTGTAATTTTGGGGAGGTGCGGATAGGGTCCAACAATGTATTGTTCATCACAAGGAACAACGTTACAAGGTTTTCTACAAAATGATGCAAGATTTTCCCCCTTTTCTTTAGACTAAATTTAAAATTTTTTAATGTTTATTTTGTTTTACCATTCTTCTTTCATTCATTTTTCTTTTTAAATATTTTGTTATTATTTTTTTGTTTTTTGTTTTTTTAGTGAGTGCGTTCTAAATTAATTGCACCTATACTATGTATAAAGCACAATATCACTGGTTGCTTCACATATCTTCTATACATATGAAATGAATATTTATCTCTTCCTTCATGATGTATCTCCTCGCTTGAATATCTTGTATCATCTCTCTGGATAGATAAGATAAGATAAGATAAGATAATCTACTTTACTATGTTATTAGTAATAGATCGAAAACTATTAAAACAAAAAATAAGGAAGTAAAAATTCTGCAAAGAATTTGTGTAATAAAAAAATTAATAATTGAATTTTGAATTTTGGATTTGCAGATTCTATCTTTCATTTCTCTTTCTAGTCATTGTATTCCCAAATCTTTTTACCTTTTATCCTTATTGTAATCCTTCTTCGTTTTCTTTGCAGCAGTTTACTACTTTCTGATTGTTTTTTGTCATTTGAAGTTCTTAAAATTAGACCAGTTTCTTTTTTTTGTTAAATGTTTTTTTGTTTTGTTTTTTGTTTAAAATTTAAAATTAAATTTAGTGAGCATGGCTGGTGGTTCATCTTTTACGTCCCGCCGCAACGACGGCCATAACCTGTTGCATCGTAGGCTCTGGTACGCACTGCTGAGGATCGCACTTCATTTTGCCATCACCGCCGCAACTATTCATTGATAGAAGATAGATAAAGAGAAATCATTAAGTATCTTTTGTCACATGTTTTGATAGAATCTTTCTAACTTGTATTGGAAAGGGGTCAGGACCCTGAGAGCATAGACAGTGTTAGCCCATGCTATGAGCGAACTGTGCCGTTAAGCTTCTGGGTGAACTTGTCTCTGATAGCAACAGCCTGTCTTACAAGAGAATTACACCAAATTCCAGGTCATGAAGACAATGAATAAGCACACTGACCCCCAAACATTCTGTGGTCTATCTAAAGGATATAGACAGGCAATAACGGTTAGACCAAAGTTTAGCAGAGCTATCATTTATAATCCCAGACAGAGGAATTTCAAAAAGACGACATCCACACAAGGTATTGAAATCTCCTCTTCAGGAGCAGGAAACATTGTTTAATGTACTCTGTGAGTGACCTGAATTCGATAGAGAAAGGTTTTTCTCTATTTTGACTGTGTCAATAACACCAGAAAGAATTTGGTAATTAGTATCTCATAAAGTGCTAAAACATGGGCATGCACAATATGTTAAGGGTCTCATTAACCTTAATTTTAATAATATTATTTTCAAGTTGTAATGTCTACTTACGTGCAGCTAATGCATGGACCACTCGTTGATTCAATTCGTTCTCCCACCTTATAGGAGCGACCATTAATTTGACAACCATTGCGTTGTACAGCATCACCATAGGAATGATGCAGGAAGTGTGGCGGTAATGTGGTACTCGTTGTGGTTGTGCTTGTTGTGATGTTGAGTGTTGTTGCCATCGACACGGGACATTCGTAGCGTGGACAACAGAAACCATTGATGGGTTCTTCGTGACAACCAGAAATTGGTGGCGGGCAAGATTGTTGCAAGCAAATGATATCGCTTCTGAAGCAGAAGCAGAAATCACAAGGATCATCACGTGGTATTTGCTGAGCTGAAACATAAAGTTTGCCGGCATAACGGCAAGTGCCTGGTCCAAAGACTTCTTCTTCGTCGTATTCATCTTCAGAGTAGTTTGGATAATTTGGTGGTTGGCCATAGACTGGTGCCGTGGGTGGTTCATAGTGACTGACTGGGGATTCTGTACTGATGCCAGTTGTGGTAGTAATTGGTGATTCGCTTGAGCTTGTTGTGCTTGAAAGTGGAGCACCAGATGTAGTTGTCTGTAACTCATCCTCAACAGATGCAGGAGGCTGTTGGTCTTCCGTTGGTGTATCTTCACCAAGACGATCATCGATTGCTGGTATTGGAGCTGTGGTTGATGTGACGTTCTGCGTAAAGAGTGGATGCACAGTTGTGGTGTCTGTACTATCTTTAGTTTCATCGCTTTCGGTTGACTGTGGTTCTTCTGTTGAAATTTCAGGAGAAACAGCAATAGGAGTAGCTCCCAAAGGTGTCGAAGTAATCGGTTCTTCTTGTGGTTTATCAGTAGAAATTTCTTCATCGGTGTGAGGCTGTACTGGTTTTTCAGTGGTCGAGGTAGTAACAGCAGGTTCGGCTTCTTTGTGCTCATCTTCACCAGTTTGCTCACCTTCGCCTTCTTCTTCTTCTCCAGATCCTTCTTTGTGTGCTGTGGGCGTTGTGTGATCTTCTTCTGATTCAACAGATACTTCGCTTTCATCAACAGATTCCAAGTCTGGTACCACAGATGGACGTGCTGTTGTCTTTTTAGTATCTTCTGCGACTGGTGAAGTTGCATGGATTTCGGATTCGGGTGCTTCTGTTGAACCTTCCTCTAAAGTGCCTTCAGTATGTGCAGCTTCAAATTCATCGGTTGGCACCTTATCAGTAGCAGTCTCTGACACACTTGGTTTTTCAGTTGATGGATGAAGTTTGGCACCAGGAATGTCAACAGGTGTATGATCTGAAATATCAGGAGCACCTGGGGCAGCAGTGGTTTCAGCACTTTCTTCACCAACATCTTCTTCTTCGCTAGATGATGGTGTGCTAACACCTTCATGAGCAGGTTCCACAGCAGGAGCATGAGTAATAGTTTCATCTTCTGGTTTAGCAGCTTCCTCAACAGAGGGTTCTGTTTTCTGATCGAATTCAGCAAGAGGTGTAGTTGTAGAAGATTCGGATTCATCAAGAGGTTTCTTGTGTTCATCATCCAAAGTGGGCACTTCAGTTTGTGAAACAGATTCATCCAAAGGCTGCTCACCTGCCTTCTCAGTAGATGACGAGCTAACATCAGGAATGGCTGTGGTTGTAGATGTTGTTTCTTCAAGAGGTTTCTTGTCATCTTTCTTAAGGGCTGGAAGAATAGTGGTTTCATCAACTGGTTCTTTATCATGTTTATCATCAACAGATGGTGTTGAACTTTCAATAGGTTTCTCTTCCTCTTCAGCAGTAGGTGGAATAGCAGTAGTTTTGTCAATAGGTTCTTCTTCCTCTTCAGCAGTAGGTGGAATAGCAGTAGCTTTGTCAATGGGTTCTTCTTCCTCTTCAGAAGATGAAGGTGCAACAGTTGTAGGTTCAGCATCATGGGATACAGGTTTAGGTGGAGTAACTTCACCCTCTGGTTTCTCTTCTCCTTCTTTTTCAGAAGTTGGGGTAATAGTTGTTGTTTCGGAGTCATCCTTTTTAGTTTCATCATCTGATGGAGCAGCTGTTGATGGATGCAATTCATCAGAAGGTTTCTTTTCTTCCTCATCTGCAGCAGTAGAAGGAGCAACAGTGGAAACGCTAGAGTCATCAATAGGTTCTTTTTCGCCTTCTTCTGAAGGTGGAGCGCTAGTTGAAGATATGCCTTCATCATCTGGTTTCGATTCGTCATGAGTGACCGGAGTTGCAGCTGTAGTAGCCTTGGTCTCATCACTAGGTGCACTAGTCGAGCTTGGTTGTTTTTCTTCATCAGCTGATGGAGCAACAGATGTTGACTCTGGTTTTTCGCCTTCCGTTTCTTCTGAGGTAGGAACAGTATCGGTTGATGAGACAGGTTTCTCTTCTTCCTTCTCTTCAGAAGTTGGAACAATCGTTGTAGATGATTCTTTTTCGATTTCATCGGCGGCAGGAGTAGATTCATCAACTGGTTTCTTGTGTTCTTCAGTTGGCGGAGCTGTCGTTGAGTCGGAATCAATTTTATCACCCGAAGGACTTTCTGTAGATGACACTGGACCCTTTTCTTCATCTTCAATGGAAGGAACACTAGTTGTTGCGTCAGATTTGTCAATTGGTTCTTTTTCAGTTTCATCAACGGAAGGAACTGGTTCTGTATCAGGCTTTTTATCAGCATCAATTCTAGGTGGAACTGTCGTTCCAGCTTCTTCATCAGATTCAGTTGCAACTTCGTCACTTGATGGAGCAGCAGTAGAAGAAACGGTTTCATCAGCAACGGTTGTTGGTTTATCAGCATCTGAGGGCACATCTTTGGGAGGAACAATTTTGTCAACTGGTTTTTGTTCTTCATCAGTTGTTGGTGCAGCAGTTGTGGACTTAGTGTCTTCAACCTCTTCACTCGTAGGAGCAGACGTAGATGACACAGAATCATCAATTGGTTTGTGCTCTTCTTTGTCTTCATCAGCAGCAGTAGAAGGAGTAATTGTGGTAGAAGTAGTTTCATCAACTGGTTTCTTTTCATCTTTCTCTGAGGTAGGAGCAACTGTTGAGGATACATCCTCTGGTGTTTCTTCAGCTTCTGGTTCCTTCTTATGATCTGCCACTTCCGGCACAGATTTAGGTGGACTAATTTCGTCTTCAAATACTGGAACTGGAGTTGTCGCCTCCGATTCATCTTTTTCAATTGAAGGAACAACAGTAGTAGATTGGTCAGTTTCAGAAATTGGTTTCTTTTCATCCTTTGGTGCTGCAGTTGTAACATCCTTTTCATCTGATTCAGGAGCTCTAGTTGATGTAGCTTCTTCGTCCAATGGTTTCTTGTCATCTGAGACAGGAGCACTAGTTGAAGTACCTTCTTCGTCCAGTGGTTTCTTGTCATCAGAGACAGGAGCACTAGTTGAAGTGACATCTTCATCCTCTGGTTTCTTTTCATCTGAGACAGGAGCACTAGTTGAGGTGGCTTCTTCATCCTCTGGTTTCTTTGCATCGGAGACAGGAGCGGTTGTTGAAGTGACATCTTCGCCAGCTGGTTTCTTTTCATCGGGGACAGGAGCACTAGTGGAAGTGGCTTCTTCATCTTCTGGTTTCTTTTCATCAGAGACAGGAGCGCTGGTTGAAGTGACATCTTCGTCCTCTGGTTTCTTTTCATCGGAGACAGGAGCGCTTGTTGAAGTGACATCTTCTTCAGCTGGTTTCTTGTCATCGGAGACTGGAGCAGTAGTTGAGGAAGGTTCTTCATCCACTGGTTTCTTGTCATCAGAGACAGGGGCACTAGTTGAAGTGATATCTTCATCTTCTGGTTTCTTTTCATCGGAGACAGGAGCGCTTGTTGAGGTGACATCTTCGTCAGCTGGTTTCTTATCATCGGAGACAGGAGCACTAGTTGAAGTGGCATCTTCATCTTCTGGTTTCTTTTCATCAGAGACAGGAGTGCTGGTTGAAGTGACATCTTCGTCCTCTGGTTTCTTCTCATCGGAGACAGGAGCGATTGTTGAAGTGACATCTTTGTCAGCTGGTTTCTTGTCATCGGATACTGGAGCACTTGTTGAGGAGGGTTCTTCATCCACTGGTTTCTTGTCATCAGAGACAGGAGCACTAGTTGAAGTGGTATCTTCATCTTCTGGTTTCTTTTCATCGGAGACAGGAGCGCTTGTTGAGGTGACATCTTCGTCAGCTGGTTTCTTTTCATCGGAGACAGGAGCACTAGTTGAAATGGCATCTTCATCTTCTGGTTTCTTTTCATCAGAGACAGGAGAGCTGGTTGAAGTGACATCTTCGTCCTCTGGTTTCTTCTCATCGGAGACAGGAGCACTGGTTGAAGTGACATCTTCGTCCTCTGGTTTCTTCTCATCAGAGACAGGAGCACTAGTTGAAGAGACATCTTCATCCTCCGGTTTCTTCTCATCGGAGACAGGAGCACTAGTTGAGGTGGCTTCTTCATCCTCTGGTTTCTTTTCATCGGAGACAGGAGCACTAGTTGAGGTGGCTTCTTCGTCCTCTGGTTTCTTTTCATCGGAGACAGGAGCACTAGTTGAGGTGGCTTCTTCGTCCTCTGGTTTCTTTTCATCGGAGACAGGAGCACTAGTTGAAGTGACATCTTCATCCTCTGGTTTCTCATTAGCAGTTGGTTTCTTGTCATCAGAAACTGGTGCAGGTGCAGCTGTTGTAGTCTTCGCTTCATCGGTTGGTTCCTTTTCTTCTCCAGCAGTGGGAGTGGTGGTTGTTGATACGTCTTGATCGGTAGATGTTTCAATTTCATGAGCAGGTTTCTCCTTTTCATCATCAGAGGGTCCAACAGTTGTATCTTTATCAATAGGTTCCTCACCACTGTCACCCACAGCGGGAACGGACTTAGTTGGAATAGTTTCGTCTTCTGGTTTCTTATCATCATCGAAAATAGGTTTAGCAGTTGTTGAGCCTTCCTTTTCGATTTCTTCGCTTGAAGGAGTATCTGTTGATGAAACGATTTCATCAACTGGTTTCTTTTCTTCGTCATGAGCATCAGGAGTAATGGTAGACTTATCAACAGATGGTGCTGCAGTGGTAATGCTAGATTCATCCACTGGTTCCTTTTCTGTTGATTGTTCTTCGCCCTTTTCTTCAGCCAAAGGTGTAGTTGTTGTGTGTTCGGCCTCATCAACTGGTTTCTTCTCCTCATCTGAAGAGGGTTCCGTGCTTGCATCTTCGTCAATTGGTTGTTTTTCAACTTCATCGGCAGAAGGAGTGACTGGTTTCGTTTTGTCTTCATCGGGTGGTGCCAAAGTTGTATCTGGCAGGGATGATGAGTCCGTAACGACACCAATGCGATCTTCAACAGAAGGTGTAGAGGTGGAAACAGGCAGGGAAGAGTCAGTAACGGATTCAATGCCATCTTCGGGTTTCTTTTCTTTATCAGCAGGCGATGTGCTTTCATCCTTTTCGCTAGAAGGAGCAGAAGTAGATGGTTTCTTTTCTTCATCAGCACCAAGAGGAGCCACTGTGGTACCACTTGCTTCATCAATGGGTTCTTTTTCAATTTCATCGACTGAAGGCACACTGGTAGTTGGTTTATGCTCATCACTGACTTGTGGAGCAACTGTAGTATCAACAGATTCATCAATGGGTTTCTTACTACTTTCTTCAGTTGATGGAGAAATCGTAGAAGATGCAGTTTCGTCAACGGGTTTCTCATCTTCTTCTTTTTCAGCAGATGGAGCAATTGTTGTGGCCTTATCAGCAGCTTCATCCGTTTCAGCAGATGGAGCAATTGTTGTGGCTTTGTCAAGAGGTTCTTTTTCATCACCAACAGTAGGAACAGCCTTGGTTGGAGTAACTTCTTCACCTGGTTTTTGTTCTTCTTCCAATGAACCCTCGGGTACAGCTGTCGTTGGTACGATTTCATCACCAGATGAAGCGGCTGTGGTTGACTGAGCTGCATCAATTGGTTTCTTTTCAGTTTCATCACCTGCAGGAGTAACTGTTTCATCAACCGGTTTTTCTTTCTCTGCGGAAGGAGCAATTGTTGTGGCCTTGTCATCTTCAATTTCTTCTGAAGATGGTACAGATGATTCATCAAGTGGTTTCTTCTCCTTATCAGCAGAAGGTTCTGTGCTTGCATCTTCGTCAATTGGTTGTTTTTCAACTTCATCGGCAGAAGGAGTAACCGGTTTTGTTTCATCTTCAGCGGAAGGTGCCAAAGTTGTGTCTGGCAGAGAAGATGAATCGGTAACGACACCAATGCGATCTTCCACGGAAGGTGTAACAGGCGAATCTGGTAAGGAAGAGTCAGTAGCTGTATCAATGTGGTCTTCTGGTTTCTTTTCCTTATCAGCAGGTGTTGTGCCTGAAGAAGGTGCGCTTGGTGGTATGTATGAGCTACCTGATGTCGAAGGCGATGGAGACGGGCTAACATCACTATCATCTGGTGTTTTGTCAGATGATGTATCTATAGCAGATAAATCAGTTTCCGGAATAGTTGTAGAGACTTCTGGGGTCTCTTCATCGTCAGGTTTAATGTGAGACATTGGTGACTCAGTAATGCCAGAAGGCATAATAACATCTTGAGGCACAATGCCAGTAGTGTCTGAAACATCTGGTTGCACAGTAGTTTCCATAGCAGGCTCATCAGATTTCTTGGGTGGCGTAGAGGTTGTCGTATCAGAGTCAACATCTTTGTCTTCGCTTGGTTCAGAGCTGACACTCTTAGGAGTCGTGCTTCTAACACCACAACTGTAATTAGGACAACATTTCTTAGTACTGACTTCTTCAAGAACGCAACCGGTGAGATCCTCTGGTACATCGCACTGTACTGCTTCGCAAACAACGACGCTGCTAATACATCTGCAAATAGTATCGCACTCGCTGGTAGCTGGAATGATGGTGTTGTTTTCGTATGTAGTCTTGCCAACCAAACAATCACCTTCACCGGGAATACCAGCTGGTAACTGCATGTCAGGAATGTGTGCAGAAGTACTTTCGTCCTCTTCAATGGCTGGAGCCACAGTGGTTTGCGAGTCAGCGTCTCCACCGAATTCTCCGCGTTCATCAACTGAGGACACTGTGACTTCTTCCTTAAGAGGCGTACCTGGAGCAATTGTGGATGATTCTGAAACGGGGTAAGCCGTTGTTTTCTCTTCATCATGTTCTTTATCCTCTTCGCTTGTGGGCTTAGTACTGCTCGGTGTTGCTTGTGTAGATGTAGATGACACTTCATCAGTTGGCCCAGCTTGTGTAGTGGCTTCACCTTCTTCAGATTCGACAGTCTTTTCTGGTTCGGTTTCTTTATGTGCTTCTTCAGTTGATTCTTCAGAGGATTCAGTACTACTAGGTTGAACTTCCTCTTTATCTTCGGATGACTCTGTACTACTTGGTTGCACTCCTTCTTTTTCTGTTTCTTCCGAGGATTCGGTAGAGACGTCAGCAGATGGCGTGATTTCAATTTTAATAGTTGATGTTTCCGCCTCCGGAGTGCTAATGCCGGCCTTTGTGGGTGGTATTCCGGTAATATCTTCGTCAGATCCACTACCTTCGACTGATGATTCCTTCTCGTCCTCTTTTTCGTCTTTAACGGACGAAGGAGTTGTCGTCTTTTGATCTTCCTCTTCAGATTCAGTTGATTCTGAATCGTCCTTATCAACAGATGGTTTGCTGGTAGTACTTGTATGTGGTGTAATTTCATCTTGTTCTGGAACCTTTGTGGCGCTTTCGATGGCATCTTCTTCAGTCTTCTCTGTGGTTGATATTTTTGGTGTTGTTGCGTCGCTGTCAGTAGCCGTGGATGGTTTATCAGTCGTTGGCTCCTTGGTTTTTTCGCCTGAGCCTTCTTCTTCTTCTGTGTCTTCATCACTGTGTGCGGGAACATGAGTTTCATCATCACCAGATCCTTCTTCTTCCACAACAGGAGATACTGTTGTGACTGAGACTGGTTTTGCTGGTACTTCTTCTTCAGTAGGACGATGTTCCTTTTCGATGTCGCTTTCCTTGTCTGTACTCTTTGGTGTAGTCGATGACAATGATGAAGTTGGTTCAGTGGACTCTTCACTTGGCACACTTGCTGTACTAGGCTCCTCTTCTTCAGTATCATGAGCAGGCTTAACTGTTGTGCTACCTTCCAATTTATCTTCAGGTTTTTCCTGTTCATCAGTAGTATCCTTTTCAGTTGCATCACTTTCAGTAGATGTAGCAACATCAATAGGTGAACTAACTGTTGAAGGCTTATCGGATTCCTTGGCAGCCTCTGTAGAGGTTTCATGATCATCTGATTTAACAGTTGTTGCATCAATACCTTCAGTTGACGATACTTCAGAACTCTTTGGCGTTGTTGTTGATGTGCGTTTAGCATCTTCTTCTTCTTCGGTTTTGTCTTCACCACTGCCTTCCTCCTCTTCTGTTGGAATTGGTTTACCTGTGCTAACATCGATGCGATCATCAATAGCAGTTGTTGTTGCTTCATCAGTGGCGGCAGTTGTAGATGTTGCTGGTTTGACAGTTGTTTCCTTACGTGCACCTTCTTCATCACTTTCTGGTTCACCGCTTCCCAACTCATCAGCTGCAGTATCAGGCTTCGCAGTAGCCAAATCCTCGTCATCGATATGTGTTTGCAATTGCAAATCTTCTTCTGAAATCGATGGATGAACGTCCTTGGCAGGTGCCTCTGTAGTAGTGGTAGTAGCATCTTCCTCCTCCTTGCCGATTGCCTTTGTGGTAATTTCAACAATCTCAGTCGTTGAACTATCATCCTCGCACACATAATTACTTGGGCAGCATTCACCTGCTGCTGGCGGCAATGCTCGACAAGATTTGCCATTAGATAACATCATTGGCATTTCACATTCTTGAACGGCACAAATGATATCACCACGCATGCAGTAGCAATGTTCACAGCTATTGTTACCAACAATGGAGGCACCATCGGCAAAGACATCACCACGATGTACACAATCCATTGAAACTGAAGGCGATGAGGTCGTGGTCAAAATGAAACCAGGCGTTGGTCGCTCTGTAGTTGTTGTCGTTGTTGTCGACGAATGATCCTCCAACTCAAGCACATCGTTTTCGTGATCTAGAATTAATTAAGAAAAATATAATGCTTTAGTATGGTTTGGTTAAGACATGACTAGTGTTGAGGATAATTACCGCAATTGTAGCGAACTGGACAACATGAGCCTTTGTTGTAGATTGGTGTACAACCATCAATATGCAGAGTACACTCCTGAAGCAAACACTGTGTGCGATTCTTGATACAGTAACACAATTCACAAGGTTTATTGGGATTCGATGGTACTTGGGCGCCCTCTGGATAGAATTTCGCATCAATGCTGCAACCAAACTTCTCGGGAAAGCTTAGTTCAGTGCCAGGTTCGGGTGCGGGGTGTGCCACATCGACGTGCACTAGAATATGCAAAAAACCATGATTAAAGAACTATCCGCACACACGCGAGACGAGACAACAATTTATGTATCGTATCTGTCTTCACTCTACTCGTAGAACTTACCTTCTGGACAAGTAACGATTGGACAACATTGATCCTCACGCTTCTCTACGATGCAATCGTGACCGATTGGTTTTGTGAAGGGACAAACGCGCAGATAACACATCAGCATGCGATTGTGGCAGGTACAATTCAGACATGGTTCGTTCGTCAAGATGCGATCGCCCTCATTGTAATGATTATAGTTATAGTAGCAGCCTTCTGCAAAGTAAATCGACATAGAGAAGAACGAAAATAATGAATATGATGATGAAAATTAAAAGAAACAGCCAAAGCAGATGAATGAACAAGTGACTTCAATAAATGGCATAAAATTAGTTTGTGAATTGGTTTATTGCCTGATAGCAATTCTTATACTTTACTACTAGACACGCCAGACTGGAGCCGTAATACCATATTACAATATATGATGAGGATGATGATGCTTGGTATGCATTGCAAACACATTACATCTTCTTAGAGAACTAAAACAATGGAATGTAGTCATCATCTTTGTCGTCTTAGTTGTCATCATGATGATATTATGGCATTTTTCATTAAAAAAAACAAAGAACTTTAAAGCTGTGAATCAGTTGGGTTTTTGTATTAAGGTAACTAACTGACTATCTGACTGAATGACTGACATATTGAGTGACTTCATTATGCACGCATCTTGAGTAAGTCAAGAGTGATACTCAACGATCTAGTTCAACATTGCGAGAAATGGGTAATGAGAGAATCTGGTTAATTTCTTTTGTTTTTTTTTTCTTTAATTTATGCAAAATATTTAGTAGTGTTTTTTATTAAGCCCTAGTGACTTTCGATCATTTAAAACAAAGGTCAGTCATTTTCTAGTATTAAAATGTTTGAATGAACCTGAATGAATTGAAGCCTTAGAGGTCACTAAGGACCTAATCAATCTCTACATACCCACATTCAACTAACCTAAATATAAATCAAATGAAATTTCATAATAATGAAGAGTTTATGCGATCGCACACTTTTGATAAAGTCAAACTTGACAACGTTTATTGTCCATTACTCTCCATTCATTCATTAATTTTACTACGTAAGTTGATATAGTGTCTGACACCCGCAATAAACTAGAAACATAAACTTGGTTAGCTAACTGAAAAACCAACAACTTAAGTCTCTCAACATGCTTTAGTCGTCTCATCTCATCTCGATTTGACTTGACTCGACTCGACTTAACTTGATTGTGTTTTATGCGCTTGTTTTTTTGATTGAAATCTCTAGCGCACAGCAGACACATTCACACGTTTATTAACCAACTGACAAACGTATAAATAAATTAAGAAATTAACAGACAAACACAGAAAATGAATGAACTAATGAATGAATAAAGACATGAATGAATATTTACCAAAAAAGAAAATAAAAACAAGGTAAATGACTAATTCAGCTGACATGCCTACGATTGATACGGTCAATAAAGATTACAACTGACAAACACTTACTAGTATTAACTGACTATCAAATTTATTGACAATCATTTGGGTGAGTTAATGTTCCATAAAGTGAATGTATAAAATTTACAAAAATTATATGTATTCAACAATACATGGTTCATTGACGAAGATATTATTAATTGACAGTCACTGATTCTACTGACCCTCAATCTAATGACAATCATCAATGGGTTGACAATCAATCAAATTTAATAAGAAATGAATTGACAATGCCAAAAGTGACATATGCATATTCACTGACAGTATTCAACTAAATTTATTCTTACTATTCTTAACCACAGTTTGTATTTACTCAACACTCAACAATTTGATTTAATCAACACTAAATAACAAATATTCTTTAACAAAAATAAAATGACAAACATTTGAGTGAATAATATCAAAATTGATGAATGCATATTTACTGACACTACACTAAACTAAAACTGTACTCATCCATCAATACGTTTATGATTCAACTGGCATTGAATAGCAATTACTCTTGGTCAATAAAGTATTGACAATATAAACGAATGAACTTATGAATGACAAAAGTGACAAATGTATATTCCGTGACATTAAACGAAACTTAACCCAAGAAATTCTTAGTCAACTGATATAGGATAATACTTATTGACTACAAATACTTATTGACAATATATATAGTATAGTATATAGTTCAACTGACACTAAACTAAATAAATCATAACCTTTAACATAAAAATATTGATAATTCAAAGCAATAACATAATAAATATACTGACATTGCAGATTAGACAAATACGTATTCACTGACAATAATAAAAACTAAATTCAACTCAATTCAATATAAATGATTCTAAGTCAACTGAACTGACACTATTCATTTAGTAGTTAACTACAATACATACTGACACATTGGGTAAAACTTTGTTGCCTTTTTGTCTTGGTGTTTTGGTGCTTTACCTGTAAGCACAAACTAACGTCCGTTGTCGCCGCTATCATCATGCCCATCATCATTATCATCATCACAACATTGTTAGCAACTTAATTTAGAGACTTGGGGCACGGCATGGCGCACGTTTTCAAAATAAATCGTACAGTTTTATTTTTATATTGTATTTTAGTAACATTTCACACCTAATCTGACCGAGTCTAATGATGCTCAACACACTTTAAGTTAGTTACTTGATAGATCGATCGGCGGTCGAGAGTGAACAGTGAATGAACGAACGGTAGCTAAATGCTATTGGCAATAAAGTGTTATGGACCAAAGAATTTATCAGAGATTGACGAGATTTGGTGCTTTTGGTTGGTTGGTTGTTTTTTCTGTTTGTTCATTACTCCCTCTTGGTGTTCTTAGTCTCTTCCATATATATGTACATATATTCTATTTATTTACTTATTTATTGATTTGCTGAATAAACATTAATATTTAAATGACAATATACATAAGTATGTTGTCAATACTTTATGGTCAATGAAATAAAATGATAATTTTGTTGATTAGAACTTACCTGAGTATTGTTGCATTTCTGTGTATTCTTGGAGTGGTGCTGGAAATAGAAAAAGAAAAGAAACAATTATTATTATATTAAATTAGAAGAGATAAATCAATAAAAATGTATATTTTTAAGTTTGCCGCCGACAGAAATTATGCCAGCAAGAATAACAAGTTGATGAAAATAGAATAAAGTTGAAGCATGAGAAGTATCTTTATACTCATATATACTCGTATACACGGACATGCATGGTCAGTGCAATAGCAACAACTATGGTCATTTGTGCAACATGCAACTAAAATTAGATGTTGCTTTAGTTTTCCTACAAACAACAACAACAACAAACAAACAGAACAAGAAGCAAAGCAGATTAAACAGTAACAATTTAAAAAGAACCGCGTTTTAAAATAGGCAGGCAGGCATCATCATCATCATCATACATGCCACATGCAACAACAACAACAACAACAATTGTTGCATGTAGAAATCGTATATAGTATCTTGACTAACATCAAGTGCAGCGCGCAATAGATCAAAATTCCAATGTTGCAGGCTTCTGCTTATTGTTGATGTTGTTATTGCTGCCACCGCCATGACTGCGTAGGTTGATGTTGCTGCAAATGTTGTGTTGTTGTTCTGATAAGAATAGGAAATTGCGGAAAATGGAAACTTAACTAAAACAACAATAACAACAGCAACAACAATTGCCGGTGATCGAGTTTAAGCAAGAACGTGTTATTACTGCATACTTGCGGCACAAACATGAAGAGAAGAGAATTCAGCAGGATGATATGTGAAGAGGAGACAAGAAGTAACAACATATAGATGATGAAGAAGAAGAAATTATATAGCATATACTTCAAGAGTCTACTACGAGTACTAGAAAAAAGATTCATAGCTCAGCATTATAAAGATTTGCTGCTGCTGCTGCATATGCAAGTTGTTCATCATGTTCATATGTAGGACCGTTGTTACTGTTGCTGATTGTTGCTGCTGTTGTTGCTCGTTTTGCTTACTACACACACACATTTATGACTTGCTATTCGTAAACTATAACAACAAGAATGAATGAATGAATAAAAGAAAAAAAATTGGTCTAAACAAATTGTTTAAGCCGACAGATTGTTGTTACTTGTTCAGCGGCAGTTACAATAGCAACCATGGCGATATGTTACTCTAAAGTCCAACACAGCAACAGCAAGAACAACAACAATTGCAGATGGTGGCGTTTATGAGTAGCCACAACATTGAGGGATTGAGGGATCCAGGGAGCCAACAAGTAAACTAGATGAGACGACGACGACGACAACAACGACTCCATTGACTCCGAGGCATTAGCAGGAAGTTACGCTTAACTGGCGCGCAAAGAACTGAAAATGATTTGACAAATTGTATTTTTATGAATTGCTGTTGCTCCTGCTGCTGCTGCTGCTGAGGTTGCTAAGCACACAGGTTCAAATCTAAAACTCAGCCCCCAACAGCATCATCACATACTTTCGTACTACTAGACAAGATTCCCCTCATACACACACACATAGAGGAGATGAAGCAAAATCATCTACCATCCTGACATCGTTGTCTGCCTTGAAGGCGAGCTTAAGTGATTTTCTGGTTGGTTGGTGGCTTTGCTACTCTCTGCTACAGCGAGCGGAACTCAGAGAATTTGCGAGTTGAGATTAATTGCCTGCAGTTGAAAGGTTGACAATTTTACAGATAAATTTCTAAATTTAATGTTTCTTTTTCCATTTATTATATTTTCTATACTCATATGTAGTAGTATATTTTTGAGAATTTTTATTTTCATGGATTTTGTTGATTTAGCTTGCGGCATTTGTGGCAATGAAAATTGTACAAGGAATTTTAAATTATTGACAAAGATTTGTTGCTTTAGCTTAATGATATTGATTGGAATGGCAAACTTTGAACTTTTTTTTTTTTTTAGAATTTTCCTAAGAAATGTTGACTCTGAAATGAAGTGATGTGAGCAGCGAGTGAATGACCGCAATAATTCAAATTTAATCAAAGCATAGCAAGTGAAAGGTTAAATTTAGCCAAGTTGGGGCTAAAGATGATATAATGATTCATGCATGGAAGGTAATTTTCATCTAATGAAAAGTCAATCAATAAAATATATTTATTTTATAGAAATAAGCAAAAAAATTAAATTCTGTGCCAATAATTAATAACATTAATTTATTTTTTTTATAATTTTTGACTCTTGAAAAGTCACTTTCTCTTCAGTTAAATTTTAAAAGAAAATAAGTGTATACAAAATTTGGTAAAATGCTTAGACTTAAATCAAGCAAACCAAAAATAAGTATCTAATTTAAAAAATTGCATAAAAATAGAAATTAGCGTGAAAACAATTTCTATTTAAAGTAAATGAATGAGTAAAACAGCAACGAGAGCAACCAGCAACATCTACATCAACAACAATAAGAACAACAAACGACAACAATAAACAAAATTGTTAGCTTGACTAACTGGCAAACAAATAAACTATACACTTTAGTAAATTATAGCAAAAGAAGAAAAAAAAAATGGAACCAACGAAATGGACTAAGAACTATAACAAAAAGAAATGGCAAGAGCGGCATGCTGCCAAATGCCAACAACAATAAACAGCAGCAGTAGCAACATTTGTTGCTTTTGTTGCTTGCACATTGAACTAAAACTAGCAATGAGTAAACCATAATTTAGGCGAAAACTTGTAACAAATAGAAGCTCCAGAAACATTGAAAAGTTGCAGCAACATACAACAGAACAAGCAGCAGCAGTAGCAACATGAGAGCAACAACAAAAAAAAAGAAACAATAAAGATGCAAAAGCAACAGAAACAAATTTAGTAAAATAGAACAAAAGAATTAATTATTATTAATTAAATAAATAAAGGTTGGAAAAGAAAACAACGCAATCAAAACGAAAACGAAACAAAGTAAATTTAAAATAAAATAAAATAAATTTAATAAAGCAAACAAACCATTAAAAAATAAACATATGAATCAAATAATGAGAAAATTAACAAAAAATAATGGGAGATTTATATAAAATTCATGCTTGAGCCCGATTATATCAATCTTTATACGCCGACTTTTATTCTATTGACTGAGACTCATTTCCTTTATTAAATAATATAAGATCCCGTATATAATATGAGTATGAAACAATAAAAAAATAAAAATATATTCTTATTCTTCATATTTTAAATTTGAAAATTTATTCAAATTAAAATGAAGAGAAAAATAAATTGACAATTTTATTTTAAATCAAATTGAAATACGGAGAAAAATTGACACATTAATTTGACTATTACAGCAATTTCGAATGCCACAGCTTCCAACATCCAACATCCAACTTCCAATATAGTATGTACGAGTATATATTTCTTTACTGTTTCCTATCTTTAACTGATCAGGCTAATAAAGGAGTGTTGAAGTAGTTGGTTGACTTCTCCTCTCGTTTTTCTTCATTTTTCTATTTTTTGTGTTGCTGCTGCTGCTGCTACTTTTACTGGTATTATTATAACTTCACTAAGTCAACGAGAAGAGAAAACTAACGGATGCAAATTAAATTTTCTTGTAACACCAACCAAACCAACAACAACAACAACAACAAAATCCATGAATCTTGTAGAGGTGATGATGGTGATGGAGTTTGTGGCAAGTGGCAAGTGAACAGACCAAAAAAAAAAAAAAAAAAAAAATATGGCAACTTAAAAAGCCTGGCAGCGCATAAAAATTCACACATTAAAACAAAGACACAACACAACAGAAGAGCATTCAAGTTGATGCCGAAGTCGATGTCGTCGGTATGATGAAGACTTGGTTGGATAAGGATAAAAACTCAGACTGAAGACTGAAAAGACTGGTGGATGGGGTAGTTGGAGTCAGTGTTTTTAAGCTGAATAAGTGACAGAATGAATGAGTGTGTAAGTGAATGACTAACTGAATGAGTGACTGACTGACTAAGTGACTGACTGACTGTTGGAGTATATGCGTGAAAATCTGTCGTCCAGCTATAGAACTAAGTAGTAGGAGCAGCTGCAGCAGGAGCAATATCTACCAAACAATTGTAATGCGTTGGAACAGAGAAATTCTGCCGCTTATAGAATTTGCCACTTCATGATGATGTGATATGTGGTTGGTTATGTTTGGTTCTGTTATTGCATATGGCACAAGGGTACTTCTTGTTAAAGGAATTCTTTTTTTTTTATTATTATTTTTTTGCAACAAGAAAAACATAAAACTAACTTGGAAATCATCATCATCAAGAACAATAATAACAACAACAACAACCAAAAACAAGATGCTTCTCAGAGCCTGAACTACTACGACTACTACTACTACTCCTATAGGCTATAGATGTTTCCTATTCATCTGCTTATGCAACAATTTTCTACTAGTACTAGTAAATGATGTATAAGTGCAGAAACACAACACAACCAACACAAGAAGAAAGAAGAAATAACAAACACTACTAAGTGCGCTAAGCGCTATGTTCTTCTCATGTGGAGGAGGCATGCGCGGCTTAGTGTAGTGTATGTTGCTACACATCAAACATGCAACATGATGATCATGCAGCATGATGATGATGATGATGATGACTACGATGAGACCAAGAACATGGATGGCTAAAAAGAGAAGAGTCAGCAGACAGTCAGTGTATTGTTAGGCTTAGAGTTGCTGGTGGGTTATTTGGTTCCTTGGTTGGTTGGCTGGTTGGCTGGTGTTGATGTACTTCTATACGCGTGTTCTAACAACATAGAAGTCTCAGCTGGTTGGTGTTGGCGGCAACAAACTCTTGTAAGGTAGCAACAACAATTGCTGTTGCTTCTAAGAAAAACACATTTCTGTCTGTGTGAGTTTTGTGTTTAGTAGTTCCGAGAGGCAAGTTGAGTTAAGTTGAGTTGAGTTAACTCTCCAGTCATTGCGAATTTTTCATTCTATTCTAGCCAAAGCCAACAACAACAACAACAACAGCAACAAACAAACAAACAACAAGTTGAATGACCCAAAGTCAAGTGCGCATGTGTGAGCACAAAATTTTGTACCTTTGTGTATTAGTGTAATAGTGAGTATCTGTGTTAGCCATAAAATATTGAAGTTCAGAGTCTGAACAGAAGAACAACAAACTCACAACATAAACCCAAAGGAAATAAAACCTTGAGTTAGTCAGCCCAGCCGAGTCAAGTCAAGCCAAGCTAAAAAAATTTAGTGTTTGTTTGCCTAAAACTACTGAATTCTATTTTTTTATTTTTTGAAGAAACTATCAGCAAATATTTCTACAGCTGCCACGCCCTTAAATAATAACAACGCCGTTTGTTTGTGTCTTTATGGCAGGATCTTTTCCAATTCTTTTTGCACATTCTCACATTCACTAGGCGAACGAAACGAGTTCATTTTACAAATTTTAATTAAATTAATAATAATTTTTTATGTAGCCAAAATGCAATAGCAACCAGAGACCTCAAGAGGAATTTGTAGTTTTACCAAAATAACAAATAACAGCAACTGCAACTACAACAAGTATTGTATTATAGAGATAAACCGTTTTTTCATTTCATTTCTATTCTATATTGTGTTTGACCAAAGAGTCCCCTGAGCACAATTGAAGAAAAGTTACCGCTAGCGTAAAATATCCGTTTCTCTTCATCTAACCTAATCCATTGTTATTGTACTTGGGTATGTTGTGTCTCTATGGTATGGTGTGGTGTGGAGTGGTGTGCAACATACCATAGTCTCTCATATGTTGCAAGAATGGTCCCTCGACAACAAGTTGAGAGCATGTGTATATGTATGTGAGTGTGCGTTTGTATCTATTGGAGGCTTGTTAGGCTAAGAAGAATTTTATACAATGATGCTGTTCGGTTTCTACCTAGTTTTGGCGCGATCAAGAACCGCAAGCGAAAAGACAATTTAAGCGACAGCGGCAACTAGCAGCAACACTAAGGAAATGTTGAGTGCCACCTCACCCACTGAGGACAGTTATTTGCGCCATGTTCCATTGTGCGTTGCATTTTTTTTACCTGTCTGATAAGGCTTTAGACAACAGCAACAACAAGAACTAACTAATTGGTAACTAAAGTAACATGAGATCCAGAAGAAAGTAGAAAAGGAAGTAACAATATGATTACTACGACAACTACAAGGAGGGAGAAGATCTTATTTGAGTTATAGAGGAGATGAGTATATAAGAGGGTACTAAGTAAACTTCCAGAGGGGAATCACTAAAAGAGAAGATGTGAAAGAAGTGAGTTTTCATCAGTTAGAGAGTGCATCATCAACTTAGAAAGATCAAATATGAATGCCTTATATAATTAATTAATTAGAAGCAAAGCAGTATCAGGATGAAAAGACTCACTGAGGACCTGAATGATAGGAAAAGCTTGAAAGTAGCGGGAATTTTATTGTTCCAAAGATACGAATGCAGTAACTTCTGTAGACAAAGATAAGTAGGATAAACATTCTAAACGCCACAAGGTCGAGTCACCCAAAACCCAGACAAAGAGGGTAATAAGACTGTCCAAGTCTTTGAAGGAAGGTTTCCCGAAGTTCAAAAATCTCAAGGCAGTCGCATAGGAGGTGTTGAATTCATTCTGTCTACTCTTCACCTACAAAGTTATGTTCAATTAACAAAGAGACAACAGAAGGAAAAAAAATAGAAAAAATAAATGGTAAGTAAAAACAGGAAGGACAAGGAATCAGGTATTTTGTTTAACATAAAACCCAATTAGCCAAGAACAAATATTTTGTGGCAAATAATTTTTACAATTTCCATAAATAGCCATCAACATCATGAAATTAAAATAGAATTTTAACCCTCAACAGGAGCATGCAACAACGCATGAATATGAACAACTCAACGATAACAATAACAAGTAGTAGAACTTGTTACAATTAGGAATTAAAAGAAAAAGCCCGCCAAAGTTGCAACAATAAATATGTAGATGCACAACCAAACCAAACCAAATGTGGCATGCAATACAATAAATCGGCAATAATTGTTTTTGGGGTTGAAATTATGCAATGCTATGGAAGAACAATAACAAAATGTTGCTGCTTAAAGGCAGAAAACAAAAAGAAACAATTTCCATTTTCCATGGCCTTGATCAGACAAACTGACAGACGAACAGATAATGCCATAATGGAACAACAAGAAAAGATCAATATGGCAAGAACAGACAGACAACGATGAGGACGATGACGACGACAAGGTAAATTTAACAATAACAATAACAGCAGCAGCAGCAACAACATCAACAATTTAAATCAACAACATTTTCAAGAAACAATAAGAAAATAGGATAGATGAAAGGAAGGTTGGATGGATGGATGGAAGGCAATAACTATTGGTAGCAGTTAAGTTCTTATCACGAGCAAACAACAATAATAGCAACAGCAATAGCAACAAAGGGCGACTGAACGAGACTCTGCTCAAATAGCAATTTCAGACTACAAGAACACCATGCAACATGTGGCAAACTGCAGCCAAAGCAAATGAATTTGCCAGTAATTTAACATGATTATGTCGAAGACAACAACATTGGCAGCCAAGTAAGTATCTGGAAGAGAACAACCAAACAACACTATGATGATGTCTGATGTCTATACAAGAAGAAGTTTAGAGTCTGTTTAGGTTACGCTGCTCAATGAGTGAGTGAGTGAGTCAAGTTGCAAACCACCATAGTTGGTCACTAGCGTGTGGCCATTAAAGCAATGATTTCAACTTCTGTTGTTGCTGCTGAAGATGATGCTGATGTTGCTCGTTCATAAGTTGATGTTGCGCTTGGCAGGCAGCAACAACCTTCAATAAGGAAAAAAAACAAAAAAAGATCCCGAAGTTGGCAACATAATTCAAGCAACATAAACAAGCAACAAATAACAGACAGACAGATTACACAACCTGCATCGATTCTCAATATAATCTACATGAAAATTGCTGCTGGTTCATTTGACTTGGACTTGATGGGCAGCAGCAGCAATAGTTGCGATGTGTTTGATTATTTTCATATATTTTCTTTATTATTTTTTAACATATTTCACCACTAAGAACAATACTTGCTTCCCATATTTTCCATAACCCACTCCATGTATGAATGCATATTCATGCTTATGTAATTTTGATTGAAAGTCAAAGACGCCACGCTTCGTTCTAAGCAATTTATGCCCAAAAGTCATAGACAGGAAGGATCAACAAACAACCATAGAATTCATGTCTCATGCACTCATGGTTTGGAACATTTGGCATGCGCTTTATAGAAAATTGTTAGTTGATAGGGTTTCGATTCAGTTCGATTACGCCACAAATGCGAATTACATGCTTAGATACAAAGTATTTTCCGTTGCACGTTTCGCATATTATGAAACAATTACCAGGAATTGTTTGATGATGATGACAACAAGAGGTAATGAGGATAAGTTCAAGAGAGGGCAGGAGCCTTCTAAAATTCAGGTAAATGAAAGTGAGTAAGAACAAATTGAGAGAACTCTATGGGAACTATGACTCAGTTAGATTATGCATAAAAAGGAAATTGATGAAAATTCGTAGAATATTATAATATGAATAATAGATACCCACACTAATCATCTGGGAAGAAAGCAATGAGTATCAGTGGAATGAGAATCAAATCTAAAGAAACATAATGCACTTTTTACTGAGAATTGTCCAATGTTCATGACTTACTAGTTAGTCAGTGGTTGGGATAGTATTGTAATTCTGTTAATTTCACAGTTCTTTCCTAATGATATTTTGCATTATTGCTTCCCATTGCTCGTCTATTTTAGGTAAAAGGTTTTAAGCATAATCCTCTTATAAATATTGCCATTATGATAATGTAAAATGATAGGAGAATAAGCACAGTGAATAACATTTCCATCCTGCACCTCTAATAGTTGATGGGCAAAGAATTTCTTTCTCCTTTTATAACGCTCTCTATTCATCTGTTAATATTATAGCATTAAACACATACTAATTTGACTAAACGTGCTTGAAGGTCTCACGGAACCAATTTCCATTTTTTTCCACTTACTCATTAATCCTTACCATTTCCTTTTTCTTTTACTATGAACCCTCCTCAATTATATAAATGTTCCCAAGCTTTATTTTACCTTAGTTTCATCAAACTAAGACACTCTTCCTTTCTGCTTAAATGGTCTCTGGTCTCAAGGTCTGAGGGATTTATACGTGTATTATAAGTAGTAGTTGATTCCAGCCTCCGCCTAGAATCATGTGCATATTTACAGCAGCGCTTTAATGCCATTAAGATAAGCAGGCAGGTAGGCAGGAAACTGCCTTCATCGTCGCCATCATTAGATGCTTCTATATCCTTCTTCTCTACTTTACTCTCTACTCTATGCCTAGAAGTTTTTTTTTTTTTAGATTTGCATTGCTGCTGGACTCACTTCT
This sequence comes from Amiota communis, assembly GCA_037043315.1. NCBI lineage: Eukaryota > Metazoa > Arthropoda > Insecta > Diptera > Drosophilidae > Amiota > Amiota communis. Next base: position 1,830,185 of record JBAMAV010001191.1, on the reverse strand, counting down.
TTGGTTGACTCAGTGACTGCCTAATAGATAATAATGAGTCTGCGGAATGTGCATCTACATACTACATGCATCTTGCAAAGACCTTGAGGCACTGTAATTAAGCAGTTAAAGGCACACAATGTAGCCAAGTCTAACCAAGTGTTGTCTAGGTCTAGACGAGACTACAACAAAAGTACCAACACAGCAACACCAACAGCAGCAGCATGTTGGTTAAAGGGATTTATCTTTATATAAAAGGAAGTCAAAACCCTTTAAAAGTGGAATAGGGAGTTTAATTGTGGCTAAAACAACACCCTGAAGTAAGTGTTGGTTGGTTAGTTAGTTGGTAAGTTGGTATTGAAGCTGTCCAAATATTGTACGAAGATTGTTGCTCATGTTGCTGTTGCTACATTGGAATAATTGTTGACATGTTAAACGCTTTGGTTATAGTAATTTTGAAAAGAAAACAAGAAAAATTTATGCCGGTTTTCAAGCAACAAAAAGTGGCAAATTATATATAAATATCGCTGACAGATCAATTGTTCAAATTCTTGTTTTGTTGCAAGCAAATGAACAACAATTAGTAGAACACCGCTAGTTGTTGCTGCTGTTATTGATAACTGATCATAGCTCTATTCTATTCATGATTGCAGGAATCAGAAAACAAAAAAAAACAGAACACAATTCATTTTTTTTTTTTTTTTTTTGGCTATCAACAATTTGTTGTAAGAAGATATTTATTCAAGTATTTGCAACAACAACACAAAAATATGTTAAAGCTCAAAAATGATTATAGGAAACTTGTTTTCATTTTTTGTGATTTTTTATTCAACTGCATGTAACTGTTATTAATTTGTTACAAACAAGTTGATGCAACACAAATGTTGCTAGAGCTAATGCTGCTGCTGCCGATGTTGCTGCTTCTCTTATGCATTTGTTGTTGCCTTGTCATTGCTGCTATGATTCTATTTAATGTATGCTGTTGACACGCGTCATTGAAGAGAAAGAAATAAAAGCTACTACAGTTAAACCTCGAATCGAAAACCTCGGTTTTTTCGAAAGATAATATCAGTTGAAGAGTTTCTATTACATCAGATAATAAGGGTATTTCTTCTGTATTTCCTAAGCCTGATTCCTAGAAATTCAAGACAAATTAGTTGAGTTTTGAATTCTGGGAGTCCTTGGGTAAATACAACTATGAGCCATCACTAAATAATTTTCAAGTTTGCAATTGCAAAAACATCTACCCATGTTGAAGTTTCCGATCTGCTCCAAGCTAACAGATGTAATCGGTTGATGGAAGACCAGATAACCGAGGTTTAACTGTATTCATATGTTGTTTCTTCCATGTAGATCCAAAACACAAATCTAAGTAATCAGAGTAAGTAAGTGGCTGGTTGCTTTGAATGAAATCCATATTCCAAAAAAAAGAAAATATTGATGTCAGTAGTACAAAAGATACAAATTCTCACGTTAAATGCGGAAATAGCAATAACAACAACAGGAGCAGAAGCAGAAGCAGCAGCGACATTTGTAATTTTTCTAACAACAAAAACAAGTGAATAATAAATAAACAAGCAACACAAGTAAACAATAACAAAACTAAGATGACGATGACGATGAAGATGAAGAAATGAGCTGGTTACGCTTGATTTAATTAAACGCGGCAGCAAGTTTTCACCTGAAGGCAAACTATAAGGTTCAGGTTCACCAATTATTTTGTTGTTGCTATTCTTGTTGTTTTTTTTGAAAAATGACCATCATTGAAGCGTGCAACAAAACCAACAACAACATCAACAACATCAATAACAACTATAACAAATTAGTCTATGGTTTGTTAAGTTTGCTACCGAAGCTTGTTGCCTGCTACCATCATCGTCATCATTATTGTTGTTGTTGCGGCAAGAACAGCAACCAACCAACCAACCATTCTTATAAAAAGCAGCAAGTTGCAGCATGTTGCAAGTTTTTCACTCACGTAAAAATTTTGTAAATAGTGAAAAATTAAGCATTGTTGTAAATCATCAATCACAGTTGAGCGCCACACGCATGCTTAGAAACTTAGCCTTAGAAATACTACAATAGATAGATAGCTATATAGATGAGGAAAGATATATTCAAGAAAACAAATGAAGAGGCGTGCTTACAAATACTTAGTGCTTAAGAAGAAGGTTTCAATTACAACAAAGGGTGAATAGAGAACATAGAACTATTAGAAGGAGTTTGTTTGAGAAACTCAATCTGATTTAGAACTACTAATAACTAAATGAATACCAATGAACAATTGAACAAGGGCGGCACTGGGTTTAAGTTTATATAAGATCTGATCAAGGGTTTGTGTTGTCCATAACAAAGTATGTGTAAAGAAGGATGAAGTTGTATGATCAATTTACTTAGCGCCATGCAAGGTACCATACACTGACTAAAACTCAAAAGAAAGAGGGAGTGTCAATTTAGAGAATCCAATCAAGTTCATGACCCAATGATTGGATAAACAATAGGCTCTCGTGTTCATCCAGGAGCTTGACGGCCCATTGTGATGCTTGAAGTTCATGACCCAAAATTTTGCAAAAATAAAAACGGTGTACAAATACTACAAACGACAGCTCAATGACCTTCTTATTATTATGGTAGCCATTAACTGGGTACTTTTGTTAAATATTAAGCTTTAGTATAAGAAGAAAAAAAGAAGAAGAATCTATCCAAGTATCTCTTACATATGATCACGATGTTTATCTGCGTGCGAAAAATGTTATATTACGCTTTAAGTACGTGCACATTTAGTTGGCATATTTCCAAACACGAGACACTAACACACACGTGTATATGTGTATCTAGTTATAAAAATATATACACACAAACATATATCTACTGATAGATACACTTGCGTTGAGAATATATTTAACTCTCTAATGATCTTACATTTTAGATAATGACATAATATGCTGTGTGCTAGCATAGCGGTTTAAAGTATCTAGTACTAACTATTAGCTAGCCAAAGTCACAGCTAAGCTTCGCCAAGCCAAGCAAAAGTCAAGTCAAAAATGTTAAATGAGCCAAAAGTTAAGCAAAACTAAAACCGCAATGATGATGACGATGAAATGCCTGCCTGCGAAAGTTGCGTGAGTAACGCTATAGGGTTCGATCATCAGAAAGAGGAGAGATCTATTAAGAGGAAACAACAACAACTTAATAGAAGAGAGAAGTGAGAAAGTGAAGGAGACAAATTTGCGCTTCCGCAAAAAACAGAAAAAACCATAAAATTCAATGGCCGAAACGCTAAACAAAACAGAAAAGAACCAAGAACCAAGTTAAGAACAAACGAACGAAGGAAAGCGAAAGAATCATGCGATCCGATGTGTGTGTAAGTTAGTCGATCGTCGCATTCTAGCTACAATAAGATCAGCTCAAAGTGATAATTATATACAAAGTATTAGTTCAGGTCCAACTAAGCTCAAACGAGCGGTGGGGCGTATCATGGCGACGATGATGATGACGACGACGACGTAACTTGACCTAAGCGCGTCTTGGCCGCTAGACCGACACGGCGGCTTTTGCTAGTGGTGGTGGTGGCTAGTATTGTAACTAATGCAATACCTTGGAATATATCTCGAGTACGAGTATAGTATATGTAATCTAGTATATTCTCTGGCTATTTAGTAATAAAGTCTCGCTCTTACTTTTAGTATGCCATGCGTAAAAAAGGCGCTAGACCCTAGAGTTCTCTTCTTCTCAATCTTCCACTCATTCTCATTCTTTCGTATGTTTGGAAGTTGATTGAACTCGTCGGCGGCATCATCATTACCATCACCATTGTCGTCATCATCAACATCATTAACATTACTGGCGTGTAAAATAAAAAAGAACTTAACTTAAGTAAGTAACTAAGCGACGACGACGTCAGCGAGTTACACAATTGAAAAGCCAAAGAGACGACGGGAAAAATCTTACAAAAGTTTTCCATAGAAGCCCTCCCTCATCACTGTATTATATGGTGTATACGTAGTAATATACAAACGCATATATCTTTCTAGGAAGTAAAGTCATTGCACTTGTGATAAGAATCTTTATAAGAATAACAGCCGCCCGGTTTGTCTATTACGCCCCAGCGACTTTATGATGCTTTAAGCGGTACAGAAAGAGAGAGAGAGGGAGAAGAAAGTTTGTTTGTTGACTAAGGTAGTAGTTTATAGATACTTTTGCTACTAATTAACATTACGCTGTCTTAGTAAAGAAGACTAAAAGTAGACGAGAAGAACTTAAGAGATAGTGTCAAAATGAAATTTTGCACGGAACTGAGAGACCATAACTTAACTTGAGTTACTTCTTACTTTCCAGTTTTTTATCATTATTAACTTGTTGCCTTTCATATCAATGCTATTTCCATGCCAACATTAAGCTGGCTCACCATGCATTTTTATATAAATCAATCTACAACTACATCATGTCTACACTCATGTTATTTTACCACCTTCACCTTGAAAGCCTTATTAAAAATCTATTCCTTTGGAAGATAATATGACCCATCCAGGAGGTCTTTCTTAACCAGAACTGCTTCTTCATGTACTCAGTATACTAACTTCACAACTTTCATGCTGTGTTTCAATTTTATGATGCCTTCTTCCGTGACTTCTCTGTCAACAGAGACGACATTGTCATCATCATCGTCATTATCGCCACAGCCTGATGCCTTGCTAGGCACTTAAATTGCGGTAATCAAATTCCACAAGACAACGATGCTGTTGGCGCGAAAATGTAGCATCACGGCTTATTAAAATTGTTGCCGTGTGTTCGCAAGACCCCATAAAACACTTACTAGGTTGGTCAGTTAGTAATTGTTGGCAGCGCCATCTCAACTATGCTATGCCCGTTTCTTTTTCCTTCACCTCACCTCTGTTTTCATCAAGAATATTGATGTTCCTACTCACTGTGTGGCGCCGCCAATGTTGTTGAACTTTAATTGGCCAACCACCAAGTTGCAACTAACAAAGTTACTAATGCATCATTATCCTCTCATCAACACTAACAAACACTACATAAATACAATATAACTGTAATACACTGTGTCACTCCTTACTGACTTCCTCTGTATAGTAGTAAATAAAGGGTAAAACCTTTTAACGGGCCTATCATAAGCCATAATTAACATTCCACCAACGATTTGTTAATGGTAAAACATTCTAATACCAATTTCCTTTTACTAATCTCAACTTTTAACTAAGCAAAAGATATGATAGAAATGTGACAGTGGCGGCAAACATCAACAGAACATTCATTTGATCTGTGGCATGCTTTAGTTTTTCTATGTAAGTATCTAATAGATGATTTTTACAAAAAAAAAAAAAATTAAATGTAATTGCTGTCAATATTGGTAATTTTAGCTGTCAACTTGGCTAACAACAATAATCATCATCGTCGTCGTCGTCATCATCATTAACATCATTGTCATTCTTGTTACTCGTACAATGAAAAAGCAAGAATTTTGTATTGTTGCAACAAAGTAATTTGTGGCAAGACTCGAAAAACATAATGAATGTCCGAACAACAAATGAATTCTCATGCATCTACGAAGAAGAAGGAAAGCTTTCGACAAGCGTGCAACACGCGATGATATCGTTTTAGATGCCAATTCTCCCCCGTCATAGACAATTCTTTCCATCTATTTATCCAAACTCAATTCATTTCACTTCTTCACTCTCTCCATCCTGTGTTTCCTTTACCATTTTATTAGTTGTCGAAAGAACGCATAATTTTCTTTTAGTTGCCTTTTAACTGAGCTAGCGTTAGTCGTGTGTCCCCCGTCTGCCGGGTGTACTATGTTTTTGGTTTGGGTTTGCTGATAGACACATTAAATAAGTAAGTAAGTACATGTGTCCAAGATCAATTGCAGTTGCCTCTTCTGATATATTGTTCGGGTTATTTTTAGCATAAAAGCAAAAATTCTTGGAAATTTTTCATCAACAAGTCAACAAGCAAGCAGCTGCATCTCCATCTTCTCCATCATTTAACTAAATGGAGCTAACTGGATTTCTAATGGGCAACAAATGAACCAACAACAACAACAAGAAACGATGGCAACGAGAACTAAGGAACAAACTAGTGGTAGTATGTACTATGAAGATGATGACGCGTGGGCTTTTGTATTTTTTTGTGGCTTGGACACGCCTGTGTACGTTATATAATTACATAATTACTAACATAGAATGGAGACTGGTTAACAAATTCTACTAAATATGCGACTAATTAGTATCTGTAACCAAGTCAACTAAGTGGAGACTATAATTTATTATCTGCTTGTTTGAAATGAGAGGGGCAAAAGATTCATATTATAAAATTTACATAAAAGTCCTTTCTAGCGACTCCATACTGTAGTATAGAATACATATACGAATTTATGTATTAGCTTTGATGTTCCTCCTCTTAAAATTAGGTCAAACATTTAACTAATTGTTCACAACAATCAAATTAAATACCAATTAGCAAAACAAACACGTTTTTGTCGCCATACAATACGATACATTGGTTGGTTGGTTGGTTAGTTGACTCACTCCTCGGTCACTTTAAGACTTCTTAACTCACTCATTTAATCTGACTGACAACTTTGCTTGGTTGGTTGCCTAAGAAGATCACATCATCAGCATAACATGTTATTGTATTGTATGTTATAAAGCAGCAGCACAAAAGAATCAACTACTTAATTAGCATAGCAACGCTAAGAAATTGCATAAAAATCTAATAATATACAAACATGATATAAATGGGTATTTTTATTTTGATGCGAGGGGCAAAAACACACTTCAAGTTCAATGACATTCATATCACATCACATAATAAACAAAACACTGCAAAATGATAATCACAAAAAGATAACGGTGCAAAGTAGTAGAGTGACAATTGGGTTATTTGACTAGTAATTATGTAGTAGATACATATTTTTAGGTCTTTAAATAATTTAAGGTTTTAGATGTGGTAAAACAATTTAATTTACATAAATAACAACAATAACAATATTAATAAGCCCTATAATTTTATTTTATATGTATTTACATATCTTTATGTAGGCGTGCCACACTAACCGAGATGTGGTTATATATAATACAATAAAATAACCTGATTGAAGAAGAACTAGACATGCGACAAAGTCGTACCACTGACAGATGTATGTTTATTTGAAGGGTAGAACAAATTTTGCATATAAATTATAGAAGCAGGTTTAAGAATAAATGGATAAATCTCTTTCCTAACTAATATGAATGCTTTTTGTTTTCCAACTCTATGTCAATCTATCGATTACAATATACGACTACATCATATCTTGCTGATGTGATTAACTAAAGTGATTGGTACTTCTGAAATCAAACCATCGACCGGGTTTGAAGCCTTCTAATTTCATAAGCAACTTGGAATGAATGACATTAAATCATGGATATGCAGTTTTGAGTGGCTTACGTGTTTCCTGATGGCTTGGTATAAAAATATTATCAATTTCCTTCAATCTAACCATTTATCTAATTGCCTATAGAAATGGATAAAGAATGGCATGTTTTATATCACTGGTCTCCTTATTTTATAACCACACCTCGTATATAATTGTAGGCGTGTCATTATAGTTCATGCTCTCTTTCTTCCTGTCTTTCTTTCTTTACTTGAAGATACTGTCGAAAATGACGTAAAAGAGAAATAAGTGAAAAAAACCATTTAAGCCACGAATATTAAAACAATTACATGGTAACCAGCAAAAGCGAAGTCGCGGCTTGAGCAGTGAAGCGATTATTTCATTGTCAAGGTAGACAACAATTACGATGACGCTGACTGAATCGCTAACTGACTGACTGACTGACAAAACAAAATGAATGAATGAATGTGAAGAAACTTTGGCAGTAGTAAGAAAGAAACCCACAGAAAGTAAGAAAAAAACATGTAATGCAGTCAAGTGTCTTTGAGAGTGGGAAGTACGAGTAAAGTGTGAGTGAGTAACTAAATATGAATGAAAACTAAAGCAAAAGGGGCAAATAGGGTCAGAGCTTAAGGTAAAGTGAGACAAGCGCCTAAGAAAGCATTGAAAATAGAGAGATTATGATAAGAGAAGTAAAGCTCTTTGAAGGCCCGGGGTGTTAAACTAAATGAGGCGCTCAGTAGACTGAGAAATGATGCAGGAACCTTTTTTTTTGGGTTGGGGTTGCTTTACCTTGAGCATGAATTCTCGAGATCAGGGCTCTGCATATATTTAGGCCATTTTTTAATTGCAATTATCAACGATTTTTTCAATATTTTGGAGGATGAAAGATGGATCACAGCAATTAAGGTGAATGAAGGAAGGATATGCAAAACAGCAATAACAATCATCATTGCTATGGTAAATTTACCTGCTACACAATAGCAGCATCGCATTGGCAAAGTTTTCTTACTAAGAAAACAAAAACTGTATAATTTCTGAATGCAAAAACTGTAACAGGTCTTTGGTTTTTTTTATTTTTTTTTTCGTTTCTTTATTTCTTTGTTTTACCTACTTATTCACGTGTATTATGTATTTATTTTCTTTTAAGCAGTTTGTTAAACTTCGCTGACTTTGTTTTTCGTGGTTTTCTTTTTTGGTTATTTTTTTCCAACCAATTTGAATAAGTGTTTCTTCTGTTCTTTAACCGTTATAACTCCAATTAGTATTTCAAGGAAGTTTCTGGAGTATTTCTTTGCTGGAATCTGAAATGCAACGAAGCGAACAAGAGTCGCGCGACTCTACTTAAGATAATTAATAGTAAGTTAGTAAGTAAGTAGTAACAGCAGCGGTAGAAGAAGAAATGGGGAAACATCACCGCAAATTAATTTCAATTAAATGTGGCAGTGTCAAGTGCCACAACATAGCGAGCGACTTGGGAGTCACCGTCATAGCCCTTTCACAGTTTTAGGGTCAAAGTCATTCACTGTTATTATTAGTGTCATTTTGATCTAGCAAAACTTGATGAATTTGACGACGCGTGGGTTTAGGCGTTTGAAATATAAATGATATTTTTTACTCTTTCATTTTCTATCATTTGGGTTTCAATTCTTTCTTTCTTTCTTTTGTTGATTTGTTTATTTATTTAATTTTGTTAATTAATCATAACTTAACGCTAACGGGTTTTTTATCATATTTTTTTTTTTTTTGTTTTTGTAACAAAAATATTTGACAAATTATTGCGCTTTGGGGGGGCAGATATTTTTGTGTATCTTGTATGTATCTTTGTTTTTACAACAAAAGATACATAAGAAAAAGTATCGATGTCGATATGTGATGGCCTTAAAACAAACTCATGATGATGCCAACACGACTCCACCTAAAATAAGTGAAACTAATGATGTGCCAATTTGAAGGAAGCCATGAACTTTGAACTGCCAGCAACAGCAACAACTACAACAACAGCAGTAAAAAATGCACAACAACATGAATGAAATTAGCTGCTTATAAGAAAGAAACTTGCACATTATCAGAAGCAGAGGAGTAACCAAGAGCAGAAGGAGAAGAAGAAACCAAAGTTAAAGCCAAACAAAAAAAAACAGTATCTGTTAGCTAATTGTGTCATTAGAAAGTTCTGCCCACTATGACAAGTTGTGTTTGTTGTTGTTGAAGATACTTTTATTGTTGCTGTTGTTGTTGTTATTGTTAGCAAAGTCAATTTACATGCGCCTGAGGCAACAACTAAAGAATTTCTACTTCAAATGTGCATTCCATACAAACACACAAACTCCGACAAACAGTCAGAGAGTCAGCCAAACAGACAGACAGATCGGCATAAACAAACACAAAAAACAGCATCTTTAGTGTGTTGTTGTTGCTGTTTACTTCACTTCACTTGGGTATATGTCACTTGTACACCATTAGATACTTAACTCCATCTATCTATCTATCTAGATACAATACAAACACGCACACTCACACACACGTTCGTTTAACCTTTGCACACACGTTCGTTGCTTTAGTCTTTCGTTTGTTCTCTTACATTTTTTTTTCTGTTGTCGTCGTGCATCTTCTTTAAATTCTTCACAACTTCTTTCACTTTATTTTTCAACAAATTCCACAACTACGCATTTCCACATATGTATATTGCAGCAGACGCTTGGTCGGTTGGTCGGTCAAATGGTCAAGGAATAAACCAAAGATCCCAAGAATATTGAAAGGAGGAGGCAAAGATTAGAAGAAGAAAGAAATTTATTTGTTTGTTTGTTTGGTTTGTTGTTTATTTGGCAAACATTAACAATATTTACACCCAAAATCCAAACCTGGGGGAGTATAAGCCACCATCAACAATAACAGCAAAAGCAACATCACCATTAGGGAGGAGGCCATGAGCGTTTGTGTGAAGGTGAACTGAGATGAGGAGGGTAAGACAAAGTTATCGACGCCAATAAACAATGTTTGCATACGAAATATTTACGATTCTATTGGAAATATGCCATTTAAATTCCTTGTTTTATTATATTCTTTGGTTCTCTTTCTTTTCAATATGTTGATTTTGTTGTTGTTGATGTTGTGATGATGATGATGAAGCAGGAACAAAGTATCTACATGTATCTAAGTATGCCTAGTTGGCCTTAGCGTGTGTAATAAAACATATTTACCGTTGTTGTCACACGCCAAAGAACAAAAATATAAATGTAAAGAAGTAAAAAGTATGCTATGTCATCATCAGAATTATCAATACCATTAACATTATCATCAGCATCAATGATGATTGATTAAAGTAATAGAAATATATGTATATGAAAATTATATACATAATTACATAAATGAGGATCATTTTGTAGTCAATTTAAGGAACATAATCGGTAAATGATAGGGAGGGTTCCGTAATGAGTCATAAATATCATTCAAGGTATCACAAAATGAAGAAATTCATTTGTTTTTCCTCTTTCTAGAATTCACAATATACACAGATACTATTATAAGACACTTTTTATCTAAATAATATTGTTTTTGTAAGTCACAGATAATATTTTAAAGTGTATATAGCACAGTTATCATTTGAAACTGCTTAGATTTCAATACTATGCACCCAGTATAACAAAACATAAGAATAAACTTTTCATATACCCACAGATACATTTTTTAATGGTAATAGCTACATTTTTCTTTAAAAGACACTTCTTTACAACAATAGATACTTCCTCCATGTGCACTTAATACATTTCCTATATGTTTTTTATTGAATGAATATATTTTTTTAATTATTTTTAAATTGAATTAAAAAAACATAAAATTTGTTGGCATCTTCGACAAATAAAAAAAGTTAATTATAATTTCCTTGTATTTCTGCTGTTATTGCTTGAAGCTGATAAAAAAAAAATATGAGATAATTATATTCAGTGTCAAAATTAATATTTATTCTAACTTGATTAGTCCAAAAGATAAATATCTTTGTTATATTGAAGATTCTTCTTAAATATTTGATGAGCTCATCTTATTCTGCAATTAATTAAAAATTATAATGAGATTTGTTCTAATGTTTTTTCGTTGATTTGTGTTTCAAACAAAAGATACTACACACTTTGCAGGGTATTTATTGTATTGAATTGATGGTGCGCAGCTTGATTAGTTGGATGAAGTTAGTCCAGCAGTCCATCCATCGGCCACCACTGAATTGGTGGCACATGCGTAGTAATCAACTTAAGTAATCAATGTATGTATCTTCTACTAATGCGCATACACTAATTATGGGAGCGATACTCGGATAATCTTCCGCTTTATGAAAATACTGTTTTTTTATCTTTAGAACTTCAATTTCTGTTTAGTTTTTTGTTTCAAGAAGATGAGATGAGATGAGTTTTAAATTAATGATTACATAATGTTTTTGGACAAATACAACAAGTGAATTGACATGAAAACAAACAAATAATAATGATGAACAATAATAATAATAATAAATAATAATAAATTGGGGGAACCAAAAAAAAAAAAAAACAAAAAACGTGTATGAAAGAAAAATATGAGTTCAAGCTGTGGGCGCCGCCAGGTGATTTTTTTTGACTTGTTGATGGTGTAAAATTGAAGAGCTTAAATATTGTATATTTTTCTTCTCTTTTTAAGACCACAGGAGGTAATGATATCACTAAGGTTAATAACCGTAGAAGGTGTTTGATAGATAGATAGACAGGCAGATGGACACATGGATTATTATTGTCTTTTAAATCTTCTTTTTCATTTGTTAAATAAAATCAAATGCCACCCAGTGGCTCAACTCAATGAATTTTAATTCAGTTTGAAGTTAGAACGAACATGTGTGTGGTGTTCATAATAAGCCGGATAGATATTATTCATATGATTAAGTATGCTTTATTGTTTGAAAAACTGAGTAGAGATGAGCATAGATTATCCAAAATACATTTCACTTGTTTTAGATCATCATAAACTCATAGATCGGTGTCAAATTCTATTTGCTTAACGGATCATTTTTCTATGGGAATTTTAATTGAAGTTAAAATAAATTAGACATTTCTGGGTACATAATCCTTTCCTGATGATGATTAAGTATGATCTATTATATGAAAAACTAAAATGATCTTAGATTATCGAAAATGATAAGAATATTTCATTTTAATGTGATAGTTTTGTATCAAATTCTACTTAGTTATCATTTTAAGATCTTCATAATATTAAAAAATTAAGCATTTACTATGATTTGTTAGACCTTTTGTTCTGTTATAGACTTGCCTTTGAAGACATTCACCTTATAGACAAGGCCTAATTATTTTTCATACTCATTGAACCCACTTGATTTGCCAATTAGCCACAATAGTCGTGGACAAGAACTAGAAACAAATTGACATTTATAGAAAATACAATAACATAGTATGAGCAAAAAACAAGTTCACTATTAAGATTTAAGTAGGTGGTAGGCAATAAAGTATTATATATATTTAACCACAGAACATCAAAACAACAACAAAAATCACCTGTCCATTTTTGCCAAAAATAATAAATAATCCTAACAAGAATTTTAGAAGAAAAAAAGCGAAAACTAAACAGAAACATTAGTTCTTTCTTAATAGAAAAAAAATTGAAAATAAAATTGAATAAAACTTATGAGGTTTCTCTCTCTCCAGTATTTCTTTCATGATGCTCAATTGATTGATGAAAACGTCCCAAAAACGTGAAGAAGATAAAGTTGGCCTCAACTTGGCAACGAAAGTTTTACTAAAAACCATCACCATCAACAGCAACTGAACAACATGGCAAGGGGTCATTGGGACTTGTCTTGCTTGACCAAAATGAAACGCTTATAAAATAATAAAAAAAAAATATATAAAAATAATAATCATTATGATGACGATGATGACTACTGACACTCAACAGTCTTCATTTTTTTTTATAACGAAATCTTTTGGACAACTTTGGGACAAAAAAAACAAAAAATTTATCGTTGCCACTTTAAGTTTTTCTTTGAGTTTCATTCGTTGTTGTTGTGGTTCGCTACTTGTTGTTGACTTAATTTTGACCTTGAGCTTGAATTAAGTCAGTTATATAAAAAGCTCTTGAACTTGAGCTTGAATTTGGAATTATTTAACAATTTTAACCTGAAATTTAATTAGGTTTTTCTTTATGGGTGATCTGTAGTCAGTAGGAAGAGATTTCACCGATCATCAGAAAAGAAATTAAAATCTCATAAAGTGGAACAGAACTTTTAAAAAGCCTAAATATTGATAGTTGATTAAATTGGTCCCATTCCTCAGTAGTCTCGTAATGATAAAGAAGATTCTGAAAGTGATCTAAAGTAATTAATTCAACATAAAACTATAGTCAAATCAATTTGATATACCATATAAATGTGACAAGAAGATTTAACATTTATAGATTTTATATTTCAAGAACTCAGTAATCTTTGCTTGAGTTTTGAGGTTCCAACTAATTGATACTTAAAGAAAGAGACTCAAATACATTTGAATGATCTAAAGAAATTAAATCATGTTAAAACTTTAGTCTGGACAATTTTACATCCAATTTTGACTAGAAGATTTATTGTTTTTTTTTTATTTTTACTTTCAAGAACTTATTTGATTGAATTAAATTAATGGTGATCCCATTAATTTAATCTATTGTTTAACAAAAGTCTCACTTTGCAAAATTCTCCATATAAATTGACTTCAAGTTTTGTTTTACATATTGTAGTATGTATTATGTAAGACCTTTTCAAACTGTCCAAAAACTTGGTTGATCTTTAACCAATATTAATCATGTGTGTATGTGTATGTTGTAACATACACATTGTTGTTCATATTAGTCAGATACTTTTGTTGTGACTGCTAATCTTGATGTTGTTAATGTTGTGACGCAAATGCCAATTGGAAATGGCGATTCCATTTATTATTTTATTATAATCCACTTGATAATGAAGATGTTGAGCTGCGAGCCACTTGTGTTAAAGTTTTTGCCATTTTAATACTTCAAATATTTCAAAGTAAAAGAGGAACATGCCATGCCGATGACATTTTAACCATGTTCATTTCTATATATAACTAAGTCAAGTCAATAGTCGTATTAACAATGAGCAGCAGGTGTAGTGAAGTAACTTGTTCATTTAATTGTTTATTTATTTGTTGATTTATTAGAAAACAATATCAACATCATCAACATACCAGCAGCGTTTGAGGAACCACTTTGTGTGCTTACTCATCATCATCATCATCATCATCATAATATTATAATTCATCAGCATCACCAGCACCATCACCATCACCATCAACATCACCTTTATTATCATATGATAATAATCAAGTTTAACTTGACTTGGGTAAGCATCAAGAAATCCGGTTCATTTGAATATAAAATTCCTCAATCGAAGTGATGAGTCTTGGGAAGTTTAACCCAAAAATTAACACAAAACTGTAAAGAGTTCATTAAACTTGTTACATCTTTCATGTTTCCTTCCGTTTCTAATAGGTTTATAACACCCATTCTTCATTCAGATAGTGTCTAATAAGCAGCATCTGCATATCTCACAGCCTCAGTTCCATACTCATCCATTCATTCATGATTTCTAAAGGTAAGAGTTATTTATTAAAATGAAATGTCAGTCAGTCACTCGGATAGATAGTTAGTCGTCATAGAATAGACAGATGGTCCAGTCAAACATTTTAACTGATCCCCAAGTCTGCCTGTCAGTTGTGCTGTTATTTTTTTTTTTAGCAAATATTGAATCTTTAACTTTATATAAAAGATTGAAAAAGAAGACCCAGAATTGTAGACAAGACATTATGCAAATGAAACTCATAACCTAAACATTGCTTGCTCAAAAAAGAATAAAGGCAAGCCATATGAAGATTCCATGCATCTGTGTAGACAGACATTCATCCATCCAGCGGTCTGTTTGTCCATTTGTCTCCACATTCATTCACTCACTTACTGACTCAATATGTCTGTCTGTCTGTCTGCTGTTCAGTCAGTCAGTTATGGGACTAGCTTCGTGGTCTTCGTCTTCATCTGTGAATCTTTGTTGGCCAAATGTGTTAATGAAAATTCCAAGAATTCAATGATGGTCAATGCAAACTGACAATGACTTTGACTTGCATTTAAAATTGAATCCAAAACTCATTCACTCACCCAAACTCAACAAAACTTTAGTTACATTGCCTTTTTTTGTGTTGTTGGGCGGAAAATAAGTAAAAATCAAATCAAAATGTAGGTCAACAAGCCAAACTGAATCAAGTTTAGACTCTAAACTAAGCTAAGACTGGAACTTCTTAAAATTGTGTGAGTTTGTATGACTTCAGTTGAGGCTAAATGTCTGTCTGTCAGGTCTGTTTAGGGACCACAAACAAAAAACCATTGAAGAATGTCTTTCTTTTTCATTTTAGATACATTTACTACTACTTGACTTCACTTGCTTCACTTGGCTTTGTGTCATAGTCTAAGCAAACTTTGGAGACAATGGTGCATGCATACACTTACTCAGATACTGAGATACATTGATAGTTAGATAGTTATAAGCGCATGCAATGAAGAACTACTACGATCCGGTGAGTACTATATTTTTCCCATTTTTAAGCTTAAGCTTGACTTTAACTTTAGTAGTTTTTGGCTTAGACTAGTCTGGCTTAGTCATGTGTGTTTGTGTCTGTGTGTATCTTCCTCCTTGGTATACAATAGTATTGTATATTTTCATTGCTGTGTATCTAAAGCTCCAATAAGCTAGTTGGGGATTAGGAATTTTTGTGTATTTGTAAGTATTTTCTTTTATTTTTTTATGTGCTGACCGATATTTTTCTTTGTGGAAAATTGTTATGTGTTTTTATTGTATGTTGTTGTTGTTATTGGGTATCTGAAAAGTTTAAGTATGTCGTAAAAAATGTATTTGTATGGGCGTCGTCATCATCATCAACATCATCATTATCATCATTACTGCGGCCCAAGAGCACCAAAAAAAAAAGAAAAACCAAACTCTTAGCTGGGCAAAATCTTAGAAGAAAAAAATCTAAAATATCTTTTAAATGAAAAAATAAAAAACCCAAGCATTGAATGTGAAAGTTACTTAGATCTTTTTTGTTTTGTATTTTATTTTCGCATATCTTTTATGTCTCTTGTACAATGAAATGAGTATCTTTCTATCATGAAAGTATCAAAGCAGTGAAATGGGAGATTTAAAAATAATAAAGTCTTTTTTTTTTATTTTTTATATTTAATCTAAAGAAATCTGAAATTCATAAGAATTTATTGATTTGTGTTTTATTTTATTTTTTATCATTAAAATTGAAATAAATTTACAGTAATAATTGAAAAAATTAAAGAGTATAGTATCATGTGCCAGTTTAAAAAAAGATTTTATTACAAGAAATTCGATAGGAAATTAGTATTTGTTTTTTATTTTAACCTTGAAACATGTCTTTTGCTGATCATAACTGCTTCAAGAATCTCCTGTGAGGTATATCTACTTTTATGATATACCTTAACATAATTATAGGTTATCGCTTTATTCTGTTTACCCTCCAGTGGACTGAACTGGCATTCTATAATAAATGACAGCAAAAAAGCATACATGACATCCAAAGTTATTTTTAGCATATATAAAATAATGTGAATCATTGCATTTTATTTTTATTATTTATTTTATGAATTTATGCAAATTTATTTTTATTGAAATAATTCATTTTAATTTCATTTCATTTACGGAGGGAAAAAATCAATTTCATTGACATCACACACAGATGATGATGATGATGATGGGGAAGAAACCCTTAGTCAATTCCAATGACAATATACTCGTATACAATAAAAATGCAACAGATTTGCAATATGTAATTGAAAATGACTGCATTAATACTTAAACTGTAAGAAGACCGACCCTTGACCTCATCACACACAAGCACACAAGCAAACAGATGATAACAATTTGTCAGTTAATGACACAAAAATACTGCAACAAATTGTCAAAAATTTAGAAAAATATCAAAGAATGAGAAATGAATTTAAGGGAAATTCTTATTCGGAACATGTAGGAATAAATTCGGTAAAATTGCAATTGCGAAACGAACAAGTGTTGCAACAATTAGCGTGCTTAAGACTTTAAGTAGGGTCAGTATCAAATTGCAGGTCAATGCAATGAATGCAACACATGGTCTTCCTTCATTTATTCCTCATCCACTTTCTCATACTCTTTGACTATAGAAAATATTCCAGGAACTTAAGTATTCGCAAGAAGCGCGTGGCATGGCTTATTTCTAATTTATTTTTATATAAAAGCAAAGGAACAACATAACAGAAAATATATATAATAATAATAAACATTGACACCCTCACATATGGCGGCGCTGCGTCCTCTCATATGTCTCTTCTGTCCATTAACACAAAAGAATGCCAAATAAAATAAAAATATTTGTTGATTCAACTGAGTTGTTGAGGGTTGGTCACCCCTCTTGTTTTGGATTGTGTGGTGGACATGGGACCAGCCTTTTGTTTGGTTTTAATACAATGCGAATTGTTGTGAGTGAAATACAAAAGATTTTTTCACTTCTTCCTTTTCCTTTCCTTTTTTTTTTTTTGTTTTGTGTGTCTAAAAATATTTCGAAAATTTTTGCAATAAAAGTGAATGAAGGAAAAATAATACCTTTTCAGAGCACAGTAAACCTGTGGAATTTCTTTTCATTCAGTAGCTTAAAGTAATACCAGATAAGAGAGTAAAATCTTTCACAATTTTTTTTTGGCAATATTTTCATTAACCAATAATGAAAGTTAATAATAATTTATGTTGACATAATATTGTATAAAAAGTTGGAAGAAAAACCACTTACCAGCTTGCGTTAACAATGGCAACACGGTTATTGCCAGCGTTATGGATACCAGCAGTAATTCGAGTCCCAATGGACTCGAACGTTTTCTTGTCATCTTGATGATGTTTGATTTGCCTGCAAAGA
This sequence comes from Amiota communis, assembly GCA_037043315.1. Lineage (NCBI taxonomy): Eukaryota > Metazoa > Arthropoda > Insecta > Diptera > Drosophilidae > Amiota > Amiota communis. The sequence goes on along the minus strand of JBAMAV010001191.1, from coordinate 1,811,828 downwards.
AAATAAAAAGTTTATAAGTTTGTTGATTTTGAAGGAACTTATTGTTATTAATGGACACTTGACATGATGGTAGAGAGAGAGAGAGAAATAAAAAGAAACACAACTGTGAGAAAATAATTGCTTATATTTTGCAATTTCATTTGATTGACTTTTATCCCAAGTTCTTAGAATGGAATGAAATAACCATAAGAAGAGAAGAAATATGAGTAAGAAAACACAATATTTGGCAAGTCTGACTCTTATTTGAAGTTCTATGAATAATTCTTTTATTCAATATTATTGTATAAAGCGATTTGTGTTGGAAAAGAAGACCCATTAGAAGATTGAAGGTGATTTGGATATTCATTAGTTTATGTCATTTATTATTTCATTTCAATTTACCATAGACACATTCTTATGTCAGATCGCATCTCAGAAAAGGATAAGAGGGAAACCTATGCTTTATCCTCATATCACATCACACCTAAGAACACAATCTCTATTCCCTATCCTATGTTTTGTCACCTCATAAAATGTTATCACTGCCTCTCTCTTATCCCAACTCAAGAGATTTGATTTGATTTGATCTTAAATTATACTCGTATATATAATTTTCTATTATTTAATTCACATTTTCTTCATTTTTAAAAGATTATTAAAATCCTATTAGATTAAATCATTTTAAACTTTAGTTTGTCCTTTCTTACTCAATTGTTGACATATATAAATACACGTATTAAAGACCAAAAGTACGCTTACTGATCCCATGCTTACAATTGACATTTAGCACATTTGTGGTTGAATTTCATTCATTCATTCTTTCACTCTACCTTCTCCATTCATTGATTCTTAAAAACATTTTCCATTTTACAATGTTCCAACACACCCGCTGAGGGTTAAAACCCTTCAAACAATGACAATGACAATGACAATGAACAATATGGTTTCGGTTTAAACGTTTCCCAATTTTGAGAACTTCATTAAAAAAGCATGACAAGGCATTAAAAAAAAAGTTCAATAGCGCAAAAAAAAAAAAAAGAAAAATCGAAATCAAAAGAATACAATACAAATTTCAGCAGATTTTTTTCACTTGGTTCGTGTGTTTGATTTAAACATTGTCAGCAACACAAAAGCAATTTATCTGAGCAAATAAAGACGGACAATAGACCAACATCGGACATGAGGACAGACAGGACATCATCATCATTGCACATGCTAGAATAGCAGGATAGTAGGGGCGGTAACTGCGACAGGACAGGACAGGACAGTGTGAATACCCACCCACCCTCAATACTGTGATTATTTTTTTTTTTTTTCAACTCAAAGTTTCGTTGTGGCATCTTTAAATTGTTTTGTTGTTCAGTCTTGTTTTGGGCGATTTGACAGATGTGCAATTTAATCTTGAATTTTTGCTTTAAGCCGTAAAGAAGGGGAGACGAAGTTGCCATGTCTATCAAATCGAGTCAAGTCTAGTTGGTTCAGGTCATTGCTTTAGCCTTAGAGTTTTAAATGTTGAATCAACCTTAGCCCAAAGCATTGGACTTATTTTAAAAGTTTCATTGAGAAGTTGTACAACAATAAGTGAAACTGTCAAAAACATTCCTAAGATGACACAAAAAAAATGTCAAACTATGCTTGTTAAATGTTGTTTGTTAAAAGAATCCATATGAAAAGTAAAATGGACTGTTTACTGATCCAAAAATATTAAAAATTGGTAGTTTAAGTACTCAAACAAATCCCGATTGGATCATTTGAAGGCTTCACAATAAGTTCAGAAGATACTACCAAACGTATGTGTGCTAGTTTTTTATATTCGCAAAACTATGGGTTGTTCCATTGTTACTGATATAAGACATCATCATAAAAGAAATATTATTCTCATACTGCACTTATCTACATTTCCTTTATACAATGCTTCTAACATGGCAACATAAAACTGTCAATTGTTATAATTAGTTTATTATTAGGTAGATAGATGTGTCTTTCTCTCACTCACATAAGTACTTAATATGATATCTGTGAAATCTTATACAATAGTACAATATGTATGGTAAGGAAAAAGTATCTCCCCCAAAAAACCAGACATAAAGGTTTCATATTTTTGTTTATTAGCCAAGTTTTGTGTTTGCTTTTATTGCTTTATGTTGCCCTTAATCAAGTCCCTTGAGATGCAACACGTGAGTGTTTTATAATAAGACCTAACACTGAACATGAAAAAGGAACTGGAGATGGAGATGGAGAAGAAGGAAGAGGTTGAGAATACTAAAAGTACATACATATGTGTGTGGGATATCATAAAGAACAAATGAGGGTTGTTTTTTTTTTTACTTTTTCATCTTATAAAAAGTATCTTCCCTCTGCATGCTTTGTGTAAGTCCAAGGAGGATGTGAGATATTTTATTCAACATTAAAGTAATAAAAATCAGAAAAAGAAGATGATGATGAATTTATACGAATTTTTATAAATAAAGTTTCTTCTCATGGAGTATAGTATACAACATAATCTATCTAGCAATTGTTGTTGTTACTGGTAGAGTTACGAGAGTTGCATATAAAATGAAAGAAAAAGGCGGAAAGGTGATCTTCTTTGAGTTTTGAGCTCATTAAAATGCAGGCAATCGGTAGAAAAGAGCAACTTGTTGTTGTTCTTAGTATTTATTATTATTGTTGTTGTTGTTGTTAAGTTTAGTTTTGACTTGAATGTTGTTAATGCTGTTACTGATGTTGTTAGTATGAGTATCGCTGAGAAGGCAATCAGAAATTGCATTTATAAAAGAAATAATACTACAGAAAATAAAAAAAAAACCTGATGAGCGCGTTTCGCATAAACAGCAACAGCAGCAGCAGCAACATCAGCGGCAACAATACCAGCAGTAGCAACAACAATTTGAACATAAACATGTGCAGGCTTTGTAGCAACAATTTGTGCAACAACAAAAAGAACATGCAATATACTACAACGAATGCGCTGATGACGAGTTGACATGACGAGCAACAATCAAACATCATAGTCATCATTGCCATCAAGATCGTCATGATCAACATTATCATCATCATCATTATCAACAATAGCAATCATAATAATGATAATGATGAAAAGATCAACTTGTTGTTAAGGATATGCTACAAACATAGAAAATTCCAACGGAAGCAAAATTCTACAACAGCAATAACAGTTCAAATCTTTTAAAGCAGCGTTTCTTAATCTGTGGTTTGAGGATTCTCAATTTCAACATTAATTTCACATCCCCCAACACTTTTTAACAATTTTTCCATAATCATTTTTTAAAAATAAACAAATGCAAATGTTTTTGGTACTTGAACTTTTTATTTAACCCCTCCCTCATCATATAGTTGACTATATCCAAGCCAATAAGATCAATTAGTGATCAATGAAGTGATTACTGATATGAGTTTAAGAGCCCCTGTCTTAGAGCAACAAGCAATGTGGCAACGATTAGTTGCGGCAATTGACCAAAATGGCACTTGTTGTTCTTTAAGTTATTAGCAACATGTTTAGCTTCATTATATTGTACATACATACATATGATTGTATGGGTATGGCTATGAATATGGGATGGTTATGGGTGTGTATGCGCGTATGCGTGGAACATAGTATAACAAAAATGTAATTATACTTGTGTGCAGCTGTTTGTTGATGATATACAGAAGAGTATTTGGGTTAAGACCAAATAAAGTTTGTGGTTTGGCAGGCAGCAGCCAGCATCCCAGCAACGTGGCACAAATTCATTTTATGAATGAATGAATGAATGAATAGTCGTCGATCTTAGTAACAACATCAACATCAACAGCAACAACAACTATAAATACAGTAGCAACATTTTGTTGCTGTTGCAAATCTAATAAGGCTTGTTGCTTGTCACTTTTTTTTTTTTGTGCCGAGATGCTCTCTTAGAAATATATAGTATTGTAAGTAAATGTGCAACAAACGCTTTCTCTTAGTTCAATTGTTGAAGATACACAAAACATAAAAAATACAAATAGGCAAATGTTGGTCATGTGAATTTATAGTTTGTTGATGTTGTTGTTGTCGCCCAAATGTATAGAAAGATACAAAGACTACACAAGTCAAACTCAAGGCAATGAATCATCATAAGTTGCTCATAGTTGTTCTCAGCGTCATCATCAACATGTCAATGAATGTTGTTATTATTCATCTTCTTCCTCCTTCACATTATTATATTTATTGTTGTTTTTGTCATAAAACACAAGAAAGAGCATGCAAAACGAGTGCACATCATCGTTATTATCATCATCATCATTGTCATTGGATACTCTGGAAGAGACAGTACCCATTTTTGTTAAACAACAAGTAAGTGAAGTCCAGTTTAGTGTTGTTGGGTAAAAGGGAATTTCAGAACACCTTACTTCATGCCTGCATATCTGAGGTACTCGATCTACTGATATATTTATGAAGTAGTGTCTATATTGGCTTGTGTTTCATTAACAAACCTATATTGATAAATTTTATTTATGATTTCAATATTTCTTCGGGACTCCTGTGAGTATGTGCGGGTGGGATTTTTCTGTTCGAGGCCCCGGGCATCAGCACAAGTTGCCTGTCTCTAGCAAATCCCGCCTATGGTGTTGAACTACACTTTTAGTCATTTTACAGCTCTCTCCCTCTTTTCAATCTGTTGATGATATGCAATAAGATGATGATGATGTTGATGGTGATGGCAAAACACAAAAATGTATATTTCAAAGATCGATTGCAACAAGTTGCAGGAGAGACCCCAACCAAAAACAATAAAAGTAAAGCTTAAAAAGGAGAAGACCAAGAAGAAACTGAAACCAAACCAAACTTAAAGCAAGGCGAACCACACTATGCCACACACTCTATACTCTCTATAGATAGTAGAATACAACGAATTGTTAACCAACTAAAGAAATGCAAATATTTGTACAGCCGCAGAAGAAACACAAGCTTGGTGGGCTGGCTTGTTCTCAAAACTGAAATGGGCACAACACATGGCAGCAGCAGCAGCAGCACCAGCTCCACCAGCAATAGTCTATACACGCACTCCTCATATGAAGACAACACAAAGCGGCAACCGAACCAAACCAAGGCATTGGATCGGGTGTAATGCTCCCTAGACGATGATGACGCTGAAAATAGCAGAGAATTGTGTGTTGTTCGTTTGTGTTGCTGCCTTTTGAAAAATTGTCCAAAAGCAGCTGAATAAGAAGAAGACATTGTCGTCAACAACAAAGTTTAGTCTACTCACATTGGCATTGTTCCTTTACCAGTATACACTACTAGTAGTCCACATACCCACCCATCTCTGACTCCTATCCCATTGCTGATCCATTGCTGTTTGTAAAGCGCATGCGTGCCTTTTTTGTACTCAGTAACTCTCGATACCCAACAACAACAACAAAAAACGAACTACTACTTCTCTACTGCTATTTGTATCTGAAACTATGTGAAGCGCCGCACTACAATAAGATAAAAAAAACAGCGAACGAGTATCTTGCATTGTTGTTGCCCATCTATCTGTCAGACGCAACTAATATATGTATTTGGTAGGAATAAAGAAAATATTACCTCTTCAGTGCACTCAAAGCAAAGCAAGTGCGAAAAAGGTTCTCCAAAAGGTTCCACAACACATTTTAGCTTAGATACATACATAAATAGTATAGTTAGAATTGAGGGTGAGAATTTGTACATGAAACCAATCGGGATTCTAATTTATTACGGAAATCAACGCGCCTGTCTAACTCACTCACTAACTGACTGACTGACTGACTGAATATCGATGTATGAAAAGCTTTCAAGTGCACTTCAAGTTTAGACAAAATCAAAAGTTCAAATCGGAAAAAGAAAGAAACCTAAGGCAAAAATCATGTGAAAAGGATTACAGACAGAAAGAGGAGATGACTACGAGTAAGAGTTGTAGAAACATGTGAGAAAAGTATGTAGATTGAAAAAAAGAATATCTAACATCAGAAATGGGTGAAGGTGAGGAGGAATTAAGTGCATTACTTGCAAAATTCAATATCTTAGAGTTTGGTCCAATTGTTATCCAAATGAAATCAATGCATTCAAATCAGAAAGAAAGATGGTCATCTTTCAAAACATAAGTTATAGGTCAACGCGCCAAAATGTCGTTTACAATTCTAATTTGAACAACAGCATCAACAAGCAACATTGAAATTTGTAACATGACCCAATAAGAATTGCTCTGGCAACTGGGAAAACAACGAAATGGATAAGATTGAATTCACAATGGCATTGGCAATGGCAATGGATTGAATTGCCATCGCATTGCTTTGGATTGGATTGGAATGGAATGGTGGCGGCGTTGGCATGCGTGCCGTCAAATAATCAGCAATTTGCTGCAACAACAACAGCAACAGCAGCAGCAAGAACAATTGCTATGACCAAGAAGAACCAAGTTGTATAGTAGAAGTATCGGTGGCATCATCAACAAACTTGCAACTGACAATCGATACGCGCGTTCGCGTCTGGCATATCACGCAGATTGTTTCAAATGGATGCTGATGTTACTTACTACTACTATTACTACTACTACTACTACTTCTACTACTGTTGTTATTGTTTGCCACTACAAAATCTAATTGGATTTTAGTTTCGTGAAAGCGGTTGCACGTCTTCGTTTTGTCTTTTGATAGTAGTACTTGAGACAGTAAGCTCTTGATAAGATAAACATATCAAAAGAAATGTTTGGCTAGTGAGATCAAGAAATATCTGCTCTATCACAAGCATTTTAATACATAACTGTTGGCATTCGATTATATGGATCTCCATCATCCGGGAACATATATTAATCGGGATGTTGATTAAGGATCATACTCGTAATGTGTAGCAACAGAACATAAGAGAACATCTTCGAATACATCGAGACATCATTGAAACCTTTACAAAAACTTACTATTTGCTTAAAAATATGATTATTCGGTCCTAGTTCATCTTCTTTTCAGAAACCAAACCAACTGATATTGCCTTAAGATCTATTGTATGTCTAACTTATTAAGTCTTTACTATGTGCTTAGTTTGCTAGTTGGCTACATCAAATTGACATTTAGCGCAACGCTCAGTTACCAATTGGCGTGTCTTTAGAATCGCTATGTTCAACCACACTCCACACATTTATCCATCTTTCTATCCTATGCTTACCTTACTAACAGCCAGCATATGTCAGTCAGTCAATAGATATCTGTAGCTGTTACTGGCCTTCTAATATGCTGACCTAACCTCACGCAGAACACCAATTGGTTTACTTGGTTTCGTTTCGTTTCATTTCGTTTGTCTTAGACTTTGTCTTACCATGGCTTTATCTCTGGCAAAGATCTCTTATATCCATTACAGCTTGTTTCTCGGTTTTCTGGATATTCTTAGATATTTTTGTTTGGCTGACTGCGTTTTCCAATTTGAACGCGTTAATTTGCTATATACTTTTGTTGTTGTTGTTGTTGTTTTAAGTGTTGTTGTGGTTTATTTGAAGCCGTTAATGTTTGGTTGTTATTCGTCGTTCTCGTTCTTAAGATACTATTGTATGTTGTTGCTACTACTCAATTGCACTCTTCAGATACTTTTATGCCACACACATTTAACGGTTCAATTGCAAATTGCATTTTCCTGCACACACACACACACAAATACACTTATTGTTTTTACAAATAAAAAATGAAAAAAAATAGGTAAAAAACAAAATTTATCCCAATTGGGTTTACCGAGGCAGAGGCAGCACAGCACAATCATAAATCTTCTTTACTATGTCAGTTGGATATTTTCCACTTATTGGATTATTTTTTCTCCTCTTACATTGGATTCTTTTCCAATTTTAAAGGTTTTCCACTCCGTGTGGTGTGGTTTTCTTGTGTAATTGTTTTCTAATTTCATTTTATTACATTGCAAATGCAACTTTGTGGTGTGCGTTTTGTGGCAGCCAATTGACATAACATTGTTCCATCATTGACCTATAAAAATGTAGTATGTGGAGAATTCAAAGAATTGACTTATGTCAATGAGTTGTTAACTGATTTCCATTTTGTAAGATGGCAATGAACTTCTATGGCATAACATTGTTTCATCATTGACCTATTAAAGCTTGTCAATATTGTATTGTACATGAAGAGATCAATATATTGACTTAAGTCCCAACTGATAAACTTTGTTTAAAAATGTTGGATATTTTAGAAACCTGATCATGGTATTGATACAACATTATGTCAATGAATTCTTTGAAATTATGATATCTTTATTGACTTGTATATGATTAACTTAAAGAACTGACTTATGAAAATTATCTATCCACATCTATGTAAGATACGCAAAAGTCAATGTGAGGTGTCAATGAACAACTTATGGCTATAATTTCATAACATTTTCAATGACCAATAGAAATTTCCATATAATTATGGTGTATGTCAATAAATTGACTTGTTTCAATTTAAGCTGTCATTAAACAAAGTTTGGCTAGAATTTAATAACACCTTCTATGGTATTTTAGATATATTGTTGCACTTGCCACTCAAAACATTTTAATTTAGTATATTTAACTATTAAACAGTCAATAGATCTTTCAATAAATCAATCACAGTTGTCAATGTCAATGTGATCCATTTTTTTTTCATTTAATGAAGTTCATTAACTCAACACTTTCAGTGCATGTTTTTATTTTACTATATGCCAATTTGAGATTCAGCAAAAGGTTAAACTGACAAAGATTTTTGTGTTTCAATATTATTATTTTTGTTGCAATGAAGGGAGATATTGAGATTCATTGAGATTCGTTTTCTTCATGAGTTTGTCTTCCATTTAATGAGGCTCAGTATGCAAACCTATGAATGTTTGTTTGTACACGATCATCAAACATAACGGTTTAACTATGCAGAACAAACAAACTTAAAGATGCAAGTGATGAAGAAGAGACGTAAAGAGAAAGATACATACATCACAACACATACAGAGATATTTTTTAAGTGTATCTGAAGAGACAAGTCAAACAGTAGCCATGAAATTTGTTAAAGAAATTGGTTAAGAAATGTTGCAAGTTACTTGTGCTGCTGCCAGTTAAACTCACTTGTCAGTAGCAAACTTAGGCAGACTCAAAGTGAGACTACGAGTGCAATTCAGTGACTTGGTCGGCGTGCCTAAAATGTAAGGCATGCGGAAGCTTTACAGTGCGCTCCATGAAATGGTCATGGCCAATAAGCAACAACAACAACAGCAACAACAACAAAATCAAGTGCCACACAAACAACACCAACGCGCGCCAGATACTTTTTGTTGTCGCTCGTGCACAATTTGCCACTTTTGCCGCCACAACTGGTGATGTATAATGTGATGTTGCTAGTCACTAGTCGTCACTACTATTGTATGAGTATCTGTTCTTGTTGTTCTTATTGTTGGTGGTGGTGGTGGTGTTATACCATATACTTGATGATGTTGCGACTGATCTGTCGCAAAGTCAGTTCAACAAAATAACCAACTGTCTTTTTGTCCCAATGTCTTTTTGTCTGTCTATTTGTCTTGTTGTCCTACTGTCTTTGGGCAGTGAGCTTAACTGGATTAGTAGTTCGTTTGTGTTCATTCGTCTGTTCGTTCTTTGGTTCGTTCATTTGTTCTGCTTTTGATTTGTGTCTTGTTATTGTTGGTATTGTTGCTGGTTGCACTTGTGACAATTCTAATGCATCACTTTGTCTAGTTTGCCTGCAGCATGCATCATGCAACACCAACACACCATATGTGTATGTGTGTGTGCACAACTTTAGTCAACTAAACTAAACTCATCTTGATGGGGTCAATATGGCAAAATACACAAGCGCGAGTGTGCTGATTTGGTTTAGTTTTTCTTAGTCAGATTTCTTCTTTCCTATTCTTTGGTTACCATTATTTTTTTGTATTCTTTTTTGGGTTCTGACTTACTTTGGTGAAATTTTATTCCTCTTTTTTTAGTTTTTTTTTAAATGAACGATTTTCTCTTTTTCTTGAGGTCAAGTTTATTAGCAAAGAAATACAATATACTATTTTGTATAAAAATAATCACAAAATAAATAATTAGACATATCATTTCTTGTGTGTGTGTGTGTGTGTGTGTGTGAATTTTAAATAAATAAATGTTAATAATTTAAGCCACAACGAATCTTATTGTTTGGAAGCAATCATAATATTGTTTCACTTCCTGAATGAGAATTTAATTTTGTTTTTAATTTACATTTCTTTGTTAATTTCATGTTTCTTAAATAATTCTAAAAGATGCAATTAAGACATTTCAAATTATTTAAATGTTGTGACTAAGTTTGTTCTAAAATAATTAAATTTAATGAATTATTAATGAATTGAATAGATAAATAGTGAAAAAATTTCAGCAGAATTATGTATAATAGACAATTCTAGAAATTTAGTAACAGTGGAACTGGCAAACTGAATATTTATATCATTCAATTGATTATGAACAGATAGACATTTCATGCCATGAAGACAATATTTCTATAGAAGCATATTTCAGAAATCATCAAGTAACAGTAATCATTTCAAGGTAATGATTGAGGAATGAAAATCCCACAGAAAGAGGGAAATGATCACTTTTAGATGATATCGGTCAGAAAGTTTATTATCCTAAGTAAAGATTTGAACGTCATATTGTCTAGACTCACAGAAATACACAGAAATGTTAAATAAATTAATGCAGATAAAAGGCACAGGTTTTTTTTAAGCATAGGACACTTTTGCAAACTGAAAAAAGGATTGTTGAGCAGACTTTCACAGATATAAATCAAAATTAACTTAGACTAAAATTTGATGTAAAAAATCTTACTTTTATATGACTTCCAACTCCATACAGTTGAGCTTCATTTATGTCTTATCTTTCCAAACAATTTGTAGAATGAAATTACCATAATATATATGTCTATTTATGACCACATAAATAATATTATTGATGAATAGAAACCGATTAATTTTCGCACTGGAATTAGACCACATGACCGTAAACTAAAAAATTGATGTGTTAGAGAGCAATCAAATAAAAAGAAAGGCATTTAAATTATCCGAGGAATACATATTCGCAATTTAATTTAACCTTTCTCTTCATATAAGTATTAATAGTTAAGTACGAATGTAGCATTCTTTCATTAAACTTACAATACACAATTGAGTCTCATAAATTTATCTGTTTTTTGTTAGTGAGTAGTAAAAATGAAATGCTCCTATACATGTTCTAATTCATGATAGATAAAAACGTGTCTAGTTAGGTTTTAAAAAATGTTAATAGGTGAAAATGAATGTTAAGAAATTATTCTCCAATTATTCATTCCGATTATTACAGTCCCTTAAGGGGATGAAATTGCCTGATTTTAACCCATTTTCAAGCCAACTGACGGAAATTCTTAAGTTTTATGACAAACTATTTTATGCCAAAAGCTTACATAAAAATGTCATAAACCAAAATAAAAATGTGTAGTCTAAAATCCCTATTTAAACACGTTTGGAATCAATTTCAAGTTTAGCGAGTGTGAAATTCAAAACTACTAAAATACAATAACAGGAATAACCTAAACCATAAACAAAGCAAAGCAAATCAATGAATGAAATTTGAAACAATTTAAGTTTTCGTCAAATGGAACTACTAGTTTTATATACGTCGAGATAGATAACTGTTAACTATTATTGTTTTTTTGTTTTGTTCACAAACCTGAATAAATTTAATTTATAAATTTGTATAAAAATAGCAGTATTTTGATAGTTAAATATAAAAAATTAAAACACGTTTTTCAAAAATTTAAAGAAAACATTTTCAAATTGAAAATAAGAAACTATGTTTTGTATGAATCGATTGACTGTCTCCTATCACTTGTTTAATCATACCAGAGGAACCCTCGGGCGACACAATCGATCGCATTCTAGAAAAGGCATTTATTTTTTAAACTGCTTCTCTATGAACAGTGTTCTTTGCGAAAACTCTATAACACGGCTTCACACAATCGATGCAAGTGTGGAGTATGGTGAAGGACCTGACTGCAATGGTAGTACTTCAAGTATTGAGAACGGAAGAGCGCCAGCGAAATAGCAATAGAGCCGTGAATGAGGTGATGTGAGCCAAGTAAGATAATAAGCCAAAAGGCTAAGCTTTGCCCTGCAATGTAATGCATAACGGTAGTTCCGCGGGGTATCTAAAAGCTATAGGTGACGCACGTAGGCGTATTGTTATGCGAGTCCGGAGTAACAAGATAATATTAATTACCTGGGCGTGGTCCCGAATGAGGTGTACCTAGCAGATAATATGAATCGTGCATGCCGTCAGTGATATGGCGGTATCTTAAGAAGATTCCCTCTTCGACAACACCCACAAAAAAAAAATCCTTTCAATTGGTATTTTTTTGTTTTGTCAAAATCGGTTCAGTGGGTTCAGCAGGAAAGGCTTCACAAATTCAATGTTTGCGTTTAATGATATATGTCAATTCATGAAATACGAGGGTTTTTTGATAAATCAGTGACTTTTTGAATTTTACGAGCAGTAACATTAAATGCAACAGTATTTCTGTGTCAACTACCATTTCGTCTCACCGAAATCAAGGAAAGGCACAAGCTATAGGAACTATACATCTCAACTGAGCGGATATACTTATCACATCCCAGCAATTTCTTATATCGACGATAAAAGCAATCGTGAAGCAACTTCGAAGAAGTGTTTGGCAATGTTTACTCTCTCGACTGTAACCATGTGTAGAGGTAGAAGGAGACTTTGAGAAATAAAACGCTGTTTTGCCGAAAGAAGGACTGGAAACACAAGGAATATGATGGGCTGGTAAATAGTGATATTGCTGACAGAAGTAAGTTTCCTATATACAATATTCTGATGAGTTCTGATATATCTCATTACAGTGAACAGTTTATTGGATTGACTTCACTCAGTCATCTGATTAACGCTAGCACCGCATGAGATTTGAATCAGGCAGAAAGAAAGACTCTGCAACATTTTAACTCTCTAGAACACCAGCTCTCTTTAACGTCATTTCACTCAAGCCCTTCTATCAGAGACAAATGCAAAAAGTTTAAAAAAAAATCTATGGAAAAATGTCAAAAATGAAATTCGTTGATTTTTATTCTTTTTTACCCATTTACAAGTGTTCTGAAAATGTTTTCAATAAAACGTGATTTGCATACATTACTCATTTCTACAATTGGATGAATTCATTTATCATTACATACTACATAGTTGTGGCAACAAGTTGAAGATACTTGTGTATTTTGGTATTTTGGGTATTTGCCACGATACAAAATCTTATAAGAGTTCGCAAAAAGAAAGAACAATGAAAGTATGAAAGAAATGATTGTATAAAGGGAAACAATTTATTGTTTCTACTGCTGTCATTATTTTGCACAAAAATGTCAATCAAGACAACACCAAATGAAGATGGCAACAGCGGTGTGGCGGCGTCAGTTGGGGAAATCAAATTACTATTTACTACACATTTCATTGACTGTATTGTCAAAATGAGATACAAAGTACAAAGTGACAAATTTTGGCTTAAACGATTTGTTATGATGTCTTTGTATTTGTTTCATCAATTCAATTTAATACAATTTTGTTTTGTACTTTTTTTCTATTTTTTTTTAACAAATTTTTAGTGTGCGCGGGCGTAAAATATAAAAAAAAAAATACAACAAAACTGGTTCCAATTTCATTTGTTCAATTGTTAACATTTTTAACAATTTACCTAAATAAATTTGAAACCTTTTCATTTTTGCTGTTGCCATTGCTGTTGTCAATAAGAAAACAATGACAACAACAGAAAATGGAAAATACTTATAAATAGAAATAGAAAGAAAGAAACAGTTACTGAAAATCGTAAATGTTGCGACGTGCTGTGATTGTCAATAAATGATGAAATACAATAAATAAATAAAATTAAAAAAAAAAACAATTTCGAATTAGAACAATTTGGATCAATGAAGTTTTTATTTACCATAAAATGTGCTGTTGGTTATTAACAACATGTTAAACCTTTCCCCCCATATAACCGACTAAAAATTCTTTTGTGCTTCTTTTGGCGCGTTCTTTTGGTTTTTGGTCATTTGAATTTGATTGTACTTGATGTTGCCAATTAAAACTCATTAATATGATTACTCATGTTTCTGTAATTTGCATCAATTTAGTGTGTGTAGAAATGTATCTGTCTATCTATGTATTTATCTATCCATCTATCTGTTTATGTGTGAAGCAATTCAATCAGTACAACATACATAGGTAAGTGAGTGATTGAAGGTGTTTTAAATTATACTATTTGTAGATAAAGAAAAAATATAATTGAAGAAGGAGAACAAAAATTAAAAATCCGGGAATTTCCAAGTGATTTAAATTGTTCTCTTTGTTTTAATTTTTGTAATATTTCTTTTTATAAATTTCAATTTTAATGATTTTTGATTTTTGTTTTATTTTATGGTTGTTACCATTTCTATGATGTCATCTTCATTTCCAACAAACTGTTGTCTAAATCTTCTTCTCCTTTCATTCTATTCTATTCTAATTTTTTGCAAGTCACTAACAAATTATTATCTGATTCTGATAGACCTTTTAGGCATTTCAACTAACTAAATTTAGCTTTAAAACCAATTTTTCTTTCTCACTGAGCCTAAAACTGAAAACTATAGTGAAACAAGAAAGAAACTTCAGCTTCAAGCAAAACTTGGTTGCTTTTTTTGTATGATGAAAGTCAAAGAATTGTTGTAGTTGTTGTTCCGACTATATTCATATGTCTGTCTGGTTTGCAAGATCTACTAGTACACAACAATAACATAAAAGTAATAATAACAACACCAATAAATCCATTAAGAAAAGAAACAACAAACATATAAGAAAAAAAAAAAACAAAAATGAAAGACCAAGACTGGGAACCAAGAAGAGGTGCAGACAGACATTCAGTCAGTCAGTTCACAATATTCATGGGGTGTTGTGTGTACTGAAGCAACTACTACATCATCGTCATCCTTAAGCTGAACTTCGAGGAATTCATTGACTTGGCATGTGTGGCGCAAATCGAATAAGTTAAGTTAACAAATGAACGAAGAACCAAGTTACTAGTTACAACCAAAGAATATGAACTTAAGAAAGAACGAAAGTATGAAAGAATACATATATGCTGGACATAGCCTACTTGTCTAACACTCTATCCCTATCTCTCAGTTTCTCTCTCCCTCTCTATACATCTGTTGAAGTCTTTAACTTGGCTTAGACTTAGGATAGAAACCAGGAAATGCCAATCAATGAAGAATATGCTTTGCTGCAAGCAAAGTGGGAACAAGGAATGATCATCATGATGCACTATGAACTACAAACAACGTCATCATCATTGTTATCAACGTCATCATGCGTATGTATGTCTAGAAAGAGAGAGAGAAGCAGAAGCAAAAGGAGATGGAGAGAGAGTTAGAAAAAGAAAAACATATAAATTTAAAAATCACATTAAAATCAGTGGCGCGTTTGACCATTTGGGGTGGGGGACTCTTGGACAGAGTAGAATATCGGAAATAATTGTCACAAGTATCAGATTATCTTATCCATCAAGCTTCCCTTACACTGAACTTTTGTTTATCATTATGAAATTTGTCCCCTTTCTTTTGGCAGACGACAGAACAAAATTGGAATCTTTCTTCTTTTCATGTATTCATTCTTTCTTCGGTTTTGTTTGGTTTTATTTCAATAAATAAAAAGTGGACAAGTCATAAAATTCATCTCAGCCAGGTACTAAGTATATGTATAAAAAATCAGGTGACTAAACAATGAGGAGAGCAAACGGAAGGAGGGAGGGTGGTGATCATGATAGTGGTGTTGCGGCGTTGGCGGCACTGGTTACTGTCAACTTCAAATCGCACGTTTTTCCTTTTATTTTAATTTTATTTTTTTTGGTTTGTAGCTTTCCTAGCCATTTCTTTCCGTTCCTTTCCTTTCTCTCTTTTAACAATTCTAAATCGTGTGTGTGTATTTATGCTAAGCTGTCTTAAAGCCTGGCTAAGCAACTTGGCCAAGGAGCGTCCAACCAAAGACCATGATGATGACGATGACGACGACGACAACTCAAAATGTGCTAAAATATGCGCAAATAGGAAAATCACAAAACGTTGCGACACGTTCCAACTCTGGCTTAGATACACACACACACATACACACTTTAAGCAGGCTACAGTTTGTTTGTTTGTTTGTTTGTATAGGGATGTGTGAGTGTTTTAAATCATGCCTGCCTGACAAAGTCATGATTCATATACCGTTAGACATTGCTCATTTCCACACAAATACCGAAAAAGCAAAATAAAAAGAAGATGATGCCGAAGAAGACAAAGAAGTAAAGAATAAAAAAATGCGAAACCTGACAACTTTGGTATTGGGAAGTCCAAACAAGAGAACCATAACGTTCGTTCGAACTTGAATCACTTGAAAAAAAATCATTCAAAAAGCGCCAAGTTCAACAATAGTCCAACAACAAGAAGAACAGCAATCCAATCTTTATTTGCCCCTTTTTACAATTGAAGTAAAGTGCAGAGAAGTGAAGTAAAGTCGCGAATCAAGAAGTTCGTTCGTTCGTTTGTTCAATTTTGGTGTCTTCTTGCACTTGCATCGACATTTTAACATTGCACAAGTTCAACACAACTTTTGGACTTGACACCCTCTCGTAGTAGCAGTACATCATATAAATACGAACATAGTCATCATATACTATAGCTTCTAGCAATATCATCAGCAGCAGCAGCAGCAGCAGCAACAACAATTGCAGCAGCGCATCAAAAGTAGCAGCAACTGCATCCAGCAGAAGAACTGAATTTGCTTTAAGTTGCCTAAAGTCTTTTCTGGTATTTTATTTTTGTTTTGTTGAATGTCTCTTCGATCTTTCGCTAGTTCGTGTTAACAAATTTGCAAATATTGCAGGTGTTTGCCTAAGTTATCAACATAGCAACAACAAGATATTAAAAGCAGTCAGTATGGAAAAGAAAGAAAAAAATGGTGGCAGTATGTAGTAGTACAAATGAAATAGTTCAGTTCTAAGTTCAGTTAACGGCTTATTATTGTACTTAGTAGTTTGACAAACTCCAATTTATCTTAAAGAGTTCATCTATCATCTGAATGACTTACTACTTGGATCAATTAGTAGTTTTCCTTATGACATAACAGAATTAGTAAGTATAAGACATGACGTATGATTAATATTTTAAATAAGAAGCCTTAAAGGCATAACATTGGGTAACATTGGGCAAGATTATATTAAGAAATAACTAAATTCATGACTTGACTTTGACAACCATTTAACCTGGGCATCTTTAAATTTCTGATTGTCCATAATAATCAGAGAAAATAAGAAGTTTCAGGATTCAATTTATATTTTCTTTGATTTAATATTTCTTTTCTTTCTACATTCTTTTGTAATCTCTTTTTTGTTATTATTTTATTTTATTTTGTTTTTGTATTTTATTTTATTTATTTTTAACGCCATTTTGTAAAATTGCATTCTTATTGACTTTGCACTTCGCTTCATTGTGTCGTTTTGTCGTTGTATCCTTTCATCTACTCAAATATTTGCCATGTTTGATGATTGTTTGCTGGAAAATCAATGCAAATATTGAACGAACCAAAAATGAACGACAAACAAAAATAAAAATAAAATGAAAATGTTTATAGGAAGAGATAGATATAAGGAAAAACGTATTTTCATTTTATTGTCGCATTGTGCAATGCAATGTTGACAATGACAATGGAATGTTTGCACTACAGTATGTAATCGTTAAGATGACCACGTTCATGGATTGATGAATAAACTTATTGACAACTAACAGTATTTTTCTATTGATGTGCAGTAATGATGTTTGAACTAAACATTTTGAAGATTACATTATAGAAATGATATCTTATGAATTCAAAAAATGATGCTTGTTGTTCTTATGCCATTTTAGAAGGAATAATCTATTTAATTTATTAAATGTTGAGTTCAAAAATTGTTTATTCATTCATCATTTCAAGCAGTCTGTAGCCTATTAAAGAGACAATCACTTCTTTACTGATATATTATAGAATTAAAAGTTCAAATCAATGAATTTTGACTGAAGAATGCATTTTCATCAACTGCAAATAATGTTAGATATTCAATTATCTCATCTTCCATAATCAATAACTAAGTAAAAGCTCCTTTAAAGAAGTATCTACTGTATTAAGGTCTCCGAATTCCAAGCAGCAACTGCAACAACTTGATTGAAAAATCCCTTATTTGACTTATTAATCAATTCTTGTAATGTGAACTGAACTGGTTTAACAACTTGATGACGATTCTATTAGTAGTGTAAGTATATGCAAATCAAATGGTAAACAAACTTGTTGTCATCGTCTTTGTTCTAAAAACTATTGCCTAATTGGAAATTACGTTAATCCCAAGTGATTCTACATACTAAGTTACACGTTTTTCCAAAACAAAACCTGATATAAACACTAAGTAACATATGTGTGTGCTAATTGATTTGCCTTTGAGCCATAATATTTCAACAAGATCAAGTCAAACTTAATTAAGCTTATTAGTTTCCAAAAATAATATGATTTCAACACGAAACTTGATAAAAATCAAAAACTCAAATGAAAAATATTTGTCAAAAACACAAAATCACAAAAAATATTTAGACGTCAATAGTCAAAAAAAAAACTGCGCAAAAACCAACAATTGCAAGAAGAAGAGAACAACAACATTTTAGCAAATTAATTAAAAACTTAATAAAATGAGATCAAAACGTGAGATTGGAACAAAATAAACGAAAGTGGACACAGTTTTTTTTATTATTTTTATTATTATTATGATTTGTTTGCTAGGCAACAAGTCAGTAACTGTAAGTAAGTTTTCACTTTTATTTTTTCCTATTGGACAAACACAAACATAACAATGATGATGTTAATAATGTTGATTACCATGATGATGAAGATGATGATGATGTTAGTTTTATTACAACAAGAAATTTGTTAAATTTTTTCTTTATTTGACTTTGACTTTTGACTTCAACAGCAACAAAGAAAACTTCAGTTTGAATAAAAACCTTAAATGAAGTGAAACAAGTTTGATAAATACAATAAAAAATTTGTCAAAAATAGAAAGAAAGACGAAATGTCAAAACGAAAGTGTTCTGCATTTCTTTTCATTTCAGAAACTTGAAGGAAAGAAAGAAAAACAAAAATGAAAGTGGTCACAAAACCAACACGACACATGGTCAATCATCATCATGTGTCTTTTCTTTTTTTGGCGTCTTTGAATATTTAAAATTTAGGCTTAAGTAAAATAAAAGAAGAGATTATAGTGTTGATAAACGTTAGTTTATGTTCCATTAATTCTTAATACTCGTATCTAAGATAATTTTAATGAATAATAAAAAATTCACGTATAAAAACCCAAAAACAATTAAACATGCAATGAATGGCATCAATATTAGAAACAAAGGAGTTAAGAATCATAGTCATCTCATTATAATTTACCATATATGAAGCACTTGCATATCTTTGCATATTCTCCATGGGGTGCTTCATGCATCTGTGCATTTTCCATTTAGAATTTCAAGCGGAAGTGTGTCAATTTTGTATGTTCATTAGACGCTTAATAGATTTTTGTACTTAGTCATAACTCATAATCAGTTCAGTTCATTTTATTTTATTTAAATAACAGAAAATATTACTCACATCCAGTTAAGTTTTTATATATTTTTCTTTGTTTTTTATTATTTTTTCATAACCTTAAATTCAGCACTTCTCAACGGCCATTGACTTTATCTAATGCGAAATGATCTGATCTCTTTTACCAGCTTAAAGTCGTTGAACAATTTAAAACGCATAAAATGAATAATTTTATTTATTTATTTTTTTTGTTTTGTTTTTCTACATAATAATGCAGGCGGAAGAATGAAGGGTATACTATTTCTTAGACCTCACACTATCAAGAATACTACAGAACAAAATACAACATACATATAAAACAGTAGCTACCTACCTACCTAAGTAGTTTTATCTGTCTGCTGGTTTTAATTCATTTATACTTATGAGTATGTAAAATATAAGTATAAAAACCCTGCTGTTGTTTGTTCTTAAGAAATATTAAATTTTATTTACTTTTTAGGTGTTAAATGACTCAAATAATAATAAAAACATAATTTTTATACTTTTCTTTTTATTGCCACAAGTTTTTTTTTTATTTTTTTTATTTGAAGTGTTTAGGCCCAGCTTGGCTTTGGCTTTTCCTAATGTCAATGTTTCTCTGTCTGCGTTTTTTAATTGTTTTTGAAGTTTTCATAGTTTAGCTCTGTCGGTTGAACTAAATTCTTGTATTAGCAAAGGTGAAAGGTAAATGACTTGTGATGAATGTAAAATAAGAAAAAGAAAAAAATTACAATGGAAATTAGTCTGAAAATGAAAGAAATTCAATTGTTCTACTATTACTTCTTCCATTAAAAAGAAGATAGGATAGTAAATCATGCAGGCAATTCACAAGTTCACTCAGAAGCCAATTGTAATGCCAGAAAAAAAGAGTATTCTTAGTCCTTGGAATCATAGGTCGTCCTATACCTTTGGGACTAACCCGCAGAATCGATAACAAGTTCCAAGTTCCCCAGTGGCACATTTGCCAGTCTGCCCAGAATTTCAAAAGAAAAGCTATCTGAAAAAAACATAACCGTCTTCCAAGAAGTGCAAGGCAGACACATAGGAGGTGCTGGATGTTTATTTTTTAAATTTAGAAATAATGCAAGGGAATCCTGGGCAAAATTAGCTAATAAACTTCAGTGATTCTTCTTAGTCTGTGGGGATTCAGTGATTTTTGGATCATTGAATGAATACTCATTTACTTATATCCTTTTAATTTATCATACTAAGTTCTTTGATTGTTGTCAGATGTAGTATGCTGTTAAGATATACTGTACATTTTAACTGAGAAGGTCGAACCATTTAACAATTCGACTTACAATATCTTATAAGAAGATTATGTTATATTATTTTATTATTTTATTATCTAATATATTTTGTTATTAATTATAATTTTTATTTAATTTTTTCATTTACAAAATATCACGTTCTTTCAATTAGGGCATTTCCTTCTTCTCCTTCTTCTGATTCAACAAACTTTTTCCACCTTCCTTTAACAATTAACAAAAAAAAATAAAAATATGTCAAATTCCATAAAAAATTTATAAGGCAAACACTTCTAGTTAACAACGTTTGGATATGCCTAAGCCTAAGATGATGATGATGACTATGATGTGTATCCACCATGTATGAGTATATCTGTTTTTATATATCTTTCGATATGCGACGTGAATTTTTGTATTTTTTTTCAGCTCTCTCATGGCAAACAAGATTGATTGAGTGCGATTTTGGACATATTTTATTTTCTACCACTTGCTGCCACCACTTCAGCCAAAGGACCAGGCAACATCTACATCATCGTCTCTGATTTTGCATGAAACTTGGAGACTTTGCTTGTTGGTTGCTAACCATTACTATGTGTATATCCACTGCCGTTAGTAGTAAGTATGATGATGAAGCAGGCCTTACTTGATGTTTTATTATTTTTTGGGTTGTCTTCATCATCAGCATCAGTATCTACTGCACTCTCTCTCTCTCTCTCTACTTTTCTTACTGTTTCGGCTGTCAAGATTTTTTTGACAGCCAACGACAACAACGATGACTTTGATTTGGCTTTGATGAATATGGTCGACAACAACAATAACAAGAACCCACCAAAAATGAAGTAAAACATGTTTCATGATTGTTTAAGACCGACCTTATGTTATACCGTAGTCCTTTTTGCTTACTAAAATTGGTTAAAGGGGCGGGGAGGAGTTGGAATTGATTTGACGCGCGTCAAAAAAATAAAACTTTTTTCTTTTTATTATTAACTTGACAGATTTAAATTTAATTTATTAACTTAAAAAGCGTAAATTGATTTTAAATTGATTTTTCCTACATGTTTCTTGTTTTGCTTTTCCGGTTTGTGGATTGCAAGTGGAGGATAAATAAATTTTAGAATATAATTTCATAAATTTATGTGGAAGCTTAAGAATTTTTCAATTGAAATTTTCATTTTTGGGGGAGTAAAGTTTTTCATTTGATTAGAAAAGTTATAAATAAATTTATTATAAAATTTGAAAACAATTTATCTAATTGAGGGAAGCGGGAGGATAGTAAAGTAGAGACAAAAGTTACTTCAAAGAATTTGTCAATTAAATTTTATTGTTTTTTTTACTTCATGAAGAAATATAAAAACAAAACAGGACACTAGCATTTGATGCTTGGAAACAAATACCATAAACAATGCATGAAGTACTAACCTAATAATTGGGGGAGGAAGATCGTATAAAAATATATACTTAATAACTTTTTTGATTAGATCAAACATTTTATATGCAATTAAATATTCGGAGGACGAAGTAATAAGTCATTTTGAAAAGTATCTTCAGAGAAATTATCAATTGAGATTTGTGTGTTCCTTATTAAACACATAATCATTAAGGACAATAACTCATTGTCAATTCATTGACAAAAAATCATTATTTATTGACCACATTTCAAAGTCCTGTCAATATTACACGTAGTTGATATTTTTTGCTTAATTGTAATTGACAATTTTATTATTTTCTTGAACCTCCTGTTTCTTTTATTTAATTTCAATTTAACATTTAATTAAAATGTCACACAATATTTTAATGTGAAAATTTATTAATTTTTCCTACTTTTTTTGTGCATTTTTATTCAATTAAAATTTAATGTCAAATCTGATGGCAACACATTTGGACAATGAGAGCACGAAAAGTAAATAAAAAAATATTGGGAGTAATAAAAAAAAAGGTAAAAAAAAAAAATGCAAAAATAATTAATGCCAACTTTAGTCATAAGTACAACACATAAACAGGAGGTAGGACTCATCATTATCATAAGAAAATATGCTAGAAAATTATGATAAACAAAGGAAAGAAAGAAACATAATGTTCTTTCTTTTAATTTTCTTTATTTAAAGTCACAATCAGAAAGCAAAGAGTACAAAAACAAAAGGATAATTTTGCGCGCGTGTACGTGCAAAAAAGGCGAAAAATGTTGCAAAAAGGATAATAAAAAAGGAAGCAATTTTATACTTAGAGGTAAGGTTCTGTAGAATCAGGTAAGATTTGTGGTTGTTGCTGCTGATGCTGTTAAGAAGCACTTGACTGCCAGCCTTATAAGAATCACAATAATAATAATAATAACAACAACAAAAGCTTGACTGAACGAACTAAAACAGTCAAAGAACAAAAGGATAACGCCAGGCTGGCAGGCAGGCAGCCACGCGTAAAGCATAAACACAACACAAAACAGCACAAGGAAGGAGTTCATCATTTGAGGCAATGAAGTCAAGTAGTAGTGAGGGATATAAATCCAAAAGCAACGGAATTCCCGCAAGGATATGCTGAAGAGACTCACTCACCTAGAGTATAGAACAGGATATAACGTACGACATTAAGTTGATGGTGATTGTGGATGATGATGATGATGAGCTACGCTCAATTGATGTGATGTGATTGAAAGAGTAGAAGACTAACATCACATAGAAAGGTTACATTGCTTGAAAGAAGGATTGAATCAACATCGTGATGATGACGATGGCAAGGATTAAGATGTAAGAAGTGTTGTAGTAAAACGCATACCATTGTATGGAAATCAAGGTGCATGCTATGCTTTCATTACTTTCTTTCTGCTACTCACTGTGAACATACACAATATAAAAAGAAGGATGCTTTTCTTTTCTATTAAGAGTATTGTATCTTTTTCTTTCAAAAGCATCTTTGTTTCTTTTAACTTACGCATTTCTCTCTGTCTGCCATCACACTCGGTCGATTTGTTGTTGCATTTTCAGTTGTTTATGCGTCGCGCTTTTATTTTTAAATTATTTATTTATGCAAATTTAAACAATAAAAACATAAAAATAGCAACAAAAACAAAAAAAGTGCAACCAACCAAGCCAAACCAATTGGTATCTGGTAGTTTATTCGTATGTTTCTTGAATGGATATTCTTTTTTCCTTGTTTATAGTCAATTTAAGATTTACATACTTTTATGGGCGGGTGTGACTCTGGCAGACGTGGTCTTTGTCACTATCTTTTTGATGTCTTAACTTGAGAGTTTTTGATTTATGGTTGCAAGTTTATTTCATTATGTCCAATTGGTTTTTCCTTAACTTTATGCTTACCTAGAATGAAAAACAAAGGAAAAAAATATTAGTTAGAAAATTAATAAATTTATTTTATTAAATTAAATAACAATTTTCAAATTCAATTATGCAAAAATATATGTATAAAAAATCCCATAAGAAAATTTATTATATTGTATTTAGAATAAAACAATTATTCATTTCTTCCCACACTCATTTATTCAGTTTATTTTTGTTTTATTTCTTTATTATTATTATTATTTATTATTGTGTTTCTTTATTCATTACACATTCACAAGTTATAGAAGTCGAAGATTTATTTCTTGTTACAATTGAGTCAAATTGAGTTTTAACAAATTGAGTGAATGTTAAACATGCGTTGGTTGGTTGCCTGTACTCATTGTTTTGTACTTGTAATTTGGATATTTGTTTTTTGGCAAAAACACCAGCTTAAATTTAGGTCAATAATACAACAATTTCCCCTTAAACGGCAACAAAGAAAGTAACTGCCGACAGATTGATCAAAATGAAAGAACGAACATGTGTGGCACAAAATACTCGTAAAATTTATGGTAAAAATACAAAATCAAAGAAAACCGACATATACATGTGTACTGATTTATTTACTCTTTAAATCTTAAAACATTTCATTGAAGTAGAACACAATTATTGAGCTATGAATTGCTGTTAAAGATGAACGCCCAGTTAAGTCTATTTAATGCCCTAATAAGATAATTAGTTGGTAGTTATACAAAAAACAGGAAGGAAAGTAATCGAACTTATGAACAAAAGGGTCAGTTTAACCTATTTATGATAATGATGATGATAATCAGTAGCGATGGGAAAGCAAAGAAATTATTCAAATTTATATAAAAATAATATAAATATGCATTGATTTGAATTTGGGGCAAATACATGTGTAAATCAAAATCAAATGATATAGTGAGCAGACCAGCAAGACTGTATTGAATCGGTACAGAAGCAATTCCTTCTTATTGCACTTCGGCGCTTAAATTGGAACCCTAGTGTACGTTTGCCTTCTTTCTCAAGCAGGCTACTTCTTATAGATCTTTCTTCGTTGAGTAATCGCCGAATTTCTTTAGGAATAAGCTTTCTTCATAAATTTATTACTGGTATTGTTGAATCGCCGGGGCTTTTGATTCAACCTAGTTTCTGTGTCCCTAGTCGTACTACTAGGAATTTTTGTTCCTATTGCTCTAGATAGGTCCACAACTAACTTTGCCTCACACGATCCATTTCGTGTTTTATGTGATAATTGTAACAAAATTTACCACATCCTTTCTCCTGAGATTTCGCCCACCACTATCAGCGCTCTGGTTTTGCAACACCTACGATTCTCCTTCCACCGTGACTGAATCTGGACGTACAATTTTGAATGGGGTGTCTAATGTCTGTCTCTGACCACACATG
This sequence comes from Amiota communis, assembly GCA_037043315.1. Taxonomy (NCBI): domain Eukaryota; kingdom Metazoa; phylum Arthropoda; class Insecta; order Diptera; family Drosophilidae; genus Amiota; species Amiota communis. The sequence goes on along the minus strand of JBAMAV010001191.1, from coordinate 1,786,238 downwards.
GCTGTGAGTAGGGGCATAGCTATGAATTTAGTAAATAAATTTCCGTGTCAGAGACAGATTTATTGTCTTTTTGCTTAATTAGTTCTTAAGCTTTATTTTAATTATTTTTAATGTACTCTTTTGTTGACAGTATTTTGTCATAAATAAAAAAGAAAATAGTTTGAGATCATCTCAGGAAGGATATTAGTAGTTAGGCAGTAAACTTAAAACTTTATCAAAGAAATGATATTAAAGAACTTATACACAGTCCATCCTCCATAACTTTAACCAAATCGTAGAGTTCAGAGCGAAAATTCTATGCCTCCACAACTCGAAGTCTTTGTTGGTTGAACTTATTTTGTATATTATAGAGTCATGAAAGTTCGACATGGAAGTTCCACAGTGAAGATTCTCTTCTAAAACTTTTACAGAAATTAATGTTTTTATATGGAGACTTGCTTCTAAGAAGTTGGTTTGCTTATTTGTTTTTGACATTCTTAGTTCACTTTATTTCATGAACTACTTATATAAGTATATGTTACATATGTCATGAAAGAGAAATGTGAGTAAGTACATTCATCAAACCCCGACGAGCAATGGGAAGCAAAACAATCAATTTGTTAAATAACAATCTACGTGGTTAACTGTATTGCCTTCAATTAAAAGAATGGAACATCAGAGAATTGAGAAATTGTGTAAAAACCAAGTCATAAAAATGTATACTAACAAAGGCAAATGTGAATCTTTGTTAATTATTTCCACTTTAGTCATCATTGTCATTATTTCATTAATCTTTGCAAGAAAGAAAAATATCTTAATCAATTAAATTACTCATTCAAAATGCAATTAATACTGTAAAACCTCAAAACTTGAAAATGATTAAAGCAAAATTACTCATTGATTGAATTGTTTCTTATCAGATTTATAATAAAAAGAAAAGAATAAAATAATTAAAAATTAAATGAGAAACAGATACATTTGAATGGCATTTAATTAAGCTTAAAGACGCCAATTCAAAAGTTTACTCATTTCCGATTTTATTTTATTTTATTTTTTATTCCAATTTATTATATTTTTTTTTTTTTTATAAATTTATTGTTTTTAAAATTATTTAAGAAGTTAGAGGAACAAGCTATGCGGAGCAGCTGTTTCTCACCAAAACAAGTTGTTCAATTTATTTCTTAAGATTTCTACATTTCTCTGGCTTTCTTCATTCGATTCAAATAAGAAAATATTTCTTTGACATTGATTTGTTGGAGTATGAATTCAAAAAAAAAAATTGAATAAAAAACACTAAAGAAAAATTCCAACAAAAATTCACTAATTCAAAACCGAAACGATTGCAAGTGGAGATCATATGAATTCAATAATTATATCAATTGGTTCATAATGATAATTGAAAATTAATAAGTTAATTTGATTATAACGATTGTTATAAATAACAATAATACAAAATAAAGTTGCATTCAATAAACCAAATCAAATCAAATCAAACTGGACAACAACAAAAAGACACCAACGCATTTTCTTATATTTTTTTTAGGTTGCTGATCATTGACTTGTTGAAACTATCTGACCAAGTAACCAATTCAACTAACCAATTCATCCATTTGTCTATTGATTCGTCATAGTATTAAATTTATTTCATTTCATCACAAATTGATTTCGTTTCAGTTTAGTTTTGCTTTACTACTATAATTGTAATGAAACACAATTTTTGGCACTTGAATCTTTTTCTTTTCGTTTCTTTCTGTTTTTTTGTTATCACTTTTAGATGCCTTGACCGGCTTTTTTGACAACAACACACACACAGACACATAGTTTACCGTTTTGTTGCATATTGCCGCAAGCCACAAAAGCAAGCATAATTTAGGCTTTATTATTATTTTGTATTTAATCAAAATGTAGTTCAAACTGAAACTAACACATTTGTATTCATTTCAGGCAAACAAATTTATTGGCAAACAATCAAAAGTGATCATCACTAAATGGTGAGTAGTGATAGTTACAATGGAAATGTCTGTCACTATTTAATGGACTAAATTAAATGGTTAATACAGGTGAATGTAATAAAGTTTGAAACTTGAATAAGTAGGCAATGATTTGTGTTACAGATAGGTCAAGTGCTTCAGATCCTGATGATTAAAGGGGAAATTGCCATAAACATACAGAATAAAGAACTTTGCAGAGGTTTGTGGTCATCCTTTTGAGATGTCTAGATGTTAGTGCTATACTATCAATTTACTACTCATGATATATGTCTCCCTTAGAACTGATTGTAAATTTCAAAGAAATAATAATAAAAAAGAGTAATTAATGTCTAATATTGGCTTTTTAATATACCCAGTCTTATACTAATATGTCTCCTTTTGTTTTAGAACTTGTTTATAGAAGTAAACTTTCTATCACACAATTAAATTCTTGCTTTTTTTAGGGTTTCGTACCCAAAGGGTGCTAACTAAGCTTTGGCCGTCCGTCCGTCCGTCAGACTCCTGCTGTATCTCATGAACCGTAATAGGTAGACAGTTGAAATTTTCACAGAATGTGTATTTCTATTGTCATAATAACAACAAATAATAAAACTAAAATAAAGTTAAAAATTTAAAGGGGTCCCCATACAAGAAACTTTTAACATCTTTGATTTCAGTAGAATGAAATTTGATATTGGCATCATCAATGGTAGTGGTAGTGTGTAAGACTCAGACACTTGAGTGAGCGAGCTCAAATCTCAGCGGTAGCGGCTTGTACGATGGTATGGAACCCTCCGTGTGCGAGTCCGACTCATACTTGGCTGATTTTTATTCATTACTCATTGAATTTTTATTAAGATCTGATTTGAATTTATAGTTGATTATGGATAATGTGTCAATAAGATTGAAATTGTAGAGTTGATTTACTCGTTTGATGATTGAAACTAAAACTAACATTAAAAGGATATTATCACAATTGATTTAGTTTTATAGACAAATCACACACACATCAAAATGAATTATTCTAGTATTTTTGCAATCCATCTAAGGAAAAGAAGAAATAAATTCAGTATTTATTGTATGAATTGCATTAATTTTTTCTCTCTTGAAAATCATCATTAAAAAAAAATAATCCAATCCCAATAAGAACATTTTATTTGAAATGTCGTGATAAAACGACAAAAACTTGTCGCCAATTGAAGATGAATGTTGCATGATGCATGGTGGATTCATGTCTTCTCTTATTATAAAGAAGTATCTATGCCTTCTGTCTGCTGTTCTAGATCACATAATAGTGTGTCACACATCATCATGAGTGTGAATGAGTTTTGAGTTTCATCTCTACGCTTATCTTTTACTATTGCAAAGATTTTTCTTTGGCGGCTTTTTGTTTTGTGTTTTTTGTTTTCATCAAACATGATTTGAAACGACTTTTTCTTTCTTTTAACACTTTCTACGCATATACATAGAAGAAGAAAAGTAACCAACCAACTAACAAACAAACAAGAATATCAACAACAACAAATAATAATAACAATAATAACTAAATAAAGAAAGAAAGGTGTTTAAAGCAAAAGTATTTTTTTTTTGTATTTTGAAGTATTTAAAAAAACATCATTATTGAACTCAAAAGTTCTTTCTTTAGTTTATTTCTTTCTATCTTTTGTTTGTTTGTTTTTGCTTTTGTTTTCTTTGGCTCATCGTTTTTTCCTTTAGTTTTTCATTTTGTCAAACAAACTAGTTTTTTTTTTTTTTTTGCTTTTAAACAAAATTTAGTTCGAGACAATGCATTTGGGTTAGAGAAATCTGCGATGGTCCCTTGTCTTCTAAGCATATACAATAGTATAAACAACTTGAGATCAAATCAATAGTGTGACAATTATCATATTTTGAACTCATCATCATGGTTTGATATGATATCATTAGAATATTAAATTGTAGATGATAAGTTGCTTATGCTTATGCATTTGACCTTGAGTTGATGATTTTCTTTTGTAATGAAAATTTTGAAATTTAATTTTTCTTTTTTTTTTTTTTTTGGATCTTCTTTTTTTCTTTTATATACCATAATATCTTTGTAAGTTGTTTATTTGCCGATTTGTTTTGTTTTTGTGCCTAGTCACGCACGTGTCATGGATGTTGTGCAAAATCACTCTAAAGACTTCAACCAACCAACTACCAAAGCAACCTAAACCGATTTTCTCAATTAAACTTGATATAACAAAAGCCCAGCAAGATACACAATACACACAAGTTACAATAAGTGTGTGTGTGCGTGGAGATTCGATCCCAGTGAACAATAGATAGATGAATGTTTTTTTTTTTTTTTTTGTATTATAATTCAACCAAATTTCTAAAGATGAGACTTAAACTGCGTGTTTAACTACGCAAAAATAATAAATTTCAAGGTATTTTATTTATTTCTATATTTTCTTTTATGTTTTATTCATCAACAATATCACAAAAAAAAATATACAAAAATTTGATCCATCATAGCGCTCAACGATAAATTTTTATGGTGAAGATGTTAGAAATATAAATTGTTAAATATTCAAGAAGGAAGATGATGGTGACAAGAGTCTCCTTCCCAATGAAATCTGTAATTGTTTTTCCTCAGGTTGCTAATTTATATAGAAGATAATTCAGATTGAGCATCATAAATAGACACTCTCATTGATTCCTCATTGATTATAATTATAATTATCAACGTTTGAATAGTGAAAATTTGTATTGGAAATAATTTTATTTCATAAAGAAAATAGATCATTTGAAATTATAATTTGATATTTCTCAGAATTTTGAATAAACATATTTTAATTGAGTTCTCATAGTTTATCTGCCTTTTTCTTTGTTTACTGTAAAACTCTCATTTGTGAACATTATTTTCATTATATTCTTAGTCATTTTATTTTGAAGAATAAATGAATCAATCGACCTCGACTTGAAAATGGATTGTCAGTCAATTTATTTGATTTGTTATGCCTGCTTAGCTTATTTCATTTCATTCATTCATTCATTTGAAAGAATTGTCAAACATTCTAACAATAAAAAGAAATACAACACACAATTTTCAATTACCAAATACTATATATACTATGTATATTTCATCCACTTAAGAACCAATTAGTTGGCTATAGATAAATTTACGTTTATATTAAATAGAACTTTATGGCAAATAGAACATTTTCTTTATAAAGAATAAGCAATCAAACTAAATACAATAATTTTATAGCAATAAAATCAACAGCTTAATGAGCAGCATTTGTTCTTTATATGGAAAAGTAGAAGAAATTTATTAAACACAAAATTTACATAATTTCCATATAGAATTAGATAAACAGATAGACAAACAAAAGAAAGTCGATAACTAAATGAAATTTATGTAATATTAAATGATGTTTTTTCTTTAAAAATATTTGCATAAAATTAGCAAAAATCAAATTAAATATTTAAGAATTTTCAATAACAAAAAAAAAACAAAACCGGTAATCAGCAGCAGTTAAAATAAATTCAATAATCATCAGCCAAAAAAATAAAGAAAGAAAAACTTATCGTTATCGAAGTTTACAACGCAAAAATACAAATGACAGATAGATGGACAGACAGACACAAGCAAACAGTTAACAAATAAATAAACAAATAAACATAAATAAAGATTCTTTTTCTATGAACTTATGAAGTCAGCCAGCATCATTTTTAAAAATAAATATATTTAACAACGGCGCAAAAAATAAACATACTACATAGAACGGAACCTTATAGTAAATTGATGATTAGCTGAACTAAGATATTAATTAAATTTATATTTTTTTCATTTTAAAATTATTTTTTAAATAGACAAACTCAACATTAATGAAGATAATGAATGAAGACAAAACAAAAAAAATAAAACAAACTTCAGTTAAAAAAAAAAAGATGACAAAAGCGCCTAAAGAAAGCAGAAGTTAAAGACAAACAAAGAAAATTTCAGTTGGGATTAAATTTAATTTGAAATTTGCATAAAAAGTGAAATAGAATTTCATAGAATTATTATTAGTATTTCTTTTAGTAATGAAGTAGTATAACAATAATTTATATGTTGATATTATTTATGGTTTTGTTGAGATCATTTTGAAACCATTCTCTGCATGTTGTCATTTTATTTCTGATAGAATTTTATTCTCATAAACCTTCGAGAAGTTTCAGGAAACCAAAACATGCCAAATAGTCTCTTAGTTGTTGAAGTAATTATCATTTAATTTATACACGCTCTTCTTATCACATATGCGGTCATGTGAAGCGCCTTTTTGATCAATGCCACATCTTCAAATTATCAGAAATGACCACTTTCCTAAATCCATAACATCATCACCGCTTATTACTGATTCAAAAGCCAATTTCTTGTTATTCCTAAACACTTGTGACCTCTTTACATTCAATCTAATATTGTAATAATTGCTTAGAGTTGAAGTTGATCGGCGAAAATCCTCCAGCTATACCCTCCCCGCAGGTGCAGACTGGGCAATGGGTACCATCGTTTGAAGTGTTGCTAGGTCTGCCTGATTTACAGCAATGCAATACAATGGTGGTGCCTAGCCAAGACCGTTGAACGAACTTCCCTGTATCTTCTCGGAGGATAACTTCACATGTTACCCCAAGGAGAGATAGGGGAGCTAGTACAAAGGTCATTGTTAAGAGGTTCCTGGCAGTAGGAATAAAATGCTAGGGGTAGGGACCCCCGATTAAAAAACTCATATGGAGAGCAAAAATGATGATACACGAACTGGGATATCAGTTCAAACGTCGGTGGGAGAATTGACTGCTACCACCGGCGAGCACGTGGAGTTTACGAACAGTGTCACCAGTGGCCAAACCTCCACTGTAAAGGGAGCAGATTGTAGTGGTTGTAATATTACTGCTAAAACAAAGACACAAAAGGGGTTAGCCATCAGGAGTACTGCAGAACCTAAACCTTAGAGTCGAAGTTTAGTATTATTTTTATTTGTAAAATGTATTCTTTATAATTTTAATCAATTTAATTCTTATATTTTGCAGGGGTTAATATTTGCTCATATATATATGTTTAGTTAACAATTCATAATTGCGTCTTCTTCTGTCTAAAATCATTTGAGAAATCCACTTTTAATTGTTATGTTAATGTAAAATAAAAGATATAAGATATAAGTATTGTAATTTGATTTGAAAAGGAAATCAAAATCAGTCGTGTCTTTCTTTGATTTTCTTTAAATAAAGCAACGAAGCGCGTAAAATAAATCAAAAAATAAAAAGAAAACACAAAAATTACAGAACAAAAGCTTGCAAACATATAAATACAATATCATAGAAACAAAGCTTCAACAGAAAGTCTAAACATAAGTCCAAACTACAAGCTCAAGTCATGGCCAACAGTCAACAACCTTGGCCCAATCAAGATGACTCTTTATGATGATAATCATAATCATAATGATGATGTTGATGATGTTATTAAAAGTTGAGTGACTTTTTTTTACATTTTTGCTTTCTTTCCTTTCATTCTTTTATTTTTTGTATTTTTTAGAATACTAAACATTAAAAATTTCAAAGAAATTCATAAATTCAAAATTAAATATTAAATATATTTTTTTTATATATAAAATAATAAATTTGAAAGAAATTTCTTCCTTGTAGCTTAGAAGTTCAATAAACTTTTCTAAGGTAAGAATATATAAATATTACGCATACGCCACCCTTTGAGACTGTTCGTATTATCTAGAAAATATTTTATCTATCAAAAAAACAAAAGATTTTATTTGGGAAGATTTTTGCAGTAACAAAAAAGAGTGTAAAATATACAGAAAAAGCCTTTTATCTATTTGAAAGTTACACGCATACTTAATAGTTTTACATAAGCACATAAGCATCAAAAGAACATGACTTTCCAATCAAATAACAAAAGTATCATCATCAACTTGATAGAAAAATCAGTAAAACTTCTAAAGAATATAAAAACTTTTATAATATAAGTATATTTTTATGCTCAAAGCTTGAAAATCAAAATCTATTAATTTTTATTATTTTCTATAAATTTCCATAATTTTTTTCATATTGTTTTTCTCCCATTTTTCAATGGGAAACCGCAGGTGTTTTCATTGCTGGTTCACTGCAAAAAGCACATGAACTTGAATATGCACATTTAAATCAAGCATGACTTTGACCTTCCAAATAGGAGATGAGTTGTGATGAGATGAGCTAATACAGTAGTAGCTCATTAAACTAGACATAGGTAGACAACATTTTTGATTCAAAATATAAACAAAAAACACTAACATCAAATCAAATTTGAACAACCTCAACTGTCATCTCTAAACTGACTATATAGTCAGTCGACGTCTTCAATCGATCGATGGTCATTATTCCAACCAAATGTGGCATAGACAAAGCCACGAGTAGATTTACCAATAAGTAAATAGTTTTTTAATTAAATGCACACAGCTGCTCAGTGCTCGATACTCAATGCTCGGTGCTTAGGCAAATGTAAATTTTTCAAAAATAAATAATAAAAACATGCTAGAGAAAAAAAAAGTGTACTGTCAAAAAAGGTTAGTGCAAAAAGAAAACAAGCCTTATGGCTTATAACAGTCGATTGAACCATGAAAAAATTAGCCAAAATGTAACTAAAGACAAGCTGTGATATAAAGGAAAATAAGAGTATTGAAAAGCATCATTCATTCAAAGTAAATTGCAACATTTTGTTTTAACATCTAAAAATGGACTAAAAAGTTTTCAAAAATGTTAGAAAACACTGAAAGTTGCCATGTAAAGGAAAATAATTCAAAAAAGGACGAAAAGAAGCATCAAATTTAAAGTAAATTGTGGCACTTGGTATTGACATCTTAAATTTGGAATTTAAGGGAAATAAAATGATTGAAAAAATTCAGAAAACTATAACTGAACCATGTAATGGTTTCAAGAAGACTCTCTCTCTCTCTCTCTGTATTCTTCAATTTCGATATATTATTCCATCATTTGTATGAGCATATTAAATATATTTAAATTAATGAACAAAAATGTATAAACAAATCCAACTAAAGCCAAGCAAGTTATATAAAGAATTATAGTAAATAAAATGATCAAGTAAACCTCTTTCAGCAAAGTTAATTGTGGCATTTTACACAAGTATCTAAGATTGGAATAAACCCTTGAAAGATTGCAAAGATTGAAACAAAAATGTGACTAAAGCCAAGCTATCACAGGGAAAGAGAATGCAGAGAATTACTGCTTAATTATTTGTTAGACTATCTTAAATTTGGAAACAGAATAACATTAATTGATTTAATAAATTTCTAACATTTATTCAAATCTTCACATCTTTCCTTGCTAACAAGATCGAATGTTGTTTGTGCCGAGAACTTGGTCACTTATCACTTTATGTTTTTAATGGAACATATGCACTGAAATTTTCTTCACAGATGTTAACACAACAATATCAACAACCACATAAGCCAATGCAAAAATTCAACCAGACTTGACCAGGCAGGCAGGCAAGGCATCATAGCGGATACACAGAGTTACTTGTTTACCCGCAGGATATACCAATATACTGAAGTATGAGACTCTTTGCTATATGTTGCTGTTGTTGTTGTTTATGACTCTGTCTGTCTGTCTGTTAGTCTGTCTAACGGTATATATGGTATGGTATATCTGTCGCATGTGTGTATAGTATTTGTACTCAGTCTGTATTCGGTTTTTTTTTTGTTTGCTCATCAATAAATCTGCTTTTAGTTGGCAAATTTTTGTTTTTGTTTGTGTTTTTTTTTTCTGTTTTTGTTCACTCCAATTTTGTTGGACACTTTTTTCGTGTGGCATTTCGAAAGTCTATTGGTTTTGACCATAAAAACGAAATGTGGCAAATATAAAGGGGGTGATGGAGGAAAAGTACTAAAAATCCTCAATAAATCACACAAGAAAAACAAATATACAAAAATATATTGCAAAAATAACAAATAACAAAAAAAAGAAAAATAAAAACTATAGTGTAAGAGCAAAAGAAAATATCATATAAACAGACGAGACAAGACAAGACAAGAGGAATAAAATATTAAAATAGAAGAATACGATTATTGAGACTAGACTGAATGAAACAGAGTGGGTAGAGACTAGTGTCTAGTCTAACTGGCCTTAGAACACTTTTACGCATGCAGGACCATACAAAAATTCAAAGTTAAAACTAAAAACGTGAAGTTCACCACCCCAAAAAATAGGCAGCACCTGCTGTAGCATGTTGGGCTTCATGCCAATTGGTAAACGCCAAATCACATTTTAGTGGTTTGTTACTAAAACATTTACAATAACAACAGAAACAGAAAGACAATTGGACAAAAATACTTCTATAGATAAATATTGTATGTATGGTCATACATATTGCGACAGATACAATACAATAGTTACTGTTCCCTAGAATCTTCTCCATGTTTCTGTTTTTGTTGGGTGGACATGTTTTTAAGGACATTTGACATCATGTTAAATTAACAACAATAAATAATTCACATGCTGCAGCAAACTGACATAAAAATCTTTTCTTACTTTTTGTTGTCATTTATTGTACAAATTTGCAACATTTGTTGTTGAAAGTAACATAAAATATGCAACATTTGGTTGTGATCTTTTAGTAATTCATAGTACAATAATAATAATAAGTCTCGTCGCTCCATAAAAATTTAACTTTAAGTTTTTGGCTACCAAGTCACGCATAAATACTAATTAACTCAAACCTACTAAATTAGTTGGTTTTTCTTTTAAAGTAAAAGCACAAGAACTGTTTTCATAAATTACAAATTAAATGAAAAAGCCATGAACTTTGTTTAAGTTTGAGTAAGTACTTTTGTGTGTGTGTGTAATAAATAGTAGTAGATAGAAAGACTTTCATGTTGTTGCTACTGCTGTTGTTGTTGTTTACCATTAAAATAGCAAAAGGACCAAAAAGGCAAAAGCCAAGCACTCATTTCATTTGGTAGGCAAAGCACCAACGTTGGAAACCTTGCCAAGTCTAGTCGAGATGACTGACTTTTTTTATTCTAATAAAGTTTAGAAATACTATGTGAGGCTCGTCGTTTGCTTTCAGTCTCTCACTGTTGGTTAGTCAGTCATTTAGTTAGTTAGTCGTTTTGCCAGCCTCATTTGACTCACTCATTCTTAGATTTTGCAAAAACTCAGACTCGCACGCACACCTTTGAAATGCTTTTTCCAATTTAAAATATGGCAACATTTATATTTTCTTTTTGTTTCCCAAAGAGTTTTTCTTCTTTTCTTCATCACCTCTCTTTTTCTGTGTGTGTTTTGTTTGCAATTGTTGTCGTTGTTGTTGTTGATATTATTGCCTTAGTAAGTCAGTTGCCACTGTTCACTGTTCAGTTCTTTGGGTTTTTTTTTTTCTTTTCATCTACTAGTAAGTGTGAGATGACTGAGTTGAGTGTAATTTCAAACGAAGTAGAAAATATGAATGAATCGAATGAATGAATCTGCGAGCACATAGCACACACAGATACACAAATGCACACTAGCATTTACATTCACATACAAATAAATGCACTTTTTATGTAATGTTTTTTTATTCTGTTTTTCATTTTTTCCATTTTTTTTTTTTTCATTTATGAATGAAATCAAAGTTGTGAACGTTTATTTTACATTTAAAATAAAGTCACTCACTCATCCAACTCAACTCATTCACATTAAAGATAAACAAATATTTAATAGCTGAAAGTGATTTTATATGTGCTTTAATTGCTTTATAAAAAATTAATTGATTGATTTTTTTTTTTTGCAAATTAATTAATTCAGGTTGGTTTTTGTTTTTTATAAAATTATTTATCATGCAAATAATTTTGAATAATCTGAGAAAAGAAAATTTGAGATGAAAATGAATAGAATATTTTTTTTTAAATAAATTAATTAAATTATTGATTTTATTATTTTTTTAAACAATTAATTCTGTTGAAATAATAAAAAATCTTTCGCCATATTTTTGTATGTTTTTATTACACTTATTGTAAATAAATTAAATTTCCAATAGGGGAAAAATCATCATTAAATTCATCAAAAGTAATTAACTAAGATTTCTTTCTACAATATATAAAAATTCCAGATGATGTATGTGTGACACCATTAAGTTAAATAATCATTTGAATTATTGTTAAGTAATTATTTATTAAGTTAGATAAGAAAAAAAAGACGGAAAAGCTAAACAAATTATTGATATTGTTGACTAAGCTTAATAATAAAAAAAATGTTGTGTGTTGTTAGTTGAATTGAGTTTTGTCTATGAGGATAAAAAGGGATTAGAAAAGTTATAAGTATAAAATTTTAATTATAAACCAATTAAAAAATAAAAAACAAAAGAAATTTAGATGCGTAAATTTGTATATTTTATTTATTTTTCTTAAAGGAACACATCTCTAAATTTTTTAAATATTTTTTATTAATTTTTATAGGACTGACCTAAAGAACAATAAGTAAATTTGCTGTAAGTTTTGAAGTGAGAGAGATGGGTATATCATTTCACAATTTAGGACTCCCTGAATATGTAAATGTAACTTGTTCCACTAATATATACCCACTAGAATCAAGCTAGGGCCTACACACTTGTTTTTTAGGAAAGAAAAGTACTAAGAAATATTTTCTATCAATTTAATATTAAAAATTTGTATTAATTTTAAAAATTATTTAAAAAATAAATAAATTTAAAAATATTCATTTTTTTTGGTATAAAATTTAATAAAAATTTTTATATTTTTTAATTTATTTAAAATATTTTTTTTTTAATTAATTTTTTTATTTTTTTAAATATTTCATTTATTATTATTTTTAATTTATTTTAAATTTTTATTTTTATTCTTTAAATTAAATTTTATTATTTTATTTCATTCAATTGATTAGCTTTTTAAAAAATGTTATATTATTTTTTAATTACAGGACTCGAGACCTTCCTAATCTATACAATTTTCAAACGTGGTCTCTTGTATTTTTTTTTTTTTTTTTTTTGTTAAATTAAAAATTATCCTTAACAGGAAACTCACCTTTCTTCTTTAAAGCACAAATTATATCTCCTTGTTCACAAATTCTTTTGTTGTTGTTCGTTATTTTGATTTTCGAAAATTCCAATTTGATTCTTTTTTGTGTTTTCCAAAGAAAACTTCACTTCAAAATGCTTTGTTTGTTCTCAAAATAGGCAAAATGATAATATTTTAACACTTGTAAAAAACACACAAAATTGCACTTTGGGTCATTTGTCAAATTAAATATTTTTTGCAAATTATAATATTCCTTTTCTTTTGTTTTTTTGTTAAATTTAAATTTTATTAATCCAAGTTGCGAACGTTTAATCCTTTAGTGTGTAGAGAATTTTCTATTTCAATTTTTTAAGCACAAAACACTTTTTCTTTAATTCTTAAAAATTAAATACACTTTATCTGTTATTGGCAGTTTCTTCTTTCTTTTCTTGTAGCACAGATTTTGATTTCAAAAAAGTTAAATTCGTTTTTCGAAAAAAAATCTGATTAAATGTTCTTTCTTATCTTAGTTGAGACGACTAAGATTGACTGATGATATTGATGATGTTTAAGACCAATTGTGGTGTCAATTGGATCCAAATACTATACTATACTATACTGTTGGTTAAGTTAGTTAGTTCGTTGTTAGTCGGTTGGTAGTTGGTGTTGCTGCTATTGTTGTTGGTGTATTCTGGTATTTGGTGGCACCACCAGAAGAAGATACAACCGCTTCATATAATTCAAAAAGACTCGCAGCCAATAGCTATTCAACGCTTATTTATATAGCCTCCGATGAACAACGGTCGCAGTAGCGACGACTACGTTAACAGCAGCAGCAACAGCAACAGCAGCAGTAAAGCAGCAGCGGTAGTGGTGCTTTGGAGAAAAGCGCGACAATGCTTAAAGTCAGCAGCGCTGTCAACAACGAACTTGGAACACGACACGAACGAACATCACCACCAAGTAAATAAAATCAAACGAACAAACAAGCAAACGAACCACCAACAACAACAAGAAGCATCGAACCAAATCAAATCAAACGAATGAGCAACGAAACGAACAGCAAACAGCAGCCGAGACTGAGAGCATTAAAACGCTCATCAAAGAACTTTAACACTCACACAGATACACCACACTCACATATCGCAGAGAAACCAAAACCAAAGACGTCGCAGTCACTGCCAGCGGCTAAGTCTGTGAGACCTACAACTCTTAGTACTTCAACTTCTGTAGTACTAGTAGAAACACTCATCTCAATAAGATCTACACACTATTATGTATCTCATCATTTGTGGTCAATCAAATTGAACAGTTGAACTTTATACACTTAATGAGTAATACTTAAAAGTATCTTGCAAATGTAAAATGTACAATGAGAATAATAAAATTTACGCGTAAATGGAATTTTATGACGTATGTACATATTTACTTAAAAAAAAAATCCCAGAATTTTGTATCTGCTTACAAGGTGAAAAGATTATACAAATTTCAAAGCAGCATCTTTTAAAAAGGCGGTACATGAAATTCCTAGTCAATGAACACTTAGCAAGTTGGCATGACTTTTTGTCATTGCTCGTGGTCAAGTTGAAGAACAAACGCAGACAGCGCAGTTGACGTTAGTCAATCACAAAAACAAAGAGAGAGTAAAAGAGAGTAAGAGCGCGCGCAAAAATTTATTGTATTTAGCCGGCATTTTGTTTGTTTGAAGTTCAGATGTTCGTTTGTTCGTTTGGTCGCTCATTTGGATTTGGTCTTCTTCACAAGTTCGTTCCTAAGTTTGTACTCTGAGAGAGTACAAAGTTTACCATCAAACTTATTCTGAGACTCTCTTCGGTCTTGGTCTCAACAAAGCCCAGTCTTTTCTATCCATGAAACAACAGAAAAACAACACACAATAAACTTTGGTCAATCGTGTTGCTGGTTGTGCTGGTGGTGCTGATGTTGCTGTGTTGCTGATGTTGCTTTGTTCTACAAGAACAACAACACCAAAAGCTTGTTTGTTGTTCGTTCTTATGTCGGTCGGTCGGTTGGCCGGCCGTTTAGTTAGTTGAATCGTTGGTTGGTTCGTTGCTTAGTCGGTTGGTTGGTTGGTTGGTGCGTGTCTTCGTGAGAACTTTGGTCATGTTCAAGTTCTTGGCCATAATGACTCTTTTTTTTGGCTTGGTTTGGTCCAAAGACAGTCAAACAGCAACCAACAACGACGGCGACAATGAATAAGAAGAAAAGCAACAGCAAACTTAACTCTTACTAAAGTACAAGAAGTTGTATTGCTATGGGACAGCGGTTCTTCAATTGTGATGATGACGCCATAATGTTCTAAAAACACATTTCAAAAATTCTTATTTTGTACCCATTGTTATATATAGTCCCAGAGATCATTCCGAAGCTGGAACCTTTGTACTGTCTTATAAAAAGCTTATTTGCAGAAAGTAGTTGCCCGGATTTGGGCATCATTAACATCATCATAATATAACATAAGGAGAATACAGGATCCAATTTGTAAGCCGGATCACGGATGGCCCCTGGTTTGTCCGCAACACTAAAGAACTAAATCTTATATCTACATATATTCTACCTAAAATTCTTAAAATTCTTCACGAAAATTGTCTGAAACAAAATAAATCAACAAAAAAGATGCGTTTGGTTTCAGTAAACACTGCAATAGGGGTCTATATGGGTGTCCACTTTCTAGCATGTGAGATTATTAATATTTAAGAATTGTATATAATCTTCAGTATTGGGACAACATTGGTTCAAGAACCCCTGCTATAGGATTTTTTCGCATGGTATTGGCACGACGCTTGTTGTTTTATGTGCTTGCAATGTTTGCCTTGGTAAAATACTAATGATGTTCGTTCTTCTCATCACCATGATCACCAATGCTCAACACTCTTTCTCTCTGCTAACCATCATTATTTGTAAAGATAGTCATGATGATCGTGATGATGATTGTGATGAAGATCGTGTCTTCTTCGTGTGCGTTTTGCAACGTAACTCATCATGATGACGACAACTAAGCTTAAGGCCGACCGAGTCAGTTCGTCAAAGTCAGAAGCAACCAAAGATCTATCTATCTATCTTTCTTGTTCTCTCCCTTTTTCCTTCCTTCTTTCTTTCATTCATTCATTTATTCTTTCTTCCTTTCTTGCCTTCTTTTATTTTATTTAGTTTTGCAGCATAAAGCACTTAACTGAGAGTCTAAACTTAGCTGCGCGCATCATGTTGACTTGATGTTTGCTTACAAACAGGTGTAACCCATTGTACTTACAAACATATACTACTACATATGCAACTTTATGAGTATCTATGTGTTAGTGTTTGTGTATGTAAGTAACATATGCATCTGTGTGTTTGTGATGTAAATTTTATCCCTATGACGATGACGATGACGATGATGATGATGATGAGGAGAGTGTGAACTAAGCGTACGCTTTTCTGATTAGATTTACGCATAATTTTTACACGCACATAATTCACTCGCACTTCTTGCACTTCTCTGCTCAGCTCATCTCAGTTCTGATCAATCTTTAACATTTCTTTCGTAGTTGATCCACTACACATGCCGCGCATAACAATTTTTGAACCGGTTTTATTTTTTAGTTATATTTGACTGTTTACAGATCTGTCTCTTGTCTTCCTTTCCTCAATTGTGTTTGTGTTTGTCTTTTGGTTGATTTTTTGCCTTTTTGTTTGTTTGTTGACCTTTCCTCTAAACCATAATTAAACATCATCAACAGCAGCAGCAGCAACCACCGCCTTTATTAACTTGGCTTTAACTCTGTTTTTGTTTCTTAAATTTTTTTTGTCCCAACTTTTTTTATTGCAAATTTTTTCTTTTATATTTCAAGAAATTCTTAATTCTTTCTTTTTTATATTTATTTTATTTTTGTATGTTTTTTTTTTTTTAATTATTTTATGCTATTTCTTTTGTTTATTTGTTTGTTCTTTTTGTTTTTAATTAAATTAATAGCATTAAACAAGCTGCGGCTGCGTCTGCGTCCTCACACTTCAAAGTAACTTACACACGAAATTTTGCTTACGAAAGTTTTGCTTAAGAAGTCTTACGAACTCAGTGTTACCAAGAGAATTGAAGTATCTACAACCAACACGTTACGCGCACGTTTCTTTAATGAACTGAACATTTCCGTTGTTGCAACATTTTACCAACATCCAGCAGCCAGCAAGCATCCTTTGGTCCTTTGTCGGTTTATTGTTAGCTTCAGCTTCTGCAACATCATCATCATCATCAACAGCTTTAGCATCACAAGTTGCTATAGTAGTATTGTAGTTGCTTGGTGGATGCTGCATTGCGCAGGCCTACAGCAAACATTTGAGCGAGCACGAGCAGCAATAGAATTGCACATTCTTTACTCATTCATCATTTGTTCATTCATTTACTCACTCACTCACTTACTCACTTATTTTACTCTCTCTCAATCCCCGTGTCACACACTCATCTTCAACTGCATCCTGCTGCCTGCCTGCTTGCCGGCGTATAACACGCGCCGTTTCACTTTGTGATGCCGTTCATTCTTGTCAATGTTGCTGCTGCTTGCTACGTGTTGCCGGCAAATTTCTCTGTTCACATTTATTTTCTTTTTTTCTTTAATTTCTCTCTCTTTTCTTTTTTTTCTGTTACCATTTTATTGTTTTTTATTGTTGTATTCATTCGTTTGGATTTTGTGAATTACTTTTGACATTTTACTACGTTTTGTTTTACACTCTCCTCTGTCCCTTCCACTACTCCTTCTTATGTTCTTTCTTCTTTATTTTTTGGTGCTTTTTTGTTTGTAATTTTATGGCAACAATTGGTGCGAAAATGCCGGACATGCCTTTGGGTTGATTGTGGGAGGATTTGTGTGGGCATAGACACATAGATTCGGTTGGATTGGGCTGAGATGAGTTGTCCAGGCTCGCTGAACTTAAAGCAACCAACTACCAACTTTGCATTTGTTTACACGATGAGTCCTTGTGATTGTGTGTGTTTGTCTTTGTATGTTTGTGCCTTTGGATGAATGTTTAAATTTGTTGTAAATTTGTTGAAATTAAGCAAACAGTAATAGGTTTGTTGGAAAAGGGTTTAAATGGTTAGAATGTTGTAGAAGAAAGAAAATAATCATAGAACAAGGTAGAACATTAACTTTTGTTCAACTTCTTTCACACCTTAGTTGATGAACATAACACGATTTCAGCATGAAGACGACCGCTTGCAGTATTCAAGGAACTCAAAATTTCAGATTTATGATGAAAAATTAAAACACAAGTTTGTATAGAAAAAGATAGATTGATATGGCATTATCAATTCTTCCCCGTCACAGTGATCATTTCCACACATATTAAGTTCTTTGTGGGGTCTCTAACGCACGCATATGATATGAACAAATATATTAATAGTCTCTTAAAAATAGAATCATGGAAATATATTTAAATAAAATATTCAGAATCAGAATAAAGAATGATGGAATGAATGATGGAAAGCTAAGCCATTAATTAAGAAATAAATCAAGTCAAATTATTGATTCTGTCAAAATTCAAATATATTCAGATTTTAGCAATTTGTTTACTAAAAGATTCATTCAATTCTGTTAAAGTTTGTCACCATTGTTAAATTTCTTCATAGTGATTTGATCGATTCAAACAAATTTACTGTTTAAACAATGAAATTTAATCAATTTATCAACTTTTGTTTAAATGTAAAAAGACATGATTCTGAATGATTGTTTTATATGTGTGCTGGTTTGCCTAGAAATAGCCATATGGATGGGATAATTTTTAGAGATGGTATGCTCATCATTTCCTTAAAAACATTAAGCCTTCAATATAGGCTTTTATGACTTGAAGAGACAACAAGCAATGAATGACATCTAATCGGTGAAACATTTCTTTTTTAAACAAATCTTAAAGATAATTTTATTGGTATTTGCAGCAGATTAAATTTAATCTTTAATAGATTATTTTACCAAGAAACTGACACACAAACCTACAAAGCTATCGACAGGCAATAGTACATAGATGATTTGATTGACTCATTGCATCACATTAAAGACATTCATCATTAATCAATATTGAGAATATTTATTTATTAACACACATTTCTTAATTGATTAGGTTTTCATGATTAATCAATCCTTCAAATCAGGTCACCCTGTATAACTTTCACACAATTGAGTTGCAGAACTTTTTCCCTATCCTTAGAAAAAGAGTCACGAATATTCACAAATATATCCACGTCTATTTGCCTTTGGGCTCTGGCGACAAACAGGCTACATACTCGTATAACATCCAAAATGCTCAGCGCAACACGAAATTCTTTACAGTGAGGCATGGCAGTCAGTGATTTTATTGTGATGTGACAGGTGTCACATAGCCACAATAGCAACTACAACAATATAACAACAAGAATAACATACTGGACAGGATTGAGTGGGCGGATGGATCACAAGTGATGACTATAAAGAGGAAGTTGACTGCATGCGGCGCCAACATTGACCACGTTTGTTGGTGTTTTAAATCCTTTTTTCGTTGTAGTTGGGCTGCGTTGCTGTTTTTGTTGTAAAAAGCCATGACCAATTAGCCTTGTTAGTTGCCAGAGTGACATATGACAAACCAGGATTTACAGGGGGGTCATCCGGTTGGCTTTTTGTGATATACCGTTATTGTCGTTTGTGTAAAAAAGTGTCACAAGGAAAAAGTTAAACTGCAATTGAAACTGATGGACATGCACGATGAGGATGTCTGACTAGCTCATGCATCTATTTTATCTATGTATATTGTATCTATTGTATATACAAACAATAGTTTGCCATGATGCTGATGATGATGATGAAAGAAGCGGGATGCGCACGCCTGAGTTCAATTGATTTAACTTTTAGCAATACACAAATTGATTTGTACAAATTTTTGTGGCATGAAGTGTGCTCATAAAACATTTGTATGAGCGGAGGGATTAGGTATGCGGCATTGTCTTAGTGATAAAAGTTTCACTATATGTATCATCATCATCATTGTTTCATTGTTATTTTTGTAGCCATAGATATTGGTATTATTATCCTTGTTGTTATCGTCGCCATCCGCAAAGCGCATCAGACTGACCGTAACGAATTTTGTCTGCTCTTGATATGCGTTGCTATATTAAAGTGTATTTCTTGTTTGTATTGTATCTTTAACTATGTATCTGTTATCTTCTACTCAAGTCAACTTATTTTGTTACTTATGCTTTATATTTTTGGCAACTTTTTACTTTTAGTCTTCATCGGCGCCGGCAACATCGTTTTCGTCATTTTTCATCCCCAAAAAAATAAAACACAACCAGAAAAAATCGCGAATTTTCGACAGTCGAAGTTATTCGCAAGCAACCAGAAACAATCCGTTATGGGCAGGCAGAACATTGCATGAGTAGCAGCATTCATGAGGGTGATGACTGATGATGCTGCAAAACAATTTTCACAACAACATCAACAGAGACAACAGCAATAAAACAAGGAAAAAGAAAACTCAAGTAGAAGTAGTAGTACAATATTTTAGTAGAAAAAATCAGTAAGTGAGTTAAGTGTAAGGAAGATTTCTATTACCATTTCCATTGTTGTGATTCTAGACAAACTTGATACATACTATGTAATGCCGTCAAATGGTCAGATACTTTACACAATAAATATTAAATGCCTAGGGTTAGATGATTCTTAGGAAAACTAAATGTTTTTCAAGACTTCTAGTACTTAGTATTGTTTACAATTCAAACTTTCCAAATTTAATTTGATCTTTCACTATATACAGTAGGAATGATTTATAAGAACTGCAATATTAACTACTCCAAATTTATTTTTATTTAACTGCTTATACTATCTCATCTTATCATGGTATCACTGTACTACACACAATAGTATTGTAGTAGAATGTAGTTAACTTTTACCATAAAGTAGACACCGAACAGACAGAGCTTAGCAGGAGGGCAGGCGATGTTACGTTGTCACTTATCCTACGATTTTGTGCTTATTTCTAAAACAAAAAAAAGAGTCTTTTACTCATATACATTCAGCATAGTGAATAGACGGAAAGATACTTAATATCAATGAGAAATTTGTTACGGGGCAGAATTGATACATCAAAAGAAAAGAAATGCTGTTAAAAACTAAACAAAAACTTTACTAATCAATACTAAATTTTTACCAAAACTAAGTTTAGTAATTATATGCCTAAATAGGCAGGTAGGATTATTAGTCTCAACACAAAATATTGTTGTAACATAAACCACTGGATGGACCCATTGTCACGATTCGTAGGATGATTCTATTTTGTAAAAATTCTATACAAAGTCTATAAACTTCTGAAGTCACACAAGCATCAGGTGCAAAAATCAATATTGTTTAATGTTTAGAGTTTTTCTAGACAAATGAAACTGTTAACTTATTTTTAAATATTATGTAAATTCTTGTACAGGGTATCAAAGAGTCAACCTTAGCCAAGTATAGGACTTTAACTTATTTATGATTTGTAGTTTACTTTTTGCCATTGACTTGCTATAAAGCAAATGTGTTCATCCAACTGTGAATTGCTAAAATTTGTCTGGCAAACTCTCATACAGAATATTCATCAAACTTACTATGCTCATACTACGTTATTGTCCAGAAACTTCAGTGTCATGCATTGTTTAAACTTTCTATTAAAAATTAAAATAGTTAATAGTATTATGACAACTTAGGTGACTAATTGAAATAGTTATTATTTTCGGATGATATGCTTGATTTCATTAAAACAATAATATTATTTTCGATCTGTTTATATCTCTTCTCTTCTCTATATATACTTATAAAAGTGAATCGCTAAAAGTGTTTGTAAGCGCCAAACTCAAGAACGGCTTGACCGATTTTGATGAAATTTTGTTGCTGTACTTATTGGGTCAAGTTGATGGTTATAAGCTAAATTTGGAAGCGGTAGTTTGCGTAGTTTTGGGGATACAAACAGTTTTTTACTTTACATATAAGACTTAGAGACATATCTTAAAATCAATCAAGTCGCCTTTATCAAATATAGCAGAAAATTATGTAAATATTAATTTAAATTTTTTCGGGATCTCTCCGACCGGTCCACTTTGCAAATAAATGATAGTAGTTATGTGCGAACTAAGATTTAAACATAGTATATTTTATGGGAAGATGTATAAAGAGTAAGAAATTACACTGGTAGCCTGTAAATTTCAAGAAGAGGGCCTATAAGTTTGGACTAAATTATAAAAAAACGATTATATCCAAACATTGCGTAGATCTGTCTTTATTTCAGTTCATAGTAATCAAGTTGGGAATTTTGTTAGGTCCCTCAATGACCTCAGTCTCGCCTTTGAGAAAAAAAATTACAAAGGAAATCAATTTCATAACTGTTCTTGGTATTTTCTTCTCCAAACTTTTAATAATAGAAACTCAAATAATGCACAACGTTGTCATCTTTCCATGCAGATTAATTATTTCCTTGACAAACTGAACCTATACTAGAAGACATAGCAATCATATAAATGGATCTTTTCCACTAGTAACTCCTTCATATTGACCTTTATACTTTGCCAAAATTATCATATAAAATCACATTAAATGAAGTGTATTGAAATTACGGTGGCATGACAAAAGTTAACGTTTTCGTTTAATGTTTTAAAATTGCATTCATTGCCCTCAAATGTGCCCCAGACACAAGCGCGTTCTCAGCATAATAAATACGCCATTTTGTGTAAAAATGTGTGAGAGTGTATTTGTGTGACTAGATCTGTGTACAGCCGCCATTGTGTAGACTGCTTTCTAATGTTATTGTACATTGTTCGCATTCGTTATGAGCTCCTTATGAGAGAGATTCGCTTACACTTTCAAGTGAGACGATGACAATGATTACAACTAAGTAACTATTCTATTGTACCCATAGTACATACATAGGCAACCAACTTGGCCTATTGCCAAGTTAAATTATCATCATCACCATCATCATCGAACAAAATCAATAAAAGGAAGTTTCTTATGCTTACAAGAAACTATTGCAACTCCAGAAACACCAACAATAAAATCAAGTCATCAAAGCATTCAATTCACTTCAATGAACTAAGTCCCGATATTTGCTGCCTGTATGAAACGTGCCGAAGGCATCAGAACATTTTGTCTAGGTTTTTCCTTCTATCAAAGAATGATGAAACCTAGGTGAGGATTTCTGCGTACTGTCAGTCAATTGGTTGGTTACTTACTGTTATCAACAGCCAGAAGGGCCAGGCGCACTCTTGCAATAGTTTCTTTTTGCTATTCAATAACAAACGGCGACAACAATAATGTCATTCATGATTCTATGTACTACTAAGTATCTTCAATGTGGGCTCTATAAGTTTGACTTTGCCACTACCTGTACCCTCTTCTTCTCTTAACACTTTTCTATCCTTTAGTTTGTATAGTTGTTTATTGAATGGCGCAAAGGAATTTTACTTTGTCAGGGTATATGCAGATACTATTTCTGTGAATGAATCGTAGCTTTTGTTATTCTGTTGCTACTTACTAACTATGAAAGATTGAAAGGAAACATTTCGCAACAGAATTTTGAGTAGACCCATGGAGGAGGTTGTTTGACTTATTGCATTGACAAGACAGGAAATTAATAGACTCAAATGATTTTAAGGAAATTAACACTTCATTGAAGCAAAATCAAAATCAAAACATTAAATGAAGAGCAGATCTAATGAATTTTAGCTTCTTTAATAAGAAAACCTCATTAGATTTGATTATGTTCGAGTTCACACAGTTTTGTTTAAGAAAACCATAATCTATAATAATTTTAAAGGGTTCATAGAACTTTTCTATTTCTCTTTTTATTCCTTCAGAAAAAGAGAATTGAATTTAGAATTATTTTCCCAATTTAAAATTTTAGACACGTTCGAGCGCAACTTTTGTTTTGGCGCCTAGAATGTGCAACGAATTAGCAAAAGTGATCGATAAGCAAATTGTTGTAGGTATACTTGCGGTAACAATAAGAACAATAAGAATTGTTGTTATTATGCAGTTGCAGCAAATAACAACAACAGCAACAACAACACAACGTATCTGCTTGCAATGCGCAAACGCGACACGCATATATAATGACTTAGGTTTGCCTGCCGCCTCCCAGCCATCATCATGCTTTTGTCATCATCATTTGCTTGCAAGACTTTGCAAATAATAATAAAAATAAAATAAAAGTAACAATTTCAAAACCTGACTATACGAGAATGAAATGAAATTTAATGAATGACCATAGAACAAGATACGAAATGACCAAAGGAACAAGCTGTTTAACATGTTCTTCATAATTTATTGAAACGCTTTGACATGAATTGTGTGATGCGGCAGGATTTATGTTCGAACATTATGAACATTCATTATTTTGCAATTAACATTTATGAGGAATATCTTTATGGTTAATTTATTATTTAACTACAATAGAATGTGGCACCGCCACAATCATAGCCACCAACGCACAACCACCACCAATGAAGAACTACAACTTGTAGCTATGCATTTCCAGGAAATATGCAATATGTTTGGATTAAGTTTATAGATCCATAAAATTGAAAACAATTGATTATTCATTTTTTATTATTCTTATTGATATTTATTAATTGCTTGCAGTGTGATAGAATGTTTAATATCGTAATCTCTTGCACATGAGGGTAGAACAAATCTAAAGACAAATGCCTGATTGCTATTACATTACTTCTAAATGAAGAAATGCCGATGTTTTCATGTATTTGACATGTCATAAATAATATGTAGTACCATAATTTAAATTTACATATTTTTATTATCATAACTAATTAGAGAATTATTATGGTGGTTGGTTGGTCTTTACACAGCATTGGTATTAATATTCTATTTCTACACAGTGACTTCATTTATGTATAAGCAGTTCCAAACCAATTATACAGTCCTACTGCATAATTTAACATCTTCACAAATGGAAGTGTTTTTAACGAATCACAGGCCATCAACAATCTTATGCAAGAGCAAGTAAATAGCACTTGGCACTATATTCATTATTCAGACAGATTGAAGCAGAGCTCAACAGCTGTATTTGGGATACAGTATCCCATATGTCTTGTATTGTCTTAACCCATTCAAATATGACCAAGAACTTAAGATATTCTTATAATCTTGATCAAAAGTTCAGTTTTTATTCTAGATAGTAAGCACGGCGTGCTTTGCTACGCTCCCGGCATGATGTTAGTATGTGATGCTGTTCTCTTTTTAATTGAAATACATTGCGCAGCAATTGAAATACTTTTGATAAATCGGGGGAATCAATTCAGTATTAATAATAACATAATTTAGTTAATATATTTCACGACGGTGACTTGATCGATTTTAAAACATGTCTATAAGCTTTGCATGCAAAATTTTATCCACCAATTTCTCGACAACAGCAAGTACAGTTTTTATGAAATGTTGTGCTCCAAAAAAAGCTTCTTGTGTTTCAGAAATTTGATTTTGAGTGGCTCTTAATTGATACTTGAACAAAACAAACAAACTGACAAAGTCTACGATTTTTTTATGTATACTCACTATTCAGAGAGACTGAAGAAACCTCAGGGAATGTAATATGAGTCACAAAGCTTCAAAGAAATATGCTCACTATTCAGAAAGACTGAAGAGACCTCAAGAACCAGAGTTAGAATGTAATATGAGTCACAAAGCTTCAAAGAAATATGTGCACTATTCAGAGACTGAAGAGCAGCTCAAGCACCTGATTAAGCGTGTGATATGAAATAAATTTCTCAACAAATAGTTTAAAGGGGAAGAAATTATTTTGTACTTTAAATAAACCTCTATTATATCAAGTTAAAAATTGCCCATATTATATTTTATGCTTCACTAATTTCAAACTAAATATACATATATCATAAAATAATAATAAACTAATGCGAAGTAAATAAAACCAAAAAAAATAAAATAACTTTAATGACTTTTAAGCAATTAACAAATTCAATGCATCAAAATGGGACTTTGCTGTAGCATTAGCATTAAAAACTTTATAGTCTTGAATGAGCATTTAGTATAATGACAAACGCTACTTAACTTTGTTACTTTTCTTATTGGACATAAATATTATCTTTAAATAAATCTTGAGACAATACAAAAGTATTCAAAAATTTAAACAAAACAAAAACACAAATTAGAAATAAACAATAAATAATAAACAAACAAAAATTTGCATTTCTAATTTTTGCCATTCTTATTTTTGACTAAACATAGAGTTGTTGTTTCTTATAGCCAACAACACAACTCATAAAATTATTGCTGAAATCAGAACAATTCGATCAGATAAGAGACAAGAGAAATCGATTTACCTATGTTCCTTCACACATTTTTTTTTTTTTTTGAATAGGTGCGCCTGTTTTTAGGAACTAGATGAGCTTCAAGTTTATTTCCCATTCTGCCCGGGCTTATCATCATCAATTCATATGGAGTCAAAATGTTAAATGCATGAAACGTGTCACATTGATGGACCTTTTTGCGTACAGAGCTCTTTTTAATTTTTGTAGGCATTTTATTACTTATTTTCGATTGACTGAGAGGTAAGTACTTATAGTAAAACTTCACATTGACATCCTTCAATTGAACCTTTAACAAAACTGCGTTTTACTTCCGATAGGAAAACTAATTCTTCAATTCAAGACACATCCTTCCTATATAAAACAAAACTGGAATGCTTATACCCTTGTCAAATAATCAAACTAATCTTATAAGTTTATTTGTATTACTCCTGCCACATTAATCCCAAAAACCAACAATGGATGTATTATTTATTTACTTATATAGAGAAATCGAAGCGTTTGCGTGTCTTAACTTGGCAAATATGTAAGTAGATACAATAGTTTGGTTTATTTAATAAAACACATTCGATATATCGTAAATATTGGAAGGAGAGCTTAAGTTTCATTGTTTTTGGACAATCAGTAATTGTTAAACGTCATTCGGCACAAACAAAATGACGCAGTAAAAGTTTCACTCTTGAAGAGATTTCTGCTCTAACAAAAAAACTTAATATGTTACACATATGAAACTACTTCTTTAAAGTTAAGTGAGTATGTGGAGCTCTGTGACTTTATCATAACTTATTATTACAATATTATTTGACTTTGTCATAATCATAAGATTTTAGGTAAAAAAAAAAAACAAAAACCAAATAGCGAAATTTTAAGCATCAGTAGCAGAAAGATAGCGAGAAAAGTAAATATCGCATAAAAATAGACAATGTTGATGTGAAAACGCTAAACATTAAAACAAACATCTATAAAAAAAAAACTTTAAAACAAATATTGTATATTTTGTATATTTTAGGCGATAGAAAAGAAGAAGTTAAACCAATTCCCACGCTTTTTTATCCCTCATTAAGTTTTTAGCATAATAAACAGAAAATAAATAAATAATTAATAAATAAAATAAAAACAAATAAAAAAAGAAAAATAGAATCAATACGAGTAAGAGTGATAGAGTTAGGAGGGCCCTAACTATTGAATGTCCTACACCTTGAACCCCCAATAATAATAATAATAATAATAAGAAATAAAATAATAATAAATATGCAAAATAATATAATTTTATCAAGTTTCATTGAGAATAGTCTTCAAATGATATTCTAAGTAGTAAAATAAGAATTGAAATCCCCAAAACTATGGCAACTAGGGGTTAATTTTTATTGTGTAGCTATATGGAAGGGTTTTCATGTGAACAAGTTTATCAATTTTAAACTCCCTTGACTGGTTTTATTCTACTTCTTTAGATTGCATGTTTTACCTATGAATATTAGTTTACCTAAACTTAGAATCTTTGATCCCAATTCTTTTTATTGTGTGGATTGTATATAGTTAGAGGGCAAGTGTTTCTGTTGAGTGTGAAGGTGTTTTATGCGCCAGTTGGCTAACCACTCTTCAACATATAATATACTACGTTTATAAGACGTCCGAAACTGTTTGCACTTAGGTCAGCCTGACTCAGAACAGTTTTTGTTTAGTTATTTATGCGTGCGACGTCTTGTGCTCTTGTTGAAAACGTTTATGTATTTTTTGAAGCTGCCATATGCATAAAATATAATGTAGCTCATCTCTCAAAATAAGGTTTTTTTTTTAAAAATTACATTTTACAAGAAAAATGTTTAAAAAAAATAACTGCACCATATGGCATCACTACAAAATTCAACATTTTGCGAACAGCTGATTTTCAACGCGTCTGCAATAAGCTTTGCATTTATAAGACACATAAATACGGTTCCAGAAAATAACGACGGGTTTGAAATGTGCGCTTATTGAAGTCGCTTCGCATGTTAAAACCGAACTGATATTCGGCGTCTTAAAAACTGTGTAATAGATAGCTTGCCAAGACTGATGTTGCTTGCGTTGTACATCAAGATGTACTCAGTATTATGGATATAGTATGAGTCGGAGGTCATTTGGTGTGGCTGATGCGTACGTCACATATAGGTAAGAATCAACAACGCTTCCTTGAGGAACGCCAGCTGTAATTTCATAGTTGCGTCTTGTGTTGCTGCCTTAATATTCTACGACTTTTGTATTAGTATTATGTGAAAGCAACATTTTTATTTTATATTCAAGGCCATCCAACCAAACTTCATCGTATGCTTGAACTACATTAAGAAAAATTCCTGAGCTGTAATCACTGTTCGAATCTCAAAAGTTATGCGGTTCACTAGCCCCATGAAGCTGTGCCCTTTGAGAAATCCAAACTGATTAAAGGATGTGATGATAAGCACTTATCTTTTGACCTTTTCAAGCAGGATCTTTTCGAAAAATCTACATAGACACTCGGGCCGTTCAATTTTCAAATAAGTTTAGCAAATCCTCAATAAAAAGGCTAACAAATAACAAAAATATGGAGCTTCACATGCAAAAAATACGAACAATTCAATTTCAAGAGAAAATTACAAAAGAAATTTGTAATGAAATAGATATCTTCTTTTTTTATTACTAAAAAAATTTGACTTGCCCTTGAAAACTTCATTTCAAGTCAAGTTTTGTAATATGCTTAGCTCAGATAAATGTCAAGTTTCATATCATGCCATGTAAATTGGACTATATTGCTATTAATCCATTTCTTGCTGGTAGTATAGATCCACCTGGTGAAAAAATGCTCTTAAGGATAGGTAAAAATGTCCACTGCACTTGAAAAGAAAATAATATTCATAATAAATAAATTTAATGAATAATATTCCCAATAAATCTACAATGAGCAATTTTTAATGTTATTATATTACATACATTTGACAAATTTATATTCATTAAAAGTTATTCAGACAAACTAGTACTCAGCATTCAATTATTATTAGGAACAGCTAGTTCTTTATAATATGAATAAACCACTAATGTAATGTAAAATTCGAGTGCTGTGAAAACATAATTAAAAAATACAATATTATCTTCAGTTTTCGTGTTTTAAGAATTTCGCACTTACCCAATATGAAAGCACCAAATATGCATGTAACTAATCTTGTATAGAGACGTGGACAATCGATTATAAATATCACAATAATTCCGACATTACAGAGAAAGTGAACTAGCCATATTATGAAAAATATTAAGATTATTTTTATTGCTTCCTAAAATATTGAAAACAAAATGACTTGGAAAAATAAATTCATAATTTCGTATATAAACGTACAATGGTAACTGACTAGTTCACATTAGTTTTAATGGATAATAAGTACGCACGTACGTACCTTTATAGTTCCAATTAGCAGTAGGATACCACTTAAAGTTAATGAAACATAAAGCAATATGGGCAACCAAATAGGAATTCCTATCGAAATTTATTAAAAGTGGTTTTTTAATTTATTCTATTTTTGTTGTTCTACTAACATATACTAACCAAAAAATTGATAATTATACAGCGTTTGTGAATAATAAGGAATCTGAGGAATACCACAACATCCGGCGAGTATAAGAAACATTCCAATTATCTGTGCTACCGTACGAATCGCACAGTGGCCGCAACAAGAATTTAGTAAATGTAAAATCATTTTAAACAAATTTCATTTACATTTTATTTACTCATTCAAATAATTTTTATTTAACTGACACTGGAAATCTTTGACACTTAGAAAAAAGACGAAATTTTGTATTAAATTTCATTAATTGAAAGAAAAAACTATGAAAAAACATTCTAATAAGCGCGATCTTAAGTGGATTTTAGTCTAATCGACAATATTTGTTAACTCATTTTGTGACGATGCGTTCTGAAAGATTGACATGCTGTAAATCTCAACGAACTATAGGAGCTCTTACAACATTTCTGATTTCTACCGAGTTGTTCCTTGATGAGTTAAATGAATTCAATTAAGATAGAATTACAATACGCTGGTCAAATATTGTGATTTTTTAAATGGCCTACTTCAGATATTCTTGGCTACTTATGTGAGCTGTGAACATTTCGACCCCTTTAAAAAGATTATATTGTATGATCCTTTGTCATCATGTTTTACTTCTTCTATAAGAGCACTTAGACTTAACGAAAAGTTCCGATTCAACATTTTATCTTTTATTTTGTGTGCATTTATATATTCAATTTAAAATAAAATATTTAATATTTAATTTGGGAAAACTTGTTTCATTCATTTTAATCATCATTTTCAGCAAAGGGGTGTTGAAATTCCAATTTCATGTATGAATAAATCACAACCAAGAAATATAAATATATTACTAAAAATTAAAATTATTTATCGTTAGTGGATATCGGTTATCGACTATTTACTACTATTCATACCAAAATGAAGCATATATAGTGAACTATATGAAATCGATCCATGTTTGATATAAAGTAAAATAATAAAACTAAAACATGCGATTGTTTCAATTATCCACAAGACGAAAGATATAAACACAAATTGTAATATAACCTAAATGAAATTTCAAAATAGTATTAGTAATGAATAAAGTAGACCAAGAACTTAAAGGCCTTTTTGATGGTCAGTTCAGTTTCAGTCCATGTTATCGCACCGATAACCGAAACGATGACAGGAAAATGGACTAATGGCCTGGTTATTTGTCAGTCCATTTCGGTTTCTGAAGCGATAACATGGACTGAGGCCTTTTAGTATTTAGTACATACCATAGTAGCTCCAAAAATGAGTGAGATTCCAGAGATTAACAATAATACACAATGAAGAATAAAAACCCAATCAGGGAGGATAGAAGCTATATATGGAAGATATATATGTAATATTGAATAATCATAACACAACAAGCTAAAAAAAAAAAAAAACGTAGACTAACCAAAATGGGTTCTTATGTTTTCAGACAAATAAATAATGATCCAACCTATAAATCCTTTACATAAGCCATACAATCCAATTATAATTGTTCCCGTTCTAAGTGAACAACAAAAACAGCAAACATTCACTACGATCATTTTCGCCAAATATGTTAAAGGTTTTTAGGTTATCCAACAATTTTGTTTCTCTTGAAATTATTGTACATCTGACAATATTTGAAAATGTAAATGTATATATAAAAAAAAATATTTATAAATCAGAGATATATTATGTATCCGACCCCATGTCCTTGGCTACAGATAGAACTAAATTTACCTTCCATGAAGCCTTCTTTAGGTCCACTGTTTTGACAATTCTTTTATCTCAGGTCGATCGTTATGAATTGTTGCTAAATCTCGATTTTATTGCTGTAAAACTTCACCAAACGCTTGATTGAAACATCCTCAGGTCCCTACTTAGCTCGCGCACTTTCAGTCAACTGTCATCCAATACCTTTTTGTGAATTTTCCTTTTATATTTTTGCCGTGATTAACTTATTTAATCGACCACTGTCATATCATAGACATCATAGACATTCTTTTCAAAAAATAAAAGCCATCTATACGCTAGGTCAGATATTTCTGGGACGATCCTTGCAGATCTATAATTTCTGGGATCGAAAGTAGCTGGCACGTGTAGACTTCTTCGACTTGGCTGATGCACTGTCTTATATTTAGATCATATCATCACATAAGCACAGATACAAAAATTTGACAAACATGGGACCTTGCCCTTCCATATTTCCTATCCACTATGTTGCAACGATCACTGGTGTTACATTTAAACTTTGTCCCTACTTTATTGTTTCTATTGCTAAAAAAGTTCATTAAAATTAGAAGTGACTGAGCTGCATGATTGAATTTTTTGAATATCATGAATATTGATATCATTTTCACTATGCATATAGGATATCCAAACAAATATTTGAGAATCTTAAGTGATATATAGATGTATACTCGTATTTATGATAGTAGCAATACAGTTAGCTATAAGACAGTGGTGTGTTGCCATTATCCAATTTTGGTAACTTGTTCTTAATGTTGTTACATACTTTTAATATCATAAACATTGTTGCTGTTGTCACATCATACTAAATTTTTGTTGTTGTTTATGGCAATTTTAGCAAATCTGTCAGTAACTATTACTAGCTTCACTCCAATAAAAATTAAAAACACAAAACCAAAGACTATTATGCTATGGCTATGGCTATACTATGGCTAGGCTAGATTAGTAAAGAATAGTAAAGAATAGAATACAGAATACTATGAACGAAACATAAACAAAAATGTTGTGTTATTCTTGTTGAACGTCAGTAAGAACAAATGAGCAACGAATAAGTATCTACAGCAAAGAACAGCAGGAGTTGGCATTTAAAGTTAAGTTAAGTTGAGTTGCTGCGGCAAGCGACAAGTTGATTTTCAACATTTGTTTAACTCAAAAAACACTCGACATGGAGGACGATGATGCTGATAGATGCACAACAGGCGACTGACCAAACAACTGTCCAACCAATCGACCAGCCGACCGACCAACTGAAGCTGAGTCGAATCGCAAGTTAAGTTGAGATAACATAAAAGGCGTTTAGTTTGAGGTATAAAAGAAAGAAAGTGGTTGACTGGTAGCCTCATCATAGATTTTAAGGAGCTGCGTTGCAACACAACCATGAGTAAAAAGAATAGTTGGCAACTCGTCGACAGTTTTGTGGGCAATGGCAATGGCATTTTGTACCAAAACGAATTGGACATTAAACGCTACCGTTGGCGTAAAGCGGCCGCAACAGAGGAAGGCAGCAATTTGGCATTAACAAGCGCCTGACATTAGAATTTCGCTAGTCGAAGTAAGTAGAGGTCGCTTGCCACTAAGCCACGTCACACCATGCCACGCCACACCGCCTTCTGAGGCACGAGAACTTTTTGACGAACTCGTTACAGCCTGAAGTTTTGTTTTGTTAAAATGGACATTTGTTACCACAACACAAGATACAACAATAGTATCGTCATCGCCATCATCATCGTCATCAGCTATTTTAGTCTTGTCCAAACTGTTGTTGTTGTTGCCCATCCAACTTTGTTGCAAGTTTATTTTGTTTGGCAAATTTGATACACACACCACCGCCATCATCAGCTGAATGCGTTCGCTGCTCCCCACGGGTCCATTTGAGTGATTTGATGTGACTTCTGTTTCAACAGTTGTGTCTAAAATAATCATAGCCTTGTTATGTTTCAATGTTGCAACAACATTCAATAGCTACCATTGATCATTATTGATTTTATGGTTATGGTTATTTTGTATTGATTTTTGTGTTTGTTAGATTGTTTTGTTAAATTTCTATTTGTTGATGTCTTGAATGTCATCTTTGAGTTGTTGCAGTTGCAGTTACACTTGCTTATATGAATATTGTAAGTAAAATTCTTATGCAATTAACTAGCAACATATCAAAAGACTAAATAAGGGAGAGAATTTAAACATGAAAACACACATATCATGCTTACACATATTACGCATACGCACAGATTGCAAGTATATTCTAGAAAGATGATGTCAATGATGATGATGATGATGTTGATGATGATGGTATTATGATAAAAAGATATAAAAAATACAAATAAATGAATGAGAAAAACAAAACAAGTGTTGCAGGAAATGCTAGTGCGTGTAACACCAACAATACTAGTAACAACAATGCCAATGATATTTATAACAAAAGCTGCGCTTCAACACGCATTTGCCCTAACAGCAACAATAACAAACACTTAACAAACAAGCACGTGAGGAAACGTGAAGTAAAGTAAACCACTTCAAAACAAGTAAACTTCTATCAACGCACATACGAGTACAATTACAAGTATACGATACAAATGTATATACATACATATGTATGTGCATACAGTCTAGTCTACTGCACTTAGTTGTTTTGCAAATTGTAACTAGATACAATTTGTAAGTCTCTTGTGTTTTGTTGTTTGTGTTTACTCTACTGAATTATTGCGTCGCAGGAAAAGCAAAAGCAAAAAAAGAATTGAAAACTCAACGGATTGAAAAGAAAAGCAAGGAATGGATATGATAAAGAAAATTAATAGAAAAACAGACAGAAGTAGAAATGGAGATAATATACATAAATAAATGCCACTAGAGTAAACTTGTTTATAAGAGATTTGAAATAAACTTTATCTATACAATATGTTAATACTATGGTTAAATGTTATGGATTTGCTTGAATGTTAAATTAAATTGGATAAGATTTTAAAGAAAAGCATTAATCCTATTACGAGAAATTTGTTCATGTTGAACTCTTGTTAGAAATATAGTTTAAAAATAAGAGAAGATACCAGAATTAACTAGATTTCTTGCCAAAGTTTAACATCACAACAATAAGTACAATGTATCAAATTCATGTTTATGTAATTCTAATTCAATCTTATCTAAATCTGATCTTGAGCGAGTGAAGTGCGTAAACTTTTTTGTTATAATTCAATATACGAGGCACGGTTGTAAAATAGTGAGATTGAGCTATGCAGACGTTAAAATCTTTGGTACGAACGATAGCTGAACTGTGTGGCCTTCACTTTTGATAATCGTCCCTCCCTTGTCTTTAGACATACTGGAAGGCTATGTTAGTTGTTTGTATAAGATATTTATTTGTTATTTATTTTAGAGTTTCTTAAACTATGCTTTTAAGCAATTCTCATCAGGAGAACGCTCGAGTTCACCCAGAAACCTTAAGTCCCATTGTGAAGCCTGATAAATTGTGAAAGGGTAGTGGGATTGTGAGAGGTCAGGGTCCAAAAGATCACCCTCTTCGTTTAAAACCAACCTGAGAAGTCCACGAATAGCACCAGTTCTCCCAAAGGACATTTTCAGAAACTACTCTACTCCATGAAGAACGGTTTCCCAAGAAAACGGGTCCATCTATCAAGAAGACACATTTACGATAGAAGTCATGATGTGGAACCTACATCCTATAGCCCATCAGCCCGATGGTGCAGTGCCCCATAATAACTCACGTCATCGTCCGAATCTTTTAATTGTTTAATTGGATGAGCTCGGATGTTTTCTTTGCTTGGTAGCAAGGCCAGTGTGTCCTAGTGACAGTGCAGCCACTTCTTGCCTGCTAGATCCGTTGTTTTCGCTTCACGTCCTAAGGGGATATTATTTACTGGTCTATGAATATCTGCAACTGCTTGAGACACAGGCAGTGCCGAACGATTCCTGGCACACTCGTCCGCCATTCCATTACCTTGGAGACCGCAATGAACAGGTCATGCTTGATTAAGAGCTTCTACCGCACTACACAAGAATACAAAATATTCAAAATATTGGTAATCCGATCGGATTTAACCGGTAACTAACTATTCATATTTACTACCCTGCTCTTCTTGGAAGACGAACCCGTCTTCTTGGGAAACCGTTCTTGGTTCAGTTGAGTAGGCTAGCAAAATGTCCCTTGGGGGAGCTTGCTCTGTTCGTGGACTCCTCATGTTTGTTTTAAAGACTGAATGCGAACTCTGGGACACCCTTAGATAGTAGTGGATTGTCCAAACCACTCACAATACCACAACCTATTTCAATACTTAAATTTATCAGACATCACAATGGACTGTAAGGTTTCTGGGTGAACTCGCATGCAATCGAGTGGCCTGTTCACCCTTGCCTGGTAAATTAAGTATAACAGTCTCATTATTTTATGACCACGTCTCGTATTATCATCAACGCTATCATCGACGTCTGATTGTAAGCTCACATTTCATGCTTGAATGCTACGCTCGTCTTGCACTTCACTATTATATTATAGTACACTTTTTCTTTCGTTAGACAATATTTTTACGCGTTTCTTGTTCATGGCTTATGATTTTTTATTATAATATATTTGTACCCTTCAGATTTGTAGTATTAATATTATTGACTTAACAATGTTGTTTGTAACAATACAAAAATGATTAATGTCATTGGAAGGAATATCTCCAATATTATAAACTCAGGCACATAAAATTCATAGCTACATCAGAACAAATTATCAAACATACAACCAGACTGAACATTTAGAGTGTAAACGAGTAATTTCTTACTATCTTGAACCCCCTGAAAGAATATATAAACTTCAGTGAAACCAAACATTCTACACTGTCATATCAATTAATTTACGCATTTATTTTTACTTGAATCGCATCTTTTGAAATTAGATGAAGTATAATAATAATAAGAATAATTAAATTTAATATTGTTTTTTCTAAAACAAGGTGAGGGAAACATAGTCAAGTGTAACGCTTCTAGTTGCATGCTTCATTGGGATAGAAACCAAGTCAGATTTAGAAATTATAGATACAATTTCCGGAACTAAATGTTAATCAATACCTTGAATGATATCTTTATATTTTTTTCAATTTTTACTAATTTCTTTTGTTAAACTTTAAGTTAAGTTATTATCATGATTCTTGATCTGTAAATTGTATCCTTAATTTTATATTCTTAGAAGTATCTTAACAATTTTTTTTTGTATTTTCATACCAATTAGATGCAATGTCCTGATGAAATGATTTTTAGCAAGAAACAAATAACTAGAGTTACTAATGAGAATAGCATAGAAAATGAACAAATGATAAAGACATAAACAAAGAGAAAAAGAACAACACACAATTCCAATGAAAATGTAAGAATGAATCCAGTGTTCGTTAAATCTTGCATCGTTAAGAAGTAATTTCAACAAATTGCAGCAAAATTGCTAGCAAAATAAAATACAATACTGCTGCAGCAGTAAGAATGTTTACAGTGAAACCAAAAACCGATGACAATGACAGCAACAGCGACACTTGACTTGACTTGGCTAGATTCAATTGCAACAATTGGCAGCTTGGGGCAAGGAAACGTTGTCGAGGCAATATTCAACTAGAAATTACGACCCTTAAAAAGTTTACCCAAAGAAATGTGTAGTAGGATATTATGAAATAGAAAGTATCTGAGACATACGTAAGTAAGCAGAAGAAAAGCAATCAATTGCAACTGAAGCATGCACGAGACATTACAAATAAGCAAAAGACTCTACTACTACTATTATTCTCTGAAAATGCCAACTAAACTAAATAGTAGTCACCCTAACGAAAATACCAGAAGAAATTGCCAACATCCATTCCGATTATTCCCCCATTCTACCCAAAAACAACCAAAAGTTGTTCGTGTCGCGCATTAACTCTGGATTACTTAAATGCTTTTTAATTGAAATTTTTTCCCTAATTTTACTTTAGAGAGGATTAAGGAAGCAAAGCGCGTTGGACCAAGCAGACCAAAACCAACCAAAGCAAAGCAAAGTTCTGATCCTGGTAGTACGTACTATGTATCGTAATAGATGAAGGCAAAGAATATTCATTCATTCATTGTATTTACTTATGTAGTATGTAGACAAAAAGTGAAAGCAGTAAAAAGTTGGCAGCAAGCATGGATTTGATGCTACTTCTTCCACAGCACATCATCAATTTCAATGTCGTGCAGAATAAGATGGAAAAGATTTTATAGAAAACATAGTTAAGAGAAATAGAGATAGATAATGAAATAAAAAAAGAAGAAATGGAGTTAGAGAATGATAGACACACACGTATATATGTGCACTACTTAGTTACTGTCGACATGTCTATTGGCCTTGGTGCTTGTTGCCACCAAAACTCGACTGTCACTATATGTATGTTATAATGTTATATATATGTATATGTATGTGTATCTATGATTGTGTTCAAAGGACTGAACTTGCAGACAGCATCAACAATGAGTCCCAAAAAAAAGAAACACAAATGATAAAAAGCATTATACAAACTAACACAGACAACAAGTTTTTGAAGTACACGAGGAGTTTTGTCGTTCACTCGCATAATTTTTACTAAAATCACATATTCAAGTACAGTAAATACTCGTAAAATAAAATATAAATTTTCATCATGTCAGTGTTGGAACACATGTGATACAACTTTTTGTTTAATATCGGATGGGAAATTCTAACTCTTCTGCTAAATTGATTAGACATGCACAAAATGTATTCAATGAAATTTTATCTATTTGAATTTAGCATTAAAATATAAAACAATACAAAAAATAGAAGGCCTCCATCGGATGGGAAGTGTCCTTCTTCCACTATAACTACCGACCTTTTTATTGACTAACACTTATGTTTATCGGTGCAAATTGTATGGTGTTCAAAAGCACAATCTAATTATTCCTAAAAAGGAGGCTGGCCTACAAAATCAGGTTATTCTGAGACGTAGACAGAATCACTAAGAGAATGATATAATGTGCAGCTATTATACCATTCCTAACTCTTGTAATATGCGAGGAGAAATAGATGGGTGATCATTGGTACATAGATCCTTATTGTCATGCTTATCATTTACATACAACATACACTTGATTGAGTCGCCTCCTAGAATATATCAGCCTCCCGACTCTTATAATATCCTAGGAACAGGAAAACATGTCATTCCTATATATACTTTGTTGCAAGTATGAACCTATGACATTAATTGAATGGAATTGTACTTGTAAACCTCTTGGTTTTCGTTTCTTTTGTACTCATTATTATCACAATAAAGTTTAATCAAAGAACTAGATTTGATGCCAACAAGTTCACTCAAGCAAGGAACTACGTTATTCTCTGCACAACAATCATCTATCTTTCGCCAAGTACTAGTACGTAGTATGTTAGTATAGTGTGTGATTCATCCTATATGATGTAGACAACTTCCGCAGCAATGGCAGGCACTTGTTTACTAGTATGTATTTCTCTGTCTGTTCCATTCAGTTAAATTTAGTTTTATAAATGTCCCTCTATACTAGTCTGCCTTGCCTCCTCTGTCTGACTATACCATATACAAATAGATGGGATGTATGGATGGATGGAACCATCTTCTCACAATTCCTGTTCTGTATTGTTCGGTCCTTTCCGCATTTTGTGGATTTCCACACAAAATCCCTGGTAAAAGCATTTAGTACGTTTGTGCGCAGCATTAAGCGTTTAAGTGCTTCATAAGTACTAACATTTTCAACCATATCTCCAACTCCTTGTAATTTTCACACACAATATTTAAAAAAAAAAACACAAACAAAAATATGTAGATAGAAAGAAAACTTCAATTTTCCGCAGCAATTGATAGATGGAATAAAATAAACAATAAAAAAAAAATACCAAAAGAAAGCGAGTGTCAACGACAAGTGATGAATGGATACATACTATTATGGATAAAATTTGATTTGAATATTTTTATATATATTCATTTTCTGATAATACATTTTCATTTATTCTATTAATTAAACAAATAAATTATATTTATGATCAAAAATAAATAAATAAATCTGCACCAAACTTTTTTCAAACAAATTAACAGAAAACAATAAAGTACTGAAGAACAAACGAACAAGATTTTGACTGAAGCATGTCTGATGTGGCAGATTTGTGTTGTTTTTGTATATACAATAGTATCTTAATATAATTGAAAATAAACGAAACGAAAACAAATTACCGCATTAAGTTGTGGCTTTTGTTAAAAGGAAAATAAAATAAAATAAAAATTTACAACAAAAAAAAACGCCCAATGAAGACTTTAAGGCAACTCAACTTGTTGTGGTGGATGATCTAAAATTCAAGTAAACTGAACTTGAACATGAGAAAAATAAGATATAAGAAATATTAATAATAATAAAATTAAAAGGAAAACAAAGAAAAGCGGGCAAAGAGAACCTGTACAAATATTTAAGCGGAATATGCGTTCGTTGTTCAACAACAATTGGCCAAATAACCGTAATTTCATGCCAATAACAATTTATCATATTTTTTTGCGTTTTCAGGTCAAAAGTATGATGGCAGATACAACACCAAAAACAACAATAACTTGGGTTTGGGCAGTACCCTTTTGTAAAGTCAACTTATTTGCGCGTTAACTCGGCTTGAATTATGATTATTTTTTTTTTTCTCATTTCTTTATTCTTTTTTCTTTTTATTTTTCCTGGCTTTAACTGGATTTCTGAATTTCTTTTTATTTTCTTGCA
This sequence comes from Amiota communis, assembly GCA_037043315.1. Lineage (NCBI taxonomy): Eukaryota > Metazoa > Arthropoda > Insecta > Diptera > Drosophilidae > Amiota > Amiota communis. Next base: position 1,745,947 of record JBAMAV010001191.1, on the reverse strand, counting down.
ATTCGTCTTCTTTGTCTGGTTCTGGTTTTTGGTGTTTTATCTCTTTACTTCAATCTAGATAAATTTGTTCGAAATACTTACTACACAAACAACACACATAAAAGTGCGAAATTTCGGCTAAAAACTGAATGAGCGAGTGAAGTGAAAAAAGAAAAGAAGATATGTACTCTGACAGTGGTTTCGGATGAATTAAGGTTCTGAGACACAGAAGAAATGAGCCAGAAAAAATCTTTTGCTGACTTGACTGTTGCAAGCAAGTGCAACGACTTTTCAGTTAAGTTCAGTTTAGTTGTTGCTTTTGAAATGGATTTTTATTTTAATTTCATTTTATTATAAAACATTTTTTTTTTTTTTCCTCTTAAAATTTCTCGCATCAGTTGTAATTCACGATGCCTGCTTGCCTGTACATGATGCGGTCTTTGAGCTTCCATGAAAAGAAAAACAACAAAAATACAAAAACAGAAAAAATCATCAAATCCAAAACAAAGAATAAAAAACAAGTAAGTAAAGTGTTGCCGACCAAACACAACTGATGAAATTAACATGTTGCCGACTACTCCATGATGCCATCCATGACTTTTCATTGCCATCCTTTTTCGTTATTCTAAGAGGGTTAATAGATAAGTAACCCAACCGAAGACTCAGTTAATTTAAAATTCTATTTGAAGGATTACTATGCCAACCATTATTTTAAAACTCCAGACAGATAATATGAAAAGTTAGGTTGAGGGATATAAAATGTTTGTATTACTTCAAATTTAGCTTATATAGATGAGACAGATGAGAATAAGAACTCTTCAAAACAAAACATTATTGACACATTCTATTATTATGGATATATAATATTACCTTCATCATAGATTAGTAAGTGAAATATAGTAGTAAATATTATCCCAAGACATTTGAAGTGAGTAGTAAGATCCAATCGTAAAATATTGTACAATACATACAAGAGACCAAAATTAAACACTCCACAAAAGCAGTGAAGCAAAGGGGTATGTTTGTGACGACTAGACTCAGAGACCAATAGTTCCTTACTAAACCAGGCTCAACTTACACTCAAATCTTACAAATTTCCAACCCTGATTTTGCACTAAGCACATCCACATCTGCCTGATTTTTTATTTAGTCATAATGAAAAGGAATCATAATAATGTTCCTGTTGTTAAGTTATGGGTGGTACGTTCGTAATGATGTAATATTCTTGGACCTGAGAATCATCTTTGTCCGTGAGCAGATCAATTTGCACACAAGCCGGGCCGGTATAATGGCCGGCTAAAACCTCATGTCAATAGGCTAGCTTCTGCTTTGACTAGAAATACCTCCAGGAGGAGGTTCAAGCGCCTACATAGTGATGACATTTAGGTACACGGAGTCCAAAGAGGACTTTAAGATTAGGAATATGAACTTATTAAACTCCCCTTGTAATTGTTTTTGTTCTTGTTGCCACCATCACTTCACTTTGGTTGCAGTTGCATTTAAGCAAATTGTCTTCAGACAGTTTTTATACTAAACAAAAAGGAACGATGGTATTTTTCGCTTGCCCAATTCTTAATTAGCATACACAATAAAAAAGAGGAAGAATCAGAAAAAAATAAAAAGAATATGTTGATGATGATGATGGGGAAGAAGAACATTGAAAATCTCCAGAACATGCCATATGCCATGCTTGGCAAACATCAAGAAAGTTGCATTTGTTCTCTTTTTGATTGTTCTTCCATCTTCTACATACAATGCGAACCTTTGGTTTTATTTTTGCAGTTTTCTGTTGCCGCTTCTGCGCACGCGTAATTAATAATGACTTTCATTGCTCATTTGCAACGTTCATGTATCTTATGCTTACTTACTTTTCTACGTCCTTCTTTCATTCTGCGCACTCACTCATTATTTGCTGCATTTAATGGTCACACTTGGCCTAAAAGGTATTTGACCGATAGACCAAAAACCGTAACTTTTTGGTACATTAACTTCAGACAAATAAAGCAACAAAACTTTAGTGATAGAACAAGAAATTAAGGGAGAGAGAGAATGATCATCAATTGGTCTTCTAAGTTTGTATGTAATCACCAGCCCCCTTTGACTTAAATTTTTATTAGATCTTATTACATTAGGAAAACAAAAAACCAGTTTACAATGTGACATGCTATGTCGACGACGATGACGATCATCATCATCAACACCAAACAAACCGAGTCAATCCGATCCGATCAAGTTGCGTATTGTCGGTAGACAGAGGACGTTTCAAATCTATATATAGCAATCTATGATCTAAAAATAAACGCATCGTAGACGACACTTGGTTTACTTGGTAGATGATTATGGTTTGGTTGGTTGGTTGGTTGGATGGCTTGACTTAACTTAGCTGCTGACTTGGATCGACTTGGTTTTGCTTGAATTTTTGCTCATTAGAGCGTAAGTGTACGTGCCATGGTGTTGCCAACTGCTTCTCTTGGCCAAGAAGAACGAAAAGCTGCAAAAAAATACAAATAAAATAAAATACCAATTGTGGTAAGGTTCTTAAAAACAAAGGCAACTCCTCTGAGCAGAGGAGAGGACAGGAGAGCGTAGTGTTACAGTAGTTTATTCAATGCTTGAAAAGAACTACTTTGAACATAATAAAATCATGTAATGGACTGCGGCACATAAGCTTCATAAGTGGTTCTTACTTACTACAACTACATACTATCAATATTTAAGTACATAAGTACATATAGATATATGAAAACCAGCAACTGACGACGACGACGACGACAACAACGTTGGGGACACCAAAGTAACAAAATCAAATCAAAAGAAAAGAAAAGAAACCTACCTGGCAAGGAGATGAGGAAAAACTAGGAATACGACGAACTTGTTACTATTTACGAAAGCTTAAAAATAGACTTCAGGTGCAGACACACACCATTGATGATGTTGATCATGATCATCATCATCATCATAATGATAATAATGGTAATGTTAATAATGACAATACTAGTAAGCAACATTGATTTTGGACTAAAACGATACAATAATAACAACAAAACAAAAGACCTTCTTCTTGTTATGTGTTGTTGCATCTCTTAGGTAGGAAGGAATGTCAAACATCGTGTGTTGTATGCATGCCAAGCATAGCGTGGTCATGATCACAAAACTATGTACTTAAGTAGTACTAAAGTCCCTAGACAACGACAACAACAACAACAGCAACAATAACAAGAACGATGATGATGGCGACAACAATGACAACAACAACGACGACGATGACGATGACATTGAAAACGAAAACAGTTCAACAAATACTACACACAGATACACACTTACATATATAGAAAAACTATCTATATACATTCAATAAAGGCTCATCATCATTGCAAAGTTTAGCGCGTTCCACAAAAGCAAAGCAAAGTAAAGCGAACCGAACCAAACTGAGTTGAACAAAAAAAAATGAAACTTTGTTCATATCGCATTCACGAAATCATGCCAACATGCATGACCAGCAATAACAACAACAACAAGTACAACAAAATCATCTAAAAAGGGCAACAATAAAAAATAAAAGCAAAAGAAAAGAAGGTAAAAAAGCTCAAACAAAAAAAAAAAAAAATAACCAAACGAAACGTGGCTTATAAAAAGTGAAAAAAAATGCCATTAGGCGCGTCTGATGTTGCAAGTTGTAACTCGCATGTAGCATGAGCATGTGCGCGTGCGCAACACTATATAATGGTGTATGGAGGTAGTACTCGTATGGTAAGAATCAAAGGTAGATACAGAGGTAGGTTGGTTGCTAGGTTTGTTTAAGTAGTAGTTGTAGATAAGTGTTCGCGCATTATTAAATATAAGCAAAAGCACTATTAAATGACACAAACGACAGCTAAATGATGCCAGATAAACTCCAAGATACAAGAGGCTATAATAGCAATAACAATGTAACAAAGTAGTATTGTGTATTAAGCATAATACTATATAGTAGAAAGTTTTGTAAGTTTACACTAAGCACGCATGCAGCCTTTTATTCATTCGTCTTTTTTTGGGTCGGAATATTGAGATAAGAAATTATGGGATAATCGTACTTAAAAAAAGATAGGAATGCTAAGATGGATGAACAGATTCCAATGCCCCTTATAAATTAATTGAAAATGATAAATAAATAATAATCAGATATTTAGAGACTAAAAGAAAAGCGGATAAGTGTGTTAAACAATCAGAAAAACAAACCTCATAGATTCTTACTAAGAATCGATTGTAATTAGAATCCTGATAAGTTTTTTGTATAAATTTACTAATTCTAATATCATTTGCCAAAGGCTTCCTTAAATTCTGATTGGCCTTAATACTTTGTTTAGTATCTAAAACGACTTTTGTAGAAGCTACCGGAATGTGGAGGAAAATGATAATTAATCTATTTACGATGTAGTAGTCTACAAGCTTCTAGAAGAAGTACCAATACAATTGGACTAGCATTTTTCATCAGCGAGAAAGAAAAGAGAATCTGTACTTGTGATTGTCTTGTTCAAGGAGGATCCAGCGGCCCCCTTTTTATTAACAAACATGTTGCTTTTGAGGTCAAGAAGTGTCGCCTATAAATTGTTACGATTCAAACTTTTTTGTTTAGGATTTAAACTTTACTTAAAGAATTTTAAAAACTTCTGTCATATGGACGAGTCTTCTTTAGCCAGATCTTTTCTCTGTAGAGAGTGTCATTTCTTTTAGAATTTTATTTAACAATTTCCATATCCGTGCTATATCTCTGATGGACTTACTCGTATTCAATATTATTAATTTGTACTTAATTATATTAACCAATTGTATCCAATCTACACGTATATACTATTCTATGCTCTTAAATTCTTATACTATACTACAATAAATTATCATACCAAATTGCAACCCCTGCATTTATTTATTTATTGGTCCATCTATCCATTGATCAATGAAATCATGACTATACAAGCTTCTATACAATCTTTAAGTACTAAAATAACTTAACTTTTGTTCATCATAATATCATCATAAAAATTTAATGCTCGACTAAAAATAGAAATCTCATATATTTCTTCTTCATTTTCTTTGCTTTATACCCAGCAGATCAAACATTGGCCCTAAGCGCCCCTTCTTTGTCTTCTTCTTCTTCTTCTTCTCTTCTATTCAACACCACCAATAATAACTTGGTTGGCATCAAACACGCCAACATGCAGCGTACGTGTTGCGATCAATGTACAATACAAGTTAGTAAGTATAGTAAAGAACTTTAATCTAGTGTTCATTAGTTATTATTTTTATTGCGGTTTTGGGTAACTCTCATGCAATGGACAACATTCATAGGTCTAGTATGTAACTATGGTGTATATTCAGCAAACAACATTCGTGCCAATAAGAATAATTATGGCGCCATTTGACATGGTATGCCGTAGTGCAACATGGCATGCCAAGAATGGGTGCAATGCGTATTCATATGCACCTAGGCCCAACTAAGGTAGCCTGGGTTACAAAAATCCTGTTGCGGTTTAGAATAACTCACAGCAGTCCAGAATACCAACAAAGACCACAAAATCAACCCAACTCAACTCAGTGATAAAATGGTAAAAAAAAAATGAAAAAATAAGAGCAAGAGTAGCGCACTTAACAAGTGAAACGAAAGTTTAATTGAAAAGTTCACAATGATGATCACTTCGATTTTCAAGCCGATTACTAATAATATTGTACATATATATATACATATTTCATTTTTTGTTGTATCTTTTGTTTAACTTAAAACTTAAGCACTTCATTAGTCATTGGCCAATAAAAGAATAATGAATTGATAAATAAAAGAAGGTAACTTAAAATCGAAAACTTCTTCTTTGGCTTTTCTGGTGCTTTGACTTCGTCATCAACATTTGCGCGGGAACATTTTCGTATGTTTTTTGTTCCATTCTTTTGCTCATCCGCTGGCACTGGCACTGGCACTGACATGACATTTATCTTTATTACCGCAGGCGATCGTTCTCGCATGTTCATGGGTTTAACCCAAACCAACCAACTAACGTATATCGATGTTTCCATCCATCCGTCGGTCCATTCGTCTCACCACCTCTGACGGAGACATGTCAAGTGTAGAAGAATTTATGAAATTCAAGCTCTTTAAAGTATTTCTTCATATCTCTCTCTCTCTCTCTATCACTCTATCTCTTCTCCTAAAATAAACCTTACAGAACAAACATAATTCCTACATTTCAGATAAATTAATCAGCATTAAAAAACATAATTTATGCAAACGCGATTGACCCTAAGGAGAAAGTGATTCATACATATCATACTGTATGTAATAATGATACACCTTTACCTTTTTTTAAAGAGATTCTCCCAAATTGAGCGCACCCAGTTGAAAATAAACAGAAACAGAATCTTTTAACCCAAAAATAATGCCAAGGCGTACCAAAAGTATTTAGAGTTTCGTCATTCATTCATACTACTACATACATTTAGACTTTCGCTACATTTAATAATCTTTAAACAAAACTTGTCTGGAACTTAAAATTTTAATGATTTTTTTTTTTTCGTCTTCATTATTAAACGTAATTTGGCAAAAATTAAATGATGTGTTAAAAGTAACATTTATCATTGTGTTGTACATATCCGAATTCCAATTTAGAAAGTAAAAATACAAAATATCTAAAAAGAAATATCTTTACAACACACACAAAAAAAAGCTTTAAAAAATTCGCACACCTGAACTACAAAAATCAACTGTTGCTGCTGCTGCTGCTGACACATGTGTGAGATTCAACTCAACTCAAATGAATTGAACTCAACAATCACATTCTTATAAGAAACTCAGTCACTTTCATTTAAAGATGAACTGTCAGTAAATGCCACAAAAATCGCGCATATGGCGCGAATCTCTTTCATAAGATAAGACAGAATGCCGCAGATCACAGATTATTTCTTTTACATATTTTTTTTGCAAGTCTCAAATGATGATGATGATTATGTTTATTAGTGGAAGCACAACCATGGTATAACAAACAATACTTTCCCTCCTTCCATTTTCATCAGCTCAAATCAACTGCTACAATATTTTTTTATAGACTTCACGTGGATTTTTGCTAAAATTTATAATAAGGTTAGGAGGAGATCTTCTTATAAGATCCATGAAACCAACCTATCAACTTCAATAGATACAGATGTTGATTTTAATAATTAATTAATTAATCTGTTGGACACTTCCTTTTGTTAAGCCTAAGAGTTCATTGAACCATTATTCCCATGTTACTACTTATTACCATTTCATCGTCTATAATTCATAGGCAGTTTTATTTCATAATTCTTCAATTTGTGCTATAGAAATGGTTATTTTTCATATTGAATTCAGTTGTTGAACATACATTTTGTATTTACCATATTCCTTAATTATTCTTTCTTTGTTTGTTTGTTAAAAGAATAAATAAATTTAATTTTAGACAATATTTTAAATCTATTATATTAATCTTCCATATGCCTCCATCACACATAGCATTTCAAAAGTTCAGAAAAGGTTTTCGATATATGAGGTAATGGTGTATTTGAGTTCTATTTTTATACTCTTCACGGGAGTGAATAGTATTATAAGTTTGTCATGAAGTTTGTAACACACAGAAAGAGATATCGGAGACCACATATAGTATGTAATATGTATTTGTGATCAGCTCGATCCGCCTGGCCGCAAACTAGTCCTTCAGTTTTAGAGCTAGAGAGCTTTGTACATAGGTTTCTTTTTACCATACGCTGCACATTTGCCGGAATCAGCCGAATCGAACCATTAGGGGGGTACCTCCCATACAAACCCCCACTCAAATTAATGTTCTTATTAGAAAAAGATTTTTGTTTTTTGACGTATCGAACTGAAATTTGGACACTATACGTTTCTGATCCATATTCATTCAACTATGTAAATTTCATGATCCCAGGGTTAACAGGAAGAGTACCTCCCATACAAACCACCATTTAAATTGATGTTCTTATTAGAGTGATGCTAAAAAAGGAAGGTTGAATACATCCAGGAGGAGCGTGAAGAGTATTACATCTTTGACATAGCCAATGATAGCCTTCTTTCTGGTTTTTTATTGTTTTCTCATGTCACTTATTATGTACCTATATATGAAATTAGTTGGGGGTTTCTTCATATTTTTTTTAATAAATAGATTACATGATAGATGTTTGCCAACTTCCCACATACAAAAATAATTTTTACATATAAGTAATGTAGTTTTGCGTGAAAGTATGTAATTTCCAAGAACTATTGATGCATATTCACGAAGTATCAGTTGAATATCACCAATTAAGCAGGTGACTTATGTACATATCAATGGTAACCAATTTCTCTGTTCAGGAATACCTCAACAACTTTTCACACTGGAAAAAAAGGTGGAATATTGGCATTAACTGGGGTAAATCTGCCCATTGCTGTTTCACTCTCAGGCGAGGTGTTTGTCCTTCAGTTATGCTTAACAACACTATCATTCTGCAAGTTGACCATGTCAAATATCTAAGAATCACTCTCGACAAGCGTCTTAAATGGAAATCACACATCTCATCAACTACTGCAGCTTGCTACGGCAAGCTAAAAGAATTAGCGTGGCTATTGCGTTCTAATAGCCAACTAAGTCTGAATAACAAACTATTGGTGTACGTTCCTCCTGGACTTTTGGTATCCAACTCTGGGGCACTGCCTGTGCATCGAGCTTAAAAAAAGTTCAAATATTGCAGAACAAAGCACAGCGTCGTATAACGAATGCTCCTTGGTACGTAAGGAATTCTGCAATACACAACGACCTTCGGATGCCTACTGTTATGGATGAAATAAATCTACACAGCAGTCGTGATTTGCTATTGTGTATAAGGAATTCGACGTGAATTATATGGTAATCCTTCTTGCGAAAATCCACCTTCTGGATTTATTGGCAAACTTTAGAAATTTTTCGAATCATTCATATTTTTCCAGACACCATCGTCAACTGTAGATTACTTAACACACGACATTTCATACCGAGGACAATACTTATGAGCACACTTTAAGTTTTTTCAGTTTGTGAGAAACGTTTGCATACATAAATTATTACTTCTGATAAGATGACCCCATTCATCAATGGTTATCACATTCCTACTTGAAAAGGTGGTTTCATTTTAAACTACATTAAGTGTATACATCTGGATTTATAGATATACAATGTTATTTTTAAATAGACTGGACAAATCGCTCTCCAAATCGATGGATTTTTAACTACAGTAATAATTGTTTGCTGCATTGGTTAAATTTTGGATTATATTATGAATCATTTCAAAATCATCAATATTGATCACACTCTAAATGAAAAGGTTTTGACTAGCCAACTAACAGTATAAATTTATAAGAAACCTTATGTAATAGTAGGTCAATTTCAAAGTGTTTGATTAAATGATTCCAAACTGACAAAGAAATATGTACACAAATTCAATATGATTCTTAATTGAAGGAGGCCAAGCTCTCAGACACGGTAGATGTGGTAAAAAAAAACAAGTAGTGAAGAGTGCATATAGCTTAATGATTTGAACATGATTGAACATTGATGCCACGTTTGCTCATCATTAATAAAATTCATTTCATTGACCAAAATCAATAAATTAAATTAAATTTGAAAGGTCCCAGGCCAACTAATATCCGTGAAATGTTAGATTGTAGCGTTTAATCGAGGCTGAAGATGTATATCAGAGTATTTGACAAAATGATAATGATGACTATATGATCTTTTGACCAACAGACCATAAAAGTATCAAATATGGTAGGCTTATTAAAAAAATGACTGAAGAACGCATATTGCCTTAAAATTTGTTGAAAATGATTCCCATATTTACTAACATTTTACAGATGCTATGGTAAAATGAACAATAAGAACTTTGGCTTCTTGTATTTGTATATTTCTACCCATTTTTCATTTTGTGACAATTTCACAATTTGACAAAGGACAAACATACAATATGGGTGAATGAAGTTTACTCAAAAGTGATCAAACAAATCTATTGTATACATTTATTGCATGATCATATGTTTTACAAACGCTTAGTTCTTTCGATTTTTTCTTTGTTATTTTGAGAAAATTTTCCATAACTTTAGGAATGCAAAAAAGCATAATAGATTCACTTTTCAAAATCACTTGAGTTTTGCGCTTTCATAATAATTGCTTAGACTTCGACTTAGACTAGTCTAGACCTTGTTCATTTGTTTGCTAGTTTAGTATACTCGTATAACATATGATTACAACATGTGTTATAGTATAGTAAATGAATAAATGCTATGTTTGACAATGACTTTCTCCATTTATAAGTATTTCGGTTTTTTAATTTTGGACTGCGACTGCATTTAAACCAACCATTCTTATTACGCGCGCGCATATAATTTCTGTTGTTTAATTATTTTTATTTTAGTTTTTTTTCGCACACTCTTGTGTTTTTAATGCAAATTTTATCAAGACACACAGATTTAGTACTTTCTCCGAACTTGTTTGCGAATTAAATATAAAACATAAAGTATCTCTGCATACTATGATACTGCAAAGATGATGTTTTCTTTTTTATAGTTCGATTTGAATGTCATTCATTCCATTCATTCTTTCAAACATAACATTTACAACTTCAATAAACCTCAAAAAAAATGTGTAAAATAAATCAAGACATAGATCATCTAAAACTAAAATGGGACCATAGATAAAAGATTGATATGTAAATTTAAGATGACTAACCATTAAAATACTTCTTTTTATTGATCTTAAACTCTTCTTTTGTTGTAAACTGTTTGATGTTTGTTTTGGTTAAGGGGATTTTCTTCTTTTTACATACAATAGTAAATTTACTTTCACTTCACTTTCGTTAAATAAAAAAACTTTTATTCTTATTCTAATTTATTGGAAAGTTAATAGTTCAATAAACAAAAATCAGACAAGAAAAGATACTAAAAAATCTTGTAACCAAAAAGTAAAGTGCCTATAAAGTTAGTTAGTTTAGTGAAAGGTTTTTGGGTGAAACATTTAAAGATCGCAATAAAGATTTTTACATATATGTAAGAGATGAACGGAAGTGAATCAGGCACGCTTCTTATTGATTGATTGACTGACTAACTGATTGATTGATGGCGTATATTAAGCAAATGATGTCTTTAGATTAGCTCAACAACCTGTTGTGACTTTGCTTAAGATCTAAACATAAAAGAGGTCATCCACAAATGGCTGAATGGTTCATAAACCCTAATCCCAATGTCTTAAGTTTTTCTCTTTTTTTGATTTCTTTAAACAAAACCCGTTTATATATTAAATAATTATTGACTAGTTACTACTGTATATTGTATTTAATTATCATGTATGGTTTCTCTATTCTATGATTTCCTAGATAAAAATTATTGGGACTTGATGTAAAATAAAAAACAAGAATTTGCATAATATTTCTAAGTAAGGCAACATCATCAAAATCATCTTTGATTTCATGGCATGAATGCAATTGTTTTTTTCTTTTTGAGTTAACTGTCGAAAATAATCTTGGTTTAGACATTTTGAGTTGATGCGCTTGTTAAATCTGAAGATTGATTATTGATTTCAATCATAGAAGCTAACAAAATATTTCTAAGTATTTGGGTACTTCCGCTTATTGATATTTCTTGAGCGTAGCAAATTAAATTTCATTTTTCAAGAATTGTATTTTCTTAAATTAATAAGCTTACTTTAATTTGCATAATTAATTAACGAAACATTTAACATCAATACTTTTTTTCTCTCTTGTGTAATTTTCTATAATCTATAATTTTAACCTTTCCTTCCTTTGTTTTAGTAACACATAATACAATATAGATAGTATAATGAATTATTTAGTAATCTAAGTGTAATCTGGTAATAACATACTAAGTATATTGATAAAGAAAACCGCTTTAAGATCTTAAGCCAGTTAATGAGCATTCATCAAACATCAAGCAGTCATTCTAACTTTTGAGATTCTTTTGTATTCTAAAGTTTCAAAATCATTAAAGCCAATAAATAACATTCTTGTTTTAAATCAAATTAAGATCTATATAATAATAAGTGTCTATATTCCTTAATTATTCTATTCAACTTTTTGAAATCTCTTAAAATATGATATGTCCATATTTCATCACATCAACAGTCAACATTCATTATTATATTCAATCACATCACACGGTAATATCTGGAATACTTTATCTAACAAGGAGCTTTTGTATGGTTTCATAGAAACCCGGGGAACTTGTTCCTATCTTGATTAGTTAGCAACCTTATACGGCTTGAGTTCTTAAACTGAAGGGACCTAAAATCCTCACAAAGAAGAAGTCTATAAGACCATTCAACTCAATGATATTCATAAGCTTGATAATTTCATTCTCTATATTTAAAATTATTTATTCAAAATTTAGAAAGTTGTTGTCATAATAAAATAAAATTTTAAATAAACTTAAAATACTTTTATTGGAACAATATCAATTGGCATATTCACCATATTGTTTGGCATTTTTCGCATCATTTTTTCATTGCTTGAGCTTTATACTATTAAACATAGTATAGAATATACGAGTATATGGGAGTAAGTAGGCAATTTGATCCATTCCACAAATTTTATAATACTAATACATACATATATTCAATAGAAATCAGCGATTGGATTAACGTTACTGCCAGTATTATATTGTTTTTTGCTGGAATTTCAATCATACTTGGAATGGTTTTATCTTAAAGTCCAAGCATGCTGCCTTATAGATATTTATGAAATCATAATCATCATAACATATTACATACATATATGCTATTTAAATCCTTACATATCTTTTCATTCATTTAGGATATGACTCTATCCATCTTAGTTGCATTTTATTTATGGATTCTCTTTTTGATCTTATCAACCATATCATTTATTTTAATATCAATAAATGGTGTATTTATTCATCATGTGATATCATTTATTGTTTTATTATGTAAGTAAAAAATTTAATATTATAAATATCAAATTCAATAAACAATTAATCATTTTTTTGTATTACAGTAATATTTCTATGATGATAATATTTTCTTACTATAAAATTGGAGACCAAATTGATTATGATATTGAGTAATGATAAATTTACAGAAATAAATAAATTTATTTGTATTTATATTTCGGGAATAGAAAATAATAACAAACATTTTTAAATGAAAACGGCTTTATTGTTTTTGAAAATATTCACCATGATGATCAATGCACTTTTTCATTCGGTCAAACCATTTGTCATAGCAATTTTTCCATTCCTCTTGAGACACTTCCAAAACATGGTTTTTGAACCCTTCAACTGCTTCTTCGGCGTTCGTAAATCGTTGACCACGCAGTTTACCTTTGATATTCGGGAACAAGAAGAAGTCATTGGGTGCCAAATCAGGACTGTACGGAGGATGAATCATCAATTCGGTGTTTTGACTGCTCAAAAATGCTCCTGTTTGACGAGATGTGTGAGAGCTCGCATTGTCATGATGGCCTCTATCTCATGATATGTCACATGACTATCTTACATTATCAGTTCATGCACTGCATCGATGTTTTATGGCACAACAACCGATTTTGGACGCCCTTCACAGAATTCGTCGGTGACTGAACTAGAATTCACAATACCAGCGATATACTGTGGTTTTTGATGGTCCTTTATCGCCATACAAAGCACTGAGTTCATCGACATATTCTTGTTGAGATAATCCACGTCGAAAGTTGTGAAAAAGTATCCAACGAAAACCTTCTCTTGAATTTTCCATTTTTTTTGCCAAATTGATTTTCTTAACTCACTTGTACATCAAAACGTTGTGAGCACGTTTATGCTAAAAAATGTCAAACTCTAGTATGGTGTTGCCAGATTTAAGCTATTGACATTAGTGTTGCCAGATCCCGAAATATACATAGTACCCTTCGTACAAATTTTAACTCAAATCCATGCCACTAACTGATTAAGTCTAATTAGACTCAGATAATAATCTATAATTTTAACTCAATATAAATGTTGACTATTTTAGTAATGCTATTGTATATTGACATTCATATATGTGTATGTCTAATATATCATTGACTCCAGAATTTGTCCTTCCTCATGAGTGAAAAATGAGCATGGTGATGGCTGCCAAACTCTATGCATTCAATTGAATCTATCATTTACTGTTGATAACATTCATCACCTTCATAAGAAAGACTCTCCACATTTAAGTTATGAAATTATTTATTCCAAAAATAACTTAGTATTGTCTTGTCATACAAATTTTTACAACAAAAAAACTTTAACTTAGTAAAATCAAAATTGTTTTGTTGAATATTTAGGATGTGCTTAGTGACATCCTGTCTTTGCTGTGACCTTCGAACAGGAACAATATCAATTAGTATATTTGCCATATTGTTAAGCCTTAGCCGATTAATCAAATTGTTGGTTGAAATTTATGTTATTGGTGTTAATTTACCGCCAAATGCCAGTAAGTCGAAAATATAATTTTTATTCCACGTTAAGGAAATCAATCGTATTTATTGATTATTTTATTCAATAGACTTCACCTTTTGGATTACCATAATTGCTAATATTATATTGTTCCTCTCTGGAATTTTAATAATGATTGGAATTTGTGCGGTATGTTATTACAAAGATCAAAAATAAATTTCTAACTGATTCCTTATGAATTCATTTGATATTATCACAGTGGATAATATTTTATAAACGGATTCCTAATGGAATACAATTCCTTTCTAATTTCTTAATAGTTTCAGAAACTTTTTTGGGAACATTTTTGACATTATAGTCTAATGTTGTATTTACACCAAAGTGATTCAATGAGAATCCATTTTGCGTTCAGACCGGCGATTCTGATACATGAACAGCTGTTTTTTGTTTTGCTTATACACACACGTGCAAATTTGGCGCACGTTGTCAAAATAAAACTAAATTTTTTAAATTTTGTGAAAAATACATGATTTACTGGGAATTACCGGAAATTTTCCAACACTATCAGAATTTTGCCAGCCCTGTTTCGATGGACAGCCGATTCATTTGTTGAATCTACCTGAATCTATTCGCATTCTACAACAATAACTGTCATTTTTCCTTGTGATTGTTGTCCGATTCAATGGTCGATTCAACATAGAATCGCATCTCGCTCGGTGTAAAAGCGCTATAAGACTCCCAATTCCTTTGTTATATCTGAACCAAAGTTAATTTATTTTTCATATAATTATTTAGCAACTACCTTCATGTATCATAACAGCGTTTTACTTATGGATAGCCTACGTAATGGTAACAGCTGGATTGGTTATTGTATTGTCAATGGAAGGTATATATGTTACGACTTTGTTATTCTTCCTAATTTTCTTAGGTAAGGTATGCAATATTATAAAAATCGAAATAATACAAATTTTTTTTTTTTCTTGTTGCAGTAATTTTTTTATATTTTGCATCGGTTATATATTCGTATTATCAAATAGGGGACCAAATTGATGATAATTAATAATTTGGATAATAATTTTTATACAAACATAAATAGATTATATTTATATAGTTCCTTATATGAAAATGTAACTTCAATAGATAATCTCATAGTATACAAATGATGTAACTGGAATGAATTGAACAATAAAGGTTAAGAAATATCAATCTAAAATCTTAAGTCAATATGAAAAATTGACTATTCTGATGATGCTATTGTAGATTGACATACATACATGTAAGTGTATGTCCGTCCTGATGATCGAAAAAGTCCCTTTATAGTGGCTTTACAGTGAGCTAAGAATCGAATCTATGAAAATGCGAATATTGATTCGAGTTCCATTCGACAACAACAACAGGGAAAATGATAAAATTGAGTGGTTGTAGTTATAGATGTGATTCGATTGAAAGAGCACTGTAAAGCACAAAACCGAATCTTCGTGATACGAGCCACTGTAAAGCCATAGAGTATCATGATTACCATTACCCAATTTTAGTTATAGGTTTTCATTTAACTTGGCTTCATCTAATCTCAGACAAAAAATTAAATTGTATGAATTTGAAAGGTAATTCTAACGGGTAATTCCTTTTAAGTTGACGATTTATACAATACATATAATCTAGTAAGGCTATGGGAAAATCTATCAATTACGTTTCATAACATTGAGGACCTTCATATTTAAGTTTTAAAATTATGTATTCCAAATATTACTTAGTCATCATCATCTTGTCATAAATAATTTTTACACGAAAATTAAATTTAGTGAAATCAACTTTTTTTTTGTTAAATACTTAGGATGTGCTTAGTGAGAACTTGTTGTTGCTTTGACCTCCGTACTGGATCCATATCAGTTGGTATATTCGCCATAATGTGCAGCATTATCCAAATAAATAAATTTTTGATTGCAATATATATATATGAAATTCCCCTACCATCAGATCCCAGTAAGTAGAAATTTGATCTTTACTCCAGCTTAAGGTACTAGTATTTATTGTTCATTGTATTCAATAGACATCGTCATATGCTTGACCGTTATTGAAAATCTTACATTGTTCTCCTGTGGAATTTGCATATTGATTGGAGTTTTTTCGGTATGTAGAGAAATGTAAATGTTATTACAAAGTTTCATAGTAAATTTTGTACTGATTCTTTACGAATTTTCTTTCGAATTTCTTAATAATTTCAGAAATTTTTATAGACACATTTTTGACTTTAAAGTCTAAGTATGCCTTATGGGCATGATACAATAATACAAGGTACCGCCACTAGGGCATTTTACGCTCTTGAAATTTACTCACTCTCAATTTATGACGTCATTAAAACATCAGTGTATATAACGCTGAAATAATTCATTAAGTGTTGAACATGATTTGAAAATTGAAGAAGCAGTGCTATGAAAATTCTTCAAATTCTTCAATTTTCATTGCATTTTGAAATTACGTTCAACACTAAATTCATTATTTCAGCGTTCTATACACTGATATCCTTCAAATTCTTCAATTTTCAATGCAATTTCAAATCATGTTCAGCACTAAATGAATTATTTCAGCGTTATATACACTGATGTTTTAATGACGTCATAAATTGAGAACGACACATAACGGTAAACTAATGGCGTCACCTCTATTAATTACACCATGCCTTATGGGCATTTATGTAGTCTTAATAGCCATGCTACAATGAGTAAAAAGTTGAGAGTTCTGGTTTTGCATCCAGAGTGTGTTCTGGTGTGTTCTGAACAGCTTTTCTTTCTTTTTCATTGTTGGTAACAATGACCAAAAATTGGCAGCGGGTTCATCGAGAACACAAACAGAATTCTATGTTCTGACTGCTACAACAACAATAACAGAGAACCGCAGAATATGATAGAATACTCGACCTTCAACCTATAAGCTTGGCAGCAAAGAACACTGCAAAGAAGTCCGCGCTAAGACTAAAGGTTACGGGAGCCTTATGGTAACAGTAAGATACATGCAGGTTTAAACACTAGCTCGGACTATGTTATTCCCCAGGCCAACTTTAATGGAAGGTAATAGACCATAATGGGTGGCAGAGGGGACTCCAGTTTGGTTGTCATTCCTACAACCTGTTTACAGACGGATCTAAAATGGCAGAGGGAGTGGGAGATGCAGTATTCTGTTCAGAGCTTGACCATAAATGGTCATATAAGCTTCCAGACTACTGTAGCGTGTTTCAGGCCGAGATTTGTGCGGCTACAAATGCAGCAGAATTAGCAGCCGAGCTAACTCCTCTCAACTCCCAAATAAACATATTTATCGACAGCCAAGCAGACATAAAGGTAATGTAGAACCAAAATTGACGAACTCTGAATTGATAGACGCGTCACCATCTTTTGGGTACCGGGACATAAAGGAATTGAAGAGAACGAGGAAGCAGACGCACTCGCTAAAGCCGGCTCTAGCCAAGCTGAGGTAAATGCGTCATACATACGTCCCTCTCTGTCCACGCTAAAAACAGAAATAGACGCAGCAATGATTCAGGAGGCGAAGAGAATGCGGGATGGAACACTCTCTTGCAGAACCGCAAAAATCATGCTTCGCTCTGTTAATAATAAGACTACCAACTACATCTTAGCTCTCCCAAGAGAGGATTGCAAGTCGTAATACTCACGGGACACTGTTTAACGCCTTCCTACGCAGCCAAATTGGGCTTGGTACAGAGCGATGCATGTACAACATGCAACGAGGTAAATGTTAGGGGAACTTTAGAACACCTAATTTGTTAATGTCCAGCTCTCTACAGATCACGCTTTAGCTATCTCGGATCTGTATTTTTCCTCTCCTTGAAAAGTATCGCGGATCAAAAGAGTAGCAACCTATTAAAGCTTGCAAAAAAGTGCATAAAAAACAGTATCCGAAGGGTCTCCATACTTCTTCTTGGCAACACTAAGGACCACTATTGGTCTATGTGAGATCTCTTGGTCAGCCAAGCTAACCTAACCTAACAACAACAAATTTCGTTCGTTTTCCCTGTTGTTGTTGTCGTCAGAACAAAGAGTTCTGCTTGTGTTCTTCGAACCCAAATTTTTACTCACTGTGGAATGGCTATAAGACTCTCAAATCATTTTAATATCATTTATCTGCATTTAAGTTAATTTATTTTTCATACAATTACTTAGCAACTTACTAAATGTATCAAAACAGCACTTTACTTATGGGTAGCGTGCATGATAATATCAGCTGGATTAACAATTGTAATCTTAATAGAAGAGATAAATATTATCAATTTGTTTGTCTCCGTACTTTTCTTAAGTAAGTAAATTTCTGATACATCATAAAAAAAAGCAATAGACCCTTTTTTTTTTTTTTTGTTACAGTAATTTTTACATATTTGGGATCGGTTGTATATTCGTATCATCAAATAGGGGACCAAATTGATGGTGATAATGATTAATTTGGTAAATAAAATTGATGTAAAAATTATTTATGAAGTAATAAATTTATAGTTATAAACAGATTCAACTCAAAAGCATCTTCAGTCAGAGAATAAGACTAAATAAGAAGATATTAGATTAGAGTTTGTTCGTTTTCAGTGAATGACAAGTTAACTTATAATATATGATTTATTTTAAATAGCATTATAATTCAAAAGACTTCCCAGCTTTTGCAACAGCTTATTGGGATATTGTATTGTACTTAGAAGAACTCTGCTGTAATGTAAACTTAAATGTAATTTATCACTTTGTCATGCAAATATCCTCAACATGAATAATTCCACAAAAAAAAGCATGAGAAAAATTAAGTTAAAAATCAAAAATAATAATCAACAAAAAAAATAGAAGAAACTAAGAAATCTGTATGGATTTACTGATATTTTTATACCTTACAGATGAATACCATACAATAATATTTTTCAAGATTTCTCGTATTTAGAATCTAACAAATTAGTTTGGATGAAATTGTTGTCAAATTGATATCTCCAAAACTGAATCTCGCTTCACATGAACATACATATCTATTACAGTAAGTTTTAAATGTCATTTACCCCGTTCCAAACTTATGATCAAATTTAATATGCCATTTACTAGGCAATAGGCAAGAGGTTTACCAATGCAATGAGAATAAAAATATGTTTAAAAATCATACAAAAATGCCATTTGAGTGCTAAAATTGACACCTTCACGCAATAATGGAAACGCAACTCATCAAAACGAAGCGACTGCGAAGACTACAACTACAAAAGCCCCCAGGCCAAGTCAACTTGACCAGAAGGAAGATGCACATTTGCATCTCTGGCACAGAATTAGAATATATACCCATGATAATAATAATGGAGATGGAGATGATGATGATCATCATCATCATCAATAAAGTGAAAATCTCAGCAAGGAAGCAAAGAAAGAAGCTCTTAACGCAATGTAATACTTTAGCTTCAATAGTTGTCTTTGTTGTTGCTGTTGTTGTTATTATTGTTAGTTCTAATCGATTTCTCTAACAAATAAAAAATAGTACTTCGAAGTCGACATGAGTACAAGTAAGTATTTGTATCTATGTAAGAATATGATTGTTTATTGTAAATGAAATTGTGAGAAGCTTTAAACGTTGCAAGCAGCTCACTCACCATCTCCAGTCCACCGATCAATGTTAGCATGTAACTAAGTTTCATATAAGCATGAAATTCCAAATCTTTTGGCGTATTCAAGTGGGTGCAGCATCATCGTCGTCAGTTATGAACATAGGCATAGCACAAGAAGTAAAAAACACCCCACCACTTTCTCTAACTCAGCGATTCTTAAGCTTACACATGTAATCAGTTGAACACATATTTTGTGATTCCCCTCTTGGGCAACATATTTCTTACAGAGACCATTCTAAAGCAGACTGTCATGATCCATAGGTTCCCTAAAGGCTTTCGGGGGGCAGTAGAATGCTCAGCGAATATTTGGGGGCGTTAAGGCAATCTAGAAGGGCAAATATATAAAATATTTCCCCTGTAGTCATTTCTTGACATTCTGAAAGCCCAATAATCTGGGTCAACAATCCCATAAGTGAGTAATGGCGAAACCATATTGATGTACAATCAAATCTTGTTTGTTAAGAATTACTGCTTGATAAAGTGTGTTGTGAAGAGCTTCAAGATTTTAGAATGGTGAGGTGATGTGACTCTCGTCTTTATATACTAAGAATTACATACTATGGTGTATGTAGTTTAAGAACCACTGCTCTATATCGTGCGTTTGTTCTCATTCATTGTGTTGGTTGGTTGGTGCGGTCAAAATATGTACATTTATTGCAGTTGATACCAGAAAGTGGGCAACATCAGTTTCAGCGTCATCATCATCATAACGATCATTGCATTTGGGCTTCTCATACAGAGAAGTTTTATTAATCATTTGTTCTAGGAATTTACTGCACATTTTGATTGTTGTTGATTTTTGTTGCTTGTAATGAAGTAAAATGTGCTAAACTTTACAATAAACACTATGACACAATGATTGGGGCCAGGTGAGTGAGTGAGTGAATGAGTGAAGCAGGCAGGCAGGAATGGGGTGTCATGACGACGATGATGATGATGATTATGATAATGGTGATGAGGGAGTGCTGACGGAGGTGTTTGATTGTACACTGAGTTTTTGTTTGCCAAATTTAAATATGAATTTCTTTTCTTTTTCATTTGTTGTTTGCCCTGCAATTTGGGTCATGCGAGTCGTTTGTTATATGCATAAAATTCTTCTTTATCAACAACATTTAGGTACTTTTTCATTCTTAACTTTCATCGAGAACAAACAATAAACTGTGTCAGCCAACCTTTTGGCTTTAAGAAAATTAACAAAACAACCAAAAATTAAAAAGAAATAAAACACAATTTTGTGTGTGTTGATTTTTTGTTTTATTTTTTTTTTTTTTTGTATTTTGTACATTAAATACACTTATAACATTGCGGAAATAAAGTCTTGACAAATTTTGAATCATGTTAATGTCAGCGCCAACTTATCTATTGGACACGCATCGCATTTCTTGACAACTCCTTCCTCTCAACATCTTTTAGGTCTCCCAATCTCGCTCAACTCAACAAAGTCTTAATGAATTTATGAGAAGCGTGTTGAAAATATACATTTACATCTTATCAACAACTTAAATGACATTGCAATGCGGCACACAGAACGAATGTTGGTTCAGCGTCGTGTGAGCTGTTCTTAGTAACAAGAATGAACGAGTTAAAGCAACTACAATTCCAACCAACAAGAGATAAACAGCTAGATGTAGAAGTAGAAGTAGTCGTAGTCGTAATCCTAGAGTCCATCTCCAACTGGGGCTGGTTATGGTTTTAGCTTTGAACTACACAACAACGTGGTGCGCTCGCTGTGTGACATTGACACTGAAGATTTAAATTGTGGCGCTTAGTGAACGCCACAAAATAAGCAAAAAAAAAAATCAGAAAAATACAGAAAAAATCAACCGGAAAGACAAGTTCCAACGGCATCGAAACGATTGCATCATGAGCAGCCGCCACGCCAATATACTACATACAACATACTACATAGTATGATGTAATTTATAAAAAGACTTCAAGACTTCAGCAAACATACGAGTAGTAAGTGAAGAAAAAAAAAACCAACCAACCAAACAACAGCCAACAAATCCTTAACAAAAATAGTACATTAAATACAAGTTTGCGGCAAACAGATATCCACAATCCATTTGAATAAATGCACCACACTCAGAGATACATCATAAAAAACATGAAACAACCTAAAAATAGTAACTAAGTAAAGAGAACCAAAAACAAGCCGAACTGGCAACATCATCAGCAGGATAGGATAAGCTTAGCTGGCACGCACTTTAAAGACAAAAAAAAAATATAAAAAAAAAAATGATTTAAGAAATTGTTCTTGTAGAAACATACAAAGTATCTACAATGCTATAAAGCAATGCATCAAAGCAATTGTAGAACTTAATGTAAGCTTAAACATATGCATAGATACACACTTATAATACAATATACTGTATGATCGAAAGATACATAGAAAGATGTTAAAAATAAACACTGCGTAACGAAATATTATTCTCATAAAGAATTGTGTATTCTATCTAGATATTTATCAACAAGTTTCATGCTATGACGTCGTCATCGTCATTATTTAAGCGACGTCGTCTTCTACCATAAAACTGATTCATTCATTGAATATGCTTAAAAAAAATTATTTATAATAATTGAGAATGAAAAAAAAAATCTTATTTATTCATTGCATATTCATCTAACTTAAGAACACGTGAAGTACTCATTTATTCATTAATAATTTGCTATAAAGCAACAACAACAAAATATACAAAATATTGCTTTCATCATCATCATCAAACGCGTTAAGTTCGGATTGGGATTGAGATTGATTGAGAGACAAACAGACAGACAAACAGATAAAATAAATTGTCTAACTGACTGTTTGACTTACTGACTGACAAATAAACAGACAATATGACACACTGACGATTTGTAAGATCCGCATACATCAAAGATGTGTGTATGCCTAGAAAGCAAAAAAAAAATTAAATTAATATTGAAAATTATAAAACAATATACTCGTACAACATTATTAATAATTATAATAACAAGTGTTCCCTTGTTATTTATAAATTCAAAAATTGTATGATGCATTCATTTATTTTATTAAGCAAAATAGGAAGTCAATCGTCTTCACTTCATAATAAATAGTAAAAAACAACATTGCTAGCTAGGATTTCTTAAAAGAAGGTTAACAACAATCTACATACAACACAGATTGTATATTCTAAAGATAATAATTTTTACATCAGGAAATTTATAAAAATACATTACATTTCTCAAAAACTTACGCTTGACCAAACCGCATATTCAGTCATTTATTCATAGAATAAGAAGCCCATTAAAGAACATATCTGAGAATATTGACTAACATACTGGATCATTATAGGTTTCACCAGATTTTAATATTTTTTATTCATACATTTAGAATTGCTCAAGGTTCACCTAATCCATTAAAAATAAAAATTATATCAAAATTCCAAGCACCACCAAACTTCCAACCTAATCTTCAGTCATGTAATCCAATGAAGAACATTTAGATAAATATTACTTTGTCAATAAAAGGTTGGATTTAAGCTTTGGGGAGCTATGAATACATGAAAACACTCCCATAAAAGATGCATCTCACGACTGATAAATTCAAGAATCGTTTCTCTCCACTACAATTCGCTGATGATGCAGATATCAATGAAACGTCAGAAGCCTTATCGATTTATTAATTGAATCTATATATGCTTCATAAATCAAATCTCCCCAGCTGAAGTAAAGGCACAAAAATAAAATCCAAAAAGAGTCCTGCACATTCTGTTCTCTAGAAGGAAATGTGTGGAAATGTATGGTATCATTGTTCAACTTTCAATGAAGTCCTGAGATGACTTAGTAATACTACGGAAAATATAAAAGAACTAGCTTTCCCGGCGTGATGTAGGTGCGTCATGCTATTTTTTTTTAAATGTAGTACATTGCGCATTAATTGAAATACTTTTGAAAAATCACACGAATCAAATATTAATATTGAGATAATTTCCTGCTATAATTGACAAAGGTGACTTGATTGTTTTTGAAATATTCCTCTAAGATTTGTATGCAAACTATTATCCACCAATTTCTCGACAACAGCAAGTCCGATTCGCACCAAACTTTACTGAAACACTCTCAAGACTATGCTAGAGATAACCTTAAAATTTCATCAAAATCAGTTCAGCAGTTTCAGAATCTATGCGAGACTTACATATATACATACATTTATTCAATTTTATATGTATAGATTTCATGATCTAGGTTTACAGTTCCTTTAAACAATAAAAATAAAAATCCAAGCTTTTCCAAACCTTATCTTCAGTCATGTTTTTGGTTAATGAGAAACTCCGGTAATACGCAATAAAGGACATACTTTGATATCTGAAAATATTGATTACGGTGAAGTAAAATTTGATACATTGATACCTTAATCATACTGGACTTATTCAAGTTCATAGATATATTGACTTCATCACACAGAAGAAATCACAATGGACTTTATGTTAAATTATCACATAATCTTTCTGTGAAATATTATATTATTTTCCAAAACGTAGTGTTCTTGTAACCTCTTCCCTTCATTTAACACGTTTTCTAGTTGGATGACATTGGAGACCATGAAAATATGTGGATAATTGGACTTGGACTGGACGTCATCCTTATTCATATCTTTTTTGTAGAAAACGAAAATCATGTTTCAATTCAAATCTCTTCAGTTGCACGACATGACCTTCGGCCATCATTTAAACAAAACTTGAATTTCTTAGCAAAAGAATACTGTCATTGGCGCCAGAAATCTGTATGTGGCATCCAATCTGAAAAATGAATTTGAAATGGGAATCTGAAAAAGAAACTTTAAACCGAACTAGTCAAGTCTGGTCAATAAACTTTTTGCAGTAGCAAGTCCCATTGGTATTTCCACTTAATACCCTATTATAATAAAATCAATTATTTTGCAGATGCCTGCTTTTTGAAATTGTATTTTAAATTTTACACATTTATCTATATATATAAAATTGGAAGTATGTATGTATGTACATATATGTATGTATGTCTCGTATAGATTCTGATACTGCAGAACCTATTTTGATGAAATTTTAAGGGCATCTCTAGCATAGTCTTGAGAGTGTTTCAGTAAAGTTTGGTCCGAATCGTACTTGCTATTGTCGAGAAATTTATGGATCATAGTTTGCATACAAATCTTAGAGGCATGTCAAATATAGCAGGAAATTATGGCAATATTAATATTTGATTCGTCCGATTTTTCACTTACATCACGTCGGGAGCGTAGCAAAGCACGCCGTGAACACTAGTACAATATATCAACCGAATACAATATTTTGTTTTATTCATATTACAATAGGATAAATCAAAGTTTTTGTATAAGACAAGTCTATAATTTTCTAATAAGTAAACAAAATTTAACCTAAAAGACAACTTTAGCTTTTTGCCTCTAATATTAAACAATTGATCAAAGGTTCAGTATATTTTTTGATGATTTGTTGAATTTGCAAACATTATTTCAATTGTATTGTATTTACCTAACTATTTGCATAGATTTTTGCCAAAATCTCCTTCACAACTTTTGCTTAGATGAAGGTGTTTATAACAAGGTCGACAACAAAATTTATTTTTGGATTAAATTTGGTGAAAAAAAAAAAGAAAAAAAAATCTCTTTTCTGTTATTGACAAAAAATACAAAAAAAAAAAAAAATATTATATCTAAAAATAATATTTAACACATAATAATAATAATGATAATCATTCCTTTTATGTTGTGTGTATGATGTTTCTTTGTTTGGTACTACAAGTACAAGATAAACACTTTAAACCACTCCATATCCCAAATCCATATACAACAATGCTAAGTATACCATAATGCAAACGTACAATCCCAATTAGTAATGAACTCATCATCATCATTATCATCATCATCATTGAGTCTGTTGCAACGTGCAAAAATCCCAAATTCCCAAGATGAAAAAACAAAAAGCGTGATTCAATTAGTTTCCAATGAATGTGGTAACTCCTTAACAAGACAAGTGTACAGAGAATATTTTGTGTTTTCCTTTTTTATATCAACAATATAATATTTTTTATACACAATAATTTCATATAAAAACACAATTAGTTTAGAATTTATGTACTGCGAGTATCTTTTTTAATGGAATTAAAATTGTTTCACGCGCTACGTCAAAGACAACTTAATAGTATATCTTGACTTGATTAAGTTAATGCGGTCGAATTGGTCAGATCGATCGGTATTACTATTATTGTTGTTATTTTTGCTGGTGCCTAGCTGCTGTATGACTGTGTTAGCTCATTCAATTAACATTTCACACTAGACTAATGAACTTTTCCGCCAGCCAAACTAAAGATTAAATAGCCAGCGGATAATTTATTGATAAACAAAACACGCTGAAATAAAATGTAAGCAATTGACACAGAAATGACGTCGTCGATATATGGTGTGGTTGTGGTGTGTGGAAATTTGAAATCTAAACAAAACTAAAGTCTCAGAGCAGAGCCCCATAATAACAAACGCCTTAGCGCCACTTGAACATCGTAACTGCGTTGAAATCTGGCAAAGAAAACCACTTGTTGGTGCTTTTTGAAGTGCCACCAGCAGCAGCAGCACCAACAATGAAAACAGTGGGCAACAGCAACTCGAAAGATATAATAATAATGATGATGATCATGATGATGATGATGATGACGATGCCTTCATTTGAATGAATTCCTGTGGCACTTGGGAAATTTCGTAAAATAGGTCAGCAATGACTATGATTACTATTTTTATTGTTTTGCTATATAGCAAATTTTGGCAAAGCTTAATCGACTAATGAATGATAAGCGCTTAGATAAATATCTTCACAAATTTATTTAGTAAAATCGTTAATATGCAAATTGTAGAAATTTTCACCAATTGAACTACTATAATTGAAATATGAAATCTGGGTTTTGTATGAAAATATATAGATTGTTTTCATTTGGCATTTAATACTCGTACAATTCAATAAATTTAGTCTGTGATAAACTCACAATTTATTTATTAGATGCAATTGAAAGCTTTTAATTTTATAAGTATGAAATGAATGAAATAATAAGTTTTATAATATTTTTATAAATGAGCATAAACATCAATCACCCTTTATATCCAAAAATATTTTATATTATGCCTTGTCTCATTAACATTCTGTAGAAGTTTTGATTGCTTAGCTAAACAATGTATGTTCATCGATGTTCTGTACTGGATAAATAGTTTATTATATTCATTTTGAACCAAACATCCAACACAAATTAAAGCTTACTTTGCATATAAGTGATTTCAACTACTATCTTACTAAAAATATCTCCATAACAAAGTTTGAAGGTATTAAAGTCATTCGATTATAAATTCAATTGAATTTTGCACTTACAACAATAGCAAGACTATTACTTCATTATATGAAAAATAAAAATAATTCTTTATCTCTCAGAAAGATTTGTAATTCTTTATTCAATTACAAACATACTAGTCTCCCAACGTCTTGCTGCCAACATATGCAGATGACACATGCGTTCAACTGTTCAACTCTGGGTCGCCCATAGAAACGGCGGAACAGACAAACAATTACATGCAGCGATTCCATGCTTGGGCCAAACGCTGGAATAATGCCATCTATACGAGCTAATCTTTCTTGAGGATGCGTGATGCTTTTACAGATATCACATACGGCTCAGATAACATTACGTAGGTGGACCAAGTGCAGTACCTCGGCTTAATCATCGACAAGTGACTCACCTAGTGTGCACATGTAAAATCCATCTTGGCATGTTGCTAAGCAACGCAAAGGAAGATGGACTGGCTGCTGTGCCCATCTAACAATCTTTCCTTTTCAAACAAAAGGCTCATTTACAAGTAAATAGTGACCCCGACTTGACTCTTACGCCATCCAAAATTTGAGGCAACGGTGTTGTCCATAACACTATTCTACATAGATATTTTATAATGACTAAGTACTCGATGAAATCGACAGTTCTCACCCAATGCGCGATGCGATTCAGGCTGAAGAAGCTGCACGATAATCTACCTTATCAGTGACCGCTTTATCTACTTTTATTTTAAGTAACATTAGCAAATCCTGTTGGCAAACTTGTCCTTCTACTTACATATCCTTTGCTTCAACTGATCCCATGACCATTCAATCAGATGCAAGACCAATCCTTGACCTGAACATAATGTGTCTGATGTCATAATTTCTTCAACACTGTTGGCATTATAGTATTTTGCATCATGTATTTTGTATCAATAATTCGATAGACTGGTACCAACACTGTTCCATATGCTATATACACCAATTCCAGTTGCTAATTTTAAATAATCCTATATTTAAATTCGCATTACTTCGATTCTCATACTGAATGATTTCAGCACAACAATCAATATCTTATTAGTTTAGAAAGCATGAATGAACAAATCATTGAACAGTGAATGTGTACGTTAACCGCAACGGTGAAATTCTGAAAGTAATGTAGATACAATGATGTACATACATACATAATTAACACATGTGAGATGTTTAAGAATATGTATATGTATGTACAAATGAATATTAGGTAAATACTTAATTTTTTTGGCCACGTTTACACGTGATCACTTTTGCTTATTACTTGTCTATTTTTCTATTGTATTCCAATACTATTTTTAAGTAGTGTTCCAATTTGTTAAAGTTCAATTGTCTTGCGTTCTTTTATTTTATTTTTATTTGTATTTGTATTTTTCTTGGTGCGAATGACCGTAAAGTGAAGTTCACTAGTTTGCTTTCTTTCAGTCTTTCTTCAATTTCTTAAAATTTTCTACTTAAAATGTTCGTTTTGTTGTGTTGTGTTTTGTTGTGTTGTGTCACTCTCTGTCGCAATTAAAAATAATTTATGTAATTTTCAACCGACATCAATACTAAAACTGAAATACAAACAGCAAGAGCAACAGCAAAAGTATCTGTAGTAGTAGATGTAGAAACAACATCAGTGCGGCATTCTTTTATAATAAGAATGATTTTTATCAGTTGAGTATTTCAGGGTGTTTTTCTTTTTAGTAGCACCAACAACAGCAGCAACAGCATCAATCTCTAATCACAGAAATTTGCGGTTTTAACTTAACGCAAAGCCTCAGGGGCATTAAATTTCAAAAAATAAAATAAAAGATTTTGGTTATACTTAGTGGTAGAACGAACAGTAAAAGAAATTCTTATGAACTACACAACAATCAAATGCGTGTTGTGGATTTAGATTGAGATTGAGAAGACAACAACAACAATTCACTCAAAAAAAATCACAAAATAACAGTTAAAATAATACAATCAACTTTTCAAATAAATTTGTTATTTTTTTGTGTGTAATTTTTTGGTGCAGATAAACTTTAATTTTTGGTTTAGATTTTTTCTTAATTTACACACCGCACTCACAACATTTGTTTGGGCGTTTTTGTAGCATTTATTATCACCATCATCGGCATCGTCATTATGATCATGATCACTGTCATCATCATCATCATTATCATCAACACTTTAGACATTACAATCGCCACTGTGTCGCTTGTCAAGATAAACGCGCCAATCCGCTGTAATCGCCGACGTTGTCCGGCGCTTGGCTTGGCTTGGCCTGACTTAGGTTGATTTAACTTGGCTTAACTTGGGTCCGGGTCAATGCCACAAGGTAACAGCAAATCAGCAAAAGAATCAAATCAAAAATATACAAACACACTCACTCACTTATTCATGTTATACTAAAATTGTTGGTTTGAGTTAAAGAAAAACATTTTATTTATATTTTGGAATGCAAAACGGAAGATCAAGAAGGTGATGCCTTATTACACTTTTACCAGCTAATGTCAAATTGATTTCGAATTGGTTCACATGGTCGATCTACTAGGCATACAGAGTGTCTGATACTATTGACAAACTCCTTTCTGATTGTTGGGATTTTCAAATTTTCATAAATCACCAGTTTGGATTGAAACTTTTGGAAAATATCTAAATTTGAATTGGCTGCATTGCCCTTATTTCCATTCCGGCATCAATCTTGATTTTTACATTAATAATTTGTAATTTATTTTTCAAAGAAATTTCTTTGGAATACAATGATTTTTTTATTATCAAAGGGATGTTAAGAAGTTCGTTGTTTAAATCTTTTGTTTTAAGACCTTATTGAAATCACTTGATGTTTATTTTTGTTTTATTTCTTTCTCAACACCCTTTACTTTGTTAAATGGAATCAACGATGCGTCACCATGATAAAATATATACTTGATACAAATTTAATTTATAACAAAAACAATATTATGACCCGCGAAAATGTCGCCAAACAACTTAACTTGAAAGACATCAACATTAACATCAACAACTCGCTCTAGGTTATTGAACTGATCTGAACTGAACTGAGGAGCTCCGTGCTAAACTTAACTTCTCATAAGTTTATTTGTTTTTATTAATGTTATTCATGAATTTTGTGCATAAAAAAAAAATATGCATAACATTTTTGTTATTATTGTTGTTAAAAACTGTGATAACAACAAATTAAATGTGAACAACAATGACAACCGAAACTTAGAGCTGGTACCACTTTTTTATGTTAATCACCCAAAATTTATCAAAACGCCATGAGGTTGAATACACATATTTAATTATTAAATTAGACTGTTGACATCTTCTATTAAGAAAATGTTTTATTTTTGCATTTCAAGTTATCAAATGATTCACACAGATAGACAGTTTTTGGATAGGTTTATGGGGATTTCTTTATGATAGCTAGTAAACTTAAGGAGTATATTTGAGAATGATGACAAGATTTTAAGGTTTATCATATGAGTGGCCCTATTCAAGAAAAAAAACATGATTTTATGATCATCCAACCTGCTCATTTGAAGAGGAATCCATGGGTAAATAAGATTGGATAAGATAAGCAGCGCCATCTGCATTAATAAACATCAATAAACACAAACAGAAGTCGTAAGATTTTCCAATTGAAATAAAACACCAAGCTGGCAGCTATGCGTATACATGAAGTCTGTTCTCTATTTACAATATACTATTTGACCACCATAATGTAAATAAATGTAATTAAAAAGCGACCAAAATGAGTAACAAATTAAAACAGATCCATTTACTTCTCCTGGTGGGCCCTTTGCGAAAGAAATAGTATTTAACCTAATAGACTTAAACTAAAAACAATGAAATAGCAATTGTATTCTCAAATTTGCGCATAACTGGAAAGAATTAAATGACAAATGCGTTCTTTGTTTGACTCTGAAAGATAGTAAGTGGCAAATAAAATACGGAAACAGTTTGTACAAATTTCATCATTATAAGTACAATAAAACTTATCCTGTGTTACCAGGTTTTTCTTATAATTGTTATCTCTATAACTTGCCTATTTGCCAACAAAGCATCAACACTCTCACAATAGAAAAACGAATGAAGACATGAGTAATTCTTACACATTTCTAAAGAATCTCAGAATTTCCCAATTACACAAAATTAGATCACAAGAAAATTCCCTCCATTCAAATTTTCTGATATTCCCAATTAAATTGTGAATGTGAATCATTAACATCATTTCGCTTAACTTAAAGAAAGTATCTCAGTTTTTGCGTATAAGTCATAATAAAATTTTGTAAATTTAAAATTCTTTTATTATGATTAAATAAAACTAAGCAAAACTTCTCATTACGATTAAAGAAATTCTCATTATGCATGTTTTATTAAATAAATGATTAAGAAATTCTTTTCTTTTGTTAAATTTGTGCTCTTTTAGTATCAGTTTTCTTTACAATTTCACCTTCGTCTAGACATTGTCAGCTGAGGGTCTTTAAGAAGAAATTAGCTCAAAATGACAATGGCAAAGCTAAATTGTTTATTGAATTACAAAAGAAATATACAAAAAAAAAAAGAAAAAAAAAATAATAGAAATGTTTATAGAATTATAAAGAAATAAAGAAATATACATATGTATAAATAAATAAATAATAGAAATATTTTAGACGATTTGGCAAGCGTATCTATTGAGTTTTTGTTTAAGTTTTCTATACTAAGAATCTAATCAGATCTGTTTTACCACTTTCACCAAACATGTTAAATGCTAATATTTAACGAATGTTATCGTCTTAAGGCCTTAGATTGTTGGATTTAAAAATAGAGAAGATTAGAGTTCGAAGAAATAAAAGATATTCATATTTTATTAATAATGACATGGGATTTTATCAAATTTAATTTTTTTTGTTTGTTAAATTAGTAAAAGTCTTTATGACTAAATTAAGACTGAAAATAGCACTGATGCTAAACAATCAATGGGTTTTTTTTTAATGGAATCAAGGATTTCAAAGAATTTTCGTATAAAAACAAAGACCCTTAATGACTTCTTATGTATTTTGTATTGTCCGAAAAACCAAGACAAAGAATTTTAAGTGAAGTGTCAAAAATAATTCACTAATATTAATTAAAATAAAATAAAACTAACCAAACAGGGTAATTTTATATTCTTAATACTTTTAGAATCATGCGAGGTTTGTTTTAAAAGACGTTGGTCATATTTATAATAATTGACAATAGGTTCTTAAAAGAACCTAAAGAAAATTTAACATTTTATAGTTAAATGCTCTATTATTTTACTTTTTCAAATTGAATCTAAGGGCGTGCCATTGAAATCGAATTGATATGCAGTCTAGCTAGAGACTTAGAAGCCCACTTGTCTTAATCCATCCTAATTAAGGAAGACAACCCATGTAACTCTATTATAATAATTATATATACTTTCCCATGTAAATGGATTAGATCCGAGTAGAGTTTGATACTCATTATAGAGTGGATTTATTCAGAAGGAATAAAACTTCCTATATATTAAGGGTTCTGTTGATGAACCATGTCTTTTGAGGACGCTTATGAATTCGCTATTCGATTCGCTATTTTCATTTCTGAACTATTGTAGTAGTAGTTTAATATTTGCATCAATTTAATTATTAAAAAATGAAGACAAAAATATATTTAATTGTTTACAAATTCGCATAAAATTAATTGAATCAACCCTCGTCTCGTCATTTGTCTTTATTGATTAATATTTTGGGTTTTATAATTTGTCATCAATCAGAAATAACTTTAACAAAAAACGACAGTAATTTGCTAAAATATTTGTCTTCATTCATTCACAATAGAGGTGCTTCGGAGCTCCGCGTGTCGCGATCTGTTGATCGATTGTTTTAGTGATCATGATCGTCATCATTATCATCATCATCGTTCATTGTTTAATTAATTGATGCATCTCAACAACAAAACAACAAAATCAAATTTTCATTAATTGTTTCTTAAATATCATAATAGTGCATTAATTAATTTAAAACGTTTTATAATTACATTTTAATAACCCATTTCAGTTCAGCTTTACTCTAATTTTAGCTTGGCATCGTCGTCTCTCAACATCTTGATTGGTTTGGTCAATAATATTAAAGATTTTTGCCATATAAAATAATATTGTTATTCACTGAAAGATAAAAAATAAAAACAAAAATACAATAAATAAAAAACTCTAAAAATGCATTTTCTTTACCTTTAATCAAAACAAAGTAATAAAAATTATTTACGCTACATAAATTAGTAAAAAAAAAAACAATCTTAAGATAAAGCTATAAATATTTAAGTTCTACTCTAGTGAAGTCGTTTTACCATCCAACCTCCTGGCTGCACTTGGACTCTGGTTAACTGTGGTTAACTTAAAGTTTGATGGGTTAATATGACACGCCCACAAGCACAATTTTTCACTAAATACTTTGCGGACATTTATCTTCTTGTCATGTCAGAAGAGAATATAGCAAATAAATATCTTGGCTATGCTTATGAAAGAGAATACGTTACACTAGAGAACATTTTAGTAGCGCTAATTAATCTTTTTAATGCGGAAACATCAGCTTTAAAAAAAAACAAAAATTATAATAACCATAAGAATGATTCTGCCTTTAAATTGATAGTCAAGAATGTTAATTTAAGTAACAATACTACAATACTATAAAGAGAGTCTAGAATCTTTGGAATATACTATGCATGAGCATAACAAATTTTAAAGAAAATTCAATTTCTATGAATCGGGGCTACAAAGAATAATTGCAAACAGAAAAACCATACGCTTCTGATTCCACCATTGTGATTGTTTTGGTCAAAAACTATTTTATACAGATGAAGATCTTGGTCCTCAATGAGACTTTAATATAATAACCTTTCCAAATTGTTGGAAAATTATAATTTTAATGTGGGTAAAATTGTAAAAAAATTCTTAAGGAGTAGGCGAGAGCTATGTAACAATTTTAAGGTATCTTACTTTTACAGCGGTTCAGAAATGGAAGTCCCAATTGATCAATGTTTGAATACATCAAATACATCTAGTTCTTGCAACTCGGAGTTGATTCTTTTTACCAAGCTGAATTAGAGTTTCACTCTTCTCGTACATATATATGAGGGTGAATCAAATATTAACCGGAATTCTTTTTTAATATTTATTTATTTATAAAACAATACAAAATTACTATTGATTATTTTTCTACATTTTCTCCTTCACGCTCTACACATTTTTCCCAGCGGTTTGGAAGCTTGTTAATTCCTTGATCGTAGAAACTTTGCGGTTGAGTCACCAACCAATTGCGCACGAATTCCTCAACATCTTGATCGTTGTCAAATCGCAATCCTCTAAGTGCATCTTTCATGGGCGCAAACAAATGATAGTCACAGGGTGACAAATCTGGGCTGTATGGAGGATATTCCCAATGCATATCCTCCAGTTTTTGTTTCGTTTCACCCGCCGTATGTGGCCTGGCATTGTTACGAAGAAGGATGACGTTTCTGATGGGGACACCGCGTCTTTTGCTTCTGTAAGCAGATTTTTTTGAAACCAAGATGATTTTTAATGAATGTTTGAGCACTTCCATAGCTAATGCCCACCTGTTAAGCGATTTCATGAATAGTGAGCCGCCTGTCACTTTCAATAAGGTCACGAACTGCACCAATGTTGTCACCAGAGACGCTTGATTATGGACGTCGATTATGACTCACATTTTCCACACTTTCTCGTCCACTCTTAAACTTTTTGGCCCAATCAAACACTTGAGTTTTAGACAGAGTATCATCCCCATACTGAGCCTTCAATCGAGTCAAAATTTCGCACGGTTTAACGCCTTCCTTAGTTAAAAACTTTATTATAACCCGTTGTGCAACGGACGCTGGAACCTGTTGCTCACTCATAGCTGTACTGACGAATATTGACTAAGTCAAACACTATACACTATACTACAAGAACCTACACTGTGAGAGCACTCGTGGTTGGCTAAGAAAAGTATTTGTAATATTCCGGTTTATATTTGATCCACCCTCGTACTTAGTTGTGAAAAGAAAATCATTACTGCCACCAAATGATATCAAAAGACCTTACAAACGAACAAAAAAAAAATGCGCGAAAGTTGACAAATTGACCCCATTACATATTACTATAAAAAGCAAAATACACAAATTCTATTCGAATTTTACCAAAAAGTCTTAACATTTTTCTTTCAGACACCTTTTTTTTTGTTTTTTGGTTTTTTCAAAATGAAATTAGTTCAGTAATTTCACGAAAATCATGTAAACGTGTTTACAATATCAAATAAAATTAGACCAATTAATTAATACCAAATTAGGTGAATGGAACTTTTTCATAAAACATTCTCAGTCACACTTTCCAACCCACACGCACACACATTATTATTACAATAATTGAATAAATATTATAATTTTTTTAATATTTTTTTTTTATAAGATTTCAGGATTTATTCATATTTTAAATATACAAAATTTTAATTGTATTTCAAAACCATTTATCATTTGTGAATATTTAGAAAGGCAAAGTAATCTGCATATGTAAAAGAAACACATCTTTCATCTGGAAGATTGTTAAAATTTTGGAAATGTGGCATTTTTTAGTTTTGCATAATTTTTGCAAAATATTCTAGACACATTTTAACGCCTAGAAAAGTTTTATAACCATGATGATGACGACGACGATGGTTGCGATAAAGAAATGTAGCACAATAGAATATAATCTTCATTCAACCGAACTCTGCTTATAAATATATTAGTATGTATGCTTGTATCTGTTGGGGATGGA
Organism: Amiota communis; assembly: GCA_037043315.1. Taxonomy (NCBI): domain Eukaryota; kingdom Metazoa; phylum Arthropoda; class Insecta; order Diptera; family Drosophilidae; genus Amiota; species Amiota communis. The sequence continues at coordinate 1,709,792 of JBAMAV010001191.1, read as the reverse complement.
TACCAACAAGAAAGTATTTTGTAATAAGATTTTTGTAAAACAAGCTACCGAGTACGCTCACTTATGCTCATGGCAACAGCAAACATTATGCTGGAAAGTAGGGTACCCTATAATATGTTATTAAAGCCTAGGATCATTTGATATCTAGAATAAATCACATTAGGCTAGATAGAACAACGAAAAAGCAAGCAAAGAATGACATCTAACAAAAAGAGTTGATGATTGGATAGGACTAGTCTTCAATGAACTGCAATTTATCATATATATTTTATATCTTAATAGGGTACTTCATGAATCATCTAGTCTTACCAAATCAAACCAAGCATATTTGTTTTCTAATTAAAAATGCTGCTCACAATTTGGTATGCGCAACAAACAGTGAAGACAATTGAGAAGACTTTAAGAATGTCTTACTAAGTCGTCAAGCACATGGCGCGAACATTATGTTTCTTGTTCTGTTAAATCGGCGTCGTCGCAACAAATTGGAGCAATTCTTGTCTGGAAAAAGTTAATGTGAAGCAAAGAAAATGCCATGCGCGAGCTATTAAAAAGCCACAAAACAACCGTTAGACGAGTTTACGATCGAACAGCAAAATAAGAAAAATAATTGAAATACAAAAAATAAAAGAAAATAAATAAAAAAATATTTAAAAAAAAAATTAAATTAAATAAAAAAAATTGAAATAAATTAAAAAAAAATCGGCCAAGTGAGAGTCGGACTCGCACACGAAAGGTTCCGTACCACCGTACAAGGTTTTGATACTATGTATGCAAATTCGTTAGACGTAAAGCTTGTACCTCTGTCTGAAGTTATGTAAAATTAAGTAATTTGGTTTTATCGCAAAATTGAAATATTTATGCTACAAAAAAATTAACCAAAATGAAAATTTGGGTTTGTATGGGAGGTACCCTTCCTAGGAATCATATGATCTTGAAATTTACATGGTTAGTGAATATGGATCACAAATTTATAGTGTCCTAATTTCAGTTCGATAAAATAGAAAACAAAAAAGTTTGTCTAATAAGAACATTAACTTAAATTTGGGTCTGTATGGGAACCCCTCTATGTTTTTAATATTATTTTATTTTTATTATTTGTCGTTATACACGCAATTGAATTACACACTCTGTGAATTTCAACTCTCTACCTATTACGGTTCATGAGATACAGCCGGAGTCGGACAGACGGCGGAAGCTTAGTAATAGGGTCCCGTTAGTACCATTTGGGTACGGAACCCTAAAAAGGAAAAAAACTATATCAATATACAAATAAAAAAATCCCCGATCTACCAAGTTTTATCTTAACGCAATATGTGTGTACTTCTGGCTGGATTTGAAAACAAATCATGAAGTGAATTTTGAATGGGGACTATCTTTTCCAGTACTTGGACTGCACTGATGTTGGCATATTAGCTGCGCACGACACTAAGTTTAATAAATTTCAATTGAGAGCTTAGCACCCCTAGGGACAGACGGATAAACGAACATTTTTCATATTCTTTCATATTTCAAAGTCTGAGTCATAGTTCTTTGCAACATCAAGGGTATAGGTGATAATACTTGTAAAGACTAGGGTGAAAGTAGACTGCAAATTTACTCAGATTCTCCATGGTTATGATTACATCAATATTTCATATTTTGTGTTTGTTAAACATCACTTTATATCTTTAGACATGCAAAAATATCTATGCATATAAAAACTCATAATATTCTCAATGGTTTGTCTAGCAAATTTATCGAATGTTGATACGATCTGTCTATTTTCAGATATGCTATGCAAATTGTCTAGAAAAACTAAGTTTTGCTTTAACAAAGCTTTCATCCTAAGTAAACATGATTTTAATAGTGGGAGGCTTAGAACAAATAAACAATTTAACACAATATAAATTCACACTCGTGTCGTGCAGTGTGTTAAGAAATTATAATAAAAAAAATGTAAATTAGATATTTACTTACTATAAGAAAAAATAAATATAATTATGTATTATAAAATAGATACATATGAAGTAATGTGAATTATTATTACCTTGACACCCACGCTTTCACAGCACACTGGGGTATGATCGCAGCACTATGCTTTATTATCTAATTAGAATTAATTTGATAATCTCATAATGCGATCATAATCAAAGCATTAGACTTGTTGGCGCCCCCAATAAAAACAAAATAAAATATAAATGAAAATAAAAAAAAAATATTTCAATAAAAATGCTATTAATAAAGCGAGCAAGCGAGCGAACAGCTCCACCACCACCACCAACAAATTGAGCGGGTGATCGTATGAATGAATATATGAATGAATTGTATTATGGACAGACAGACAACGTTCAGATAAACGGACAAGCGCATGGAAAGGCAGGCAGACTGACAGACAGACAGTAAGTTCGACATACAAACATACAGAAACTTGAACATTTATTTCGTGTAGCACGTCAGTCAGTCAGCTAACTTGGCTCTAAGCGGTTTTAGCCACGTGACTGTCGACGATATCTGTACGTTGACATGGGCGTGTATATGTGTGTTCTATATGCTTAGAATTGAGCTGAGATTGTATGTATTATAATTTATATTGTATATTTTTTCATTCTTCCTAGTTGAATGCTTAATAATAAAACATTAAGCTTTGACGCCAAATGATAATGACTTACTTATTTTGAATTGTCAAGTAATAAAAGTCATAGCCGCTGGCTAAACACCCGCGGCTGCTGCTCACTATTAATTTAAAAATACTTAATTCAATGACATTTCAACAAAACTAGTTCATCTTTAAGTATCGCATCCGAATTCAAATTGCGTGCCATTGCAGTTAACCTAAAAAATACTTACTTTTCCCATTGACACCAACGCCAACGTCATTGACCATGGCCGTGATCTTGTGACGTGTTGTTGGTCAGTTCAATCAATTTCTTTATATCAAAATAATATTGTTTCGAATTTTTTGTGTCAGTAATTAGCTCTTCAAAACACAAAATCAAACTGAAGTAGCCGGTTTGAGCCTCATTCGATTTCGACAACTGTCAAACTCAGTCAGTGAGCCAGTCAGTCAGTTGGTTAAACTTACAGACATGCACACAACTGACATCGTTTGACCGGTAGTGAATGGGACTTGGAGGAATTTTCGCATCGAGCGACGTGCGTTTGCTGTCAGTTAATGAAAATAACATAACAACAAAACAACAATAAAAATAATCATTTCAAAATGATATCGTTATTAATTTTATTACGTCAAGTTATTGGCGTGCGTTGATTATAAAGTTGTCAAATTATTGTATTGTATAAGTAAGTTGGGCTCATCAAGATCAGGTAGACAGGTGATAAAGATCTTGTCAAAGGTGTTTCTGAGTGTGTTTCTCTTGAAACATCTTTTTGAGATTACTATACATTAAAAGTCGGTGTTTTGATATTGACAAAAGCTTTTAGAATAACAATTATTTGTTCGCACATCATTCCCAAAATTTCTGCTCTATATCTTAAATGTGTACTTCAAAAGAGAGGAATGGTAACTACATGTTAACTTTCTGTTGAATTTTTTATGAAAATCTACCTCAATCTATATCTATGTGTATCTTTTTTTTGTAAATTCCTTGATATAATTCCTTGATATAATGTACGAATTCAAGATATCGCTCCTAATCGGAGCATAGGGCGGAAACAAAAGCTCTCCAACGGTTTCTATCAGTTGCTAAGTACCTTAGCTCATTCCAAGTAGCTATGGCTCTGCTCTCATTGTGGACGGTGCGTATCCATGTTTGACGAGGACGACCTCTTCTTCGGTCGCCCTGTGAATTCCATTAGAAGGCCATCTTTGCTATGTTGTCATCTTCTCTACGTAAAGTGTGGCCTATCCAACTCCATTTCCGCTCCTTTATTTCGGCGCTAACTGGATAACTGTTGGTTAGCAGAAGCAGTTGTTCATTTGAGACCGTTCTGGGCTAGAAAATACGGCATATAATCCGTAAACATTTGTTAGCGAAGGTTTGGAGTGCTCGGCATGGCATATGCGTTCTGATACTAGCCATGTCTCAGAACCATATAATAATACAGATTTTATGCTGGTGTTGAAAATTCTGAATTTTGTTTTTAGCGACAGTGTACGGGAGCGCCACACTTTATACAGATTGCATATGCGAACAGCCATATCTGCCGCTGCACCACCATCCTTCGTGATTTGGTTACAGAGGTAGCAAAATTCATCCACATCAGCTATCTGAATGGTACTATTATAGGTGTGGATTTCGATATATAATCGTAAGCCTTTTCCAGTCTGTGCACACTAATCTCAAAAACGGCATAACCTATTTGAATGCGGTTTTGATTGGTGTATTGTAGCAAGCTTCGTGTAACATTTAGCGTTTATTTTATCGAAATCGACTTACTAAATCAAAAGATATTTTACTCCAAGCTTATATGGTGGAAGTGGAAGAATTCAATTTGGTGTAGAAGATTTAAGAGGTAACACCCAAAATCATCCAAACGCGTCCATAGCTCCGAGCAAGATTATTTAAACAATATTAAGGTCATTTGCAAATAACTTCTGAGACTACTCGTGAGGAGGATTGTTCAATCAAATTGGGTATGCTACGAAGGATACATCAACCAAAGAGAACCTCCGAGCTCCTATACTTCAACAAGAAAAGGATTCGGACGTTGACAGGAGCTATGACGGGGGACTGTACCATCGGGCTGATGGCCCACAGTTTGCATGATCCACATCATGACTTCTGTCGTAGCTGTGAAGATAAGGAGGAACAGGAGAGCACCCAACACCTCCTATGTGATTGCCCTGCTCTTCTAAGTAGACTTACCCGGTTTCTCGGGAAACCGTTCTTCGTGGTGTTGGGTAGTTTGGAGAACCTAGATCTGCTCGTGGACTACTCAGCTTGGTTTTAGAGAAAGATGGCAATCTGTGGGACCAACCTTGGACAGTCGTGGATTATCACTCACCCCTCGCAATCCCCATAACTTTTCACGTTTTATCAGGCATCACAATGGGCCTTAAGTCTTCTGCGTGAACTCGCGAGTTGCCTACATAACCTAACATAACCAAACCTAAGCATGCTATACACTACAATAATATCGCATGTGCCTTAAGTATAGCACATGTTGCTAACCATTTACTTATCATTTGTCTTCTATCGATCTTATAAAGGATACAAATAATTCTAAATCATACCAATGAACCCAACATAATGACAACTCAAAAAATCCACAATAATCAGCCAAGAAGAAAAGCCTTTCGCTTTTTCCAATTCCAATTCCAATTTACACTTAAACATAAGCTTTATTAGCAAAAGCCGAAATAAAAATATTATTTAATTAAATAAATTTAGAATGATTTCATTAACAAAATAAATAATAAAAGAACATACATAGATGATAAAACACAAAACCATCAAAAAAAAGAACTCAGAACAACTTTTACATAGAGAACTTTAATCTTACCATGAACCAAACCAAAGTAAAGCCGATCAAAAACCAAAATTAAATGACGACATTATAAAAATAATGAAAACGGAAATATTCATAAAATCATTTATTAATAACCAAAAGAAAACAAACAACAAAACCCAAAATCCCAATGCTTCTTAAATATAAATTGCATAATAGTAGAGTAATTTTTTTTCTTATTTGATTATACATTAAGATTTTGGTGTCTTGGTAGTTCAAAGAACCATGAAACTTCAAAGTCTGCGAGCGCAATGATGCCAAAGAAGATTTTAAAGATTTTTGGCTCTAAGAAGAATCGAATACGAATATTATAGTAAACTATTAAAAGATAATACCTATATACAATACTTATGTATGAAAGCATGTGTTTCTTCTGGGTAGTTTGAGTTTGAGTTTGAGTTTTGGATAATATAATAATATTGTTGACGACTGGTATGACAAAACCTTTCATGCTTTGACAAATTATGATGTTGTTGTTGACGTTTAAGTCAAACCAAATAGTTTTCAAGATGCTGACGCATGGCGGCCTTTATGACAAAGACAATAATGATGATGATGATAATGAGAATCATAATGCTGGTGGCGCTTTTAATAATTAAGAAGCTACTCGACATGTGCTGCTAAGGTTTATTGTAACCTTGACTTAGGTTGGATTTCTATATCTTTTTTTTTTGTCGATTTTAATGTCTTAATGTGTGGACTTTTCTGCAAAACGAATTCAATTAAATTAAAGTCCAAGCAAGCAAGCAAACGGCATAGCAAAGCAATTTGCTTAACAATTTTATTTATTTATTTATTTATTTATGATTGAATTTCACATATTCAAAATTCATTCATTTTAAAATGAATATTGAATTGTTTTCCATTGAATTTGGTTTAATTTATTTAAACAAATAGTTTTTTTTTTTTTGTTGTGGTACAAGTGAGTATCACAGCAAAACATCTGCGGGTAAGTTAAGATTCTGTTTGCCGTTTACCTCGTGCACATGGTGGTTATGAAGATTATCATTATCGCAATAATGATTATGCGCTTTATTGTTGTTATTGTGATTTGTCGATAATTGCTTCCTCTTAATTTTTTAAATATTTGTTTTTCTTCCAAAAAATAGAAAAAAACACCATTTTAACTTCAACATTGACCTCCGCTCCGAGTTCGTGCGCTATGATATCTCCAACAAGTGGAGGCGGTGTTGAACAAATCGCATGAAATTCTTCGCAAATCAAGGTAAAATTTTAAAATCTTTTTCTTTTTTTTCCCAATTTTATGGTAATTTGCATATGCAATTAATGTTTGCTTTCATTGAATTCAAAAGTGTGTGAATAATTTGATTCAAAGGAACTTGTGCAGTATCCAAATTTGTGTCATGTGTTAAACCACTTTCTCTGTTCCTGTTATTGCCTTCACTTACTAAGAGAGTACACACAATTCAATTTAATGCAACCCACACATGATATGTGAGTACTTTATTAATATATCGTTTTAGTTAAGCAATCCACACCTACATAAGTACGAGTATATGATATACTATAGCAGCTTTAATAGTCATGACTGCCACGCGTAGAAATCGTTTTATAAAATTACCATTCGGTGGCAAATTAACAACAAAACATGGGAATGGCAACAAAAAACAAACTGTTAACAGAATTGCGAACAAAACACGCGACAAATTATTCTAAACGCTTCAGTTTTTGGTAGTTAAACAAATAATAGAGCATGTGTTAACATCTTACTAATGTAAAGTTAATAAGAGGTGTTATTTAGAATAGCCCGCTATTTTGGTAGATGTTGATTTTGAAGCTATCATTTTTTGACATTTGACAAGTAGAAACTACGCCATTAATAAAAATGGCACGATTCACGCTTCAACAACGCATTGAAATTATTAAAATTCACTATAAAAATGGTGAAAATTTGGCAGAGACGGTTCGTAAAACTAAAACATTTTTGGGTCGTCGTGAAGCACCTTATCGGACAGCAATATAGAAATTGGTGGAAAAATTCGAGCTGTTGGGACAAGTTAGTGATGTGAAGAATAAAACCCGTGCACGTCGCTCAAGAACAACTGAGAATATTGCTGCTGTAGCCCAAAGTGTTGAAGAAATCCCAGGTTTGTCCCATTCCTCATCGTTCTTTGGAATTGGGCATTCCATAGACGTCATTACACCGTATTTTGCATAAAGTCTTGGGTCTTAAGGCTTATAAAGTTCAGTTAACACAAGAACTCAAGCCGGCCGATCATCAACAACGTCGTGCCTTTGCTGATTGGGTCCTTAAAATGCATAAATGATCCGGAATTCCATCGAAAAATCATGAGGCCCAAAAGTTTTTGTTGAAAAACCTCTCCATTCTCAACGTGTGACTGTTTCGTACGGTTAATGGTCCGGCGGGGACCTTATTTTTCCGAAAATGAGGCTGGAGCAACAGTTATAACAGTTGAATGGATTGCGCTATCGAGAAATGATTAATGATTTCTTATGGCCGGAATTGGATGGTATTGATCTGGACAACGTTTACTTTCAACAAGACGGCGCTTCGTGCCACACAAGCAACGAAACCATTGATCTATATTTTACGGGAAAAGTTTCTGGACAGTGTTATTTCTTGAAGAGGTGATCACAATTGGCCACCGAGATCTTGTGATTTAACACCTTGCGACTTCTTCCTTTGGGGCCACGTAAAAGATAAGGTCTACACTAACAGCCCAGCGTCGATTCAAGACCTCAAAGATGGGATTCGTGAGGCTATTGAGGGCATAGGGCCACTTTGCGATTTGGTTATGGAAAATTTCATGAAAAGGATATGGTCCTGGTGGCCATTTGGCTGATGTTATTTTCCATATACGGCATACCTTCCTCTTTATAATGAAATAAACATCCATTCATTTATGCCATTTTTCTTTGAACATCAAAATAACACCTCTTATGTAGCAAATCAAATTGTCTATAGAACAATCGGATGTCATGCCATGTTATACGAGGTTGGACTAAATAATTGGCAAAACATTTAAACATACCAGGCTGTTCGTCAAAATTTCAATATGAGAGTAATGCTTTCTTTAGCGGTCCTGCCAGGAATTAACTAGCAGGTGGATAAGGAAGTAGGCACCGGACTAAATAGTAAGCGAATCGTTAATTCAAATAGCCAGATATATATGTGATCTTTTGATGATTCTATGATTTAATTGGCCTTCCGGTATCAATATTCAATATCCAGAAATACAAACAGACATTAATAAAAATATATGTATGTATATACTATGTAGATCTCTATATCATTCCCAAAACTCACTACATAAAGATGTTAATACTTACATTAGACCAACATAAAATCACCCACAAGAAAAAGGCGCGATAAATTTTTTATAACCGAAAATTGTATACAAAAAGAATGTAGTAGTGGGTGTGTGATTTATTTATGCAAAACTTTATTTCGTGTGGCTTCCCTTCTATACAGCTATCACCCCTCTAAAGTCTTTGACCAATTAAATTTAGCTTCTATTTTTGTCTTTTGTGTTTGAAAAAAAAAAAATGCCTTTTCCGGTGATTTATTAGTTCTTCTTGAGTACACGAGTGCGAGAACAAGTAATGCACGATTTTGTCTGGCTTTTTTATTTTTTACCTAAACTATTTGGAACAAATTGTACGTACACGCAGTGATCAACAGCAATTAGACTTACATGGTAAACAAGAAAGAAAACAATGGGTCAGCGAAAATAATTATTTAAGTCAAAATAAGAAATGAGTTAATACGAAATAAGGTTACAAAAAAATTGAAGATCCGATACAGTAGCGCATTATAAATGATTCGTTACGTTGCGACTTTCTATAATTAATTTAAGCCGCCGTCCTTCTTCTTATTTTTGTGTTTTCTTATGTATATAGAAATTAACAATAAAAATGATAAGCCCTAGGGCAATCTCTATCTGACTGCTACGAATGATTGCTTGAGCAAATTTGTTGATTAAAGATGTCCAAACTAAGCTAAAAGAACAAGCGACCCGCCCTACAGCAATGTTCAAAAGATCTTCAAAAGAAAGATATATTTTTTTTTTTTTTTTTTTTGGCTATGTTTTAACATCTTAAAGATTTTGTAAAAAGAAATTGGGTTAATATAATAGATAGTAAGTTGCAGGTGGAATATCTACAATGAAGAAGTGTTTACATGCTGAAATAATCTTATGATGTTCAAAAATATGGGGGTTTCTTCATTTTTAGTTATAATTTATATATTCTTGGGTGATCGTTACAATGTGTCTTACTCCAAAGATTCCTCAACAATATTTACTATTCTGATAGGATTTTTCAATTACGAACACTACAAAATTGTCTTGTTCTCCTTAAATTATTTGATTTTTGCCTCAGAATTTCCTTATATCAGTCGGTTATTAAATGTGACTTACTTTTGAAGATCTCTAAACAATATTTGTGAGCTTCGTCCCAATATCACCTGACATCACTCAGTTTCAGCCCCCTAGTTTCTTAGGTGGACATGACGGTGTGTCTCACTTTTGAAATTCCATAATACTTATTTTCTCCTTTTGCATAAGATGATTTCAATAAAGAGTACTCAGAAATTGTAATGGTGGTCTATGATTCATCTCAGATTAATCTGACATCACTCTGTTAATAACGTCTCATTTCATCCCCAAGTGTCACAGACAAGACAGTCTTCGAAATTTCCTTGATTCCCACAAGTGATCAGATCTTCTTCCCGGAATTAAGACGACTATTATTGTTATTATCTTGGGGGAAGATGCACTGCGACCTATGAGATCTATTGTGCCCCCTTCATGGCCTTAAGACTGTTTCTCCTAGCCCAATTCCCTCGATAAATTGTAGTATTGGTCCTACTTTACAGAGTTTCAGTCGACTATACATTACATGGATAGTTATGACAATGTGCTTTCAACACTTGGACATAATTTTACGAAACTAAAATACCAGACATAAGTAGGTTAAGAGCTACAACCCCTTGCTATTTGTCTAAGAATGTTAACACATCATTTTTTTAACCAAAATTTGTTTCTTTCTTTGAGTCTGATGTCTGAATTCAGACATACAACACCATAAGTTACAAATGTATGCGTACGTGTACCCTGCGGGTGATTTCGGTAGTATTGTAGTAGTTGGCAACTGCGAATTGGGAAGTTTAAGAACTCTTGAGAAAGTTCGTAAAAACTACGAGTGATAGATAGCTAAAGGCATCTCAGAAAAGAAAAGATGATTCTAATTAATTTCTTCTATTTTTTCTCTTATCTATTTTTATACATTTTTGACCAACATTCAACAAGCATCACAACACAGCACAACAGACGCATCAGATGATTGTTGCTGCAGGCCCCCAAAAGGCACGTATCTCTAGTATTGTATCTCGTAATATCAACAAAATATTATATTTATTTTACTGTTCATTCGTTCGTTCATTCATTCATTCATATCTCTAAGCAGAACAGTGGTGAATAATTGAAGTAGTCTGCTAGTGTTATGTAAACACTTGTGAGAAGTATTTTCTTTAAGATTATTTTATGCAAATTTTAAACCTTTTTTTTTGGCCAAATTAACTAAGTACTGTTATGTATAGTTTTCGGGCAGAGTACGTGCATTTTTTGAAAGTGAGGCTAAGTAAGCGTGTAAGGTTTTAAATTTAAACAGCAGCTACGACTATGGTATACCTCTGACCGGTTCAATGAACCACTGAACAGAACAGCATCACTACACTACTATTGAAATACATTTAGCTCTTGGCTTATTCATTAAGGAAACATAATTCTTCTTATTTGAAGTTTCAACTGGTTAATTTTTTCTTTGCCTCTTTTACTTTTAATTATCATTAAAATATAAAAGGGGAAAAACGAAACAAAAAAAATGGGCTCGACTTGAGCACAAAACTAAGCCAAGAACAGTAAAATAAAAGAATTAAAAAATATAATAAATAAGTGTGAGTAAGTAAAAAAACTAAGCAAAAAATACATAGAATGAAAGTCACACAAAAAAAACAGAATACACATATAACAAATCTTAAAAATCCGCTTGAACCTTAGAAGAAAAAGTAAAAAAGAATGAACTTCTATTACCTAAATGAAAAACATGTAAATAGTTGAACTTTTATTTAATCAGCATCAAAACACTGAGTCTGTCTGACGTTTAAATTTATCTAAACTATTCGAGTCTATTCTATTCTCGTTTATCTACCATTAATTGTATGAGTAATCAGCTTAATTTGGCATTTAAGATTCGTTAAAACTTCATCAACAACTCACATTTTAGCCACATTTATATTATTGTTTCATTCAACTCTCCTTAAAAATGGGCAATAAATTGGACAATGTCGCTTTTGTCGCCATAATTTGACCTTTGTTCATGTGCAAAACACAAGAAAAGAATCTTATTTTAGTCTCATCACACCTTACATACACTTCATTCACAATATGTGCATAGGTGACTTGTATATTATCATGTATTTTCATAGCCCTCTCATTCATTAATTCATGTGTTGTTGTACAAAAATAAAACCCTTTCTGAGCAAATCCAATGAACGCAATTGTATGCAGCCATTTGAAGGTTTTAACCCAAAAAAAATAGTTGAAATATTATTAACATAGGTCAATTGGAAAATATTGTATTCTATTATAAAAATAGTATAATTCTTTCTGCTCAGATTCCATAAATTCAACTATAAATTTAAGAAATAATAACTTAAGTTGTCCCAAGAAACAAATTTGTAGCTTCCCTAAAATAACTCATGAGATAATAGGGAAAAGTATCCATAGATTATCATGGTTAATTATAGGATATTGTAGAATTATGAAACCAATAATGTCTGAACAAGTCTCAACGATCAATGTAGATTGCGTAATGAAGAAACATAAGAGTATTTGTTATGCCACTGTGATGGTCTAATTTGGATCAGACTTCAATATCTAGGGAACCATTACCTAGTACCAACATGATTGCAGGATCATCTCGGAAAAAAAAATATAACAACAATTAATACAAAAGAATAGTTTATAGTCTCTACAGAATACGCAGAATATGCAAGATTTATCATAACACATGCGTTTTCTATTGGCAGTCAATAATTCTGAATAATATTTAGGAGTTATAGATAGCGTATTCACTAAACAGATCACAAGAGTAGTATTAGTAAGGATTGCAGGTCGACGATAAGCGAGCTCAGTCGTTAAGGTGATATCACTCTCTTATGGGTTCCCGGCCATAGGAACATTGAGGGAAATGAGAAGGCTGACGAACTGGCTCGTTTTGGTGCTTCCCTTGATACATTGTTAGCGGAACAGATCCCAATTCCCCTAGCGATCGTCACGAGGAGTAACTTCTTGTATTTCCGTCAGCTGGCAAATAGGCGGTGGAAAGATCTTGAATCTTGCAGAGTGGCACAAGTTACAACGAAAATAGATCACTTAGACTCATCAACAGAAGACGCTCGGATAGCGCAAGACTAACAGCGGTTTTAACTGGTCACTGGTGGGGAGAGACTGGATATTCCGTTCAAAAGCCATTGCAGAAGCTGTGAAAACGAAGAGGAAGAGAGTCGCCCACACACTTTCTATGTCAATGCCCAGCCCTGGAGCAAAACTAGAAATAAGATTCTGGGCAAATACATTATCAAAATACCTAATTCGACAGGTTGGATTTAGTAATACTGATTGCGTTTGGCGAGGAAGTGGTTTTAAAATGGCACTCTAATGCTAATTGTGGCTCGTAGTGGACTATACGGGTCAGCCACGGAAACCAACCAAACCAACCATGAGTAAGGATGGTAGATAGTACCAAGACCAGCACACTTTGGTCATAAAAGCTCGTTATGATGAGTTGTACAATCTTGTTCATTTTACCGATATCTTCAAAACTATAAATGCTATGGGTTATGTTTTACTGTGAGCCTTTAAAGAAGAGGAGAGATTGTCTGAACGTTTTTGTTAAAGACTTTTATGTGAACCATCTGATATGAGTAAAGCTAAAATGAAGACTCTTTCCAAAATGTCTAGTTTGAATCTGAAAAACTAAATGACTTGGTAGCTCATAAGCAATTGACTTAAACACAAAATTCCTCATGCTACTTCAACTCACATATACGTAAAGAATATGATGTGATGTACGTTTCTATTGTGTAACAAACACAACATCAAATTGATAATACAATTCACACTACTGTATGGTAAAGTGTATATTCAAAAAGAAAAACTCAAGCAACATTCTTCTTAAATAATTAAAAATGAAATGATATAAATTTCTAAATGACCAAAATATTTTCTAGTTACTTCACACTTAACTTAAGAAAACTTTTGCAAAAAAAAACTAAAAAATCTCTTACCATTGTACACAGGAAACACTTAAATCGTAGTTTAAAATTTTATTCTTTTGTATTTCAATTTAATCCTATGTTAATGAAATTAACAAAAAAAAAAATAGGAATTTCCTCTCCAGTCTTGGTTTTTTGTCTTATTTTAGTAAGATATTTTCTGGAAATGCGTTAAAATTGAATTCATCATTAAACGTTAAAAGGTTTTTTTATGGCATGCGGCTTCATTCTCATAAAAATGCATTTTGACTACTGCCGCACATACACCGCATTTTTAATGAGTCAAAGAAAATTTCAAGAAATTCAGAAAAGAACTAAAATGTAGGAAAAAAAACAAACAGCGACAAGTGACAATTATTTATAAGAAGCGCCAGGTTAAGTTACTGACAGTTTCAAATGTATAAAAGGCTGAAAAAGTGCTAATCAAAATGAGTTAGTCAATTCAAAATTCTCATGAAAATTGTAAACATAGAATAATGTCTATTTGAATTCTTGAAAAGTTTACTTAGAGTTAGTCTTATAATATGATTGATCTGTGCTTGAAATATTGGATGTTATAAAAATTTCTTCTTATGTTTGTTGAACCCTCAACACAGTCACTGAGCCGTAAAGAGGCTTCTAAAATCTATCATAAATAATAAACTACTATAAGAGAAATAATCGAAATGTAATAAAGTAAAAGAGTACCCAGAATCAGTCTTATAACTCAAAGAATCTGGTCCTCAAATATTGATCCTATTTTTGAAAAGATTACTCAAAGTTAACAATCAATCAATGACACACATCTACTACTAGAAACAATCAAAGATCTACTTAATCCCTGCCAAAATCAAGATATTCTATCCTCCTCATAACTCAATTTATATATTCTATTAAATGAAATCTGTAAAAATATATGTTTTTACTGAATAAAATTAATCAAAACTCTTAAAGAACTTTGACTTCTCTTGTGTGTTTCTCATTAGGTTTCCAATCAAGCGCTTGCAAGAAAATCAAAACATGTGCCCCACAACTATTGTAAATCATCTACGACGCCACTGATTTCAGCATCATTAAGAATCAACAATTAATTTGAAATGAAATCAACTGCAACAAGGTGCAGCAGCAACGCCATTAAACGGCAACCAAGGACAACAGAACAACCCAACAATATACAAAAAACAACAACAATCTGGAATGATGTTGATGAGAGGCGCCAAAGAACGACAACACCACCAACATCAACAACATCAATATGGATATGGATATGGAAAAGACCAGAAACACCATCACCTTCACCATCACCATCAACAGCATCTGCAACAGCAACATCACACATTGCTTCTTCTACATATGTAACTGCCAAATGCATTAAACATTCCTACTGCTGCTGCTGCTGTCAGCTTTACAAGCAGCAACAAATAAAGGAAGCTCCTCTAGGCAGCCATCCAATGAACTAGGGAACTTAGCCAGGTTATCCAACTAGCCAGGAAGGCCAACGGGCAGGCGTACCCAATGAGCCGTGCTAATTATTAAACGTGAAGGAAGCCAGGCCAGGGCCAGCCAAGCACCTAGTACTACAAGTATAACGAAAAAGATGGTCAAGTTTATTTTTAGATTTGTTGTTGCAGGAAGATATTTTGTCTTAAGATTCATAGTACCAACACTACACACACAGAATCACATGATATACGACAATGTACGACCTTGCAGCATGCCACTCATGGGCATTATTAAAATGTTTGCTGCTGCTACTTTTGATCTGATGTTGCTGCTGCTGTTACTGCATCACCAACAGCATCATGAAGCAGCAGCAACAGCATCATGAAGAAGTTGTGGCTCATCATAAACAACACAAAGGCACTAAAAGCAATTTGATGTGAAATGTGTGTATTTATTGGACGACATCAATCTGACTTAATGAACAGCTTTAGCATTTTATATTGCTGATGTTGCTGTTGCTGTTGTTGTTGTTGTTGCTGTTATTGTTGCTGGAGCTTAGTTTTATTGTTTTGTACACTTAAATAGTGAGTAGGTAAGTACAGAATAGCTTGATTAGCATGTCCTGCCGTGCATGTCCACCCTTTTTTTATTGCTTAGATGAAGTCGTCATCATCATTGCACTCAAAGTCAAATGAATTATAAAAAAAAAATATCTTAAACTCAAAGCCCTCAACTCTTTTGATAGAGAGAGAGAGAGAGAGAGAGAGAGAAAAACAAGTAAATAAATTAAATTATTGTAAGTATAAAACTAAAAACTTCATTATTGCAAAACGTCGTTGACTCTGGCCTTCAACGTCCTTGACAGCGGCCAAGACAACACAAACCATTCAGTCAATCAGTTAGTCAGTCAGTCAGCCACTCAGTCAGTTTAGTCATTTAGCCATAATAACAACTTCAACAACAACAACAACACATACAGCTGCACTTAAACTTCTGCCGAACAACAACAATGTGTCTTTTGCTTTTTTCCCCCACTCTTCATTTTATTTTGCAATTATTTAATTTGAAATGTTTTTTTTTTTTCTGTTTCTTATTATTTATTTATTTGTTAATTCTTCTTTCATTATTTTTATTGCAAACCAATCACGTTTCTCACCGAATATTGTAATTTATTTAAATTAAGATGTGAATCTTGCTTTTTTTTTCACTGAATAATCTAATCGTCCCGATCCGAGAACCGTCAACTACTATAGCGTCGACGACGTCTCTATATGGCGTCTTAGTAAGAGAGTTCATAAGAATTTCTAACGTCATCATTTTATTTATAGAGTTACGATTAATAACACTAATTATTCTCATTCATATGGTAGAGAAATAGTTGAGAATGAATGAAAATATTATATGTACATCTATGAAATCTATTATTCAGTTTATTATTATTATTATTTAATATACTACTAACATTAATTTATACTTAAGTACTTAGTAAGCAAAGATCTAGAAATATTTGAAGTTCATCATAAAATTGCTCAATCAACAATTGAAAACGGAAGCAAATGCCATAGTCTTTGATTTGTAATTATCTTTGGCCAATGTATATACATACATATGAAATATTTAATCTATCAATCGTTCTGTGGTTTAGCTTAATCACACTTTAGAAGAAGATATACAAATGTCTTGTGGTGTGACTAATGCACCCAACATGGCGCTATTACAAAAATTATTTAATTCCGGCTCATAATTAATATTATACAATAAGAAAATATGTTTCTAGAAATTTCAGGGCTGACTTGAGACTGCATTTACATATGAATGACAAAAAGTGGTAGTGGTTTCTAACATATTGAAACCATTTTACCTAATCTAATGTGCAGGACACTTTCTATTGGCTATGACAACATTCTATGCCAAAATAGGCATAAATTAATCTCTTTAAAAGATAGGTTCTGATCCCAACTTATTGGATTTAACAAAAAGGACGAAATATGTTGCAAAGATAGAGGGAAACCTCTAGTTAACCATAAACTCTATTATAAATATGAATTGGTTAGTGCGTAAAGAAAATTTTGCCAATAATACAAGAAATTTGATCAAACTTTTCTGTATTTATGACTTTTTCCATTTTTCTCAATCAAACAGAAGAGTGAATGACTCAATACTGTCGATACTTTGTTTTAATGTTTAAAACGTCTAGTTTCTAGACTCTTACCTTAATATTGAAGCAGAGACCCCATGATGGCAAAGAATCGTTCCAGAAATCTTCCCTTAGTTTTTAAACTATTGAGATCAAGTTTAGCACAGCCTTTTTGTCATGTGATTCAGTCAGAGTTTCCCCAATTACTAAAAGAAGTAGTTTCCAATATCCAAACTAAAGCAAAAGGAAAACGTATCCTAAAATTTGACAACTTTTGACTCCTACATCTTATAGCTTCCATGTATGCTACCCTGAAAATCATCTTTTCTGTATACGCAAGATTTTCTTTTTTGGATATTTATTTATTTCCCCATTTTCCCCATATTCTACTTCACTGTCCAGAGCTCTTGTTCTTACAAGAAACACTTGCAATCTTCGCCAAATCGAGTCCTATTCATAATTCCATAAGGCCTTTGAGTAAACTCATTCATATGTCTGAATATGTGGAAAGGACATATTATTGTAAAAATTACAATAAATAAAGCTATAAAAATAACATTCATCATTCAATTGCTGAACATAGTTGTCGCTCAACAACAAAAGGACAATATACAGACAAGTAGTGGCTCCTGTTTGGCGCTACGCGTTACAAATCTGGGGTACCGCTGCAGCATCCGAAGAGTCGAAGCCTGTCAAAACAAGGCACTGCGTTGCATAGCTGGGGCTCCATGGTTTGTGCGCAACACCATTCTGCACAGAAATCTCAATATGCCCACTGTGAGAGATTAAATCATGCAATGCTGTAACTGTTATCAGCAGAGGCTACAAAACCACCCAAACAACCTTGCGGCGGCATTAACCCATGGGATGAGGCGATTAAAGAGGCTTCATCCTAATGACCTTCTAAACGGAAGGTTGCCACCTAGATAAATTTATAATGGATGTAATCGCCCTCACGTCTTTATTCTAAATAACCACAACAATATTTTATGCTATTTTTGCGATAATACAGGGTGGGCCATCTGTCGATTTCATATTGAACCACGGGTTAATTAGACTCTGGCAATACTTATGTCATTCTGTTCTGTCATAAAATTCAGTGTATTATCTCCGCTGAACGAAATGAATCGGTTTACGCTTGAGCAACGTTGGAATATATTGGAAATTTATTTCCAAAACAAAGACAATTGGGCAGAAATTGCACGAAAAAAAACATCTTTTCGGACGAAGCTCATTTTCATATTGGTGGCTAAGTCAATAAGCAAAACTGCCGTATTTGGGGCTCGGAAAACCCACACGAGGTCTTAGAGAAGCCAATGCATCCATTGCGAGTGACTGTTTGTTGCGGATTGTGGAGCGGAGGCATCATTGGCCCATATTTCTTCACGGTCAATGGAGACACCTATCGCACCATGATAACCGATTTTTTTTTGTGCCCGCTCTTGATGGTATTGATGTGGACAATGTTTGGTTTCAGCAGGATGGTGCAAGTTGTCACACATCTCATGCCACAATCGACTTATTGCGCGAAACGTTCGATCAGCCGAAATGGTGGTGTCAATTGGCCGCCAAGAAGCTGCGATTTGACACCGTTGGACTATTTCCTGTGGGGCGCCGTTAAAGACAAGTGTTATGTCCACCATCCAGAGACAATTGACCAGTTGAAGGCCAACATTCGTGATGCCATTGACGAGATACGGCCAAGCACTCGAAAAAGTGCTCGAAAATTGGTCAGACCAAATAGGCTACTGTGAGGCCAGCCACGGCAGCTATTTGAATGAAATAATATTCCATTTCTAAGCGGAACAATTATACTTCAAAACAAAAAAATAAATTTGGCAAAATCTCAAATCGTTTTGTTTTATTGCATTTTTACATCGAAACTTTTAAATGGCCCTTTATTATAATAAATAATGCTGAACATCATAACCAACAGGAAGATTAAAGACATTATATTTCAACTTTTTATTAGAATAAAACACTAATCTAAAATCTGGTGCCTTCCATGCTCAACTCACATCAGGGTTTTCACGATCCTGAATGAAAGAGTTAAAGTATAATAACAATTTCACAAAATACATAAATAAACTATGAATTTCATATTCATTTCTTTACAAGAATATTTTAAGGGACTCTAACACAAGTCTGCCGTGTACTGCCGTGATGAAGAAAGTTAAGAATCACTTAGTTGCTTTTCAAAGATGTTAGAAGAAAGCTTTCTTGATAAATGGAAATAAACAATGCCTAGCGAAATGATAGAATCAGATGTGGACAATCAATAGGCATGTTTCATTATGAATTATTGATATACTTGTCATGTTTTAAAAGACCCAGAGGTCTTCTTCATTCATTTTATTGTGCAAACATCAGTCAAAAGTCAGTAAACCATGAGTATGCTATTCTCACTTCAAAAAAAAAAACTCAAAAATACTTTGAGAGCACGTGAAATTGTTTCCTATTCTTTCAACATCATAGAAACGTGCACAAACATGATGCAAAGAATATTATGTTAAATATTATACCATGTATTGTAGTTTTAGCAAAATAGCCTCAAGTCACACGATGTCTATGAATACTATCCAAAATATTATGTATGAAACTTATGTTGAACAAAAAATCAAACTATGATGATTAACAATGAATTTTTTTTTTTGTATTTTATTTCCCAGCTTTCTTTAACAGATTTGACTGGGTGATTTTTTATTTACTTGAATATGCTTTCACAAGATTTGCACAAATCACAAAATGTAAAAGAGTATAGTCATCGTCATCCGCGTACTTAATGAGTATTCAATAAGGTAAGATAACAAAAGGGTACTGAACTGAACTGAAAGGGGTTCTGAGTAGTGATCTATAATAATAAAAAATCATTGGCTTGCAGCAAAGTTGTCCCAAATGAAAATTGTTTTTATTAACAATAGAAAAATATCTTTAAAAGAAGTACCGAGTACTTACAATAAATGTATAGAAATTAGGTCAATGGGCAATAAAAAGTGAATTTTAAATAGTTTTTTTCTCACGCAGTTTATTGATTTCCAAACAATATAATATTCACAAAAAAGTGTTAAGTTTTTTGCGCAGTTCACAATAAAATATAAAGAACTTGTTTAGTTTAACAAGGTTAAGTTTAAGTTAAGTTTTGTTTTGTGCTCAGAATCTTCTTCAATTGCCAAGAATAGATTTCATACGTAATTCCTAATTCCTAATGAATTTTGAAAAGAAAAATTATTTAATTTAAAACATAAATAAAAAAAAAAAAAAACTAATACGAAGTTAAAAAATTATTCAAACGAAAAAAAAAAGCAAAACAAAACCATTAAATGTTAATATTTATGACACAAAATACTACAATAAATAGATATACTATGGTAGAGAAAAGTTCAAAATACTTTAACAATGAGTTGGCTTTTGAATAGCCAATATGAGGGACTCTGCCAATGAATGCTTTAAAGCATAAAATGTTAATGGGCCAATAAATAGTATATTTGTTTGGAATTAAAAGGGAATATGAATTAATAATAAAAATTATCGAATATAATTAAATGATTTATCTGGAATTGTGTAAATTAGATTCGTTGAATCTTTTGTTTTGACTAATGTATCTCATGTAAATATTTTGATATTTGGATTTTCTTTGGATGATTGTACACTGCAAGAAATTCGTTAGATAATTAAATTTTTCTCATTTAAATTTATGATATTTAAGAGCTTTCCAAACACTGATTATGAGGACTGTCAGATGAAACTAGTGAAACAGAAACAGTGTTATAGAGGTGATACTATTGATTGTGTTTTCTAAAGGAAAATATTATTTAAACAAATATAAAATTCATAATTCATAATATAACTAGTATACCCGGTACTCTCGACTTGATGTTAGTGCGTGATTCTGTTCTCTGTTTAATTGTAGTAATTGAAATTATTTGAATAATCAGATGAATATCAATTAAGTAATAATGTTGACAATATATATAATATATTTGACAAAGGATTTGGATATTGTGCATACGAAAATTGTGATTAAAAAATGGTGGGTGGAAGAAGGTGGGTAAAAAATACCTTACGACCTATTCTCATGCCTACAAAATATATAAACAAAATTTCATACAAATCGGTAAACCCATTTCGGAGGAGTTCATACACTAACACCGTGAAATGAGATTTTTATATATTAGATAAAATTATTAGAATTCCATAGGAAACATTTTTAAGACTGGATGCTTAACTTAACCTAATCTGAGTGCCTGGACATAGTGGATATCTTGGGCATGAATAGCTAGCTGCCTCTGAACTCGCCAGAAAAGGATCTGCTAATGTCTTCATTCTGCGGAATGTCTTGAAGGACGACGAAAACCAAACTCCAACAATGGCTGGACAAATAGCATCACCATTGGGTAGAAATTACTTGGACAGACACGGACAGGTATTCGAATAGTCTCAGGTTTCTTGACAGAAAGTTGCAGAGTAATGAAACACTTACATAACATGCGGATCAATCGAAGCGATCTGTTTAGACTATGTAAAGAAGAAGAGTAGTCAGCAGAGCACGTGCTATGTCACTGCAAAGAGATAATCTGGATCAGACTCCGTCACCTTTGAAACCAGTACTTGGAAACAATTGAAATTGCAGATCTGTCTCCTAAGAGGATCTTGGAATTCCTAATGAATACCAGAATCTCAGAGGAACTGTAATTAGGGGATGTGTCACAAAAGGACCACTTGCGGCCGCAGTGATGAGGTGCACTGGTTACCGCGCTTTGCCTAATCTAATTGAAGACTGGATTCATAAGTTGAGCTGAGGTAAGCTATGGTAGTAAATTCGATTATAGTTTTTTTAATTAAAATTCTGTAAAATTGTATTTCAAAATTAAAGATTAATCTTTCTGATTGAAAGTTAAGATGAGATGGTAACTTTTTTTTACTCTACAACCTATATAGATCTCATGGGAATAATTGAAAGCACTCGATTAGATAAATTGTTCCATATATGGGATGAAGGCATATAAGGTAATTGTCCCCAAAATGAAGAGTCATTTTCTGGCGATTGCAGTTTCAACACCCAGTTTAGAGATTGGTAGTTGGTAGTAAATGATTATATGATATAAATAATGAATAGCGACCTTAAGTATATGTATCTTAAATTGAAATTATTAATTGAAATTTGTTTTCAGTGTATGTATTTTTATTAATTACATTTCAAGTAAACCAAACCAACAAGTTTTTGCCAAAATATTTGAACAATATAATCTTCTATTGTACTATGTTGTCGTCGTATATTCGTATATTTCTGTAAATTTTATATCCAAACAAACTGTGTGTGTTGTGTTGTGTTAACAAATAACAAATTTAACAATTAAAAAATACCAATCGAAGAATAAATCAATTTACTTTAATGATAAAATTTTTATAATGACAGCAAATTTTAACAAGTAAAAGAGGCGTATATGATTATTAAATTTAAATAAACCCGCAACTGTTGAAGATCAATAGAACTTATTAAGGAAAGAAGACGAATGACGCGACGAATGAAGATTTAAGTGTTAAATTTTTGTTTCCGGCTAGGAATCTTTTGTATTTAATTTTTTGCTAATAATAATTAATGAAGATTAGATTGATTAAAGATCAAATAAATATACTTCGTAGTAGTTAATTAATAAGTACAATAAGAAACACACATATACGAGCTATGATTTAGTCAAAGGAGAAGGAAGGAACACTAGAGATATTCAGACCATTTAATGAGTAATAACATCCTTGTTGGATTGCCACTTTGACGTGTTAAATAAGCTCAGTATGTGTAAGGACCTTGAGTGTGATGCCATAGGCTATTCATATAGGTAAGATCGAAGAGCAGTCAAAAAGAGACGTCATATAATGAGTGATATGAGTATCAGCAATAAGTACTATACAATTTTCTTAAATGATATGACATCCAAGAAAATCCCTATAATTAATCATAAACTGTCAATATTATTCTTCTTATCATAATATAAATGACTCTTAAGTTTACAAATCAGATAGGCAAACAATATTTTAACTTAAACCTCCTCCCATCAACCTTAAAGAATCACATACTATGGTACTATGTAATTGTAAAAACATATTTAAACTCTAATTACACACATATTGTATTGAATCTTATGGATAAAAACATAAAGTATAAATTGGAAAAAAATATACATACGAGTATGTGTATATTCCGTATGATGAAAATGCATAATAATGTATTGTGTACAACTATTAATTTATGATTATAAAATTGTAATGTAATTGTGCATGTTTATTAATAAATCAATAAGTAAATAAATATTGCACATTATTAAATAGTAAAAGAACAAATAAATAAGTAAAAATTTATATGATAAAATCAATTAGCACGATTTATGTTGCACTTGGCAAATAAACCTGCATAGTACACATAGTATGTTGCTATACTGTGGTTGAATCGAATGTTGTCAGTCGAAGATACAATAATTGACTAGTACCAAGTGAATAAGACTAGAACTTCAAGTTTAAAATGACGATGATATCAAGAGAATCGCAATAAGAACATTAAGCTAGACAAACAAATCAGACAAATGAAGAAACGTGAGTCATTAAAATTCATGTTAGGCAAGACCTTCTAGTAAGTTGTTGTTTATCTTATTACATATGTATATGTTTTCTACTAACAACATAAGAAGAATCTTTTTCTTTTTCAAATAATATAAATAAAAATCTATGTATGTCTATTTTTAACTAATTTAGGATGTCAAGACTATCAAGGGCTTATTGCTTTCGTATTTTGTTCGTACGCAACAAAATATGTAAAATTCATATAAAATTTCGATTATTACATCTAATAATTAAGATTCAAGCAAAATCATGCCTTCTGCCCGGCAGGAGTCACTCTTCCGATATGCAGTTCTCTAAATAATTTACTGTAAATAGAAATCAATGTTGTAAGGAAAAAGAAAAAAACCGAACAATATTTTTGAACAAAAAACCTTTATTACTTTTAGCTCTCGCAAAAAACTCAGTAAATACTTGGACCAACTCATAAAGACATTCGTATAATATCAGGGTTATTTAACAAGACATTGTAGAGTTATGAAAGCTTATAACATTTGCGAATAAGTCCCAACAAGCAAAGAAGATTACGTAAAAAAGAAGAGGGAACACCAGATCATTTGCTATGCTACTGTCGGAGTCTAATTTGGACTTTGATATCTAGACAACCATTGCTTAAAGAACCATCTTCAAAGAAAATTTTGAAATTCTTAATCAATAGCAAAATTTCAGTGCTAAATAACTGTTATTATGGAGTTTGTGTGACCATGGATTGGAATGAGGTCAATGAAAAAAATTTTATCTACACATCATCCGCCATAATATAACTTTAAGAATCACTGGCCTAACAACATTTTTTGCTAACTTGTTTAGATTTTTAGAAGCCTAGAAAGTATAAATAGAATTTATCATAGTTTTTTGTATTGTAATACTTATTAACCAAGTTATTAGGTAAGCATGCCAGCCAAGCCAACCCACCCCAAGATAGATACCAACTCACAAGTCACATTATCTCGTATCACAAAACAATGAAGTATTAATTTAATATTATAAATTTTTATAAAAAAAAAAACAAAAAGGAAAAAATCAAAACAATTAATGTGTAGTGTTAGTATGTACATAGTCCCATTGTTGTTTTATTGAGTTGTTGCTGTTGGAGCTGGTGTGTATACCCATCATTATTATTATTATTATTGTTATTATTGGTTGTAGTTTTTGTTGTTTTAGTTGTTGATTATCAAAATAATGTTTGACTCATCTTCAAAACGTTAAATCTGACTGACTGACTAACTAACTGAACATGGCTTAAAAACTTATTATTATATTAAAGACGGAAATGAATATTGCCAGGAAAAAAATAAGAAAGAAAGAAAAAAAAACACATTTCAACAAAAAAGTATTAAAAGAATAAATTATATTAAAAAAAATATATACTGTATGTATAAAAAAAATAAAGATTTAAAAATAATACCTGAGCTCACACATTGACTATGTTAATCATTAGTTTTATTCTATTCTAAGTAAACTGACCAACACACAGGCAGAGAAAGAGTTTCATTTGAATAGGAATATTAAAGAAGAGAAAGACAGAAAGAAAGAAGATGTTAATATGGTGACAAATATTGGGAGACAGGCTCCTATGAGTAAGTTACAAAAAAAGAAGTTTACCAAAAGATTAAAGCAACTAAATAGAGTAGGTATATAAAAACAATGCCTATAAAGAAGATAACAATAAAAATTGTGGAAAAGAAAATGGTTTAATATATGTACATACTTCGAAATGTTCAATTCTATTTAATGAAATACTTTTTAGTGAAATTAAAAGTTCTCATGTCAAAAATATTGCAGGTTGTATATGTTTCTATGTATATAGAAACTTTCTATCAAAATTAACTTGAATTGATAATTTTGTTATCCTTAGCTGCGGAAATATTATTATTTATTTTAGAAATATTTATTAAAGCTAAAAAATACTATTCATTATAGCATTCGACACACTTAAGCGTAACTCCATCTGGCTGGCTTTGAGTAGAAAAGGAGTCCCCCTGAAGCTAATCCACCTCATAATAGCGCTGTACAAGAACCTTGTGCTGGCGGCTCTTCACAATGGCAAAATCAGTGACTCGTTCATCACCAACACTTGTGTACGGCAAGGATGCCCTCTATCCCCGTCTCATGATTGACGGCTGTGCGATTGATTTCGTAGAAAGCTTCTGTTATCAACAGATGCGAATATTCTCCGCATGCGTAAAATCGACGCTATTATACGGAAGCGAAATATGGCTGGTCTTCAAGCTTTCGTCAACAAGTGTTTAAGGATCACATGCAGAATATTCAGCCTAACGAGGCACTATGGCGTCTAACAAATGAGAAGCCTATACAATCTCTAAGATTTGTATGCTAACTATTATCCACCAATTTCTCGACAATAGCAACTCCGATTCGCACCAAACTGAAACACTCTCAAGACTATGCTAGAGATGCCATTAAAATTTCATCAAAATCGGTTCAGCAGTTTCAGAATCTATACGAGACTTAAATATACATATATTTACATACATGCATTCAATTTTATATATATAGATAATTTTACTTCACATATATGGTATATAATGATTTTAGAAGACTGCTTTTAACTTTGATATTGTTGCTAAAAATCGTAGCGTTCGTCAGGAGCTGCCAAGACGCTAATTGATATGCACTGTGTCCCTGTAATGTGCGGCTGTGGAAGAAGCGGAATAGGACTGACGATTAAAACTAGAAAGAGATTGATGGAAGGATGTGATATTGTTGAAATAAGGTCGCCGTCTAGAAAGGTTTGAAGAAAGAATCTCGCCAATGAAATCATAGCAAAAAGTGAAACATTGGAATAGCTGAGGATTGTCCAAAACAATGATAGTGATCATAGTAATCAACAAATACTCACAACATCCTCAAAGCTACAATGTTTCAAAATGGAACTCTAGGAAGCATATATAATAAAGAATTCTTAAACCCCAAGCTCGTAATAATATGCTTTTATTTGAAGTAATTTGATCTAAAAATTTGTATTGAAATTTAACACCCCATGCTTCGGAATATTTCAAGTTTTCATAAAGAAATTTTATTTAAAACTAATGCACATTAATCAATTTGTTTCTAATTTATTTTAGAACGATTGAGAACAAGACACTTTAAGTATGATTTTGATTTATAGCATTTTTATTTGTTTTAAGCCAACCAAATACATGGCGATTATATCATGTACAATTTGATTTTAGTTCAGATAGAATGAATCATCTAATTGTTTTTGATGTTCAAGATTTTAATTAAAAAATACAAACATACATACATATGTAGTACTTAGTATAGGGGCAGGTGATATACTTATAAATTGTTCTAGGCCTTTCAAAACAATTTTGCAAAAAAAAAACAAAATTAAACAGAAAAATTCTACCTTTGGACTTGCCAAAACTTACAATACACTTCACATAAAGTTATGCCATTCAAAACACATGATTTTATTTATAGCAGTCTACATAGATTAACATTAGTTTTGCGTATAATGGTCTTTTTCTTTCAGATTATGTCAGTTTCGACAATTAAAAGAAGACCCTACAGAAAATATCAAAATTATGTTAAAATTTCAAGAACTACATATGGGATTAGATACTCTGTGACACAGACAAATAGAACATTCTTTCTTTTGATGCTAATATTGTGATTGAATTTGTAAAGCCTTTACTGAAGGATTGATATAAGAATGCTAAATGTTCACAACTGGATCTGGACTAGTGAGGCACATATATTCCAAGTGGTCTCTTCTATGCCACTACAAGTGTTGTGAAATGTATTAAAAAGTAGATACATATTTGCAAGTTTAGTATAACAACCCAAAAGCTGTATTCATTTTAATTTTTAATTTCAAAAATATCTTCAAAACTAAAGAATAAGGCTGTTAGCCACAAAGTTGCGTTCACACAGAAGCCTGACTGGGAGCCACTTATGATGTCACCTTATTGATTTTTTTTGTTATGCGAACAAGGAGGTAATAATCTTCCAAAGATACTTATGGCCCGTGCCACAAGTTATGTCGGATTCATTAGCCTACCGACTAAAAAACCCCCTATCGCCTCAAAGCCCGTTAATCCCTACGGCACCGCCGAAGCATTCCTTCGTAGAGAGGGATAATCAGCTACATTAAGTAGACGCATTGTTGGCAATTTATGCAGAGAAGAATGCCCAGTCGTCAACCGATGTTATCATACGCCTATCAATCTCCTGGGAGCTGCAAAGAGATCCGAGCCGCCCATACTTTGTCGCTCCACTTCGAAATCGCGGCACTCATGAACAAGATGTTCCGGATCCTACTCGACATCTCCGCAGAGACTACAGAACGGATCCGCAGCGTGTCCAAACCTATGCAGATACTGCCTGTAGCATCCATGGCCAGTTACGAATTGGGTAAATTCGAATAACACGTCACCAGAACGACGCTTAAGCTACTATTTGATGTCTGGGATGAGCTGATGTATCCTCCGTGGATCTGACCCACTCCACCTGTGCTGCCTTATATTCAGGTATCTGTTCTTAATCTCCTCCTTGTCTACTAGCTGTGAAGATGCTCGCGCGAGGTATTTGTCCTTGGCAGCCAGGGCTTCCAGATCAATTGGAAGTCTGCCTGCAAGTACACCCGCCGCATCATCTGCGACTGTTCGGTTACACCCTGCAGATCCTCAGGTTAGCAACTCTGTGAGCACTTCTTTTACCACGAAGTATGACTTGGTTGTTAATGATCCAGCCCAATATGGATTTACTCACCGAACCTAATAGAACGCGAGATTGTTGTCTGGGTCCCCCTAGGTTTGTGAGAATCCTAGCCAGTTTTTAAGTGATGGCAGCATCTTTTTTGGCTGACTCGTTCCAGTAAAACTTAAAGCATAGTCGGTGGTCCAATAGTAAACCTAGGTATTTGATGCAAGGGCTCGATTCTACTATATGGCTTCCAACTCTCACTAAGAGTTCTTCCACCTTTTTTCTGGAGCTCATAAGAACCACACCTTATTGATCATGAAGAATCCTTTGATTATGTTACAAATTTCCCATCAAACTTAAAATACCATACACACCTCAAAATATATATGATATATTGAAGAAAATAAAATTCTCATTGTTTTCATCAACACATGTACCAACATACTCGTACGAGTTTATTTTACTTTTAACAATAAAACACATGATGGATCATTTCCAACTTATGATTATGATGATGATGAGGATGTTGATGATGTTCTTGTGTACACATGAAGAAGCATCAAAAATTAGCCTGTTGTTGTCTTCTCAGATTCACTCTATGGTGGTTCTCAGGGCAGTCAAGTGGTTAAAAATAATGAAAATGTTTAAAATAAAACAAGTAAATAACAACAACAAAAAGAAGAAGAAAAACAATAGATGTATTAAATATTATGATAAATGATGCGCGCATGTGCAGTTGCCAAAATATTTATTTGTTATGTTTAAATAATTTTTTACTTCTTTTTTTGTATTTATTTATTTTTCATTTATTAAGATGAGATGAGATGAGATGATATGTGATGAGAAAAAAATGGTACTCTGTTGAAAATTTTTCAGAATTTGTTGCATTTACTAAGTATTTGTTTAGTCCATTAGACATTAGAGTTAATATGTACATATCTACATATGTACGAGTATGTTATGTTCTATCTAAAAATGAAATAAGTACATACATTTGAAACTAAGTGAGTCTGTGTTTTAAGGTATTTGAACTTCAACAAGGCAAACAAGGCACAAATGAATAAAGAAGATGCTTGGGAATTATTATTATCATTATCATTATTATTATTATTATTATATTTTTTTGTTATATTAGTCATATTTATTAAGGAAATAAATGTTTGTAATAACAACAATATGTATGTTTTTTGTTTTGTTTTGTTTTGTTTAAGTCGTAGACATATGATTATTTTTATTATTATTAAATATTTAAATGTTTAGTTCTTTATGTTTTGTTTTTTGCGTTGTTTTTAAGAATTTTCAGATATTTTTTTTCTTTATCTAAAATTAACCAACAGATAAACTGCCCATTAGAAAACTATGTATACTCGTATGTCTATTGTATTCACGTGTTGATGAATTTGCTATACAAAAGTGTGAAGATTATGAATATTGACTATGAAAAATATTTAAATTTTTCAAAATAATATTTGATTATTAATCCGCCGACAGCATTTCAATAGCAATTATTTGGTTATTAAATAAAGTGGCTTTAAGGGAGGCAAGTTGGTTGTTTAGTTTTGTTTCTCTTATTGGCAGACACTCGTTAAATGTACTTTTGTATACTCCACATAATGGACAGAGATTATCTAAGTGTCCATTATTGATAACAAACCCAACATCAGCAGCAGAAACATTCACAGCCACAGTAGTTCTATGTTTTATTGGAGAAGAATGGTAGGGTAGGGTTGCAGTTATAGGCCATAATAATAATAATAATAATAATGCGAACATCAAATGGGCATTATCTGGCCACAACTTTGGCTATAATAATACTATATATAGACACATTTCATTTGTTTCTTTTTCCATTTATTTTTAAACTCCTTTTTAAGGTTTAAAGATTGCACATATGTTTATGCTTCTTTTAAACTTTGCAATGAATATAAGAGGGGTACTATGTATATTTCGGGATCTGGCAACACTAATGTCAATATCTAAAATCTGGCAACACCATAATAAAGTTTGACATTTTTTATCATAAACGTGCTCACAATGTTTTGATGTACAAGTGCCATTTGTTTCGTTTACAGTGAGTTAAGAAAATCTATTTGGCCAAAAAATGGAAATTTCAACAGGAGGTTTTCGTTGGATAATTTTTCACAACTTTCGACGTCGATTATCTCAACAAGAATGTTTCGATGAACTCAGATCTTTGTATAGCGATAAAGCACCATCGAAAACCACAGTATATCGCTCGTATTGTGAATTCAATCGAGATCGTAGTTCGGTCGCCGACGAATTCTGTGAAGGTCGTCCAAAATCGGTTGTTGTGCCACAAAACATCGATGCAGTGCATTAACTGATAATGCAAGATCGTTATATGACATATCGTGAGATTGAGGCATCCTTGCACATTAGTTCCACTTCAATACATTCGATTTTGCATGAACACTTAGTTGTAAAAAAAATTTGCAATCGTTGGATATCCCATAATTTATTAATAGCTCAAAAAAAGGCTCGCGTCGATTGGTGTAAGGAAATGCTTTAAAAGTTCGACCGTGGTGCTTCAAGAGACGTGTAAAAAATCGTGACAGGTGACGAAATATGGATATATGCGTATGAACCGGAAACAAAACAGCAATCGACCGTGTGGGTGTTCCAAGACGACTCAAATACAACAAAAGTTGTTTGCGCACGAAGCACTGCGAGGCAAATGGTCGCGTGTTTCTTCGGCCGAATGGGTCATGTGGCCACTGTTCTGCTTGAGCAACGTAGGAATGGTACACGACCATTTGTTTGCCGGAAGTCTTTAGAGAAATTCGCAAGACCAACAGCCAAAGACGAATGCTCCATTATGACAATGTGAGCTCTCACACATCTCGTCAAACAAGTGAATTTTTGAGCAGTCAAAACATCGAATTGATGACTCATCCTCCGTACAGTCCTGATTTGGCATCCAATGACTTCTTCTTGTTCCCGAATATCAAAGGTAAACTGCGTGGTCAACGATTTACGAGCGCCGAAGAAGCAGTTGAAGCGTTCCAAAACCATGTTTTGGAAGTGTATCAAGAGGAATGGAAAAACTGCTATGACAAATGGTTTGAACGAATTCAAAAGTGCATTGATCATCATGGTGAATACTTTGAAAAACAATAAAGTCGTTTTCATTTAAAAATGTTTGTTATTATTTGCTATTCCCGAAATATAAATAGTACCCCGTCGTAAATACAAAGCAAACAAAATACATGACCAATTGGATATGTACTATTGTGAATAGTGATAATGTCTTCATGTCTCTAAGAGGTTTTTCCCCAGAAACTTTTGACTTAACCCCACACTTTAGTTTAAGTTTTTTATAAAACAAGAATATCTAACTTAATTCAATAAGAAACTATTCATTGTGCTTGTGGAAGAGCGAGGCAAAGAGTTCATACTTTTAAAAAAGATCGTTAAAATAAAGTAACTCGTTTGTTAGTTAGTTCAAGGGATGGTGCTATAATTGTTCCAATACAATTGTATAAATTAAAATGGCAATCAAAAATCAATCTTAACGCAAAATCTCTGTAAAATTTTGTCAACATAAAAGACAAACCTGACAAACTTGAAGGTCGATATGTTTGGATGAAATGTATTCAATAAAAGAATTCTTAGTAGAATTTCCAGCTTTGCAATATTTAATTTAGTTCTTAAAGATTTGAAGAGGCGGGATAAAATTGGAAAACACATTAAATTAGACTATTATTAATATTATTATCTTTTAATTATTTGAATAGCAAAAGGTCTAATTTATTTAGAATTCTAAAGTTGTAAAGACACATGTACATAAATTTGTGTATGGTAGTATATACGAGTAAAAAGCTTTCGGCCTTGACTAGAGACTTGTAATGTGTCTTCTTTGTTTATTTGTTTGCTTAAACAAGCGACCAATGAAGTTGTAAAAAATTTGTGTGATAAAGACGAGAGATTGAAGTGGGGCTTAATGCCAAAAACGTATATTAAATTAATATATGTCTGGTTTAATTAAAAGGGAAGCTTACGTCCTCTTTGGCGTAAGGCGCTTGAGCCTTCTCCTAGAGGTATTTATAGTCAAAGCAGCAGCTAGCCTGTTGACATGAGACTTTAACTGGTCATTATACCGGCTAGTGTGCAAGTTTTTCTGCTCACGAACAGAGAGGATTCTCAGTTCCATGGATATCACATCATTACGAACGTACCAAGGAGTGTTAACTATCTGACGGAGGGCAGAGTTCTGCATTTTTGCATAAGGTATATATTAGAGTCGGCTGCGGTCCCCAGATGGCAATCCCATAAGTCCAGGACCACTATTGCCTTATAAATAATAACCATGTTGCTCAGGATAAGTGGAATCCTTGGCCGAATGAGTCAGTTCAGCTTCTTCAGTTTTTGACGACAAGTTGCAGCAGTTTTGACAATGTGTTTGCGCCAGGTAAGTCTCCTGACCAATAACACACCCAGGTAGCGGGCTGAGCCCACCGGAGTCTCTCTTAATTGCAAACATGCAGTGCTGCGACTTTTCACTGTTAATAGCGATGTTTCAGCAGTCTGCCCACCTAGTGAAACTAATCAGAAACTGAGTTATCTCAGAATCCTCACTGACACTGGAAGAGCTGGCAATAATCGTTGATGTTGCACTTTGTAAATGACGTAAGCTGGTGCTTCGAAGAATATCAACATATTTTTTTCTGAACGAACTTTAAGCTTCCAAACAATAAAATTTGCGAGTTCCTCAAAACAAACCTCTCTCTGTGGTAGTATATCTCATTTTTCACAACTATATCTTCAGTTTTGGGAGAAGCAATCACAGAGATAAAATCAAACGAAATTATTGTTAACGGACACCCATTAGATTTTGGTACTGTCAAATAAAATTAAACCCAAAGGTTGTCAAAAAAAATTCTTCAATCTAACAAACTTTAAAGCTTTGGCTTATCCCATAAAACTCATTCAAATTCATTCGATTACAGTTGTTCATGTTTCTTTTCTAGAATAAAATTCGCTGAATAATAAGTTTGGTTAAAGAATGTGATCGCAAACAATGAAATTTCCATGTTTCGATGGATGTTGGATGGACGTTTGAAATATTTCTTATCATTTCTATCAAATCAAAATGTAGTTCCGCTTACAATCTGCTGGGAGCAAATAAATGCGGCAGCTCTTTTATAACGTGTTTTTAGTGCTAAATTGCTCCAAATTATTCAATAATGCATTGTATTGGTAGTCAATGATCTATGGACCTGTGGCAAGCAATGAAATACAAATCCTATAAGAAAAAGTAATTTTCCGCGGGCTTCAGAAACGTTAATCTCTATACATACATACATACATATATATGAGTATATGATGATTGAGGACTGTTTCTCAATGACATACTTAGTATGTAAGAATAAGTCCTAAAAACCAAAATACCCAATCGAAACTATGTCTCACTGTTTATGTACCTAATCCGATTTATTGCGTACTTAAATCAATGGATAAATTAACACAAAAATATGTAAAAATAATAATAAAACGGAATTTCTTTTATTCCACTGCATAAAAGCATTCCAATTCTAAAATACTGACATCAAATACTTTAACTAAATTGCCATACATATAGGCACAAGTGCATATCGTAAGACTATAACAAAATAAAATGTGTTCTGTACTTACCTTACCATTGTAATTTGAAACTCCATTCATCAGTCATATGATAGAGAATAGTCCATTATGATCACCTGCCATTAACACCTGATGCCCTTATAAACCAAATGCACCAAATGCATTCACCATTGATCATTAAACTTTTGCACACACACCATTCACCATTGGCATTAACATACTTATTTATTAAGCAATTGACCACAATTTTTATTGGAGAGAATTGGTGAATTGGTGGAATTTGGAGAATAAAACGCCGTCGCGTCGTAGGAAAGCAAAATAAACGCTGCCATTGGCAATTGACACAAATTTCTAAACCACATTTTAAATGCATAAAAATCCTTGTTGAATACAATATTCCATATGCATACAATAATTTGAGCATTAAACATAACATTGCACACTTTTATTATATTAAAAAAGCACAATAAACACATAAAAAATGAAAAATAAAATCTGAAAACTTTCTGCTGGCTTACAATTTTACAATGATTTTCGACTGACGCTTTTTCAGAGTTGCAATTGCAAAGAGTGAATGAGGTGAATTTGCAGAGAGTGGGAGAACGGAAGTGATGGTCACCACTCATAATGTTGTTGTTTTTTCCGAAATATCAAAAAGGTGAATTTTTATAGCAAAAGTGAATAGGAGCACAGAAGATCAGAAAGTAAAAGAAATCATTGACAGATAAAAATCAAAAGACAATAACAATAAGCGCAAGCAAAGAAGAAGGTGGGTGAGTAATCGTAATAATAAAATTAAAACAAAACAACAATTTACATAAATAAGAAACTTTATTTTTTCATTTTTAAATGATAATACGAGTATATAATATAAACTACTGAGTGAGAGAATCAAACTAATAATGATGTTTGCAATTTTAACCTGAACGTGTTGAATTTCCACCACCCAAACATGGTGAATTGTTGCGAAAAAGATCAGAGATCGTAAATAGATTCAAATAAGTTGAAAAGAAAGTAGCCAAAACGCCAAAGACCAGCACAGCCATCGTGCAGGATACATCACATTCAAAGTGATGCAGCATACGTACAAGTCTTAACCACCAAGAATTACGTGGAGCATTCGGTTTAATGTCCTCCTCAATGAGTAATGGTTCCATTTCCAATTCAATTGGATCAAAATTTAAATCCAATGGTATACTGCCATAACTGGCTTCAGTCATAATACGTTGATGGGCACGCTCCATGCGTCGAATACGGCGATAAAGTAAAGGAGGCAATATAAAGACAAGTGGTCCAGTTATAGTGCCACCCACAACATCCATTAGTGTATCGAAATTAGGCAAGAACTCAGCAACCAGCACTTCAAAGGCGACCAAAGTAGAACGCAAAGCAATACGTTTGAGTGATAAAGCTATAAAGAAAGATAATCTTAGAAGTAAAACATTCAACACAAGCAGATTTCTTTGTTAATGGACAAACCTTCGGGTATCTTGAAATAGTTTTCTATTTGCAAAAATAAAGCTGAACTAGCTACAGTAGCTGAAAAGCATAGTTGCAATGACATTAGTATAAGCATCACATAGAGCGGCACACTGGTGGGCAGCGATTCAATAAGATTGAGTGCAATCATAGTGCCAAATTTGTAGGCAGCAATCACAGAACCAAATATTGCAATACTGCAAGTAACTGAAATCATAGAAAACAAATGTAATTGAAATTTATTAATATAAGTTAAGATTCCGGCACACCACTAACAAAAACTTAATTCCAGAAAAATAAAAGCCAAGATTAATAAATACTGTCGAAGCTCACAAATTAGAATTCCCTAGAATTAGAATATTCCAGTTGTTACACAACTCTTGGTGGCAAGCATTCAATGCTCTGATATTAGCAATTCAATATCTATATGTTGCATGGAATGAAAGAGATAAATTGCCACAAAAAATATATTAAAAGAATGTTGCATTGGTACTCTGAAGAAATGGGCAGCAATGATGATTTGCCACTATCATAGTAGGTTTTGAAAAATCAGTATAGGCAGCAAGTTCTCCAAAAACTCAAGCACTATTAACAGTAACTGATCCAAACAGTCTCATTTCTGTAGCAGAATCAGACGACGATCAAGACTTTCTTCTGATGACGAAGCCATTGACTAAGAGGAAATTGTCAATACCGGTCCAACCGTGTATCTGTCACTCATTTGCTATTGAAATCGACAACAATTTACTTTTAGTTGGTGGAAAAAAGTCAGTCAACTAAGCACTTATCCAATCTTTTGGCAATTCGTAATTGTCATTCTTCTGTAGTCCCGAGAAAGACAATAATTTGTATTAGGTGTTGGCGTATTTCACCCTCACATAATCTGAATCATAACTAAAAAGCAGAACGAGACCTCATTTAC
This sequence comes from Amiota communis, assembly GCA_037043315.1. NCBI lineage: Eukaryota > Metazoa > Arthropoda > Insecta > Diptera > Drosophilidae > Amiota > Amiota communis. Next base: position 1,673,180 of record JBAMAV010001191.1, on the reverse strand, counting down.
TTTTGATTAACTCGGAGCTCCTATGAACTTAGTTCGGCATTATAAATATGCAGGTGTCTTCATAAGTCTTTTATTTATATTAGTAGACCACAATATTCTTATTTGCAATGTCTCCATTAGTCAAAAAGTCTCCACTTCATCCAGCATTCTCCAATGCTGAATGGCACTTAATGGTGAACAGGCAATAAAGGTTTGATATTGCCACTCTATTTCTCTAAGGAAACATGGTAGTGTGGTGTTTAATTATTGGGCTTTTATAGGCTCTTAAGAGCTTAGTCCATCAATATTGACACAATTCTTGGCCATATAAAAATGAATACTTACTTATAATGCCACTAAATGCTGCCCAGGCAACTTGTGACTTCTGTTGCATATCAATTTGTAGTGTTAGCAGGGCAGGATGTATATCGAATTGAAAGGCCAAAACACTGTAACCATTTAATAAAGATAAGATGCCAGGTAATTCTATAAAGATCAATTCAAAATTAATGAACTATATATAATGAAATATTTGTTTCATTTACCTAGGCTAATGCCTTCAAAAGGTTGACCCATTGGAGATGCAGTAAATAGACAAAACCACAGAAGTACAACAATGATAATCATGACACACACAGCAAGTATAGCCAAGCCACTGTACCATTTGTAATTCAAAATAGAGAATACATAATATCAGAAACTATTTCACTACTTACCGCATATGCTTGGGACTGCCTAACCACATGAGTGGACACAGAAAAACGCCGACAATTATAGCCCAATAACAATAGGAAAACGTATATTGTCCATCACTCATGCGTGTCACTACCAACTCCAGATTCTCAGAAGCCATAACCACACTTGGTATGCCCAAGGCAAATATACTTAAATCCAAGAGTACAGTAACCAAAACACTAACATAAGGACCATAGGCCAATTCAGCAATGGCAGCATATGGATGACGACTTTTTTGCACTATTGAAGGATCCAATGATTCAGCCATTGTCCAGCACTGTGCCAACAAAAATGATGTATAAATTTGTAGAACAATAATGGACAGCACTAAAGGGATACCAAAGTAACCCAATTTAACAAGTAATCCAGGCAATGTGACAAATGGAAAGATCCCGAATAAATCAACAACATATAGAATGGCAATGAAAAGTGTTAGATTCTCCTGTTCATCATCGAAGGCACGAAAATGTGGTAAAGCACTGAAACGTGCACGCGACAGAAATGGCAATTGATCATTGTTGTGTTGACGACGACTTCGTTTTTGATGTATTATGGATGCACTTGCTCTGGGCAGTGAATATTGTTCACGAGATGGGCGTGTTGACGCCTTACTCTGACGTTTAAAGAACATCCACATAGTACTAATATACTACTATGTGAGATATAATTTTTGAACTATTCACTTTGAGTTTGTGCGCATTACTGAAGCCATGTTTGCCAACTTCAAGCTTCTAATGGTGGTTCGACTCTGCCACTTAGTTGCATTTCTAATGCACACATATCTGTGGTCTGCTCCATAACTGCAAATGCAATTGCAACAAGTTTTTGTTTTACCCTACAATGATGATGATGAGGATGATATTTGATATGTCTTTGGCTAACAAGAGCAAAAGAGAGACCAACACACACTCACTCATCACATAACACAAGCATACTACTACATAATACGAAAAGGGAAGCCCTTTAGTGGCAAACAAATAATAATAACAAAAACAAAAACACCAACAACCAACCAACAAGAATGTCAATGTACTCATCATACTTACATACTAGTACATAGTACATGAGAGCTAAGAGAACTGGGAGAATAGTAGTAGAGAATCCACATCAACCAAGTTCATTGCCTCGACTCAAATGGATTTAATTTGATTTGTTTTTATGGTCTTTTTGTAAATCGCCGCCTTTGCCCAACAACTCTGACCGACCTTCAACTTATCTACAACTTTCTTCCGTATTCTTTTGTAAATTTCATTCATTCCATTCATCAACAAAACTTCTTCTTCCTCTCTACACATAATTTATCAATTTTTGCACAACAAAATCTTAATCAATTTTTAAACATTTCTACAATCTTTTAAAGCAAAACAAAATTCACATGCGCTTAGATACAACACATTTTTGTTGCGCGAAATGAGGCGTAAGAAAGAAAACAAAATCATTGAAAAGAAAACAAGATTTATAGGAAATAAATAATGAAACAACAAAATGAAATCTATAATCAATTATGATGATAAATCTTTAAGAGCTTAGTTTTGATTTACAGTTTTTAATTGATGTTCACAGATATGAGTTGTAAATTCTTGCCAATGATAACTTAATTGATTAAAATGGGGAGACTGGCCTCAATAGTTTGGATTACAGGTTACTTGGTTTATATAAATTTAGATAAACATTCAGTACAGTTAGAGTTTAGGTCGATGAAAATGGAGGAGATATTAGTTATAGCCATTGCAATCACCCATAAGCTTCTCTAGGAAGAAAACTGCTTGAGTTCTGGATTACTTTACTGATTAGTTGAGTTAAACATTCAATAGAGTCACTTCTAGTCTAACCATTCCAAATAGCGTCACTGTGAAGCACCTGGGACTGACACTGGATAGGCGCCTCACCTGGAAACCTCACATTATGACCAAAAGAAAACAATTGAACCTTAAACTCCGCAGAATGAGCTGGCTGCTCAGTACAAACTCTAAGCTCAACATACGAAACAAGCTGTTGCTGTACAAGGCGGCAATACTGTATACAGCTTTGGGGCACTACAGCCAACTCGAATCTAGGAATCCTTCAAATGTTTCAGTCCAAGCTACTGCGGAGGATTGTAGGTGTGCAGTGGTTTGTCCGAAACTCAGTCATCCACCAATACCTAAATATCCCAACGATAAATAAAGAAATAGAAAAACACACCATCAGACACTTCATAAGGCTGGACGCCCATGTCAACCACCTGGCAATCAAGATGCTGGACAACAGCAGGCAAATGCGACGCCTAGATAGGCGACACCCCTTAGACCTCCCATTTCGCATCCCGGATGAGTGATCAATTCATCCAAACTTGCTTAAGTGACTTGAAATTTTGAGTAAATTCGTTGGTTGTCGCCTGACGACAGTGGCAAATAAAGACTATAGTCTATCGTCATCTCTTTTGAAAGTAGAAATGGTGGGTGGGTTAACAGCCAGGTTTTGAAATTTAAACCAATCTGTAACTAAGGTGAGCTTAGACCAATAATAGTATCCATTGCAACTACACTTAGTTCTTCTAACAGATTACTTTGCTTACTCTTGAATTAAATATTCTAAAGGGGATACTTCTAGATCCACGTGATCCCTCTCATAAGCCAAAATATGTGTTTAAAATCATGCATCTGTGATTTTAAAGTGAACAAATGAAAATAAATCTTCTACAATTTCTTCTAAGAAGAAAACGTAATAAAACAATTCATTTCCAAACATACTTATAACTTCTAACTTTAAGTACTTATTCCGGTTTATCATGATCATTTCTATGTACCGAAAACAGTGGGTTTCGAGATATCTCTTTATGTTCTTTGTACCCATTGTAATTGCACTTCTGGAATGAAATTGTTTTCAAAGTAGTTTGGGACACAATATCCTCTAAGGCAAATTACTAACAAAACATTTACTATTCAACCTAGAATAGACTCCTCTTCTTTATGAATAGCTCAGGGAAAGTTACACAGGTTGTAGTATGTTAAACTCAATTCAATGTTTGCTTTCTGCTTTTATAAGCATTGTTCACTTAGATGAATCTTATTTGTGACTTATAAATTTGCCAAAATCATCTCTTCCTTATTTAGTTAAGGCGTGGCAATGATGCAGCAGAACTATCATGCTGTATACTTGACATATTTGCCATGAATTCCTGCTCCATAACACGTTGACCTACTATAAAATAAATGAGGATCTTACGCAGAATATACTGGCCTAACACTTTTTCCAACGAGGCACTATGGCGTCTCCTTGTGGAGGCCCTATGCTCCAAACTAGGAGTTTAAATGGAATACAATTATCAAATTATTGTGTTGTTCGAAATGAAGTGCTAAATCGAAGATTTTAACTTAATCTAAAATGTGCTAATGATGATAATTCTACTCTCTTAAAATAAAGGGTGATTCATTAGGAGGTTTTTGTCAATTGGGTTTCTTCATGGAAAGACACCCACCGCAACAACGTCTCCAAATTATTCAGCTGTATTACGAAAATCAGTGGTTCTGTGAAAAATGTTTTTCATTCATTCGACCAGCATATGGGGCGCATCATCGGCCTTCCGACACCACTATTGCCATAACCATCCGTAAATTTGAGTCGCAGTGTACGCTTTTGGATGATACGCGTCCGAAGAAACCACATTCAGCCCATAGTCAAGAGAATATTGCGGCTGAAGACCATGAGCAATCCATTCGACGTCGATCTCAACTTTTGCGCTTATCGTATGCAACAACTTGGCGAATTTTACGTCGGGATCTTGGTTTGAAGGCTAACAAAATCCAACTCGTCCAATAATTGAAGCAGCCAGACTTGAATTTACGCTTAAATTTCAGTCAATGGGCTCTGGAGCAGCTCAATGAAGATCCGCTGTTTTTGCGTTGAATTTTGTTTAGTGATGAAGCATATTTCTGGCTCAGTGGCTACGTCAATAAACATAATTGCCGCATTTAGGCTGAGAAGCTCTCGAGCTACAGTTACATCCACAGAAATGGAGTGTGTGGTGTGGTTTATGGGCTGGTGGAATCATCGATTCGTATTTCTTCAAAAATGGACAGAACATTACCGTCAATGTCGCCCACCTGAAGTTGAAGACAGAAGTGTCGGCTACATTTGGTTCCAACAGGATGGGGCCACGGCACAAACCACCCGAATCCTCTGGCAAGATGTGTTACATGCAACACAATCTGCTGTCGGTTGAATAGACTTCATCCCAACGATCTCCTCAGTAGGATATCTTAATAATTAGATGTCATATTTATCTAAGCTCACGTTAATGTCCTAAATATGAAGAAACAAACCCCATCCGATTTTTTAATAATGTAATCACATGTTTTATTTATTTTAATTGAAATAAAATTAAGCAAAAAATATAAAAAACTTAAAAAGATCAGGAACATCATCACATAAGTACAGAATATCATTTATAGTATTAAAGAATAAAAAAATAGAAACTTTCTTTAAAAAGAAATAGAAATTTATATAAATTATTATACAGAAATTCGATAAAATAAAAAGTTGTTCACGGTGTAGATCCACTACCACTTGGGGGCCATGAGATTATATAGAAATTATGAACTAAGTATTGTTTCCAATGTTAGGAATTACTTATTTATATATAAGTTTATTATATGTTATATGTGCTTAGCTAGAGCATGAGATTAAGGCTTTTTATATTTCCAATTTAAACTTCCTGAATATTTGATATTTTTAATTTCTTTCGTTGAAACTGGAAAAGATAAACAATGGTACGTGTATTAGAAAAGAAATTTCCATTAATAACAACTATGATAACATACATTGTCATTTTTGTCCTCCGGTGAATTTTCATTGCTTATGAAAGGTGTGCTGTTTCTGGCATCTTGCTCCATGGTTATAACCTGCACAGCCTGACCAGGACTATTTCGAACCAATTGCATTTTAATCAGCTTTGGTAATCGTTCGCTTTCACCACAGCAAAAGACACTCGAAGAACCACCATTAGTGGTAGTTAGAGCCATTGTTTGTTTACCATGTGAACCATCTGATTCATCCATATGTTCCTCACTTATATCATCTTCAGTATCCGAAGTGGGTGTGCGTTCCTCAATGATTTCTTTATCTCCATGGTGGTGTTGTTGTTCAAGAAGGTAGGCACGATTGTTGTTGACAAACTGATTGGTAGGCAAATGATCTGTTATATACTTACTAAAAATGACAATGATCCGAAACAAAAGTGAACAAAATCAAAGAGGGGTTATTGATTATTAAAGAACAATTCAAATGAGGAAATTTTGTTTAGTAGTTTTAGTTGATGGATGCATTGCATAGATACATTTGAGATACGTACACTGAACAAATGAATAAACTATTTTTATTTTGGTTTGGTCTTTTCATTTAAAATTAATACAACAAATAATAACAAAAATTAAAATTAATTAAATAAAAACAAATAATATTTACATGCATTTTTTTTTTGGTATTATTTTTCTGTTTTTTTTTGGTTTTTTCACAAAGAAGAAAAAATTTATAAAATAAATCATATTAAGTTCAAGGTACTTCTTTTCATTTGTATAATATTTCTATGTACATTGGATAGCATCTTTTGGGCAAAACACAATACACTCACACTCCATAAATAGTTTCCATTGCACGATGAGTTTTGCTTGCGTTTGATGTTTTCTTGTATGCAATGCAAGTGAATTATTAAGTGCGGAGGTGGAGGAGGAGTTGTTACTTTGAGTGCAATTTGGTCATCCGGAAGCTGCTTCATTACAACTTCTAAAGGTGAAGGAAAGAAATAAAAAGCAGTGCACTTTAATAATAAAATTGAATTCAAATGAAAATGAATGATGGTGGGTGGTGGCATGTGACAGTCAATTTGAGTGAATCAAAATGATAGTGAATAAAATTGAAGCTTGTTAGTGGAAGGATTGTTTGAAGAAATGTTCAGTGTACGTATCAATATATTAATTTACTTAGATGGTGTGTGTTTGTATGAGTAGCATTTGATATGAAAAACTTACGTTTTATAATTAAATAGACACTTTGCTTTTATATAATCCAAGACAAGATCATCCAATAGGTATTTAACTGATTGCCCACGACTTAGAAGACGACGCACCATACTAGAACTGACTTCATTCGGCACCCAGTTGGTAATGAGAGTAATGTTGCGCTAGAAAGATTATTCATTTATTCAGATATTCAATAAGATTCTATATAGCATACACAAGGAGACAATTAAGTAATTCAGTACTGATGCAACCAGTCAAACATGTTCTAGTTAAATTCGATAAACAAAGACAGTCAAAGATAAACAAAGAGTCATGACACAAAAGTGTATTTTCATGATAGGTTAGGTTAGGTTAGGTGGCATTGTGATACCAGCACCCCCTTAGTCCGATGCTGAGAACCATTTGGATTCCGAAATGAACCTAGCTATGTCCCTGATTGGTAGGAATGATAGTTCGGTTAATCTGGAGAAACCCAGCGCCTAGGTCGTTCCATCTTCCACTGGCACATGAGGTGAAGCACAGTCTTCTCCTCCTCGTAATCGTAATGCGGAAGCCCAAGTCTGCCAGCATGTTTGCCTATGACGCAATGGCCCGTTAATATGTTTATAGTCTTGCTTATTGAGGTTCTGCCGAAATTTACAAGCTGGCCGGTTCGTTTCCTGTTCATATTTGACCAGATTTGCCTAGCTATGCTGCAAGTGTCTTCTTCTATCCAGAGCTTTCCTTTCCTTGTCCACTCCTCATTGGAGCATAGGGCCTCTACAAGGCTTTTCCATCGCACACAATTCTGGGCTGTTGTTTTTGTGCCCTCCCATGTGATATTGACACCAGCAAGCTCACGCTGGATATATCTTCTCCAGGTGGTCTTTGGCCGGCCGTGGCTTCTGCTCCCTTGCGGGTTCCACTCTTGCGACATTCTCGCAATACTATCTGGTTGTTTCCTTAGCGTGTGGCCAATCCACCGCCACTTTCTACGCTTTATCTGCTTCAATATTGGTTTCTCGTTTATTAGACGCCATAGTGCCTCGTTGGAAATAGTGTTCGGCCAGAATATTCTGCATATAATCCTCAAACTTTTATTGACGAAAGCTTGGAGTCTCTGTGTGATAGAATTCGAGATCAGCCATGTTTCGCTTCCGTATAGTAGCGTTGATTTCGCACATGTGGAGAATATTCGTAGTTTTGTGCGTCTAGAAATTTAGGAACTTGCCCATATTGGTTTGATCCGGCCAAATGCTGACCTACCCAGAGAGTATTGGCTTATTTTCATGATAGTGTGATACCGAATCATAGCAGAATACACAAGTCAATGAGTCAACAATGCAATTAAAATGAATGAAAAGTTTCAAAACACACAAGACTCGTTTTCAAAGTATGCACAGTATTATTGCCAATGGTTAACACTACTTAGTGGGCTCTTGTGCAGGGCTCCATTTGAATCAATATTTACGATGATTTGATGATTTTTACCAGTAATCATCTTCCACTGAGGTCAGGATTAAAACTTCCTGGAAACAATTGTTACAGAGCATGCAATTTAGTGCTTTCAATACGAGCCAGAAACTAAGTGCCAAAGTGAGGAATGGGAGTAATTCTAAAGACATTGAGGACCTCTAAAGAGATACTCTATTTAATTGATATGACATTTGTTTGAAGACTAAAGGAACAATAATTACAATCACACTTGTCTTGGGGCCAGTACTGATACTCAATTGCCACACCACCATATATGTACACTTACTTGATGCTTAGTTAGGACATCAGATTCAAATATAAATTTCTCAGGATTTGAACCAAAACGTGTTATGACCACTAAACCATGATTAGCCACAATATCTTCAATCTACACAAAGGGAAATAATACAAAAATTTATTTAAATAAATTAAATTTGTTAATTATCTTATCCCTTACATCTTCATCTGCCCATAAACCAGGCACAGCAAATGATTCCAAAAGATCAGCACCACACAGCAATCTCAATTGTACCGGCTCCTTGCGTTCCCTTAGATTTGGTGGCAACCAACCAGGTGAAGGTGGTGACATTTCATCGCCACTACTCGTTGAATTTATAAAATTATTCATGAAATTCTGATGATGTTGCAACACATGATGAGTGCGTGACCATTTCGTTTGTGTTATCTCATAATCCGACAGACGTATCCAATTGGAGCTTTGCAAAGCCAATTTAACCATAGCACAACGATGTAATGCTGTTGCTAAGCCCTTTTTGCCATATGTATCATGAGTGGGTGATATAATGCCACCGACAACTTTATGTGATGCTTGCATTTCAAAGTGATCGCGTGCAATTTCTATAAAACAAAAATAAATATTTGTTTATGATTAGAAATCTCGGATAGATAGAATTTTCCACACTCACCAAACATACGCAAATGCATTGGTGTCGGTGGACTAAAAGAACCACAGGCTATGAGTGCAATACGTGGTAAATCATGTAAAGCACTCATTATGTTGATGATTTTCTTCTTATTGATTTTTAATTTTTAACGTTTGAATTTGTTTTGATAGATTTGATTGTGAAATTCCATTCAGACAGGTCAATATTATCAAATGTTTCCCCTCCTAACACTTGCCGAATGACAAACTGATTGAATGAATTATGTATGCATCCTGCTTACACATCATAACATTGAACAGCTGTTTCTATTTTGTGGTGAATAAACTCATGCAGCCACTGTTGCCAGCTTACTCAATTTTCTTGGGACTCCACTGTTGCCAATTATACCAAACATCTGGCAATGCTGTGACAAGAAAAATATAAATACTTACATATAATTATTAAATTAATCAATTGATGAATAAAGAAAGTCTAGTCTTATTATTGAATTTTCATATAATAAAATTATGATTCAAAAAATCCACTTGTCACAAGAATCTTTCTGTTCAAATCGGAATCGGTTATTGTTTCACACAATTCCTACATTCCTATTTGATATGAGTGGTAAATGTTGGTGGTGAATATGTCAATATTGGATTTGGAACATTAGACAAATTCAACACACCACCAATGGATTGCATGTGAAATATATTTTATTTGTATCGTTTCTGAACTACTCAAGACTACTTCTTAAATATGGCGTCGTCGTAGTAGTCGTTTCTCATTTGCTCATTGAAGAAAATATATCATCTAATTTTATTATTTAATACACGAACAGTTGAGTTAACGGGAAAGCGAAAAGTGTTTAAACAAAACAAAATAAGATAAACGTGATCGTGTGTGCATAAAAATAACCCAAACACAGAAAATCAACAAAATGCGGTGGTGGTAAAGTTTTACAAAAATATTATATTTTTTTTTTGTGCTACTACCACCAGTGATTGTGAGCGAAAGAGAGAGAGAGTGAGTCAGTGAAAGAAGTAAAGAGAAAAGAAAAGAGAGTAATCGAGATTTTAGCAAGTAGAAATTTTAGAGGAAGTAGGAGAATTAGGAGAAGTAAAAAAAAAAATCAAAAGTTTTTTTTTTATTAAACGACATCGACAAAAGGAACACAAGGAAAGAGAGCAGGCAGGAAGGAATCAAGCCGTTGACAGCAGCAGTAGCGGCAGTACGAACGACGAACCACCAGGAGGAGCAAGTAGGAGGAATATTAGGATTTGCTATAGAATTATGGCATTAGTTACTGTACAACGTTCACCAAGTGTCGCTGGTTCGCCACAATGCTCAAATTCGGTAAGTGTCAAATACAAATTACCTTAACTCCAATCTAGTCGCGCGCTCGCTCAGCTGTCATACACAAAACATTAAACGTGACATAGGGACAGACAATAGGATAGGACAGCCATATAGATGGCCAAACAGAAAGAATGTACAATATACCTAGTACATTATGGACTAATAATGTTGATGATGATTCAAATTGTTAAGCTCTCTGACCAGCTAGTAGTGAGAAAACAATCTCCTGCTTTATTTATTATAACTGCTAGTATTAGTGAGAGAGAATATTTTCACCAACCATAACAAAACAAAATAATGTTTCCTTTTTATATTGAGTATCTTCTTTGTCATGTATAACGACGAATAAGACACGACGACACCAACAACGAAAAGTTTTTAATGTCGAGCAACAAGAAGAGTAACAAGAAATGCCGCCGCCACAGCATCAGAAGCAGCAGCAGCAACATCATCGTCATCAACAACGGGCAACAAAAGCAACATTTGTATGTGCAAAAAAGGAAAAAAAAAAGTGCGTTGCGCAAATACCAAAATTACTCACTCGACTCACTCAGTCGTTCGGTCTGTCGGTCGCTAGCTTGCTCGTTAATACTTTTGCTTTACTATTCGCAGTTTCTTTCTCTGGCTGGCGGTTTGACATATTGTTGTTTGTCGCTTTTGCTTGTCTGACAACTGCTGGCACTTGCCCCACAAGGGAGCGAGTCGGAGTAACAACCAAAGACAACACACAAACATACGAAAAAAAAAGAGTTCATTAGAGCAAATGAAAATTGCTGCTGCTGCTGTTGTTGTTGTTGTTGTTAGTCTTCTTTTGGAGGAGTGGAGCGAGCTGCTGCTGCACTCTCTCTTGAATTACTCAAAACATAAATGGTGCGGGAATTATTTTGTATATGTCAACGAGAGACACTCTTTTTGCCGAGTTCTATTCTAAATGTTGCGCTCTCTCTCTCAATTTTGCTTTGTTTTGGTTGTCAATAACAGTTTTTGTTGTTGCTGTTGCTATTGTAGTTGTTGCTGTGGCAATATACACGACGTTATACGGTTCAAGCAACATTCGATGTTGCTTGCTGTCGTCGTGTTTTCTGTGGGGGCCAAATGGTGGAACATAAATACTTCCGTTATTAACATGTTTTTTTTTGTTTGTTTGTTATATACACAAATGATGTGGTGGTGAATTGTGATTGGAATAGAGCAGAAATAAGAATTAAACAAAAACGCAAAAATCCTTTGCGTGCGTGTTTGCCTTGCCTGCTTTGATTTGATTTGTTTTGCTTCTGTTTAATGGTAATTGATCCTTTGTTCCGTTGTTGTAAGTTGTCAGAAATATGGCCTAAAACAATAAATACTACTTATAATATTCATATGCCTGAGTATGAGTAGCAACAGATTTATTTGCTCACTCTCATTGTTGCCGCAACACACACGCACACACACACACACACACACACATGTGTGTGGCAGGCAACCTTCGTCATTCACGTCCACACGCTTTGACCATCAAAATAAAATATAGAAATTTCAAATTTTGTTTCTTTTTTTTTTAATATTATTTTTGCAAATCACATTTTTTGTGTTTTGGTGTAATAATTTCTAAAATTAAATTGGCAACAAAATGTTCATATGTATGGGTGTGTGTGTGTGTTTGTGTGTCTGACTTTCTGCATGATGTAAATTGTTTGTGGGCGTTTTGTCATCATCATTACCATAATCATGATGATTATTGACATCAGTTTCTTTTTCCCTTTTTTTTATATTTATTATGTTATTATTTTTTTTATTATGATGTATGTACAAGGTGGCGCAAAAGAAGTCATCCGATGTTGTTTGGCTCTTATTTTTTTTCTAAATGAAAAACTTCAATTCTGATTTGATTTTTGATTATGTTTATTTAGACCTTTAGAATTAATTGTGTTAAGTCGAGAAGATGATATCGGACAAATGGGCGCCGCCACAATTGATTGCCATACGGGCTCGTTTGATGGCATTTTCCATCACTTCGGCGAGCGTTTCGGGCGATAAATTCTCGCATTCGTGTCCTTGAGGGCTTCCAAGGTCTCAGGCTTGTTGATGTAAACACGGGACTTCAAAAAACCCCATAAAAAGAAGTCCGGGACCGTTAAATCAGGCGATCTGGCGGGCCAGTGCAAATCGACGAATTGTTACGCAAAAAAATAGACACAATTATTCCGCGTTCTTGGGGAGTGTATCGCTCCATGGCTTATTCACTTGTATTCTGTATCTGTCTAGTCCACAAATGTCAAAACAGATTTGACATTGGCGGCCATTTGCAAAAATGAGAGCATCTTCCAATAGGGTGATGTCTTTTGTGCCACCTTGTATATTTTTCTTTTTTAACTTTATAAGCATCTGCTTTCTGTTCCAGTTGCTTTTACCCCTGTTGCTGTTGTTGTTGTTGTCAAAATCAACGAACCAAACAAATCAAACTTATGGTAGCAACACACACACACATAAATAAAATAAAAAATAATAATAATAATACTAACGACAGACAGAAAGACACAGAAAAAGAGAGACACACACAACACGAATAATATGACAGACAAACAGACGACAATATTATATTTTTACCTTACCTTTTTAGTCGCGCTTTGTTTTTGTCTGCGATTCTTCTTCTGGTTTTCACTTATTCTGCTCTTCACTTATTATATTTTTCGTATCAGTCAATGATGTTGTTGCTGTTGTCTTTGTTGGGTCTCCTCCTCCTTCCTTGTTCTTCTTTTATATATGTAGTTTTCCTCCTCTTGACCTTGTCTATTCTTAAGGCCTCTTCAGCGCGCGCTTTACTTTGCTTTATTGCTTGTCTAAACAATTTTCTTTCTTATAAATAAATTTTTAATTTTTTGTTTTTTATTTATAATTTCATTTTTTGATAAGAAGAAATTTCTTTCCTTTTCCTCTGTTGTTTTCTATTACAAAATTTATTGTGTTGTCTGTCCGTCCCTCTTGTTAGTTTGGTTGGTTAGTGATAGTAGGAAAAAGTTGAGAATTTTTTAATCAATTTAATTTCTTTGCATGATTCACAATAATAATAATAATAAATAATTTTAAAGGTAAACAAAAATTTGATAATGTTTTTTCTTTTGCAAATTTGCAATTTCCTAGAATTCATGCGTTGTTTGCATTGAAAAACAAACATGTATGTGTTTTGTTATATCAAAAATATTTAGTTTCTTGGGGGGAAAACCTTACCAAAAAAGGCATTAATTTAAAATTGTGTTATTATGATCGATATGGGTTTTTTGCCCTTTGCTTTGAACTACTTACAAATATTCTTTGTTTAGGGATATGAAATATTTACAATCTGTTTGTTTATTTAACTTATTATAACCATGTGGCTGTTGAGAGATTCAGTATTTTGTATTTCCTGGCATACATCGTATACGAGTATCGAATGAATAAGATTTTATTCAATTTGGTTCTTACAATGTTGGTCATCCCACGAAGAGAATAGAATCTTCATTGGAATCTCATGTGATTCCCACTGTGAAGGAAAACACATATCATTAAATCGATATTGATATACAGAAGAACTTTTCTTATCCCTAGTGTCATCAGCACAAGTATCCACACTTATGTACGTGTCTTTGAACTGGTAAAGACATGTCTGATTGCCCTAAAGTACTCCCGCCTTAATGAATTTTAAGATTAATGTTTCATTCTTTTCTGCCAGAAAATAGCTTCTAGTAAATAGCTTTGAATAAAAATAAGAAATCAGACCATGGTGTAGTTCGACTCATGCAAAACAAAAGCAACAAATCAGTAATTTGGTTTTTGAACTCCTATTTTTTAGAACTATCGGACATTTGAGTTTGGGATGCTGTTTTTAAATTAAAACCAGAAAGAAGGTTATCATTGACTATACCACTCACACTCCTCCGGGTTGCATGGTAGGGACACCTCCTGGTACCCCTAGGATCTTGAAATTTACATGGTTGATGACTATGGATCAGAAACTTAAAATGTCAAAATTCCATAAGTCAAAAAACAAAAAAGTTTTTCTAATAAGAACATTTATTTAATTTTAATCTATTTTCATAATTTGGAACTGATTTTCCTAGTTGGAAAAATGTAGACCGCAAGTATGACAAGGGAATTTTCAATAAAATTTAAATCAGGTGATTGGGGGGATCTAATCAGGAACCTAAACCCAATTGATAATTAAGTAGATAAGTTGTGGGTCATTCTCATGCTAAAACAACCAACGGAGTGGCATATTCCACGCTGCATATTAGCAACATTTTGTCTCTCATACCGAATTAGTCATGGAATTTACTAGAAGAGCGACACATCCATCAATTTTCTATTAATGACATATAGATAACTGAATTTCTTTTACATACAACTATAATTGACTAGCTGTGCTCCCGACTTCGTACGCATTATATTCGAAATATGTTTGTAATAGCGTGTATTTTGTTACCATTTTCCCTAATTATCAGATCTTTAATGTAGCCCCTCAGCTAAAGAGGAAACCATTCGAAAATCAGCCAAAAAGTAGGCAATAGAATTAAAAATATGAATATATTTTGATTTAGTAGGTCGATTTCGATAAAAATAAACGCTAAATGTTACACGAAGCTTGCTACAATACACCAATCAAAACTGCATTCAAATAGATTAAGCCGTTTCTGAGATTAGCGTGCACAGACACAAAAAAGCTTACGATTTTATATATACAGCGGAATCGGAACAGATCAGAACAATACATAAATATAAATACTATATAAATTGAAGTATTGTCCAGGCCAGTATTATTCACAGATAATTAATCGGAACCAAAGTTGTCTAATTACTAGGAACAGGCTGTGTTCTCAAGGCCTTAAACTGATTTCACAGCAGTTTTTTGACATTTGTAGGTGTAGCTAGCAGTTTCCCACATCTCTATACCTTATGCCAATATTGGTTTGTTTAGGAACACAGAGGTAAACCAAATTTCGAAGCAAGCATCTAATGCATATTTTCCATTTCGAGTTTAAAATCCATAGCCTTCTTATCCATATGATTGCGCCATGTGAGTCTTCTAACTAAGTGAATACTAACATATTTCATTCCATATTGCTGGGGTATATGCTGGCCCTTAATTTTAGTAGCAGGGCATGTGAATTTCCTTAAAATAAAAATGATTATTATGCACGTGTAGAGATGGGCCTAGAACGTTACCCTGTGGTACTCAGGCTTATATTGTGCAAAGCCGTTGGTTTTATTAAGACGATTTCATTGGAAGGGGTCAATTGCCACCGCCTGCCTTTTACCGTCCACAGTTCTTTCACTTGCTATCGTTCACTTCTGGCATTTAGAACAGTAGCGGTCTCAGTCTACTATCCATTCGCTAAAGTCCTTCTGACAGTGGGAACATAGTTCGTTTGATCCTATGAATACTGCCTTTTTGGCAGAAGAGGTAGGAATAGACTTTGCTCCGAACAGTGGGAAAGCTATATTCATGAATATAGTGTATACTGTGCCATCTGTGGGTTATGCCTGCATTCTATTCCCGAGAACTATGTTTGATTTTTGGGCCACCAATCCACGAAATATTTGGGGTTCAAATTGGTAGTACCTCTGGTACGAAGTCTGACCGGAGGCTTTTTTCTAGTATCATGAGTGGTCAGGTGCCTACGGAACTTGTTCCGTCCTGGCCAGCGGAGACGGCCCCTTTATGGGAGTATCGTGGTGGCAGTAATTGTACCCAAATACGGCTACAATGTGAACTCGACGTGGATTTGCGTTATACAACCGGGTGCTGTGCCCCACAGAGGAGCAGAGGCTTAGATAGGTCTTGTTCCTAACCAAGGAATGAGTCATACGACCAAAATAAGTATGGCTTGAGATTGGTACCTGCGCATATATACGCATATGTATAAAAGTTTTGGTAAATTAAAGTTCATATTTTGCCCTGATTATTTAAAGTAAAGTACTTTACTTAATATTGTCATGTCAAAGCAAATAGAACAACCGACCCTGTCACAAGTACCAAGGTAAACTGTTGTACTACATAAGTATTTGTTAATGACTTCCAATTTTGTATTCTATCTGTCTTTACTTATTGTGTGTTGTGTTATGTCCCTTCTTATCATTAAAACAATGATTTATTTTATTTATCTAAACGTTTATTTTTATTAAACATTAAAATTATATACCTACATATGTATATAGACTACTGTATATAGTAGAATAGATAATAGACAAGACAAGAGAATATATTGTAACTAGTAGTAAACAAACGACAATCGTCGCCACCTATAATTGTTTATAGGAAAACAAAAGAACACATTTGCCATTACTTATAGAGAAATTGTGCAATATGATGTATTTGTTTTGATTATCGTTTATTGGAAATCATAGTTTGATCTCGTTCTCTTACTGACTGACAAACAGTCTGAAATTAAACTCAGAAGCATTAAGAATCAATCTAACCATATGCGGATGACTAGAGAGGGCTCTATTCTTATTAATTCTTATTTATAATTTAAAAAATTTTATTGAAATTCTTTACAGGATGGAGAAGCTGAAGATGATGATGGTAGCAAACATGAAAAAAGGTAAATACAAAAAGATCCATTAATTCTATTCAAACTTTCTATTCTAATCTTAACTTGTCTACTTGTGTATTTCTAGTGAATGCTTCTTTGCAGGAAAAGGCACCGCATTGGTATTAGCGCTCAAGGATATCCCACAATATTCTGAGCGTCGTTTGAGCACGGATTCAATACGATCTACCAATAGTACACAAAGTAATAATTCCGATATTCAGCAACATTTGCAATCTATGTTCAACCTATTGCAACACGAAGAAACGTTGAAGATGGTAAGCCACATCAATCAGAGAAATTATCAATGAAATCTTTATTAATCTGCTTTATATTTGTATTTATTGAAGGCTGTCAAACTGGAATCCCAGAGACCGAATCGAACGCGTTATCTTGTTATAGTCTCACGTTGTTGTTATCGCAGTACGACAAGTGAAAGGCGTAGCAAAATAATGCGACACAATTCAGCAAAACAGTCGGCGACAACTTCATCGTTTCTATTAAACACTGCCAATATTGCAAATGTTGCTGGAATAACAGGAACAAACAATACCAGTGCTGGTGGTTGTGGTGTTAGTGGTGGCAATGGTGGTGTTACTACACAACGTCAATTGTCTGTGGATAGCCATAAGACAGCAGCAACCGCAGCTGCTGCGGCAAGGATTCTTGTGGGATCAACGTCGCAACAACCACAACCACCAATAACAACAGAAGATGCCCATGTGATGACGGCGATGACAACGTCGGCGACAACAGCAACACAAACACGTTTATCATCATCAACATCACCAAATCTGTGTCGTCAAAGCATTAAATGTGATGGAGATAAGGAAAATATCTCAGCTGCCGGTGCCGGCGATAGTAAATCCACCATAGGCATTGAAGAATCCTGCCTACTTGGCATTGATTGCAATGAGCGCACGACAATTGGTCTTGTGGTGCCTATATTAGCCGATACAACAATACGTTTAGACGGCGATGGGTACGGAATCTTATAAAAACATACAATATAATCTTTTAACTAATTGTTTGAATTCAATTTATAGTGGTTTTAGTGTTTCGGTATATGGCAAGACACACATATTGAAGCCTGTTTCGGTGCAGGCAATGTGGTCTGCCTTGCAAACGCTACATAAAGTATCTCAAAAGGCTTGTGAAAATAATTTTTATCCCGGTGGACCATCACACGATTGGCTCGCCTACTATGACAGTCACATTGAGTCGGATCAGTCATGTTTAAACGAATGGAATGCTATGGATTCGTTAGAAAGTCGACGTCCGCCCTCACCAGATGCCATAAGAAATAAGTAAGTGACATCATCATCATCATCAAATATTGTAAGAAGGTAATATTTGGTAATGACATGACGCTTTTCTGTTAGGGAGGTTAGGGAGTTTGAATATTTGCTTGTGACTAACAAAAGTATTTGAGGTAGAGTTCCAGCTAGCACTGAAATCGTCCATGGGTATTTGAAAGCAACCGGATACTCTGAGAAGCTGAATAATAAACTATCACTCAGTGAAATAAAGCCGTTTTTGAAGCATATGTATATGGTGACTTACTATAAAAAATGCAGATCATTTACAGTAATGTTGTTTGCAAACTGTCGTGGTCGGTGGCTAGGCCAGGATTAAAGCCCACGAAGATTTTGTTTGGTGTTTTGTAGGATTGCATCCAATATGAATTGCTACCCTTGGGTGAAACACTTAATTTTGACTGGCTTATTGAACAACTACACCGTATGAAGGATGATGCTATTGACCAGAAGCGGCCAGAATTGGTCAATATGAAGTTAGTTGAGTTCTATCAGGGTTACACATGTTTGGTAACCGTCAAGAGCTTCGGGAACTTGGATGTTGAGATGTTTAAATGCAACCGCCTTATAATCCTGACTCTTTCTGGGTCGTTTCAGCACCAAGACAGTTAATAACACGTCTGACAACAAGCGCATCTGCGTAGAAATTGCAATCATTTCCACAAAACCATTGGAGAACAAAATTGATGGCTATGTTACCCTTTCAATGGGCCATTTGCGTCATTCTCAAGTCTGTGGTGTTTTCATTAAACTGGAGGTAGAACTGGAAAGAAAGCGTTGCGATTACTATACGCTTCAGTGTGTCTGAAGTTGACTCTGATACCAAGGAGATGTTCAAACCTTTAGGCTTCTAAAATATTTGTGGTCTTTCAATTGACTTAAATCTATTGATTTTGTAATGATGATGATAGATTTTGCCATTTTAATTTGGATTGGGTTCTCGTCTTGTCACCGTTACATTGATGACATTAAATTCCACAAACACAAGAGAAGACTGTGAGAACGCAAGTCAAATAGACTATCTGATTACCGATATAAAGTGCTCTTAGCTCCTACATTGCTGACTCTACTTACAATTACTTTCTGACTTCGGGTTACCTCTTGTAAATCTTTATAACACTTGTCCCATTTAGTTTGCCAATAAGCTGAAGAGATTCTACGAAAGGTTTATTATAATGAAGTTACCTTTAAAATGGGAACAAGCTTATCAAACGGGGGCGCATCTGAGGTCCTCAACCAATCTGCAAACAATATTATGTAACTCTCATAAAAAGCAACAAGTCATTACTACTTACTACCCAACTTAGTAGTTAGGAAGTCCTCTATATAATAATAATAATTTTATAAAAAATTCTAGGCCAACAGCTAAGGAAGAAACTGAGAGTGTCATTAAAATGAAACTTAAAGAGATCATGATGTCAGTGGATTTGGATGAAGTCACATCTAAATATATACGTGGTCGTTTAGAGGAAATTCTGGATATGGATTTAGGTGAATACAAGTCTTTTATAGATGAAGAGATGCTCATCATTTTGGGACAAATGGATGCACCAACAGAAATCTTTGATCACGTATATTTGGGCTCTGAATGGAATGCTAGTAATTTGGAGGAATTACAAAGGAATGGGTAAGTGGTGTTTACTTAAGTGAAGATTAAACTTTCTATATTATTTCCATTTCCACCAACCTAGGGTTCGTCATATTTTGAATGTGACACGTGAAATTGACAATTTCTTTCCCGGAATGTTTGATTACTTTAATGTGCGTGTGTATGATGATGAAAAGACCAATTTGCTGAAGCATTGGGATAACACATACCGTTATATCACACGTGCCAAAGCCGAAGGCTCTAAAGTGCTGGTACACTGTAAAATGGGTGTGAGTCGTTCGGCATCGGTGGTCATAGCCTATGCAATGAAGGCTTATAACTGGGAGTTTCAACGTGCCTTGCAGCATGTCAAGGAGCGACGTAGTTGCATTAAACCCAATAAGAATTTCCTTAATCAATTGGAAACTTATAATGGCATGCTGGATGCCATGAAGAATAAAGAGAAATTGCAACGTAGCAAAAGTGAGACTAATTTAAAGAGCACAAAGGATGCCCGACTGTTGCCGGGAAGTGAACCAACACCCCTTATACAAGCACTGAATCAGGCCAAATCAAAGTCGGCAACCAGTGAAAGTGGTGCTGCCATGGGTAGTGGCATTGTGGATGATGATACCGATAGCTCTAGAATGATGATGATGACAACATCATCGCGTCGGAGTAGTGGCCAGAAACACAGACGCACTGGTCGACGCTCGAGCAGCACATCACCCAAAACTCAGACGGCAATTGTCATGAAACAACAAAGTCAGTCATTGGAAAACCTCACGCCAGAGCGTAGCGTGGCTGAGGAACCGAAAAATATGCGCTTTCCTGGCAGCAATGGCGAGAATTATAGTGTCACACAGAATCAAGTGTTGCACATACAGAAACACACACCGACGACAAAGAAATCGGTGCGCACACGTGTGCATGATCTCGAAGTACATCGTCTGTTTGGTGGTGGTGGTGGTCGAACTCGTCGCATTAATTTGTTGCCGCACGAGGAGCAACAGCAACACCATCATCATCATCAGCAGCAACAACAACAGCAACATCATAATCAAATGACAAACAGTTTAGGGAGTCCTGTATGGACTTCATCGGCTAAATTGATAACACAAACATCAAATCTTGGATCGCGTAGTGATTCAACATCATCTTCGGATGTTTTCTCGACCCAAGTGGATAATGTGTTTGCCAAAGAGGAGCAACAGAAACCACAACGTAGAAAAACTCACTCATGGACAGAGACCTCGGGACCCAGTGGTGGCATTATATTGGATACAACAACAACTGTGGACGGAACAACCACTGCGTCAATCCTGCGTCCTCGTACGGCACGTCATCGTGAACTACCATCACGACATGCTTCATGGGGTTCGGGAGATAATCGATGTAGTTTGCCTCTGCGAAATAGTTCTTGGAGTTGTTACGATACCAATCGCAATGCAACAAACACTGCAATATTTGAAGGTCAAATCCATGAGCTGAAAACAAATGCATCTGCATGTGCCGCATCCAATGCCGCATTGATGAGTAATAAGACTGTAAACATCACTATTAAACCAGCAAGGCAACAACAACAACAACATACGGCGGGAACCGTAAAACGCACTAAATTGAAATTGGAGGAGAGCACGGCACAAAAGAAACTTTGCCAAGAGAATGGCGCCGGCGAGGAAGAACACGTTGCCATTATCCAAGCCAACACCAACACCACCACCACCGGTAATAGTGATATAATAATAAAGCGGAATTCAAATTTATTTCGTAGTGCTTCATCAGTGGGAGGAGCCACACGTGCTCAACATCCCATGCGTTGCAATAGTGAAGAGTTAGTAAATAATAGTTCTGCAGCTGTTGCTAGTGGACAATTGCCGCCTCTAGTGCGACGCAGTGATGGCAGTCGACCCATGGCTGCTGAATTATATTCAGCATCGGCTCCAGTTTCATATACCACCTCCGATATTGAGAATAAGAATACAACAAGTGCACCAACTACTGAAATTGAATCAACAACAACAGTTGTGATGCGTGGGCAAGGTACATTGACTGCTGCTTCCATTGCTGAAGATCAACGCATTTCAGGTAATGTGCAAATACTCAAGCAAAGCTTTGAGGCCAAAGCTGTTGGAGGAACAACAACGGCAGGAGCCGCATTGACTTGTGTCACATTGACAACAACAACAACAATCAATAGTGCTAATATGATGACAACAACAACATTGTCATCGTCATCATCATCATCTTCAGCATCGTCTATGACAATAAAGAAGACTCATCAATCACTGCCATCATCACCAGTGGCACAGCATGTTGACCATCATCATCATCATCAGCAACAGCAACATAATGTCATCGTGGGACCACAAACCAGAAATACCAATGCAAATGCAACAGAAACTGGTGCTAATCCACCACCATCAACATCATCATCATCATCACAACTATCGGCAGCATCAACAACAATGATGATGATGGCAACAACAACAACAAGTGCTGCTTCACCACTATCCTCTTCATGTTCATCAACATCATCGTCGTCATCATCATCATCGTCGTCGTCGTCATCAGCTTGCTCATCCTATTCAAATTGCTTTGCCCCATCGAGTGTAAGCGAAACTTCTTGTGATCGTAATGTGAAATGTTTAGTGCATAAATATCAAACCACCTCGACCACTACTACCAGTAGCAACAACACAACCATTAACACCATGAGTAATTTAAATACAACAACACAAGTAGCTGCTACTGCTTCTGTAATAACAAATCCTTCTCCAGTGAGTGTAACACAACAAGCAGCAATAAGCAGCAGCAATGTGGTGAAATCCAATGTTGGTGGTATCAATGTAATTAGTACCACAACCACAATTACACCCGCACCCAATTTCAAGCAACGCCCGCGTTCTTATTATGATCGTTCGTTTTCCATGAAAACACATGATTACAGTGACAGTCGACCACCGCCTGCTCCGGCAAGGATTTCAACTATATCAACCATTACACCAGCAACAACAGCAACAACAAATAGTAATAATACAAGTGAACAGCAGCAGACTCAGACGGCAACAGCAGCAGCAGCGGCGGCGGCGGCGGCGGCAGCAGCTCAGCCAGCACAACGTCGCCTGGCTCAGCATGGCAAAACTCATCCACTCACTAGGCTAAGTCTACCAAAGCAAAGCTTCAATGCCGCCGCTTATAATACAATGTAAAGAATCCAATCCACTACTCTTAACACACACACACACACATACATACCCATACACCAACACACACACATACACTTATTTATATAAACAAAACAAAACAAAGAGAAACTCATTATTATGTAAAAGAAATTAATTGATTTGATCGAATTGTGTGTCTTTGTCGTCTCTCTATCTATACTATAGTATATGTATGCATATCTCGTAACTCTTTAACATCATTATCTGTTCTATATCCTCCTCATATTATCATCAGAATCACTTGCGCGCTGTCCTGTTAATTTATTTTGTTTATCCATCTATATTTTGATAGATTTTCATTATACTATTTTGTTCAATGTTTTTCAATTCAAAATTTCTTTGTTAAACAAAATCTTCACACACACATACTAAACTCACACACACACACACACCCATATATTTATATATGCATATATAACAAATTTTCTCATTCAATGAAGAAACATAATTTCGGTTGCTTTTGAAAACAAAAATTGTCTGTGTAAAAAAAAAAAAAGAAAAACAAAAAAGAAAAGAAATGAAATGAAAAAAAACACAATCCAAGAGCCTTTTTTTTTTTGTAATTTGTAATTATTTTTAAAATATTTTATAAACAAAAAGAAAAAAGATAAAAACGCAAAACTGCCTTCTCGAATAAAAATTATAATATTAAAATGTATTTGTATATTTAACAAAAAACAGAAAAAAATCAAAAATTGATAATGAAATTTATAATGCGCCTCATTATTTGTCCTTGTCCCAGACCAAATCAAACCACAACAGACACCAGACGCAATGCTATACATCTTCGTCTTCGTTGTCATCATTGTTCGTTAGTCTGTTCAGAAGATCAGCACCAACAGCAGCAGCCACAGCCATCACATTTATTTATTTCTTAGTACTTGTTCTTCTGTCTTACGTTCGTTCGTTTGTTTGTTCTATATAACTAACTATATCAACATACTACATATCTATCTATCGTTCTCTCTATATATTGTTTTGTGTCATCATGATTCACATTTCTTGTTCGCGTTGTTGGCTTCAGTCTCAGCAGCAACAGCCACAGCACTTGCTTTTATTATAGCTTAATAATAATAATGATAATAACAATATATGATGATATAATTGTAATGAATTCTCTCTAACATATTCTTACAGCTTATTGCGCATGATACGAACGATCACCTATTCCTTTGAAAGCTACAACAACCAGAATTAACACCACATCTCTCTCTCTCTTCTATTATATTCTGTCTACTCTACTTCTTATAATCCTCCTCCTCCTTCTTCTTCTATTTTACTTAATATTAGTAGATAAGATCTTTATAAAAATTAAAAATTCTAATATAATTGATGATTATGATTTTTTTAAAAAATTTTTAACTAATTTTATCCAAGTGAATTATGTTTTGTGTGTGTGGTTTTTTTTATTTATTTAGTATATGATATTTTAAAGAAAAACAAACTACTCTTTATAGTTTTTATTAAGAGATTTTAAGTTAAACTTATGAAAAATCCTTCTTCGACCATCTATTAAAGTATCAAATCTTGTGAAAGATGATGTGTTCCTCTGCCTCCTGCCTCGTGTTGTGTTGTGTCATGGTGTGATGTGGTGGGTAAATCATCAAACCCAAAAGAAGTGAAAAACCAACAACTGAACTTGGCCATTGAAAATAATTAAAAATAATCGAGCAAATAAAATATATCTTATTTGCCTGTGTAAATATTGTAAGAATTTTTTTCTATTGTTTATAATAAAAAAAGAAAAACGAAAAAAACAAATTTAATTAAAAACAAACAGAATTTGTTTTCTTTATGAAAAGCCACAACAATTTTAGTTCACAATCTAAGCCATCATCATAATCATCATCATTACATAAAACATGATAAAATTTATTAATAATTTCTTATTATGATGTGATCTAAGTGTTAGGCGCCTTGTGTCTTCGTTATTTGATTGTCAGGTTTGTATAGTATATTAATAATACGATTATTAGATAGATAAGTACAAATACTACTATATATGGTAATGGTCTACATGGATATGTCTATGCTGGCTAGACAACTTATGCACCTTAAGTGCTGCCTGCTATATTGTATAACTTCATCCAGGATTTAATTTAATTGTCATTATTCTTGTAACAGCAAAGAGATGCATATAAAAGATACTAAGACAATTGAAAAGGTTTATTGTATTGTGACATCAAGGAGGATAAGAGACTAGCCCGACCTTAACTGAGCTAAGGAGATGCGAGTGCTACGAGGAAGTCTCATTTCGTTGTCATCTAAAGGTAGACAAAGACAACACTATTCTGGTGGGTAACTAATGCATTCTCAGCTGCACCCCGAAGCAACTATAACTATGAAGAGTGTGATCTTATTACAAAGACTATGTCCTCCTCATAGTGTCTGATGTCACGACGGATATATCTGGTGGAATGACGGCCATAAGAATTAAATGAAATTGGTGTTTACACTCATACATTTGTGAAACAAGCGATATACTTAACTTAAAAAGTAGATCATGTTATGCTGGCCAACCAATACTACTTATGCTTTCTGTTGGATTAAAATTTGACAGAAGAAAGGAAAAAAAAACTTTAAATTGTTCGAAACAGTCAGACATTAGTTTAAATGCTCTTCAGCTTAGCTGGTTGCTGAGTTCTCATACCAATAATAGAACTATTATGGTTAAAAGGCATCCAACTTTGGTCACAGCACAAGTATCCAATATTGTGCTTCTGCTTAGGTAAGCTCCCATTAGATTTACCATTTAAAAAACCAAAAATTTTTCATTTTTTTCATTATGCATTTTTGCAACAATGTAATAATATTTCTTAAATAAAAAAATCATATTAAAAATGTTTGTTTTCATTTAATGGTGAATATGTGATATATTTGAATGTAAATAGTGTTGCACAATGCTTTTTATAGTCTTTGTTTTGGCCCCCGTGGTAATTTATTTGCGCACCTTGGCAGCACTTGACAGCAGCGAAAAGCAAAATGTCATAATTTCACACACACTCACTCACTCTCCCACACACACATACACGCTCGCACCAATACATTTGCAGCTATTCATCTATCAACTTCTTCATTTGTATTATTTTTTTGCATGAGGTGAATTTTTCTTATTAGATCAATCAGCAACAGAATCAGAGAGAAATTGCAAATTGAAAAATTAAGTTGCACCATCATAAACCTTAAATTGATTGAGAATTTGTGGGTTAGAAAGAAGGAGAAGAGTGAGCGGTGCATTGAAAGCTGGTGGTGTAGTGAGTGTTTGTGTGTGCGTGCGTGTGTGTGGCAGTCAGTCAGTCAATCCGTCAGAGTCAAGCAGTCAGTAAATCAGTGAGTGAGTAATAATGAACGGTGCTAGAAGGCAGCAGCAGCAGCAAAAACAAGAGCTAAAACAGCAACAACAGCAGGGACACCAACAACTGTGTGTTTAAGAAGAAAAATCTGCACCACAACGTCGACAACTACGACGACGACGACAAACGTCGAGTCGAACATCGTCAACGTATGACATACATCCCAGTTGGAGGAAGCAACAACAGTAGCAGTCAGCAACAGCAGCAGTAGTAGCAATAGCGACAATAGTAGAAGGCAATAAGCAAACAAGTAAAGAAAAAAGAACACACAGAAGAAAAAAAAAAACAAAGTACGTGGCGCTTCTAAGAAAGAACTTGTTCATACCCTCGCTCACCCGTCAGATTGTCAATTGGACAGCCTCGCGCTTATACGCCGTGAAGAATAAAGTGAGTGTAACTGATTGTTGTTTACTGTGTCTCTGTGTCTGTTCTCATTCGTCGTGGATAGTAGCGAAACATTGAACAAAGTTGGTTATTTGTCGGAGTGAAACTGATATTGAAGCGGCCAAAGGCTGTCAAGTGCATGCAGGTTGTGCTAATTTGTTGCAGCGAGTTTTTCAAATTTGTGCACTGTTTCTTAGACGTCGACGACGTCGCAGTCGTCGCCCCGTCAGCGGCAGCGTTGCTACTACTACGCTAACACAACAGCAACAGGAGGAGCAACAGCAGCAGCAGCAGCACAACAATAATCGCCCAACGTTTTGCACAATGACGGATACGACGACAAAAGCGACACCAGAGAAGAATAGTGGTGGCGGAGGCGGTGGCAATAGCAGCGCTAGTGGCAGCGGCGTTAGCAGTGACCCCGAAATGAAAGGTTGGCTGCTGAAATGGACCAACTATATAAAGGGCTATCAGCGACGTTGGTTTGTGTTATCGAAAGGCGTACTAAGCTATTATCGCAATCAATCGGAAATTAATCACACTTGTCGCGGTACTATATCGCTACATGGTGCTCTAATACACACAGTTGACTCATGTACGTTTGTCATTTCGAATGGCGGCACACAAACATTTCACATAAAGGCAGGCAATGAAGTGGAACGTCAACAGTGGGTGACAGCCTTGGAACTGGCCAAAGCAAAGGCCATCAGAGCAATGGAAAGTGAAGATGATGAAGCCGAAGAAACCTCTCAAGTTGTACCCAGTCAAGAGATTAATACTGTGGTACGAGATTTGTCTGAACGCTTAGAGAATCTACGCACATGCTATGATCTGATAACAAAACATGGTGTTGCCTTACAGCGTGCCCTTAATGATGTGGAGTTCAATGACGAAGAAGCTCTGGCGGCACGCACAAAAATCGTCAACGAACGGGCTACACTATTTCGGATTACTGCCAATGCCATGATCAATGCTTGTAATGATTATTTGCATACGGCAGAGTCGCAAGGGCACAAATGGTCAAAGATGTTACAACATGAACGTGAACAAAGGCAAAGACTGGAGGAGATCATAGAGCAAATGGCCAAGCAACAATCACAAATGGAAATGGCCGCCGTGCTGTCACGTCAGTGTAAACCAGTGCCGCCAATGACTTCGTCGAATACCACTATGTCGTTGGCTACTGGGGGATCACAGATAGTGACATCGGATGATGAAACCGAATTCTATGATGCTGAAGAGAATGGCTATGCCGGTTGGTGCGGTAATTCCGATGATTCACCGCAAGATCCTGATAGTACATTTATATTGAAAATGAATCAGCGGCGCACAAGTTCAGGTGAACAAGTTGAAGGTCAGTTGGGTGGCAGTTCATCGGAGAGTGAAGAACAAAAGCAACGTAACACAAACACAACAGTGCAACGTGTATGTTTAGTTAGTGCTGATCGTATGAATTCTGGTCAAGACTCAAGAAACTCAGATCAACAAGACGGACCAAATAAATCGGAACGGTCTGTGTCATTAATTGATCAAAAAAGGATAAGTGCTGCTTATGATCAAAAAAGGATTAGTGTTGGTTCTGACCAAAGGCGTTCATCAGCACGTCCGAGTTTGCGTCGTTCGACAGCACGTCGTAGTACGGTTACAGAGAAACCAAATCATCCGCTCCATCTGTGGGGTTTCATGAAGAACTGTATTGGTAAAGATCTTTCAAAGATACCAATGCCTGTCAATTTCAACGAACCGCTGTCCATGCTGCAGCGTCTAACAGAAGACTATGAGTACTCGGAACTATTGGACATTGCATCGCAATGCAAGGACGCGTGCGAACAATTGGCCTATGTGGCTGCATTCACGGTCTCCTCGTATGCAACAACAGCCAATCGGACTGGCAAACCATTCAATCCTTTGCTGGGAGAGACCTTTGAATGCGATCGTACCGATGATTTGGGTTGGCGTTGCATTGCCGAACAGGTTTCACATCATCCGCCAATGGCAGCCTTACATTGTGAAAGCCAAGACTGGACATGTTGGCAAGAGTTCAGTATGACAAGCAAATTTCGAGGCAAATATGTGCAAGTAAGTAGTCAAGTCAAGTCGATTCAAATATATTATTGTCGTGTTTGTTGTTGAAATACATGTTGTTAAAGAGGGTCAACTAATTGACCTAACTGACTTGACTTGACCTGACCTGACCACACACAGTCAGCTGAGTAACCCTTTGACCGAGTTAGCAAACACTCAGTCATATACAATCGATCGATTAATGGATTTTGGCATAAGGAAAACGTTTAATTGGCATTTGTTGCTACATATATTGCAGGGGTTTTTAAACCAAGATTTGTTAATAAAATGGGATTGGATCCCGTCGTATGCCTATTCCTGTCCTATGAGATTACTAAACCAGAAATTATGTTTGAAAAACAGTTGAGTGCTGGACTAATTTTTGTTAAAAGTACACAAGTTTAAGAACCACTGGTCTACTATTCTAAATAAAATTGAGTTCATTCATACTAAGCGCGCATATCATGCAACTGATTTATTTTCTTTTGTTTTTCCTTTCTTTTGACACAGGTCACACCTTTGGGTGGTGCTTACGTGCAATTCAAAAGTTCCGGCAATAAATATTGTTGGCGTAAGGTCACGACAATTGTGAATAACATCATTGTTGGTAAATTATGGGTCGATCAACAAGGCGATATGGAAATTAAAGGTGTCAATGCTGCTAGCGGCATCAAATGCATTATGAAATACATACCGTATTCATATTTCTCCCGTGAGCAACAACGGAGAGTCAAAGGTTTTGTCTTCGATCGCAATGATGAAGTGAAATGGGTTGTTCGTGGTACTTGGGATGAAAAAATCGAAATTGCTAATGTTTTGTCGACAAGCGGCACTCCAGATAGTCCAACCTATAAGACTGGACCATATAAAACGATATGGACTCGTAATCCACCGCCGCCGGATAGTGAAAAATATTATAATTTTACAACATTTGCATGTCAACTAAATGAACTCGAAGAAGGCATAGCGCCAACGGATTCACGTCTTCGTCCCGATCAAAGACTTATGGAAGATGCCGAATGGGAACTTAGCAATACAGAGAAATTGCGTCTCGAGGAAAAACAACGAACTAAGCGACGTACACGTGAAGCAGAAGCAGAAGAGGCAGCTGCAAAAGGCCGTCCATATCCACCATATGAACCGACTTGGTTTAAACGTGAAAAAGAGGAAGGTGGTGATGAGTACGTGCATGTTTATAAAGGCACATATTGGGAGCACAAGCGTGATCAGGATTGGTCACCATGTCCTGACATATTCTAAACGAAATAACAAAGACAAAAAATAACAAAAATAATGATGATAATAATGATGCTGGGTGGTTGTTTAAGTGTTAAAAAGTAAATACATAATAACATTTTCTTTTCTTTTCAAATTTTTCTATTTAATTTTTGAGATAACAAAACTATGAGAATATTATATAGTGAATAAAAAACTGAACACACACACCTCACCATGTGCTAATAATTAATCCTTTTAGATAGAAGCGCCTACTCTACTCTATTCTACTCTACTCCTATTACTTACTAACTTATTGCGAATAGAAATCACATTAAATAACACACAGACACAAAAGAAACATACACATTACAGCTATAGATATATAAATATACTACTAGATGATGATGATGATGATAATGATGATGATACTATAATATATAATAATAATAATAATGAATGTCTCTATGATGTAATTTATATTTGAATGAATATTTTATCATTTGTATTATTTGTATTCTCTATAAAAAAGATATTCCTAAAAAAATTAGTTAAAAAAAAAGAAAACAAATGTTTTAAAAAGGAAAAGGCAAACAACAAATTTTATAACTATATGCAGAAACAAAAGATGAAAGTGTGAAAGAATATTGAATATTTTTTATTAATTATTTCGTTAAAAAAACAAAAATATAAATCAAATCAAATAAGTAAAATAAAATACAATTTAAATTGTCAGCAAAGCAGAAAGAAGAAGGAGGAAAGTGATGAAATAATGCTAGATGGGATGGATGGATGAGAGAAGATGTTCATACTATGATTGAAATAAGAAAAGTTTTTAAAATTTATTATAAATAATGTCTAATTAATTGTTTTATTTTTAATTTACTACAATTATCTTTTTTTTTATTGCTTTTAACATATTTTTTTGTAACAAAATTTTAAAATTATTTAATGTAAAGTGAGAACTCTTAGAAAAGGTTTCACTCTAAACAATACAACAAACATATTGATTGGGTTAATTTTTTATTTATTAGATTAGATTCATTAATTGTTTAAAATTTCAGTTTTTTGTACATACAATACTAAAACAAAACAAAAATGATGATGATGATAATGTAGTTATTGATTTATACTTATGATGATGATAAAGAAAATGAAAAAGGTAAATCTGATGAAAAAACAAAAATGTGTTAAAAAAAATGTTATCTTATTATGCAATTTATTATTATAGTATTATTTAAATAAAGCAACAACAATAAATAAACCTTTTGCAAGCCGAGGAAACTTGGATTCATTTACATTACTTCTCTCACTATAAGCAAACAGGAGTTGGCATTTTAGTTGGCCAAGGAAGTCATGGCATCAGGAGCGTTTGTTTCTTTAATATAGGGGGAGGGGGCCCAGCTGTGACGCAGGCCCAGTTGTGACGCAGCTAAATATTTTTGACATGCGGTATGAGAATGACAGTTTAAGCACTGCCAATCATGTTCGTTTGACGTTCTGCAGTTTTTGGACAGACACCAACGTTAATAGTCGCATTGTGTATACGCGCACCAAACATCGTGTTGAAAATCGTGCGAAAAAGTTATTTTGAAAGTGCTGAACTGACCTCTCCTGAAAATCGTGCTGTTTTGAAGGAAAAGGCAGCAGCCAAAGGGGCGAAGAAGCCAACACCGCAGAAGCCAACACCATTAAATCAAAACAATTGGTGTGACATTCCTTTCATATTTTCTCATTTTCAGTGAATTTCTTGAGGTGCGTCACAACTGGGCCACTTTTTTTCGGCCTAAAAAAAGTTATCCTGAATAAATTTGTTCCAAAATATTTTGAGTAACTCAAATAAACATACTTTCTTTGGAAAAAAGTTGCGTTTGGTTAATATTTAAATGTTAAACTTCTTAATTTTTCATTTTCCGGAACTGAGGAAAAAATTTTAATTTTTTTTTAAACCCGCGTCACAACTGGGCCCTCTCCACTATGTTTATTCGTTTAATAACTTTCTGTCACTTCTAGGGAACTTTATAAAGATCAAATTGAGGCTGCATTGACTAGGCGACTAGCTAACGTCCTTCTTAAGATATTCCTATTCTTCTCTTCAAATAAATTTGACAAGATACTGTGCTGAGTTTTGCAAGGCATCTAATATCCAAACTCAATTGCTGCTTTGTGGATGTAGACTAGCCCTTTTCCAATCTAATCCCAAACATTTGTAATCAATACCTGATTTTTTACACTTAAAAGAATCTTTAATGACAATATGTATCTATGTATAAATAAAATACAATTTAATAAACCTTTATTTTAATTTAAACACAATTGATCAAACACAAAAATGTGTTAAAATGAATTTAGTTATAACTTTGGTTTGACTGATCCAATCAGAATGAAATTGATGTCACCAGAAAGGTTATTATTTCCCCTATATGCCTTTATCAAATTTTGTCAATTTCGACAACTGGAAAGACCTAAAATTGACCTATTTTTTGTATTTACTTCATTTTAACATATTATCCGGATAAAATTCCGGATACGGATAACCCTAAAATATAGTCCTTCCAATTACCTTTCATTTGACATTAGTCTCATTGAAATTGGTTCAGTCGTTGTCAAGATATTGGCCAAAATGCATTTTTGAAAAGTAATATCCACCTACTGTGCATTTCTGTTCGCCTGGTAGAAATCCCAGATTTTAAAAGTGGCAATTTTTCAATTTTAGGAGCAGCGCTGCCGGCAGAGGCTGGGCAGCATTGAACAATATTAATCAGCATTATGTTGCCTTAACAACACTTGATCTTATCCCATTTCAATATTGAATAATATTGATTTGCTATATGTTTTAACAGGCATACGTGATTTTACCCTATTTCTACATTGAAAAAAAACGATCATGAGCTTCAGCCTTATCAAAAGCTCCAGCTGTGTATTTCATATTTAAAAGGGGTAAAATGAAGTAAGGTCATGTAAACTTACAGCAAGTGAATATTAAAACAGATAGAGCTTTGCCAATAGATAAGTTCCGATCATAAATTTTATATATAAAAGGGGTAAGATCAATTGCTGTCAAACAAACATACAGCAAGTGAATATTGATTATTGTTTGTTATCCATTTTTGTTCGTAGAATATGGTCTAATGTATTTTGGCTATGACTTTTGACTGACTGATCCTATCACAATGAAACTGGTATCACCAGAAAGGTTATTATTTCCCCTATATGAAAGTATCAAATTTTGTCTATTTCGACAACTGGAAAGACCAAAAATTCATCTATTTTTTGTATTTTCATTGTTTTTACATATTATTCGGATAAAATTCCGGATACGCATAACCCTAAAATATTGTCCTTCTCATTACCTTACATTTGCCATTAGTCTCATTGAAATTGTCTCAGTCATTGTCGAGTTATAGGCCAAAATGCATTTTTGAAAAGTAATATCCACCTACTGTGCATTTCTGTTGGCCTGGTACCAGCTAAGCAAAATTGTATTGCTCATAAACATTTTTGTTTGGTTGCCCCTCAAAGCATGCAATACTTTTTGTGAATAATGAATTTTGGCTATAACTTTGGAACGACTGATCCAATCAGAATGAAGTTGATATCATTAGAAAGTTTATGTTTTAAACTATATGATATAGTCAAATTCGGTATATTTCAAAGACTGGAAAGACTTAAAATTGACCTTATTACATTTTCTTTTCGATTAAATATACAAAATACAAAAAGTTCTATTGAGAAAACATTGTGTTTTTAGGTGTGTCTTTTCTCTTTAATGCCAAATGCTGACTTGGTTTGATATCCTTCATTCCTAGTCATTATTATCCAATTGAAATAAGTATAGACTTCTAGATCGTGGTTGATATACCTCCTTTCTGTTATCATTAATCTGTAACTCCTAGGGATTATGATGTAAATAGATATCCTTTCTTATAAATCATCTATGAGAAGAATATTTCATGTATGTACTTGCATATTATATCTTCCATGTTATGATGTCCTTCCTACTTATTACTCTTCAATTGAACCAAAGAAATCAATTATCAAAAGAACATTCCACATATGTGTATATCTGCAATTTAATGATGTCATTATACAGCAGTTGATTAAATTCTTTCCCCAGTCCAATCACAAAGTCATAAAAAGAATTAAATACAAAATTATCTCAATTTGAGTCATAGTACAATAGATACATTTTAATTAATCATATATAATCATATAAAGTAGCTTTATTAGCTACCTACCACCTCCCCCCTCCTCGTCTTTCGCATAATAACAAATACATACATCACCTTCAACACCGTTGCCATCATCATTATCATTATAATCAACTTCAACAATAAATATGGATTCATTAACCCATTCTCTCCACTGCATGTTATCTATCATCATTTAACAACAAAACAAACAATTAAAGCTTGCATAAATTACTTATAGCAGTAGACAGTAGACGATGACGACGATGAATGCCATGGTGTCTTATCAGTTGGGATTGGGACTTTGGTCTATAAATCACCGATTGTCTGCGATGCATTCAATATATTTAATGATTTCAATAAAGCTTCTGGCGATGGATCACGTCCTTGGAAACGACGGAATACCTCTGCAGTGGGCACTGACCCGCCACATGCGAGGAAGGTATTTTTATAGCGTTTGCCCACCTCCGAAAAGTTTTCATTACTTTGACTTTGCGCAACAAAGGTACTAGTGATATCGGCAGCAATCATCTTAGAATACAAATGACTAAATTGTGCTGAAGCCCAATCGCCTGAGAATATGTCAGCCATTGAGCAGGGATGTGCATCTTTGCTGTCAATTGGTATACAACGATAGACTGGCCATAATTTGCGTACGACATCTAACCAAAAAGCTTTCGTACGATGTAGCTCAAGATCAAGGTCTGCCAAATATAGATCATGACACAAATTGTAACCAGACAAATTTGTTTTCAGGAGTCGTGTCTTTTCTGCAAGTGCCGCGTCAATGGGTTCATCATTTGTGCAATGGCCGGATATGGTTTGTAGGATTGTGGTATTATCCAGGAAATTACTCATGACATAGCCTGAAATCTGTGAGGCATCCCATTCGATGTTTGTTGTGCCAGCCAAATCTGTATATCTTGCTTTGGTCAATAGATGTTGCAGGGCTGTGCCAAAGGTACGGAAAACCATTTGTAGATCATCATAGTTCAATAAAGGTGGTTGACCATCGAGCGGCTCAGAGAAATTAAAGATAACCGCACAAAGCGGTGTAAGAGCAGCAGTTTGATTGCGATTCCTTATGCCAACCATCCAACCATTTGATCTACCAAATTTGTGTTCTTTGGAGAAGCAATCTATATAGAATCCTCCAGCTGGTTTGTCCTCTGTTGCATCACAATCGATGACATCAAAAAATTTAACAGCAGGATGCCAAACATCAGCGCTAGGCCGCTCTACAATTTTAATGTTAAATAGTTTCTCACTCAATGCAAAGAGTCCTGACAGCACACGCGGTAAAGGGAAATATTCACGTAATTGTTCCTCATTCAATTGATGTTCTGCAGCCAAATACTTGCGACGCCAATAACTGATATCATAAAGTTCCAGCTTCGATTCGAAACCATTTGCGTTTGCAAACTTTTGTAGTTCCTCGATTTCCACAGATTGCGCCGGTCCAGCGAATTGCAACAATTTGCTAAAAGTTCGTTTCAGTTTATCCACACTGCCAACCATTTTCGTTTGCATTGACATATCGGCAAAATTTTCATAGCCCAATATATTTGCTTGACGTTTCCTTAGGCCACGAATTTTCTCGATATGTGTACTATTCTCCAGGGATTTGTCGAGTTGCGGTGAGGCTTTCATAACATTGGCACGCCAAACATTCCAACGTTGCAAGCGATCCGGACAATATTTAAGAAAACCATCAACTATTTGTGGTTGCAGTGTCACTTTCCATGGCCCATTCATGGGTTTGGTGACATCCCGAGCGGTTGCCTCTAGTAATGTTTGTGGAAACTCTCGAACCAATTGAAAATCATTGACCACATGTGCAAACGTATGCATAGCCATGTTAACCTTATTCTTAAAGTTAGCACGCTCAAGACCCAATTGCCTTAAGACCTCCAGCAGATTCTCACGTGTATCCCGGTTGAGTTGGAGGCCATTAAGTTTACCCTCTAGCAAGAATTTCTGACGCAAACGTTGTTCTTCAGGGGCGCCTTCATTTAACTTTAGTAGTGTCTCAAAAAGCGTTTGATTACAGAATTTCGTAGCACGTGCATTTCTGGCACGTTCGTGTATATTCATATAGGATTTGGTGGGTATTAGTGTACTATTGCCCAAATACAGAGCCTTGGCAACACCCCATGTTGTGTCCAATGGTCCAGTAGCTGCATCTAATTCACTAAAAATACGTTTGCAATCGACAGCTTCTGATTTAAGTATGCTATCCTCAAGTCCCTTTACTGCCTTTTCCACTGCTGACGCTTGCTGCCCTATGGCTCCCAGGCACATCTCAATGGTGATATCATTAAAGGCAGGCAAACCATCAGGTTTCACTACATTATCCGACAAATGACCTTCTTCACCAATTTCAGGTAATCTATAGTATAATTGAAGGAAAAATGAGCAATCAAAGAATCATGCTGCCGTGACCGGCACTAAAAACTTGAACTTACAGAACCACATAGCCATGCTGATTTCTGTGTGTAGTGTGCAGGAATCGTTTTGCCGCACTTGCCACCTGAGGGTGACGTAAGATCGTGTACATTTTTTGCAATCTTTCTTTCAAAACAAATCCTTACACTCGTGCCTTTTGCCCACCACCAAATCGTTTACACAACAACTCACTCCCACAAAGAGCATGAAAAATCTTCAATCGAACAGATGTCAATGAATAAGCACAGGGTTGCATTGCTATAGAACATATGTCATGTCAAAACCCAGGGTTGCTAATCGATAAGCATATCGATAACTTGATTTGGTAAACAACAACAAACAGTTAATTTTTTACTTATATTTTAATTTTTTAACTTAATAATTTTTTTATCAGTTTTATCAACCATATTTTATAGTTTTTTGTTTTGTTTTTGGCTATTTTTGGTTTTTATAGTTTTTTTTACATTTTTTTGTATGATGAGATATGTAATCCTTAAACTAATGTCAACCAACCGTAAATCATGCTATGTTTTAACATATTAATAATAATAGGAATATATATATATATATGAACAAGTATAGATGAATAAAATTAATGAATAAATATGATGAACCTTATAAAGATAAATATATATTGACTAGTCAGTAATGTAGAAATGGCTAATGATTGGAAGCGCCCAAGACCAAATGGTGATTTTTATTGAAAACTCCAGCTGCTTTGAGATTATTGAGTTCCAACTCAGTCGTGAGATCCTCTGCTTTATAGTCGAGCCAATGTGATTTGTTGATTTGATTGTGTTTGCACTTGATCAAATGTCTAAAGTTATAATGCACCCACTCACGATAATTAAGCATCTTCGTCGGCACATCGACAATGCAACCAAGTATAGAGTTTTGTTCTTCCTGCTTAAACTCGATAGCGGAATCAACAATTTTCGACAGTTTGACATAGGTCAACTCAAACAATTGCTTTACAGCATACGCTGCAAATGAGTTGCGTCCAATGTCATTGTCCGGAACTAGGGGATCTTCAATGGTTAAGGCCGATTCCCATAGCATGCCGAATTTCATGTGGAACTCGCTTTTTTCCACAAGCCCAAATGTATTCGTTATTGATACAGCATAATGTTGATAATCAAATTTACGTCCATAATATTCGAAGAATTTCAGCAGCAAAACTCCAAGATTTTTGCTTAATTTTCTTGTTGGATTACCTTTGCCAAGTGTCTGGAGAAATGCGATGCACATCAGTGTTAGACCATATGATGAAATGCCACCAGAGTAGACTTCATTGAGATTGTTTTGCATAAGAAAGTGTTTTAGAACCATTACAAGTTTTGGCATTTGCGGATAGATGCGTTTATATTCTTTGACCAGTTCGGCTGCCTGGACGCCAGTATCCACATTGAACGATATATCGAATTTAATATGAGATTGGCTGTCGGTAAATTTAACAACCGGCACTGAAGCCTTATCCAGCACAAGCGTAGAGTTTTTCAATGCCACTTCACTCTCCAGAAGCTCACTTTCGAGCGTATAAAACGATGCTGTATCCCAGACGCCAAGCACAACCATATCGACATCAGAGCCCGGTAAATGTAAACCCGCTCGAAATGAACCAAATACCTCTATTATGGCTTTTGGCCAAATCGTCTGAATGACATCCTGAGCACGGCGTATTGCGCGATAACGCATAGCAAACTCGATGGCAGTTGGCTGAATGTACGAATAGAAATGCTCGATTTCTTGATGCAACAAATTTATGCCCGCTTTGTCGTAATGGAAGCCTGTTATTCGCCATGGACAATAAGTTTGAACGGCCATTTTTTATTATATTTATTTGATGACTTTTGCTCTTTTGCTTTTACTTTTTCACACCAAGACGAACAAAAAACTCAAAACGCAAAACACCAAAAACGCCGCCAAACCAAAATCAAAATAACTTTCTGCTTCTTTGCTCCTCTGTGACGACAACACCGTTACCTAGAGTTACCAGCTTGTTGTTAGCTTTGCAAAAATTGTGTTGTTCTCTCTTTACCAAAAATGCGCTGAATTCTATGAACACTTTTTTATTTATATTATAAATTACTGTCGATAGCTTCGGCACAATTCAGAAAATAAAACAAATCCCACTTATATATATATCCAAGCCTACTGATGTGTGAAATAAACAAATTCGGGTGGCAACTCTGAATGACAAAAATAAAACTTACACAATATTTTTGGGGGAGGTTCTGCAAATGGAGTCTGCAATCATTCAAAGAACGACACAAAACACCAATTAAGAGATCAACAATGAACCGAGAAACAACAAAACGAAATTATAAAATAATGAAACAACATATGATTTTAACCTTTTTCATTTGCTTTAGTTATAATTCCCTTTAAGATCTCCCTTGATTCATTGCTACATGCTATTGGTAAAGTCTAACAGCAATCTAAAGCAGGAATCACAATTTGGCCGTAAGCAATCTGGATGAACTCTAACCTATAGTGAACAGCATGCCTATACTATACCCTCTATCTGTATGGCCCTTTGCAAATTTTACATCGCTCGAAACTGGGCAAGGCGTCTTCATCTGTGAACTCCTTCACGGGGACTTATTTCACAGCTTCAATGGTCTGAAATACTATTGTTTTTTACAAATATTTGATTTGTTTTTGTTGAATAGAAATGTGACATATGGTATCATATTAGGCGAAATAGACAGATTACTTGGCTGGAAACATCTTGATAGACAATGCAGTAAAACTTATTCTTTCACAAATTGGGGTTGGCAAAGAATCCCAAGGTAGTAAAGTTGCATTATACTGTTACCTTCAGGAACCCAGTGTAGGTACACTACAACCCATTGAGTATGGAAAATCAACAATTTTGATTTGCTCATTACAGATTTAGTCCTTATAATCAGGTACGCGCTGCAAATCTATCGATGTCTTGTCATTTTCTTAACTATTTTTCCCTCTCGATGGTAAGGTTTCTGTGTTTGCCGCCTTTTTTCACTATTTTCGCTATCACTATTCGACGTCCCACCTTCTAATGCATAAATTGATGCTCTCATAAAATTTTGGTCTTTCCAATTTAGGATGCCGCTTGTTTATAGAGAAATATGTGTCAAAGCTGTCCTCTTTATCCTATTTTCTCCTCTTGACGGCATAATTTCAGTACCTTTTGCCCTGAAAGTGCCGCCCATGTGCAATGCACGCTTTGCACTTTAGTCGACCACTACCTGCTTCGATTGCACAGATTGAGATTTAATTTCTGGATCATAAGTGAAAAGCCAAGATTCCACAAATGTTATCACCCTGTCCAAGAAGAATGGCATTCCCAATGTTAACTTATGACAAAAGATGGTTTCACGCGTTACACAGTTGACGGACATGAAAGCCAATTTGTTTAACAGCAATCTAAACCAGGAATCACAATTGACCGTAAGCCTTCTGGATGAGCTCGATCGTACAGTGAACAGCATGTCTATACTATTCCCTATTCTATGGCCCTTTGCAAATTTTACATTGCTCGAAACTGGGAGAGGCGTCTTCATCTGTGAACTCCTTCATGGGGGACTTCGCTATTTATTTCACAGCTTCAATGGTCTGAAATACTATTGCTTTTTACAAATATTTGATTTGTTTTTGTTGAATAGAAATGTGACACATGGTATCATATTAGGCGAAATAGATAGATTACTTGGCTGGAAACATCTTGATAGATAATGCAGTAAAACTTATTCTTTCACAAATTGGAGTTGGGCAAGAATCCCAAGGTAGTAAAGTTGCATTATACTGTTACCTTCAGGAACCCAGTGTAGGTACACTACAACCCATTGAGTATGGAAAATCAACAATTTTGATTTGCTCATTACAGATTTAGTCCTTATAATCAGGTACGCGCTGCAAATCTATCGATGTCTTGTCATCTTCTTAACTATTTTTCCCTCTCGATGGTAAGGTTTCTGTGTTTGCCGCCTTTTTTCACTATTTTCGCTATCACTATTCGACGTCCCACCTTCTAATGCATAAATTGGTGCTCTCAGTAAATTTTGGTCTTTCCAATTTAGGATGCCGCTTTATAGAGAAACATGTGTCAAATCTGTCCTCTTTATCCTATTTTCTCCTCTTGACGGCATAATTTCAGTACTTTTTGCCCTGAAAGTGCCGCCCATGTGCAATGCACGCTTTGCACTTTAGTCGACCACTACCTGCTTCGATTGCACAGATTGAGATTTAATTTCTGGATCATAAGTGAAAAGCCAAGATTCCACAAATGTTATCACCCTGTCCATGGTGATGGCCAGAATGGCATTCCCAATGTTGACTTATGACAAAAGATGGTTTCACGCGTTACACAGCTGACGGACATGAAAGCCAATTTGTTTAACGTGAATACCTGTCGTAGAGACTTAATATCACGATGCCGAGCACATATATATCCGCAGTATCCAATCACAAGCCATACTTATTTTAGTCGTATGACTCATTCCTTGGTTAGGAACAAGGCCTACTCAACGCAACTCCACGTCGAGCTCACACTCTACCCGCATTTGGGTACAACCACAGCTACCATGATACTCCTAAAAAGGGGCCATCTCCGCTGGCCAGGACGGAAACAAGTTCAGTGGGTTCCTGACCACAATCGCAAGACTCTGCCTCTAGAAGAATAATCCCAATTATTGCGGAGTAGCTTATATGTCGCATCGGAGATGTGGGTGCGAATGATTCAGACAGTACCAGGGTACGCTTTAATATCATATTCGATTGGAATCATCAATTTATGTGTGTTTTGGATATCCTTGCAGTCTATAGAAGAAAGTAAGGTGAATGACAACAACTACAAAAGACTGGTCATTCTATGGTGATGAGATCGCCAATGTTGTGCATGGTTTACGATTAACAGCGTCTAGCTAATCCCTTGTCCCCACGAAGAAATGAAAAAGTGACCAACAAGAAGGGCTTGAGGAGTGCCTACTAAACTTTACTGCATCCTTTTATTATAAAAACACACACAATTTATTGCAACATTTTAAACTTTTATTACAGTAAAGAAGAGAAAAAACAAAAACAAATTCAAATGCAAAAATAAGATCTTCCAAATACATTTGGAAAATTGTATAAAAATAAAACCGAGTATGTATATGTGTATGTATTTACTTTATAAGGACACCCAACCTTAAACGATGATGATGTTGATATGAAAGAGAAATCATAAATTCATTGATCAATATTTTTGCGATGTTGCATTTGCAATTCGAAACGACGATTTGAACGAACACCACGTATGATTTGACCATTGGATGAATCTGTACCACCTGCACGCTTGGCTGTCGCCGCTGTACGACCCTTGAACATTCCCATATGACGTTGACGTCTTTCAACCATTTTACTTTCATAAGAAGATGATGTAGTGGTGGCCGCTTGAGTGAACAAATTAAATGGTGGCACTTTGGCAACTTTTGTTGTTGAATCTGCCATTGAAGGTGCTCCACCACCACGATTATTTGACTCCTTTAGTGTTTGAGTTCTGCTTACTGTTGTTTTTTTAATTGTTGTTTTTGATGATTGTGTCATGGTTGTTGTGGTTACTGATTTTGTTTGAGTAAACTTGATTTCATTATTTATATGCATGGGCCTTGGTTTGGGCAAATTGCTTAAGATGACTTGCTTGTGTTGTTCATCTTGTTTTGTAATGGCAAATGGATTCTGTTCAGGCTTTGCAATATTTTCAAATACCGACATCATATTAATTTTCTTTGATGCTTTGGGTTTCTCTTTTCTCAAAGGCGTTTTAACACTTCCTCCATCTAATAAACGTTTTGGAGTCGCTTGTTGTTTTTGAGCAGAAGCTAAAATGATAAAGAATACTATCGGCAAATGTAAATTTTTTAATGATTATATGGTTTATTACCATTGCGCAATTTAGTTGCTGAATTTGCTAAGATCTTGGCACGTTCAGCCTTGCGTTCAATGTGCTCAACAAGATTCTCCATTTGATTGAATGTCTTCTGATGTATAGCTGCAAAATTTGGCATCTTGGTACGGGTAACAGGTTTAGAGGCGACAGGCGCCGCCACTTTCTGTGCTGATCCTGGACGAATTTTATTCGGTGTAGCATTAGATTTAAATCTGCTCACAGGAGGGACTATTCAGAAAGATATTAGTTAGTTTTGTGCAAAACATTTGATTATAGAAAAAATACTTACTTAGCTTAGGGATTCTACTTATTTGAGCTTGCATACGTGCATCATCCAGAGAAATGGAACGCTTACGACGTTTGGTGACATCTATATAAATATTAAGTTAGGATTTATACAATCAATCAATCATTCATCACTTGTACTTACATGAATCATTGACTTGTTGTTTCTTAACATTCTTTACCATCAACTTGTCCAGCTCCTCAATGTGTAGCGTTTGATTGGCTGGACTATAAAAGGTGACACCTTTTGAATTTGGCTCTGGATTAATTGATACCGATTTCGATCGTTTACGTATACTACGTAGGACAATATCCTTTGGTTCCAATGTGGTTAAGTTGTTCATTATATTCATGGAGCGTGGTGTCATTTTAGATTTAATTTGGATTCTATTCAAGTTTTCCTTGTAAGGAGTAGGTTCCTTTTGTTTGTATGGCGTTGGTAAGCGATAAGTTTTATTACGTGATACTGATGATTTCGGTGTGCTTGGTTGTTCTGTTGTTGTTGTTGTTTGGCATTTAAGCAGTGTCGAGTTGTGTTCATCTGGATCAGTAAGGACAACTTTAATCATTGATTTTGTATCATTTGTTTGCTCTTTAAAGGACACCTTAAGCGGCTTCTTGATTTCGACAACTTCATTAATCAGTTCATCATCT
The DNA here is from genome assembly GCA_037043315.1 of Amiota communis. Classification (NCBI taxonomy): domain Eukaryota; kingdom Metazoa; phylum Arthropoda; class Insecta; order Diptera; family Drosophilidae; genus Amiota; species Amiota communis. The sequence goes on along the minus strand of JBAMAV010001191.1, from coordinate 1,629,592 downwards.
GAAATTTGTAACGTTTGCATTGCTAATAATTCGTTTTCCATTTCGTTTACTATTTCCATGTTGGCAAAAATGGTATCTTCAGATTCAAATGTAACATTTAGATCACTTTCTTTAATAGCAGCACAATTCTCCTCACCCTCCATGTCGGCAAAATTGGATTCTTCAGCTTCAAATGTAACATTTAGTTCATTTTCTGTGATAGCAGCACAATTCTCCTCATCCTCATCGAAATTATCAGTAATAAATAATGAAGGCATTTCATTCGATGAAGGGGGATCATCAATTGGAATCGGTTCCAAACCCAAGTCAGTAAGATCAATTATATTGGATTTTAGGCATTTGCCAAAGTTATCATCTTCTAATTTCTCCACCACAATTTCTTCATCAGCAACATTGCTGGAAGATGGAACTTCTAATCTCTTAGATTGGTTTTCGTCTAAAGAATCCAAATCAATGATTTCTTTAGCAGCATCGATATCATCATCCTTATTTGCTTTCATTTCAATAATTTGAATATCAGAAAAATCTTTTTGATCCTCTTCTAGAATTAATTCAGAAGACTCTTTTTGTTTACTTGATGATGACTCTTCTACAATTTCTACAGTCACCGGCACGTCCTCAGATATTACATCAATAAGTACTTGAGCCTCAGCATGTGATTCCCCTTTTTGTTCAACTTCCACCTTTGAAAGTTTTTCATTTTCCATTTCCTCATTGTTGGACAGATTATCATTCTTAGTTGATGACTTGGTGTTTCTTCTCTTAATGATTTTCTGTGCAGATTCTTGCTTTGGTGTTGGAGCTGCTACCTCTTCATCCCCCTTATCATTGGACAAAACTTCAATATTGGTTGATTTGTTCTTTCGTCTCTTTATAAATTTCTGTGATGCATCTTCATTAAAAACTTCATCTTTTTCCTTTACATCGTCGCTATTAGTCGATTTATTTCTTTTCTTTATAATTCTCTTTGAGGATTCTTCATTATCACTAGACAAATCTTTATCAATATTATTTGTTGATTTGTGCTTTCGTGTCTTTATAATTTTCTTTGAGGACTCTTCTTCTTTTTTTTGTGTTGAAGCTGTCGCATCTTGTTCCTTATCAATAGGCTTATCTTCATCAATATTAGTTGTAGACTTGTTCTTTCGTCTCTTCGTAATTTTCTGTGAAGATTCTTCATCATTAAGAGTTTCTTCCTTTTGTTGTGTAGAAGCTGTCGCCTCTTGTTCTTTATCATTGGACAAATCTTCATCTATATAAGTTGTTGATTTGATCTTTCGTGTATTTTTAATTTTCTTAGAGGACTCTCCTTCCTTTTGTTGTGTTGAAGCTGTCCCATCTTGTTCCTTATCAATGGGCTTATCTTCATCTATATTAGTTGTAGACTTGTTCTTTCGTCTCTTTGTTATTTTCTGTGAGGATTCTTCTTCATTAAGATCTTCTCCCGTTTGTTGTGTTGAAGCTGCAGCTGTCTCTTGTTCCTTATCATTGAGCAAATCATCACTATTAGTTGATTTGTTTCTTTTCTTTGATACAATTTCATTTTCTTCTTTAAGTTCTTCTTCGATTGCTCGCTTCTTAGCAGCAGCTGCACGTTTACTTTTTCGGCCACGACTCTGTGAGACACCACCCACCTGTGCCTTGGTCCACTTTTGTTGTGGTTGCTCGTGTTCCAAATCTTCATTATTCTTTGTATCAATTGTATCCTTTGCTGCTGAACGTAGCATCTTTTTCTCAATAATATCATCATAGTCAAGTGGTGGTCTGATACTTTTGCGCGCACTGCGTCGCGGTGTCTCTGTCATAAGTATCCTTGATGTGGTTGGTGTATCGGGCAACAATGCCGTCTTCATATTTTTTGGTGTCTTAGACAACTCATTTACTTTATCTTCATTATCTTTATATGGACTTTGAGGAGCCGCCTCTGTTGTTGAATTGTCACCATCATCATCACCATCACCATTGTTAGACTTTTCGACAGTCTTTCGTCCCTTGCGTTTAGCACTAGAACGCATCTTACGCATTACAGGGGCATCTATTTTCTTTTCTTGTGATGCTTCGTTTGTCTCTTCAACAGGAACAGGAATCTTTATATTGTCGTCACTATCTTCTTGCGAAAGTATGAAGTCAACTTCTGCTTGTAAATTTTTCACAGGTATTGATCGACGCTGATGCCGCCGTGCGACGCCATCACCTTCATTGGATTCTTTATCTGACATATTACTAAAGAACAAATGCAATATTATTTCTGTTTAACACGGAAAAATGCGAAGAAACATTAACCCTTTATTTATATTTTAAATTATTTAATAACCACAAAAACTTAAGAAATTTATCATTAAAATTCAATGGCGTCACTTTTCTGTGTTTTTCTTTTTGCACAAGCGTTCGTTCAATTTGAAAGCGCGCAACAGTGTTGGTATATTGATTTAGAAAATAGTGTTGAGTACATTCATCAACTTTTAGTATTTAATCAACACTGCAATTCTGACTGTTAATTGAATTTGAATCTGTCAATTTTTATTTTTAAGCTAGAGGCAGCTAATTTTGTTAACCCTTATAATTATTGCTAAATAAAATGGATAACAAATATAATTATGTCATTTTAATATCATGTTTTATTTCTTTAATAAAGTTCAATATAGCTATAAGCAAAACTATCAGTCAATATAATCAATTTCCACCCACCTGGACACTGAGCGATAAGAATCTTTTCAAATACATTGGAGTAGGTCACCACCAGTAGACTAATGGCTGGTCTAGTCTTAGCAAAGCTTTGAAAATAAAATATGTAAGGAGTCTGATGTATTTTGAAGGCAGCTTTTTAAAGGTATTCCTGTCAATTTTATCATAATCTGTGACAGGGCGAGATTCTGTTGTAGGATAATGAAAAAGACTTTGCTTTCTTCTTATTCATTATCTTAGCATTGGATACTGTTTTGTAAGTGCGTTTGACGCTTGTTCGTTTTTATTTAGCATAGCATATGATTTTGTTAAATTATTATTTTTAAATACTTAAAATTGTTTTGTTATTTCTTATTTATAAAAATTGGTGGACTTAATCCAAATCTTAGAAAATGGCAACAACGACTAGGTGAACAACAAATACATGATGATGATGATGAAGTAAATGCCTGTTTCTCAATGTAACTGTAGTCCAAAATGTTTCTTTCTTTAATGCACTTCTTGATCCTCATCTTCATTTGTTGTAGTACAATGTTTGCTTAAGGCCAATTGATAGGCAACTTCAAATGCTTGACCGAGTGTTAAAATAATCTCTTTAGCCAATTCCTGATATAAAAAAAGACAAAAACATAAAAATATGCAAATTATATTTATATGTTAAATCGAATTCATCAATCAAGTAATAATACCAACCACCTTATCCACCATAAAGACATGACAGTAATGTAATTCCTGTTCTTTGGTTATATAAGCAAAATAACGCAGATCCTCAGAATCTTGACAAACACAATTTATATTCTCAATATCATGACAGCATATAGCATTTGATTTCTCATGATCTAAAAATTTGACACCAGCATGCGAGACAGCAATGCCCACTTCTAGGCGTGCCTTCAGATTTGTCGCCTTCAAGTATTTTGTTGAACTATTGCATTCCTTCAATAGATTGGCATCATTGGCATTTGTTAGCATTTCATCGATCTTTAGCTTTTGAATGGATTTTCGTGCCGAAATAGTGCCTTGTAATTGTTTAATGACAGTTGAACCCAAATACTATAAAGGGATTTGATATAAATTTACAGAAAACAAAATATTCATAATGACTTACAAAAACTTTATAGCGTATTTCACCATATACTAAAGTGTAGGGTGAATGACACCAGTTACCAGCTGTAGTGTTTTGTGAAACACCCAATAACAAATCATCAGGATTGCGTATGTGCAGGGATTGGCGAATATCATCATTCGGGATAACAGTCAACTTCTGGTCATCAGTCTCATGATTTTGTATAATTTCAACATGATTGGTTACTTCTCCATTGACTTCTTCTTCTGTCTTTGTTGATTCTGTCAATGTTTCAGCATTCGCCATTTCATTGCCAATTGTTTCAAATATTGTATCAATTTCAGCCCACACCCGTGAAGCACTAAAATCTTCACCAGTTGTAGAATAACGTTGTTTCAATAAGCTACGCCTAGCTGCCGGTATGGATCTAACCAAACTGGGTGAACGTAAAGCTGATTCACGACGTGTGGCTTCCATTGGTAGTCCATCTACTATATCATCTTGCATCATAAGATTAATTGTGGAACCTTTAAATAGTCCTAAACAAGAATAAAAATTGAAAATTAGTGATTATGGAACAAATACAATAGTTTCTAACTAACCAGCAAATGGTGCATCACCCACATAATGTTCCACACAATCAGATGCTATAGAACTTGTGCGTGGTGACCAGCACTCAGTTGGTTGTTGTTGTTGTTCCACCAATTCGCTTGTAGTATCTTCTATTGTCATTGATTGACGTTTGCTTGTTGGTTGCAAGGTCAAAGGTTGTTGTATATATTCGAAAATTGTGTGCTCCGCTTGAAAAACTGTTGGTGGTGGATAATCGGGAGTTGGTGAATGTGTTTTACTGCGACTACGAATCAATGGTTTGTTATTATTATCATCGGTGTTGGTTGGTGTTTTCGTGCGTGGCGCTGGCTTTGGTAAATTCTCTAGATTTGCATAATCCGCTGACTTAAACAAACGTGGACTTGGCAAAGGTTTATCCTCTGCAGATGATGATGATGAAGTTCCAGGTGCTGACATCTCTACATATTGATCTACACAATTATATTGTGCTGCTGATAATTGTGGTTTATCATCTGAATGAAATAAGATATGTAAATGGTCTATTTATAATTGATTTAGAATTGAGAAAACTTACTACTTTGGTTTGTTATATCATCATCGCTGGTGGCACCACAAAAATTTATGTACTCAATGGAGCGACTTGGTATGGTGCCACCACCAAATTCATTCATTTGCTTACGCGGCTGTTGTAAGAAGGCACCAGCATAAGGTTGTTTGTAGACAGGCTTATAGCTTGGCAAAGTCAATTGTTTCTTAGGAGTTTCATCAATTTCTGTGGTGGATTTCTGCCACATTATGGGTCTCATTTTTAAATATGATTCAGATGGTGGTGCTGTGGCATATTTGTCTAGTGAGCTTAAAGAATTTGAAAGTCCATTTTGGATTGATTTTTGTTTCTGTTGTTGTTTCTGCTGATGATGATGATGTTGTTGATGGCTATAAAATTTGTTAGAAAACCAAACCAAGTGATGATTGTTTTGTGTTTTGATTTTCGATCCCATAAATGATTGATTGTATGAACACTTGGATTATGTTCTATTGTAATGTTGTGAAGTATTGATGAGGAAGGACGCATACAAATGTGTTGTTGAGATTTGTTTTGAATTAATAAAAATGATTTGTACTTAGTTAGAGACAATTTTAATCTGCAAAAAGCAATCAAACAATCAATCAATCAGTGCAAGAGTGAATGAAAGTGATCCTTAAGGAAAAACACATACATACTACATAACATATGATGGAGTGTGTATTTGGCAAACATGTAATAATAATCATAATATTTGGTTAATAACAATCATAATAATTAATTCATAATAATAATAATTAAAATAACAAGTTAATTTATTTGACATTGGTTAATGATATCACAACTTTAGTTTTTAAGGAAAGATTAAGAAGGAAGACAAGATTGATTGTGTTTAGAGAATGTGGAATGTGTGTAAGCATTCAAAAGAGGATTAGCTTAAACATAAATAACATGATTTCAATGATGTCATCAAATGTTTTATAATTGAAATGTGTATGTAGTTATCCTTGCTGATTTGATCTGGTGATGTTAAAGATGATTTGAATTAGACACAAACACACACACACACACACACTTAAGGTGACACATTTCACTTTGGCTTACTTCCTTGGCTTTGGCATGATATCCAGTTGTGCGTTATTTGGTTTTTTTGACTGCACATTCTTTTCAAAGAGACGCTTTGGAAGCGTATGTGTTGTTTGGGCAACCATAGGTGATATACCATTATCATTACCATTGCTAGTAGTCTGCATATGTAAATCATCGGCAACAGCTTTACAAAACTCTATAAAATAGAAATTTAAAATTTGTGCTTCTTCTATGTACCACTATACTATGAAAAAACAAACCATTTATAACTGTAACAATATCATAAACAACATGTGGTGGATACTCTTTTAATATATCCAATGCTGTTCTTCCATTGCCATCGGTTGCATTAACATTAATGCCAGCCTTGAGTAGCTTAGTGACTACACATTTTTTGCCACACAATGATGCTTCATGTAAAGCACTACCTGCATGCGTTAAAATATTTACATCTACGCCGGCAGCTAATAAAGTTTCGACAACTTTTGTATGGCCATTACGACTAGCCAGATGTAGGCAAGTATGGGTAAAGATGTGTTTAGTTGGTGTCGTTGTAGCATATATAGGTGGTGATGATGGTGAGTAGCCCCTTTGGTGTTCATCATTACGATAGGGTGCAATTAAATCGGGATGAGCACGCAAAAGTATTTGTACAACTTGAAGGCGACCGAATTGTGAGGCCAAATCCAAAGCAGTTTGAAAACTATTATTCCTGATATAAGGATCAGCACCATAGGCAAGTAATATGGCCACCACAGTGCTATGACCATGTTGGGCAGATGAATGTAATGGAGTTTCATTTTCTATGGTTTGAGCATTGGGATTGGCACCTTTTGGATGTTGGTGCATGAGTAACATTTTGACTATATCTTGGTGTCCAGCCCAAGCAGCCAAATACAATGAGGTCGATCCACGTATATCGGGCACATCCAATTGAGCATCGTGGGCCAAGAGTAAATGTACAATGTTACTGTGACCATTCAAGCATGCGTGATGCAGTGAAGTGTAGCCATTCATGTCTTGGCAATTGATATTTGGACTGCGACGAAAACTGTGTGTGATGAAATAAGATTATCATTTGTAATCTATTGACTTTTTATTATATTTATGTACTTACCTAGACAAAGGTCCATGTCGCTTTGTTGTCAACTCCAATAATTTGCCTACAATTTTAATATCACCATTTCTGGCAGCATCCAGCAGTTCCTGATCTTTGGCTTTACCCATTGCACCTAAATATGGTGAAATATTACAGTTGAAATACAAAAATTTTAATTTTTTGCTCTCATTTTGATTTTTGCTTGTAAGAATGATATCATCATGATCATCACCATTATTCTTCTCTTCTAGCAAACAACGCCCTTTTTGCTCCAACTCTATCGCTGCTGCTGTTGTTGCTTCTATCAAATCAAATCAACCCATTAAACAATTGTATCTAAGTATCTATGAATCAGCTGTGTGTGCGTGCGTTTGTGTGTGATCTCTTTATTTCGAACGCCTACACAATTTTAACGTTTATTACGCGGTAATAGAACTTCGTAATAAGGAAATAATTTTTAAAAATTTTGGCTTTTGCCATTTGCTGGACATTTGTTGTTTGTTTATGCTACCCACACATACCACCGAGCAGAACAGAACAGAGCCAAGCCAAGGTCGTTGAACGGCATTGGGGAGGGGAACGATCGATCGACGATCTTCAACTGATTTGTTCTATATTTATATTTTGTTAAACTATTTTTCTTTAAATAAAAATTTACAATTTTCATTACCCTTGTATTAACACAATTTTATAAATTTATTATATTTCATTTATTATACGAAATTCATGATTTTTCACTGATAGTCTTTTATTTATTTACGTGGATAATTTTTGTTTTGTGTGAGCAAGTGCTGCTGGCGTTGCCAGACTGCCAATATGAAATGCAACCCTGCAATTGACAGCCGTTTTCTGATTTTTTTTATGCAGCCAGTCAGCGGCAGATTTCGTATAAGAATTGACCATAAATTTAATAAAAACAACAGACAAGCAAAGCAATAAAATGGAAAAAGCTAAAACGAAATCACCATTAAAGAAAAGCAAAGAATTCGAAGAAGACACAACCGAGGGTAAGTTCACAATGAATAAACAAAGAATATGTGCTTGCTAAACACACATTTTAGCTTGTAATTTCGGCAACAAGACAAAAACATGTTTTTCTTTTTTCTCTTACTTCATTCAATGAGTGAGTGTTTGTGATAACAAAAGATAAAGATAATTTAAATGCAAAACAAGTGTACTATTTGTTTCTTATTTATGTGAGTGACAAGTTGTTTTACGTTATAAGGTATGATGATTTTTATTATTGTGTATTTGCATTGTTAATGCAACAGCATTCATTATTTGCTTCATTGCAGATGTTGCTGCTGCTACTGCTGTCACACAACAAAATGGTCATACTCAAACAACAACAACAACAACCAACGAGGATAGAGGACGAGATGAGCCTCAAAAGAAGTTAGCACGTCTAGAACCAACGAACACTGTCAATTTGTCACTAAATTCATCATATCAACAAAAGGATTTCATTAAATGGCTACGCCATGCATGGACATCAAAAGACAATAAAACAATTGATGCAAAGGAAGAAAAAACAAAAGCACAAATATTTCGGACACCCTTTCAAATTGGTCTATTGCCAGAACTACTAGACCCGAAATCTGGAGCATGTAAAGCTCTTGTTGATGAAATGATAAATAAAGTGTACTGGTCACGTAAACAAATGGATTTATATGAATTCTATCAGAGCACAGATCTTTCTAATATGCGTGAATGTCGTTTGCTGACAAATTTCCTGCAATTGCTGAGGCGGCAAGTGCGTCCATGGCTGGAACAAGCTATTGGCATTAAATTGGATTATGTTTCGGCTTCATGTTCTATGTACACTTGTGGTGATTATCTACTGGTACATGATGATTTGCTTAAGGATCGACAAATAGCTTTTATCTATTATCTTTCACCATGGGAAGGAGCTGAAGAATGGACAGAAGCCCAAGGCGGTTGCTTGGAGATATTCAATAGTGATGAACAATGTTTTCCACAGTTCCCGGTGCACAGGAAAATCTCACCGAAAAATAATCAATTTGCATTTTTCAAAGTTGGTGCTCGATCATTTCATCAGGTGGGCGAAGTAACCAATTTTGATTATCCTCGATTAACCATTAATGGTTGGTTTCATGGTGAAACAAATGAAGAACATAATGCCGAAGCAGCAAATCCCTTTACACGTTTACAATTCAAGCAACCCAATGTTACAACAACGGCTAAGCCTGCATTGGAACTGCTTCTGAATGAAGTCTATTTAAAGCCGGCAACACGTAAAAGTATACAAAAAAGTATTGAGGATAATTCAGAAATATGTCTGTATGAATTCTTTCGTTCGGAAATATTTGAAAATGCTTTAAAGCAATTGCTAGAAGATGATACACTCATTTGGAGGAGACATGGACCAGCAAATGCCCATAATTATGAAGTCCTGGAACTGAAGTCTGCCAGTAAAACTATTGAACAACTAATGAATTTATTCGCTAGCAATGAAATGTTTGAATTACTTTATCATTATACCGATTTGGATCTATTTGGTTCAGATGCCATAACACCCAGTTGTAATGTTGAACTGCAACGTTGGTCACATGGGAATTACACTGTTTTGGGTGATGGTGCTATCAATGAGGACAATACACTAGATTTAGTTTATTATCTAAATGCTTCAGATGGTGCTGCTGTTATAACTTATTTATCCCCAGAAGCAGAAGAAGAACCAGTTAAGCATAATATAACAGATGATGATGATGCGGATGATGATGATGATTCTGTTTTGCTTACCATCTCACCAGTTGATAATGCACTTAATATTGTTTATCGCTGTGAAGGCACAACTAAATTTACAAAATATGTTTCGCGTAATACGCCTTTGGATCGAGGACCCGTTTTTGTTATATCATGTAGTTATAAGGAGTAATTTTTTTAAAAAAGTTATAGTTGATATGTATAACGAAGCAACGCACAAACACTGACAACAATTTTAAATATCAAATTGTATAATTTTTATAGTGTATAATCCTTTGTTCATTTTGCAAATTGTTATATGATAATAAAATGTATTAAAGCAATAGAAATATGAGTTTGTTTATATGTATCTTATTCTATTCTTCATCTTTGATTTGCCCAATATATCTCATTATATTTCATTTTCTTTATAGATTTCTATCGAGTATGTGCCACTCTTGCTTTCATTGTTGTCATTGTGGTTATTGGTGTTCCCATGTGGTGGAAAACAACAGCAGTACATAGGTAACTTAAATTTTATTTACAATATGATCAAGAAATTGTATTTTTCTTTCTTTTTCAGAGTCACTTTACCTAATTCTGGTATCATGGCACTTAGTGATCAACCTGTGAAAGCTGCTGTCAAAATTATGATCTTTACATTCCAACCAAGTCGTGCTCATTTGCTTATAGATGAATTGAATACACATTTCCGAGATAATGGTAAGTTAAATAATATACTTTCTCTCTGGCAATCAATTGATTTTGTTCTGTCTTCCTATAGAATATTGGTTGGTAACATTTGAGGCCATAGAACCAAGTCAGAAAGCTAAGGAAATGAAAACGCCAGCCAAGCTTGAGTCTTTGTTACTACAAGATCAGCCACTAGATGTTGGTGATTTTATATTTATTGAATGGCCAAAACTACGGGAGGAAGTACTATTGACTACAGATCGTTCGGCTTTAATACGCACCGATACAAGTGAGTTCTTCTAATTTTCTTTAATTAGTAGCACATTACTGATTTAGACCTTTCATTCAGTGGAGTGGTTATTAAGTTCAATTCCAAATAGGAACAACATAAAGTAGAGATTCTTAATTGGAATATATATGAAGTTGGTATTTTGACTGCAAATCTAGATATCTTATTGATCGATTAAATTGATACTTTGTATTAATTTAGATTGAGGAAAGCCAGAAGCAAGTCAGCTTGTCAATTGGGTCTCTTGTAACAAACTCCATAAAACAGTGGCACATGACAGACAAATGCTCTGCTGTTTCCTCTTCTTCATTACAATTAAGTAGATAACATTGTTCGCTGTTAACTTATTATTTAGTTGTATAAAGTAGCCCCAAACTAGCTTCGAAAGCGCTGAGTTCTTGTAATATAGTCTTGCTATCAGAGTGAATATTGATGTGTGTTGTTAACAGTACCACACTCAATTTCTTCTCTTAATCGCACCCATTTATTGCGCTGACTTTGGCTTGATAAACTAAGTCCTATTGGTGTTCCTGAAATTCCCCATAGTCTCTTGTTCCTGCAACAGTAGTTTTCGTTTATATTTCTTCAAGAGAATCACAAACGGGCTTTGGTCTTAATTGTTCCCAGTTCATCCTATCTGGCAGAGGTAGGTTGCCGCTTAGGGTAATTGAATTGATATTACCACACATTTATAAACAATGAATGAATTTCTTCTATAATTTACCAACTAGAAATTCTAAAATTCTATAATAGAATTCTATTTATTAAGTTTTCTGAATCTACTTCCTTTTTTCAGCTGCTAGTAAATTAGCTTTGGTCTTGAACACATGCATACTGCAAACTCATCGCATCAAGCAAATACTTACCAAAGATGAACTGCTAGGCACTAAAGTTGGAGCCACTCAACCGGCTTATGATGTCATTATATCTGTGCTTAATCCAAGGCCCGATATAATGGTTGCCAAATGGAATATACGCATGGCTGTTGATGGTAATGGAAATCATATCCATCCATTCTAATAATTATACCATTGCTAATCATATTATCCATTAATTTTTCTTTGCAGTTTATGTAAAACCATTTTTGCGTGAAGTTTCTGCCATTGCCAATTATACTGTGAAGACGCAATGGAAATATTATTTACCCATTGAAAGTGAGCTGAAGCAAATACGTGACAAATCTTCACTGGGCCGTCATTATGGTGTCGATGTGAATGAAATGCCTCATATTATAACATCAATTGAAAAGAATTTGGGCAGCAGTGTTACATTGAATCCTGCCATACATGTTGTTGTTTATATACCACCATGTGATGTTGCTCCCATACATGTTTATAGAGATGATGCTGGTCAAGCTGTACCATATAATATTGATGCATTTGTTTCACCCAATTGGGGTAGTTTCATATTTGCAAATCCACCAGCAGAAGTATGTGAAGCATATAATAAAAATCAAGAACCTATTAAATATTATGTAGAAACAAATAGTATTATGCAAATTGTTGTCTATCAATTGCAACAATTGTTGGATATAACTAGTGAGGTAAGCAGTTGTGTTTTTTTGAGAAAACAAATAATAAATTCATATTATTTTGTTATTTTTATAGACAGTAATTGATGGAGTTGAATCAGTTGCCTTGGAGCAATTTACTCCTCGCACCTGGGAATATGAGGCATACATAAGACGCAGTATTATTATGCATATAGCGACAGCAACAAATACTCTACAGAATCTAATCAAACTTCTAGATGATATTAGTTATATTGTCATTAATGATAAAGTTGGTAATGAGATTATTGATTCGTATGCGGATATAAAACTTGCAAAGTCAGCATTGGAACAAGGTCAATTGTTGAATGCCACACTGTATGCGAAACGGGCTTTTGTGAATTCGGAACGTGTGTTCTTCGATGCGAGTCTTTTGGCACAATTATATTTTCCAGATGAGCAAAAATATGCAATCTATATACCATTATTCTTACCCATTATGGTGCCAGTGATTACATCACTATCTACAGTAAGGAAATTACTTGGTAAATCGAAAAAAAAGACTATTGAAAGTGAAGAAGACTGTGTCAATGGAGAAGAAGTTGATAGATCATCATCTTCAGCAACAGCAGCAGAGAAGAAACTTAATTAGACAACAATAATAAAATATATAAATTTGTATAACCAAACAATACTACTTTTAGTTATTAAATATAAATTATATATAAATTTTTCAAATATGAAATTTGCATGATGATGAAGATGTGATGTGATGGGATGGATGATCAATTTTAATGAAATCAAGTTTATTATTTTTGAAATTTTGTATTATTATTTTATTATATTGTTTAGCATAATTGTGTATTAATCAAAGGAAGTTTTGTGTTTTGCCAAAGTGTGGGAATTTTATTGCTTGCAGTCATTTGAATCTTCAATACCAAGCCCATGAAATCCGAAAATTTAAGTATTCATCGCATATACACAAACAATTAACAGGTAGGCAAATAAGAAGCGTTTCATGGCTAGTAATAATAAGTTATTATTATGCTCCCCCCTGTGCCCGTGTGGATGCTTGCTTGCGTGCTTCAATGCAAATGTTTATTAACTTTTAGTTAGACGTTCGGCGGTTTAGTTCAAGTTGGTTTAGGCGTAACTCACTCATTGACTTCATAAGTTTATTGAGGATTTTTCTGTATATACTTTTAAAATTTAATTTGCCGTGAAATTTTATTAGTTTTGTTTATTTTTTTTTCTATTTTTTTTTTTTGTGTAAAAAAAATAGACAAAAAAAAAATGAATTACAAAAATTTCAAAGTAAAAAAATATCAGAAATAAACAAAAAAAAAAAAAAAAATACCAAATGTTACGCCTTGACTCGTCGTCGGTCATTAACGTCGACAGAAGTCACAACCCAAATATTTGTTTAATTATTGTATTTAACATTTTTTGAATGCGTTAAAAACTAGGCTACGCCCATAAAGCAAAATAGATGGGTGAAGAAAAATTATCATATATAAATTATTTTAATAATAAATTATAAAAATGAAGAAGTTGGAAGGATGGGCTACGCCTTTAGAGCAAAAATAACTAAACTACAGTATAATAAATACAAAAATTTATCTACGGGTTACACAAGTTTACATATGTTTTCACACCTAAATGAATGAAGATGATTTGCTTAGAATGTGTTTCTCTATATGCTGACATAAAGAAGACAGATGTTTATACCTTTGTCAGAATTAATTAACTTCCTATACAATTAACAGAAATTATTTAAATTCCCTCTCTATGCGCATGATGGCAATTCATCAATGGCACGCGACAGATAAATTGTGGTATCGCAGAACTAAAGAATTGAATTCCACTTCCCCGTCATGAAGGTCACAGGTTTGTCCAGAAAATGTCCTGAAGAGAAACGTTTAAATTGAAGAAACTGGTTCGAAGATCAGTTATGCTTTGCTTGGTAGTTGAAAAATTCATATAATCTTAGAGAAAAATAGAGTTTGGACTGGCCAAATTCGAGAGTCATGACCTCAAAAAAGGAGTTTTGCTAAGAAAATTGCAAGTAAATTAGTTTGGGTTTGCCTCCCCTGCTATGCTCTGTATTACACCAAAATGCGAGGGTCATTTTCAAAAATAGGAATCCAATAAAAAGTGTGGATGAAGCATAGATCCATCACAATACACCAGAGACCAAGGAACGGTCAACTTCTACGGATGAATGTTCACCAAAGAAGGCCAACAAGGTCATGACGACAGAGATTTGGGATGCACGCTGTGTCATTCACATCGAAAAGGGTAAAACGTTTATCAATATACATATGTATCTTTAATTCAAAGAGCCACTGACCTGTCTAACTACCCTTGCATTGGTAGCTGTTCCCATCAAGTGTGAAGTGATGACCCGTTTTTTAAATGCAAAAAATATTCCATTAGCTAAAATCTATGGATATGTTTTTTTGAAGCATGATTGAGATGTTATAAACGAGGCCATTCTAGATTTGTAAGGAACAAGGTTTTTTTTGAAAGTAGAACTAAGTATGTAATTATTTTTGGATGATTTCATGCCTCGAAGCGAAACAATGAATACGCATAGGAATTACGAGACCTTGATAAATAAGCAGTGTACTACTGATGATCATGATGAGAAGGGGTGTACCTTAAGGATATTTATATACAACAGGTGGAAAAACACAAAAAAACTTGGCAGCACTGCAGAAAATGTCTAGAGAGAACATTATTAATTTTCATATTAAGGCACATCAGTTCTTGATGCGACTATTGATCCCCATCACATTCTACAACAACAACCACTGAATGACGTCATTTTCCTTGTTGTTGTTGTTGTCGAATCTGATACGTGTCCTAGGTTAGATTAGGTTAGGTTAGGTTATGCAGGCTGCTCACAATTACTCGCGAGATCACCCAGAAGCCTTAAAGGCCCATTGTGATGCCTGATTAAAAAGGGGAAAGGGAAAGAGGGGTTAGGGGTAATCACACAACAGTCCAAGGTCGGTCTAGCTATCTCCCTCTATATCTAAAATCAACCTGAGGAGTCCACGAACACAGCCAGGTTCCCCAAAAGACATTTTGCCAAACTACGCAACTCTTCGAAGAACGGCTTCCCGAGAAACCTGAGAAGAGCAGGGCAATCACAGAGGAGGTTATGACTCCCGTCTACGTTCGAACCTCTTTCTTATTAAAGTGAAGGAGCTCAGAGGTTCTCATTGGTTGATAACATGGCCAGAGTGTCCTTGCGACAGTGCTCGCAGACTCATTTTGCAGACTGCCTGCTAGATCTCTGGTTTTCACTTCCAGGCATGAGAGTATATCCTCTAAGAGTATCAGCGACTACTCGAGACATGGGCAGTGCCGAGCTTTTCCTAGCACACTCGTTCGCCATCTCATTTCGTCCGATACCAGAGTGACTCGGTACCCAGATGAGTGTTATAGAGTGTTGCCGAGCCTGATTAAGAGTTTCTACCGTACTACGTATGATTTTGCTCTTGAAGCTGTGGGCCGACAGAGCTTTAATACAGACCTTACATATTAGCTTCTTTCAAAGTTGAAGAACATATGAAACTTGACGAAGATGTTAAAGAAACTGTTGACAACTGTATAAAACATCAAATTGTAAGCTTCTTCATCCAAAGCATTGTGAAAGCTATTATCTCATTACAGATATTTCTAGAAGTCAAAGGGGACTGTGAAGTATTTTGTGATCATTAAATAAAGAATTGAGTTGTTACAGTGACTATGTATAATTCTTACTTTGATAATGACCCTCGTCATTTTAAACTCACCTTAGTTACTAAGTGTGTAATATATTAAACAATCAAAAACTATTTAGAGATATTAAATAATAATTAAAGCAAAAAAAAAAAACCTAATAAAATATAAAGAAAACAATAAAGGAAATTTACAACATTTTAACGATAGAGCGACGCTAATTAAACAATATTCAAATATGTACTCGTAAAACCGAAAAATTCATTATACAATAGAAAGCGTGGCACTGACGACGCTTGATATTTGATGTCAGGGTTATCAACGATAACACCAAATAACAGACAACAAAAGCAATGCCTTTGTTTTTCAGATACACGAACAAACGATGAGATGAATACAAGACCCCATTTCAATCATCGTCATAATCATCATCATAAATAGTTCACTTTTCTCAGAATGACAAAAATCAAAAAGGGTCCAATGATGACACTTCGCTTTGCCACACGATTTTCCAAAAGTCATACTTACTACGATGATTTCAGATATCATAGTAAAGAGGTGGGTCAGCATTGCTGAGACTCTGATGGGTCATTCAAAATGCCTCCTCTTATACTCGTATTGTATTGTATTGTATCTTTTGTATGCAGCGTGTGAATATTTTGCATAGGTCAGGTTCACTTCAAGTGTTTCGTTTGTTTTTAATAAATTTTTATTTCTTCAAATTTTCTGTTAAATATTTTTAGTTTATTTTTTCAAAATATTTTTATTATTATTTTCTTGTTTTTTGGTGTTTGGAAGCAATTGTTTCTTATTTCTTGTTAGGTGATTTTTGTTGTTTCCCTTGTCAAAACTCATCAAAAGAGTGACAAACAATAAAATTATCTTCATCAAGGAGGAAATATGATAAAGAAACAAAAAAAACCAAGACAATTGGTGTTGAAAGACAGACGGAAACAACAACAATATAATATTGTTTCTATAAAAAAAAAATGACTACTTCTTGTATAAAAGTAAATTATCAAATTAAAGAGTTATTTTTTAAGGTTTTTTTTCTTAATTGCTCACAACACAACCCACACACGCTTCGTTGGAACTCCAGATAACAACAAACTATTAAGTCTGCAAAGGTTAAATAGATAAAAATAAATACAAAAAACAAAATAATAATAATAAACAAAATACATAATAAGAAAATGAAATTAAAAAAATATACCTATATATAATAAGAAACTAAAAAAAAAAGAATTAATGATCTTTATTTTTTTGGTGTTGAAAAGATTGGGAAGAAGTTGTCGAAGTACAAAATCATAAGCTCGCTAAACTTCAGTTCATATTCTACTTAGTATGAGAAGTAATAAGAGGAATGATGATGATGATGTTGTTGCTTTTAGAAGTTGTTCATCATCAAAACATCAAAAAAATATATTAAACAAAAAGTAAAATTTGTTATTGTTTAATAAATAGTTTTGTTAGTTAAATTGTTATTGTGACCTATAAGAATACAAAAGATTGTCTGCCATGGCAATGGTTAAAGAGCGTGACAAAGGAAATTGAACTACAATAGAATATTTCCGGGTTCTGATGTTTAACGAAGAATTGAGAGATACGTCATACTTAGAATAGTATGTACATATGGGAAAAATAGTAGAGATTATATCATTTAGAATGATTTCATCTTTTTTAAAATGAATGGTGAATGGATGGTGGAGTTATCTACATTTATCCAGAGAGGATCTAAGGAAACTCACAAAACATTGTGGCCTTTAGAATTATTTAAAGAAAATTGTGCTCAAAGACACTGAGTATTGAGATATTGCCTCTGGATGTCACGGTACAATCATGGTCCATTATTATCTATCTTCTTCTATCTATATACATAAAATTGAATGTATATATGTAAGTCTCGTATAGATTATGAAACTGATGCACCGATTTTGATGAAATTAAGGGCATCTCTAGCACAGTCTTGAGAGTGTTTCAGTAAAGTTTGGTCGGACTTGCTATTGTCCAGAAATTGGTGAATAATAGTTTGCATACAAATCTTAAAGACATATTTAACAATCAATCAAGTCACCTTTGTCAAATATAGCAAGAAATTATGTTAATTTGATTCGTCTGATTTTTCAATTAATGCGCAATGTACTATATTTAAAAAAAATAGCCTTACGCACTTACATCACGTCGGGAGCGTAGCAAAGCACGCCGGGAAAGCTAGTATATATATAAAATCGAAAGCCTTTTTCTGTCTGTGCACGCTAATCTCAGAAGCGGCTTAACCTTTTTCAATGCGGTTTTGACTGGTGTATTGCAGCAAGCTTTGTGTAACATTTAGCGTTTATTTTATCGTAATCGACCTACTAAATCAAAAGATATTCATATTGTTAATTCTGTTGTCGACTTTTTGGCTGATTTTCGAATGTTTTTCTCTTTTCTTACGCGCCAACATTAAACTTCTGATAACTAGGAAAAAATGTTAATAAAATACACGCTATTGCAAACAAATTTGGAATTCCACGCGTACGAAGTCATGTGCACAGCTAGTTAATAATAATAATAATATATGATTACCCTTAGTGAAGTTAGAGTATAAATTTGGCAGTAAGGTTTGATAGAACTGATAAGTGGTGATGAGACCATCTCACATAGACCATATTTGCCCAGTGTGAAGTCACAGATACTTGTTCATATTCTCTAGAGAATCAATCGAAACTTTCGGAGATTCCTGAAATATTCATATATCATTTTCATACTAATTTAAAAAACCGATTCCATCCTGGGCTAAGGTGGTTCTGTTTTGTCAAGGAAGTATAATTTTACTACCTAACAAATCATGTATTCAACTGTCCTCTGATGCAGCTGAATGCAATCATACCAGAAAAGACAAACGTCCCAAAGGACAGATACTATGTCTAGGTGCAACATAAACAGTGAAGGTGTTGCTGTATTCATTTATGTGCTATACCATGATTTGAATGTTGTGATTTTTTCACTCATATTAGACTTAAAGTAGTAAGTTCAGTTGCTTGATTTTGCAATTCCTTATAATATTATTATGAGCCCATCGACGACCTTAATCTGTCATTATATTCTCAATCCCATGACATATCTGAGCTCTTCCTGCTGTTTGTAATTCTCGTATTATTGTTACCAAGTGACAAATGCCAACAAAAAAAAAAGGTCAAATATGTGATCTGACTTCAGTTAAATGAACACCATGAACACACAACTAAAGCGGAATTTATTATGATGACAACGATGCTGCGATGATGATGATGATGAGAACTAAAAAAATTTACAAAATTAAAAGTTTATATGCAGATAAAGATGAAGATGCCTTTAAACTCCATATACCATACATACTTATAGTATAATAGTAGTTGTACTAAAGCACTTTAGTACAATATGAGCACGATCTGTATGTACATATGATGAGATTTAGCTAAGCTTAATAAAAAGTCATGCCCAACATGGTACTAGTAAGTAAGAGTATGTTGATACATACACACTAGGTAACAAGGTAGGTTGGTTTGATATGTAAGTACAATAGTTGGCTTCTATTGAAGCAGCAGCAGCTAAAGCTGTCAACGCCATGTAATACTCAAAGGCAGACGGCTGCTAGGCAGGTTGGTTTGGAGGTACTACATTGACAAATACCAACTCACTCTAATGTGACGTTATCGCGCATGTCAACGCCAGCAACAACAACAGCAACAAAGTAGTAATACCATAACAAAACAAGAAAAAGAATTGCATGTCTTAAAGTAAATGTTGCTCATAGTCTTTCTTATGGTAGCTGATGCCATGCTCTCTACTCCTGAAGGCGGCATTCACTTCAGTTGGCAGGCAGGCGCAAATGATTGTTTCATAGAGTGTTATGGATGAGGATGCTAAAGGAGGGTGGTGAATCCCACTCCACTTGAGTCGAGTTGACAGTTGTGTCACTTTACATTAAAACTGACGTTATGCTGCGCTTTACATGTCTAACAAAATCTCTGCTACAACATGACTTTTAGTTAAGTTGGCTTTAGTTTGGATTCAGTTTGGTTTGGTTTGGTTTGGTTTATCTTTTGGGAATTTTTGGTTATTCATTGTTTATTGCAATCTTTCTCTTATCTTTTAGTTGAGTCTTTTCTTTCTACTATTGTAGTATGTACTTTGAGAGTTTCACATGCACCTCACTAACTGTGTGGTTTTGCTGTGGCTGCTGTGATGTTGTATAAGAAGCCGACATGCTGGGATTGAATTGAATAAAGAAGAAATTGGAACTTACACACGTACATTACTGAAACGATTACTTAATCGCTGTCATTATACAAAATTTCACTTTAAACAAATTAAATTTATAACCGCCAACCAACCAAAAAATAATACAAACAAACTAAATAAATAAAATAATAATTAATGCTTCAACTTTTATAAGAGATGATGAGTTTTCTCACCATAGAAAAAATAGTTGCATGTAAGAAATCAATTTTTCGATTTAAAAAATACAAAAATTGAACGAACAATCAAAGCAACTACTAATTTTCGTTTGTGGTTTCTTTTAATAATTAAGTTGATGTTGTTTAACCAAGATAAACCCAAAAAATCCATAACAACTTAAATGCAATTGTAATTAAGAATTGATTGAGTTTTCAACAAAATATGTATGCACACACTAGTACAAAAAAAAAAAAAAAACATTTTAACAAACTTTAAACACTTTAACCTTGACATGTGGTGAAGTTCAGTTTAGTTGTATGAGATGAGTTGTATCATAGATACTTTGCGGCAGATGATGCTGATGCTGCAAAGGAAATGATGCACACGCGTTTCACATTATTTAAAGCACTTTAGGCAACACAAACACACACACATAGACACAAATATAACAACATATGACCAACCAACATCAGTAACAGCATCAACATCAAGATGAAAATGACTAAAGCATCTAGTAACAAATAAACAAAATGAATGAATGAACAACAAATGAAACGAAACATTTCAATTATGTTTTTAATAATAAGTTTTTATCTTTTTAACTCAAAATATAAGAAAAAAAAAAATGTTGTAATCAACAGCTGCAGCATCAGCAACATCAGCAGCATGAGCAGCCCCAGTAGGGCAAAGTTAAGCAAAGCAAAACAAAAGACTTAGGAAACAAACTGAAGAATTTTGTATTAAAAGGAATAATAAAAGTCCAACAAAGAAAAGTTAAACACGCAGGTGTGCCAATACCATAAATCACATACTACTAGTATATACATATAAACATACTTACACAAACAACAACTGGCCAGTTGTGGCTTTAATATGGCGAAAATTGTTTGGAACAACACATGAAGTGACGGCGTCCAAATTAAGTTTTAAGTGTTTCTAAGCTTACTTGTGATGTTTACAATCTTTCTTTTTTCTTTATTGGTCTAAGGCAGGGGCGCCTTTTGTCTGTAATGGGTGCCTTGGGATAATTTGATTTTTAGGGCCCCTAAGCCCAGCCGAAGATTTTCATCATTGCTTAAGATACGATTCACATTTACACTTATAGGAAATCTACAGAAAGCCCTATGTGAACAGGAATCATTAATCTTGAAGGTACTGTTGTCCAGCAGGTTGATAGCAAATTGATTGACATGATCCCACAGTTGTGAGAAGCAGATTGTCGTATACTTTCACTTGCTAACTCCTCTATAGTCGTTGGGATCTGCAAGTCTCTGTGCTTGGGTGATGTATCTTTGAGCTCAGACAAACCTTTGCAGCCCTTTGGTTCAGTTTCGAGTTCGGCTTAAGGACTCAATTCATTTTTAGAAGCTTCATATTAAACTGCTTTATATTGGTATTGACAAGCAGGTGGTGATTAGAAGCCTGTCAACTATTTCACAGTGTTACTCCTTGATAAAAATAAGACAATTATAACAATATCTTTATATTTAATATCACCAATCAGCTGACAAGTTTTATGAATCAGCATATGCGTGAATGAAGAACTACACTCGTTGGTGACTCCTTACCATCATTGCCTTAGAAGCTAGAGTTGAAATGATATGCTTTGTAGAGATGAGCTAAACAGTGACACAGTGATTCTAAACTGTGATTGAGTCACAGTCATTTGAAGATAGAGTCACAGTTTACTTGATTGATTGTGACTCACTTTGATTCAGTTTAAACAAAGTTAACTGTGTCTCTCCCTTCAAATGACAGTGACCCAATCTCGGTTACAATCACTGTGATTTTGAAATCACTGTTTAGCTCATCACTAATGCCTTAGGATAGGATAGAATATGTACGCCTTACAACTTATTGTGATGTCTGAATTTAAGGAATGTAGGACAGTTGAAACTTGGATATCTTTAAATAATCTCAAAGGCCATTCTAAGCCTATTGAATCAACCTACAGAATCAACACAATGTGAGCCAAGTTTCCCACTGACAACTGTCAAACTTGCTGATATCTTTGAAGAAGTTTCCCGATTTCTGTTTGTGCTCAGGACTCCCTTTGGTTT
The DNA here is from genome assembly GCA_037043315.1 of Amiota communis. Lineage (NCBI taxonomy): Eukaryota > Metazoa > Arthropoda > Insecta > Diptera > Drosophilidae > Amiota > Amiota communis. Next base: position 1,607,166 of record JBAMAV010001191.1, on the reverse strand, counting down.
ATATTTGGGGCCCCTTTGGGTTAGTCTTTGTGAGCCCTGGAAAAATACAATTGTTACCCATTAGTAAACCCAACTGTGGTCTGCGCCATTAAATGATTTTATTTTATTTTATTTTTAATTTTTTATTTTATTTTCTTTAACTTTATTAATCTAAACAAAAAAAAAAACATATTAACAGTAAAGTAAAATATTCATTCCCACGTTTACTTACACTACTATTTTTAAATCAAAAATAAAAATATAATAAAAAATGTTTTTCTTTCTAGTATGTCATTTATGGGATTTCGCAAAACTACACACACACACACACATTTTTATTGCAATTTTTGTAATTGCAATTTGATTCGAAAAAATCTTTCCATTTCAAGAAGTTCATAAAAATCAAGTTAAGTTTTATCCATAAATGTCAAAATGAGACTTTTGGTGACTTTAGTGAGTGAATGAATTTAAGCCAAAAGCATAATAATTTGTTTAATTAATTATTGTGGCACTTAAGTGTTGCTGCTTGATGATTTTGCTGTCGAGTTTGGAGCATTGAACCGATGCTGGTAACATTGTGATGGTGTATTGCTTTAGGCAATTCCATTGAATTCAATTGAATTTGTCACGCATTGTGCAATCTCCTCGTAGAAGATATAGAAAAGCAGAAATAAGATCAAAAAGAGTGGAGTCTAAAAAAGCATAAAAAAAGAGTGGCTAAGCTTTAACAATTTAAGTGTTTGTTCGTAAAGTGAGCGCAAATAAGGATTGGCTAAGGAAATATCAAAACTCTGATTCGTTTTGGATGACTATTTATTGCACTGCACTCTGCAGTAATACGAGTATGGCAAAGAATGTGTGTTGTTGAGCATAAAATGAATAGTAAAACATATAAAATGGAATTTCAAAACTATCTTTGGTTTTCGAATAGAGTCAGTCACTAAGTGTTAGAGTTAAGCTGAGGTTTGGTTTTTATGGATATGTATGTACATAAGTATGAATGTATGGTCAGGTCATTCAGTGAAAGTTTAAGGTACTAAGATTAAGTTAAAGATCAATCATATAGATGAGGTAAAACTTAACGTAATCGTTTAATACGTTTACAACTAAGCTTATTTAAGATTAGGCCAAGATAAAAAAGATAGTTTATGTACATGCAGAAAGAAACTTTGGTATTTAGTTGATGAACATCATTTTAATGTGAGGTTAATCCTCACATTACAAATTCATAGTATGTATGCACATAAAAAAGTTAGGTAAGGTAATTTAGTTTGCCCAGCATAGAGTGATTGAGTTATTAGTGATACCAGATGTTGACCAGAGGTTATATTGATGCATATTAAACATATCAGATGTCACTAGGAAATTTTAATAGAATTTTTAATTCCACCATCACAGGGTTTTCAGCGAAGCTTGTAAAAGATCAGGTTAAAAACAAACTTTCTTTTGCCTCTCATCTTTCATACCTGTCACTTCATGAAATGGAATTTAGAAAAGCTTTATACCGCCCTTCCAGCTTACACTACCTTCAAGCTTAGTATTGTTGGTATGTGAATATATGAGAAGTTCACTCACATCGCATACTTGAACTTATCCAGTCTCTTTGAACAGTGACTATATTTCTTGAGAATCCACCATTAAATATTATGAAGAGTGATTGAATGTTTTAGCTTCTTGTGCACTGTTGACTGCTAATACTAAGCTTCTGGTTCGTAAAACAATATGTACTAAAATCTGTATGGGATACAGCTGTGCACAGGAGATTCCAATTAAAGCTTGTGCATAGAATACTGGATGTTTCCTGGTATATTAAGAACACTATCAATTGTGAAACCTAGTTCTGTAACTAAGCTTTAATGAAGACTTTTAGTAAAGTAAGAAAAATAAAGTAAAAATGGTGCTGAAACATTTTTATGGAGTCTTTTTTATGGACCATAACTCTCAATAGTGGTACAAACATTTGAAAAAGGTTAAAGTTGAGCTACTTGTCAATGGGTCCAGACAATATTAAATGCCATCAGGAACACTCGTACTTTTTTATTAAACATTTTATATTAGTTCTATAATTTACGCGCTTTGCTACGCCCTCCGTCTTGATTTTAGTGCGTAATTTTTGGTGTTATGGCTTATCTTATCTTATCTCATATCTCTGCTATCTTACCTTTCTCTGTTATCTTATCTCTAGAAACTTATCTTATCTTAATTCTCTCTGTGATATTATCTCTCTCTTTTCTGTTATCTTATAAGTATCTCTCTGATATCTTATCTCTCCCTGTTATCACAATTCTCTCTCTGTTATTTTATCACTCTCTACTTCTCTTCTTCTCGACCACAGCGGCTCCGAAAATAAATAAGTATGCAAAAACCTTCTCCATGAAGAAATACATATATGTGCCAACTTTCATTGTAATCGGTCAAACGGTGTCGGAGTCCATCGCCGTCAAATTATTTTTCTCTTCCATAAGGATTCATTAAATGAACTTTGTTTTGTCGGGAAATCTATAAGACTTAATTTATCATAGATCCTTTTGTTTAGAATATTCTAGGAAAAAAATCTTAAACCATATACATACATATACCCAACATAATAAAGTTAAGGTATTTTTGTACTACATATAATGAAATCCACTCACTCACATTTCATTGTAGCACATTTTATTAAAAGATGCTGCAATCCAGCTGAAACTTATTGTACAAATAACATAACTAACAACAACAAAACCAAGGCCAATTTAACCAATTTTAGTAATTTTTTGTTATTTTTTTGTTTTTGGTTCGTTTGCATGCGAATTTGCAACTCGATACAAATGGCAATTATTCCATATGTTGTTGTTCTTCTTGTTGTGTCGTCTGTTGGAAAATTTTGTATCTCATTCAGGTTTTTATTTCATCTCTTTCGTTTGTATTCTTTATGAAGAAGTGATTTTTTTCCGATTATAAGAAGCAGCAGCAATCTACTACTATGTACTCAACATACTATTCATATTCATTCGCATAGATACAATAATTTCCATAGTTTGGCAAGCAAAATAAGTATGAAAAATCGCAAATATATTTCATTATAATTGCCTGATTTCGATTTACTAAATTGCATTAGAGCGCAATGTGAAGCAAATTACATTCAAAAGTGAATTTAATGTATATAAAGAAGCTCGGCTTCATCATCATCATCGTCATTATCAACATATGCTGAAGGTCAAATTAAAGTGAAAAAAAATAGATGCTTTGTGTGGACAAAAAAACCGCCACATTATAAAATACTGCCCGAAACTCATTCATCAAATATAGACAAATGTTTTGCACTATTGCACAGAACATTAACTTTACATATCTTTCACCAGTGATGCCATCTACCTATCACAAAAACAGGACAGATTATTTTGTAATTTTTATCTTATACATTTATTTTTTTAAATTAGATGAGTTTTATTGCCTCATCTATCAGGTCATAATCCTCTTCATCTGCGGTACTTACAAAATTTGCAGTAGCCTTATTGTTGCCCTTTGGATCGAAGGAAATATCTGCCCGGAAAAAAGGCTAAAATGGCATCACTGCCTTTCACATCCTAGATAAACAAAAAAAGGAAAAAAAAAAGGTAAATTTTTCATTTTAAATTAAAACCAGAAAGATGTAAAAGAACGTGCAGAAATATTGTATTATAATGATTTGACTTACCTATAGGGTAGAATCGGTATTCATAGTAAGTAATTTCAAAACACCAATAGTAACATGTAGATGGCTCTTTTTATACTAATTTTAACACACCAATAGTCACATATAATGGTGCATTTCGTACTAATTTCAATCTACCAATAGTCACATATAGACGGCGCATGACTATTAGTATGAAATATATGTCACATATAGATATGGCATGGTCATGGTGAATTGAGCACACATATGATCCAGTAATCCTAGAATCTTGAAATTTACATTGTTGGTGAATATAGATCTGCCACTCATAGAGTCAAAATTTCAGTTGGATAAGACAAAAAAGAACATTAATTTTAATTTAGATCCATGTAATCAGGATCATAAAATTTACTTGATTGCTGAACATAGATCAGACAAATTTCAGTTCGATAAGAGAAAAAACAAAAGATTTTTCCAATAAGGTCATTAATATGAATTTGGATCTGTATGGGCAATTGTAGGATCATGAAACTTGCATGGTTGGTGAATATGAATGAGACAATTATAGTGTCCAAATTTCAGTTCGATAAAATTGAAATTAAAGTTTTTCGAATAAGAACATTAATTTGAATTTGGGTTTGTATGGGAGGTGCCCCTCCTAGTGGTCCTATTCGACTGATTCTGAAAAACAACGTATGCGCTAAAAAGAGAATTTCGTACATAAGTTCAGCTATCTAGTTCAAAAACTGATCGACTAGTTTGCATACATACAGGCGGACATGGCTAAATCAACTCGTCTCATCGAGCTGATCAGTATTATATAAATTGATTAGTTAAATCCCGGGATTGCACTATGTGCATTGGCTTATTTGCTTAATTAAATTGCCTTCAGACTGGTGGAATCCTAATATTCCAGCAATTTGCCTCCAGATGGCTGCACTATTTGCATTTGGTTCCTAGGATATTGCAAATTAGTGAATTTAGAGGAGACATTCATTATGGACTCACTATTTCACCTGCCCTGCCTCGCAATATAAAGCAATATTAGCATTGACTGCGCTGCCGACGAACCGGTTGCTTTCCACTGCTGCAAGACTACCGGTACTCAGGTGCAGATTAATGGAATAAAATAAAACAATAAAACAATACAAAACTAAATAAGGATGAAAAATTAATTGAATGAAATGCAACTACTAACTGTTAAATTCTAGTTAATCAAAAATAAGAATACAATTTCACTAAAAAGTGTATCGATCCCAAATAACTTTGTTTGAAGTTTATTTTTCATTTTCGCTTAAAATCATATGTATGAATTAAACAACTTTTAATCAAAAAAAAAATAATGAAAAATTTTTCCAAAAATAAAAAAATTAAAATTTAATTAAAAATCCGGAAATACACTATAAATACTCAATCATATTTTTTGGTGCATGTACATCCAATGTATAAAAAATCAATAAATTGTACTAAATTATCAATCGAAATAAAATTAAAAAATATAAAACCAAAAACATGAAAAAATCATAACCAATTACATATAAGAAATTATCTTTAAAATTTCAATGCTTCCACCGACTAGAAGTTGAAAATAAAATATGTTTAAGTTTTCTCACTTGAACAAAAAAAAAAAAAAAACAAAATTGTTGACACATATTCAGGTAAAAAGTTACGTCCGGTATTAATGTATGAGCATTCAATTGCGGCGAGGATACCGCTGCAGATTAGTGGAATAGAATAAAACAATACAAAAATAAGGATGAAAAATTAATGAAAAATAAAAATAACAATTTAATTAAAAATCCGGAAATACACTATAAATACTCAAATTATTATACTTTTTGGTGCATGTACATCCAATGTATAAAAAATCAATAAATTGTATTAAATTATCAATCGAAATAAAATTAAAAGAAAAATATAAAACCAAAAACATTAAAAAATCATAACCAATTACTTATAAGAAATTATCTTTAAAATTTCAATGCTTCCACCGGCTAGAAGATGAAAATAAAATATGTTAAAGTTTTCTCACTTGAACAAAAAAAAAAAAAAATTGTTGACCAATATTCAGGTAAAAAGTTACGTCCGGTATTAATGTATGAGCATTCAATTGCGGCGAGGATACCGCTGCAGATTAGTGGAATAGAATAAAACAATACAAAAATAAGGATGAAAAATTAATGAAAAATAAAAATAAAAATTTAATTAAAAATCCGGAAATACATTATAAATACTCAATATATGTTATTATATTGTATAAAATAAAATGAAAAAATGTGTATAAAACCAATAAAGAAAAATTAAAAATTCATAACCAAATATAAGAAATAATTTTTAAAATTTACAATGCTTCCAACGACTAGTAGATGAAAATAATAAATGTTAAATTCTTGATTATATACAAAAAAAAAAAAAAAAGAAATTGTAATCTGAAATTCCACAGTTTGAAAACACACATATACTTGTACCGTACTACTACTGACTAAAAGGTTAAAATTTATAGTAACGTATTCAGCAATCAAATTAAAACAAAATTTAAAACCATTCAAGAAAAATTAAACACTTGTAAACAAAAATATACAATGTCTTTGAAATTTCCACGCTTTCACCGGCTAGAAGATGAAAATAAAAATAAAATAATTACTCCAAATTCTCGGATGAAACTGGAAAGACCACCGATTTAAAGATAAAAAATTAAATAGTCTGTTTTGTGACTGATGAAATTGAATTCTTTCAGATGAAGAAAAATATATAATAAAATTATATTACACTAGCAAACCCGGCGAACTTTGTACAGCCTTCTCGCCCGATTTCTTGCTCATCTGCAGTGGATTGATTTGCAATATTCATTGTGAAAGATTAGAACTTCTGACCTGCAAAAGTGAACATCTGCGAAGATAACTTACCGTTTGAAAATCACAATCGCAATAGAATACTTGAGATACTTTAGAAAAATCAGATGAATCAAATATGAATATTGACATAATTATCTGATTTGACAAAGACGACTTAATTGATTTTAAAATAAGTCTCTCTAGGGTTTATATGCAAAATTTTATCCACCAATTTCTCGATAACAACTGACCCTACCCGATGTTTCAATAGTTATTCTTCTATTCGGGTCGGAGACGAATCAAAAAAATCATACAACATTAAAATTGGTTCAGCCATTTTCGGATTTTTATATATGATATATATATATAAGAAGATAGAAGAAGATATGTGAGTATGTAGAATATGACAAGGAAAAAAAACCTGTGGGAAACTTGAGATTATCTATGCAGTATATATGTATATGAGTATTTTATTAAAACATATATTTATATATTTATATATCTTTTATATATAAAATTCGAGTGTACGGAATTTTGTCAATCTTTTCTCTTAAATGGCTGAACTGATTTTGAAAAATTTTTTTTTGTTGTATTTATGGGGTCACCTAGTTGGGTATAAGCTACAGTTGAATCCGATAGGTGGCACTGTTATTGAGATACAAACAGTTTTTTTACTAAATTTTTAATATATTTATACCTAGCGCAGGGCAACGCTACTTAAAGTATGAATTAAGTTTAACTTCAACCACGCTGAGCATCCTAATGTTTCTTTTCTAGTATTTTATTGTAGAATGCCCAATAAACTAAATCACTTCCACTGTGTGCCTGTGCGTCATGTGACGGAACCATATGACTAGATGGTCGGTCGTCTTAACTTGAAAGCCAGGTATGTCGCTTGATTAAGATTTAAATCAATAAATATTCATTAATATTCGGCAACAAAAGTAGATCAAAACAAGAATGAGCTAAAGAATTAAAAATTTTTAGATTACATCCAATATTTTTTTTATACAAAAGAAAGATCTTTAGAATTTATGGGAAAAGTTTAAGAGTCTTAAATCGCACGATTTCGGCTGCCAGCTTCTTTTACAACTTGTGGGGCATGTGGCGGTATTCTGTGGAAAGAACAAATTGCCAGTGATTAGGCTACAAGTGATCTTGATAAGGAATCGTTTGCCAGCCACTTTTTTTTTAAAGATATGTGTGCCAATCCGCTGCCAACCTGAAATTTACAACAAATAGTGATGTAATGCAGATTCTCCGCAGTTCAAAGGCAATAATTTTGTTTGTTTATGTAGACCTTTAGTTGCAAATCTGCCTCCTCAGTAAATCTTATTGAATATTTCTGTTATATATGAAAGCAGAAGGCAGTACATTACATTTAAGGTAAGAATGTAATCTCTCCTTTTATAAAATGTTTCAATAATTAAATATATACATATGTAAGCAGTATGCCTATAATAATGACTTTCTGGACCCTCCACAATTGACTTCTTTGCATTATATACAAACATAAGTCTAAAGTTTCTCAATGCATTCACAAGCCACATGAATTGTATAATGTAATAATAAATAATAATAAATATATAATACAATAATAAATAAAAAAAAATATGTATATTCAAGCAAGAAAAAATATAAATGAATGTCTTGCAGTGTTGTTGTATTTGGTGGTTTTAACCAACAATCAACAAGTGGCGCTCCTTAAAATGTTTGCTAGCGTAAAGCAATCAATTGAAGACGACACCACGACAAAAACATGGATGGATGGATGGATGCATTAAACTGGTCTTGAGGCTGGGGAAAAAAAAGCTAAAAAAAAATTAAACGCTGTAAAATTGTAGACATCAATAAATTAAAGACCAAGTAATGAATTTAATATAAAAATCTAATAAAATAAAATATGCAAAAATCTCAAAACGAATGAGAAATAACATTTTACTAAATACTCACTCGTATAATACGAGTACGAGGAGTCAAGTATCAGGTATTCGCTTAGCTGTCTAATGCCAATAAAGGCAATCACGGTGGCTTCTTTACTTAGTTTGATGGCGTGCAATTAAGCTTACATAAGTTAAGATACAAAAAAGAGAGAAATATAAAAATTCGCATAAATTTTTGTTTTCGCATTCAAGAAAAAATAAAAGCTTGCAAGTAAAGAGGATTACTTACTATTACAATTGGTAAAGCGCATCCTGCTTTGCTTTATGCCGACAATTTAGTATTGTCTGCTGGTCATCAGCATCATCACAAGAAGAACTTGTGACATTTAACTAACAACAGACAAAGGTCAGCAACATTTAACAAGTGACGGATCTTAAAACTGTTTCTATTTATCTTGTTTTGTTTTTAAATAATGTAAAAGTGCCGCTGGCCTTTTTTTTTCTCTATTGCATGTAGCCGGACACGAATATCAATGAGCAAGCAAGAATGTTGTTGAGAATGCTCAAGAAGATACTTACAACAAAAGATGTTGTTGTTGTTGTTGCAACAACTAACAATGAGTGTAAACAATGCCGCACTAAGTCATTAGCATTTATTATGCATAAAAGTATTAAAGCTCAGCATAAATCACATAAAGCGCACACTCTGCTAACATTGTGTGATGCATAAATACTAAGTAGATAGATAGATATATAGTAGATATGTACTTATGTAGTAGATATTGTAGATAGATTTGCCAAGAGTTCATGTTAACTTACAGTGAATCTCTGAGAGACAAACACTGAATTACTATTGTAAATACAATACTATTGTACAAAGACTAAGCCCAAGTCATCAAAAATCTAAGATTCACAACTTATTACGAAAAATTAGAGAGAAAAAAAAAACAAAAATAATAAATAAAAAAAATTTTGAAAAAAATATGCAGTGCTACGCTGCAACTACATGCAATTAGTCACAGATACAGATACTCACACAGCCACAGACACAATCATACACCACCGGAATCAACGAATATGCGAAATGAAATTCTTAACTTAATATGGCACTTTGACAGGGTGGGATTAAGGTACTCGGTAGATTTTTTTACGATTATACAATAGAACCATGTAAAAAATAATCATGGTGTTGAAATCATAGTCCTGCGATTATTGGAAGAGCACAATTTACTCAAATTCAGATTTTTAAATAGGCGTGAAAAGTATTTCAGCTTCGGAATAATGAAGCTAATGTTTCGTCTTAAATTGTTTTTAAGTAGACTTACGGTCAAGTAATTCATTCTATAAGATACTGATTTCACTAGTACCTTCACAGCACTTTTACGATTTTGACTATTGGATAGAAAAATCTCTGTTTTTGGACTATAAGAAAGAAGGACACGAAAAGCGCTTCTCAGGGAGAATTTGATTCCCTTTTTGGAGACCTGATTCTACATGATATTCTATTAAAGCACAAACTGGGAGGAGGTTGCAAGGAAATGGGCTATGGGGAAGACCTTGCTCCAATGGTAACTAGGTTAAGTTTTAATCCACTATTATTGAACTATTGAAGTCTACTACGGGCATTCGGTGGGCACAACAAAATGGTCTTGGAGCTGCATATAAACTTTAATCGAAGAGAAACTGTGAGAAATGAATAAAGAAGGCAACAGGTGCGTTCTCTGCTTGTAAAAGGACTTTTGAAAGAAGATTGTGAGTGGATATGTATGTATATCAATCAAGGGTAAGGAAATCTAGGCAAGACATCACAAGTTGATAATACTGGACCACAGCATAGGATAATAGCTGTTAAGAAATACTAGCAGCACTTCACTGTGATTCAAAAAACAATTTTCCATTTCCTACGTATTACAATCTTTAAGCATCATTGAAAGCTATAAAAATATGATTAATTTTGGGGCGCTCAATTAACAACTTAGCGCCTGTTTTACAAACATCTTCTAGTGATACTAAGCAAACAACACCAACACCATCAGTGATCAGCGATCAGCCCAGTATATTGTAGTAACATCATCAACACCAACAATTTTTATCTGGCAACAACAATTCTTCATATTGCGCATCGTGGTCGTCGTTGGCGCTGTGCCATTCCCATCATTTGCAAATATTTTAACTTATTTCTTTCATCTTTTAGTTGCGTCTCCTCCCCTTGGTTAGTCCACCCTCTCCCGACCCACTCAATAAGATAAAAAAAACTTCTTCTTATTCGTCGTCGTTCGCTCATTCATTACAAAAATTTGAAAAAACTTTTAAGATTCAAACATTTTCTCACGTTTTCCGCAGCAGCAGCAACAGCAACAAATTTTTGGTTTTATGTTTTGCCTTTTCTATGACAGAAATAAGCAGCGGCGGCGTCAGCATTAACAGATGCATCAGATACAATAACAATTGATGATGTTGTTGTTGTTTTTGAATGCGGTTTTTATGCAAATTTTGACTTATTTTTTCTATATTTTTTGATTTGTTTTTTTTTTTTTTTAAATATTTTTATTATTTGTTTCTATTTTTTTGTTGTTGTTGTAGTTTCTTTATTACTTAAGTTTAGTAAGTTTATGCATAATAATAAAATTTTTAGTTGTAAATTATTGTGGCAGGTTTTTTCTGACTGCTGAGCGATTTCAATTTTATGGCAAATTTATTTATTTAATTTTGTTTTATTTTTAGAAATTTTTTTCTAATATTTCATTCTTTTGATATTTTTAATATTTATTTATTAGGTAGGATAATATATACCAAACCCAAGACCTAGATCCCATAGAGTTGTACACAGCTAGCAACGGCTCAGGGCGGGGTTGTTAACCACTCTTTTGAGACAGTGCTGGTTAACATCACCATTAATATTTAAAATCCCAAATCTAGTCACGCATAAACCAACTAAACAAATCTAATACATAGGAACCATAGGTGTCCACCCACGGGAGATTTTACTGTACACCTATTTCTCTAACCTACTCAACCACCTACCTAACAGACCCATGCGACCACCGATGTTACTGGCTCCGGGTGCTCCCTCCCTGCCATGAATCACCACTTAAGCTGATTCCCAAAAAACTACTCTTATATTCCTTCTTGGGGCCATCCACCATACTCTCTCCAGTTCCCCAATACACTGCTATTTACACATGTCTTCTTCTAATGAACTGCTTCTAATCAGACCACAAAATTGACTTTCAAAACGAATAAAACGACCCGCTGTTGCCCCGCCATCTTTGGTTCGAAAGCACTTTCTATTGGAAATGCAACAACAGTTCCACCGGACAAACAGACAGATGTTTACTGAGTAGATCGCAGTGATCTCTTTCTAGCACGGTCACTTGATTTTAATTATTCCAAAGACTGGCAATGAATCATTATTTGAATGACAAAGTAAGGATTACTTAAGCGAAAATACAATTTTGTTTCTTCAAGACATCCAAAACATTAGATACAGAGTATTACACTTCATTGGAATACTTCTAAGAATCTGGGATTGAAATAAATATAATCGATCTACATCCTCATTCATATTCATCACATCTGAGTCAAAATGACAGATCTCTTTACTAATAAGAACAGAAAATGCAACTATGGGAAATATTTTGTTAAATTGTTAAATTTCAAGATTCCCATTAAGTTTTTAGTATGCTAGTAAGAACAAAGATTAAATTGATAGCAGAGATGTGCAGCGAAGGCTTGTTCTTACGAAGTTTTTACAAGCAAACAAGCATATTGGGGAACCAAGCCTGCTTGAGCTTGTGTATTGTTTTGCTTGGCTTGTTTAGGCTTGCAATCGCTGCACATCTCTGTTATCAATTTAAACATCATTATGTTGTTCACTGCACATCTCTGATTGATAGTAAACAAAATGACGGCACAGCACAACATATAACCTAATAAACAGAGATTTCTAGACTCCCACTAAGCTTTTTGTTTCCTAATTAGAACAAAGATTAGATCACTAGATAAAATATGAAAAATAATAAAGAAATTCAAATCAATGAGTTTTTTCTCCTGAGAGGTTTAATAGTAGAAACGAATCCTTAAATTATAATAAACCTCAAACAAATAATTGCTTAAGCCAATTTATGTAGATTTATTTTATCTTTAAACTTTCTTAACATTGTTTTTATTTGAGATTATTAATCTTTCAATTAAGCAATATTTTTCTTAATTTTTATATTTTTCCCTCATTTAATTTCCATTTTTTATATTCTTTTTCAAAAATACCCGTTTATTTAATTCTTGACACATTATTTAACTTCTGTGCTACAGTTAAGCGATCCATACATAAAGAAACAAGTTCGTTTGTTGCATTCACTAAACTCAACTCATCAAGGATGACTACTTTTGCTTAGACAAACGACGCACACACACTCACAAAAATATAATGCTATTAAAATTTTGTTCAAATCATGAGCTAAAGCAACAGAGAGGATATGAGGAGTTTGTGTAATATCATTTGGTCAGCAGCTTCTTTATAGTACGAGTATTGAAAAAGTCTCTTAGCTAATCAAAGTATGTATCTAAAATCTATTGAAGCACACACAGAGTATAATTTAAGTGGCCACCACTCACACAAATACTTATGATGATGACCATAGTGAAAATGTAGCTTATGATGACGATGATGATGCTTGTGATTAGGTTTCCCTATGCGTTTCATCAGGAAAGTCAAGTCAAATTTAATATTTCGCAATTCAAAGACTGGTGAACGCGGGTTTGCAATCAAAAATTGCGCGAGCTCATCATAAACGCTAAATTACAATTACAGCAGCTGACAATATTATTGTACAATACAATATCTAACAATAGTCAACACGTGCAACAAAATAACATAAAGAAAATTATAAAAATTATACTAAAAAAAATTGTTGGCTTTTGTTTGGGAGATCAAAAAAAAAAAAATATGCGAAAAGCAATAAAATACCAAATGTTGTAACCCCCACACATGCGAAATTGGAAAAAGAATCTAATAATTTCTTGTTGTATGTCGGTGCCTGTCTATACTACATATATGCATGATTGGGACTGGCAAAGAATCTGTATAGCGCAGCCCTGCAGACACAAGTCTGAAAAACATGCAGCATAAAATTTTATCAATAGAAAATCTACACAAACAATCAACTAGAAAAAGAAGTTAAAGAAGAAAATGCTAAAGTCAAATAGTACGAGTAAGAAGAAAAACTCTTAGTGAAACAAGTTTTTTGTACGTTGTAAGTTTCTTTTACTCTTTTGAACAATTACTCAATGTGCAGTTTTTGTTGTTATTGCATGTGGTTACTTTATGGTTTTTAAGTAAGTATTATAAGTATTTATTTTTTTCTTAACGCTTAAAATCGTCTTTACTTAACTTTTCTTTGCACATTTGCTAATTCTATAAGTTGTTGTCGCGTTGTTGATGTTGGTGTACTCTTGTTGCTCATACGCGACTTTGTCCGGTTGCCATGTCTGGCAGTCACTTTTTCTTGCAGCCACAGAAACAACAGCAGCAGTAGTAGTAGAGGTGACAGCACATTGGCATTTAGTGTACATGGGGATTATAACTTTGTTATGATGTTTGTAATGCATTGAAGGAAATATTGGAAAGCAGAAATGAAATATCTAAGTTATTGTTTTAAGAAAGTAAAATTGTATCATTATGAAAATGACTATGACTACATACATGCATTAGTATTCGTCGATTGCAGGAATAGGTAAATCACAAAGAAAACATTCTCAATTTTTTAAGAAAGAACCTTGCCAGATTCTCCAGGGAATAAAAAAATATTAAATAACAAATAGACTTATTTAATAATATATTCAATAGATAAAGCATCGGTTTTTTAATTGGGCTCAAATGATCCCTGGGGGTTTGAGTTATCATTATCTTCTTCTACATTTAGACACTAAGTTTACATCTCACAACTTTTAAACATGATTTAGTATATGTACCACCTTGGGATCCCGGGATTGACATCCCTAATGTCTAAATCAATGACAGACATACCAATGAAATGCAACCAAGCAATAACAATGGAATACTCTATTAATTGACATAGTTGAACCAGTATATAAGTGTTAAAAATAACATTAAATGCCTAAGTGCTTAAGTGCTTACAAGCAAACAAGGAAATTGGGGAACCAAGCCTGCTTGAGCTTGTGTAATGTTTTCAATGCGTTCATGCTTCGCTTGCTTAGGCTTGTTTTTCTCCCAATCCTTCATAAACATCAGTATTCACTGAACATCTCTGATGTGGTTTAGTCACTAAAAAACATCCCACATTAAGGATATTTATCCACCCTGGAACCGCTTTCGCATTACTTCAGGATGGTATTCTCTTCTGTATTTATGTATCAACTGCTTTTCTGCTTCCAGACCTATTTATGCATAGTTGTGGCAACTTGTCATCATGTCCTCTACTACATTTGCTGCGTTGATGGGTCCCACACTGTTTCCTAGCGGATTTTAGGCATTGCCCTGAAGCATTCATAATAAAATATAGATTGGAGTATTTGAATCAATATATGTGTATCATATTTTGTCCATTTAAACCAATGGTGGAGTAATAATAGAAGAAACATTTTTTAGAAAGCCTTTCGTATATGTGTCCACCCTGGAACTGCTTTCGCATTACTTCAAGGTGGTATCCTCTTCTGACTTCAATTGTCAACTGTAACACCTGCGTCCAGGTCCCGCTTCTTGGATCTTAAAATCTTTTCAATGTAGTGAGCTACTTGTGCACAATTATTCTTAGTCACCAGCATCTTGCCGCCAATTTTTGCTGCATTGACGGGGCCCACACTGCTTTCTAGCTCCTCACGCTCTTGTTGCCATCTGTTACATTTGAAGAAAGTGTGATTTGTATCATCCACTTCTGCGTCCCCATAACTACGAAACAATGTGCATTTACTGCTTTTCCTGTTCTATGCAGTGTATTTTCGGAAGTAGCCTTGTCCCGATAGCAATTGTGTGATATAGAAATTTACGTCACCCCACTGTCTACTTAGCCATTCACTTCTGGAATTAGTTTAGCTGTCCATCTGCCTTTAGATTCTGCCGCTCATCGCTGCTGTATCGAATGCACTCTGACCGCTTGTCTTGTTGCGTTTGTCAGGTTTTGTTTCTCTCAGCATAGATTTATGTAAACTTATTATTATACAATTGAATCGATTGGGTTCTTATACTAAATTCAGAACCATTAGGCCATTCAGGCTAGGAATACCTTAGTTTTAACACAATACAACATAAACAAAAATTTGATCAATCAGATTATTTGATAAAAGATTTATTTAATCTTAAAGTTATTCAAAGGATGACTTATTAATTTCTTCTATTAAAGATTCCCATTTTTATCAATTCCTATGCAACTCTATATCTAAAATTGAAACGATCTGTTGAATAAAATACTATGTAACTTATATCTCTCAGATAACCAATTCAATTTTTTGTTACGTTATTTGTAAGTTGCAACATTTTCATAATATTATTTCTTTCATGAGAAAGGTGCAAAATATTCGACGATTTCCAAATTAATAATCTTTCTCATTTCTGTTGATATTTTTCTTACCTTCTCCTTGGTTTTTTTTTTTAAATTTTATTTTATTTGTGCTTATACTATCATTCGTTGTGTACATTGATGATGTTGGTGGTATGTTGGTAGCTTCTTCAGTAAGTTGGTCGATTTGTCTGTCTGTCTGATGGTGTGCCATATACGAGTATAAATGCCATACCAATGGATTGTCGTCTTCATCTTCATCATCATCATCAGCACCATCACAATCTTCATTATTGTTTAAGTCGAAGTTGTCTTGTCGCATCTTCAGGTTAATTGAAATTTGGGTGAATGCATTTTTTTTTAATGTATTGTATTTGATTTTGTCTAGGCAGGCAGGCAGGCAGCCAGGCAACTTGTACTTTCCAGCATGTACTTTTTTTTGAATTTTTCTTTTTGCCAAATCTTCTTTTTTAAAATTATTATATAAGTCTAAAACATGGCTGCCGTCATAGCTTCAGGTGGTTGTGGTGGATAAGAGATTCAGGTTGATGCTGCGTTTGTTTTCATGATTAAATAATATTTCGTGTAAGAGAAGTTTTTTTTTGTAAAAATTTATATCCTTCAATACTTGTATAATCATCATGAACATTATTAAACTTATATCTACTAGCTATTGATAAGCTATTAAAACTTACATATATGTACTATATGTATGCAGTCGCAGTTATGGACAACAAGATATACTGAAATTTACAATGAAATCGTGTCTGCCGCCATCGATTTGTAATTAGAAGCATTCATCAATGTCAGTTTCAGACTTAAAGATACTTACATACTTATGTAGTACGTTCATACATATGCATGCTACAAATGGTTTGCTGTAACAACAACTACCAACTTGCAACCATATTCATTTAATTATTTAGAATCGAAAATATTTGAAACGTCAAAGGTGCTTGAAGGAGAAGCTACAAAAAAGTGAATGCTTCTTATAGTACGAGTTATGTAACATAAATGATTTGAAGTGTTTTTTTTTTCTATTACATCTCTTTACCATCTTCCTCTATAGATCTAGATCTTTATAATATACGACAGTGTGAGTGTGTGTGTGTCATTGGAATTTATCTAAATTAAATTTAATTTGTAAAAACATTAGGCAATTGCTTTGCAGTAAATATCAATGACTGGCATATTGAGCGCGTATCAAATAAACAAGTTCGTGTCTTAAGTCTTTCGTTTGGTTTCGTTTGTACAAAAATATAGGCAAGTCTGTATGTCATCAGACAGACAGACAGACAGACATATATCAGTCTTTAGTAGGTGGTAATGCATATTTTTGTTAATATCATTTAATGTTGTAATATTCAAAAAAAAGTAAATATGCGTGAAAAACTTAAAAATATGATTACTATAAGTAGTAAGTTCGTGTCTCACATCTTTTGTTCATTTTCATTTTTTGCTTAGGTAATTTAGGAAGTTTTAGGCAAATACTTAGGTACGAATATACATATAAGCCTATTAAAACAATTCGGTGTGAAATTTTATTATAAATACCAGAAAATTAGGAAACTAAATAATAAAATTTAAGAATGAAAAAGCATATTTTGAGTCTTCAAGTTTTTTGTTTTAAAAAAGGTTTAGGGAACTTGTAATGAAAAAAATCATTGAACACACAACTTATGAAGGTTTGCTTATGCTAAGCATCCGGTTTAAGAAACATCTTCAGAAAATATTGTAGTTGATGTGAAATACAATAAAAGAAGTGTAGAAATACAAACAATACAAAAATGAATGATACATTAAAATATGTAAGTAGTATAAGGAAGGGATTGGTACAATAGTTTGCTTAAAATTAACGATCAATTTCATATGTTAAAGTAATGATTTCCTTAGAATTTCAATGTTCAAAAGAATAATGAGAAGATTGAGATATTTCTATAATTGTTGTTTAGTGGCTAATCTAAAATGGAAATGATGCAAAATAGATAGCACAATAAAAATATAGTAATACAGGGCCACTTTTCATCACCGCAAAATACTTATGATGTGTGGTTTTATAAGCTTTTGTTATTATTAGTTAATCATTTTCTTATAAAAAAGAAGCTGAGTATTTTTGAATGTTCTTGCTCAAAGATAAGTATAATGAATATGTTGATTGAAATATACTTGAAAAAAAAACACTCATAGAACAATTGATCAATAAAAATAAATTCTATTTTATTTCAAAATGACAGTTGATCTGTTAGAATTGATGTGAATATATCATAGACTGAAGATACTCATAAATTTAAATTTTATAATAAAAATGAGTTAATTTTTATTATTATGATGATTTATTGTTCGTTAACATACTAGTACATACAATAATGATTATAAAATGTCATCTGTCTGTTGTAAGCTGCTTGTATTTATGTAAAATATAGTATTGTACATTTAGAGAGAAACATAAATTAAGACATTAACTTCTTACGATACCTTAAGGCGTTAATTATCCCATAATAATATCGAAACCGTTCAAATAATTAAAATTAAATGGTTAAAATGTTCTGTGGTCCAAACACACAAAGAGTTGGATGATGCATAGATGAAGTATTTATACACTATTAAATGCAATTAACTGTCTAATATAATAGGAATTATCTGTATATAATGGTCAGCCCTCGTCTCTTGGCCTTTTAGTAGTTTTTTAAAGAATTTATAATAAACTTTGAATATAATGTTATAAACTACTACTCCGTGTTTGCTGCTGAAGCTGTAGCGATAAAAAAAGCTTTTCAATACGCCCAAGAAAACAGATAATCAAATTAAACTCTTTTGGGTACCCGGACATTCGGGGATTGAGGGAAATGAATCTGCAGACGCTGCAGCAAAGGGAGCAGGATTTTCTCCTTGTTTGATGGTTATACCAGGCGTGTAGCGCGCGACATCAGGATTCACATTAAAAAAAATATTTCGTGACATGGAACTAAACCAATGGCATGCATATGATCATTGGTACAAGACGTTTAACTTTAATAAAACTCCAATCAATTTCCCTGCTTCTTGTCATCGTCGGATATGTTCTACTTTCATCCGATTGAGAACTGGTCACATCAAAGTCTCTCATCAACATCTTCTAGAAGGAACAGGCTGTCCACCCTGCCCATTATGCGGGGTACATCTCTCGGTCAAACACCTTTTGGATGATTTCAAAAATATTGACAACACCAGATCCCAGCTATTTGGGCATAATCTACCTCCACCTTCCTCAAAATTCCATCCCTGGATAACATTCATAAAAAATAAATACTGCAACCTATCCAATCTAATTTAACCAGCTTTTTTTATAAAAGACGAATCGAAGGCCTTGTAGCTAGCACTCTATAAGTTATTCTAGGTTATATATTATAAGTAATTATGTATATAACCTAAGTTTGAAATAAATACATAAATTTTATAAAATTATTGGATGTAAAAGTAAGTTTTAAATGATATCCAACAGTTGGCATTATTAGTATTTAATTGCATTAACAACGTTCCAATAGTCATCTCTAGAAAACAGTCTTCAATGAAACCAATGGAGCAAACATATAAATCCATTCTAACACGAGTGTCCATGGTTGATGGAATCAGAAGGCTTTTATATTGTAAATTTGCTGTTGAACTCAGGTGAAACCATCACTTATCTCTCCTGAACTCTCTGGCTTTACTACCAACCAACAAGAATAAAAAGAATGGCTTATGCCACTGGAAAACGTGGCTCCTTTATAGTGGTGAAACCTTTAAGACCAAAGAAGGAGACCCAAACCTTTTTCCATACATCCTCTTAATTTCAGTCATCACAATGGGTCGTACAGCTTCTGGAAGAACTCTTGTATATCTCTTCCTACCATAGAAACATAAAACTTAGGAGGCTTGCCACGAAATTATTTCTAAATAAAACTTCAATTTCATAATCAAATCATGATTTCATAATTAATTGTACATCATCTATATGACAACAAATTATAAAAAGAAATGATAATAAAAAATCTCTTTATTTTTAACCAATAAACCTATTTTTATTATAATATTTGCAAATTTACTTTGACAACGAAACAAGCGAGCATCTTTAGACTGAATTGTGCATGTTCCCACGCAAGGTCTCAGTTTTTAACATAACAAAAAAATACAACAAACAACAACAGTATTATAGTACAATATGCCAGCCATGCCATGCCAAAGTCAAACCATCATCATCCATCCGGATGCAATTGTAGACGCCAATTTATTACCTTTAAATGTAAATGCAAGTAAATGTAAAGAAAGAAAAAGAGAAAAAGCCCAAAAACCTATTAAGCTCGCGTGAGATGAGTCTCTAAATTGGCTTTTCCTCCTTATGTTGTTGTGCCTTTTGCCTTTATAGTACCTTGTTACCAACATCATCATCATCATCATCACCATCACCATCATTAAATGGAAAATATGTTTTTAGCAAAAGCAATTGAACATTTATTATTATTTTTTCTCTTAACAAATACTTGTATAAAGGCGAACAAAATAAATAGACAAATAAAAGAAAGCAATAAAAGAAATGAAAGAAAGAAAGATTACACAATCAGCTAACCAATAGTTTCGGTGGTTCATAACCCAAGAAATTAGAAATTCAAAAAACAAGAAAGCTAAAGAAACACAAAAGCAAGATAACAAATAAAAGTAGGCAGACAGACCATCAAGGAGTAGTAACTACTAGTAAGAGTCATTTAAGCAATAATACTAAAGTCATATGCCATATGCCATAGAGTGACTTCCCATTAATATACAAAAAAAAAACTGGTGAGTAAGCAAGGGTATTTGCTATAAAAAAATATTTCCCATACCCACAGTCAGTCTTCTACAATATTAGTTTTTGTGGCACGCGAAAAGGATTGCCATGGCACACACACACAGATTGGTTGGGTTGAAAGTCAATGGGCTTAGTTAAAGGGGCATGCTTCATCGATCTTGTAACTTTTCTACATGGCACATTTGCAGTTTCTTCGACTTTTTCATAGTCATCAAGTTGTACAGGTACTATCACTTTAGGTTGCTGTTTGTGGTGCAATAGAACAGTGCATTGGAGACCTCTCTTAGTATATGATATGGAAATGAACAGCAAAACAAGAAGAATCAATTTTAATATGCATGCTGTGGTTAGTACCCTGAGAGTAATGCCAGCAGTAACCTAGGCTATCGGTAAGGTCTCCTATGAAAGAGAGGTTGAGGGCAAATACTGAAGTGAAGAGCAGTTCAAACCAGGTATCACAATGTTGAACTTATAGGTGGTGTAGCATTCCGAATAAGTCAACCTATTCTAGCTACATTTGCCCTCTTATTCGCACTGAGTCATGTTATATTGATATATGTAGTTAGTTCGATTACTGGAACAGATAGCTCCCATAAGAAATACACTTCAAAATCACGTTTTTCGATCTATTTTTTTTCAATTGAAATCAAATCAACTGAAAATGATGATCACCACCAAACAGGCTAAAATTTGGAGTGTGAAAGGTATCTCAGCTTCGGTGAATTGCAGTTAAATGATTCTGGCTTGTCTAGTGTCATCACTTTGGTCGGCATGATCATCCTCAGCATCATCCTCATCATCATCAGCATCAGAGTCAGCATTAGCGACAACGTTTATGTTGGCACATGAATTATTGTCTTCTTCGGTAAAATTTTTTCGATTTTATGACTAAAAATTGTTGGATCAAATGTAACCATTTCATGCTTCTAAGTATGAGCATCTTTAAGTTTGGTTTGCTTTGCTTTACTTGGGTTTATTTCATTTTTAACTTTAACGAAGTTGACATTTTTTTCGGTTGCCTTCTTTTTTTTTTGGCAACATCATTGACTTGCATTTTTCCGGCAGACAACCTCAACTTTGAAATGCCAAACAAATGGTTTTTGGCTGCTGGTTGTCGTCTTTTGCCTTTTTGCTGCCTCAAGCAATGTAAAATTGTTTTTATAAGTATCTTTGGATGATTTTAAACGAATTACCAACGTGCAAGGGTCGTTCATGGCATGTTGTCAAGGAAGGGTTTTGGTTTTATGGCTGATTTAAATTTACTTTGAACTTTGAATGCAATTTTTGATGGATTTTTTGACACTCGATTTGTCAAAGAAAATTAAATTAAATAAATGAAAAACGAAACGAAACGGAACCGAATGGAAAAGATCAAATTGATTTAAAGTTTGTGTGACATAATTTGCCAAAAAGGCGCTAACAAAAACAATTTAGATTCAAGTTTTTGACATACGCATACATTTTTATATACTCAATTCAACACATACATATGTGAATGTTGAATGTTCAATGCGGGCGTCTTAAATTCCCACACTGTATCTGTGTACTACTATCTAAATTTTGTTGCAACAAACAACAAATGCCTGACATTCCCAAGCAGCAGCAGCAGCAGCAACAACATGTTATGTTACCTGCCTCTTTGTTGCACCAGTCAGACAGTCAGCAAGGCAGTCAACCAGCCAACACAGTCACCCAAAACATACTTACCTACATGCGATGCGACTGAGTGCCACACTCAAATCGAAAAACACCAAAATTAATGAATTTTTCTTTTGGTAAAGTGATGGTAGCCAGACACAGGTGAAGTTAGTGGGGGGTTCTCTCTATGCATGACATAATGCAGTGAAGATGCAACAACAAATATACAACACACACACACACACACACATGATCATCATGTAATTATTTTCTTTATGCATGTAGCTTGTGGCAATATGGGTGAGAGTTGAACGTTGTAAGTTACCCAAACGATGGGTAAAGTTTATTGTGGGCGCCAAAAAAGAAAAACAAAAAAAGATACACAATCGTCGACAGCATCGACATCATCATTGTCAAAGCTTAGGCAAAAATACATAGACTCCCTTTGGTAACCCCCATTTTCTTTCTCTTACTATACCAGTGGTCCACTCTTTCACTTCTGTAGAAGACATAACAGGGGATTGATATCAAAAGGGGTTCCCCATTCTTGGTCTTCGAAATTTGAAACAAGTGAGGATCCACAGCCACAGTTTAAGAACCACTGCTTTATACTATTTGTCAGCACCTTCGGTTGTGTCGCTTTACACATTAGTTGTGCTCAACAACAACAACATGAAAAAGAAAAAACCACAAATCTTTGTGCCACTGATTGAGGAGACTCCTCTTCCAACAAACGACACACAATACAAATGATGTAAGCGGCTCATCGTCGTCATCGCCTGCCATTGGCTTTACCCACGTTACATGATGATAATAATAATAATAATAATAATGATCATCATCATGATCATGAAGATAATGATGATAATGATGCATTGCCACCCGCATGGGCAACAGCAGCCAGTAAAACTTACTTGTATCTACACCCTCACTCAGCGGCACGAACGCTTGCGGTGTTCTTTTGCTTCCATTGTTGTTTTTTTTTTCTGCTGGTGTTATTGTAAATGTTGTTGGTTGATGTTGGTGTTGCTATTTGGTGTTATATACATATCGCTTACAACAATTGCTTTGTTGTAATATGAATTATTGGCTCATGGCTGATTCGTTGTCGATAATTAAACTCGATTAAGGGGCAACAAACAAAACAACAAAAAATTGTTAGCGCATTAAATTTCAATTTACATAAGTGAGAGTTTTGTTTTCCCCTTACCATAAAGGCTTTTGTATCCTGTAAGCGTGGGAGCTAAGGAAAATAAGTTTGTTGTTGAATGAGATACATTGCGTATGCGTAATATCCGCATATTTTATCCAATAAAAAACAAATGAAACTTGAAACACTTAATGAATAAAGAAGAAAACTTCCTAAATGAATCATGATCAATTGACATAATTGCAGCCTAGAAAACCTTTGAAAGTTGAGTTGTATTGAGGGTTGCAACAAGATGCCGAGACTAGTCGAGTCGAGTCGAGTCAAGTATAGACGAAGTCGAGTAAATTCGAGTTGAGTTGAGTCAATTTGAAATGGAATCAAAGAAGTTGTTGAAGAAGTTAAATAAATACAAGTGAAGGCAGGCAGCATTTACTTTACAGAAAAGATGCGATGCTTTGTGATACTTGTAGCAGCTTCAGCTTCTGCTGCCTTGAATCTTGTTGAACGAATGAACTAAGAAACGAACAACTTAACTTAACGAATAAGTAAGAAAAAAAAATTAATGAACGAACGAACAAACTTCGTAATATGCTGCTGCTGCTGCTTCTTCATATAACTACTACTATGGACAATGACGATTTCTACGAGGGTCATTTAATAGTTTAAGAGACAAATGAAGTAGACAGTATCTTTACCTCCCCTGTGTTGTTAACCGCTTTTCCACGTGAGGCCTTCTTGAGAGACCCAAATATGGACTGAAGGGAGATAGCAAATTTTTATTCTATTTTTCAATGAATTCTTGGGTCAGTTTTGGTGGTGACTTTTATTTATAAATAAGAAATCTAATCACCTTCAGAATTCCGAAAGACATCGAAAATGATATTTCCCGTACAACTTTTTTGGATCTTTTCTACTTACCTATTCAAATTCCTTGGTTCTAACAAGGCAGCGAAATCCTTTAACGTCGATAAACTACATTAGTATGGAACTTCAAGTGGACACGCCTTCATTAATTGCAATAATGAGGTTCCAAACAAACTTGTCAGCACTGATTGACTAAGAACTTTAGTAGTTCGGGGCGTTATAACAGTCGAATCAGAATGCTACATTGCACTAAAGGCAAAACAAACAATTTCATGAATGCTTTGATTCCCTCTTCTCAAGATTTGGAGGCCTCTAAATTTGGTTTGTCCTTAAAGATTGGACTATAGTGGATTTCTTGACAATTGGAGGCCATTTTTGTCCCAAAGTCTTCCTATAACCTGTTTCTTTTCTACATTGATTTGTTTTTTTAATTATTGTATGACCCTCGTACGATTGCCGATGATTTCTATGTGTACAAGATTTTTGTTGCCTTTTGTTGCTTCTTAACTTAATGTTGCTGAAGTCTGTACTAAGCTGCACTGCGCTGCTCAGCTCTGCTTTGTTGAGCTGAGCTGAGCTGAGCTCGACGTCTTCTCAGTCAGTTTGTGTTAAGATGGGCCCAAAGTGGTTTTCCTTTCGTTTTTAAAAGATCATTTCGCTTCGAATAGGTAAACGATAAAGTCGTACATTGCGCATTGTTGCGCTCGTTTCGTGTGCGGTTTCAAAACGAAAAAAAAAAACATAAAACAAAAAAACAGACATAATCAAAATAGTAGTATCTAAACAGAGTATCTTCTCCCTATAAATCTAACAATAATAACAAGTTGAAGACAACTTTGACGCTTAAAACGTTTCGTTGAACATTCTAAATGTTTTTCTTCTCTTCAATAATAAACGGTCTATCTTGCAACACAATAATAACATCATCAGCAACCACCACCACCGCCACCACACAATCATTTTGCACGCATTTACATAAAATCTTTTTTTGGAATATTTTGTTTGTTTGATTGTTGTGTCTTTCTACATGAGTGCGTTCGTTCAACATTTAAACGAGGAAATAACTATTTCGAGTATTTAAAACCGATTCAACCCAACAAACACAACGTTTACTATCCATTTTTATCTTCACTTTCGATGACAATCATTTCATATGCTACATAAACAACAAAGTTTCGAAAATAATTAAGTGCATCGAATAAAGAAGAAAAGAATTTATTGCAACATTAAAATAAAAAATTTTGAAAAATAAATAAAAGAAAAATAATCTTAGTGATTTTCTTGTTGTAATCCACAAAAAATCTAATCAAATCATCAAGTAAATGATAGTTGATATGTTAAAACTTTCTTCTGAAGTGTGAATTTGTGTTCTAAAATTAATACAATAAATCAGTAAAAAATCATTTGGATTACAATAATTTTATTGGGATTATTCACTGGACACAACTTGGATATATTTATTTATTTTTTGTAATTCTGTAATTCTTGGATTATTTAGCTGCGCCATGTTTAGAATTAATTTCAAATTATGCGCTTTCATATGCGGTGAGTTGATATTAATTAAATCCTGAAAATCCTTTCAAAAAGTTATCTGTTTTGTTTAATATAATATTTATATACATTTATATCCTTTTAAATTGGTATAATATTAATTTTTTATGGAAGCCTTAAAACATATAGCCTTCTGATAATAAGAACTGTAATTTTTTCCCAAGCCCTTCTAAGGTTTAACTAAAAAACAATAACAGAGACAATGATGAAATGGGAGGACACATATTTTGCTACTCACGAGCAAAACAGCAAGGGGTAAAGTCGAGATAAGTTTCGAAATGCTTTCTGAAGCCTGATAAAAGAATCTTTTATTATATACATAGGGAGGATCTATGGATCCTTACAAGATATCACAAAGCCCTTGTGGCTTGAGGTGTAATTAAATGAAATTAGCTCTCTCAGACACTGAAAAACTGCTGATTTTTTAACTATATGTTGAAGAAGGGAATTGCCGTGAAAAGAATAATAGGTTAGGCTTAATTTCATTGTACAATTACTATACTCGTATGTTCCTTTATTGTATGGAATCCAAGTTGGATCCAACGCCTGTTATATGGTCCCTCTTTATATGGTATTTTGTTTAAAAAAGCTACGTAGGAAGCAGGACTGTAATCAAGCTCAGTTAAAGTTATATAAAGTTTATATTTACAGCTTACAGTTGCGTTTGCGTCCTTTAGGAGAGGAAATAATTGAAGTCAGGTCACTTGCAAATCATATCAGTGGCAATTCAGTTCGATTATCATGAAAATTATATTAAACATTTCTTGACTAAAATATTCAGTATTAAGAAAGTTGATACAAAACAGTGTCTTCCTCAAAACATCATGCATTGGTTGTGTTATGTGCTTGTGACATACACTACCTTTCTTACTGGTTTGCTTGCCACCGAAAGTGTCAATTTTAAGCTTATTCAATTTGCTTATGAATTACAACAACATCAACAACAACGACATCAAAGATGATGATGAGATAAAACAAACAATACTAGAAAAATACATACATATGACTTACCTTTGCTTGCACATTACTTTTTAATGCTGACAATCATTTTGCACTCTTAGTATTCTAATGCACTCTCCAACTCTCTCCCCACTTCAGAAGTGAATAGAAACTAAGATTGTTGCAATGGAAGCAGACAATTGTAAAATTCTCCCACTCACTTTAGTGCAATACTATTGTTCTTACATACGATTAATCAACGCAAGTGACGGCCACCACACTATGAAAATGGAACAAAAGTGTTGACTGATGTCTGTCTCTTTGTCCTCTTAGGGCAAATTGATGCTTAATAAAATCAGCAAGAGAGTATTGAAATGAGAGCATAAGCTTGATAGAATGTACACATGCATGTTACTCCAACTACCTTAAGAACTTTTACTACTAGTAGTAAAAGAAAATTATATGGATATGTTATGATGAAAGCAAAGAGTTATTATGAGACAGAGAGAGATTAATGTGTGAATATGATTTTATTTGTATTTGGTATAGTTGAAAGACAGATATGCATGCGAATGTATGCAATACATATAACATTTGTATATATTTGGGTAAAAGAGCGACAGAGAAACCAGCCTGCAATATGCTTGTTGGCAATACTCTCCTTTTCGATAGAAATACGCTATCCCCTTTTCTTTATACCTGGTGGCTAGTCGTAGATTAAGCAGAGGCGAATCGTTTCCATAGTAAGTCAGTAAGTAAGTTTTTTCATTACTGTTGGTTATTGAATTCACTAGTCGTAGGAAATGCAGACAGTGGCAAAAACTGATGACACGACTTGAGAACGGTTATACAAGTGGTGGCAATTGACTCCTTCCAATGACATCACCATGTTAAGCATTTTTATAAAAGAGGTTAAAAGGATACAGAATTTATACGAAATTACAACAGTGACTTAATCTTAACCTACTTATGAAAATCGAGAAATATTATGCTAACTGAATTTATTATTATTTTTTCGGCCTAAGGAAATAGGAGTAGAAGTATTCTTGTAAAAAATCTGAAAAAGAACTGATTTATCCAGATTATTAACAACTTTAAGAAGATGGTATTTATGTATGTCTCTTTCTAAAGTTTGAATTAATTGATTAAGTGTTGGGAAAACATTATTTTTTATATCCTTTAGTCATCAATTAAGGTTGTACAAAGGGAATTGAAATTGATTAATGATCAGATTGGCAAGATTCAGGTCATCCATCAATCCATCCGCCCTTCCATCTAAAGTATTATGTATACACTGTGCTGCGCCTGTTTCTTGCAATTTAGGGCTTGGGTCTCTAATTTATTATTTTTTTTGTAATTTATTGGCTTACACCTTCCTCAAAAATATTGAAAATAGGGGAGTATCTTGCATAAATTAGTACAAGTATGTTCTATGTTCTTCTAAATTTATGTTAATATGCAATTACATATATTATAATATCATAACATATGGTAAAACCACAACAAGGCGGGTGTGGCATCATAAAATCATAAAAAATCTTACACATTTTCTGCGTGACAGCTTCAAAGTTAATTACCACCACAAGCCAAGGTCAAATCAATTCAGTTCATCATAACACAAATCAAATAAACATAAATCTTATATAAGTATTTATTTAATAAGTATATATGTAGTTTAAATTTTATGTAATCACATTTTTTTATACTTATGTATGTTTGATCGACATCAACATCGATTGCGTATTATTTGCTTTTATTGACAATAAATTGTGAGTAATTAAATTGAAGTTGAAGATAGAAAACTAACAAAATGTGTAAAACGTGTTGCCTGATGTCTAAAATGATGATAAAGATGATGCTTAACAAGGTCCAAATATGTTCAAAATAGATGGCTTAAGGCGTATGTCTATTATGCGTACACATTGTGTATCTCATGAAGAAATAAATGAAAATAATTTAATAAAAAATTGTTAAAAGATGCAAAAAATGGAAATAAATAAACAGAAGAAACATATCTAAGCCAATTAGCTATAAGTTGTTGATGGTTATTAAGGTTTTTTACCATGAATTTTTTGCTTCTTTATAATTTTGTAAGTTTTTTTTTTATTTTGTTTTGTTAAGAGCCTCATTAGCAGTTGTTGATGAGCAAGGACAAACTTATTAAGGCAACTAACAACATGGTTCAAAGGAAAGCATTAGACCAAGTAATAAAACAGACTCTTACACTTGTCTTACAAAGCCCTCTTCTTTCGACTTAGTTCAAGAGCTTGGGGTCTTTTGGTTAAGTGACGTGAAGTCATCCAGAAAACTAAAGAAGATTATAAAGAAAAAATCTGAAAAATAAAAGCAAAGTCATTCCAAACTCTTCGTCATAGTTCACTCGTTACTCGTTAAGAAGCTAAAGAAAAATACAACACTATATGGTAAAGAAAAGGCGGAAAACCTCCATTTAAAGTTGAATGAAAAAAATTATAAAGAAAAATTAACAAAAAAATAAAGAAAAAAATTACAGAAAAAAAAAAGAAACAAATTTAATTTGGAATTCATTTGAATGCGATGATTTCGGCATAAAGTCATTATTATGTTTGTTTTTTTTTTTGTTCATTGCCGGATGATGAATGAGTTAAATTGCATAATCTAAGTGCAATTTGTATTTTTATGTTGTTTGATTTTTTCACTACTACCACTAACATATTTACTGTAGCTTCTTTTTCAACATCTTCTTCATAGTCTTCTACAATTTTTGTGTGTATATTTTTTGG
Organism: Amiota communis; assembly: GCA_037043315.1. Lineage (NCBI taxonomy): Eukaryota > Metazoa > Arthropoda > Insecta > Diptera > Drosophilidae > Amiota > Amiota communis. Next base: position 1,577,614 of record JBAMAV010001191.1, on the reverse strand, counting down.
GTTTTTTTTGTTTGATTTTGTTTTCTTTTCTATTTTTTTGTTTGTTTGTTCTATAATTGCATTAATTGGTTTTGTAGGAATGAAAGAGAAAAAAAAAATTCAACAACAATTCATTGCTATCTTCACTTGAGTCTTCTTGATTGTTGTATGTACCATAGATACACGTACTATGAAATGTAGGAGCAGAAACATGTGGCAATGGCAATTAAAGAAGCTTAATTAGCAAAACAGTAGAAGCTTCCGTTTCTTGCATGTTCACAAATTCTTTTTTTTTTAAACTTATTTATTTTTCACAATTTTTTGTTGTTGATGATTGTAAGTAGTAGCATTTTGGTCACTTTTGCTCCATCATTAAGACGAGTGTAATCAAAAGATATCAAAGAAACTAATTTAAATGCTATAAAAGCGACTCTTCAATATGCCTAACAACAAATTATTTATTCACTCATGCAATCAATCAGTCAAACATTCATTAGTTTATTTGTCCATTTCTTCATTCCGGCCTAAATTTATATACGCACGCCATAACACGCCCTTTAATACTTTTAACACCCCAAAGGCAAAAACATATCATTAATTTTCATCATCATTATCAACATCATCATTGAAATCATATGCATACTACATCAGTATTATCATTATAACCTTATTTCTATCATCATTATTGAAATCATCACATCTTTATCGTTAGCATATGTCTGCAGTGACGGACTAAGGGTGGGTGAGTTATTAGGCACGAGCCTGGGGTCTTCAGTCATCAAATCTCAAAAAAACCTTGTTAATACTGAACAAGGTCAAAATATGTTAAAGCTTCTGGTCTAGCTGGCTTACCAATTTCAAGAAGGGGCCTTCGAAACCTCAAAAAACAAAGGATTCCTTGAAATAGTTTTATATACCATTTGAAGTAGTAACAAGATAATACATATTTTAGTTTAAGCGGGGCCTCATTTACTTTGGGTTGGCTCCACTAAACCTTATTCCGCTACTTTTTATATGCCTGATCAGTTCTCTTCGTTGTATTGGCATTTTAATTATTGCCTTCTTATTTTTGTGCCTCCCATCATCATCAGTTGCTGGAGTTGTTGGCTGCATCTGCCGCATGATTCAGCATCTTTCACTTGTGCCTCATCAACTTAATATTATTTTTGACATTTTGGCGTATTTATTTGATTTTGTTTATTATATTTTTTTTTTCATTTTCTATTTTTTGATAATTTTTATCGTTTCATTTCGTTTGCATAATCATTTCTTATTAGTTATGCCCCCAGAGCGTGTGAATTTTTTTGATTTTCAATGACGTTTTCATTTTCATCTTATTGAAAGTATATTTTTGTGTCTTCTCTTTTTTTGATTTTTTGTTTGTAATTACTAATTGCAGATTAATTGCTTGTAATGGTATTGTTTATTATGACAAACAGATAAAATTGATTAGCGAAAGTCAAATAAATAATATTTAGTTATGCTTATGAAGGTTTAATTTGAATCCTTTTAAGAGTTTGTAGCGTATAATGATGATTATTTAATACTGACCTATCTCAATTTTGTATAATGTAATAATACTTTAAATGTGCCTCTCATTTTAATCGATAAAAGTTCGAAGTAGCCATGATTTTTTAATTGTGGTACATAAGATTAAGTGTACTGGGGTATAATTTAAAAGTCTCGATAAAAATAGGACATTCTATATTGAAATCATTGATCTGGATCGTCTTTTATTATTAGTAACTCAATACTCAGTCATTTTCGGAACCTATTCAATACTATGTAAGATCAACCTATCGTTTATTATTTGTGACTATATTATTGATCCTTGAGCTTCAGCTCATAAATTCATTTGCATTTTCCATGAGAATTTCAATTTAAGTTTTAATACAAGGACTTGATGAAGTATTTGTACTATAAACTGCAGATTTAGGCTTTTAAATTAAGATATACAATAGTTAAGTACAAATATCAAACCATTAATAAAGCAAAAAGTCCTCTAATTATAATCAAGTACTTAACTATACTCATACGAGTATCTACCTTATATTTATTGACAAGAAACTCTATAGATTATATCAAGTCCATAAGAGATCATTCAATATAATGATAGCAGCAGTTCTACTCGTTAAAGATAATGTAGGGACCAGGACTGTTATCAAGCAAACGTTTTTTTTTTTTTTTTCGATGGGAAGCATTGACAGCCAAACGAATATACAATTCGAAGTGTGGTAATTGACTCACCCACCCCATCGCCCCTAGTCCTACAGTCCCCCTGTCACTACCGCTAAGTATTACGTCAAGGAGGAAAGAGGGAGTATTTCTGCTCAAAGTCTGCTTCTACCCCATGTAAATCAGTTAGAAATTTACGTTACAACTTTTTGTCGATATCAAACTAAGGACCTATTACTTCAACGTTCGTCTGAACTCGTCGCAACCGTTCAATTCGGCGCAGCTCTGTCTTAATTTGTGCTGCCGCCTGACTTACCGCAACCCAGTTCCGCTGCGATTCGCCACATTCGGTTCCTTTCCAAACGCTGCTGCGACCATTGACTTGGCAACGACAAATCGCGGACAATGCAGAAAGACGTGTTCTGCGTTTTCGTTTACGCCTCTACAATCCGGGCAGTAGGGATCATTATCATATCCCCGCTTATGTAGGTACTCCTTAAAGCATACGTGACCGGTCAAGAACAAGCTTACGTCAATTCTTATTATTGACAGTGACATTATCGAGGCGAACACAGGATAATTAACAATAATAACAGAAGATCAAAGTAATCAACACAGCTGTTGCTATTCTGTTTACACATAACTTTCAGCAACTTCATAAAAAAAACCTGATACCCCACTTGCAAATGGATCATCAACAATATAGGATTGCATTTGCAATGATATTATTTCATCACATCCTTGTGCTATGATACTCGATCTTATGTGTGTTCTTCAAATTTGTTAGAACGGGAGCATTTCCGTCTATTTTGACGAATATTAAATCTTGGCGTGGATTTTTCTTCAATAGTTAATATATTTTGTATCTGTTTATAACGTTGAGCTGACAAATAACCTGGTGAAACTATTAATTGTCATGAAAAAACAACACAGAAGCTTAGGACAGAAACCCAAAACGTTGATGACCGGAAAAATAAGAAAAACCGCCTCACAATGAGCTGCATCCTCAAATATCCATGAATGTATTTAAATTTATACATCCTTGAATATATTTATTGAAATGGAATTCTCACAATAATTTAAATGATTAAATTAATGAATTTCTTTGATGAAAAATGTACATTGCAATTGAATTAAAGAATTTACTGATTATTTTCGAAACAAAAAATCAACAAAAAGTTTGTCACAAAACATATTTCACGCTAAAAAGTTTCTAATTAAAACATTTGAAATTTTTGTATTTCAATGATGCCAATTAGCCTTCATTACATGGTTCAAAAAGCTGCAACACTCTCACACATAGATAGACACATACTACTTGATACTTACAAAAGCAAAAGCGCACTAAACAAGTTTATAAATCATAATAATGTTTTTCTCAACATCTCTCTCTATCTCTATCTCTCTTTCTGTCTATTTCTTTCCATTAAGCATCTTGAGATCTTTAAAAATGCATAAATTGTCTTATGAGTTTTGTAAGCGAAAGTCTAAACTTGCGAAGGTCATCATCTTCATGTCAACAAGATAACAAAAAAAAAAAAAGAAAAAATCACAGACACTTGGGGACTGACTAACAGAATAGCTATAAAGATACACATACTACACTTAACTGTATGTATGTATTGCCAACTGTATACTGTAATGAACTATATACAATTTTTGTTTCTGTTACTATTTTGGCCTTTTGATTTCAATTTTTTTATTGCATTTTATTTTATTTTGTTTGTTTTTTTGGTGAAATATTTATTTGACAATTTATTTCATTCTTTCCAATTACAGCGACACTTTTGACAACGACAACATTGTTAATACCAACAACGGCGGCGCTAACTCAAGATGATGACCAACAACAACATCAGCAGCAGCAACAGCAGCAACCAGATTATGATGATCGCAAACCGTGGCCCACTTATAGTTTTCAAAATATGCCAAAAACGCGTTTTACATGCAGCGACAAGATACTTGGCGGTTATTATGCTGATCCAGAAACTCAATGTCAAATGTTTCATGTTTGCGTAAAGTTACCCGGTGTAGGGGTAAGTACTATCTATGGATTGAACATTTAACACAACAGAGAATATAATAAATAAATAACAACATTTAAATGTTGTCATTGTTGTTGTTGTTAGTTTGTTTTCGAACCACACATACAAAAAAGTTGTTTATCAACAGTTTGTTCAGTTTGTTGCTTAAGTCTTTCGTTTTAGTAGTAAGTCTAGAATCTTGATTTGTTTTTTTTGTTCTGGAAAATGTTAAAAGATATTGTATCTCACCTTAATGCTTAAACTATATACATACATATACATACATACATAGCATGGTAATATGTACTATGTTGAATGCATTGCACTTTAGTTTGAACATAAAACGAAAGACTCAAGCAACGAACGTGCATCATTTATTGGCATATTTGTTGCTTGTTGTGTTTTTTTTGTGTTACTCGATCGCCTTTTCTTTCGATTTTTTTCTTTCCTTCATTTTTTGTCTGTTTGTTGTTTGTTGTTAACTAAATGGCAAAGTGATATTGCAACGATATAGTGTGGTGGCATCAGCATGTGGCATGATATTCGTGACTAGTAGATCTGAGAGTAGAGTCGAAGAAGACGATTCAGTTATTCAGTCTACTAACAAGTTAGGTAAACTAAGTTTAGATTCAACAAGAAGACTAAATGCAAAGAAACTTTTGCATGACCTTTAAGTTTATATGCAAAGAGTATTTTTGTTGTTGTTACTGTTTCTGTTCTGCTGCTGCTGCTGCTGCTGAAGTTGTTGTTCACCTTTGTTGTTCATGTTGCACACTTGTTTGATTTCCTTTTCTTTTTTTGTCAATGCTTTTCTTTTTTATAATTTAACAAATAACTTTTCTTTAATTCATTTCTCTTTCGTTGGCTGGGCAGCTGCTTCCTTTTGAACTCCTCCTCCTCCTTCTGCACCTTTTATTAAATCATTATGTCTGCGATTGAGATTCATAAGTTCACCTTCAAGTTTTGAAGCCTCCAATTTTACTTGATCTAATTGTCTATTATAGATATGGTCAACTTCTTTAGCGATACCATCAAAGATTTCCTTTAATTGTGTCTTACGTCGTTCTTGTTGAGATGACAGCAGTTCGGTTTGTTGTTGCCATAGCTTCGCAAAAATATCAGAGTATTCTTGTAGTTTATCATGGAAAACCAATTTTTGTCTAATCATTTCTCCATTATTCTTTCGAAGGAGCACATTTAGTTTTTCCAGCATTTTATCCTTTTTCTCGACTTCATTTGCTGTATGCTCATAGGTTAAAGCCAATTGCTCAACTATATGATGCACCTCATTGAGTTCTTCCAAAGTAATATTGACATCACTTTTGATTTCATCCATTTCTTTGCGCATATTTATTTGTTCCATATGGGTATGATTTAGGGTTGCTTCCTGTTCATGCAAAGTTGCTTCACTTTTAGAGCATTTCTCTCGATAATATTGAATTTCATTATTTTTCTTCAGAAGTCCAGCACGCAATCGCTGAATCTCACTCAGGATTGGTCCTTGACTAGCTTCAGAGCTACTTAAGCTTGAAATGCTTGTGCTACGCATTAATTTATCGCTTTCAGATATGCAACCACATGAGCAACTAGCAATTTTTTGCCTAAGAGTATTATATTTAAGCTTTTCTTTTTCATATAACTCACGCCATTCTTCTGCTGTATGTTCATGACCTTCATCTGCATCCTTTGTGGCATCATCAGATTTATCCACAAAATTTAAAATAAATGTATTATCACGACTACCCACTATATCTTTGAGTACACGTATCAATCGTACATTGTAATATCTTTTATGGGTCTTATGAGTATTAGTGGATAAAGTTTTAAGAATTTTCAATAGCGTACAAACAGGTTTCTGGTTTAAAGGTGGCTCATTTGTTTTTTCTTGATCTAGGAACTTTGTCATGTGTAATTCTGTCATATGTAAAATATTCAAAGATCCACAACGTTTTTTAGATTTCTCTAAATTTGTTTGATTAACCTTAAGTACAAATAAGGAGGAAGACTCTGAAAATCAAGGGAACTAATGATATATTTTCAAAAAGAATCTTTTCCTTTATTTACCAATATCTTCACCATTAGATTGCTTCAATTTTTTCTCAATGAACTCAAAGACATCTTTAGGTGTGGAAACAAATTGCTCACGTTTACCAGAACCTTCGTGTGAATCTTCTTGGCATTCTTCATTGAAATTTATGAAATCTTGTTGCTTAGACGGATCAAATTCATAATGCTTGATTGAGATATTAATCTCCATGGTTAATTCCATGGTATAAACATGATTGAATAAATCAAATATCACATGTTGCATTATATTGTTACCAGCACTTGTATCGCCTATGTTGCCCTCATGCCAATCATTGTCATATTCAAGGTTTTTACCATAATTAAGCACTGTGCCTATTGCACCCTTCATAATGTGTGAAACCAAAGATTCTTTAGCCTCTTCAAAGACTTTGCTTTGCAGTTCAGTTGGATTTATGATTTTCCGAAATAGAAATACTTTCGACTAGAGTATACCATATACATATAATTAAATAGATTTTTTTTTGTGGTTGTAAAAGATTCTTCTAATCCTAAAATTAATTGCTTACCATTTTTTATAAAATATATAAATATAAGTGTATATAGAATGTATAATGGACAAATACTACTTCAAAATTTTGATAGAAAATATAAAAATCAAACTAATCAAAAATACCGAAAAATTTAAATTAAATAATCAAAGCCTTCTTTTGTTGGCAACTCATGTTTGTGCTTAATTACTTTGATCAGATATAATGAGTTCTTGTTTGTTCTTATTGGTTTTTTATTATTGTTATTGTAGTATAGTATACTGTAGAACTAAAAACAAACTTACAATCTCACGGCTCTATGATGATGTTAACTGACAGCAGTTGCAACAATACATAGATTGTAGCATGCTGCTGGTGTTACTAGTGGCACTGTAAGTTGTCACTGCAAATGCCAATTGAGGTCATGCCAATGAATGGTGGTGTCTACAATCAAATATCAAAGTTCATGGCAAACACTATTTTGATTTCATTTGATTTGATTTTATTCTTAAAGCATTCAAGCAATTCTTAAGAAAAGAATTTGTTTTTATTGCCATTAATAGAAAAAACAACATTAACAATAATTAAAGATACCAAACCACATACACATGACGTTTGGAAATTACATATTAAGAAATACTATTGTGAATTGGAAAGAAATCAATACAAAAACTTTTATTTAAACCGATTGTACTAGACTAGTACCACAGTTGAATAACATTTCATAAACAGAAAGATGAGATGGGACTAACAAACTATTATAGTTAGTTTTTTACCCTTGAGCTATAGAAATCTTTTTGTAATGAAAGAAATCATTACAAACTACCATACAATTATCAGCTATACAAAATAATATCTTCTCGGAGTTATAAAGAAACATGAGTGTGCTAGGAAAGGATCGGCACTGCTTATCTCTTAATCGGTTACCGATATTCATAGACCCCTACAGGGTAAACTATCATGCCTTGACGTAAAGACCAGAGCTCAAGCAGGCAGGAAGTGGGCAAATGAGTCTGGCTGTATTGTTGCCAGTACACTGTGGCCTTGCTATCAACCAAAGAGAACCTCCGAGCTCCTACACTTTAACAAGAAAAGGATTCGGACGTTGACTGGAGTTATGACGGGGCACTGCACCAAGTTCCACACAATGACTTCTGTCGTAGCTGTGAAGACGAGGAGTAGCCGGAGAGCATCCAACACCCCTCTGTGATAGCCCTGCTCTACTCAGTAGACGAACCCGGTTTCTCGGCAAACCATTCTGCGAAGACATGGGTAGTTTGGCAAATGTCTTTTGGGAGACCTGGCTCTGTTCGCGGACTCCTTAGGCTGGTTTTAGAGAAAGATGTTGACCTCTGGAACCGACCTTGGACAGTTGTGGACTGCCCCCACCCCCTCTTAAACCCTTTTCCCTTTTTTTTATCAGGTATCACAATAGGCCTTTAAGGCTTCTGGGTGAAATCGCGAGCAATCGCGAGCGGCCTGTATAACCTAAACTAACCTATAAAGAAACCTTTATGAAATTTAATAGCTTTCATGAACACATAAGTATAATCTTCTAAGGGCAAACTGAAGTCTATCTATCTCAAATATAGAGAAATTAACTAGATAGGTTGCAAGCTAGATGACAATCATGAATAAGTATTTTTAAAGAAAGTCTAACATGTTAATTTATATCATTTATAAATAACAATTGTAGTTGTCAAAATTTTTATACAATAACTAGTATACTCGGCGTGCTTTGCTACGCTCCCGATGGGATGTTACTGCGTGATTCTGTTCTCTGTTTAATTGCAGTAATTGAAATTATTTGAAAAATCAGATGAATCAATTATCTGATATATGACAAAGGCAACTTGATTGATTTCTAAATTTGTCTGTAATTATTTGAATATTGTTCATACGAAAATACAAAAATCGTAATTAAAAAATGGTGGGTGGGAGAAGGAGGGTAAAAAATACCTTAGGACCTATTCTCATACCTACAAAATATATAAAAAAAATTTCATAAAAATCAGTAGAGCCATTTCGGAGGAGTTCATACACTAACACCATGAAGTGCATTCTCAGGGTGCAATCCATTACAGCGCCTTCGAGACCAATCCAAACTTAATACAGTAGAACGACCTTCTGGGCAACCCAAGACTTAGAAATATACTAAACTACTAGCAATATTAATCTCAGACAATATTATATGTACTTCAAATTTTCATCATTTCTTATTAACCTTAGAGATAAAAGCCATGACAACTAGTGCTCTTATTTTCTAAGTAGATTAAGAATTTATCTTTTGTTAAACTACTTCTAATAATAGTAATAATAATAAATATCTTAATCATTTAATGGTCACTATTGGATGCCACGAGAGTCGACGTACAGATATACCATGTTCAAGGCATTTTCTTTGACTATTTCTAACATTTTGAAGGGTATATATGCAATTTCTGTCTGAATGAATGTTGTGTTTGAGTTGCTTCAGGGAAGTGATTTAAGCTTTGAATTTCAATTCAGATGCTGTTATTGAACAGGTGACATCCCCAACTCATAGATATTAAAGAACTTTATGAATAACTTTTTGCATTATAGACTGGAATTTCTGGCAAGAGTCCAACACTAGAGGAGACACATTGATATGTTCTTTTAGAGTAATTTGCAATGAACTTGCCTTGGTCTGGGAATCATTCATTTTTACTAATGGTATTGAATGATGATTGTATACAAGCGTTAAAATTTAATGTAGTGTATGATCCACTCGAATAGGTGCACCATAAAAAATAAATAAAAATAAATTCAAAGTTCCTTTCAGATCTTTAAAATATATTCCTTTTTTTTATTAGTTTCGCCTAAAATTTCAGATTCGTGATTATCGCTTTCTCTGTCCGAATGGAACACTCTTCGATCAAGATACTCAAATTTGTGCCAATTGGAATGATGTCTACTGTGATCAGACGGGACAATACTTCGGTAGTAATGGTGGTCTTGCTGGTGATAATAATGATTTATATCGATCTGGTTTCGATAATAACAATAAGCGTGCTGATGAAGATGAAGATACATTCCATTTGCAACGTGCCGAAAGTGGTGAGTTATTTTCATTATTACAAACAAAATCTACAATACTATTTAGATACAAAATTAATTAATCTTAATTTCACATGTGAAACAGTATTGTCGGTTTCTACAATTATCTATTTATCTACGAGTATTTCATTATGTTTCTGTTTCTGTGATTTTTTTTTGTTTCTTTTGTTCACATTTGCAGGCGATGTTAGACGTTCCAAGGAACGCAATGAACAGAAGACACGACCCGCCCATAGGTTTGAGGCAACAACTCGTAATCATTACAACACGCAAGCGCCCTCAAAGAAGCCAATTGTGAGCTTTTATACCCCAACAACGACGACAACAACAACTAGCACGACGGAACGTTACAATGACGACTCAAAGCGTAAGCGTCTGTCTCTCTGACAAAACAATGAATTTCATTTTATATTTATTATTATTTTTCTTAAAAGATCCAAAAAATTATTAATCATGTATATATTTTTGTTTTGTTTTTCGGTATCTTTTATGGATTTTATTATTATTATTATTGTTGTTGTTGTTTTGGTGTCACAACTTCAACAGAGGACTTTGATGATATCTTCAAAGGTTCCCACAGTTCGCATTTCTTTGCGAATCGCAATGGAGGACGTGAAGATGATTTCACTGATAATCATCCGAAGACATCATCATCTAAATCAAATGATTTTACAGATTTTAATAAAAAATCAAACAATGAGAAATCGCGTGTTCCACAAAATCGAGGAAGCGTACGCTCAACGACCTCAGCACCACCAACAACCACTACATCGACAACTTCAGCTCCAGTTACTAAATATGCCAAGAAGATAACATTGCATGCTTCCTATAATACGGATTTCCTGGATTATGCACAATTCTATAAATCAACGACACAATCTACGACAGCAGCATCATCATCGACTGCTAACACACCCACAGCACGTCCAGCTTATAGCAATGCCAGTCGTTTTGGCTTCAGTTTTAGTGATTATAATACACAAGATAAAATTCAACCAACAACATACAATCCAAATAATAGTAATTATCGTTATAAATCTACAACACCATCGACAACAACAACAACAACGTCACCTTCCAAACATGAACTTGTCAAAAATGCAAATAATCTTCAAGACTATGGTAAGCAAAGCTCATCAGGCGGCAACTCAAGAAAGGTACAGAAACAAAAACTGGCACCACAAGAATCCAACTTTGTGAATCATAATGAATTTGTGGAATATCCAAAGGTTAAACAAGCTCAACCGCAACCATTCCAAGCATCACCAAATAAACCACAGAATGCTAGTAAATCTACCAATGAAGCACAATATTATCGTGTGCGTGGTCAAGTGCAGAGTGTCCGCTTGGGTAGTGCAGAGCCAGCACCATTTAGTGCACCTGCAACGCAACCCAAAACCCGAGTTCATGCCATAGATAATGGACGTACACGTGGATCTGGCAATGGTAATGGAAATACTAATGGGAACAATGGTGGTGGCATTGTAGCAAGTTCAAGCCAGCGAGCCATTACCAATCGTGGTAGCATCACTTATAAAGCCACAACACAACGTAATAGTTTCAGTGAAAACTACCAAACAACCAATAATGTTATCCCTGGTAATAACAAAAAATATGCTGGTGGATCAAAGGATTCTATAACACCAACAACCTTCAAGCCAACAACATATAAGAAAGCCTATGAACAGAGTTTTTATCAAACTTCACGACCATCGTCCAACAAGGCACAAAAACCTTATACTAAGATATCATCATCATCAACTGAACCACCCAAAACTGATAGTCCTTATAATGTACCCTATACTAATGCCGATGAAGATGATGGTCAATATCATCCAGAATTATATGAACAAGATTTTCCACGTAATCGTGTCAAGCACTTGAGAGCACGTACAACAAGTTCAACAACAACATCGACAACTGTGGCTCCACCATCATCATTTGGCAGTAGACAAGCTCATAATCACAACTATCAACATGCAGCTCAAAGTCATCTAAAGACCCAACAACAAACTTCATATCAAAAGGAAAAGGAGCAAGCAAATTCTGGTAATGATTCCAGCGATGATGAAGATGAACTTTTCAATACGGCGCAATCTTTGAATTTCGGGGCAGCAAGCATTAACAAGTTACGTGCTGATATCTATAAGGCAGAAAAGACATCTCAACAATATAATTCACAATACAGTCCCAATGCACCATCGCCATCGGTGTTTGTATCTAGTCCGAAAACCGTGGCACCAACAACTTCAACAACAACTAACTATAATGCTTATACCGCTGGCATATATACGGGCTCATCGACAGCTTACACCACGGGGAAACCCTTTAGTTCAACAACATTTTTGACAACACCAAGCACAACGACAACAACATCATCAACTTCCACAACTACCACAAGACGTCCAACAACATCCTCATCTACCACAACAACAACAACAACTACAGCAGCATCAGCAAAACTTCTTCATTATGAAGAAAATGGCAAGTCTTTGAAATCTGGCAAATCTAGTAAGAAAGATACAAAATCGAAATCAAAACGACCAGCACATGCTGATGAGGATACCAGTTATGATTATGCCTATTATGATACAGACACGTTGGCTAGAGATTATCCCGAATAGAATGAGAGAGAGAGAGGTTAAGGAAATTATGAAGGAAGGAACACATTTACATACATACATGCAGATAGTAGTATTCCCCAAAATGAAATCAATAACCAAGTAACACACAACTTAAGACTCATTAGAAACAATAGCAATGACAAAACTTGGTGCCACTTGAAATACTCATGATACAATAGTATTCACCTACTATTCAATCTATCCATCCATACCATCACATCCCATCCCTTCCCTTCATTCAATCTTCATCTATTTACTTAAAAGTATCTTACTTTATTCTTTTATAACAATTTGTCGCAGTTTTACCATAGTATATTCTATCTAACAAACATTTATATAGCATAATTCTATATTTTGACGCTACTTTTTTTCACCCATTTTTATACATATGGTACATGTAACATACATATTTGTTCCAATAATTTTACTATATACTACATAAATACAATAAATACATATTTGTATAATCATGTAAAACAATACGTACATTTTTAAATGAATTTCCATGCGTGTATCTAGTTTTACTATTTAAATAAAGCAATAAATACTTTTAGTCGTTAGACAATTATAAAAAAATAAAAAAACGAAAAAAATAAATCAGAAAGGATTACATAAGTTATACGAATATACATACATACATACATATCTCTAAATTTTTTGTATTTGCATTATTGTATAAATAAAAATAATAAGTATTTGCTTATAAAGAAAGATATTGTATCAAGTGAAAAATAATAAACAACGTTATAGGAACGTCAAGTATTCGCAACGGAAATTCTAAATTTATGGAGATTGTTGCATTATTTTATAAGTTTTTTTTATGTAAATAAAGATCAAAATCAGAAATAAATACTAGAGAAGTGTTTTTTATTTAATGGAGGAGCTCTATATTTTAACAAATTCCTTACATTGCAATGCGAGGTTTAAAAATGTATTCAAAGATTCATAGAATGATAATTCGATTCACCAAAACCAGCAATATATTGTAATGAAACAGATATTTGTTCTACAATAATAAATTATATAATGTATACTAAGAAGAGCAGGGCAATCACAGAGGAGGTGTTGGATGCTCTCCGGTTCCTCCTATCTTCACACCTACGACAGAAGTCATGATGTGGAACCTGTATCCTGTGGGCCATCAGCCCGATGGTACAGTGCCTCGTCATAACTCCCGTCAGCGTCCCGAATCCTTTTGTTGTTGAAGTGCTGGAACTCGGAGGTTCCTTTGCTTGATAGCAAAGCCAAAGTGTCCTAACGATAGTACAGCCAGACTCATTTGCCCACTTTCTGCCTCTGGTTTTCACTTCCAGCCATGAGAGGATATCCTGTGAAGGTCTGTAATTATCGGCAACTGATTGAAACACAGGCAGTGCCGAGGTTTTCCTGGCACACTCCATCTAATTACCTTGAATACTGGAGTGATCCGGCACCCAGATAATCGTGATAGAGTGTTGCCCAGCTTGATTAAGAGTTTCTACCGTACTGCGTATGATTTTGTTCTTGAAGTTGTGGGCCAACAGAGCCTTGATAGCGGCTGGCTGTCGACATAAATTTGCTGCCTGCCAGACCGCGTAAATTTCTGTCTGGAACACGCTACATCAGTCATGTTGACGATACGATAGCTAAGCTGTTAGCTCCTCTGAGAAGATGCCTGCCAATTCCATTCCAATCATCTCTCCGAAAATCTTGTCTTAAAATTGTCATTCCATTTTAGTGCTGGCATACAATAGTCACATATTGCATCACTTCTTGTAAAAGGATGGGATGGAACTTGGGAGCCCTAATGCTCTCCAGGTGCTGGCAGAAGTCCAGAAGATGGTCTGCGCTGAGGCCAGCCCCGCAAAGATGGTATGGTGGCCAAACTGATCCTTAGAGGTGGTGTTGATGCGTGATCCGAGTATGTCTAATCCACAGGCGAATGAAAATTTTGCATGCCAGTCTGGTTAAGTTGGAGGGTAGACAGATTTTTTCATACGTTGGATTGATGTTAGAGTACCGGTGGATGAACTACGAACATTCCGTCAATTTCTTCGAAGATTGTCGATTCATATCTGGATGAGGACTAGTACTTTCAGTTAATGGGAAGCTCTATGTTCGAAATATAACATACATATGTACATACTCGTATACTCTAAGTATACGATGTTATAAACGGAGACACTAATATGTATAATAACCGATATGGGCTCATCCTTTATGGGTTATGTGTTTGATGCATGTTTTATTTGATTTCTTTAATGAAGAAAACACCCTTGCAGTAGACTTTACAAATAAGATTCGTAAGAACACTTGATTAAATATTTAGTCAGCCTAAAAGTATGCCATATATTGTCAAGGGAAAATACCATTAAAACATTATCGATTATCGACTACCCGCCTTTTGACAAACAATACCATCTTTTTGAAAGAATTTAATTCAAATTAAATGTTATATTCAAGATCATTAATAAATGGTTATAAATTGAAAGTACAAATAAACATATTCAGTCTTTGAATTTCTGACGCACGCAACGTGGCATGGGGAACAGATAAAGCAGCATATTAAAAGCAACCAGGCCTACGGCAAAAGCACAAGAAGCTGCAACATCAATGGTTTCCTAAGAATTCAACTTTGTTAAGGAAAATCTAGAAATAATTTTGTTTTAAGACTTACATCTGGATCCGCTAAGCCCAAACGTTCGTGAAGAAAATCTGCTGGTTTTGGACAAATTATTGAAGCAGTTGGTGTACAATTCATTTTACGAGATTGGAATGCAATACTGTGCAACAAGGAGGAAGCATATCTTGTATGTGTACCCTTGGTGTTGTCTTGCAACCACGGTTGCAAACCCTTAAAGGAGCTAGGAGAAAAGAAAGTCCTTCAAAGGGAGGATCCATAAATAGCAAATACTGTTTTGACTTACCGTACTGTACCACTAGCTAAAGCTAAACTGATAAGCAATATATAAGTTACAGCTATGGCTGCATTGAAGGGCACTTTCACAACCAACAAAAAGGCAATGGTTAACTGCTCAGCTAAAACATAACTGGACCATAAGGCGACCAAGAGATAAGAAAATACAATGGTATTATTATATTTTAGATCCAGTAGTAATCTAGAGAACATAAAGTGGATAACTTCAGAGATAGTAGCAGGATTAATGATAATAAATGCTTACGGATAGATGACACAACTTGCAATAACAGCAGATACTACAGAGAATGGTATGGATACAGCATTGTAGGCAATGAGCAATGTTGTACCGGAATAAAGACCTTCAGGAGTATCCTGTGAGAACTTCTTTCTCCATATGGGAACTATAACAAGTTTTAGAATTGATAAACTGGGGGAAAATGTATAAATATTCGCTTACATAGAGAAATTGTTGTCAAAATGCCACAACCATAAGATAAGCCCAGAATATTAAGTATCATGCCATTTTTACTGAAAAAACCATGTGAATCATCCTAGAAAAATACAGTGAATCAAGATCCTTCTCGAGATATAATAAAAAATATATTGTACTTACTCCAACATTTGTATAAAAGGCCCACATAAGACCCATTGCGAGAGGCAACAAAAACAGGCGCAAAAATACTGTCTTCATTCCTGCTTTGCCACAAGAAAAAGTGGAAGCCAAAAGTTTCCTAATGAAAGTAGGATTTAATTGACAGGTTAACTTTTCCTTCCATGCTTTTAAACTTACATGTACAACATGGTCCAGACTTTAAGTTCCCCTGGCTTGCCATAAGCTAATGGCACTTTACCAGTACCCATATTATTCAATGGAGCATCCGAAATCGGGGTCTCACGTGAGAAACGTTCAACAAGAGCTTCAATTTGTTGACTTGATTCCAAGAAACGATCACGACTACGTCGATCGACAGTCGAAAGACATAGATAATACATTAAAGGATTCTCCAATTGTGGACAAGGAAATCCAATGCCATGGAAATACTCTAACATGGCACGAGTGCCACCCGAATAGACTACGCCACCGAGACAAAGGAACAGTGCACGATCAAGAAAAGGAAATACATCGGAACGTGGTTTCTCTAGAGAAAGTAAAATACCGCAACCGGTTTTCTTGGCGGTATTAGATAGTATTGAAATGAGTAGATAAGCGCTGAGGGGATCCAAGCCTTGTGTGGGCTCATCAAGTAGCAACATAACAGGATCCCGAACTAATTGAATGCCAATGGCCAAGCGGCGGGCCTCACTTATATTTAGGCACTCAACACGTTTATGAGCAACTTGAGAAAGAGCCAAATCAGCCAAAACTTGGCGGACTTTAGAACTTTTCAAATATCCAGAGAGCTGGAAAGAATTGTTGGTTAGAATATCAAAAGATCCAATTTTTGATTGGTTTGCTCTTACAATGGTTGGTGTGTAATGAAGTGTTTGTGCTACCGTTAGACCTGGTATAAAAGTACATGATTGAGTGACATAACCACAACGCTGTTGAAATAAAGCCTTTGATAGAGGTGAACCATTAAGAAGGACTTGTCCGCGTGTAACACCATCGGCACGCCGAGATATGACATCCAACAAAGCACGTTTACCGCTACCTGATAAAAATTTATATAGTTCTATGGCCATCTATCAAAACAACAAGAAAACATACCCTTTGAGCCCAATATGGCCATAACTTCACCACTGTGCACTGTGAGATTAACACCTTTCAATACCAGAGCAGAACTGCCGGCTCCATTAAAGCAACCGGCCATGTCAAACTGTAAACAACAAACAAAAGACTTAAGCAACGAACTTCTTTCCCTTCGAGGATGGGAAATTACACATAATTGGCAAGTATTACTAACCTCGGTAGTATGAAAAATATTATGTGCTTCCAAAACATAATCACTGCCAATCATTTTTCATAAATTAATCCAATTATAAAAAAAAATTCAAAGTGACGTCACAGTATAATTAATGTAAAAATAAGCACCCGCTTTTTACTTGTTTTGTTTTCTTATTGTTTATCACCTTCTTTCTTTTATATGTTTATACTGTTTATATTTTTGTTGTGTCTACTTCATGCACAACGTTTATACAGGTGCACACACACAATCTGAAGTATGCTCACAACACAAGCTCTACAGGTAGTGAGTCGGATATCTCTTTAGATACAATTGGAGATAGAGAGTGAACACAAGAGAGAGAAAATCCAATTGGTTAACACGTTATTCTTGTTATTCGTTTTTATTTTTCCGTAGATACGTCCAACCACCAGCACTTCGTTCTACCAACTGAAATTGGAATGCGCTGAGCTCAACTCTCTGAGCCATGACTTTGTATTGTATGATCATGCCGTGTTAACTGAAATTCCAGTTGGCAAGAGAGAGAGACATATTCCAATCTATCTAAATTGAGAGAGTGACAATAAAGCACTGCCAGCTTGAAATTTTTGTAGCTCATATATAAAAACCATAAGTATCTCAATAAAGTATCTTAAAAAGTTTCTTATTAATATTTTTCATTTAATATTAAAAAAAATGTATAATATTTTCATATAAAATACTTTCTTTATTAAACATATTTCTTATAAAGAATTCAAAAGTTTCTAGGTTCCTTGACAACCCTAAAATCAAGACTCTCTCATTGTATTGGCTTTCAAAAAGAGGAGAAGGCTCCAAATACCTAACTCAACTGAGTTTAGTGTTTCAGTTTCAAACTCAGCTAAAATGGCGGCTTCTCATATGATCGAACGGTCAAGTTCAGTTCATTTCAGTTCAGTTCAGATCTGTTCAGTTCAGTTTGTTGTTTAACTTGAGTTGAGTTAGTACTCTGAGAGCGTTTGCGCACGTCAGTTGCTGCGCATGGCACACGGCGCGGTGCATAATAATTTTTTATTGTTGTATATTTAATCGGTTTTTTATATGGTATTTTTTGTGTTGATCCTCCACCCCCCATATTGAAATATGTATATGTACAAAAAAAATATATATCTTTTCTATTTCATTGTGATTGAACGAATGAGTATCTGTATGAGAGTGTAGTGCATTAGTGTTTGTATTGTTGTGCATGTGTCTGAGTGAGTGCTGTTTTGTATTTAATTAAAAAATATTTGGAGTAAAAGTGTTTATTTTTTATATGACAAAAACAAAACAAAACAAAATAGAAAAAGAAATATTAGAAGTACAAAAATTTAGCAAACAACAGCAAACAAAGGAAGATAAAATTTCAAATTTCAATTGTTTCAAGGTTTCTTTTTTTTTGTAATTTTTATTTATTTAATATAAAATTAAATTTTAATATATGAAAAAAAGAGTGCAAAAAACAAAACAAAAAAAATTGTTAATAAAAGTATTTGCATTTAAAACAAATTCAAATCATCATTCATTCACATTTTGAACTGCTGACAAAGAAGAAATCACAACTATAAATAAAGGTAAGTCATGCTTATTTCAAATATAAAGAAATATCTATCTACATACATGTATCTATGTACATATTATTCGCAACCGCCTTGACACACCTTCTACACCCCAAACAACAATATTGAACCTTAAAAATCTCAAAATCATTTCATTCATTGAATGATGATGATGAAAAGCTGAAAAGCAGAAAATTAAACATTTCAGCGAACCAAATTGTTAATAGATACATGCTTTCTTGTTTGTATCTTTTACACTAGCGCGCGCCATCAGTTCACATATTTTTTTAAGCGGTTTTCGGCACCCAAAGACGCGTCATCTAATAACATGATTTGATGTAGATACTTTTTTTTTGTTTTTGTATCACATTATGAAATATCGCACGCATTGTATTGTATCTTTAATTGTAGCTGTTGAACAGGTATTTACTGTTAATTTCATTACAATGACTTTTGAGGTGTTGTTTTCTTCCTACTTCTTCATCACTACTTAGTAGTATTATTAAGTATATTTTTTTGAGACTTTTATTAGTTTGTTACGCATAGCGAAACGTGTTTAAAGTCAAAAAATGTGTAAATTTGTGGTAGTGGAAGTAGTGAAAAGTGTATCTACACACCACACCACATCATACAACACCATATCACATCACATAAGAAGCAACATTAAAGTCAACGCCTGTTGATGATTATGATGATGGTTGATCATGATGATTTTGCTCATTCACTTCTATCTTTTTTTGTGTTCTTCGTTTGTTCATTCTTTACTACTTCTACTACATAGTTGTTGGTTTGGTTTGCGCTTAGTTAGTTCATTTAGTTATTGTATTGTAGTTTGGTTTGTTCATTATGCGATGTTGTTCTTCTTTTACTGTTTCTTCTTTATAGTCAACGTTCGTTGATTCTACCATCAGCAAGAGTAAGCAACTAAAGACAGGCAAAGCAAAGCAAGTAAGTTAGGTCAAAGATCCCACATTGGTTTGTCTAGGTCTAGTCAAGGCAAGGGAGATCAACTGACGATCGATCGACCAACCAACTAACCAACCAACCAGTAAGCACACACAATCTCATACTATACAGAAATACAAAGAAACAAACACTTCCACTTCTATACAGTTGTTTCACACACACACACACACACACAAAGATACAAATATTCTTATAGATACTTGTTTTCTTTCAGTTCTTTAATATGCTGTTAGTTCTTTTCTGTTTTTTTTTGTTAAATATTCTTTAGCTTTTTTATTGTTTGTTGCTTTTTGTCTCTTTGGTTCTAGCTGTGCAAAGTCGGCGGCGGCGGCACTAACTCTACAACTTTGCGCATTTTAAGTTCTTTCCACGTTTCTTAGTCATTCTTTTAGATTCTTCTGATTCTTTTGTTTTTTATTTATTTTTTGTTCTCTTCTTGTTTTCACACTCAATCCCTATTGCTCCTTAGTTTAGTTTTGCTTCTTCATCATCATCTTCATAGACTGGTTCTAGATTTTGTTGTTGCTGGCTACCGCTACTGGTATCTTTGCTTTTCTGTTATAATTTTTGCAATAATTTTTTGTGCTTCTATTATAGACAAATAAATACTTAATTTTGTTGTGTATTTGTCGCTTTAAAGTTATAAAAATCGCATAAACATTTATCTCAGTCACCATATCTATCTATCGATCTATGTATCTTTGGGCGTATGTGATTTTTTATGTATATTTCCTGCAGCGTCAAACAATTATTCAACCATAAAAAAATACATAAACAATTATTTTTTTTTTTAGCTATTTATGACTTGGCATTGCTATAAAACAAAGTAATAGATATTTTCAATGAGTTTTTTTTTTCTGTAAACAATTTTATTACTTTTGTTGAATTTTAAATGAAATTGCATAATCTTTTTAAGAATAACTATGAAGTGAGACACAGCTAAGCTAAGTGATGATATATTCTATGTACAACTATGACTAAATTTCTATTAAAGTTCTGACTCAATGTTATGTTAATTGATTGCATTTTCATATACAATAGATGAATTCGAAGAGATATTACTTTATAATGACAGTGAATCAAAATATGAGTAGTTAATTTGTTGCCTTAAGTATGGATGAACCACTGAAGTTCATTTATTGTTTATATGGATAGTTTATGCCTTTTATGAAATAGTAATTCTGAATTTTATTACACAATGTCAAGGACCGATTTTCTATTAGAACCTTATGTCTAATATAAAATAATGGGACCTTAATCATTTAAATATGTCATGATGCTTATAATGCATAGAACTTTATTTCAGAGACCCTTTAAACATACATAGATAAGTAAAGGTTGTTTTTTTAGAGGTACAAAACTTTAAATTGAAATAAAACACAGATTAATGGTGTTAAGCGCCATGAATTTAGCATTATTCGAAAGATAATTTTTATTTGAATATGATTTCTGGTATGTGGTCACCTCTGCTGGCTAGGAGAAAGTCCAATCGGGAAGTCCAAATTGCGATCAGTTTTTGCACTAATGGAGGCCGTATATCAGTGATAACGTGGCTAATTTTGTCTTCGAAGGTGCTAATCGTCTCTGTCTTATTGGCGACTTCACATAGCCCCATAGTCCATAGTGTGTTTTTTTGCACCATCTAGTTGCAACCTCCACATTAAAGGCAATCAATTGTGGTACAAAAAAGTCACTGATCATGGCCCTGTGGCGGCTACCATTAACTATAATGTTCTGGCCGACATAATGATTCCACCGGCCCATAAAGCACACCAAACGGTGACATTTCCAGGATGCGAAGTTGTTTCGACAATGGCATGTGGATTCACTCCACTCCAAAATGAGGAGAATCGATAGGGCCAAAAATATCCATTCGTCCATGGGTTCTATATCAACTTGTCTAACAGTTTTTTAGCTTTTAATATAAGTTTTTGGACTGATACATCTTACAATCCTATACAGATAATTTGCCTTATAAAAATCAAACAATGGCATTACAATTTGTCCTTAAGAAAGCTTGGGGTAAGCCCACCAAACCTAACCTATCCTATGGAACTATGTATTTTGTTAATCAATTGGGATGATCTATAAACGATGCTTAATTCATTATGACTGGAAAGAATACATACATATGTACAATATATCTATTATATATCGATATATACAATTGGACGCGTGTGTTCCTGGATATCAGTCTATAGGAAAACTACACATTGCAGATAAATTGTGTTTGGGTGTGGCAGAAGCGCCAAGTCTCTCATTGTGCAATTTGTTGGTTGTGTATCGATGGCTATAAGGCTGTGGAATATATGGGGAATGAAAGTGTACGATTTTTTTTCTAGAAATTTACAGAATATTTTTGAGATTTCTACAATGACCTGAAGTTCAAGTACGCAAGATTCTAGAAAATAAACAAAAACATTGTAATCTTAAACTTTCCATAAGAATTTTAAATGATAATAAAAACACTGTTGAGAGGACGTAATGGTTTGTGGTGCATCCTGTTTGAACGATAAAAAGAATCTAAATGCTGCGAGCTCAATTCTAATTAAATTTATTTAATAATGTGATAGTTTTTTTCTGTTTAATGCCTTGGCACAGAATACACAAGTGTTCACTTCACAATAGTCCAAAGTAAAGAAACAAAAATAATTGATACATACAAGAGCTTTGCTTAATTATCTTTTACACTCTTTTTATTGCGGATCACTATGTTAGTGATGTGATTATTATTGTCGACTTTAACAAACACTATATATGTGGTATTAAAAGACCATATCAATGTTTCATATAGGTGCCATATAAACCTTTAAGTAAACTTTGCAAAACACCCTTAGCATTTCTTTATTGAACATAAAAAACACTAAAATATATAACTAAGAAATGGAATGATCGTCTAATTATTATAATTGAACGAATTGATAAATACTATATATAAGCAGGCTTCAAGGCTCATAATTTCTAGAAAACTCACCGGATAAGTTGAGAAAAGTTTGTATGTTTTGCTGAATTGAAGTTAATATTTTTTTTTTTAAATATTTTTTCGACAAATCGTAGCTATTGGCAAGTGTTGCCAAGGTGCTGATCGCTATGATGAGTATCTCTAGAATGTTCAAATGGAGAGAGAGAAAGAGGAAGGAGAAAAAGTAATGGCGGAAGTGTAAAAATAAATAAAGGATTACTGATTTTATTAAGAAATTGATTGGACGTGACTCTGATGAAGGGAATTAGAAAAGATAAAAAGATGAGCATTAAAGAGAATTTCGAAAGAAGGACCTGTGTAGCTGGTGATTGTCTGCTACGTGTGTAGCATTGTAAATATTCTATTTTAATTTCCTTTTTGAAATAAATTTTAGAAACCGAAATAATAAATTCCTTTACATTATTTATTTAATTATTTGTTTGTTTCTTAGTCTTTTCATTACTTTCAATTTATTGAAGCTCATTAATTATATATATTCATGATTAACGCAAAACGAAAAGAAAAAGAAAACAAAATTACCAGTGACAGTTGCTAGTGCATCATCTTACTTGTCTTTTGGATGGATATACATATAGTAGAATGTAAAAGGCAACTTTCACACAACAAACTCAACCTGACAACAACCTCAGATACTCGCACATAAATACAATACACACAGAGATACACAGATACTTACTCATACATATATTAAAAACGACATCTTCAGAGCTCATAAAAATAAGAAAACACTTTCAACATTCTCAGTTGACTTCTTCAGCGAAAAAAAAACAAAAAAAAAAAAAAATACCAACTCCATACAATTCGCGATTAAAAAGAAATTACTTGTACCACTGAGAATGCGCAACGTTTGATCTGAGTTGAGTGAGTTGCTTGCTATCACTTTTTCTTTATATGTATCTTTCTTTAATGTGATTCTACTGACCAAACAAACAAACACACAAGAAAGTCCAAGGGCACCAAATTATGCCAGTTTTCTGTTAAAACAGAATGAAGAAAGAAATTTCTTGTCAGTTTTTTTTTTGGCAACTAATTTTGGTGTCATGCAAATTAGTGAAACGACAAATGATGTTACCAAAAAGATATAATAATAATAATAATAATAATAAGAAAGCAGATAGAAAGACATACAACAAATTAGCAGGTTCTTAAGAGTGTTAAATTTTGTATCTATTGTAGTAATTTATTAAGAAAATTCTTTGTTGAAAAAAAAAAAGAAAATTATATGCCTAACTAAGAACCGTTAAATATTTAAAATTCTTTTTCACGCTTAATTAAAATAATCAAAGATGTAAATAGTTTAATAGACAAGTTCACGTAAATATGATTATAGTATTTTAGAAGAAGTATAATATGAGAGCCTATTAACTATTACAGCCATAAAAATTCTTAACGGTTTTTGTTCAATGTGTTGAACTTTACATGAAGAAAACATCTTAAGAAAGAAGAAAAAGAATTAAGAATATTTTTTTAAAGAAAAAGAAACAAAAAGGTTCCAGATTTTGAAAAATGATAATATAATAAATAAAAGAACTCAATACAATAGAATAACAAATGTTGATAATATGTTTTTGTCCAATTTAAATCTTTGTTGATGTTTGATTTTAAGAAGTATTAAACTCTTGAGACTCTTAAGACTGAAGACACGAAACTTGTCTCAGACAAAGATACTTAAAAGCAAAAAGTGTTGATTTTAGTCTGAGAGATGCTATTGGATAAGAATGTATGTTTTATGTGTTGACAATTCTTTACTTGAATTCATGAGAGTTCAATCAAAAGTATTTTTTTGGACTTTTAATAAACTAGCGAAATTGGTTTTGACTTCGGACTCTAGACTCTAGACTAAACTGTTTCTTAAGCAAATTTTAATCAAAATAGAATTCAAAACTGTCTTAAAGACAAAGGTGCGGTCAATGACTAAAACAATAAAATGGAAAAGTTAAAAGAAATAACAAGAAACTTGCATATTTATGCATTTATAATATTTAATGACTAAGCTTTGTTATTTTGTTTATGTCAAAACAAAAGATCAAAAAACACAAAGTAGTTTTTTGTGTAGCTTGCCAATTTATAAGAACATAACAATCTATATTTTTAATCAATTGCAGAACCTTTTACTTCCATGGCACCCGCTCAGAACTCAACTCTTTCATCAACGACGCGGCTATTCCAAATATTGTTTGTAGTTTATTATATCTACATATATATCCATTTTTAATTTCATTTAATTCCTTTTATCTTAATCTTTCATAGAGATTGGATGAGGAGACACTTGTAAATACGTGAGACATCTGGAGACCTCCCTAATAGTCTTTTCATACATTCTAGAGTAGCAATTGTTTAGATCTGCTACATTGTCTGCTTATAAAATCAGTTGGAACAAAATATAAGTTGTTGTCCTTTAAATAAGATTGTAAATAAATAGAAATGAATGCAGGATTCGTTAAAAAATAAAGATTGGCGATTTAAGAAGATTAGAAGGGTAATAGAGACCTTGTTATGATAGCAATGCACTACATTCTTACATAAAAGTTGTCATAAAGTTGCGGCTGAACGTATTGGTAATCAATCTGCTTAGCTCTAATACAACTGTAAAGCAATACAAGGCAGCAAAATTGATCATTTGATTGTGAATTATAAATTAAATAAGTTGAATATGTTCACCTAGTAGCGTTATACCCGAAACAGGAAAAGTGGACAATACATTTTTAAACACAACTCTGTTCCCGATATTTAAAAAAGGAGATTCAAATATGGTAAATAACATTTATGAATACCATCGCAAAAGTGTTCATGGGTATACTAAATGAGCGAATCTACAAATGGACAGAACAGTATAACATCATTAACGAATTCCAAGCAGGCTTTAGAAGGGGATACTCAACGGTGGATAACATATACAACCTGTCAAGTATTGTGCACATAAAATTAGCGGGAAACATAAAAGTTTACGACTTCTTTGTTGACTTTAAGGCTGCTTTTGATAAGGTGCCCAGAAACCCTCTAATATACAAGCTGCATGAGATTGGCCTTTCAACAAAAATGTTAAGATTAATAGAAGATATCTACAAAGACACCAAGTAAGCGGTATGGACGGGTGATGAAATGTCAAATGTCTTTGATACTTATTCTGGGGTAAAACAAGGTTGTCTACTGTTGCCGTTTATTTTATATCTTAATAATATCCACAACAATTTCCATCTACAGTTTCCTTCAAAAAGCAGCCTTAAGACTTTAAACTATGAGAAACTACCCTTTTTGATCAAGACTTCAAGCTTTCCTTTATTTTATATTACTTTAAGTTTTCATCTGCAAGTAATTTTATTAGATTTTCTCATATATTTTCAAATTTCTATTCCACACCCTTATCTCAATTCAATAAATCAACAAATTTTATAATGCATTAATAATTGATTTTTATTTTATGGATTTTTAATTTCATTAAATCGAACAAATTGATTTTGTTACTTGCATTTTTATAATGATTCATTGTATTTAATTGATTTCCTTTCAACACCAAAGAACAAGAGTAGCTTACGATGGTATTGAATACCAAAGATTTTTTGATTAAATCATATGATCTCTCAAAGTATTCATTCCATCTAATGACTAAGCATTTATGAGTGAAAACAAAAAAAAATAGTGCAAAAGGCAAATAGAGCATTTTAAACTCAATCAAAATGTGTGTATCTTTTTGCTTTTAACACACTTTATAATATCAAATAGTATCTGTGTATGTGTTATATACAGGTGTATCTGGTTAGATATGTATATGTACTTAGAGTGATATAGATACAAGTGAAATGCCACAACTCAAGTGAAAACGCAACCCAAGTAACTTAATGCGACCGCCATAAGAATCAAACAAACAAACAAACAACAAAGAAGACCTTGTTAGATTGCGTTCTGGAACGTGTAATAAATACATTAGTTGTAGGAGCAACAGAACAAAAAAGGTAAACAAGGAAAAATATAAAAAAAAGTAAAGTAACAAATGTAATAAAAACAATTTAAATTAAGTGAATTAGAACAATAACAAAGAAGAACAAAGAAAGTAACAACATCAACAACAAACTAAAGATACTATTGTAGATACATTGATGATGAGGTTTTTAAATTAAGTCAACTAAATTCAATTGAAGTGAAGCTTAGGCAAAGACAAGTTCATGACTACTATGCCTGATAGAGTCTTGTCTGATAATGGTAATTTTGAATTTTATTTTATTTAAATTAACACATAAAATAAACTAACCTAAAGACTGAGTCGCTTCACAGGTACATAGACATGGAGACATACATATAAACTGGTTGACTGATGATGGGGTCTTATTAATTAAAGAAGAAGTTCTCTCTTTATCTTTCCGTTCATGTACTCTATATTTCTTTAATTAATTTCACGTTTTCTTCTTTTTTATCTTTGACGATTTAATATTGTTTGGTGGTAGCAAGTTCGTGACTTTGTATTTCCGAAATATTCATCTATAGTTCTTGACACAATCACAAAATAATGAGATCAAATTTGACATACTTACATACATGCATACTTTGAATTATAGAATAAGGGAGTAATGATTGTTTTTATGATACCTTAAAGTACTAAGTATAAAGTACCAATAAACATGTCATTCTTTATCTTTAAATGGATTTTGTTTATAAGATTTTGATTGTAATCTTAAGGAGGATTTCTTTATAATATGCTCAAGCGTAAAGACTGTCATGATAGAAAAAGAAAACGACAAAATGATTTACAATATCCAATACTTTTAGCAGATTTGAGATTGACTCTTAAAAAACACTAGACGTATTGATCTAACCAGTAGTTAAGCAAGCCTTTTACATAAGAAGTAAAACAGTTTTGAAGATGTCAAGCTGAAATTTTAGTAGTTGACTAATGCAATTTTATTGATCATCAGCATGTGTGAAAGGAACTAAACAACTACAGCATTCCCATAATCTTCTTTATGTCAACCATGTCTCAACAACTCTAACGCTGTTCATGCAATGCCTCAAGATGATGAATTTTTCAATTTAATCAGCACTAGGCAAGGGATCGACTAGCAATGGCCCAGCTCTTCACATAGTGCGTCCTACTGCAGAAGTAAATCACTAACTTCTTTCCAAATCCTTCACATTATTTTCGATTTCCATTTGAACTTTGGTTAGAGGAATATTTGCTTTTACCTCAGGCAATTAGAAATTGTCAGTCTTGAGTAAAATAGGCAAATTTAATACTTCTTCCTTTAATCCTTTGATGGCGTCTTCCAAGTTCTCTTTTGCCTCCTTCAAAAAGATGAATGAATCGCTCTATGTATTGTGTGAATGACTCTGCATTTTTTCTAGCATGTAATGATGGAGATGTTTAATAATATTGTATTGTTCCTATCAAAGTACATGGTGTTTTTGAAGAAGTATATGTGGTATATCGTTCATAGAAATAGGAAGACATTGATATACCAGCAACAAGTAAAGGAAGCTATGTACATAAACTACAATTACAGTACAATTTTGAAGATATTAGGCAGAAATTTCAGCATAAGGCCAATAGTTTTAGTTGATTAAAGGATTTGATAGAGAATTCATTTATCTTGAACAAAAACCAAAAGACTATTTATGATTCTTCCAAGTATTGTATAGATTTGTGATAATATTTTTATTTTTCTTACCAATTTCGTTCAAATCAAAGTTAAGATTCTTTTTTTGTTTGCTTTTATTAAAATTATAGTAATTTGAAGTCATGAGAAATAGTAGTATATTGTACAATAGACGAATGAAGGCAAGAGTTTGTTTTATTTTTCATTCTAGTACTGTAGTATTAAGCGTGAAGGCGTGAGGAGGAATGTCTGAATTTTTAAAAGTAGTTGAAGTTGAAGTTAGCATGTAGTACAAAAAACAAAACAATAAGCTCGCTCGTGGCTGTTAAAGCGAACGCGTTGCGAATAAATTTACCGTTGAATTTATGTCATTCAACTTGGTCTTTTTATTTTCTATACCTTTTGTTATTGTTTTTTAAAGGTCTCCTATGTCTTCATGTCTAGGCTCTGTATCTAGAGTACGCTGCGCTGTGTGTTGAGTCTGAAAAGGCGCCATGCCAATGTGTCATACATACAATGTGCTACTGCTACAACTGGTTCCCTTCTTTTGTTCTTAGTCTTACAATGTTGCTATGCGTGGGTGTTGTTGTATCTCAAGCGGGTTAAACTATTTCACTCGTTCATTCATTCATGGTCTTTTTATGCTTATTAGTTTTTGGTTTTGTTGTTTTTTGTTGTTGTCCAAATTAGTTCATATGCAATAATCTTGTATGCTTGTCTTGGAATTTGTGTCAATTTATTATGTTATTGTTTGATGTCTTGCTGGTGTCTTTCTTGTCAAACCATGTCAACCAAATTGCTGACGCCTTCAACAAATTAAAGTATATAGTATCTCTTTGCCTCTTCAGTTATTTATATGCCTATTTAGGTGTGTTATTTTTTGTTTTATATTTCTTGTTTAATCAATTCCATATAAGAGTTTTAAGCTCAACGATTAATTTATCTTTCATTAAAAATAATATTCAATTTAATTGCTAATTCATGTGAATCAATCAATTTCACTAATGGTGCATAATTAATAATAATTAAATATGAAATAAGAAGAGAAGACATCGAAGCATCAATCGAAACTCAAATGCATATCGAGGTGAACAAGTTACAATGAATGACACAAGTCACAGCAGAGAAATTTTCTTGTTTAGTTGGCGGCACCACACCCTCCTCATCATCATATCCACCACATCTGAATCTAAGTATAATGTTGTGTGTTGTATGGGTACATGTTATTGTACTTTGACAGTGACAAATGGCTTAAGTTTACCTAGAGTAGTAAAAACATTTGCCAAAAATGCTTAAGTCAAAACCCCTGCTACTTGGCACAGTAAGACTTTGTAAGCAATTGCTTAACTTCCTTTCTCAACAAATTGAAAATTAACAAACTCCTAAGCAAAAATATTGTATAAAAATTAACAAATTTAAGCAACAAAAAGAAGTCTTAAGTATTTCAACAAAACTTCCGGCTTTGTGTAATGCATTTTGCCACAAAAACAGGAAAGATAAAGAAATACACACATTATAAGAAGAAATCAACTTTAGCAACTTTAACCTAATTGCCTGTGAAGTTTTCGGATATGTTTAGATTAAGTTGAAAGCCACTTTTTCTTTTAATTAAAAATCACTTAGAAAACGAATGCAGACAAATGGAATATTTCTGACCTTGAGTGAGATTTTCTGTGCTAAGCTCCTAACTAACTAACTAACTAACTATCTACAATATTAATAAAAACCAAGGAAAATTTGTGCCAAAAGCGTGAAAAGTAACAACAACATTAACAAAAGATATGCATATGCACAACATCAAGTTGAATGAAACTAAGCCGTGACGATTTTTCCCAAATCCAACTCCACTGAGTGAGTCACTCACTCATTCACTCACTTTCTCACTCACTATCCAACTATCAACAAAACTAAAGCTGACATTAACTGATATGAAATAAACTTTTGTTTTTCTACATATTTGTAATAATATTTTAGATTTTTGCATTTCAGTTAAATTTGGGTTAAAATTACGAGTATCTGCATTGTCTTTCTTTTTGTTTGGGTCGCTGCTTCGCATCAGTTTTCATTCATTTTGAGTTCAGTTGTCAGCACAAATTAATCATTTCGCTGAGTTTTCAAAATTTGACTTTATTTCATTTTGATGATCTAAAAGTTTTGTTATTTTATTTGGTTTGCTTTGATTACCTTACTAACTTAGTTTTGAACATATTGTATTCAAAAAAAAAAAGATAAAATATTTCATAATTAAATAACATTTTGTTGAGTAAACAATCAAATGCTGCTATGCTACTATATAGTAGTATATTTTGTGCTTCGATGCGTATCTTAAAAGTTTTGAACTTGAAATATTAAATTTGATATATGGTTTTTCGGTTATACTTTTTGATAGCATTAGGTAATAGTTTAGACAAATACAAATAATAAAGATAAGTATCTGAACAAAGAGGTCAACAAAAAAAAAAAAAGAAGAAATGTTCCAAGAAGAAGCCAAGCTTCTTTGAGTTACTTTTATTTATTTTATTTCCTTAGCCTTCCAGAAATGTCAAGAAAATGTGATCAGTTCTTAGTGGTTCTTGACACCAAAGACAAATGATCAATATAGTATATATAGACAGTAGTAGCTTAATCTGAGCAAAACCAACTTCATCCTAAGCGAACTCTGTCCGACTAAATTTAACTTTCATTTTAAAAAACTTTGAATTTACATTTCCGGATATGCGAACTGCTGGGAACAATTAAGACCGAAATCCATCTGTGACTCCCATATGTGATTTACGAATGGCTCCAAAACGAATGCTAGTGTTGGAGCAAGAATCTATGTAGAAAACCCAATAAGGCCCTTATTTAACATTATGGACTAAAAGAAATCAGTTTTTCAAACCAAAATCCATGCATTAGAAGAAGGACTAGACTCAGAATTATAGGTTATCAGTACTTAGAACTGGTGAAGCGGCGAACAAATTCCGCCCTGCATCCTAATCTAATCTAGACAGTAGAACAACAAGTACAAAATGATCAACATATAGACAGCAGAACACCTTTTGGGTTTTTATACATATGTTTCATCAACAGGATATTTACATGATCTTAGATTAAGATGACATCTAATTATTATTAAGATCTCCTATTAAGAAGATCGTTGGGGTGAAGCCTTTTTTTTCAAACGACGGCGGATTGTGTTGCGTGTAAGACATCTTGCCAAAGGATTTGGGGTGCTTTAGCAAACGATCATTGTATCGGCTGCTGAAAAAAATGTATTTCCTCAATCACTGTAGGCATCTTAAGGTCACGGTGTAGTATGGTGTTACTAACATACTTTGATACACCAGTTATGCGTCGTAAGGCTTTGTTTTGAGTTGCTTGCAAACTTTTGATAATATATGGTGCCGCAGTTCGCCATATTTGAATGCCGTATTGCCAAACTGGGGCCCCAACTTGTTTATAAATCATCAACTTGTTGTTTAGTGACAGTTTACTTATCGCTCGCAGTAGCCAGTCTAATTTCTTCATCTTTTGATAACATCATGCAGTGACTCAATTCACATGAATGTGTCAAGTAAGGCGCTGATCCAGGATCAAACCCATGTATCGAATATGATCCACCTGAGGAATAATTCTAGAGTCATTCGAATTAACTGGACAAGCGCCATGCCTCAATGTGTACGCGCACTTAGCAGATTTGAGGGGATTTATACCAATGTTCCATCGCTTGGCCCATGCTTCAAATCGCTGTAAACAGCTTTGGGTAATGTCCGCTACTTACACCAGCCTTGATGCGCTTTATGCCAGAGTCTACATCACGAACTTTAACGAGGAAAGCTCTATCCGTCAAGTAGCTCTTGAGCAGGAGATATTGCTTACCTGGATGAAGCCTTATCTGTTTATGCAGTAGTCTCTCTATCCATACCCTGTCAAAGGCTTGCATGATGTCCAAGAACACAGCAAAGCAAGACATTTTTGTTTCAAATGCACAAAGATTGTGATGGACAACTCTATGCAACAAGTACAAAATTTCATCTAATTATTTTTAAAAACAGTGAGACAAAATATACTTTTGATTGCATGGATATGGCTAAATACTACTCGCTATGATTTTCACCTTTTATAAAGTCTCCGATGCATGATTCTATGCTTTGCAAATAACAAACAATAGTCTAAAAACAAATTTCACTTCTACTTTAAAGAATTAAAGGCTATAGGCTTAAACTTAAGTCTATCTTAGAGTAGACCATAGGTTCCCAATGTGGGTGCTGGAGGCTTTCAGAGAGGCAGTAGAAGTAGACGATAAGGGACAAGCAAATCTTTCAAAATTATCATAACAATAAACCACTGTCTTTAAAAGAAGAAGGAAATTACTTAGTCGATCTGAAATCAGATTTCTTACTTATCAGTTGGGATTCCTTAAACCACGTAACTCAATTTGTTTTAATGTATGAAATGTATAAACAAATATTAAAAACAAAATACAATTTAACTTAAGAAAGTTGTTTTTTAAACATACCCGGAATACATCCATCACACATTAACCAATTTAAATGATTCCCTGTGGCAGGCATAGTTCTGCCATTCCATCACCATGAACTGTTCTACATTAAGTTTATTCCAGTTTCAGCCCATCCCATATTCAGACCTCACATAAGGCTGATTACTGAAGATGCCAACATTTCAGTCATTTTGATACTTAATCATACGGGTTATTTATATTCATTACTGGTTACTCTTGTCAAAATAACAATCAAAATAACGCTGTGTATTATTCATTTTTGAACAAGTTCAAAGTATTTAACTTCACTGATCATGTGATACAAAATAATCGAATTAAGAAGAAACAAAGAAATCCATAAGCATGGAAATATGAGACATAAAATGTCAAACAAAATCTTGTTTACCAAGGGGTAAATGATTTATATAAATTTTGTTATTATGACTCACATAAATTGTGTGAATATCTTAAGAAAAACCTGAAAGAGATAATACACTCGTATACTCATACGATAACCTATCTACAAGTTCCTACATCACCTACCTACGTATGTAGTTATATGCATATAATTTTGAACCAGTTTGAAAAATACTATTCGCAACAACAATAAACAATAAAAAACTAAAACTAAATGAAACAAAGATATGTATATTCAAAAATTAATTGAAAGTTGTTCAGATTTTTGCTGTTGTTTGTGGTACAAAAAGATACTTACTATAATTTTTTAATGCAAACATTTGAATGCCATAAAATTTTGCATGCTTCAATGCAAAATGAAAGCAAAAAGCAAAAAAAAAATACGCATGTTGCAAAAATGTCAAAATAAACATTAATAAATAAATTTTTATCTGTGTTTTGTGTGTGTATGTGTGTGTTGCGCATCTTTAATAAATTAATCTTAGTTCAGTTGTCACATCAATCATGTATTCATTCATCAAAACTCAATGAAGAAAAAAGATAATAAAATAAAAAAAAATAAAGATAAAAACAAGCTAAAAAGATACATGAAACAAAGATACAACATGCATAGATATGAAGTTGATTTTTATTTTCATTTTTGTCTTTGATTGTATTGTGAGTTAGAATTTATAATCAATTTATGTGCCAAATTATCGTAAATTGGTTAACAAAAACTTTCACAAAACTCATTCATAATAAAAAAAAAAAATTAGCACTTAAATGTGTCTGAGTGTTTCTGTGTCGTTTTTCAAAGATATGCCACAAAGTGCTAATAAAATAAACAAACAAATTTCAATGTAAAAATAATTAACATATATGAATGTGCCTGTGTGATTGGTTAGTTGGCTTCCGCTATTTTATTGTTATTGCTGCTGTTTTTCACTTTTTTTTTAAATCAAAAATTTATTTAAGGTTTTTATTTTATTATTCACTCACACAACACACAATTGACCAAGTTCATTAAACACATGTCCGTCGTCTCTCTGTGTATGTGTGTGTATCTTTGTGTTTAAATTCTAAATGCCAAAAAATAATAATAATAAAGAAACATGATCGACGTGTTGTGGAATGTCGACAACCACTAATAAACTGGTTCCAAGTGAAATTTTTACAAATGTATGTTAAATGGAATTTAATTATTTTAATAATAATAACAACAACAAAAATCAAGGAAAAAATATATATATATATATACATATATTTTAATTTCGATTTCGCCTTAACTTGTTAATAACTAACACACCCTCGGAAATGGTTAGTTATTAAAAAGACTGGTTTAGTTCAATCATATGCCAAGTATTGAAGAAAGCAATCATTTTGTTCATGGCTGAACATGAGTAGCCCAAAAGAATTGAAAAGTTTCAATTTAGTTAAAGATTTAGATTAATCAGATATTGTTCTTTCCATAAAGAGAATGAACTCTTTGGAGTTCTTACAAAACTACAAGAAAGAATTCATTGGAATTCTTAAAAATCTGCAAGAGAATAAATGCATGGCAGTTCTTATAAATCTAGGTTCATTGGTGTTCTGACATGCTTGGTATCAACCAACAAACAAAATCCTTTGTAAACTAAGTAGATTTGTTATCTTCTCAATTTTATTTTGTTATTTGTCCGACCCTCGGTTATTAAGAAATAAAAGAAGAGAATTCATCTTTTATTGTGTATCTTATATTGTTGGACTTCTTACAAATTTTTTATTAAATAAAATAATATTTTCTTTATTCTAAATCTCTTGTTCTGAGAAAGACACTGGTTTAGGTCACATTTTTTTAAACATAAGATGGAGTATCATAGCATAATGATGTGATGGAGTTATATGATTTGAAGGTCGGACCTTGCTGGCGAGGTTAGTGCAAGTGAAGTCATGACATATCTCCGATATTGCCGGCTATCTTTTTGCAAGTGAAAGGTCTAGTTGACTTGCATCTCATCATGGCAATTCTTGTTTCCAGCTTTTGTTTGCTACTGACATTTATCGAACCCACTACTCATTGGAACCTCTGTTTATTGACTGTCCTTTGTTCGTTTTGTTGATGTTACTGGCAATTGTGTGTTTTATGGTGCAATACTTAGAATTGACTAAGCTTGATTACAGTAGGGGGGAGCAGACATCTCTTTTTACATTTTTTATTATAATCTTGACCTTGGTTTCTAAGAAATCTTAGCTAAATACTTTGATTTCTGAATATCGAAGGAACTGTTTTGTGATGCAAACATTTGGTTATATAAAGCTACTTTCACTTGTTTTTATTTCAATCTACTATCTTTGATCTTTAAAGTCCAAGCAATTGTTTAAAATACACATGGTTTTGTTTCATCCAAAGTAACTGACATTCATTCAGTTAAAGAAAATTATACAATTAATTTGATCTCTTTGACTTACAACTGAGTTTTAGAATTATGAATAGCTTACTTAGTACTATAGTTTTTGTAATATTTAACATATTGACAGAAATGTGACATTAATAAGAAGCCTCGAACTTATTACTGATTAAAGTAGCCAATCTATGGTAAATCGATAATGAGAGTTTAAGATTTACATAAAATATATAATTTTTTTCTTTCCAAGTGTACAGCTTTGTACCAATATACTTTAAGCTACTTCTCTTAATCATTTCTCTTCAAGTTTCTCTCTTGGAAAGGCATAAAATATGAGACGTTTCTTATGCAATCCATTCATTTAACAATCCACCATTTAGTAACTAATCAAATGAACTATTTACATACAAAACTTTCTTGTTGCAATCTAAAATTACGAGTATAGTCAAATTGAAATGCACACAACACAATCAATTACTATTTCCTTTACTAATCAATAGTGTATTGTACCAAATTTGTGTAATGGAACCAGTTTTGAAGTATTTCATTTCATTTCATTTCATTTACTTTGCAATTGCAATTTGCAACAATTGTGCTAAATTTCATACAATAGCATTGCAATCAACATTGTTACCGATTATTAATTTGTTTCGGTTTCGGCTTTTGTTTTTTCTCTTTATCCTAACCAATCCATTCATTAACTTAATATCAACTAAAAGCATCATACGCCCTGTGTAACACTCTTGAGAAAACAAAAAATTAAAAGAAAAAGAAAAAGATAAATAAAAATAAGAAAAAAAATGTTAATTTCACAGGTTTTGTCGTATGAAAGTTTCACTTTCTCATCACTTTTTGATGTACTTTTGATGTTGATGTTGTTGTCTCGTCTTTAGTTCGTCTGAGTCTGAGCTCGGCGTATAAAATGTGTGTACCACCAATTCATAGTCTTTACTCACATACTTTGTACTATAAGACTCTGTCTGATCGCCAGTCACTCACTCACTTACTTACTAACTCATTCATACATTTTGACATATGTATCTACTGTCGCATTGGAAACAACAACAACTACAAATATGATATCAACAACCGCATGAACAACATTTTAAAATTGAAATCACTTCTTTGGTATGCGACCATCATTATCATCATCATCATCATCAACAAGATCTTGGACCGGCAGCAGCATTCAACAAGAGCAACCAATTCATTCCATCCAAGTTTTGGTTAGCAGAAAATTTTCATGTCTTTTGGTCTTTACCTTATTTTGTGTGTCAAAGATACTGATGATGATGATGATGATGATGAAGATGCTGATCATGTTGTTGATTTTGGCCGATTTTACCTGTTTTGCGGCAAGTGCATGTCGTTTGTTATTCTTGTTTATTTCATTTTAGTTGTTGTTTTTCTTAATCTGGCGGCTTTTTATTCCTTAAAGTTTTTGGCAACTCGTACAAGAGTCAAAAGTTCCGTCTTTTCTTATGCCTACGGTTGATGATTTTTGTTTTCACTTGAAGACACACAAAAAAAAAAAAAACTGCTTGCAGATACCATAAAATTTACTGTTATTAATTGGAAATTGTTTGCGCTTTAGGGTTTTAATCAATCGGCGGTCAATCTGTGGGAAATACATAGTGATTCTGGCTTTTGATAGTAACTTGAACTTATTGATCTGTGGCTAATAGTTTTAGATATAGAAGAATAAGTTATGATGGACTTTATTGGAAATCGATGTTACTGAAAGCTTTGAAAATTCAAATGAATATGTATATTGAAAGAAATTGAATTGTTAGAATTATGGTAATTGAAAAAAAAGATCAAATTGAAAGACTAGAGCAGGAGTAGTCTAACTAAGTATATGAAAGAGTCCATCAGAACAGCTGTAGTTTCCAATCCTAGAAGAGATCAAACTTTCAAATGTATTCTTTCTATTTTCATTGAGCATTTGATTTCAGTTTATGAAGAAATAACTATATTTTTGGTTAAAAATCTTATAACTTATAAAACTATCACTCCACTTTAGAAAGGTTTTGGTTATAGTCAGTATATTTATGTCTTAATATTAACTGGTATACTAATACTATGTACTCTAATAATTGACCAGACTTGGAAGGAAAAAAAAAACACTTAGAAGCGTCCAGCAGAACAGCAGGAGCTTGGAAAGTAGAAAGGAGCGAGATTCAACGTCCAGTTTCTTCTCTCATAGCTTAGTTCAGCTCCTCCAAAAGTCTGGTATTCATTAAGAGTTCCAAGATTTGGTGCGGAGATAAGTCTTCTTCTATCTGAACTATTATTACTATATGGTTATATTATATTTTAACTGAAGGTTCCAGCAGAATGGTTGTAGCTCGAGATCTATAATAGCAACTAGAGGTGAGCTAAACAGTGACACAGTGATTCTAAATTGTGATTGAGTCACAGTCATTTAAAGGGAGAGACACAGTTTACTTGATTGATTGTGACTCATTTTGATTCAGTTGCTCCCTACACTGTGACTCAATCACAGTTTAGAATCACTGTGATTTTGAAATCACTTTTTAGCACATCTCTAATAAAAACTATTCAAAAAGCATCCTTAGAATTCACATTATTCTATGTCAATTTCAGGGTACTTTGTTATTGATTTTGTATCATATTTGATACTTGACCCTCTAAGCCTCCAAATTTATACTATCTTGCTCTTTCTCAAAAGAACTGTCAATCCATGCCCTGCAGTATGAACCACTGATCAAATCTGGTTTGTGGCTAGTTCCTTTGGAACCAGTACCAGTTTTCCTTGTACTCGTTTTACATGTATTCGACTGATGAATTCAACATGGCGATATCATTAGAAGGGGAAAATTGTTACCACCTACATTACTGTCATGTCACCGTTCACTGCCACCGTTCACCAGTCGTGTCATCAGTCGTTTCATAAGACTAGTGAAATCACTGACTTCATATGGAAAAGTGCACTTACTGGTTCGTCTCTGCGACTAGCTAACAGGTAATAAGAAAAGGGGCTAGTGACTTATTATCGAAACGGGGACTATTGGCACCAAGCATACTACAGGGTAGCTAAAGCATTTAATGAACACACTACAAATTGATAAGTAAATTGATCGTTGATAAATGTTTGGTTTAAAAATGAACTGATTTTTTTCAGATACGAGCATTCAAGGGATAAATCTAGTTTTCCTACACCTAGTATAACTTTATCTATCCATTTGAATTATTTCGTCTATTTGTTTCTTTTAATTAATTAATTCATGCCATATATCTTTAAACTATCTACATTTAGTCCATTCTTCTTGATATTAAAAACTTTCTTTAGATTACATTGAGAAACTTTAATCATACACTGGAACATACACACAGATCCATTAAGAAAAAAGAAAAAACTCTGTAACAGCCCACAAAATACCACAGCCAACACACACACACACCTTTTAATAACAAACTGCATGAAAAT
The DNA here is from genome assembly GCA_037043315.1 of Amiota communis. Lineage (NCBI taxonomy): Eukaryota > Metazoa > Arthropoda > Insecta > Diptera > Drosophilidae > Amiota > Amiota communis. The sequence continues at coordinate 1,538,569 of JBAMAV010001191.1, read as the reverse complement.
ATTTTATGTTCAAGTCAACAACTTCGATCTGTAACTGACAACAATTCAAAACGCCCAAAACAGGCTACAAATTACAACCCAAACTAATCGGAAAGCATGTAGAAACATATGTATGTGTAACGGTAAAGTTCGACCAACTCAAAAGTGCAATAACAAGGAACAACTAAATGCATTAATGTTGGGGAAAAAGGGGTTAAAAATCCAATAAAAAATTTAAACAAATGTAAAGAAAACAAAACCATAAAATAAAAAAAAAATATTTCAAACAAATTGCAAACGCATGCCCCTTCTTATTGAATCTAATTGAAATGAACGTACGAACCAAACAACAACAAGTCAAAGCGTAACGAATTCAAATGGTTGGTTGTGTATTCAACAAATATCTGTTAGATACTTTTACATATATGTATGCACTATAAATTCATTTAATATTTATGTTTGTATATTTTGCAACACAAAAAGCAGCGCACACATGTGGCCAAAAACACTTGCCACAATTGGAAGATAATAGAGGGTATGAAAGAGAGTTGAAGTTGCAATGAGATATAGCGACTATATAACTGAAGTTTTGCATCATTGGACATATGGAGAAAGATATGGAGAAAGACATAGGGGAAAGGGGTTAAAAGAGAGTATGCATTAAAGAGCGATAGTGCAACGGTATTTCAATAATGCATGTTGCATGTTACTTAGTTGGTTTGTTTCATACTTTTTGACTTCACGTACTTAAGATGTCAACTACGAGACGACCACAATATCACGTGAAATTTTAAAAGTATCTAGTATATGTAGTATGAATGTGTATTGTTTTGTTTTGGCCAAAGCCAATGTTCGCTTATACATATGAACGGGTTTAACTGCTTTTTTCATACTCACAGATACACAAAAATAGTAGTACACAGTTTGACTACTACTAAGTAGTTATGGAGACTTGTCTGATTATGTTGGGTACGCATGCGCGCACATGAAGTTCAAGTGTTTTATGGCCTCTAATTAGTTTTACCTTTAGGGCTCTCTCTCTCTCTGTGTGTCTACAATTAACTAGAGACCGTTAGATTAAAGTCACCATCAACTTGAACAATATACACATATAATTTGTATCTTACTTCTGTAACCAACCATGACTGCATCATATATAGCTTTCTTTGGGGACTTAATTGCCATTATCAGTTACCATAATTAATTATATTTTCCATCAACATAAATCTATCGTTCGATCAATCGATCGATCTGCTTTAGATTGTATTAAGTAACTAGCTAACCCAAATGCACTTATTATTATCATCATCATCATTATCATCATCTTTGTTGTTAGCATCAACTGTTTGACCAATTAATTATCAAATAACACCAGAAACGGATTCGATTTGCTACACAGGAAGCCTTCTTTTTTCTTAGAAAATCAAGCATTACGAGTATTTATCACAGCTAGAAAAATTACAGCGTCGTCCAATGACGCGATGACATAATTTCCGAGAGATCCCAACCAAACCAAGTGTTTGCTGTGGTTAACTACTACTGTCTATTTGTCTGCACAGCACAACACATTAGATACAAACTGGTCTTGTTGTCTCTTAAGACACTAAAGAGTTATTGTAAAAAAGACGGGTTTATGCTGTTAGTTTAATCAAACGGAACCAAACTGAACCGATCCAATGCGATCCGATTCGATCCGAACTGAAATGTCTGTATGGAAGTAAACAACTGTTGTTGTTCATTTATTTGTTGTTGGTCTGTTTGCTTGTTTGTCTGTCAGTCTGCCAGAGTCTTTGGAATTTGTTTATGACACTCATTGACAAAGAGATAAACTCATAAATAAATACAAAAAAAAAAACTATGAAAATTGACTTTATGAAGACTTTAAGAGTTGTCAGCACAAGCAACTCAATGGTTGGAAAAATACACCATGTATGTGGAGAGATGTAAAATACAAAAAAAAAATAGATAAGTTTGACAATATTTTAATAAATTTTCAATCAGATAGAATTTTTGTTTCTAATGGATTTCAGCTTAAATGGGTTTTTGTGTATTATCATTGTAATCTGTTTTGTAGTTAGCATAAGAAAACTTTAAAATCTACTATGCAATAAAATATTTTCTCACAAAAATCATAAGAAAACTTTGAACCTAGCCGATAAGGTTTAAAATATTTAGAAAGAATTAATAATTGAACTGAAAAGAGGGGATTCATTGAACTTGATTAAGTTGTCCAAGTTGCATTCAATCTTGGGTATATAATATTACAAAAATAATCTTGAACTGGTCTCAGAAATATTACCAAATTTACTAATGCTAATAGATTGAAAAGATTAATAAAAAAAAATACCTAAATGGGGGGCTAGCAAAGCTTCTTAAGTTAATTGGAGTTGTGTAACTGACATCAGTACGAAATCATTCAGTTGCTTTTGGAGCCACACACAATATGAATGAATTCTAATTTATTTGAGAGAGCGCTGTCATAGTAAACGATCGCTATAAACTTAGTATCCTAATGACATCTGCTAACATAGACATTGCGTCATGTATGTTGCAAATAAATATAAAGAAAAAACGCTTAGAAGCATTTCTGATTCGGATGATAGTGTCTTATTTCAGTGACAGAAGAAGGCACTAAGTCTTATCAGATAACTGATGGTGTCCCACAAGGTTCCGTACTGGGCCCGTTACTGTGGAATGCCATGTACGATGGCATCCTGCGGATTAATAAACCAAGTGGTGTGGAGATAGTTGCAAAGACGCTAAATGAGGGCGAATCAAAAGTCGAAAGAACTGTTGTTTGCTTAGGCAGAAGCATCTAAGCTTGGCGGATCATAAAACCGAGCTGGTACTCATGAGCTCCAGGAAGAAGGTTGAAAAACTGTCAGTGAGGATCGGGAACCACATCATTGAATCGAGGCTTTATATCAAGTACCTGGGAGTACTTCTGGACCACCGTCTGTGCTTTAAGTACCATCTAATCGGGTCAGCCAAAAAAGCCCCTGCCAAAACACAAAATTTGGCGATGATTCTACCAAACCTAGATGGACCCAGACAGCAAATACGGATTTTACTAGGTTCAGTGAGTAAATCTCTACAATTTGGTCTGGAGCTCTCGCAACTAAGTGATACTTGCGAGGAATAAACAGTGCACACAGAGTTGCGAACTTGAGGATCTGTAGAGCTTATCAGACAGTTGCAGATGATGCGGCGGGCGTACTTTTAGGCAGACTTCCTATAAACTTGGAAACCTTGACTGCAAGGGATATATACCTTGCCCGAGCAACTTCAGTTTGGAGATCAGAAGCAGGTACTTAAACATATGGCAGCATAGGTGGGGCAGTGCAGAGCCACGAAGGATTCACCATCTTATTCCCAATATAGCAGATTGACTAAAGAGGAGCGACGCAGACGTTTGTTTCGAATTTACCCAATTCGCTATTGGCCACGGGTGCTTCAGGCAGTACCTGCACAGATTTGGGCTTGCCGAGAATCCATATTGTAGCCTCTGCCTGAACATCTTAGAACCCCAGAGCTCATGAGTGTTCTCGGTTTGAAGCACAGCGTAGCAGGATGATTGCAGGAGATCGTAAGGCGTATGATGTTTTCCTCAGTGAGTGGACTTTTTTCGCTACCGAAATAGCGACTGTCATTCGTCAGGCTCAAATGTACGAGCGTTTAATGGCGTCCAGATAAGGGCAATTTTTTCCTCCCTATGAAGCAATGCTTTGGTAGTTCCGTAGGGATTAAAGGGTTTCCAAGCGATAGGGGGCTTTTAAGTCGGTAGGAATCCGACATAACTCGTGGCACAGGCCATTAGTAACTTTTTGAAGATTTTCTCCTACTTGTTTCGCATAACAAAAAAAAAAAAAGTAAATGTTTTTCATATCAAAAATGACCATTGTATTTTGTAATAGTGATTTTCCATTGACTAACTTAAATATCACAAGTTGTTTCCATTATACAAGACAAATAGTCAATGACTTTCCAAATTCTTAAAGAAATGAGTAATAGAATTATAAAATAATGTAAGCTGTGCTTTCTCAAACACAATACATCGCATGAAACTCTTATTATAAGTTAAGGAGTTAGAAGCTTTTCAGAGACAAAGAATATCCTATTTTTAAATTGATCAGAAAATGAATAAACCGAATAGTATTAGCTACATATAACAACTGACTTAAACTTATCATAAAATATCGTTAAATTATGACTAAAATTTCATTATTCCAACTACTATCTAAGTATATCAAGACCTAAACAAAGACAAGAGAGGTCACTCATCTAAACCTTTTCTTAAATAAATTTTAGGCTTTTTTTGTGTATTAAATCACACCTGATAGACAAAAATTACAAAGCGACCATTCTTTCATTTCACTTTCACTAAAAGAGGAGTTTAAAAGACGAAAACTAACAATGTGAAAATAAGCAACAATAATAATCTCAATAACAATAGTGGTAACACATAACAGACCGCTCATAATTTTAATTAAAATGAATTTAACACGCAATTAAAATTGTTCATATTTTAATGCAATAAATAAAATATCCAACAATAGTAAGTATCTATATACTTACATACTATATCTTAGACTATATACAATTTTACTTTTATTTATTTAATTTTTTTGAATTTTTTTTTCTTGCCATTTTGTTGTTTATAATTAAAATGTTTGTTTAATAATTATTTTCTTAACTGTTATTTTGTTTTTTTCTGTATATTTACTTACAACTTTTGTTATTATTGTTGTTGTTTATTTTGTTTAACTATTATTATTGTTATTTCAATTAAAATTGTTGAATGAGAAACATGACAAAAATGCTGTAATCAAATTCATTCACACTACTGCATCATCATCAGTTTCTTTTCTATTTTTTTTTTTATTATTATTTTCCCAGTTTCATGTCTACTTGAAGAAAGAAAAAAAAATGAAAAGTTTTTATAACAAAACTGCCAATTAGTTGTTGCCAAAAAGTATCTTTTTATATTATTTTCTTTTAAACATTTGAGGAGGAAGTAACTAGTAGTATTTGTGACTTTGCCATTCACTTATTCTACTGCTACTGCTGCCTACAAGAAAGTGAGATTCAATTCGTAGATACTTGTATAAGAAGAACTACTTACTTATAAGTAGTAAGTAAGTAAGAAGCTTGTTTGAAGTTGGAGCTACAAATTGAAAGGTTTCTTATAAGTAGTATATATAGTTTATCTGGGTCGAATGGAATGGAAAGTGTAATGAATATAAAAAGAGTTAAAGAAATACAATTTATTTTGAATATTCTATGCTTAAAGGGGGTGTGTCGTAGTTGTTATTGTAAAGAACAATGAAAGTAAATGTTATTATTTCTTATTATAGTTTCTTTCTTCATACATACTACAATATATTGTATTAAATATGCTATATATAATAGGTCATCGGGTCTAGGACAGGGAATATAAGTTTAATTTCTATTTAAATTTTCAAAAAAAAAAAAAAAAAAAAAATATATATTTTTCACTGACCTTATTAATTTTTGTTGTAATTCTTTTATGCAAATTGTATTCTTTCACCTGGTAAATCCATATTTTCATGATGATAGAGTCTAAGTTCCATATCCGTATTTAATTAATTTGCCAAGATTATAATCATAATGAACATAAGAATGAAGTCGAACTTATGCTTTTTAAAACTTTCATATTCAAAATTGTCTGAAAAAAAGTAAAGAATTAAAGTAAAGAAAAAAAGTAACTGTGGGTTAGTTACATCATCCAAAGTTTTGATCTTTAACTAACAAAGGCATGAAAGACAATGTAATGTATTAATTTTAGTTTTTAAGAAAAAGTCATGACTTGTTCCGAAGGAATTCAATTCAGAGAGAACTGATGATTGAAACAATTGAACCTATTCAAGTTACTAATGTTGGTGGTACTACAACAGGCCCTTAACTGCCTAAATGAGTCCATTCTGAAAGCTACTTATGATAGATAGCTAAATCAAACAATTTACAATCTAAGATGACTTCAAGTTAGACTCACACAATATTGAGTTGAAAAGAATGAGAGTTAATCTAGCACTGTTAGTTGTATTGATTTTCGTTCATAAGAAAAAGTTATAACCACTTCCTAAAGAATGAAAAGCAGGGAAGGTATGATGATTGTAACAATGTAATTTATACTTAACTTACTTATAGTACTAGCGGCCCAAGTATGTCAGTTCTGAAAGACACTACTTATGACAAACATGTATAGTCAAATTTCAATTTAAGATGACTTCGAGTGAAACTTAGATCAACTCAAAAAGATTCAAAGACAATTAAGGAAAGTTATGTGTATTAGTTTTAGTTCTTAAGAGATTACCTTAGTCTCTTTCTAAAGAATGGCTGATGATTGTAACATCTTAACGCATTTCAGTTATGTTGGTTTTACGCCAAGCCTTTAAAAGCATAAGTTTGTCAATTCTGACAGTCACTAAAGTTACTTATGATAGTCACAAATACTCATGTTTCAATCTAAGATGACTTCGTGAGAAACTTATATGTTCTCGAATACAATAAGAGGAGAATCAAGGAATCTTATTTGTTCTAATTGCAGTTCTTTAAAAATGGTCTCTTCCTAGAGAAAGCAGGACAGTGAAGGTTGATGGCTGGACCAACTCTACACAAATTAAAGTTTCTTATAATAGACTTAAATCCCTAAGTTTTTCATTAACTAAGAAGCATTTGTAACATTTTTTTTTTTAATGAGACTCAGAAATGTAAATCTGTAAATTGATCTTTCAATTGTAAGAGTATTAAAAATTACTTCTTTAATCAATTTGCAATCAATTAAAAACTTAAAATGAATCAACAATTATGCCCCCTTAACTTGGTAAACAACGAATACACCTTTCTATCTTTATCATTTCATCACAACAATTTTATTCAATTTTCTCATATTTTCCAGCTTAATGATCATTACATAAGCATCACCACCATCACTGCACATAGTATATGTATTAACTAACCAAGAAAACAAAAAGATTGACTTTTTAATTGAGTCACATTTACAGCTTTTTTTAGCCATCAACATTGAAGTCTTTCTTTCTTTCTTTTTTTCAGTCATTCATTCATTTAGTCATTTATTCATTTATTGCTTTTATGTTTGATGATGCCAATGACGTTGAATACTGCTGCTGCTGATGATGATGATAATGAAGTAGAAAAAGAAAATGCATTGGAAGAAGTGGGCAAATGGAAAATTCACTACAGGAAATACGCATACGCCTCGTTGCACCACAATAACTTAGCATAGTAGTAGAGATTGACTTATATGACCAATGTTGCCTACATAACTCCACCTACTCTACCCTATCCCATCATAAGCTACTATTTATACTCACTAATGTTGCTGTCCACAAAATGGGTGCCATATAGTAGACACGATGCTGTCAAATATGGCTTAGCTGCCACTCTGTTTGTTTTGCTACTGTTTGTGCAACTGAAGAGTTGCTGTGTTGCATAATTGTATGTTAGTACTAAAAAACTTTCAAACTTAATTTAAATTCCATTTTTTTTGGTTTTTTTTTTTTCTTTATTTATTTTGGCACACATTTGCATGTGCAACAACAACAAACAAATGAGGAACAAAAAATAGTCTGCATTAGCAATTAAAAATTGTTATAGTATTCAAGTTTTTTTTTTTCTTTTTTTGATTTTGCAACAATTTTTGTGCTTTGTTCTTCTTTTTATTTGTGTTTTTTCTTCTTCTTGTTTTGGTGCTTAATGAAGTTTTAATGCTGCCCAACTCAAAACACTTAAGACAAAAGCCAAGCCAACAAAGCCAAGGCATGTCAAGCCAAGTGGATTTAAGCCAAGTCAAGTAAACAGGTTGAATTGCGTATGATTCACGCTTAAGAAATTAACAGAACAAAAAAACAATAAGTCTTTAACCAAAAACAAAACCAACAATACAAAAAAAAACTCCCAAGCTGCACAAAGCACCCAACTTGTGTTAGTGAGTAAGTAAGTGTTTTGTTTTTATTTCAATAGTCGTCAGTCAGTCACATTGTGATTGTGTGAAGTAATTAAAATAAAAATAAAAATCAACAATCCTAATGATAATCGTTAGTAAACGAGGGTCTCTGCACAAGTTCATAATGGAAATGAAAATTATGGAAATTCATTTAGTTTTTAATGTCCTGCATTGTCACAATTGACTCTAACTAATATTTAGGACCATTGACCAGTGCAGTCATTAGTCAAGCGAGAGCTTAGCCGGTCAGAGTACAACCCCCGTTGCATTTCTGCCACAAATCAAGTCATTCCAGGACCTCTCTAGTCACATGTGCCATTGATTCTGCTACCAAATTCATTGGAGCTGCTAACGTGCTAAAATGAACTCCTTCATCATTGCCTGATATCCAACATAGAAACAGCAATTGTTCTCAAACGCTATCTTGAGCATCGCCTTGTCTGAGACTGCTGATCTTTACTACTATATATTATGATGATCTTCTTGCTGCTTTTCGCTTTTAAAATTTATTTTTTAAGGAAAATGCTCAAAGAAATACAGCAATCCTTTTATTATGACATAAAAATACGTTAATAAAAACCCACATAAAACATAATTGCAAAAAGACAGTCAGTCAAGATAAGTACAAACGGCGTTTTGGTATCATCGACTACAAGAAGAAAAGAGTCTGACTTCAACAAATTATAGGTCGAGAAACTTTTTTTTCAATTGATTTAAATTTTAAAATAAAATTGGTTATGCTGTCTAGTAAAAAATTTATGACTTCGCACGGTAAGTTGGATATAACTAATTTTTAGTAACGTGTGTCTTGTGTGCCTTGTGTGCATGGTTGTGTCTTTTACACATACCATAAAACGTGTGTGTTTCGTTATTCTTAATAGCAGTTCATGGGAGTCAATGTTCAGTTTTTACTTGGGGTCAAAAATCAATGTTAGAGCTGATTATAACTATGTGTATAACACCTTTTCTCCTGTAAATCTAAAATAAGTTTAGACAAAACAGTCGACTAAAGCAACACACAGATGCAATTTTACAGAAATTACTGAAAACGCCAAAAAAAACTTTCCGTGATGATTGCATTAACATTCCAGAAGGATTTAACATTCCCATTTTTAATAAAAACAACCTTAATTCAAGGATTACAATAGCAATGATAACAACGATTGTCAATCAATAACTGAGCGTCTAGAGTAGTTGGCATATTTGCAGCCACACAGCTTTGTAGTACAAGAAACTTTAACATATCATTTGATTTAATAACAAGAGGGCTTACAGTCACTCCTTCAGCAATATCTTTCCAGCCCACCTGTCAAAACCAAAAAATACTTGTCAAACAACCCACTGTTACTTGTAACTTTAAGATTTCTAAGGTTTTTTTTCACAAATTGTTTTTTCAAGTAAATTTCAGCAAAATTAGTTAATTACCTTAACTACTGATGAAAACAAAAAAAAAAAAAACAAACGCACGAAGTCAAATTATATTATAATTCGAGTAGGAACATAATAATAACATAATGTAGAATGAATTCTTGACCCAGTTTAGCAGGAAATTCAACTGACACCACTCATATAAGAAAAACAATACGAGGGTCGATCAACAAGCATCTTTGGTGTTTGGGTTGAAGTTGGCATTATCTAGTACTAGCTGCTGGGGGCCTTCGACTGAATACAATGTTATATTGGGCATTGATAAAATAATTGATTTGAATAATTGATTGAAAAAGAAAACAAATAATGAAATTAAAACGGACCTAAGGAAGTACGAGTATTGGACAGTGTTCAAACTTGAATGTACCAAGCATTTTTAATCGTTTAAGATCGTTTGAAATGATTAATGAAGCTATTAAAAATATATGATATTAAGGGAGAATTGTCACCACACCAAGAATTTAATAAAGATCGTTTAGATTATCCAAAAGAGTATCCACTATTAATAACACTCGAAATGTTGAGTTCTTCCTGGGTTGGTTCCGGCAGTCGGCCCTCAGTGAAGTCGTCTTGTTGAATTGGTACTTCAGGCGGAGAAGAAACACAAAAATACGTCCTTCTTCTTGGTGTTCTTAATTGCTAATACAAAATTTGTGGCGTTGTCGCAGAAGATTTCGCTACACATTCCTTTTCGCGCGAAAAAACATTTGAGCGAAGCCAGGAAAGCCTCTGTGCTTAAATTCATCACTTACTCCAGATGGACAGCTTTAGTGACTACACAAATAAACAAGCTCAGATACACCTTGATTGGTAGCCATCGACGCCCATTAAAATGCATCTGCATTTGGCCCGCAAAGTCAACTCCAGCTCTTTAAAAAGGAAGCACCTCTCCTCTGTCTGCCCAGCTAGAGATCTACAATTGATAATCCAATATCTTTGACGTACAAATGCACCAGAATGATCGTTAATCCGATGCATAAAACACAAAAGCGACTTTACAACTAAATTATCGCTCGGTAATAATATAGGATGCTTGATTCCGTATGCGATATTTGCTCTAGCCAAGCGTCCACCTTCCCTTATCACAGCCACCCCTTCAGAGTGATCTATAAACGTAGTAAGCTTCTGAGCCTTTGCTGATTTTACTATCTTCTTTCTTCAGACAAACACATATTCTGTACTTTATGCAGTAACATAGCAAGCCTCTTTCTTCTTTCTATTACACTCGGGAACAGCGGGTCAAACCATACCAAACTTCATAGGAACAATGTTCAGACTATGCTAGAGTCTTGAAATAAAAATTTCGATCCAGCAGTTTCGGAATATATAGGGAATATATGTACATACATCCACTTTTATATAACATTTCCGTGTTCAACAGGTCCAATTTAAATTTAAAAATCAGTTATTTTCATTAATCTTATAGAAAAAGGGACAAAATTGTATTGGTATATCAAAAAAAACTGCTCATCCATTAAGGAAATGCTTGAATTCAAGTGTGCTAGGGATCTATAACCAAAATCAAGGAATGGTGCTTAACAATGGCTAAACTTATCCAGATTTAAATCAAGGTAAATGTATTGACCAAATGAGAAAACTTATCTTGAAGAACAGTTGTGGTGCTTTGCGAGGCCTTTTCATATTCAAGTCGATAAGACTGATTGAGACTAATGTATTTTGCCAGGCCCGCTACTGTTGAAGAAATAAATTCATTTAAAACTTTTGTCTTCATTTCACAACACAAGTTGATTGACCCTCGTAGTACACACATACCCAAGTCAAAGTTAAACTAAATCGCATGGGGAACCGGAAAGTAGTAGTGAATACTTAAGAAAAAATAATAAAAAATGAAAAAATTGAGCTATTTTTTGAATAAATTTTAATTCAATCAAGAACCTCAAATAAAACAAAAGACCTTCATGGTTAAAATTTTGAATCATTTGTTTTTCTTTTCTTGGAAATTTTTTAGCAAAAAAAACACAAGAAAAAATAGGGAGAAAAATATGTAATAAGAATTGCAAATGAATTTGTCTAATGTGAGTTAATAAGACAAACCGCAAAATGCTAAGCCAATACCGTTAAATAAATAAAATAAAATGCTTGGACAATGCAACAGTGGCAGGCAATGGAAGCTTGTTAACTGTAGTCATTATGCTGCAGCAGCTCAGCGGTTTTGGCCAACTTGAAGTTGGTTGACTTTGCAATTTACTTGCTAACGCTACATTAAGTTAATGCAGTAAATTAGCATTGCCAACCAATGTTGTACTATTTTTTCCCACAGTCATCATCATCATCAGCATTCAAGACTTTTGTGTCGACAAGACTTACTACCATCATAGACAGTTGAAGACCATAATCTTTTTTTTACGCATTTTTAATTTCATTGTCTTTGACGGAAACTAACTTCATTTGGGTTTTACATTTACTACATTATTTTTTCTAAATTTTTTGTATCTGCATCTTCTCTTGCAGATCATGGAATTGAGTAACTTTACGGCATCTAAGAAGATGTCACGCGAGGAACGTCGCTATTCAGTGCCACATGGTCCGAATACACCAATGCCAGCTGCTGCATCAGAAGATTTGCATGCGTGGTCAATATACAGGTGAGTCTCATAGTAGCCAATCCCTTTACTCAGTGATTACATGGGTTAGGTTTGGTTAGCACATAGGAATTTGACCTAAGCATAACCAAATGATTTAAATGAATTTTGACGCTAAATTAACTTTGATCGCTTGATTGCTTTGGTCAATCATACTACTATGGTAGACAACAAAAAAAAGAGAAAAAGATACGGAAGTTATCATAAATTACAATTGATTGAGAATGCATTACTTGAAATTATATGGGAATGCAATTGAATAGTAAGGGGCAAGTGCATGAGGCGCACCCAAAACCAAAACATGAGGCCAAGCCTCATAAAATTTCCAAAGAATTTTCATTGCATTGTGACCACAACATTTCATTTTTCCCATTTTCCGGTCAATGTCTCTCAACCTCTCTTTTCTATTTCTATTTTTTTTTATAGGCAAAATCTCAATTCTGATTTTACTGATTCAGCATTGGGTTCATCAGATAAATCACCGTTGCCATATGGAAATTTCCAATTACGAGATACAACAGTGCAATCAATAATAAATCATCCGCGTTATGGACCAAAGTAAGTACACTTAAAGACTTCAGACAATTGAATGATTCCTCAAATGATTGATTGACTAATGCATTGCCTGCTTATAGATCACCTTTGGGTTCAAATATGTATACATACCTGAAATTTGGTCTGCCGCGTGTATTTCCTCCAAATGCCGGGTCACAGCGTTCACATCGTCCAGGACCAGGGCCTGGAGCTGGCGGTGGTGGTGGTGGAGGAGGAGCACGTGGTCGAATTAATCGTGGTTTTCGTGATAGTTCTGGAGTTGGTGGCATTAATGGCGGTGGCTTGGCTGCTGGTTCTTCAGGCTATGATAGCAGTGACAATGAAACAACACGTAGTCGTGTGCCACCAAACTTAAGGTAGAATCCAGATAAGCATATACAATATGATTGATTGATTGATTGATTGAGTGACATTGTGTTTTGTTTTTGTGTAAATTTCTAGAAAATATCGCAGTGAATCGGATTTTCGTGCCATTAGCGGCATACAAACACCGCATTCACGTCCCGACTCACGTGCACAACAAGGTGTGCCCATGGCAGCTTTACGTCAGGCCAATAGTCGTGCCAGCATTGCTGTGGGCACGCATATCAATGCTCATCATGCGGCACAATACAATGCAATGCCCAATGGCAAACATTATGGTCATCGTTCGCACAGTGAAGCTGATTTATTGGCAAATGGTGTCGACACTGTTAATGGTGGTGGTGTTGGTGGTGCTAATGGCTTGGGTTATGATTATAATGAATCAAGAATCTATGGTACATCACGTCATCAAAATGGTGGCACTGCTATTATGGGACATCCACATCATCATCACCAACAGCAGCAGCATCAGCTGCAGCAACAACAGCAGCAGCATCATCATCATCCGAGTAGCAATTATGGCATGTCCAGTCGTAAACATTCAAACATTGGCTTAGTCTATCCAAATATACAAGTCCATTGTCTGGATGTGAATCCCTGTCTACGTGGTGTTTCATTGCAAGCCAAAGCTGGTGATTTATTTGCCATTATGGCAACATCACAACGTGAAGGCACAGCCTTATCAGAGTGTTTAGCTGGATTGCATGAACGCATGGCTGGTGAGATTCTTATCAATGGGCAACAGGTTAATAAACGTGGTCTACGTGAATTATGCAGTTATGTGCCGGCATTGGAAGTATCCTCACTAGATCCCAGAATGAGTGTGCAATGTACTCTTAATTTCCATGCAGCCTTACGTGGTCCCATTGATCGTAGTAATCTAAAGGAAAGGGTAAGAGAAATAGAAAACTTCAATGAAATATAACTTACCCTTCTTTATTTTCATTTCTTGTTTGATTGCTAGATGGATGAACTTATTGAGGATTTGGGTTTAAATACCGTCCGAGCCTCAAATGTTTCAACTTTGACTCATTCAGAAAAGCAACGTCTTAGTGTCGCCTGCCAACTGCTGGCACAATCCTCTATATTGATTTTGGATCAAGTAACGAGTAACATGGATATATTTGATACATTTTTCCTGGTTGAATATCTTCGGCAATGGTGCAGTGGTGGACGCATAGTCATTATGACACTTCAACCGCCTACATTTGAAATACTCTCTATGTGTTCTGGTGTTCTATTGCTGTCCGGTGGTCGTACTGTGTTTTCTGGAAGTCGTGCTGATTTGCCACGTCATATGGGTGAATTGGGTTATCCATGTCCACCGTTCAAAAACCCCGCTGATTATTATTGTAAGCCATCAAGATTTCAATCCTTATTATTCCAATAGTTTATTAAAGAATCTTTGTTTTTCTAGTGGATTTAGTTACTTTAGATGACTTATCTGCTGCTGCCATGCTTGAATCCTCGGCTCGTATAGAATCACTTGCCAATTCATGGGATCAAATCAATTCAGAACCCCCACTTGCTGCCCCACCAGCCTCATTGCCTAATTTTACACAAAAAGCCGGTTTCTTTGGTCAACTGAAGGCTTTAATAAAACGCTTTGCTATATACAAACAACCTGGTTCATTGCTCACTTGGATTAGTAAATTAATTGCTGCAGCAGTTCTATCATTATGCATTGGTTGTATTTTCTGGGATGTACCAGCATCAGATCCTCAATTGACTTACAATGATCGCTTTGGCTATCATCATTGCGTCATGGCTCTAGTATATTGGCCATTGCTAATGCTCACTATACGTGATGGCCAAGAGGATCGTCGACATGCCGAGCGTGACATACGTTTGGGTTTATATACACGTAGTCTTTATATTGTAGTACAGAGTTTATTTGGTTTATTTCCAAGTCTCTGCATATGGTTGGCTTATCTATTGCCAGCGCATAGCATGGCCGGGCTTTATACGAATACAAATAGCAGTGACACAGGCATTTATTTGTATATGGGTAAGTTCGAATTAAAACAAACATATATAGTATACTAATCCAATGTTGTTAGGTTATATGTTATTGTATTTGACAATTATACAAACGCTGGCGCTTTTCTGTGCTCATCTGCTGCCTTGCAAGGTATCTGCCACCATATTCAATGGCCTCATAACATTCGGATTGACTGCTGTTGGTGGTTATTTAGTACATCCACGTAATCTTTCAAAGATTTGGCAATGGTTGTCATATGTTTCACCAGAGAAATGGCTAATGCCTGTCTTAGTACAAGATGAATTCAGTGCCGAAACTTTGGCAAACTCTGCTGGTCTTCAGCTGTGTCGCAATAAACAGGTGAGTGTTGACTGATGATGATGATGAATTCAATGAAATTCCTTTAAATGATAATATGATTTCCCAATCAGGTGCAACATCAAGAGATTATTGTCCAACAGCCTTGCCCACCGCCAAATGGTACTCAAGTGCTAGTCGATTATCAATTGTTGCCACAGCAGCATATACTCGATCCATCATATTCTTTCGATAAGACTACAACATTGGCTTTGGTGCTAGCCTCTGTCATTGTCTTCTGTTGCACATTCTTCATTTTCGTATGCAATTGTCGCAATGCCCTACGCAACAAGAAGAAACGTCACTACTAAAAGTACATTTTATACCAATACAATAGTAGGTAGTAGTACTAACTAGTTGTACCACATGAGTTCTTAAGATTGATATATGTATAATAAATACAATATAAATTGATATACAAAATAGTTGCTTCTTCATAACAACATTCTTAGTTTATAGAAAAAAAAAAAACAAACAAAAAACAACGCACATTTTAAATTTGCATTTAACAAAATAATAACTTTTTTTCCATTAAAATAAACATATATATAATATTATTAATTTTGAAGAAGAAAAATTTTAATTAAATTAAATTTAAACAATTTTGTTGCAATTTTAATCTTAAAAAACAAAAAAAATTGTTCGTATATCATAATTTTAAATTGTATAACAACAACAGACTAATCACTGGTTAAGTTAAGGATATATCATTTACCTATGTAAGTGTAAAAATAGAATTACAAATTAAAGAAAGATAAATTTTCAATAAATTTAATTAAATTAAAAAGAAATCAATCGATTATTGTAAGCATAAGTCAATGGACAGTTGAAACAGTATTCTGCAGAGAACCACCATACAGCGGATAGCAATTGTGGTCCCTGAAACAGGGAGGAATAAGAGACCATTTAGTCCTGAATTTAGTGAAAGTAGTCCGAGGAAGTCTCATTTAGCTATCATTTAGAATTGGAGGTCGGAGTTCAAAGACAACACCTTACTGATGTGTCTCTACTGCTGATTCAATTGCCCTAAGCCTGATTTACGACACTCGACTTATGCAACCCATACATTATGCGATCGCTTGTACAATTTCATTTTACTTGTTGACTCTCACAACGTGTACTGGGAAGAGTCATGGGTTGATTGTATGAAAAATCATAAAGTTTTGATCTTTGATTGTACAATCAGTCGTATTATCTGTGGGCAGCATTACAGCTACTAATAAAAGTTGCTATGGCATCTTTGTAACGTATGATGTTGAGTGCACTCATATGTGAGGTCATTAGACAGCTTAGAAAGCAGTTCATTATGCTGGCGAACTGATTATTTTTGTTTTCTGGTTGAGATTAATGAATATTGGTATTTTTTCTTGCTTTTGTTGACAATTATTTACAAAAAACCAACAAAATTATATTAAATTAATTAAAATTTAATTTTCTGGGACTTCTGTCTTCTTTAAATTTAAATTAGATAGATTGTATTGGAAAAGTCCGTGTGTTACATTTGATTGTCTTTAGTTGTTTACTTTTGTCTTAGATTATTTTAGAAATTATTTAAACAAAATCAAGGTAAACAATTTGAACAAAAATCCTAATTTAAAATGTTTGATTGTGTTTTTTGCTTCTTTGTCTTAGATTAAATTAGAAATTAATGATGGAAGAGTCTAAGATTGGTGTGGGCCAATATGATACCATGTTCATTGCAAGCCTCAATGACAGCAGCATCATTTGTTGAACCTGCTGGGCTGCCAATATAAGAAACACCGCTCTGCAAAAAAATTATTAAGTTTTATTAAATTTATCAATTGATTAATGATGATTATGAGTTAAGAGAAAAACCTACCAAATTAGCACGATCAATGTTATCACGGAATGGGAAGAATGCATCTGAAGCCAAAGCAACATTATTCATTTGTTTTAACCATTCGATTTTCTCAGCATCAGTCAACAAAGCTGGAACAGTTTCAAACCTATTTTGGGTGAATAAAAAACAAACACAAAGCACAGTTTTAGAAACATTGAATAGTTAGATGCATACAGTTTGATAGGCAAACTTACATGGCTTTGAATTGTTCCAATGGCATATCTTTGCCCACTGTTCCATTAACATAATTATCAATGGCATTTGAAATTTCAGCACGTTTAACACCTTTTTTGAATTGCATACCAGCAACGCGTGGATGTTGACGTAGCCACCAGTTGTCGGCCTTGTCGCCAGCCAAACGAGTGCAATGTATACGTGATTGTTGACCAGCACCAATGCCAATTACTTGACCATCACGTGCATAGCACACTGAATTACTTTGAGTGTATTTCAAAGCAATTGTTGCAACAATTAAATCACGAATAGCTGAGGTGGGAAGTCCCTTTTGTTTGGTGACTACATTGTCAAAAACTGAAGGATAAATAAGGGCATCATTGCGTTTTTGTTCAAGAGTCAAACCAAAAATGGTTTTGCGTTCCAATTCGCTTGGTTCATAATCAGGATTTATCTAAATGGTGAAAGAGGGAATGTAAATTAATTGAGTATTAATGATTTATACTATTGTATGATGATAAACTCACACTAAGAATACAGTAATTGCCATTCTTCTTTTTCTTTAGCAATTCTATAGCATCCTGATTATAGCCTGGGGCAATAATACCATCAGATACCTCACGTGAAATAATCCTTGCTGTTGCCAAATCACAACAATCAGACAGAGCAACAAAATCACCAAATGATGACATACGATCAGCTCCACGTGCCCGCGCATAAGCCGCAGCCAATGGTGTCAAAATGTCATATAAATCATCAACCATACAAAGCTTTGCTTCAGCTGCATTCAAAGGAACCCCGACAGCAGCCCCGGCAGGTGATACATGCTTAAAACTGGTGGCAGCTGGCAAGTTAAGAGCCTTCTTTAATTCTCTGACCAATTGCCAACCATTGAGGGCATCACACAGATTAATGAATCCAGGCGAACCATTTAGAACTTTTAAAGGCAACTCATCTAATTGAGCAAACAATTGTGCTGGCTTCTGATGAGGATTCATGCCATAACGTAAACTGAGTTGAGCTTGGCCTCCAGCATATTGTTTACGGAAATAATCCGAAATGGCATCATCATAGATGGCTGTGTGTGTGAAAGCCTTGAGTGCCAATAGCTTACGTGTCTCCAATTCTGTATCATTTTTAGCACTACCAAATTCTTCAAGAACCTTTGCATAATCACTGGCATCACAAACAACAGTAACACGATTATGATTCTTGGCAGCGGCACGCAACAAAGTAACACCACCAATATCAATATTCTCTACAGCATCAGCTACACTGACATTTGCCTTGGATACAGTATTAACAAATGGATAAAGATTGCATACAACAAGGGTAATTAAATCGAAATTTTGTTTCTTCATATCAGCCAAATCACTTTCTGTAGAACGTGCTAAAATGCCAGCATGGACTGCGGGATGAAGAGTCTTAACGCGACCGCCCAACATTTCTGGGGCACCAGTTATATCAGAGACATCACCAACTGGTAGACCAGCATTACGCAAAAGTGTAGCTGTGCCACCACTAGCCACAATACGAAAATTAAGTTTTACCAGAGATTTACCAAGATCTAGAAGACCAGTTTTATCTGAGACACTTATGAGTGCTGAAAGAAGAGTGGGTTAAAACTGTTATACTATACTCTTAAGGTCGACATGACCTCATTATGGTTTAACTACAGTACTTACCAATGCGATTGTTTGCCATATTGAATTATGAATTGATTTGATTTGAAGCGATTGAATTTAAGTGCGGTGATGTTGCTTACTCGGCGACTACTAAAATATAAATGTGGAAATCTAATTAAAGATCGATTCAACGTCAACAACAAGCTGCTGTCTGTCTACAATATATTTTCAATGTTGATAAGACTTGAATCATGTTGTTGAGCCCCCAGCCAAGGGTTATCATTGTATGATGGAATGGAAAATAAGCAAAATATGTTTTAAAAATAATTCACAAATACATGTGATTAACCGATATATATGTATGTACTTATATGGATTACGAAAAACAAACAAATATTTACAAATCTATAATCTATCACTTGTTGTTTGGGATTCTTCCACTAGTACTTGTTCTTTTTTTCTTCTTAGGCTTTCTTTGCATTTCTTATGTTTGTTGGAACGCAAATGTAAATGCCATTGATATTCGCCAATGAAATGACGTTGGCAAGTGGTACAAAAATGATGGGTTTCTTCATCTAAACCAGCACTGGGATGTTCACGTTTCGACATAGGTTGTACTTCACATATTTCTTCATTGCGATAGCATTCAATAATCAATTCAGCAGGTTTATAAACCTTTTCAGACCACAGCAACACATCACTTGTATCCAATTCATAAAGTTCGGGAACCAAGCGATCTTTGCTACCAAGAAAACGATTATTAATCCATTTGATTTGCTTTTTAGAATAACGACGTGTAACCAGTTTCAGCTCATTTAGACAGGAATGCAGTAAATCTAAACCAGAAGGAATTTCATCATGATTATTTCGTTGAATTGTTGCTGGCAGTTTATATTCATGTTGTTTTAGATATTCCTCAATTTGTGCATCATTGTCAGCATCATATTTCATTAAATATGGTATAAACTCTTTATAGCCAATAGTCTGGAGGACACCTTTGGTATAAGAATTGACCATAGCATCAGCCACATTGTATTTGTTATGAAAGCCACGTACTTCTTGCAGTAAACCTTGTGCCAACATGCCATCAACACGCTTATCTAGACGCTCATCCAACACTTCTTGCTTGCAACGCAACCAAAAGAGTATGGTATGCGGATACCTCAATGGGCCACCCAAACGATTACCACCAGGTTGTTGACGTTGTTCCAGCAATTTTGAAGTCAATGTCTCACCAGTCGCTTGATAATATTCAATGGCACGTATAATCTTTCTTCGATTATTTGGATGTATACGATTGGCACTGGGCATATCAAATTGTTGCAAATGTTTGTGCAAAGCATCCGAAGACATGGCCTTCATATCCGAAGCACTCAAAGGATTTGGTACTTTTGTTTTTAGTAAATCCTCATGAGCACTGTGCGCTTCAAATTCCTCACTAATTAATACATCCCAAAGTAATGATTCAATATAATAATTTGTACCGCCAACCACAATTGGTGGCTTCGATGCGGCCAACAATTGTTCAACAATTGGCAGAGCAGCATTACGAAAATGTACTACAGTAAATGGATCTGTTGGTGTTGCTACATCAAGAAGATGATGTCGTGCACGAGCTTGTTCCTCTTTGGTTGCTTTTGCGGTGGCAATATCCAAATTGGCATACACTTGCATGGAATCGGCACTAATAATTTCACCACCAAAACGTTCAGCCAATTCTAGGGAGAGTTTTGTTTTCCCTGTGCCCGTTGAACCAAGTATTACAATAAGAGGCACTTTACGTAACATTTTTCAAACACTTTAATTCAATTTATTTCCATTTATTGCGTGTTCAATTAAATTCAATTTAATTTTGTGCGGCGTACGACAAGTAAAACATGTGTTTTTGTCTGCGATTATTGTTAGTGTCGATAAGGCAGTAGCCAAGTAATACCGAATGATGGTAAGGCAGTTACCTCGTGGTGTTTGGTGACAAGAACTAACACAGGCTCAATTGGAATAAAAAGAAGAAGAGGAGCCTGTTGATCACTTCATTGAAACTATGGTTCAAACTAAATGATTGTTTATATCTCATTAAAACTAACACTTTATTCTACTTTATGAATTTCTTATATGTTATATTAGTATAATTTCTTTATATTTTTTGCCTTAAAATAGTATTATTTTTGAAATTAAAAACAAAAGACTTACAACAACTTGTTGATGCTTCTTGAGCTGCTTTATCGACAATGGCGCACACCCTTATCGGCATTTCGGCACACTGCTATTGTGGCCACCTAAATCAATTATTCGAGGGTATTGGAGATGAGATATTTCGGTATTCTTCAGTTACTTAGTGATGAGTGACGCTCATTTAAATTTGTAAAATTGCATATTTCTATTACTTATATTGCTACATTATAAGTTGTTCAGACAGTCGCTGCGTCCCCTTTACCAGTGAAGTACTAGTTCATTGTCTATTCTGCAACGACAACTGGGCAAATTAATGAAATTTGTTGTTGTTACTGACGTAGCTGAGACGTGGTTGATACAATGGTCACTCTGCAAGAGTGGTGGATTATTTTGATTTATATAGGACATTTTGACTTTTTCAACTTTTTTTTTTAAACATGAAACGATAATTGTGTCAATAATTTATTCAAAAACACAATAATCATAAAATCATTAAACAACAACCTCCAACTGTTTGAACTTTCTTTCAATCAGTTTCAAAGAAATATTACATTTTATATAAACTTTAAAATTATTTTCAAATTTCTTCGTGTAAAATCATTACCAAAAAGATGGTCATGCAAAACAATTCACACATCAATTAAAAAGTAAAATATATAAATAAAAAAATATATTTTTTAAAAATTTTTCATTCACCTCATTTGAAATTCACCTCAATTCAAGCAAAGCAAGCAAAGAAGTTTTCTCGCGCTTTTCAATATACTTTGCAAGCACAAGAGCGCCAGAGTAACCATTCATACCAACATACAACAATATTCTTATGACCTTTCAATTTAAATAAAGTCAAAGAACACACGTTACTTTGAAACGAACGAGTTTTCACTTCTTATTTGTTTCTCTTATTCGGCTTATTCGCCAACCAATTCTCGTGAGCGTCGGACGTCGGTCGGTCGGCAAATAATAGTTCAAATAAGAATAAAGTTTTTCAAAAAGAGCAAAAAAGTTAACTGAAAAAGAGAATCGAATTGAATATTCTTCTTCTTCTTCTTGGTGAACTTGGTGAATTGTTTAAACAAATTTCGCCGTTACATCAAATCAAACCAAACCAACTAAAAGCAACCAACGACAACTGTTAAATTAAATTTATTGTTGTTAGAGTGTACACAATTTGCATTGAATTTGAACTTTTCTTGTTATAATATTATATATTCTGTGTGTATTTTGAGACTGAGATTGTTCTTCTTTCGTTAGCGCGTTTTGTGTGTGTGCGTGTTTGATGATATTTCTGTGTACGTGAGAAGAGGAGCAAAAATTAGCAAAGTTTGCAAAAAAAAAAGGAACGACGAAGAACAACGAAAAAGAATTTGAAAAGGTGAATCATATACAACAAATAAGAGAAAAAAATAGAGGAGAGAAATATTTGAGCAGAATCTAAATCATTTTTATTTGGCAAATTCAATTTAATTTGCAATTTGTTAAATAAATAAATTGTGTGAGATCACAGGAGAAGGCAAAAAATATAAAAGAAGAGCATCAAAAAGCACGCATACAATTGCATTTGGCACACGCACACATATATAGACTCTCGCATATATATATCTTCAACACACATACAAACGTATATTGAAGAAAGCAAAATGGAGCACGAGGATAACGCGCAGTTCGAAAATTTCTTGCAAAATTCACAAAATCGCATGGAGAATCTTCATCTCGGTAGCACTGGTGTGGCTGTTGTTAATGCCAATGAGTTGGGGCCCTGTTTGGAAGGGGAAATTGTTGTCGATGCCGGCAATAATGTTCATGTAGTTGGCCAAAAGTGTGATGGTGGCGGCGGCGGCGAACATGATGATGATGACGAAGAATGGAAATACATAAAAGAAGTGCAGCAGAGCGAAAAGCAGCAGCAACAACAACAACAACACTTTGGCAGTGGCGACGACGATGATGATGATGATGAAGACGCTTTTGTTGTTGGCAACACTAAAAACAACAAAAAAGCTGATGGAAATGGACATCATCATCATCAACTTGATATGAATATTGGTTTTGGTGGTGGTATTGGTGGATTCAGTGCTAGCAACGTCGGTAATGGTAACGATGATATGGATTTGTTTTTGAAGGCACAACAAACTGCTGCAGGCGCTCCGGCAACTCATAGCAATAATGGTGATTTTCGTGCCTTTGGTGCTTTTAGCCTTGATGATAATTCAACAAATTCAAATACTGAGAACACAACTACAGCATCAACTGATGAAATTCAATTGGCAGACATTGGCATTAAGCCATCTGATTTGGATGATGATGGTCTACGTAATTTCCTTAATCCCAATAGTAACGAGGGTTACAATGCTGCTGAGGTTCTACAACAAGAACAGCTATTACGTCAATTGCAAAAACATAACGATGATGATGACGAACCCAGTTCAGTTGCCACGACCTATGGCACCAGCAGTCTCAGTGAGAATCAAACACCATTTGATCAAGAGCCACTTGAATTGAATAATCCTGAAGCATCTCAATTGGTGGTCAATAATCCGGATCAGGATCAACAACAGCAACAAACGCCACCTGAAATAAATTTTGAAACATTTGATAATGACAAGGAAAATGATGATCCTGCTGATATTGAAAACCATCGTCCAACTAATTTGTCATCAGAATTGCACTCGGAATTGAATCCCAATGCTACAGAATTTGTGCCCAGTTTTGGTTCGCAACCAACATCACCAACTACTACTCAACCAGCTGTGGATGGAGAACAACAGCAACAACAAGAAATGATCTTTGGTGATGGTACACCACGTCCAGCTTCCAAGGATGTGGCTCGTCGTCTACTTGGTGTTATTGGTGATGATGACGATTTGGTAGCAGAGAGTCCACGCAAAGGACTTGGTGCAAATATGGATGCAATTTCATTGCCTGAAGAAATTGAATTTGACATTGAAGCTGATCAAAGGCCACATGGTGCTGAGCAAGATGATAATTTGTTTGGTGGACCAGAACTGGAGCCACAACAACAGCAACAAAATCAATTGGAAAATGGTCAAAATAATGTGGATTTGCATGAAGAACTTGGTGGTGGCAATGATTCTTTAGATTTTCAACAACGTCAATCAACACCATCAGCCTCCTCATTTATTGATCATGGCCCAGAGACAAGTGTTGATTTGGAATTGAATGTTGCTGCTGGTGCCGCCCCTGGTGAAGATGATGTCATGAATAAATCTATGTATGGTGAACAATTCACCAGTGATAATGATACTATTAATGCAGATGATGTTACTGGAGGCAATGAAGTTGGTGTTGGCTTGTCAACAACTCCAATTGCTGATATTCTCAATTCAGTGCAAATGTTGCCTCAAGAAGAAGAAGAAGACGATCTGGAGGCAACTAACAATCACATTAATTCCTTTGAAGAGCAACAACAACAACAGCAACAAAATCATCACGAACAACTATCTTCAGAAGACCATCATCAGCATCATGTTGATGATGATGACGAATTGTCTGGTTTTAATATTGCTGGACGACATGTTGTAGCTGAAGGCTCTAAGGAACTTTTAAATGTTGAAGAAAAAGAACTTGTCTCCCATTCACCCTCCACTGAGGAAATTCAATTGAATCTACAAAATGAAATGCATTCATCACACAAGGATATTCCACAATTACCAATTGATGCTTTGGAAAATATAAATAACATGCAAGAATCTTTCTATTTTGAACAAACTTCATCATCATCTATCAATGCAAATGTTGATGGTGATGCTGGTGCTCATGCTCCTCCAGCTGGTGGTGATGGTACTCTTTTGGAACAATCATCAACCATTGATGAGACTAGTTTTCTATTTGATACTTCAGTTCCACAAGAAGTTAATGCCAGTAGTATTTTGCTAAATAATGATGATTCTACTCCATTGACTGATGCAGATGACAATATTGAGAATCAAATGGAGCATCAAATAGTTTTCTCAGCACCAGCACCACATGATCTTGGTATTGTTCCGGAAATTGCTGCTGTCGTTGATATAACACCATCACCTTTGTCAACAACTGAAGAAAAACATTTGATTGAGGACACTAAAGAGCATGAACAAGAACAAGAAGACAAACGTCAACAGGACGATGAACAATTGGAGCAAAGTGAACATGAGCTTGTACAGCAAATGGATGCTTTATTGTTGTCAGGCGATGTTGGTGCCTCGTCACAGGTAAGTGTCAATTTCTGATGATATAACATTGAATTGCAATTTGTTTCAAAGTATTTATTTCATATTTCCTTTCTGTATTTCCTTTCTCATTTTGAACTTCACCTGAGTTGGAGTTCAATTGTGTTGAGTTGTGTTGAGTTGTTGTGTTAGCAGCCACAGGAGCAGAAATCATTAAATTTTTTGGTATACATTTCTTTGTCTCTACTCTACAGCTGAGTTGAGTTGAATTGAGTTGAGCTGAGCACAGGTTCGTGCTTCTATCTCTCTCTTGTTCTCCATACATATTCATTCTTCTTCTATACTGTTCTTTCTGCAATGGTTCTGTGTTCCTGCTGTTGGTGTTGCTTTTGTTGCTGCCTGCTGCTGCTGCTTTTTAAGGGTTGGGGTGTGTTCCTTCGGGTTTATGCGCTCGTTTGCTTTTCAACTCAATCGGGCTTTTATCATGGTCGTCGTCGCGTCGTCGTTTTCATGTTCATGCATGCATACAAATGCAATGAATGCCACTCAATTTTCACAACCTCAAATCCAACGGTCTTTGAACAAAAATATATGTACTTATACCATACTATGTGTACATCATTCTACCCCACTTTACTCATTCCACACTCGGGGTTTTTGAGACAATTGGGGTGTGGTGGTCATGGCCATTGCTGCTGCTATTGAGAATAGTGGTGGTAGTGGTGATGGTGTTGATGTTAAGCTGTGTGGGTTGGGGGCCAGCTGTGTGTGTTTGCTTTTTGAAGGCTTTAAATTTCATTTTTAAGCAATTAATAACACCAAGTTCCTTTTTACTAAGACTAAGGGTTGCCTTGTCTTGCCTGTAGCCACTTCCTGGCCTGGTTCGCAGTCTCAGCACTTAATGTCTACATGAATGACATGACATGTACATATATTTGTTATTCAAAGGTTCGTGACCTGACCTCACTTGGTCTGGTTGTTTGGTTGCTTGTTGTTGTGCAGTAAAGTAATAAATTTTGTTGTCACGTGTGTGTTGTCTAACTTCTATGTTTGGCATGTAACCAAAATTCATATAACCAGAGAGATAAACTAACCAGGCTTAAGGTAAGGTAGCCAGAAACAGCCAACACTCATACATGATCAATAGAATTTAGAATTTGATAGTCAAATCGATAGGTTTATGTTAATTTTCCCAATCAATCAAATTGGTCATGCATGTATGATGACTATTTATGGCTAAGGATGGATTCAGTGGGAACAACTAGTTCAGCAGACAATCATGAATTATAGTATTAGAAATAAGAAAATCTCTGAATGTCACTTCTGTCTGTCTGTTTAAACGACATTATCTCAAAAACTACCAAATGGATTTTCATACAATTTTCACCAATGAATGGAATAATTCAATAGAAAGATTATAGGTGTATAAAAAACTAAGGTTTTCTATAAATTCGCTGAAATATGACGATGATTGTTGATGATGTCGGAAAAAATCATGATGATTGGAAGCTTTACTAACGTGCGCTGCGTAAACCGTAATGTATTACTCATTTTAGATCGAATAATGCACAACACCCGGTATACATTAAGCAATTCTGTAACAGAAATCTCTCGAATTTTTTGTTTGTGAGGAAGGGAAGCAAGATAGATGGTCGCTGGGGTAGCCAAGTTTTTACACTGAATATTTAGTTGATTGTTCATATTCGTCTTATTTGGATTTTGTAGTGTGAGGGTGAAGTGGGGGAACTGCTTATTGCCAAAGACTTCGAAATTATATAGACTAGACAAATCGCTCATCAGTGTTAAGCCGGAAGCGGATTGCTGCTAGCAATCTATCTATATACATATGTATATATGTAAAATCTTAAGCCTTTTCATGTTTGAGCACGCTAAAACGCTAAACGGCTTAACCTATTTGCATGTAGTTTTGACCGGTGTATTGTAGCAAGCTTCGTGTAACATTTAGCGTTTATTTTATCGAAATCGTACTACTAAATCAAAAGATATTCATATTTTTAATTCTGTTGCCTACTTTTTGGTGATTTTCGAATGTTTTCCTCTTTTGTTGCGGGGCAACATTAAACAGCTGATGATTAGGATAAAAGTTAACAAAATACATGTTTCGTATACCCCACGCGTACGAAGTCGTGGGCACAGCTAGTTCATAATATGATCGATCTCTTTCAGTTTCAATTCTTGAAGCTAATAAATTTACCGACAAAAAGAACATAAGCACCAAACTTCATAGGTATACTTTTCAGACTATGCTTAAGTTTTCCTGAAAATGTCAGCAAAATCAGTCCAGAAGTTTCAGAGACTATAGGGCTCATACTTACATACTATAAGTATATGTATAGATGGTACTTTACCGTATCATTACTTTTAAATAGTACGTGCTAGAACAAAATTGATTACATTTTCGTGTGATCAGCAGGTCAAATTTCTTCGCACAGTGTAATTTCTTATACCTCGAGTGTGTTTATTTTGTTTTATTACCGGAAACTCGAGAATGTCTTTTATTCTTACAACATTTGTATGACCATCCATCCATTGGATCATTCCATATCATACAAATTGAATCATGCATGTTGGGTTGGCTGTGTGTGTGTTTATGGCTTCCTTTTTGTTAAATATTTACCACCCTCGCACTACCCTTAGTTGTTACAATATTATGTGGTGTCGCTACTTAAAATTCATAGACCAAATTTTAACAATTTTTCAGTTTTTTTTTTTTTTTTTTTTTTTGGCACATTTCCGTTTTGTTAGCCAAGACAACTGACACTTTCCAAATGACTTCAGTCAGTTGAGTTGACGACGACGATGTGATGTGATGATGATGATGGCAGGTCATTTTTTGTTTCTATTCGTTTTTTTTTTTTGGTTTGTTGTACCTTTTCCTCTCCATTCTCTTCTCTACTATTGCATAGTACTCAAACTTCTTTCTTGTCTTGGTCTAATAAAAGTTCACTACTTCATTTTAATTGGATTTTTTTTTTCACAATTCCCCGTTAATTCTTCGTTTGTTTCTATGCTCACTTGACTTCATTACTACAACAATTTCTCGATTGTCGTCGTCGTCGGCGGTTGCTACTCTCTTTAATTTTAAAGTTTAGAAAAGAGAGTATCAAGACAGAGAGAGAGGAGAATACCTTCGCTCGCTGCACTTACACTTGATTGCGTATATAATTTTGAGCTCTCACTCTCTTGTTACCTTTTCCTTCCTTTCATTTTTTTTTTTTCGATTTTATGCTCTTTGTTGCTGCTTCTTCCAATGATGATGATGTTACTGCATTGCTTGTACTTACATACTTTGTGCTTTTTGCATTTACCCATATTTTCTTCTTTATTTTTTGTTGTTTGTGTCCAATTGGTTTCAGCTGCTGCTGCTACTGCTGCTGGTCTGGTGTTTCTGGTGGCGATGTTGCGTTGTCCAGTCAGCAACCTTTCTCGCTTCGTTGCAAATTCCAACTCGAAATTCACACAGATATACTACCAACACTCACATACAGTACATGTATACACTCTCATACACACAGATAAGTATGTACCTCGCTTGGGTTCACTTAATTAGGTCATACATATACGGTTTTCTTCTGTTTTTTGGTCTGCATTTATTGTATGTTTTGCTTTGCCTTTGCTTTGCTTTGGCTCAGTTGTTGTGTTGCCTTCAGTTTTGTGTTGTTGTTGTTATTTCATATTATGATTACTAGTGTTGCCCGACAATGTTGTTGTAATTATTGTTGTATTGCATTTCAACAACAATCCCAACAACATTTGCTGCATTGCTGCTGCTGCTGTTGCTGCTATCACCATCACTTCATTTCCTGTTTTGTGGGAGTTTTATGTCGCCACCGCACCCCCAAGCCTACTGCCACTCACTCACTCATTCAGTTTACTTGCTTTTCCATATTGAAAATTCATTCATGTTAATTTGTCTGTCTTTGATGACATAGTCGTCGTCGTCGTCGTCGGCACACAATTACTGATTTTTTTTCTTTAAGTTGTAAAGTAAATTAAGTACAGTGAAGTCATGGTAGATGATAATAAATATCACTTTTGCCGGTTGTGTTTGAATGATTGAAAATGTGATCCAATCAGAACATATACAAAATCCTAATCAAAACTTGAAGATTTTTCTATCCTTTCTTCACTTAAATTGAGTTTCATTAAGAACTTTTCATTCTGAGAAACTTAATACACAGGAAGTCAGTAAATCGTTATCAGAATTTCATTAAATTTTGAATTGTTATCCATAAAAAAATGGTATTGATCAAATTTAAACAAATTCACAATTCTAAATCTCTGAATTTCCTATAAATTTGGTACACTGAACTAAATTCTTGTAGTCACAACTTAAATTGAGAAATAATTCTTAATCACTTTTAATTCTTAAAGGAAACGCAATGATACTTCGAATACAAGAACATTTAATTTGAATTTTGATGTGTTGTTTTTAGATTTTATTTTCTTAAACCTCAAGTCCATCAATTCTTGTTTTGTTACCGGAAACTGAAAGTTTGATGATTTAACTACTTTAAAGTTTTCAAATCTATTATTATTGCCAATCATGATGAAAATAAAATCAGTACTCCTCATATGAAGATAGTATATACATAGTCCTTGCCTAGTTTCTCTTTTAATATGCAAGTATTTGTCAATACTATACTATTCTTAAAGTCCGAAGCTGAAGCCCGAAATTGAACAGAATGCAAGGTCCATCCATTATCGCTTTTGTTTTGAATATCAATCAGCTGTGCTTGTCATTTGAGAGGCAGACAGAGAGGGAGAGAGAGAGAGAGACAGATGATTTGAATCCGAACGAATTCAAACTACTTTGACTTCACGGCTACAGCTTCTGACTCAGACTCAGCTTCAGCTTCACATTGTGTTTGTTTACATACAAACAGCTGCATTCTGATTTTGTGACCGGCTTCAGGACTCAGCTTCTGCTTCATCATTCTGTTCCAACCTTAAGTCTTTCTACATTTGCTTCAAAATCCTAAGATGTTTGTTGGTGAATTTCTTGAACAACATATGTATGCTTCATTTTGTTATTAAATTTATTATTTATACACAGTATTCTAAGTATTTTCTCTTTCTTAGATAAATATTTAGGTTAGGTTAGGTTTGGTGGCAGCCCTCAGACGAGAGCCTCACTTAGGCACAAAAAAGAGTATGGCCCATTGTGATACCAGCAAAGAGCTGACACGGCATCCCCTTAGTCCGATGCGGAGAACCATTTGGATTCCGAAATGAACCTAGCTATGTCCCTGATTGGTAGGAATGATAGTTCGGTTAAGCTGGAGAGAAACCCAGCGCTTAGGTGTTTCCATCTTCTTCTGGCGAGGGATGGACACTGGCACATGAGGTGAAGCACAGTCTCCTCCTCCTCTTCCGAGCCGCAGCTGCGGCAGAAATCGTAATGCGGAAGCCCAAGTCTTCCAGCATGTTTGCCTATGACGCAATGGCCCGTTAATACGTTTATAGTCTTGCTTATTGAGGTTCTGCCGAGATTTAGCAGCTGGCCGGCTCGTTTCCTGTTCATATTTGACCAGGTTTGCCTAGCTATGCTGCAAGTGCCTTCTTCTACCCAGAAGAGTATTCGCTTTTACGTGGTAGAATTTTCTGACAGTGAGCTTCACCGTTGCCAACGGAATTCCAGCCGAAGACTTTACTTCCTTACGTAACGTCCCTTCTTTGGCTAGTTCGTCAGCTTCACAATTGCCCACGATATCTCTATGTCCAGGCACCCAGCATAATTGTATGGGTACGTGACAGGCTAGAGTATGTAGGGAAGAGCGACAGTCCGCGACAACCTTGGATATTGCCGCTTGGCTATCTGTGTATATATTAATATAAGACCTCGGAGTGTAGTTGTCTAGAAGCCAACGGGAGGCCATTAGTATGGCCATAAAGACGCTACAGTGGTCAGATAAGCGAAAGCTGAGCTTTATGTTTGGGTTGTTCGAGAAGATGCCGCAGCCGAATTTCTCCTCCAATTTGGAGACATCTGTCATTGAAGTTAGGTTTAAGAACTGTACCGTCCAGCCAGTGTTCCCTGCTGGGAATATGAGTGGAGAACTTCTGGTTAAAGTAGGGTGAGGGACATAGTCAACTGTCTCTGAGACAGATGGACCGCGTTACAAAATGCTTGCATGGCCCTGTATGTCACTAGTCCAGCGAGTTAAGGTACTAAGTCTAATGGGAGAACATTTGGCATTCTGTTCAGCCAGAAGACTGGTTGGTATCCATCTCCTCTTAGGTGAAACCGCATATTGTCCAAATATTCTACTATCATGACTCAATCAATGTGTGACTGTTATTGCCTGTTTGCAGTTGTTTTAAAAGAAGGAAAGTCCAGGCTATGTAATGTAATAAACACACACATTTCAATTCAAAACAAACTTAAATAAAACTTTAAATTGAATGCTTAGGACAATGATCAAATAGACCATGATTTGTTAAATGTAATCCTCAATAAGTTGACTGAACAGTGATTTATTAGTTTTGTAAAACAAAATCACAAGTTCTCTGCTTTCTTTAGTAAAAGTCTTTGATGATAAAAGATATTCAATATTAAAATGTCAATAAATCGAACATTGGCTTTTAATTTCCTCTATCTTAATCCTCCTCTTTTTTATTATCTTTTTCTCCAATCAATTAAATTCTTGAATCATTTCCAAGTCTGTTAAATGTTTTTTTTTTTTATTAAGAAGCTACTAATAATAAGTTTATAGTATAGTGTATATTGTTCCTTTTCTACTTATTTATTCAAATATCATTCATTGCAACTTTGTAAACTATTTCGTTGAATTGTGCTTTCATAAACATGGGGGACGGAGACCTTTGCATAATGTTTATTTCTTTTATAACAACTTTGCTGTTCCCCCTTTTAATAAAACAAAAGATTTCCTCAAACGCGTGCTGCTTTCATTTTAAATAATAATTTTTTCAATACAAAAAATAATAATCTCTTGGTGTGGTTTCTTTTTTCAAATATTTAATACCACAGCAAAAAATATACATATCTTATAAAAATGAGGGCGATTTTTCATTGTTTTTATTGTTTTCTATACACATTTTTATTTTTATTTTCTTGTATTCAACTATTTATTATTATTATTGTACTCGTATTATTGTTGTGTTAGTGTATTGTTCCGAACATAAACACCTTCATTCATCCACACTCATTGACTCGTTGATTCATTCATTCATTCATTTAGATTTGTTCATTTATATTTATAAATAAAATGCTTGTTTAACATGATTTTTTGTTTTGATAAAACAAAAAATACAAAACGAAACAAAAAGATACAATAACAACAGAAGCAATATCATGATATTGTCTAGGGCTACCCAAAACTTAATGATTGAGTAGGGAGCTCCACCAACAGAAGCAGCACAGCAATCAAAAAATCATCAACTTCCAAATTTATTGGGGTTTTTATAGTTTTCTTCGTAGTGTTGTGACTCTTATCAGTTTTTCTTTAATGTCTTTTATTTGTTTTTTGCTTTTTTATTATTATTAGTCTTGTGAAGTGGCCACTTAAGATTTGTTTTTGTTATTTTTGTTGTTGTAATATTTTGACAAATTTTTAAATTTATTTTTGATTTTTATGTTTATTTAATTACCTTTGATGATGATGATTGATTTAATATGAAAGAGTCAAATGTTGCTTTTCATTCAAAAAAAAAAAAAAACAAAGTTGCTGCAACATGTTGAGTTCGGTTGAGTAGTGTGTAGAGTTTGTTTGGGCGTTTGCTTTGGCGCCAGCTCATTTGACATGTAGAGAGAGATAAAGACACGTTGTAATTAGCTGATCTTATGACACAAATCACAATCAGTAAAAATATTATTGTTTTCACAAGTTTTAGAAAAATGGAAGAACAAAAAAAATTGTGATAGAAAGAGAAAAATATAAGGAATATACTTAGTATGAATGAACTTCGGTTATATTGGAAATGAAACACCCTTTGCAGATCTTTTTCAAGAACAAATTTTATTCATTTAAATAAATTCAACATGATGAACAGCCTCAACCAGCATAAGAGAACTGGCATTATGTGGAATCTCACACGGCATCTTGAGGACATGGACTTTGCCGATGACATTTGTCTCCTCTCGCCCAAATTCTCCGATTTGCAAGCGAAGGCGATCAACTTAGTCTCCAGATCAACTTAAATCTCCAGACGCACGAAATTGCGAATATTCTCCGCATGCGTGAAATCAACGCTTCTGTAAGGAAGCGAAACATGGCACTCCATCACCCAAAGACTTCAAGCTTTCGTTAACAAGTGTTTGAGGATCATATGCAGAATATTCTGGCCTAAAACTATTTCCAACGAGGCACTATAGCGTCTAACAAATGAAGAGTCTATACTGAAACAGCGTAGGAAGTGGCGCTCCATATAATGTCACTCGATTGAATGAAAAACTCCCTAAAACGTCGAAATTACTTGACTTCCGTTGGTTTACCTTGTTATCCGTACAATGCTTTTCTTCTCTCTATTTAACATCAACTCTCTGTAACGCCGTAAAATGCCCAGTCCCTTATATTAAGAATATATGATGGGAGCATTTTCTAATGATGTGACAACCATCCAAGAATCGAAGAACTAAATTGTTTGTTATTTTTTAATAATATTTTATGGAAACCGGTCCAATTTTAAGGGTGACGGTTTAATTTTTTTTTTTTTTTTGAGACCGTTTAATTACAATTCCAATCAATCTTTAAAAGAACGATAGTAAGGGATAGTTTTAATACATCGGCAGTGAGTTGAATTACGTTAACAATATAATTTAGTTTATTCTTCTATGCAGTAGATCCGAAGGGTGGAGACGTTTTAACCTTCTCGGTCAGTCATTTATTATTAGAGTCGAAGCAAGAGGATTAACATGCACATTCAAAGCATCATTGTATCGATTGATATGGCGGTTATTTTGCTCATTGACTGTTGAGATGAATTGGCATTCTCCTGACATACCAGGGGGCACCCGTAATGTTGAGTAGAGCTTTGTTCTGCATGGCCTGAACTCGCTTTATAGTTGATAGCTGAGAGTCCCCAGAGCTGAATGCCGTAAGTGTATGATGGTAACCTTGGCAGAGAGATTCAATGTACTGCCGGGTCGGATGAGCCACCTCAATTTGTTCAGCTTGTTTCTGCAAATAGCTGGCTTACCTTTAAAAATGTATCAATATTTCTAAATCTGGAAACCTTGATTACAGTTTATTTTCTGGGATCTATTAAATGATCTTGATAATAAACAAATAATCATAAGATAGTAAAATCTCAAGTTGGCGAACACCTACAGTTCCCATTAAGTTGTCAAGCCTTGGCAGATGTTCGCTCTACTGAAAACGTTTTGTTCTAAAAACATAACTTGGGATTAAGAAATTTGTTCCTCCACGAGAGAGTCCATCTGGAGTATATGCCAGCGACTAGAGATCAAATATTTGAAGGTTCTGCTACATAATTTAATGGAATTCAATAATGATCTGAAACTAATCTAAGGATGTGAATACTCTATTATTTTTTTGTTGGGAAAATGTTCTAAATTTCATCTACTATGTTATACAAATGTTTTGGCTTAAATGAGATAATATTGCTTAAATGCGAGAGATTTACGATTTTTGGTGATGTGATTGTCTTTCCTGACATTAAAAAGGTCGAATATTTCATAACAAAAAATTGATTTTTACTTGCTTCTGATGGTAATTTCAAAAATGTAGAAATTTATCTATAAAAAAATACTCATTTAGGGCTTTCGATATGTGTAGGAAGGAGTGGATGCCTCTATAAAATATTTCTTTTAATTGATCTATTAAGATTCTTTGGAAATGTTTAAATTGTGATATAAAAGTAAGACTTTAGATCTTCATTTTTATGATGGAAGGAGGGATTATGTCTTCCTTTCTATTTGTGAAAGTAATCACTCAGTATAAAATTTCAAAACTCTCACATCTCATAGTATGTTGAATACTTAATGACAGAATCAAGTCTTAAAATTATTGTAAATGTCAACATTAATTTCCTTTTTTCATATCAATCAATCATTTCCATATGAACGAACTTCGTCCTCCTCTTTCTCCCTGTTTATATTTTCTATATTATATATAACATACATTTCTATGCATTACAAACATCACATTATTGTGTTGTGTTGTGCTCTGTTGTGTGTAGGTTAGTGAAAAGAAACCTATTAAGATAAGAATTTATTTTAATCTCAATTCAACACAACCAACAACTTCTCAACACTTAGAATCGAATTGAATTGAATGGAATCACATAAGGTGCATTTTTTTTTGTGTCAAATGATTAACAATCTATTGGCTTTATATGGCAAAAAATATTAATAGATTTATGTGTGTGTGTGTGTGTGTGGTGATTATAACTGTAAAGTTACGTATTAAACTTTAACTGTGACTCATCATCTTCATTATGATCATGATCAGCATTA
Organism: Amiota communis; assembly: GCA_037043315.1. Lineage (NCBI taxonomy): Eukaryota > Metazoa > Arthropoda > Insecta > Diptera > Drosophilidae > Amiota > Amiota communis. Next base: position 1,502,859 of record JBAMAV010001191.1, on the reverse strand, counting down.
AGATGGATGGATAATGATGATGATGATGATCATAGTGTGTGTTTGCTGCTGTCATTTTGAATTCCCACACACAATTTTAATTTTTTATTTTTTAAGTCTTGTTTTATTTTGTGGTAAATTATTATAATTTTTTTTTTTTTGTATCTCATTTCAATTTGATTATATTGTTGTGCTCAAGCTAAGGCTATATAGAAACTATGTGTATAAAGCTAGAGCTTGATCTGATCTGATCTCGCTTGACATTGTTGTTATTGTGAAGCTCACTCACTCATTCATTCATTTATATTCTTTTTTCTCTTTATTATGTTTAATTAAACAATTTTTTGTAGTTGTTTTTGTATTGCGCATTTAAGTACATTAAATTAGCATTTTATAGAATAGAATAGAATATTTTTCCTCTATTTTTTGTTTAATGTATGGTACATATATCATAAAATTTTAGAATACCACAAATTATGATGATGATGATGATGAATTTGTGGAATTTCTTTCTATCATTTTTATATAATCATAATTTTTGTATATATTTTTAATTGTTCAAGTACCATGAAGTGTGTGTGTGTGGGGGCATCAATCATCATCATAATATTTGCCATTCATCAGACCATAAATGAGTGAAGCTTTATTTATTTGATTATGTAAGCAGAAGCTGATTGCCTGCTAAGCTGCTTCTTTTTTTTCTGATAAGGAAATGAGTTTAGTAAGGCAAACAAATTGTCAATCAAATTACACAAGTCAACAAAATCTCAGTTTCATTGAATCATGTCTTTTTTAAATCATATTTGTATAAGAAGATGGATAAACTTGACAATCATAGTATGAATCACTGGTCCATAGTTGCAATTATCTCCTTTAGCATAAGACTGGTGAATTAAACATAGCGATGTCATTGAAAGGGATCAATTACCATCAATTTGTCTGCATCACCTTGCACCAGTCTTGTTAATGTTCATTGCCACCGCCTGCATATCCTAAAACGCGCACTGACTGTTTCACATCTGCATAACCTGACACAAATGAATTCACTAGTCATCAGGTAGTAAGAAAAGGAGCTAGTGAATAAAGACTACTGCCACCAAGCATACTGCAAGGTTTCGATGACCATTATTGCTAAACACACAGTGGTCCGTCCACTTATACTTCGATACTTTGGGCAAATGTGTTGGATATGACTTTTTGATTCACATAACCTTACTTAATATTAAATTAAACAACCAGTCTTTACAGAATAATGGGGCTACATTGAGCATTGAGGCAGGTAACTTTGTCTAGAGTGGTGATGACTTAATACAGTTCATAGTGCCTTAAGTAGAAAATCAATTATTATTCATGTCCTAAAGAAATATAAAAACTTGGTATGAATTTCGGGACAGAAATATCAATAAATCATAGATAAAATATTTTATGAAATTAGAATTTATGATATTAGAAATATTTACGCTAAGGCCATAGAGCCAATGCTCCCCTTAAGTTAACTTTAGATTTATAATCTTTATAAACTTTAATAAATAAATATATATAAAATGCTTATAGAAAGAGTTCTAATTCTAACTGATAGAACACCAAAGAATGAATCTAAGAACTAGAAGGGTGTTGGATTCAATTAGAGCACTGCACGAGTTAACACTAAACAAATACTTAGTTATCTTGTTCAAACGAATCCATGTACTTGACGACAACACTATCAATAGTCACACTGTCTGCACCAGCACAACATGCAGCACTCGTGTGATGTTGAGAATCATTGATCTACAATTGTTAAATTCCTTAACAAAGACAATGTGATAGGGTAAGGAATCATATCAGAAAGACAAGAGTCGCACGACAGCATAGATTCAATGAGTCAGCAAGGCAAATTAATCAAAATGAGTTGAATAACTCGTGATTTTCGTATGTTAAGGGTCCTGTTGAATTGAATTTTAAGAAATCATCCATTATATCATTGAAAGAGAGAATAAAAGAAACCAACAGTATGTTAAAAAAGTATTATATCTTATTTTAAAGACTTCGAACACTGATTCAGTTCTTTTAAAGTTTTCATTGGCATTCAGCTTTTCTTAAACCATTTTCAAATGATTATTACATTTGTAAAGAAAAATGAATTAAAATTTAGACAAATGATCCATCCCATGGTCAAACAAATCTAATTATATCCAATTAAGAGTAGTTTTTCCTTCTTATAATAAATCATAGTCAATGATCAAATTACAGTTAAATTTTACATACATATGTATATGGTAATAAATATGAATATCTTTCTCATGATCCATCATCATTATCATCGAAAGCCAATCGCCACTGCCCCAGCCAACAATATAACATCATCCATGAAAGTTTTATCTACTCTACTACTTACTTACTTACTTACTTACTACTATGTACTATTTAAATACAAAGTTTCATGCAAAATACAATATTTCCAGTCCAGTTAGCAAAGTTATGCCATGCCATGCCATGCCATGCCAACTTGTACGTACGAGTAACTTTCAAAAGCAAAAAAAAAAAAAAAAATCTAAAATAAACCAAAAAAAACCCGCCTTTCCAATTTCCATTGAGAAACGTCACTCAAGCATATTGACTTTTTTGTGTACAAAAACAGAAATCGAGCAAAAGCATATTTATTTTGACGGCTTTTTAAATGTTTTATGGACTCTTTGGACTTGTACTGACTGACTGCCTGACTGCTATTTGGACTATTTTTGGTTTAGTTGTCATTTCATTATTATTATGTATTTGTTTTGTCATAGTTGTCGTCTTTGACTTATTTTGGTCATATTCATTCATTCAGTAGTAGTGTTGCTGCTGCCGCTGTTGCTGTTGCTACATGGATAAAGTTTTGCTGAGCGCCAGGCAACCAACGCAAAATGATGAATATATTGGATTGGATTGGACTGGACGACGCCATGTCAATGCCACATACAGAAATCGCCATGTGGTGTCTCTATTTGTTTAAGACAAGTTTTTTTTTGCTGTATCTAAACAGCAGTCTGCAACAACAGACAACGTTGGCGACAAAATATGTCGTTTTAGACAGATTGGACAGACAATTTGCTTTTGAACTGTGACAGGTAAACCACAATAACAAAAACAACAACAAAAAGAGTAACATGATTTTGTATTTGTGTGTCTGCTGGTTGATTTTCTTTCTCAAAACACCAACACCACTGCCCACTAACACACACAATCTTATACAAGTAATAACTACTGCATAATTGTCGCATATGTTTTAACCATTTTTTGAGGTCTAAGCAACAGTAACAGCAGGCAACCATCAACAAACCGCCCAAAATCAACCTAAATTAGTATATGTACAATTGTGTATGTGTATATATGGAATGTTACTTTGAGATACATTTAAATAATAAATAATATACATATGTACATAAAAGTATAAGTCAAGCAGCAGTAAACAAGTTTCATTTTGTGGCTTTAAGTGCGCCCAAGATACAATCGCACACACACACACACACACATCATACACTTACTAACTACTTAAATAGGCAGAAAATACACAAATACTTGAGAGTTTAACATAAGTAAGCTTAGACCGGCACGGGGTTGGGTTGAGTTGGGTTCTTTCAGTGGGCGCAAAAAGCCGGCAGATATTATAAACATAGTGAGACAGACAGGGAGTATTGAGAAAAGAGTCAAGTCAAGGCAAGTCAAGTTATCGTCATCATCGTCATTATTATGAAAAGGCAAACGAAAATGAGAACAATAAAACGAACGACGAATGAACAAAAGCAAAGCAAAGCAAAAGCAACACCAAACGAACCTAAGAATGACTGAAGAACCAACCAACACCGGCAACATAAGACCGACCGACCAGACAAACAGACAGGCAAGAAATGTACGAGGTGTGGTTGTATAATAGTGGGACTAATGATACAAAATGTGGGTTTTAGCCCATTCAATACACACCCTTTCTCCACTATTCCTACAATGATCAATGTGAATTTCATTCATTGTTAAAGATCATATTAGCAGCCTTCTTCCGTGAGTTCTTGCAAAGCTTTAATTGTCTGAAATCTGGACTCTTTTAGTTCAGAAAAAATGAAGATGTCGATCAATCAATATACATTCAAATCTTGTGGTGTTGATTAAAGTCATATGGTCCAGATCAAGGCGGATAGTATAACAGAAAAGAAAAGTCTTGTTAGAAAAGGTTTGATTGTGAATTTGAACTATTTAATACTGGGACCAATGTCTTTGTCAATTCATGGGCTTCAAGAGCACAAGCACACTTAAACCACTCTAAAATCCGTGCATCTGTTAGAGACTTAGTGGCCATAAAACAAGTTTCAGTAGCGATTTTTCTAAGTTTCCATGTTAAATGTCAAGACAATTTGTTGCTCTGAGACCACAGAATGTATCTTATCTTAACTTATATACCCTGGACTGGAATTTCGTGATTTCAACCATAATTTCAACAGTTTCTTTGAAATATCAGTCAACAGTCCGGTTTTTAAATTGTCCAGTCTATGGTATATATTGTATTTCATACATCTTGAAGAAATGGAGGAGGATACAATCAATCAACCAAAAACTATTGAATTAGAGCAAAAATGAAGAAGGATCAATGGATTTTCGATCAAATCAATTGATATTATTAACCTTTGTTCTCAACAAATCCAAAGATTTCTGAGCGATTTCTCCAGTCCACTTAGACTAAAGCATTCTATTGTTTTTAATAAGCCTAATATAGACAAAGACAGACAGGAATTAGACCTAAATCGAAACAGCAGTCTTCCTTCACTATGTCACTGTCGGTTGTATGTTTTTTTATTACATGATCAAGTTCTTCTAAATCTTTTAATTTATCATAACCACACCTCGTATGCCTCTAGAGATACACATATTTTTATTTTGAGTGTATCTTTTTTTGTTTTATTTGGTTTTTTTTTTTGCCGGTTTATAAAGAATTGAGGTTGAGTCTTTTGTTGTTGGGTGTTGGTTGTTGTTTGTTGTTGTGTGGGTTAACTTGATTGCCAAAACTTGTATGAACTACGAGATGCAACGGCATATGTGGTATAATATAATGATGATGGTGATATTGTACTTTATGCAGTAAAAGATACACATACTACATACTATAAGTGTATCTTTCTACTTTATGCCTTTCACTTACTCATTTCTTTTACTTTTTTGCAAAAAGCAGCACACTTGACAACACTAAAGAAAGGCAGGCAACAATTTTTACAAAGATATTTTGCTGCCTCAGATGCTGCTGTTGCTATTGCATTTACTGTCTTTGATACTGCTGTTGCTATTACTGCTGCTGCTGCTGATGATGTTGATGCCGATGCCATCGTTTTGAGGCACGATTAATTGTAGCATTTTCCTTTTAGCCACAGTTCAAAGAAGAAAATGTGTGTTGCATGCGATAAAAATTGTATCTTTGACTTTTTGTTGTTATACACTTGAGTAATATACAAGTACATGTACATACATATATGTATGGAGATAGATAGATACTTACATATATGCATTATAAGAATATATCTTATGGCTGCCGGCCCCGACTTTTGTCGTTGTTGTCGTTGTCTTTAGCTATCTTCTTTGACTTTTCTGTTGTTTTTTTATTTTTGCAATGCGTTGTTGCTTATCTAAATTTACATTTTTATGTAGTATACATATAAAAGATAAATAGCAAAGACCAGAGTGAGAGAATAGTGTAAGAACCAGAGCAACAGCAACAGCAGTAGGCAAAAAACAAAATTTACATGTTGAAAATCTTTGGTTGTTTTTGGGTTGGTTTTGGGGCTGTTCACTGTTCGGATGTTCTATGACTGGCTAGCTGGTTGGCTGGCTGACTGACATGATCATCATTGAATCTTGCGAGCTTTGTGTTGTGTCTCTGAGACTATTTGGTGCTGCTGCTGCAATTGCTATTCTTGCCACAGGCGTCACTTGATGATTATGGCAATGGCGACGGCGACACTTATGAATCCATTGCACTTTGCTGTTTAACACGATTTTTTTTTTATGAATTTTTATTATTATTTTTGTAAATTATTTTGACTTGCACTCGTCGTGTTGTGAGTGTATCTTTTTTCATTTCATCCCTGTGTATATCTATGGATGTTTCTCGTTGCTGCTGCTGCTGCTGATTTTCCGGATTTTTTGTTGTGTTTTGTGTGACTTATTATTGTGTGTATAGTAGTGTGTATTTTTAAAAACCCCCAAACGTTGCCAAGTGCCAAGTTCAATAGCTTTTCGGGCGTTGAGATGATATGCGCATTTGCTCTTGCTCTGATGATATATTGTACATACATATATGTATGTAGGTACATGCGACGCGTGAGCGTTTTGTATCTTATGGACACATACATATGATGATGATGATGAATCTGGCTATTTGTTTGTTGTTGCTCCTCTCTGTTTGCTATCTTTAAATATTTTTTTGAATAATCATCATCATAAGATCAACTTGGTTGGTTCAACTGAAAGGGAAACAAAAAGAAACTAAGCATACTATTTTATTTTCATATGAAAAATGCATCTGCAGTTTCATTTTTATAGCTTCAAAACTGCATGCACTGCAGGAGTTTCAGAGATGAAATGAATACATACTTACATATGTATATTCTTGTCTTTAAAAATAGTTTAGTTTAGAATTTTCTCCTTTAGATCTTCTCATGCAAATTGCTACTATTTGATTTAAATCTACTCCATAACGTGGTGATTTATCAAGTGTAAATAAGGGGACAGATTTAGAGGAAGATATTGGTCTTAAGCCAGCGATTCTTGAACAACATTTTGTCGTGGAACCGATCCCAACTCCATTAGCTTTCTAAGCTTCTTTTGTACACTTAATTTCTTACAACCCAAGAAAATTCATATTGTTCTTCGAAAGCACCATTTTCCTAACTCAAAAAGTTTATCGAGAACAAAAGAAGTTGAGGTTTTTTTATTTTAAAGAACTTTAAGAACTTTAGATACAACTTTTCCTTTCAATACATGTCAATATATATCTAGTATATAGATGAACATAAAATTGGACGTGTGTGTTCCAGGATTTCAGCCTACAGCCAAAACTACACATCGCAGAGGAATGGTCTTTGTGTGTTGCAGTAGCCCCAAGTCTCCCATCTTGCACTATGGTAGTAGTGCGTCGATGGCTATAAGGGTGTCGTAGATATGGGGGTTGAAGGTGGTCGACTTTCATTTTCTAGAAAGTTCCCAAATTGTTTTTGAAATTTCTACAATGTCGTGGAACATTCTTAAATTCTCACAGAAGCACGTTTATTACGAGACAACAAAAAAAAAAAAAGAACCAGCGAAGCGGGATCTTGCAGCTGGTATATAATAAAATCATAAACGAGGCGCGTCTGTACATTAAATATTAAAAAAAATAATAATAATTTATTCACGTACTTACCGAAATCAAAAAAAATATTTTTTTTGTGCGTTTGCGCACGCTAATCTCAGAAACGGCTTAACCGATTTGAATGCGGATTTCACTGATGTATTGTAGTATTTAGTGTTTATTTCATTCCAATCGAAAGTGGATTTTGTAAGTAACGCGTTTGAGCAAAATAAACTGAACCTACTATTAGGAAAATATGTTTTAGGATAAAGTTCTTGCGAAACCACAAAAAATTTCGTACCGGGTCACTCTGGTATCGAAGGAGATGAGATGGCGGACGAGTGTGCTAGGAAAGGCTCGGCAATGCCCATGTCTTAAGTAGTCGCCGATGTTTACAGATACTTACAGGATATACTCTCAGGGAGAAAGTGGGCAAATGAGTCTGCCTGCACTGTCGCAAGGACACTCTGGCCTTGTTATCAACCAATCAGAACCTCTGAGCTCCTTCACTTTAACAAGAAAAGGGTTCGGACGTTGACGGGAGTCATAACGGGGCCACTGCACCATCGGGTTGATGCCCCACAGGATACAAGTTCCACACCATAACTTCTGTCGTAGCTGTGAAGACGAGGAGGAACCGGAGAGCACCTCCTCTGTGATTGCCCTGCTCTTTTCAGTAAACGAACCCGGTTTATCGGGAAGCCATTCTTCGTAGAGTTGGGTAATTTGGCAAAAAGTCCTTTATGGAACCTGGCTCTGTTCGTGGACTCCTCAGGTTGGTTTTAGAGATAGAGGGTGATAACTAGACCAAACTTGGACTGTTGTGTGATTACCACTAACCCCTCTCTCCCTTCCCCTTTTTTTATCAGGCATCACAATGGGCCTTTAAGGCTTCTGGGTGAACTCGCGATTAATCACGAGCAGCCTGCATAACCTAACCTAACCACAAGAGTTTTGCGCTCTTCCTACTTTTCTTTCTGTAAATGTTTGTAGGTGCCAAAAGACAAAAGCCGATCTACTTACATAGAAGGCAGGACCAACGTCTGGCCAGGTGAACTACTAGTTCAAATATATTAGTATTAGTTCAACAAACGATTAATCGTATAGGAGCTTTTAACAATGGATAAATTGGCAAATCCTAAAAATCACTAAAATCAAAGAATTTTTTTTGTTTTTCATTTGATATATGATAATTCATAAATTTATTAGCAAATCCCGTGAGCGCCTTATACTCTTTTAGCCTTGGGGGCTGCTATGAGTTTAGTCCATTAAAATTATTTTATTTTTCCAATGTAAAAATAGGTTAGAGGCCCTTAAATTGTTCTTTCTTTAATGCTCCACACTACTATTTATTGGCAAAATATTAAGAATGAAAATTTAATGACCAAAATTGTTTAGTTCTCAATCCCCCTCCCAGTAAAATGGCATAGTTCATGAGCCACTGCCTTAAGCAAATCATGCAATGACACGTCACAATAGATACATTTCATACTTCATAATGATGATGATGATGATTTACAACATTTACGTTTTCTATGAAAAAAGCCGCATTCTATAAACTGAACTGAATTGAGTCGAGAAGTAGAATTCTTTAGCTTTTTTTCTCACTCTTCTTTACTATGGATTTGTATCTTTATTTCCATTGTCCAATTCTTCATTCACTTCATGTTAAGTGAAGCAGGGAGGGGAAGTGACAGGAAGAACAAAAGAAGGCTGTCAGCCAGGTGTGTTTTCTAAACTGTTGTTGTTACTGCTGCTGTAACAACAATAAAAGCTATTAACAATTTCCTTTTGCTTGCCACACTTTCATTGTTGTTGTTGAAATAGTTTTTCCTCATCAAAATTAACAAATGCTTCTGCTGCTGCTGTTGCTGCTGCCACTATAACTTTACTATACTTTGATTGGATTTTTTCGTTAGTTTTGATTTGATTTGATATTTCTTTATTATTATTATTTTTTCTATAAATTTTTATATGAGAAATATGATGATGATGATGATGATGATGATGTATCTATATACTAGTACACATTCACTCAGAACAAAACTAAGCCATGTTAAGCTAAACTAAGTTAAGAATAACAGTTTGAGCTTACTCTTTTATTCTGGCCACATAAATGGTGTTGATGATGATGATGAGTTCATTTGGCCATAGACAAGAAACTTAGTCAATTTCATGCCAATGTTTCAATGTTGTGACTGCTCCCCTTTCATAATATTATCACTTCACTCCTCTTCAACTCTTTGTCTCTCTTTTCATAGATTTGTATATATGTAGTATATACTTCCACTTTGTGTTTTTGTAGTATATCTTAAGTTATCCATCTTTATTCTTGGTTACTTCTATTCTACTTTTTTTTTATATATTTTGTGGATATTTTTAGTATTTTTTGTTCTCTCATTTACCACTCTGAAGATACTTTCACAAAAAGCAAGCAAAACACTGTTCAAAAAATCGGTTGCTTGAGTTTACTGACTTCATACAAAGATACTTGTTCATAGAACCAACTAACTTCACTTCAATTTAGTTCTTTTTGCTTCGGTTGCTTGCTGCTATTGACTTTTCAATATTTTTTCTTCTTTACTTTTCCAATATAACTTATATATATGTATTTTTTTTTATTATTTCTTCTTTTAGTATTTTGCAACAGTAGAGTTATTTTAGTTTTTCTTGTGTGCGGTAAATGTATCGCTGTATCTTGTATCTATAGCCACGACTTGAGACCGCAATTGCTAGTTAGAAACAAAAAGAATTGAGAATTGACGAAAAAGCGTTTTTTCTTTTTCTTATACTTAGTTAATGACACCCTTCTAATATTTTATTTAGTTATGGTACTTTTAAGCGGTTGGTTTTATTTTTCCAAGGTTTTTTTTACGATTCTTTTTTTTCTCTTATTTTATTATAAAAATAAAAAACATAATTGAATTTAATTGGGAAATAAATTTTGTTGAGGCAATTTGTCGTCTTTAAAGTGTTTCATAATTTTTATTAATACATCAATTAAACTATTAAATTTTCATTTATTTTTTAAAGGAAAATATTAAAAAATTCCATAATAAATGCTTAAAGGCTTAGGGGTTTATAAGATAATATAAAATTTATAGCATATATGTAGATGGATTCATAGTTTTCTTTATTTCTTTGCAATTAAATTTTAAGAGATTCATAAAAATCACATAAAGAAAAGAATATGATGATAATATGTCTAGGCTGATAGATACGATACAACTGATGACTTGGTTGGTTTATTGAATGATTTCTAGAATTTGAATCGGCAATTGATTTTGTTGTTGAGAAGTTTTTAATGTTCAATGTACAATTTTCTAGCTTATGATCTATAAAGTTTTTTTTAAGAGTTCTTAATCTTAACTATAAGTTATAGTCTCAATTGAAAAACAATACTTATGGGATCAAAAGTATAGCTTGAGGTACATTGTTTTCATTTATTCACAAGCGTCCACCACATTACTATGCAATTCGATGACCGGAGCACTAAGGAAGAAGCTAAGTTTGCAAGAGATTGTCCTTTCTTCTTCGTTTGTGGGCCAAAGTCTTATCATGAGCTCATACATCAAACAACAGTGGTGTCGATTATTTTAGAATTAAACGTTTATTTTGTCGATGAATCGAATTGGAATTTTCGATACAATTAAATCGTTATTTGAAAGAAATTAATAGATTTATTGCAATTTTTCACTCAATAAGTGAGTGAGTCCAATTTAGAAATTTAAATTTAATCATCAACCTACTACTCTTCTTCTACAGTAGTACATTCATCCATTCCAATGATCCTTTAACTTTTCGTGGCCTGTTTTTTTAAGAACAATTTGTCTTTCCTCTTATAATCGGCCGCAGTTTTGCCAAGCACATTTTCATTTGAGCCGAATTTCTTTCCCTTCAGCATCTTTTTATTGTCTGCAAAAAACAGTAGTCTCTGGCGGAAAGATCTGGAGAATATGTTGTTTGAGGAAGCAATGGAAGCTTAATTCATTCAGTTTATCCATTGACTTCTGGCACGGGACATTGTCTTGTTCGAGCAGTACTTTTTTCTTTGGTAATCGGTCCAATAATGCCATGTTATATTCGCTATAGATAGTTTTTCGTTTCTCATGATAGTCAATGAACATAACAAAATATAAAACCGAGTTTAATTATATCAGATGGAATGCGCATTATTAAGGATCAAATCAGATAATGATCAAATTTACATATGGACCACATCAGCTTTCAAATAAAAAAAGAATTATAAAAATCGGTTCACCTAGAAAAAATTCTGAGCTAACACACAGATAACTACTGGTCAGATCTTGATGAAATATATATATAGACCACATGACAAGCACCAGCTTTCAAATACAAAAAGAATCATCAAAATTGGTTCACTTAGAAAAAAGTTCTGAGGTAACAAACATTTTTTTTTTTTTTTTTTTTGTTATTTGTTAATTTACTATCAGTCCATATGTGGCCAATCAATAAATCTACTTATATATAAGAAAACTAACGAACGTGAAACTACATGACGTGATCCAAGAAATGAGCATGAGTGACAGTCAGACTTCAGACATCTGCATAGAGCTTTTAGTTTAGCGGAAAACGAAACGAATCGTCGTATTTCTTCTTTAACCATTGGCACCCGAAGGTCTCTGTGCAGCACCGAATTTCGAACGTAGAACGGAGCATCGAAGCTTCGATTGATAGCGTTGAATTATTTCTATATTAGAGTTAGCTGCTGTACCCCATAATTGGATTCCGTATGTCCATATTGGTTTGATTATTGTTTTGTACAAAAGGACTTTATTGTGCAAGCTGAGTTGGGACCCAGCACTTAACAACCAGTTCATCCTACAGTTTTTCAGAACGTGTTGCTTCTTCTTTCTCTTAATGTGCTCCTGCCAGATGAACCTTCTGTCCAAAGTAAGACCGAGATACTTAGCATTGGGCTTAATGGGGAAAGGGAACAAACATAAGAAAAATAAAATACAGTCGAATTGATAACCCCCTACTTTTTTTTGAAGTCGGTTATAAATACCATGTGCTTCCCTTAATACGGATGCCATAATCTTGCCACTCATATTTAGGTTTTAAGTTGCCTTAGACGATTTTGGACTGACAAGAATCAGTTGTGTTCTCCATGTTCGGTTCCCTTAGATGTTACTTTATGGGCAAAGTGATAAAATCAATAATGCCAAAGACAAAACACCCGGCAAAAGTCTTAATTGATTTCATGACTTTCATTCCATTCCTCTTTTATTCAGATGCATTCTAATTCTTAGTCTTCCCAATTTTTATTTTCTATTTCCCGTTTTTTTATTTGCAATTTAAACGTTTTAACGATTTTCTTTCCATTAATTTTTTTTTAACTGAAACTATCTTTTATTGTCTGTTGTAACTATGACTGTTTTTTCACTAGTCTTCTTCTGGTCTCTCTCTCCTCTCTGCTATACTCAATGATGCTCTTGTAGTTTTTTTTTCTCATTTTTGCACGTCATACAATAAACTGTTAGCTGCCACAATTCAAGTCAACATAATTAACTTTCTATTCTTTTGAATTGTATTTTTTTTGTTTTAATTTTTGCTTAAATTTCTTTGTTTTGAGTTCTTGTGTAGTTGATTTTCTTAGTATTTTATTTTGCAAAAATACAAAAAATATAAAGAGGATAAACAAAAATTATTTTTGTTTGTTAATTTCTTTCTACAACAATATACTCGTACAATACAATACAATATTTTTTGTGTCTTTGATGAGATACTTCAGACTTGATTTTTTTCTTCTCTAGTATGTACTTCCATAACAACAAAAGCAACAGCAGCAACAGCATTAACCATCAGCAACTTGACTTAACCATTTGTGTTTGAGTTGAGTTCTTTGCTCCACTTGTGGAAGTCTTAGTCTGTCGGTCGTTATCATTACCACCACCATCATCATTGTCTTCAATTCGTTCATTATGATGTTGTTAATGATGATGATGATAATCAACATTAAAATTTCGCAAATATTGCGCTATGAAAATGTTGCTTCATTTTTCTGTTGAGTTTTCTTTGCTGTGCTGTGCTGCTTGGTTGCGTGGTGGAAATCGCATCAGCAACAATGATGATAATTATGAAGATAATAATGACGATGATGATGTTGTTATATGTTATATTTTTTCTAGTTGGTTTTTGGTTGCAAAATACATATGCTCCGCTTTCAGGTTTTTCTTCACCAACCAACTTGACTACTAACTGACAATGTTTGTCGTTCACTTGATTTTTTTTTTTTGGGCTTTTGTCTTTGCACAGTTTTATTATTCATTACTATTCGTTATATATACATTTGTACATATGTGTACAACATATTCATGTATAATGATGATAATATTTACAGTGTCCCAGCCAGCATTTTTTGAAGTTTCCGATAATATTCGAGTTTTTTTCTAGTCGCCTGACTGATTAAAATAGTAATATATGCGCGCATTTTCTGAGCATTTTCGGAAGAAAATGGTACCCTAGCCGCGACTCTTCTTGAGGACGCATTTATGAATCGCTTTTTTAATCATTTATGAGTCTTCGAGTCATTTCTCTACATTTTGTTATAGTAGTTCCGAGAAATCACATTTTGAGCGTAAAGATGTGTCATTTTCGAGTCTTCTTTGAATCGCATATGAAATCAATCACTTTTTAATCATCAAGCGGACTCGAACTAGACTCAGCAAGATGATTTTTGTTAAAATGATCTTCCAAATGCTAGCTGGGGTCATGGATAAGGAATGAAACAAATGGAAGTCATATGAAAGTTATTTCTGTCTCTAAACATATTTAGTTTCTATGCTGATCTGTTACTTCTTTTAATATCCAATTCAAAATTCATTTCAACTTCAGTAGAAGAGTTAAACAGAATGTTCCAAAATATGCCTTAAAAACTACTGTTAATGCTAATACGCCTTATGAAATACTATGTCACAACAATTCAAAAGTTACATCTAAGTATACTAGGTGAAGACTGCCTAAGGGGTTCTTGATTAGACACGGTTCAATCACCAGACTTGGATCCCTTTAACAATCGTTATAGCATACTAAAAAGCGTGACCAAGGAGATATCTGTTCCCCAATCCAAGAAAATTGAATAAAATAGTGTTACTTAAACCACTAATAATAAATTTAAAAAATTACTAATGAATTGTGTTGCTTTTCTTTAGCATGATACTGTAATATTTGTTGTCCAATTCACTCTCTCCCCTTATGAACTTCATCACTTCATGAATCTTTCATTACACTTGCAGCATTTTGAAATCACTTTTTCTCAGTCTGTTTAACTAACTTTTTATATTGTATCTTTCTTCTGTCTTTGTTGTCACTAATTGTCGAAAAAAATTGTTATTTTGAAATTTAATTTGTTTATATTTCCTTTTTATATATCTTTCTTTTTTCAATTTTCATCATTTCTTTCACTTTTTTTTCATTCTTCTACTTCACGTGCCACGTTTTCACATTTGTCAAATTGTGTGAAAGAAAATTTAACAAAAAATAATAGAAAAGCAAAACAAAAAATTAAAAAAAAACCAACTGAAAATGAAGAAATAAAATAAAAAAGAAATATATATTGTTTCCGGTTTATTTCCGCTGTTGTTTTTTTGCTTATAAAAAGCTTTCTCTTCTTAACCTTCTTTTCTCCCATCTCTCTCTCTCTCTGATTACTCACTATGCTTCGCACTCAATTATTCTCGTTCTTTCCCTATTTCGCATATTATTCTACAGTATTTAGAGGACGTGACGTTTATCGCATTTCATTTGTTCTGTGTTCATAGAATATCTTTAAAGACTCACACTCATAGTCTCAGCATGCTAATATGAAGAATGTGAATGCTTCCGACTCTCCTCTCGGGCCCTAACATTTGGTCTTAGTTGGTAGTATGTAATATACTCCTCTATGATATGCTGTGCAGTGCTATGATAGACCATATAGAAATACATACATCGTATATGGTATAGAGGCGTACGAAAAGTTCATCATTAATCATTTTATTCAAGATTAATGATTGTTCATTATTTTTGAAGGTATTCATTCTATCTATTCTTCTTTGAGTTGAGTTTTTGGTATGTGGTTTTGGAGTATTTAGAGATACAGTGGAATCTTGATTAAATATGTGAATTAATAAATGATCCAATGAATTGAATGAGTGAAATCAAAAGAATGTAAATTATAGAATTTTTGTGTAATTATTTCCCCCCAAAAAGAAAAAGAATTATAACTTGAATAAAACACACCTCTTTTCTTTCTTTATTTCATTGCATTTGAATTTTACATATACTGGAAAATCAAGGAGGAAAAATCAATCATACAATCAAATGTTTTCTATGTAGAAGATTATCCATTAAATTAGTGATTCAATCTTTAGACAGATCGAAAGAAACTCATAGGATTATTGTCATTATGTTAGTTGAACTAGAAGAACATCAGTCACACCTCTTTTGTTTAATCAAAATATATGGAGTAATGTAAATATACATAGATAAGAATGGGGACTTGAATTTTGCAACAAAATTTTTACAAGTTTATCAGGACACTTCTAGAAATTTCTTTTTGTTTTTTTAATTTCTCTTAATTTCTAAAGTTTAGTGCAGTAGTTTTGCATGACACTTGATGGCTATAAACTTATGTATATAATACTGATTTGTCTTAGATGTTCTTCTTCATATATGCTAATTAATTATTAGATTTTCCATAATATGCACCCACCACTAGCTTATGGGGATGGAGTCTTTTTAACCTCCGCCTTATAATTAAGCTTCAGAAAAGGGCAGATGCCAATGGGTTATAGGCTGCATTGTATCTAAAACCTTTGGTATTTTTACATCATCATGTAGTGTGATGTGTCTGACATTCATTCTGAATTGTCAACTCAATACATACGACCCACGTCTCATAAGAAATTATTAGGTGGATGCATAATCACTGTGTTGTGTCCAATCAGTAATAATTTTAATACATTCGGCTTTGATGTTATTAAAGATTACATAGAAGACAAACCCATCCAGCCAAGTACTAACTTTTCTAAGTTTTAGGGAAGAAAAATAAACTTCTTCTTCAACTAAAACAGTATGGTCTTTTGACAATCAATCCTTTGTCCTCTTTTTCACTTCTACAAAATAGTAACTGATTATCAAAATTGAGTAAATAGTAGAGTATTTCCTTCTTTATATGCAAAGCTTCTGTCATACTGTCATTTGAACTTGTTTAACCTTCTGTCAACTTCCATTTATGTAGATTTTTAAAAGTCATACTGCAACAACTAAAGTTAATGACTTTATTATAACTTTGGACTGTAATATTCACCTTTTTTTATAAGGGTTCTAAGACATTATTCTGGTGAAAGTATAACAAACCTTTTGAAACAAAAGAAGAAAGAAATTTCAAGTCAAAAGAATGTTTGTTTGTTTTTTCATTCATTTACCCAATATTCTGATGAATGAATGAGTGTTTGTAAATCAAGTATGCATTTACACCTGTCATTAAAGGCAATTCTGCTTGCTGCTTATCTCATTAATTTGGGAGTGACTTGACGACCAGAAATAATGAATTTTGTCCGTATAATAATAATAAATTCATTTCCCTTGGGTGGGTTGAAGACAAATGTAGTATGCATGTATCTGTTGGGACCATTTTTAATTATGATTATCATTCAGGGTCAATGAGAAATTAATTATGCATAATAGTGTTGACCTTCGAGAAACTTTTTATAGTTCTCTTTTGGGACTTTTAGTACATGTTTTGTTCAAGGACTTTCAATTTTAAACTTGAAAAACTTATTTGAATTTAACAAATCAAGACAATTTAATTTGATTTGGTGTTTTATGTACCTAGATTTAAACAGATTTCATTGTTGTTCCATGATGCATAGTAGCAATAATCATAGTACATAGTACAATATATTTTCTTATAATCATTCATTTTTTTTGGTGGGGATTATGTTGCCATGAAGCTAACATAAGTGCATGTTGTGTGCACCACTTAGCAATTGAGAAATAAACAATATTGTAACCATTTAAAAGAAGTAAAAGATATCAAAATGTGTAAGAAGAGCAACAAGAAGAATGGAAAAAAGTCTAAGAAGAACGATGAATGCCGCTCGGTTGACTGGAGATTATACTATAGTTTTTTATAAATTTTATTTTTACCACATAATTGTGAAAAATAGAAGAGTTGGAAAAAAAAAATTATGATAGAGTTCATTATTCAGTTGGCTGACTGCTTTAGCTTAGCAGATTATATGATTGAAGGAGAAGATGAACATTATGATTTGTGTTACATTGTTGTTGCATCAAGTTTTGTTGTATGTATGTATGTATGTATGTATGTTCCACCATTAGACAGACAGTTAGTTAGTTTTGGTTAGCTAGCTTGCAGCAGCAGCAGCAGCAGATACAAACAATATAGAACCAACAGCAACAGCGGTGGCATTAGCGTGTTTGCATTGAACAACTAAAGAGAATATACACACACAGAAGTGGAGTTTTTTATTTCTTCTTTTCAGCTAAATTGAATTTGTTGCGCCCCACAACCCATCATCATCATCATCATCAGCAACATCATCACTACTACTACTTTGTAATTGTCTCTCTATCTGTTCAGTTTTACTGATGATGTTGCTGGTGCTGCTGTTGCTTCCTTGTGACTAAGACGTTGTTACTTGCTGTTGGTACTTCATGCCGTGCCTTGCCTTGTCTTCTTCATTTACAATATTTTCCTTCCTCATGCTGCAGACAGTTGGGTTTTTTTTTTTTTTTTTTTATTTCTCATCCCATCATCTGAGTATCATACACCCATCCATGTCTGTGTTTTCCTACTTTTCTTTAAGCATGCAACTTGGTCTGCTATGTTGTGCTGTGCCTCTGTGCTGCTCTTCTGTTGCTGCTCTGCTGTGTTGCTTTTTACTTAATTTTCTCAATATAATTTAGCCGCGCCCAAATCCCTTAGTACATTGTTCCCGCTCCTGTGTTGTGCTGTGCTCCTTTGTGTAATATTTTTACATTAAAATTAAAATAAAACTAAAAAAAAAGAAACCAAAAAAGATTATTGCAGGCGCAGCAAAAAAAAAGAAAGCAAGCAACATTTTTCAAAGTTCTGATGGGCTAACGACGATGCCAGAAAATTCTGCAAAAATAAAACACTAAAAATTGTCGAGGAATAAAATTATCTGTTTCAAAAATAGAAATTACAACATACACAACACGACACACGATGGATATGGATGATGATGATGATGACGGTGACGACGAAGACGATGTCACTGTTAACGTACTGAACTGTATATCTTGATTCCTCTGATCCCCCTTTATATCTACATATATCAATATGTGGTGTATCTATGTATATACATACTATCTATCACCATCGAATATTTGTTTGTTTTTCCGGCTGTCTTAATTTGGTATTGTATTTTTAAGCCGTCGACGATGACGCCGCCGCTGCCATTTCTGTTGCCATACCAAAATAATACTTGCCTTACCGCCTGCCAGTCTTATATCATTTTGCTGGCCCACACCACACCCTCTTTCTTGTACTCACCATACTACACAAACAATACTCTCTCTTTACTATGCATGTCCCCCCAATTCCTTCATATGTGTATATTTGCCTTCTTATGCCGCTTAGTCATGCGCTGCGTGCATGCGTAAAATGTCATCATCTAAAGAAGGCACAATTTTAACATTTTGCTTGTGTCTTGTGCTTGTTGTCGGCGGTGCTGCGCTGCGCTGCTTACGCATTATTTAAACAATTTATGGTGCCAGAGAGCGACGCCGCTACCGCTGGTAATAGTACTATTGTGGTACTACTTGTAATGCAAAACTCTATTGGGTTGTTCAAAAAGTTATTACTTATATGTAAAATGTAATACATAGGTATATATAATGGATATTTATTGATGACCTTCTGTCATAAAACTTTCTACTCCTTGCCAAAAACATGTCAATATAGTTTTTAATGAGATCTTCGGAGTCTAATGTTCTACCATTCAAGGAGTTTCTCTAATAGTGAAATAAAGTCTTAACTATATGGTGGAAATTGCAATACATTTCAATCAAATTCCAATAGCTTTTGTCAAGGGACCAAACTTGCATAGGAGGATCCCTTAATTTCTACAGCTATCCACAATTGACTTCAGATTTAATCGATTGGGTCTTCCATATTCTTCAGTTCTTCAATTCTCCTTTACCAACTCCTTTTTGGAGTGACATTAGTATGGTAAACAATCCACTTTACAAGAATAAATCGATTCTTAACGGTTAGGTGGACTGATCACAAACATTTATGAGTGCTTTTAACTTATGTGGCCCAAATGAAGTCTGAGTCCAATCCAACGCGGCCAAAGTGACAACAGGGAAGAAACAGCATTTTTTTCCCGGCTGTTCTCCGATTTTGTTGTTGTTCGCCACTTAAGCACACTGACGACTCAAGTCATTACAGATTCTTCCAAAGGTTGGGATCCTTTTAGGCCGGTAAGAGGCTCATAAACCACTAAATGCTTATTTTCTTCCACTGATACTGTGATTTTGTTGTGATTAATCTTGAAAAATGATAAGCATCTTCAACTAACTCGGATAAACCATTTTTGACTTCGGTATTCTTTAATGATATCTATACTATGTAAGCTTCTTCCCTGTCTTATTTGTACTGACTTTTTGAACCACCCAATCAATACTATCTACTCTTGACTTGACTGAAGCTTTTAATTTTAATATCTCATCATCATCATGATAATCATCATTTTGAACAATCATCAAATTAATCGATTGAGACGACATCACTATGTAGTAGTAGTATTTCTTTTTGCCAATTTTGATTTTTCCTTTAAATTATTTTTATTTTATTTATTTTTTGTCGTTTTGTATATTTTTAATGGTCGGTCGATCGGTCGCTCGTTGTTTCTTATTGGGAACTATTCAGTTTGATCACTATGATTATTATTGCTGTTGATGATTTTGTTGCCACTGCCCAGTTTTGGTTATCGAATAAAACATTGCCATTGCTTGCCTTTTACTGTGTGCTATGGTTGGTGGCAACTCAATAAATTGTCAAGTTTTGCCATTTTTAGATGAAATTTATTGGTGATTTTTTATTTTTCCTTTTTGCTTCTTTCTTATTACTTATTCATCTATATGCGCCACACGCACAGTGGTGCGAAATGCAAATGGCATTGAGAAATAGACAAAGATCATCATCATCATCGACATCAACAAAGTTGTGGTGTGGTGGCTACTTTGTTTGTAAAGACAAACGAACGATCGAAACGAATGATGATGATGACGACCATCTGGCATATAAAATGTTTAAATATTTATTCATTGTATTCTCCATACAAGTGATTCAGTAAAATAATGAAAAAACAAAATTTCTATTTGTTTATTTTAAGAGAAACTTTGTTGTTGTTAATTTCATTTGTTGTTTATTCGCATTGTCTCTTTAATAAAGGCAGTTCAAAAAGTGACCAAATAAACTTGAAGGCGGCGGCAAACAAAAGTAAAATGCATTAAATAAGCGGAAAATGACTAATCTAATAAATTTGGATAATTTTCTAGGAAAACAAAATCTATGAATCAATGAGGAAATTTTAGGGAGGAAATAATACAAATAGTATTACAATAATATATTAAATATTATTAATAAAAAATTCCAGAGTACATATATAAAGGTCACTTCATCAAGTGCAATGAGTTATTCATCTTTATATATAGAATACTAATGACTTGTTTTGATAATACATACATACTATTCGCATATGATGAGGTTTTGTATTGTGAATGTGTAATATTGGTTTTGTTAATATCTCAGAAAATACCACAAAATTTCTATACAATAGTATAACATTCTAGAACATTTTCCAAAAGTATTTTTTTGTAATGAGAGAAGTGCAAAAATATCAAGACCTTCAGAAGTCTCTTCAAATATGTATTTAGGAATTTTAATTATTTTTCTTTAGTATAAGAGGAGAAGCTACAACAGCAATGACTACAGGTCTCTGATGCTTCTGAGTGGTTGAGTTTACGTTCCGGAATCACCTGATATCAGGCAGTCAAGGATCACGTACCCCTGCCGCGAGGTTGCAGGAACAGCTTAGAGAATCCATTGATTTGTAGGAAATTACTCGTATTTTGCCTGGTAGAATGTATTCGATGAGGCAAATGATTGGAATCGTGCATATCTCTACTACAGTTCCCTTGCAGTTAAAACAACAACAGATCTATTAAAGTTGAGCCTTGCATCAGGTAGTTATTGCTTTGATAAACAACTGTTCTCATTTATTGTATGTAGAGAGGCTCTGTGTATATAAGACAATGGTACTGCTGCAGTCTGGCGTAAATAATCCGTCCAAAGATCTTGCCAGTAGAACTCAATAGACACAAGGGCCTGTAAGACGATGGCAGCTCTGGGGCAGGTTTCCTTTTGGGATGAGGGCCAGCCGTTGATTCTTCCAACATTTGGGGAAGAGTCCTTCTCTTATGCAGCTTGAGAAAACCTCACAGAAGACATATGGTTTCGCTCCAATGGCTCTCTTAAGAATGGCATTTGGAATGCCATCCAGCCCAGGCGACTTTGGTAACCTTCACCCTTCTCAATGCCGCTTCTAGCTCAAGAGTAGTGATAATGGGCACATCCTCATTTGCAACCTTAACCCGTAGAAGTATTCTCAACAATCCTCTTGGTGGGAAGAGGGTCGCAACTATTTTTTCCATTAAAGAGACGGAGGAAGGGACCGAGGCTTTTGATGCCTTTGAACTTGCGCCTTACCATTTTGTAAGAACTGTCCCAAGGGTTCTGATCCACTTCCCTTATCAGTCTGCAATAGGCATTTTGCTTGCTCCTGCAGATCTCCTTGCTGAGTAAGGACTTCTTTTGCCTTAATTCTTCGAGGAGGAGAAGAGTGTCGTGAGAGGTACGATTTCTCTTTCTTCTCTATGGAGAATTAATGACCCATTTGAACAGGATTTCAGGCAAGTTGATTTTTCCGCCAAAGAAACAATTTCTGGGTAGTGCTACTCTATTTTGCTTACTTAGGTATATCCGTTTAGCACATTGCGACTCAGCGGCAGAATCCCTTTTTAGACTCATGCTTGTTGAGAACAGACATATGACGCTTACGGGGTATAGTACTATAAGTTTTGACAAAATTGTCTTATCTTGTAAAAGCTGACTTACCAGACTTAGAACCTTCCAAATGCATATACATACTTATGACCACATTTTATCCAATCTTATGCTAAGATATTGACTGACACCTTTTGTCGTGAAGGGAAAGTTGATACCTAAAATAATTGCATTGTAACGATGCTTATTAATAATACATTTTATTAAATTTTGCAAACTTCTAATAATTTTACCAAATTCTTCAAATTTGATTATTTGTACTATTGTTTTTCTCTCATCAAGATTACTAGAATTGTCAATCTATCATATCATATCGTTTTTGTGTCTTTGTTAGGATAATGAAAGATGATGAATTAAAATAAAAAATTGGGTTTGATTGCTTGCTATTGATTGATTGGTATACTAATTTGTTTTATACGGAAATAGTAAATTTCTTAGAATGGTGGTTTTCTTCTCTTACATGGATACATATATATTCTACTATGAGTTCATTGAACTGAATTACTGAATTAATAATGAAGCAGAAAATCCAATTAGCAAAATGCAATAAACTAATTAAATACAAATTGAATTGAATTGAACTGAACTCTTCTTCTTTCTTTGCCTTTGTATCTTCTCTGTTTTCTCTTTGGGTCGTTTGGATTTTGTTGAAAATGTGGTAATCTTTATAGCATGATAAGGAAGGAGAATGTGAGTGAGATTAGTAATTTTTAAATGCTAAAATTAGCAAAATTGATGAAAATTTCCAATTCTTTCACTGGCTTGGCTTGGCCTGGCCATATGTTGTCTTCCTGCTGTCTGATTGTCTAAAACCAACCCAAATTTGAAAGCAAATTTCTATAATTTTTCTTTTATGAAATTAAGTTTTCATGATGAAATTTATTAAGTCAAATGATGTAATTTTCTAATTAGAACGATGAAATGTTGTGCAGTTGAAAAGAGGGGTGGGTAACAGTACGGGAAGAGAGAGAGAGAGTACATATAAAGAGAGAAAGTAAGTGAGACATCACATATTCATAATTTGCCCTTGCAATACAAAAAAAAAAAAACCCATTCAATCTAAGGTTAACTGTGTTTATATGTACACATGTTTATACACACTTAGAAAGAGATACTATGTACTTTGCCAAATGTTGTGTTTATTCCTCCCAATTGCTGCTCAAAGCAACAACAATATTTCAATGAAATGAAAAGAAATAAAGGCAGTCAGCGACATTGTAGTACCATATGCAATTTCAATTTTTGTTAAATTAATTTTGTATACACAAATGTGAGAGAGAGAGAGACGAGTCGCCGGCAATAGTTAAGAGTGTAACAATAACAACAAGAACAACAGAGCTAGCAACCAAATGGCAAAAGTTGATGTCATCGTTAGAGCATTTTTAATTTTTCGGTCGCAAGATGTTGTACGAGTATGTACAAGAAAAATAAGAAATAAAAGAGAGAACACACCACTTATTGTTTAATTATTGTTAAGAGGTCGAGAGACTTACAATACTTATATGTTTGCGCAAATACACATATTATATTGAAGGTTTTTTTTACACATTTCCTATGATTGGATAAATATTATTACTTGTTGGCATTTGGAAAACAAAATTCTTGGCATACCATTGCACTCCGACACATTCATTGTTAGCATTTTTGACTGAAATTCACTAAATTTGAGTTGGATACTAGTTACGGAACATACCGGCTTTCATTTGGATTAATAGTACAACAGATTTGAGTTCGAATACTTCAGATTCAACTGTTTTCATTTGGTCTTGATTTCAAAAATTACCAGGTGAGCTGCCTGACGAGCTTTTTATGTTCATGTACTTTACAGTATTATTTCTAGAATGACATTCTATGTGGTTTAATGTATGTAAATATGATGTGCTCAGCGTTGACGCCCTTGTTCCACGGTTGATACAGTCTGTACTTTTACTTGACCACAAAGGCAATAGTAAATGTAAATGGTATATGCCAATGAAATCCAAAATGAACTTGCCATATAGAATGATGACTTTCAATGTCTGAATGGCACGGACAAGAAGGAAGAATACATATCATATTACTAGTACTTGTGAATGTTTTTTTGGAAGAATTTCATCTTAAAAACAATTAATTTTATTGCCCAAACCCAACTATTGAATGAACAATAATAAGAAGCTTCTTTAAGTTTCTTTATGCCGCTCTTTGTTTGCTGCTCACTTATTCACCTCACACCTCCTTATGTTATTCTATTGTGGTATTATTTTTTTGGTGTAAAATGTTTTGTCAATAGAGTCACACTAACACCACCCCACCACAACACAACAAGAAATGAATTCAAATTAACAATTTGTGATTTGATGATGAAATCAAATAAAAAGGCAAACACAAATGAATAACATCAACAACAGTTAACAACATAATAAGAAAAGGTGATGGTGTGTTGTGGTGATGTCTTTTGTATTTTTTTGCACAATCATTTTTCTTATTTGAAATTAAATTTTTGCTCTGGCAAAAAGGTAGAAAAATATTTATTTTACATTTAACTTGCACACAAAACAAACACACACACACGAAGCTCAACCAAGCACACCAAGCTCAAGCATACAAACTCACACACAGGCAAACACATAAGTGCAAAAATTTACTTCACTTATGATGATGATGATGAGTAACAAACAACAAAAGTTCAAACGCACAAAGCCCACAGCAAAATAAAGCGAAGCGAAGCCGGCCGGCAAAAGCACTTAAGCAGAGAGTAAAGAAAATATCATTGAGAAAAAGATAGTGATAGTCGCCATTGAGCGTCAGAGAGCGGGCTTTTGAGAGAGACTGTTGCTGCTATTGTTGCTTTGTTTTTGAGTGTAAAGCGCATTTAGATATAATAGTACATACTCGTAGTAGAAAACATTTTCATTTTTTTTTTTTTTATTTTTATTTATGTATCTTTTAATTGGTTTCTTGTTTGCTTATCTAAGAGGAAATAATTTTAAAAAGATTTTTGTTTTGCAAAAAATTACAATATTTTGTTTTGCTTAAATACTAAATAAATTTTGGCTTAATGACAAAGCTAAAAAAAAAATTAAGAATAAGGAATGGAAAAGCAAAAATGAAAACAAAACGATGAGTGCAGAAAGGGCAGGGCGTTGTGCGCCGCGTGCTTTTTTGTGTTCAGTGAGTTTTATAATGTGTTGATGATTAATTGCCGGTTTTTAGACTCACTTCTCGCTCTCTCTCTCTCTCTCACTCTCTCTCTCTCTTTCTCTCTCTTGCTTACTTTTGCGCTTTACCATTCCCTTTCATTTCTCAGTGTCTCTCTGTTTGGGGTCTTCCTTTTAATAATAATAATAATAATAATTTTGTAGTAAATTTTTGATATTTTTAAACCTTTTCTGTATGGCAAAAGAGATCGTAATGAAGATATTTTGTTGAGATAATGGTAATGACTTTGCCTGATCATTATCATCTTCATCAACTGCTAGTATATTATGCCGACATTTTGTATCTTGGAGTTGTTTTTGTTGTTGGTCAATGACATTTTAGTGCTGCCTTGGCGTGGAAAACATAGAAACAGAAAAAATATAACAAAAACCAACAAAAAAAAAATAAAGAAAAATTTAAAAAAAATAAAGGAAAAAGTAAAATGTTATGTGTTGTTGGTATCAGATTTTGTTAAATGCGGAAAATGAAGTAAAGCAAAGTTAAATCTTTATGTATGTTTTTTTTCTTCTCAAATACCCTTCTTACTTAGATTGCAATGTAGGGTATCATCACTTCACCATGGAGTTTGTTAATGATGATCAGAAAATTGAACAAGATTACGTTATGAGTATAACATGTGGAGGCGAAGAGTTCCAGTACAAGAATGTCGAACACAAATCCCTTTAGGCCTTGTCTGGACAATTACCTAAAAAAATCTTCGAGTTCTCATTTTTCACTTTTAGAATCTTAATTCAGTCTTGTGTTTGTTGATTCAGTCTTGATTCAATAAGTTTATATGGTTTCCAACAACAAAATCCAATGAAATTGTTGCTTGGAACCTTGATATTGTGAGTGTGAGCGAATTGTTCAGTCTTCTATAGTCTTTGCTGATACTCCACTGTATTATAAGTAATGTTTTATGTCCAGATCATTTTATGATAATCTAAACCTTCATACTATGTGAGGAAACTGAACTGAACTGAACGATTAGGATAGTATAGATAGGTCGCTCGATATGCAGAGGAGGTCATCCAGATGTTTGTCAGTCCAATGTGATGACTAAACTTCAATTTAAACACGAAATTAATTTGTATCATAACTTTCTATTATCAGATCACTTCTGGATCTATTATATTCTATCTAGATATTTACTCTGTTTGTACTGACGAAAATAAAAATGGGAGTTAGTTTACCTAGAAGCTTGAAGGCCCTTTGTGAGGCATGAATTTGAACAGTGTTAATTTAATATGGACAAAGACGAAAAAAAGTGTATTAAATCGTAGTAAAGACCACCGTTAGTAGCTAAAATATTTTGTCTATGTTTT
The DNA here is from genome assembly GCA_037043315.1 of Amiota communis. Lineage (NCBI taxonomy): Eukaryota > Metazoa > Arthropoda > Insecta > Diptera > Drosophilidae > Amiota > Amiota communis. The sequence continues at coordinate 1,475,924 of JBAMAV010001191.1, read as the reverse complement.
TCTTTCCATTTTATTTCTTTATAAGCTTAAAATATCAGCAAGTCACTACTAAGTCAGTGACACGTTTTCCTGTTCCATCATCCAACAAGCAAAACTCACTCCATTTGTTGTCCAGCCAAATGTTATGGCTCTCTGTCAGTCTTTCCCTCCGTCTGTCTGTCTGTCTGTCCATTAGTTAAACCATCTTCCGTGTCATTTATGTATACGTGTATGTATTTCACTCTTTTTTCGCTATCTGATGGTGTCACCGTTTGTATATATTTATATACTATTTTCCACCAATCTCCAATTTTTGCACTTTAACTTGCACGTTCTTTCGATTTTCTTTTCGTTTAAATGAGTTTTACGACTTTTCTCATACTCGTAATTCTTCTGGGCCCATTGACTCCTCAACTTTCTTAGTAATAAAAACCCATTCACCACCCACTTTGTTTGCTTGTTTGTTTGTTTGTACATTTCTTTTACTTTTACCAATTTGCTTATGTTGTGTTGAGTCATCAAATGAAGACGACGACGACTTGGGTTTTTACAGAGTGCTAAACTTTCCTTCTACTGTATTTGGGGTACTATTTTTATTCAACTCAATGCTGTTGCGCGTTTTATGTCGCATTTGTTGCGTTGCTGCTGATGTCATTATGAAGACAACTAGAAATACATACATACATACATACATATATCTCACCATTGGCTGTGGTGGAGGTCTTTTCTCTCACAAACTTTATCTCTCTAACACCACTCTTATTCTTTATTCTTTGTACATATACTTGTATCTGAGAACATGAATATGAAGTCATCAAAATACACTTAAACTTTTGCGATTTGATACAAATGATGATTATAATGATGAAGATTGGAAATGGAAATGATGATGATGATGCTGATGATAGTGACGAAGAAGTTATTTCTCTTTGTCTGTTATAGATTACATTTTCATGTTTTTCTTTTGCTATTGGGGATTTTTCAAACTTAAGAAGAATCAACACATCCCCACCCAAACCACATCATTATTCATCAACCAAGAGAGATAGAAAGACATTTCATAGTCTGCCGTCTGTTTAATATTTTGATCGATCGATGGATAAACAAAGATCCCTTTTTTTCTTTGGGAAAAATAAAGATAAATTCGTCTGCTTCTTTTAGTTTTTATATCTTTAATATTTAAAATTGTTCTTAACTTCCTATATTTGTATTGTGGCCATGATGTTAGGCAAGTAAATCCTACTCTTAAAGCTTCCAAATGTCAAAAATGCAAGAAAAAATACACTACAATATAAATAAAAATGATTTTTCTTAAAAGAAAAATTTCAACTTTTAGCAGTTCATAAATCAAAACACTTTAGGGGAGGAAGAAGCATCGAAGTGCATATAGCACTGTGAATCGCCATCATTATTTACTATAAATGCGAGGAACGATTAAACAAGCATCTGTGAAGATGGCAATTATTCACACTTAATCTCTTTTTGGGGGTCTAATTTCCCTCCATATAATCTAACTCTGGCCTTGCCATCAACCAAAGACAACCACCGAACTCCTACACTTCAACAAGAAAAGTATTCTGACAATGAAGGGAGTTATAACGGGGGGCACTGCACCATCGGGCTGATGGCCTATATGATGCAGGTTCCCATCATGATTTCTGTCGTAGCTGTGAAGATGAGGAGGAACCGGAGAGCATCCAACACCTTCTCTGTGATTTTCTCGGGAAACCGTTTTTTGAGGGGTTTGATAGTTTGTCAAATTGTGCTTTGGTGGACCTGGCTTTGTTAGAGAAAAAGGATTATCTCTGGGACCAACATAGGACAGCAGTGGGCTACCCCTTACCACTCACAATCCCCTTACCCTTTCACAATTTATCATGCATCACAATAGGCCTTAAGGCAAATGGGTGAACTCGCGAACAATAGCGAGATCGGCCTATATAACATAACCTAACCTAAGCCTGTACTCCTCTATGTTTATGTAGAACTCTCCATTCGTTCGATGGCGTCTTAAAAGATTGTGGACATGACCTTTCCGGGAGATTTCAGGGTCTTTGTCTTCTTCACAGTCTGGTCGTCCAAGTGAAGTCTATTGTTATGAATCCACGTTTCCTCCACACTTCAAAAATTCAACTGAGTTATGTTGAAGCATATCCAAATACTGATTTGAAATCATCTTGCAGTCCCCCGCCTTATGGTGCACAGTGCATAATTCTGGCCCCTAACTTGTTGAGGTTTTAAAAACCCAATTATTTTTGCCAAATTTAAATCTCTGTGCCATATGATATATGCCTCTGGCATTCTTTCTGTTCTCTAATGAATGTTGCGGATTTGTTCAATCCTTTTTGTAGAGGTAAACACCACTCAATCGCAAATAGACCTCTATGGTGGCACATTGAATTAAGCTGTCCAATATGTTCTCTGGCTCATAATTAAGTCTCAAAGTATCCATAAACTTTTCTAGGTTCCATTTGAATCTTATCTTTTTAAAAATCAATCAATTTCCAGTTTATATGATGCCATTCAAAAACTTACCCATGAAACTGTCTGAAACTAAGTAAGGGGTCGTTTGACTGCTGAAACCGTGAGCCAGTAATGCTTATGTCAAAGTTCCCTCAACAAAAGCCTATTGTCTTTACTGATACTTGTTGATTGACCCTCGTTGAGACTGACGGAAGGAAGGAAGGAAGGAACGAATGAATTAATGTTGGTTCGTTCTTCATGCATCATATGCACTTGTTCTTCTTATGACTTTTAGTTGTTGTTGTCTGCTTCTTGCTGTTAATGTTGTTCGTTAGTCATACACTTGATTTTTCCTTATAGAAGAGGAAGTCAGTCACATGATAACATAATATAAAATAAAATAATGTTAAGTGATGCTTAAAGAAGAATGAATAGAGATGAGATTTCATACATATTTATAAGTATTTTTGAACATTTGTTCATTCATTCATTCATTCAAACATCTTTATTGTTATTGTTTTTGTTGATATTCTTGTTAACCTCAAAAAAAATATTTTCATTGTTCACTTCTCTTCATTTGGGTGGTGGTGTTGAAGTTGTTATTCTTGACTTGAGATTTATAGGTTAAATGCCATGAAAAATGAGTTTCTAGTGACTCAGAGGAGGAGAAGACTTTAAATCTTTTGTGTTTTGTTATTTTTTTTTGTTTTCTTATAAATCGTATAAATCCAAACACACTCACTAAAATTTATTTCCATTGTTTGCTTTCTTTCTTCCCTTTCACTTTACTTTAGGAATCGACGGAGCAAGCAGCTGAACTATTTACAGCTACCAACGTGAACAACATACAGAATGCCGGCGCAAATCCATTTGCCATTGGTGGTGAACATTCAAAATATGAGTTTGCTCAACCATCGGCAGCTGAGCAAGCATTCGAAGGACAAATTTTATTAGAGGAAGCTCAAGAGGAAGAACAGAAACGACATGACTTTGAACAACATCAACAAAACGAACAACATGAATACAACGAAACTTCTTTAGAGGCAGCAGCACAAGCAGCGCCTGAAAGCAATGTCAATATTGAGAAGGCACCAGAACCAGAGGCAATTGTTACTGCTGGAACTGAGGAGAAAGAAATTGTCTCTGCTGCACCCATTGAGAGTGCGCCACCTGCTGTTGAAAACGAAGGAAATGTTGATAATGCTACACCTGAAATTGCTGTAGCTGCGGCAACAGCCGTTGCTGCTGCAGCAGTTGCAGCTACTGCTGCTGCTGCTCTGGCAGTTACTCCATCTAAAGCAACAACATCAACAACAAAGACACCCTCTTCTGATGCAGTAAAGAAAACTAAAGCCTCAGCAACATCGGCTGCTAGGGCAAAGATTGGTAACAGTAGCAGCCCAATAGGAGCTAAGAGACTCAGTGAAGTAACTAAGAAATCTACAACTTCCACAACAAGTGCTCCTGCTGCTAAACCCATTGCAGCTGCACGACCACGTACAGCACCTAGCACATCGGCAACTAAAGTGGGTGGTACCACTACAACAACTGCATCAAAGACTTCATTAACCACTACCACTCGTAAACCACTTACTAGTGGTGCCTCAAAGGTGCCACCACCAAGGACAACGCGCCCAACAACAGCCCCAGCCGGTGGTCTTGTTGCTAAACCAGGAACAGCCACTACTCGAACAACAGTTGGTTCACGTCTTACAACCACAACAGCACGCAAACCGGCAACACATAGTGCAACAAATGGTGTCTCTTCCAGTCTTGGTGCACCAACAGCTGCTAGCAAAGCACGCACAGCAGCAGCTGCTGCTGGTGGTGGTGTCGGTGCTAAGCCAACTACTCTTGGAGTAAACAGTAATACTGGATCTGGTGCTGCTTCTGCTGCTAAACCAAAACTAAGTCCACGCAGTACGCTGACTTCTCAATTGCGTAAGGCAGCACCACCATCAGCATCATCAACAACCAGTGGTTCAAGAAGTCCCTTGAAATCTTCGGCTAATAGTGCAAGCAACAAGAGTAGCACATTTAGCTCAACTGCCACCACTGCAGCCAGTCGTGCTAAAGGCGGAGCAGCAACATCCTTGACAACTACAACCACAACAACAACAAAGACTTTTACAGCGCGTCCAGCGCCCAAGACTACACACTCTAACAGCTCTGTGATGAGTACTACACGTCGACCACATTCCGCCGGCGGTGGTACCACAACAGCATTATCTACCACAACTACTACGACCACTACACGTCGAGTGTCACCATTGAAATCGTCAAGTCTTGCTAACAAGTCACCATCAAAGGGCTCTGTAAAATCGACTACTCCGCTTAAGACACAAGCCAAAGAACCAATTGCCAAGTCGTCTCCAAATTCATCATTGCTAAAGGGTATTAAGAAGACTGCTGTGTCATCACCTAAGGCAGGTGCTGGTGCTGCTGCTGCTACTACCGCTGCTGCTGCTGCTGCCACTAATGGTCAAGCCACTAAAGCTGAACAGCAACAAGAGCCAGCAGGAGAGGAACAAAAGCAACAACCACAACAAGATCCATTGATTGCATTAAATGGTAATGGTTTGCCACATGATGGTGATGAACCAACTCTTCTTGGTGCTGCTGCACAATCAGATCCTTCGGCAGCTGCTGCTTTATTGGATTTTTAAACTCAAAACGAATCGAATTCGAAATCGAGAGAGGATGAAGAGGATATCAATCAATCTCCTCCTCCCTCCTCTCCCCCCATTGTTTTATAAAATAAAATCTTTTCAATATTATAAACATATTTCAGAAAAGAATTTTGCATGAAAAGAAGAAACTTTAAGAAAGAAAGAAAGAAAAAAACGAAAATTAAAACAAACAAAAAATATAAAAATAAACGAAAAGCGACTTAAAATTTAAATAAAAAGAAGAAAGTAAGAAGAGTTTTATACACAAAACAAGAGAGAAAAGTAAGCAGAGAAAATGGAGAAAAAAGTATATCCAGAGACAAATTGAGAACAAGTTTCAAGTATCCAAAATTTATGTTAATTTTTTTTGTTTTTTTATTTTTTGTTTATTAAAAATTCTCTGTGTGTGTTTGCAAACAAAATTTTTTTTATGTTTTTCTGATTTTTTATTATAAATTTTAAATGATTAAAAATATGTTCCTTTTTTTGAATACACACATATACTTACATACTTTGAATATTTGTTGCATTTTACAAAAGCGAATGATAAGAAAAAGAAAATGAATTAGGAAGAACAACAAGGAACAATGAAGAAGAGAAGAGTCGATTCTATGCAATCAAAATCGAAGAAATTGTTTTACTACTCCTCGTTAGTTTACTCAATTGAACAGTTTTTTACTACTCATCGACAACCTACTATACATGATGAATCAATACATGAATGGGGAAAATATAACCACATAACCATATACCATATATATATAACTTTTGTACACGTCATCTCCATCAATGTTATTGTTGTGAAGGCGGTAAGAATTCTTTCAAATATTTTTCTATTATTATTTTATGTATATTTTTTTAAGTTTTGGTATGGAATTTTATGTTGAATTTAAAAAATTTGATAAAACAAAAAAAAAAAAAAATAAAAGAAAAACTAAAGAAAACATTAAAAAATAATCTTAAAAATAACCATAAAATAAAAAATAAAAATACACTGAAAAACATAATAAAAAAATATATTACAAAAATCACACAAAAAGGTAAAAAAAAAAAAAAAAATTATGTAGCCAGTAGTAATATTTTAGGACCAGGGGTCTAAAATTTATGATACTTCTACTATGTGCATGGATGGTTGCTATTAAAATATTTAAGATGATACAAACAACTCTTAAATTATTAATATTTAGGATGAGGTGGATCTTTTCAAATATATCATTTTATTCATTTCCTTTTTTGGGTAAATTTTTGAATATTTTTAGTACAGTAAAAATGAGAAACTTAACGAGCGAACAACAAACAAATAATTTTTCCCAGTGGGTTTTTTTCTCCTTTTAAATAAAAATTCTTTATCTTTTGCGCAACAAACTACAAACAAACAAAAAAAAAACGAAATCTGTATTATTTCTCTATTAATTTTATTTATTAATTTTTCTAATTTTAATATAAAAAAAAAAAATTTAAAAAACAAAAAAAAAAAAAAATATTAATATTATATAACAACAAGAACAACTCAAAAAATATTATCGTTTTTATTCTGAACAAAACAATAAAAATTAAATAAAAAAAAAAAAAGCATAAAATACTTAAAGCGAAAACAACAAAAAATTTATATATTTTGCAAAAATATTATTAATTTTATTACATTAAAATATTAAAAAAAAAAAACAAAAAATGGAAAAATAAACAAAAAAATAATAAATAAATAAATAAAAATAATTTTCAGTTGATTTTATTTTTTAATTTTATTTTTTCTTTGACTTTAATAAATAAATCAGTGATGCCATTTTAGCCTTTTTTCCGGGCAGATATTTGCTTCGATCCAAAGGGCAACAATAAGGCTACTGCAAATTTTGTAAGTACCGCAGATGAAGAGGAAAATAATCTGTCCTGTTTTGTGATAGGTGGATGGCATCACTGAAATAAATATTAAAGATTTTCTTTAATTTTTATTGAAATTTTATTTTATTTAATTTTTTTCAGAACTTTTATTTTTATATATATTTCTTTTGATTTTTTTTTTATATTTTTCTTTTAATTTCTATACATTTTTACATATATATATATACATATATTTTTTTTTTATATATTTTTCTAATATTTTAGATGGTTTTTTGAAGTAAAACATTTCATATATTTTTTTATATAAATTTTAAACATACATATATTTTTTTACAGTTTATTAGTTCAAGTTTGTGTTTTATGTTTTCATATGAAAACATATGATATATGGTAAAAAAAAACAAATAAACTCAAGGGTGCACTCTATAAAGATCTAATCAAGTCAAGTAAGATTGGCCAAGCCCTTTACTTATAAAAACCAAATTTTAATGCAAAATATCTTAAATTGATAATCATTAAAGTTAATCATCACAACAGATTACTCCACTCTTTAGACATGTCATTCAGATTCACTCTCTTGTTGGTATACTATATAATTTTAACAGTTTTAACAGTTTACACTCGTAGACTTAAACAAAAGATACTAGACTATTGTATTTAGATTTAAAATCTCTGGATTGTATGTACATTAGGGTGGGTCAAATTGTAGGGGACTAAAAAAATCTTCAGGTGCACATCCAGATTCCGATTCTATGGATCATTCTTAGAATTTTTGCCCAAGGAACCATATGTCGTTCTAAGAATGATCCATAGAATCAAAATCTGGATGTGCTTCGGTCACATAAATTTGACATATTTTCATCATTCAGTGTCACTTATATTTACAGGAACAGGTGTGGTCCATTTAGGTCAAAATGACAATACCAAATAATGTTAAATAAAAGAACAAAAACATGAATTTAAATTCTACTCATATCATGAGGAGTAGGCAATTCATTAGTCTTACAATTCAGTATCTTTGAATTGTATTGTAGGTAATTTCATCCCAAACTTTAATAACAAGTCTGTCAATTAATATGACAATACATAGGCAGAGTCAATCACACTTTAGATTCTGTAATATAGATTCTCTGAATTGTATGCCATTTGTATTTAACCCCTGAGATGGCAAAAGATCATCAAATGTATTTCATTTATATAAAATAAATTCAAAAATACCATAAGTTTTCATCTATGTACCATTGCAAAAGGAGTCTCCTCATCATTAGATATACCATTTAGATTCCTTTAATTATGAGTGTTTTTTGTAACTGATATGAATGGTCCTTGGCTGTTTAAATATGGTCATTCAGGGACAAACACTTACCGACCAGACTCACTCAATCGTGATAATCTCTGAATTGTTAAATAGTTTTTTTCTAAACTGTAAAGCAAGTATATTAGACTTGCATGTTTATGTGTTGTCCTTCAGGATAGATGATTTTAGAAAACTTGTTAGCATTTATGATTTTTCAAATGAAATAGTTGGGGGTCCCCTGTCAAAAGTGTGTAACAACTATCAATTTTATTATTATTTGCAACTGTTCCAAAGGAATATTACAGATAAAACATTTACATATACAATTTTATTAAAAAATGAAAACTTTAAAATTTTATTAGAACAAGGAACTTTTAGATGAAGTATTTTTGACTTTTGTTATATTTTCCATTATTTTTAAATATTTGTTTTTATTTCTGCGGTCGCGTTGTTATTTCAGCACCACCAAAGTTAAAGAATTTGGTGGATTACTAGTTGATTGACATTCATTTATATTGAACAATTGTTTTATAGTTGATATTTAAAGATATATTTCGTTGAATTCATTTAACAATAAATAGAAGATTTGAAAAAGATTTTATTTGGCTGTCGACAAAAGTTTATTCTCAAATAACAGGGCGGCGCATTTTTTATGTTTCTTTGCCTTTAATCGATTTCGATTGTTATCACCTATATATTTGACTTTTTTTTATTTTCCACTATTTTTGCATATTTGTTTTTATTTAATTATTTTTTCAACTTTTAATTGCAAATATTTCATATTTTTCGATTTTATGATTTTCTTATATTTATTTTGAATTGAAAAAATCATATTTAATTGATTTATTTATTTAATTATTCATATTCTAATTGTTGATGCAAAACCTTTATTGCAAAAAAAAAAAACTGAAAATCAAATACAGTTAAATGTGCTTCGAAACACTTACATATATTAATTAATTGCCTTTCTAAAACCAAAATATAAAAAAATAAGGAAAACAAAAAGAGAAAAAAGTGAAATGGAAAAACCAATTTGAATTTAAAACAATTTGCCTGCTTAAATAAATTTTTTAAAAGCTAATTTTTTTTTAAATACATAAGTTTTTTTAGGCGTTAAGTTATTAACTTATTTAAGTGTATTTAACATATACAAAAAAAAAAAAAAAAGAAACGAAACGAAAAGAAAAAAAAAAAAGAGTTGAAAGTATTTTTTTACTTTAAAATATTTATACTTATATATAAACTTAAACATATTTAGTATTTAATATACTTTGCATAATTTAGTCCCGCCCAGTGCCCTTCACTTTCATTTGCCTTATTATTAGTAATTGATGAACCAAAAATATAAAATAAAAACCAAGAGAAAATGATAATTTCGACTATGTCGAAGCTTTTATACCCTTCATGAAAGATTTAGATTGATTGTTTGATAATATTTTAAGACTTTGAATTGGATAAATATTTATTTACAATTTATGGGAAATACAGGGTGGCGCAATAGAACGTGCATTTATTAAGTATTGGCTAAAAAAATAAATACAAAAGGTATAGTTGAAATAAAAAATAGGATGATTAGGTACTTAATTGTAGTTTATTTTTTAAAAATAACATCATCTAAATGGCGGCCCTCTCGAAGACGGCACTCCTCTAAACGCGATCGCAGATTTGTGAAAACTCTTGTCAATAAATCTGGGATGATTGCTGCTATTTCTCCACGGATATTTTCCTTTAGTTGACTGATGTTCCTCGGATTGTTCATGTAGACTTTGTGTTTGAGGTATCCCCATAAAAAAAGTCAAGAGGCGTCAAGTCAGGGCTACGTGGGGGCCAAGGGATATAACCTCTTTTGGAAATTAGTCTTGCAGGAAACATTTGTCTCACAATCTTGCTCCGAAGTCGGACTCTTATAATTCCTGTGTTAACTGGAGCTTATAAGGATGCAGTTTAAGATCCAACTTCAAAATTCGCTGCAAACTTCGTCGCGACAAGTTTAAAGCCGCCGATCGCTTCCGAGTAGACACTTGCGGAATTTTTCGTACTGACTCCTTTACCCTCTCCATATTGTCTGTGGTCCTAGTCGTTGTTGGCCGACCCTTGCTGGTGGTTTAAACGTGGATCCGGTCTCTTCAAATCGCTTTATACATATTTTAATTAAATTTTCGCTCGGAGCTTCATTAATGTGTGTTAATCCATACTCAGAACAATACAGTCGCCTTGTAGAGATGTATGAACGACCGTTCTCGTAAAACGTGCGAACACAAAAAGCGCGACGCTTCCCGTCGAAGTGACTTATGGCTACTAAAACTCAACGAGTGCCACTAGCTAACCACGCTAGGATCGCCCCTCCCGCGCATTGTTTACCCTGCGAAAAAAGATGACGCAATATGCACGTTCTATTGCGCCACCCTGTATATTGATTATAAAATAGGATGTGTGTGTAGGATCTTTCAAGAAGTACAGCTATTATATTAAATTTCATAAGACTCATATTACATATACCTATTACCTATTGATTCCACTTGTAGAGAGAGTATATGATAAGTTGAAATGATCAAAATTAAGGTTGTGTGAATGAATAAAAGGAGACATCAGGCATAATTTGAACTAGACTCCGATATCTAGGTAATACAGTATTAATATCCAACTAAAATTGCAGATTTACCTCCGCAGAAAATATTGGAATTCTTGATGAATACCAGAATCTCTAAGGAACTGTGAATATGGGGTTTGAATAGGCCCATTCGAGGCCGAAGTGCGAGATGAATAGATCTCGTACTTCCCCTAATCTTTGGTGTTTTGATAGTTGTTTAATACGTATTGCAGTCCAATATTTTTCACTACTCGAATAAATCTGTAATCATGAGTCAATAGAAAAAGGTTTTAGAGAAAATTTAAACTCAAAAATTAATTCGGAAACATAAAAATACTTACATTCTGATATTATTAAAGAGGTTTTCTGTCCAGAATATAACTTCTGTTCAAAATCTCTTACATTTGCTACCCGAGCTTTAAATAAACTTAATTTGTGAAGGGTATAAATGAAAAAAGTTAACGACGAGATCTATTTATAACTCGAAATTGTTTCTTCTATTTTGGTGATTATTGTTTCTTTTTTAAACCTCGTTTTTTTTCCTTTAAAAAATTAATAAATCAATGAATAACAATTAAATAAAATATATTATATATAAATCTATCTAAGCATATACATACATATATGTATCTATCTATCTATATAGCTATATAAATTTACGTACTATATAATTACATTATAACAATTAAAAATTACAAATAAATTATTACACAAAAATGGTAAAGAGAATAAAATCGGAACAAAAAATGAAAAAAAAAAAACCTTCGTTAAATGCAATTAGTTTTGCTTGAATTGAATCGTCATGAGACTGAAAATTGATTTCCATTTTCATTTTAGGCTGCGAAAAATAGAAAAAAAAGTAGAGAAAAAGAAGCAAGTCAAATAAATTAACCACAAAAAAAGAAGAAAAAAAAGTAATACAGAACAATAAAATTCGGATTCATCGAAGCTTAAATGCCTTTCATACTCGTACCCCAGCTGAGGATATGAAGAATTTAAAAGTCTTTAGAGTGAGGGCTTGAGCCACTTAACCTAATCTAATCTAGGACAGATTATATGGCAAATATGTTAATTAGTGATCAAAATTTCATACTCAAGCTAAGGATTTGATGAATTTACAAGCGTAAGTGAATAGTATAAAGTATTGACAACCACTTAATCTAATCTAAGACAGATTATTGATCAAAATTTCCAGATGAAGTTGTACATAGTATTTTATGGCTGCATGTGTAATAGAGTTATCCCCAAACAAATTGCCAAAGTTTTCCATACAAAATCATATTATCCCATTATAGGTTTGGATGAATCCCTTCGGTATAGCCACTGTCGGGTCTACGTGTGTGGTGTCTCCACTAAACCTCCCTCCTCATCCTCTGGACAGTATGTTTGGTTGGTTGGTTTCCGTGGCTGGCTCGTATACCCAATACGAGCCACAATTAGCACTAGAGTGCCGTTTTGATACCACTTCTTCGCCGAACGCAATCAGTATTACTAAATCCAACCTGTCGAATTTAGGTATTTGAGTAAATTACCTGGTCATGTGACTGAACAGTCCGAGAGATTGTCTATGAAGTATTTGCCCAGAAACTTATTTCTAGTCTTTGCCAAAGCTGGTCATTGGGTGAGTGACTCCTCTTCCTCTTTGTTTCCGCAGCTCCTACAATGGCTTCTAAACGGAATACCCAGTCTCTCAGCGTGCCAGTATATCTACTCCGGAACTGCTTTATTTATTGCTTCAGAGTAGCATTCTTCCATTGCCCTTAGAGGTCATTCTTCTGATCACATATGTCATAAGTTATATTATATTATTATAGGGGCATGATGGCATTATGAAATACTGGAACGATCAGTCAAATTCTTAGATTTATTATGTCATAGTTGATAATGTCTTTCTGAGCCATTTTGTGTGTATTACTTGACAAATGCCAAAGTTTTCTATACAAAGACAAATACTCTTAACAACTCGTGTTTTTACTAAATGATTATAAGTATACACTATTATATGACTAGGTATTATAGGGCAAAATGGTACGAGGAAAGTTATTCTTATTGACTATGCAAAATTTGTAGTGAAATTTATGTTTGTCACACTTAAATGAAAGTAGAAGTTATAGGATTGATTGTACATTCCAAACCGAGTTTATTTGGGTTTTTGTATGAGAATTACATCTTCCAGTAATACGTCTACATCTTCATAAACTATGAAAATATTTCAATGGCCATTAGAATTCATTTGATTCTCCTTAAACCTCTTTCTTGGGGGTTCCTTTGTATTACAAACATCACTACAAAGTCATAATACCTTATCCTACTACTTATGAGTGAGTGAAAGGTATAAAAAATATAAATAATCATAATTAATAGTCACCAAATACAGTCATCAATTGTGTGTTAAATCTGTGAATGACTAAGCCTTTATTTGTTGAACTTTATTTTTATATACTCGTACTCGTATGCATAAATTTTTTAAATTGATATTTTTTTTTATTTTAAAACTACAATAAAATAAAAGCTCTTTGAGGCGTGGAATGCTTTCGCTTCGCTTCAAAACTTATTCAGAAGATAATACTATTTTTTTTCTTATATTTTTTGGTTCACAAACTCACATAAATTACTCATTTTGAAATCAAATTAATAAAAAAAATAAATAAAAAACAAAAATCTCTAGACTTAAAAGAATTTATATTTATCATCAAACAATTTCACAAAAAACCAAAAAAGAAACACAACTTTTTAGATTTTATACTTACTATATACTTACTACTTACCACACTACAGGAAGAAGAAATCAACTAAACCAAAAATTAAAAGGATAAAAAATATTATTTAAAAAATGCAATTCATATTCTATATTTAAAAAAAATATATTAAAATACTTATTAAAATATTGACACACAAAAAATAACAATAAAATAAAATAAATGTTTATTCAAAAATATTTAAAAATAATTATATTTATCAACAAAAAAAGATTTGAATTTGAATTGATTGAATTGAATTGAAAAATGCACGAAAATACATGAAATGAACTAAATGATTTACTACTTAATTCAAACTTACATACAACAACAATATTATTACATATTATATACAACAAAAACAATAACAACAACAGATCAAATAATAATAATTATTATTATAAAACATAAAAATATACTTTATATAGTCGGAAAACAACAAGAAATATTTGTGAATGTAGTGAACTAAAAATGGAAAAATATTAAAATACTAATAAATGTTAAACAAAAAAAAAAAAAAACAATTGTGGAAAATATACTTTCGTCTCGGAATATTATCAAATTAAACTATAATTACACATGGGTAATGAATTACAGTTCCGTAATAAAGCCATACAAAGTTTGAATATATAAACAAGTTTAATTCCTGTTTTGATAATTGTTTCAACTCACACTCACTCCAACTTACTAGACTTGAGCATTTCTTTAATTTTAAAGTTAAGATAATGGAAAGTTTTCGAAATTCATTTTTCACATATGTATTTTGAAGTATGTATTGCGTTGCAACCTTCAGAGGTCTAATGCACTTGTTTACCATAGAGATGAAACAAGTATCCGTCCGGATACCGGATTGAAAAAAATCTACGTTTAAACTTTAGAGGCGCTTTATTTAATCTGCATAACAAATAAAATCATTATTTTTTATTACACAATAAATAAAAATTAATACTCGTATTGGACGATGGTAGGTCAATAAGTCCTTAGAAAAAAGCATTAAAACAATTTTTTTTTGGTAAATTTTTTTTTTATTTTTCAACATAATCTCCTTGGAGCTCTATACACTTAATTAGACGTTTCTCTAATTTTTTTAACCTGTCAGAAAAATAAGATTTTGGAAGGTCCTCAAAATAAGCATTTGTTTGATCGATGACTTCTTCATTTGAAAAAAAAAAAACGTCGTCCACTGAGCCATTTTTTCAGGTTTAGGAATAGGAAAAAGTCACTGGGAGCTAAATCTGACGAATACGGTGGGTGGTCGACCAATTCGAACTTTAATTCTTCAATTTTAGCCATTGATCGTAAACATGTTTGAACGCGGGCATTGTCCTGATGAAAGAGGATTTTTTTTCTGTTTAAATGAGGCCTTTTTTTTACAATTTTTTCCCTTAGCTGGTCCCCTGTTATTGTTTTTCCTTTTTCCAAATAGTCAACGAAAATAATTCCACGTGCATCCCAAAAAACAGTAGCCATAACCTTACCAGCTGATTTTACGGTTTCGCCTTCTTTGCCTTCGCCTTTCAAAATCCACTGTTTTGATTGTCGTTTCGGGAGTGTAGTGGTGAATCCATGTTTCATCTACAGTCACAAACTGACGAAAAAACTCATTCGGATTACGTTGCATGAGCGACAACAGAGCTTTAGAGGCAACCACCCTATTGCGTTTATTGTCGACTGTTAGCAAACGCGGCACCCATCCTGCCGAAATCTTTTTCATACACTATTTTTCATGTAAAATATAAATGACGTTACCTTTTGATATCCCTGTAACCTCAACTATCTCACTCAACTTTAATCTTCGATCACTTAACACCATATCATGGATTTTATTGATCATTTCTGGCGTAGACACCTCTACAGGGCGTCCTGAGCGTGGTTCATCCTTTGTTTATGTACGACCACGTTTAAATTCATTTAACCAGTTGCAAGTGAAGGAGCAGTTGTGCCGTGAACTAAATCCAACTCATTTTTTATTTCCTTTGCTGTTAAGCCTTTTATATGAAAATGTTTAATAACAGATCTATCCTCAATTTTCTCCATTTTTGTAAACAAATTTTTTTCTTCAATGCACGAGAAACACACAACATCCCTAAGACGCTAGTGATGCTGCATGAAAACCGACCGTTTACAGTAATAGTCGCGCTGTCTGTTGGATTTTCTAAGGACTTATTTGATGAATGAATACCAATTTCTCTGCATTAAGAGGCAACAAACGGTTTCGCTTGTCTTCGTATACAAGACCTACTTCCGAAAAAAAGTCTTTCGCTATATACGCTGCTGCAGGGCGCTGAAAAATATATTCTTGCAAACTTTGATAAGTTTGAATATTTTTCAGTATTAGCTGACCATCAAATATAAGGATTTCGATCGTGACCAATGCGCACTGACTTCAGATAAAAATCAATCTCCATTGCAATCGTGTTCTTTTCTTGATCGTGAGACTGAAAACAATCATCATTTGCTACCTCATAAAAGCAACTCCAGAACGTGTCGTGAGATACTGCCGACTCTGTGTCTTGATTTAAGGAGTTGAAACGCTTTTCTAATTCTACTTTTAACGAGGCCTTCATGTGTGGTAAATCAGGTGTTCTTAGCTTTATTTGTGGTTTACTTTATTTGTTTGTTGTTGGTAAGATGCAACAATCGGCTATCCGTTTCATCTGTAGTTTACATATAAATAGTAATTGTCACGACTAGAGATGTTCCAATCGACAAACCTATAATGAAAATAAAAATTTAGCCATACATAGTCCATCTCCCAGTATATGGTGCATGTCTTACCAAAGAAGCCGTTTGACAATGCAGTCCCTCCTCAATTCTATTGTTCCTCATTCTTTGACTACATGAGAGAGAGTCCTATAATATACATATATATATGGTACATAATCCACATAATAAGCTCGTTGTACTCCAATTAAACAACGAGCTATGAAAACACAAGGGAATTTCTGGTATTTTTTGACATAATACACGTAATTTTATACTGAAAGCCTAATGTTTTCCCTCTTATGACTGTTAATACAAGCTTCTACTAATATGAATATGTGTTATTACTTTGTTGTTTGCCTTAAAGTCCGACTGAAGTGTATGGTACTTGAAAACGAACATTGTAGCGACCAGAATTAATCGGACTTATGGTAGTCCATTCGTTTAACATTTGGAGTCATAATACTTGAAAAGATAGTCTCTGTATAAAATGCAAAATAACATAGGATCTAATACAGAGTTCTTGCACCATAATCTCTCTAAAATTTATACATTTTTTAATATAAGAGTATGCTAACTTAGGATATTATGAAAACCTAATGATGTCCCTCTTATGACTGCTAACTTAAGCTTCTCCTAGTATGATGTGATGAAGTAGTGATAGGCTTCAGGTATCTACGCAAGTACTAAAATCAAGTCATACAAATTTTGGTCATATGGACTTGAAATCGATCCAAGTTTATAGACAATAGAACCTTAAGACTGACTGAAGTACTCGAATATATGGAAATGACCATAGCAACCAGAAAAATCAATTGTTCCTAGTGCGCCTGTCTATTAAGAGGGTAGCATTTAGTTGTCTTACATATTATTTTGGAATCTTATTATTTGCAAAGGTAGTCCCTGTAAAAAGCCCAAAACAACTCAGATTTCCAAATATTATATCTCGCTCCAGGGGTGACATCACATTACGCCTTTTGGATTGCTCTTAGCATCAGTATGTATTCTCCTTCAATCTTATCGCTATGTGAGAGCCTATCGATAGGCTCTCATTCGTTACCACCACGACAGGTGATGGTGATGGCAATTCATCAAGGGGACAATTTTTTGTCACATATTGACATAGGTCCTTATTGTTTAGTTTACATAAGTTTTTATATGATTATGTAGGGGCAACATTTTCCATCTTATAGTATGAATATTTCAAGGAATTCATCAATCTGCAGCACAGTCCACATGACAACAAAAATCTTGATTTTGTGATCCGTTTTTAGATCATTAAATCTACAAACCAGTGACAGGCCATGAAAGAAGAAAGCATAGTGATTTTATAGAATAGTAATGGTATTAGAAGAACCCTAATAAAAACCATAAAGATTCATAGAAAAAATAAAAAATGAAATAAAAAAGTGACATTCATGCATGGGTCTCATAAAGATTTCTTGGAAAACTCTATATAGTAGAAGGTACTTGCAATATAATTAATTGTTGCCCAGTGAATGATTCGAAATGCAATACCTACATGTTTCTTAAATATTAATAAAAATTTAAATATTCATACATACAATATACTACTACAATGAACAAAGATCTCATGCAATATATTGCACTATGGGATGCCACCTTCGAAGTCCATGTCCACAATTGAGCCATTGAAATTTGCACATAAAATGCAGTGAATGCAACAACCATACTACATAAACTTAACTTAGCTTATGGGGTTCATGTTTTGAATTTTTTATTTTGACCACGAAATCAAAAGAATTCTTCAATGGTTTCATTCAACTTCAAATGATGTGTACTTGAAACGGTAAAAATATGGTGGTTAGTAGAGGAGGAGAGAATCACCATAAAATGAACACTGGGTGCTGGGTGTGTACATTAATATAGTAGATACATATACGTGTAAGTATATGCTATAAGAAGTAAATACACTTAGGCATGGCGTGGCGTGGTCGAAGTACTCACTGCTTGAATTAAAGTAGAGCGAGCGAGTGAGCGATCGAGTATCTTATAGCCGGGCAGGCAGGCAGTCAACTAAAGTATTGTAGTCTCGAGGTCCAAACACAAGACAAGACAAGACAAGACATCACAACATAAATGAAATCGCATTCGCGTGTTGAATCAACCAGCGGCAAAAATATTACCAACAGCACAAAAAAAGAAATAACCAAACGAACCAGCTCACTCACTCAGTCAGTCAGTTGGTTGGTTTGGTTTTGGTTATTGCATGAATCACTCGAGCGTCGACAACTACTGCGACTACTACAAATACATACAACAATAATGAAATGGAGCGCGCCAAGTGTAATGAATCATGATAGTTAGCGATATGGCGGAATAAAGCGAAAGACTGAAAGCAGCAAGAAAAGAAAGGCAGGCAAGCAGGCAGGCAAAGCAGCAGACTTTCATGTCTTCTTCGTGCTGTACTGGAACATTTTTGTAGTACCAAGTGAACATATTGTGCTGTGCTGTGTTGATGATGATGATGATGGCGACTTTGAGTTGAACGTGCGGCAAATTTGCAATTTTTGTTCTTCTCTTCTTTGCACTAAAATGAAAACAATAAAAAAATATATAAATTTTTACGATTTCTTCAGTTGTGTTGTGTTGTTACTTTTTTGGGCACAATACGTAAATAAGGCGGCAAGTGAAGTGAGAGAGAGTGTGTGAGAGAATGCAATGAAAGCGGCATTTAAAGTTTGTTGCAACCAACCAACCAACAGAAGCAGCAGTTCATATGTTGTTGGTCATGTTATGCCTCTTATCCTTTCCTGCTGATGATGAGTGTCTATGGGCCACTAAATATAACCAATTCAAATGCAATGGAAGACGATGAACTTTGTTGTCGCCGGTCACCAGCACCACCACCACCATTGGGTGAGCTATAAAAATTGTTAAGTACAATGTATGTAAACATCAAAAGTTGCTTTGTGTTTTTGTTTGTTTGTTTTTCTATTCATTTTTATTAGTTCTTCTCTATTTTTATAAAGTCTCCTCCTTACTTGTGATTGTTGTTGTACTTGGATAGAGTGTATTGGCCATCATCTCTTATCCACACATGCATTGTTTGTTTGTTTTGTTTACTTTCATCTTAAATTTAATTATGTGCTTAATTCTAAGAGCAAATTTTAAAAAAAGAATATTTTACAAATATGTTTGTATTATTCTTTAATCTTAAATTTAAGCGATTTTAGCGCGTTTAAAGAAATGTGGCACATTGCTATCATTGTCCGTGGGACGCTTGCCACCGAAACCACCTGGACGTTTGTTGTTATTGAATTTGTTCTTGCCACCAGGTCCTCCAGGACCACCGGAACGCTTATTCTGGTTGAAGTTTTTATTACCATTAAATTGACCACCTCCTTGTTGTCCGCCACCACCACCAGGGCGTGAATTATTAAAAGTATTATTATGGGGACCACCTGGTGGTCGTCTGCCTTGGAATTTGTTATTCTGATGACTGTTGTGTCGTGTCCATTTTTGTTTCAATGATGAATTGGGTTCCAAAAACACTGGCCGCCCACTAATGAAAGTCTCATTCAATAGGAAAGATTTGCAGAAGCCATCATTGTTCTTGAATTTAACCAAAGCAAAGGTACCGCACACTTTGACATGTTCCAGTTCACCAGCCTTGGCAAATACTTCAGTGATATTCTCTTCGGTTACACCATAAGCCAAATTCGTGACAACAATTGTGCGATTTGATGATGTTTGATATTGTGTTAATTTCAATTCTAAATCTCCAACAGTTTTGCCATTCATTTCGAAAGCCTTTTGGGCACCTTCCTCTGTCTTAAAGGTTATAAAAGCCAAAGTGCTCTTAGTGCACAAGACTTCAACATCAGAAATTTCACCGCATTTTTTGAAAATCTTTGAAATTGTTTCACTGCTATAAGATTCTGTAATTGTACATTTAATAAATCAATAGAATTAAAAGATCATTCCGAATTTAGAGTAATGTAAACTTACCAGCTTCTGATGTATTTGCAACAACAATAGTACGCTCAGCATTCTTCTCAGCAGTCTGAGACTTGCAACGAACACTCAAAATGCGATCATTCAATGTGCTGTTATTAAGTTTCAGGGCTTCTGGTAAACTATCAACTGACACGAATCGAAGAAAGCCATAAGGACAATTGCGATTCTTTGATAAATTGGCTTCCTCAATTTCACCACACTCAGCAAAATGTTCCTTCAATTGCTCCACAGTACAACTTGGACCCAAGCAAGAGATAACAACAGTACGTGAATCACGTTCCTTGCCATCGATTTTTTCCAATTTTGTGATTTGCAAGACATTGCCATTCAATGTGACATCTGTAGCATCCAAGGCAGCCTTGGCACCATCAGCAGTGGTGAAGGCAATGAATGTACTAACCTTCTTGCCTTGAATTTTAGGGCGACCAATGGTTTGGAGGGTACCAAACTTAGAAAACACCTCAACTAGCTCAAGGTGTTGGTATTCTACAAAAAAAAAAAAAAAAACAAAATGGGGGGGGAAAAATTTGATAGTCTCACACACTAGTAGCTTGCTTTCTATCTGTGACTTACTTTCTGGTAAATTCTCAACGCGTATAATTTGTTCGGTTGGTGTTTTTGGCGAAATGTTGCCTGTGGTTATCTTGGGAATGCCACCTTTTTTGGGTGTTGGTTTTGTAGCTGGTGCTGCTTCTGTTTTTTTTGGAGATTTTTCAATAGAAGTTTCTTCGGGAGCTTCATCATCATCATCAACATCGTCGTCGTCCTCTTCTTCTTCATCTTCTTCATCATCATCATTATCGGATTCATCAGCATTAACTTTTGCTGCAGCTAGGGGCACTTCACCAGGTTCCGTTCCAGAGTCATCATCATCATCATTGGAATCTTCTTCGGCTTCCTGTTCAATAAAACCATTTCCATTTTTTAACTAAATTAACACACATAAAAAAAAAAAAAAACAAGAGGAGAAGGAAAAGGATGGGGTAACTAAAAACGAACAAAAGGGTCTCTCTTTTTTTATATAAAACTCACCTCAGCTTCTTCATTGTCCTCATCATCATCATCATCGCTGGCTGCTTCTGCAGCTACACCATTTTCAGATTCATCATTATCAGATTCATCACTTTCATCATCATCCTCTTCATCTTTTGCTGGAGGTGGTACAACTTTAGCTGGGGTTTTCTTAGCTTTAGAAACGGCAGCGTTGGCGGCACGTTGCCCCTTTGCAAGGGTAGCAGCAGCAGCAACTTCTTCTATTTCCTCCTTTTCTTCTTTTTGTTTAATCTGTTTTGCTTTAACTGGCGTTTTGCCTTTAACAGCAGCTCCCTTTTTTTGCGCCATTTTTTATAATTTTAATTGATAATAAATATTACAATTTTCTATGCTCTTAACGAAACACGTCTTTTGCCGAATGAATGCACGTGGTGAAAGAAAACCAAAAGCACGATGACAATGTGACCATCGTTCTAAAATGAAAAAGGTGAAAAATAAAAAATACCCTAAAAATTGCATTAACAAACGGAAGTATGGTACGATAACATCGATAGTTCGATAGTTGCGTGCTATCGAAGAGTTGCCATGAAATCATATGTGTCACGAAGGGTGGTAACCATGCCAATGGCCAAGAAGAAGATAACCAAAAAGTTTCGCTGTTCTTGTTTCATTCTATGAATTTGCCAATAAATAAATAAATAAATTATTATAAGAAAACAATAGTATAACACACACGCGCGCGCGCTTTCTCTCTTTTTTAATTACAAGAGAAATAGACGCAAATTATTAAGAAAAAAAAAAAAACAAAACCAAAGTAAAGGCAAAGCAGCAAGCGCTACGCCAGAAGGTAGTAGAAGAAACGATAGATACAATATACTACGTCGATAGCAAGCAGTAGCAGGAAAAAGGAGTAAGGAGTCCGAAGTAACCCAGAGCAACAATAGAGTAGCACAAACACACATATTTTGGAATTTATCAATGATGAATACACTTAGCACAACAAATACAAATGGCAACAGTATTGGTGGTTTAGGTGGTGGTGTTTCTAACCACACAACAAATGCTTTAACCACAACTACTACGTCATTAGCAACACACGGAGGAGCAATTCCAAAAACCACAATATCATGTAGTGGTAATGATGGTGGTGGTGGTGGTGGCGGTGGTAATGGTGCCATTGGTGGTGGCTTAGATGAAACTGGTGATGGCAGTTCAAGACGTCAAGCTACGAGAGTTTTTAAGAAAAGTTCTTCAAATGGTAAAATCACTGTGTATCTTGGGAAACGTGATTTTGTCGATCATATATCACATGTTGATCCCATTGATGGTGTCGTTTTCATTGATCCGGAATATGTTAAGGAACGCAAAGTGTTTGGTCAAGTGTTGGCTGCTTTTCGTTATGGACGCGAAGATTTAGATGTTTTGGGCTTAACATTTCGTAAGGATTTATATTTGGCACATGAACAAATCTATCCACCGCAACAAAATGAACGCCCACTGACACGTTTGCAGGAGCGTTTAATCAAGAAACTTGGACCGAATGCATATCCATTTTATTTTGAAGTGCCACCATATTGCCCAGCATCGGTATCATTGCAACCGGCACCAGGAGATACGGGTAAATCATGTGGAGTGGACTATGAATTGAAAGCCTTTGTGGGTGAGTTAAATGTATGTTTATGTGATTATTGTACAAGGCAAGATAAAGTGAACACAAGATAAGTGATTATGATGATGTTTGTTAGATATTTTTAGTATTTAAAATGTGTTTGTTGCATGCGGTCATGGAATCAAAGTCAAAATCATTTAAGGCAATATACATTAAATGAATGAATGAATGAATGAATGAGTGACTAAGTCACTGAATGCATGAGTGCATGAGTGAGTGATTATATTGACCGAACCCAGGAGTATTTGGCGCATGTGTCATGCAGGGTTAATTAAAACGCTGACGTTGCGCTCATTTCATTGTATTGTACATTACATGATTTTTTCATTTGTTGTTCATTGAACGATCATCATCATTGCAAAGTGGTGAAACCTCTCTCTCTCTCTCTCTCTCTGTTTCTGTCTATCTGTCTGTATGTGTGTGTATGTTTCATTACCTAATTGGAATTCAACTCCGCACTACTAATTAGGCGCCGTCATGAATGCGCTTCTAACTCAGTATAGATACACTTGCGCTACTGTTGTTGCTGCTGCCGCTGACTTCTATGGTGGTCTCATTGGTGGCTGTAGCAACGGCGGTGGCGGCTCATGGTTATTTTATTGTACAATATTATTAGTATTTGTGTTTGTCAATTGTTGTTGTGCCCAAAAGCGGATTGCACTAAAACGCTTGAGGTTTATTGAATCAAATGCAACAACAACACAAACAAAATAAAAACCAAAGTAATCTCAATGATCAAATTCCCCATGAATTGAAATTCTTTCTTAGAAAACAAGTTTCATTAACAACATCTACACACACATAC
The DNA here is from genome assembly GCA_037043315.1 of Amiota communis. NCBI lineage: Eukaryota > Metazoa > Arthropoda > Insecta > Diptera > Drosophilidae > Amiota > Amiota communis. The sequence continues at coordinate 1,452,198 of JBAMAV010001191.1, read as the reverse complement.
ACCGACCGATCAGTATAACAAATTTTTCGCGTAATTTGTTATTTTTCTTTTCTTTGTTCAATGGTTTTTTTTATATTCCCTCCTATTTGCTAAATTAATGAACAAACATAGGAACATCAACAACACCAGCAGCAGCAGCAATAATAAAAGTATCTATCTATCTATCTATCTATTATATTATAAATATTAAATAGTATTAAGTAAACTTATAGATAGAAATATTGTACTATAATAGTTGCTGCCTGTGGTTGTTGAGTATCATTCGCAGGCGCATTACTCTTTTGTAGATTGCGCGCGTGTTTTTTCACAGACATACATACATACATACTACAATCATCATTGTACTAGCTATAGCTACTTTATCTATTTGATACAATTTCTTATACACTCTTTGTTTACTTTTATTTGTACGAGTATGTATGTATATCAATTTTATTATTGTAGTATTATTAGCTTTGGCTGCCGTTTGATTTGTTTGTTATCTACTATTTTGTTCAGTAGAAAAGAAACGGAAAATACTAAAATATACTTAATGAATGCCGCTCCCATTTATTAATTGCTGCAATGCCAATGTCGACACCATTAAATATCATCCTCACCCTCAGTCTTGCTATCATCATCATCATAAAGAAATTATTTATGAAAACAAAAAAGCAATCATAATTTTCAATTTTTTTCTTAGCTCTAATGAATGAAACTTTTGACTCTTAACTCTTGACCCGCACCTTCTTCTGGCTTTGTTTTTATTATTATTATTGTGATTATGAAGAAACAAACAAAACTGTTGTTGATCACGTTGATGTTGTTGGTGATGATGATGATGATGGTGTGATGGCCTATCGATAGTTTGCATTCATACATATTTCTCTTTCAATTGTTTGCTTGATGATGGCAGACAAGCAACTCCCCATTATGATTAAAGACGACGCCTATGACTGGCCAGGCAATGGTCTATTCAATTGTTTCATCGTATCTGTCAATGTTGGGTTTGTTGTTTTATTCCATTGCTGGCTGGCATTTCTCATTTTCAGTTCTTTCAGCAGTTTTTTTTTATGTGTTTGTTTGTTGATTTTGATTGCTTCATTTCAATTTCCATTTTTGTTCATAAATCGAAACAAAATTTTTGCATAAGTAAACCCACTTAAGTCCAACAACTTTTCATTGCTTGCCATACTTTCAATTCGATTCGATTCGATTCCATTCAAGTCAATTCGTTTTGATTCTTTAGTGACTGCGCAAAATGTACTTTTGTGTTTTGTGTTTCCTTTCGTTTTAGTAAATACAGAACTCAAATTCATGCATATACTATTTAAAATGAATGAAAATATGTATCTAGATACATTGTTACTTATTATTGTGTGTGTGTGTATTTGAAGTGAATGAATATTGTTTTATTGAATTTTGAAATGTTTAATGCAGCATATTGCTGCTGCATGCGTCAGCATCATTTTCCTAGCGTGTTTCTATTACTAGGAAATTATGATTACTTTTTCAAAAGAAACAACATCTAACAACAACAACAACATCATCATCATCATTATCATCATCATCATCAACAACAACAATAGTAATATTAAAAACAAAAAATGCCTTAAACGATAGAAACTCTCACTGATGCTTTCAGTTGAGCTGACACTGATGATTTTACTCAGAAGAAGACGCCGTTTGTCTTTGAGTTATGAATGACTTATTAACATGCTTGGCGTTTCTAAGAAGATACAGAGAAAAAGATAAACAAGCGCTTAAGGCATATAACTCTCGACATACACACACACACACACACACACACAAATCTAAGCGCACATTCACATAGATACATCATACCATATATTCATTCATTCACATCATGTTAAAGTCGGTGTCGTCGTTGTCGTCGTTGTCTTCGTCATGAGTCATTAAAATACAAAACGAGAGCGAAACATTTGTTCATGACAAAAAGTCTACACTTTGGATAAAGATGATGAGGATGTCGGCGGCGGCAGCAATGACGAAGGTGAAGGCGACAATGAATTAGCAATTAGCGTCTAAGGCTTCTAATGCTTACAAATAATGATCATAATGATGTTGATGAAGATGACTATGATGGCTTTGATGATGATGATGATTTGTTGTAAAAATATGCAACTGGGTGTGAATACCAAATTGTGTATATGGCAGTTACGAATATGAATGAATGAGTTTTACGATGATGATGATGATGAGTGGTGGGCGTCTTCTTCATAAGTATAAGTAATAAATAAAGCACAAAAATCTACTTACATATTTATGATGCATGCATAGTATCTGTCTCTAAAGATGTAAAAATTGAGTGTATAATGGTTATTATCATGTATGTAAATGTTACTGATCCAGATGACTAACGAAATTTGTTGACAATCGATCGAAATTTTTATTTGCTTGATGATTTTTCAGTGAATTAGGTTCTTTGATTTTGAGATCCTTAGTTTCTTATAGTGACAGATTTCTTGTAATATCCAATATTATATGGTTGCTGTGGACTTTCACTTCATCTAATTATTCATAATTTACAATCATGTTTTACAAACTGTAAGTAGAGAAGAATAAAGCTCACTAGGATCAGTGATGGACTCGGAAGTACTTGCCGCAGGCGGTACCCAATTCAATGTTAGTTCCTCTGTTGCACTTCCGTCTTGGCCAATACAGCAAAATACACAATCTCAGATTACCTTAAAGCGAGCGTAACTTAGCTTTGCCTTGACGCAGCGCCCTGAGTGCCTGCTTGTAGCCTAAGCAATACTTGCCCGACTTCATAACCAAAGCCAAACGGGTATTGGTGCTTTCCAAAGTCTTCTTTTGTTTCTTCACAGCAACCATTTTGTTGAATACCGTCTTCAAAGTCAAAATAAATAAAAGTACTCGATCTTTTACGGAGCAAGGCGTGGAGCGCACAAGAAAGGATATATTTGGGCTTAAGTTTTGTAATTTATGATCGACTAGCTGCTTTTTTTTTTTTTTTTGTGTATCGGAAGTGAAGCATCGAAAACCTACCCTACAACCAGAGTGCGGGACTTTAACCTCGCTAAACACTCCCGCCCCTTGTCCTATCGTCCTTCCGGAACTGTCATTAGATATTACGTCGGGAGGAAGGTGGAGCATTGCTGCTCAAAAGTCAATCGGTCCTAGCTTAGTAGGTCACCTATTGTGTTGTATTGTTGTCGTACGTGGGTCGTGGCTACTCATCAGTATTCTACGATCTCCCGTCCGGCATTCTCTGCAACGTCTGCACATTTCGCCTAGCCTTCTCTATACGACGTAGCTCTAGCTGTATAGCTGTCACACGTTCACAGATCCGGTCCCAGTTGGCCTGAGATGCTAACATGAACTGTAATGTAAACTGTAAACAGGAAACCGAGCACATTGGAAAATAACGTGCTCAGCATCCTCCGGTTCGTCACACAGTGGGCACCTTGGTGTGTTGTCGTGCCCAAACCTGTATAGGTACCACCTGTAGCCACATGTAGTAACAGAATTAAAAATATGAATATCTTTTGATTTAGAAGGTCGATTTTGATAAACGATAAACGCTAAATGTTACACGAAGCTTGCTACAATACACCAGTCAAAACCGCATTTAAATAGGTTAAGCCGTTTCTGAGATTATCGTGCATAGACAGGAAAAGGCTAACGATTTTATATATATATAGATTCATTCCTACTTCCAATTACTATTAATCTATATGTTTGAGTGTAGGCCTTTTCGCCCAGACATGACAATTTCCATAGGACAAGAAACAGTTTAAACTAGTATTTCATTTATTTAAGAAGTCCATTGGTGAGGAACTCATGTGCCTATATGAATATTGTCTACCGATTACTGGAATTGGTAGTCCTCATACAAAGAAAAAAAAGAAAAAAACACATTTTGATGAAATGTACACTTCCATTGATCGTTATGACAACATTTTCCAATATTGTTGTGATTTTTCTAGTATGCCATATAATCCTTACTGTTGGTATGCGAAGATATCGGTGCAAAACGTAATATGGTGCTCCGACAAGTCTTCCGAGGAGCAAAGTTTAAAATCTTTGCAGTACTTCAACATTGCATTCTTATGCTTTGCCCAAATGTATGGGAGTCCACACACTGGTTTTATGATTGCCTTGTAAAGGAGGAGTATTTAAAGAGACAATCAACGAGATTAGTCGAATTATGGAAAACGATTGCATATTTTCAGTGATAGAATAGAAACTTTTGATCATCTTGCGTAATACCCCACCAAAATGAGATCAATCTTCGATATAGGAGTCATAAAATCCTATATTAGTGGGAGAATTATCGATATTTGTAAGGAATTATCTTCTTTTATAAAGTTATGATCATAATCAAATATAAATCAAGGAGAAGGAGAGATGAACCTTAGAATTATGTACCCAGCTGTCAGAATGTGGATAGGTACGGATCACTATCATTTAAAGCATTAGAAATTGTTTTCATCAGAATTATGTTCTGGAGTGCCAGAATGGAAATGATAGCATCGGATTGAATCAGTAATAGGATAACTAAATTGTCATACAATGTCATCAGATAAACCTAAGAATTATGTACTCAACTGTCAGATTGGATAGGATCGGATCGGATTGGATCAGTACGATTTAAAGCATTAGAAATTGTATTCATCAGAATTATGTACTCGACTGTCAGAATGGATAGGATAGGATCAGTTCGGTTTGGATCAGTATCATTTAAAGCATGGAACATCTAAAACAACATTTGAAAAAGATATAATCATCTAATCTTTTATTAATAAACTTTCTCTTTTATGTTGACCAGGTGAAAGTCTTGAGGATAAGCCACATAAACGGAATTCAGTGCGTTTAACTATACGCAAGGTTATGTATGCACCGTCCAAAGCGGGTGAACAACCCTCTATTGAAGTATCGAAGGAATTTATGATGAAACCAAATAAAATCCATCTTGAGGCATCACTTGACAAAGAATTGTATCATCATGGTGAAAAGATATCCATTAATGTACATGTCGCTAATAACTCAAATCGTACAGTTAAAAAGATCAAGGTCTGTGTACGTCAGTTTGCCGATATTTGCCTATTTTCAACGGCCCAGTATAAATCTGTTGTCGCTGAACTTGATTCGGATGATGGTTGTCAAGTGGCACCCGGTTTTACGCTATCCAAAGTGTTTGAATTATGTCCACAATTGGCCAATAACAAAGACAAATGGGGTCTGGCGCTCGATGGCCAATTGAAGCATGAAGATACAAATTTGGCGTCCAGTACTTTGGTAACGAGTGCAACACAACGTGAAAGTCTTGGAATTATTGTACATTACAAGGTCAAAGTGAAACTATTGATAAGTTCACCATTATTGGGTGGTGATCTTGTTGCCGAATTGCCATTTACGCTAATGCATCCAAAGCCCGAAGAAGATGATAATCCAATATTGGGTGATAAATCACCCAGACAAAGTTTAACACCATTGGTTAATTTGAATGCTAATGAGGGTAATGGAGCTGTTGGTGGTGGTGGTGGTGGTGGTGTTATACAAAATGATGTGCCCACCACAACAAATCTAATACAATTGGATGATGATGATGCACAAGATGATGATATTATATTTGAAGATTTTGCACGTTTACGTTTAAAAGGAGCTGAAACGGAAGCCTAGGACTATGATGACGATCATGATCATCATTGATCATGAAATACATACAAACATACATATATTATAAACACTACTAACCAAAATCGGAATGCAGCTAATACTACATAAATTATAAATTCTAATCGCGCTCGCTGTCTAAATTATCAACTATCAATGGATGATCTTATTAACTAACTAACTACACACACACACATATATACATACATATATAATTAATTGTCTGTCTGTTTTATCTAAATATTTAACTGTTTGTCTATTTGTAGGTTAGCACATTTGATCATAATATTGTTGATGATGATGATGATGCTGATAATATTTTGATGTTTTTTTGTAGTAATTTTTAGTATTTAAGCTAAAAACATTTGAGTGAAAATTTAAGAAAAATGTTCAAATGAAATTATACGAATTTGTTGTAAAGAAATTGTTTAAACACACAAAAAGATACACAAACTCATTCACACACAGATACACAAATATTAATTGAGTGTGCCCCCACTTCCTGTTCCATTCATTTTGGTTTCATTGAATTTTTTGCTGTTTTTTCTTCATTTTATTTTTCCCTCTTGTTTTTTTGGAATATTTTTTTGTTTATAAAATGAAAATTTTTATAAATTGTTTTCCGAGTTCATTCTCATTCAGTTTCCTATTACAATTTTATTTTTTTTTTATAATTTTATTGTTCCAAAACAAACCCACAAAACAAAGAAAGAAAAACAAAATATAAAAAATAAATTGTATAGTTTTATATATGCAGAAATAATATTTATATATAAATAGATAAATTTTGTATATACATACTATTGCATGTGTATATTGTTGTGAAGAATATACTATTACTACTACTATATATGTACACACTCGTGGTTAAAATAATGAGTACACTTTCATATGTTAATTTTGATATCAAAAAATATGTTGACAACATTCATGTTAAGAAAGAAATCTATTAAGTTTATAAGTTCATACAATTCATTGTTAATCTTTATAAGTAATGTTATTATATCATATATGTAATAGTAGTCCTGCACTCGGTAGACAAAGACTTCACCACCTCGGTGACACAAATTGTGGAACAACAAACCCCAAGTAATGTTAAGATTCATCAAAAGTCTAAACATATAGGGTTTCTATAAAATAAGGCCATGTACAATAGATCTTATTGGTCGCTGTGCTTTCGGTCCCGTTATTATTATTATTATGTAATAGTAAATGTGAATTGTAGTTTTCAAAGCATTCGGAAGGAGATAACATTCCCGATGGTTATTGCCTAAAATAGCTAACGAAGCTAAGATCTTGTTCATTTCAGACAATTTTATGCTAAAGTCAAGCATCAGCGGAGACTATATCGGGTTTCATTAATTTGTGGATACTTTTCTAAATATAAACTAGAGAACATTTCATATGTTTATGAATGGATTATGAAGTCTGTTCCAATGGTTTTCTTAAACTTTATCTCATTTTGAGAGTACAATGATGGTTTATTTGCATATGCAGTCAATTCCATTTAGCAGCAACCGCTTTGACTTGCCCATTTCGTTTATATGCATAAAACAAACATAATAATAAAATGAATGGCAGTTGTTTCTTGATTTTCATTAACTAACAGTGCATTGCACTTAGAAAAAATGATGAATTTTGATGAAAATCATTCGTTTTTAGCAGCACAAAAAGAGTCTATCATTTGTCTACGGCTTAAAGATTGAAACACTTTGAGTAGTTTTACCAGTCAATGTTATTCCACCTGATGGTGAATTTGTTATTGCTTACCGCTGCTAATATTGACTAAGCACAAAGGATTACTGATTCTAAAAACGAACAATCAATAAGAGGAGATGTTTGACAAAGTCAACTTGATTGATTTTAAAAAAGTGCCTCTGAGCCAACGTATCACTTACATAAAAAATGTAAATAATCTTGTTTGATTGTATGTCAATGTTTTTAATCTCAAATACACTAAAGTAAAATGATGTAATGTATGTTTCTAAGTTGTATTTTCTAAAATTCTTTAGTCGAAATACATGTTTTGAAGAGGTTTTGCGTTCCAACTCAATTTTCAATTAAGCTAAATAAGTCAATTGCCACATATATAAATGTAAAAGAACGCAAGGTTTGATAACATTGAAACTAAACAGATATAAGTTAACAGAGTAAAGCAAAATTTGATGATATGTGCTTAAGGTATGATGCATCTAAGTATGTCATAGATCCGAAGAATAGACTCTTTTCGCCCTTGTCGGGCAATCATTTGTAATAAGAGCATCATAGCAAGAGGATTGGCATGCAAATTCAGTGTGTCATTGTAAAGACTGTTTATTTACTCATTCATGTGTTGAAAAAAAAAATCTTCCTCAATTCACAAATGCCAATGAATGTTATGTTTCATCTTAGAACTTATAACAATTTCTTTTCTTTTCATTCTACTATAAACAATGACAACAATTAATGAACTTCAATAAATCCAGTTAAACTTTTAATAATATACCATTTCATATAAGATTTAAAAAACAATATTTGTTTCAGGTTGTTTACATAAATTAATTTAAGAGATTTTGTGCCAGAACTTCAAGTTTTTCTATAAACAAAATATATATTCCTTTTATAATATAATTTAATGTGAATGAAGTCTTAAAAAATGATTTACCAAGTGACAATGTACTCATTATTTTAATCTCAAAAAATACATGAAAATACAAAACAAAATAATCATTTCTCTATGTACATCTAAAAAAAATCCAAATTATATATATATAAAGATACAATTTACATATATATATATATATATAAGTATATAGAAAAACATTCAATTATTTTATACGCTCTAAAGAACAAACAAAAAACAAAGCATTTCTTTTTTATACTATATACTTTTTTTGTAAATTTATTTGTTATTGATTTAGTGTGATGATGATGATGACGACACCATTTAATCTAAGAACTTTGTTATTGTTGCTATTCATATGAGATTTCTTTACAAGCTTTATAAGATTGTTTATTTAAAATGTAGTACAAAACAAATAAAAACGGAACAAATTTTCAATTTATAACTTTGCCTTAAATGATTTTAAATATTTTCAATTTTGATTCATAATTTAAGCTTAAAATATTAATTATTCTTAAAGGTGCTAAACCAATTTTTTTAACTTTAAAACAGAAAACTGGTTTTTCTTTGATTTCTAAAGGACCACAGATTATTTAGATTTCTATAATTAAAAGATTTTCTTGTATTTAATAATGTCTACATGAAAGTAAACAAAAGTTTTCATTGTTTAATTAAGTTTTCATTGATATACCATATAATAAGATTAATTCATTTTATTCAAGCATATGATTAGATATTCCTTTGAAATATCAAAATTAATGTTTTTTTTTTTTTTTAAATAACCCTGGAGGTAAATTTAATCTGTAATGCAGAGTTTTTAAAAATTTAAAATGTCATTTAAACATTTCATATATGATTTTTCTCATATAAAATGGAATGTCCTTAAAGTGCCAAAATGAAAGTTTTCTTTCTAACCCTGGTGGTAAATTTAGTTACTTATAACATAAACAAAATAAAATCTTTGTTAAAGATCACTTCATTTTATACAATTCTAACTAATTCAATTATATAAAAGATTAAATTCTAAATACAAATAGCCATTAAGAGATTCTATTCCCATGATTTTGCTAAGAGTTTCAAAATAATTTGTACAAGAATTTTATTAGATTTTAATCTATCAACAAATTATAATCATTACATATTCAATTTAAAACTTTTAAGGATTATTTATGTTGAAAATTTATCAATAGATATTAGTTAAATACTAATGCTATGAAACATCAATCATTTATTAATTTTAAATACAATTAAGTTGTGTCTATAAAGAATGAAATGAAATCATAATTTAAAGGTTTCTAAAAATTATGGAATTCAAAATTTATACATTTAAAAGAAAATTGTCTTCAAATATAAAAAAAAATATATTACTTTTCCGATTGAAAGTTTTTTGAGTAGAATATAAAATGCTTATTCTATCGAAATATTGTTAATTTTAAGAGTCTTTTAACTAAGATTGATTGCATTTTCTTGAAGAAGTATGGTTATGCCAAATATTAATTTCAATAAGTTTTCTTGCCTACAAAATCTAATGATAAAGTAAAGATAAATTCTCATATGTTTATGAGACACATACTATCATATATGTATACATATGTAGAATTATACAATAGTTCTTAGTGTGAATGGTGTAGAATGGGAAAGAAAGAAGAATAAAAGCTTTTCTTTTCTTTAATTTGATGATACACATATCTTTTTCTAATAAGCTTTAATTTTTATTATTATTATTTTTATTATTATAAATAAATTTATTTGATTTTTTTATTTATTAAAGATTTTGAAAAGTTAATACAATTGGTTTTAATTATTTATTTTTTATATTTTTTTTTTTATTTCTTATTTTGGTTTTTTGAATAAATTTACATTTATTAAATATTTTCAAAAATATTTAAATGATTTATTCAATTTTGTATTGATTTTTTAATATTTTCTATTTTATTTTATGATTTTTTTATAAAAGCTAAATGATCTTAAGAGCGTCATGCCTTCCTGCCTCCTGATAAGAAGAACATTCCAAGGTTTTGTCTATTTAAATGTATATTTTTTTTAAATGCACAAAACTTAATTTTTTTTTTTTGTTAGAGGAGAAAATCTTCAAAAAGATTCTTATGGCCCGTGCCACGAGTTATGTCGGATTTCTACCGACTAAAAAGCCCCTTATCTCCTTGAAACCCTTTAATCCCTATGGAACTACCAAAACATTACTTTGTAGGGAAGCATTTAATTTGATTTGATTATTTTTAAACAACAACAAATACCTTTTTATATAAAATATAAAATAATATTAATATTTTATAAATGCAAAAAATAATATTGTATAATGAAATAAATGTTAAAAATATTAAAATAGTTGATATAAAAATTTAAACGAAATTTATGAAACAAAAGAAATATAACATTTTTAAACAAAAAATACTCTAATAATAAGAAATTGTATTGAAAACAAAGATTACGCGGATCTAACAATATAAAATTTAATTTATAAAACCAAAATTATTGACCCATTTCTTGCAACTGCTTCGAAAACGAAACATTATTTCAAACTAGTGCTGTACCATTTCTATGATATATAGAAAATATCATCTTATATTTTAATGAAAGATTATGATTCAAATTATGATATAATAGAGTTGAAATAAAGATCGGATCATATATTTTTATTTTTAATTACCTGTGAATATTGTTAAATTCATAAATTTCAAAATATTTCTACTTAAACTCTTTCTAAGTTACGAGGATTTCTATAGAAGAATTTTCCTACCTAAAAAAGATTAAAAAAACAAGAAATCGTAAGGAGAGTTGTAAAAAAATTCGCACACGAAGGTAAAGGTTTTAATACTATCAGGTGTGTCACAGAAATCGAGAGAAATTGAATTGATTTCAAAGCCTAAAAATATGCAATTAAAATTTTAATAATTTTAGCATAAAAGTATTTATTTACCCAATAATTAAAGTATTAGTAATATGAAAATTTTAATTGCATATTCTTATGCTTTGAAATCAATTCAATTTCAATTTCTCTCGATTTCTGTAACACACATGTATGTATGCAAATTAACATCACCTAAAAGTATGATACAAAAAAATTAACCAAAACGAGAAACTAAAGATAATAAGAAATGGTGAATATGGATCACACACTTATAGTGTCCGAAGTTCAGTTCGATAAGACAGAGAACAAAAAAGTTTTTTCAATAACAACATTAATTTAAATTTGGGTTTATATGGGGACCCCTCAAAATTCTACCAAGAAAAAGGCACTTGCAGCATAGCTAGGCAAACTTGGTCTAATATGAGCAGGAAACGAACCGGCTAGTTGTTTGTTTCGGTAGAACCTCTATAAGCAAGACTATAAACGTACTAACGGGTCATTGCGTCATAGGCAAACATGCTGGCAGACTTGGGCTTCCTCACTACGATTTCTGCCGCAGCTGCGGCTCTGAAGAGGAGGAGGAGACTGTGCTTAACCTCATGTGCCAGTGTCCATGCCTCGCCAGAAGAATATGGAACCACCTAGGCTCCGGGTTTCTCTCCAGCTTAACCGAACTATCATTCCTACCAATCACGGATATAGCTAGGTTCATTTCGGAATCCAAATGGTTCTCTGCATCGGACTAGGTGCGGTGTCAACTCTTTGCTGGTATCACAATGGGCCATACTATTTTTGTTGTGCCTAAGTGAGCCTCTCATCTAAGGTCTGCCATCTTACCTAACGCCTCTAATTTTTCAACTTTATTCTATTTTTATTTTAGTTGTTTTATTTGTCGTTATACACGCAACTGAATTACACACTCTGTGAAAATTTCATCTCTCTACCTATTACGGTTCATGACATAGAGCTCTCTGACGGACGGACGGACAGTGAAGGCTTAGTAATAGGGTCCTTAAAAACTTCTCAATTTTTGAAGTTCTTTCTTAGATAAAATAAAGAGTTGTCTTGGGTTTATATTGTTTGATCCTTAAACTTATAAAAATAAATAAGAATACATAATAATATAAAATACGAGTGAAGAATAAAAATTAAAAGAAATTGAAATTAAATATAATAATATTTATATTTATTTGCTATAAAAAAAAAATAAAACTTTTGTATTAAATTCCAAAAGATCAAGCACAATTTGCAATATTTTCTATTGCCAGAAATTTTTGTTCCTTTCAAAAATAAAAGAAAATTTATAATTTAAGAAAAATAAAATTAGTATTGGGTCAAACGAACATTAAACAAAGAAATTGCTAAATGAATAAGAAACCAAAACTAATATATAAATATATTTAATTAAATATATAAATAAATAAATGAATAAATAAACAAAATAAATGTTAAGCTTTTTTAAATGTTTGTATGCATGTGTGTCTTGCTGTGTCTAAAAATTAAAGGAATTTTTACTATAACACACACTATTATTTTGGTTTAAGTTTCCACAAAAAACACACAAATTATTATTTTAAAAACATAAATGTTTTTTCGCTAAGAAATAAAATTCGAGCTGAGCTTAATATATACAATTTATATTAAAAATTAAAAACATGAATCTATCACACAATTAAGTTTGATAAATGAACAAAAAAGAAATATAAATAAATAAATAAATGTGCATTAAATAATTAAAAATATAAAAGAAAAAAGAATATAAATGGAATTTAGTTAATAAATAAATAAATGTTCAATGTAGCACAAAACATCAATTTGAATGTGAATTACATAAATGGTAAATTTGTATTTTATGATATATAAATATACTTAGTTATATATATATGTACTTATTTAGTAAATATTATATACAATTGAATTTTATATAAATGTTTAAAAAAATAATCAATAGATTGATAACAAAGCGAGTCCGAATTTAGATGTAATTACAAGGAATCATTGAATTGAGTTTAATTAATTTTATATAAATGTTTGTTTTGGCTGAATTTCAAATTATAAAGATTTAAGTTTATAGATTGAAGAAATTAATTCTATACCTTATTGTGACAGGACTCTTTGAATACATTTTAAAATCTACCATTTATAGATCAAATCTCTCTCTTATAAGATTAATATACACGGCAATTTAGAGATTTCTCTTTGCCATCGCTGCTAGTTATTACACACAAAAATTGTGCCGATTCTTCTTTCTGTTTCTGACAAATTACTTCACTTTCCTCGCTATATTTTTCATTTCGCATGCATTTCAAGTCCATTCTCATTCTATGCAATCCAAACGAAATGAAATACGCGTTGCCACTCGGGTGCTGATACAAGCAACTCTTTACATCCTCGTCAGGTGTCGGCATCTCTTCTCCAGTGTTGCTAATTTTTCAGAATAAAAAAAGCTGTTTCTAGCGGGATCATAAGTAAAAAAAGCTGTATTTTGTATGTTATTTCAATTGAATTTTTTCAAAATTTCATTTAAATTCTTTGTTCGAGTCGTAAGACTCAGTTGTGTGTACTAGGCTTAGGTAGCTGTATGGTGTTTCTTAGTTCATACAACATTTTCCATGACGGCGCAACATGTTTCTATAAATATGTATGTATGTCAAGTGTAAATTAATTAATTAATTAGAATGGGCGCGTAGATCACAGAGCTTTGCAGTAATTGTGCATTTTTAAAAGATGTAGTAGTCTCAAGTGGGATCCGTGACATATTTCCGAAGCCAAGCCTTAAAGGTTTTTGGCATGATTCTTTTGTTTCAAGATAAAGATGGCCACGCTGCAAATGTTCTTAATATCTATGAATCATTAAAAGAGACATCACATAATAAAAAAGCGGAAAATACGATAACATTCTTAAAAAAATCCAGAATTCCCGCTGCCCGATGTTTTGCATTTTTTCCCGCAATCATGTCTCAAAAAAAGCTAGAAACGGCGGGAAAAAAGCTGATTTGGCAACACTGTTCTTCTCCACAAATGAAAATTACCAGAGTGCCGAATTGCCGTGTATAATAATGGTCTAAAGATCATTTCTCCTCGTGAAGCATAAAAGTAACTTTTCTATGTATGAAAATGTACTGATCCTATTTTTCTATATGAAAATTGAACCATCTACTATTTATTCATTAGTATCAGATCATGTTTCCTCACAGATGGATTTACACCATAAAGAGTTGCAAAGCTTTCCTGTCTGATTTTTCCTTTAGTTTTGTATATTGTGACATTTAAGGATCTTTTTGATGTATTCAAATGATCGGATTATGTCAGACCACATTTCTGAACATATTTTCTTTTCGTAGCACCACTCTTTTAACAATGATATCTTATACGGTTGTTAGTGAGCTTCACAGATCTTACAGTTTTTTTTAATAATTGATGATGACATAATGATTATTATTATTATTATCTTTGGGGAAGATGCACTGCGACCTATGAGATCTATTGTGCCCCCTTCATGTTTCTCCTAGCCCAATTCCCTCGATAAATTATAGTATTGGTCCTACTTTACATAGTTTGAATTCGTCCTCGGTTAAGATGAATTCGCCAAGGTGTTTCCTTCTCTTGTGCATCAGGGCAGGACAAGTTTCTATCAAGTGCAGTGCGGTCTCATCCTCCTCCCTGCAGTACATGCAAAGACCATTAGAGGAAATTCCCAGTTTAGTTAAGTTTAGTTAAGTGATAGTTCAGCCTACAATGTCCTGTTTACAATCCTGTAATGATTCTCAGGTTATTCTATCATATGATAGCCCCGGTAGTTTTTCCCAGTATAGTTTCCTTTGTCTATCTTCTACTTCCCAAATAATACGGAAGATATTACCAGAAATGGGTCCTACAAATGGAGTTGACACTCCTTTCCTGGCGAGTTTTTCTGCCATTTCGTTCCCTTTAATACCTACATGACCCGGAACCCATAGAATCCACACCTGATTGAGTTCACCCAGTTTGTTCAGTTTAACAATGCAAATTCTATGCTGTAATCCTCATGATGATCTACAATATAATAGATTACTTAAGCTGGAGTGTAGTCACAAGTTTAAAAAGATAAAATTAAATGTAAAATGATTTTTATTTAATTTTTTTTTTTTGATTAATTAAATTATTTGATTGATTTAAATGATTCCAGTAAAGAAAAAAGAAAAAAATGGGAACATAAAATATGGTAAACATAACAAAATAGTCACAATAAATTTTTATAATAGCATTTTGTAAAGTAAAAAAAAAAACCCAATTAAATAAACATGAATATATATATACATAATATATATATATATAGATAATTGTGTAATATTGTATTAAAAACAAAATTAGGTTAAATAAATTTATAAAGTTTAAGAAAAATTATGAATTGCATAAATTTATTTATATATAAAAATAAAATCAATGTTTTTAATTGATGTTTTTCATGTTTGTAAGTAAAAAAAATCTAAATGCTTTATAAATTTTGATGTTAGAAAATAATATTTAATTTATAAAAATATTGGAAAACTATATTGGATGTTTAAAATATATGTATATGTGAAATCATAGCAGGATATATTAACAGTATTCAATTGGAATTGTTTTGTATTAATCAGAGATTCAATTCTAAGCATTTTGCTTATCCTGCTAAGTACATGACCTATGACATTTATGAAAGTTATGTATTTATTTTATATTTAGATAATCATCTATCTTTCTCTTAGAAATTAATAGAACAACCCACAATTGCGCCGATCTAATACTAATAACCTCCGCTGCCTTTATGGCTACAACTATTTGTCATTTATTTAATAAAAACAAACAAAACAGAAAAACTATTCTCATATACTATACTACATATGTATATTCGATATATAAATATATAAATAAATAAATTTACATGTACCTACTAATTATGAAGATTGATGTTAACAAAATAAAAAATAATTTAGCATTAAATAAAAAATTTATTATAAAAATATGTAAAACAAACAAAAGAAACAAATCTAACCCACGCGTACATAAAGCAAATAAAAAATACATAAGTACATAATGATAAATGTTTAAGAAAAGAACAAAATCAAAAACAAACGAGAATCGGAATCGAAATGGAATACAAAAAGAAAACTAGAACCACTTGAAATATTTATACAAAAATAAAAAATAGAAAATACTTACTATTGACGACGCCACATTAAATGTTATTGTATTTAATTGTTTTTATGTGTGAATGTAAACAAAAGTTTTATATAACAAAAAAAAAATATATAAAAATAAATAAAAAAAGATATAAAAAAAAAATGTATGTGACATGTGAAAAATTGCTAAATAAAACAGAAAGAAGATATTTTAAACATAATAATAATAAGTGTTAGCATTTCATGGAAAAAATCTCGGTATAAAATAATATGAATGTATTAAATAAAGAAACAATAATATGAAATTAACTTTGGTTCTATCAAAGTTTTAAATACTCTTCACAATTGAACAAAGATTATAATTATATATAAATTATAGTAACTTAGGGAGAAGAAAAGTGCTCTAGCAGACTTGAACAGGCAACGAACACGTGACTCTAGGATGTGAGCTCAGCGCACTAACCTCTGAGCCAAAGAGCCAGTTAATAATATTATAATTTCATAAAGAAATTTCATTCAAACCAAGATTAATTAGATTAAAAAATACTATCTCAAAATATCTTCAAATTTTATAAAATTTTCAACAAATTTCATCATCTAGACATCTGTTAACAGTTCAAATTTGTTTGATATTAACAAGTATATGACATATTAAGATCTTTTATTATGAAATTGGAATGATGTTTTCTTACCGGTAATCATTTTAGAAAAATTAGGGTCTCAGCATTATTGATATATTGTAGTCAGTGATGCCATTTTAGCCTTTTTCCGGACAGATCTGTCCGTTTTTTTAACTGATCTATCCTACTCAATCATAGTCGCAAATAATAGGAATAATAATAAGCTCGACGATAACACAGAAATTCATCTGAATTGCGCAGATTGCTCTAAAACAAAGGTATGAAAATTTCAATTTTAAATATACCGATATTTAGACATGATTTGCACTTATGCCTCCTACAGTAATGCCGCAGATGAAGAGAATTATGTTCTGATAGATTAGGCAATAAAACTCATCTAATTTATAAAATCAAATTTCTAAGATAAAAATTAATAAAAATAAAAATAATAAGGCAATAAATGTTGTCCTGTTTTCAGTTCTTTTTTTTAATATCTTTTGTCCCTTTTTTCCCGCTTTTTTGCGGTCGATCTGTCCTGTTTTTGTGATAGGTAGCTGACATCACTGTTTGAATTGCTTCAGTTGAAATAGCAAAAGTTGTAAAATTTATACTTTTCACAGCTGCGTGACTGTTTTTAACTGTTCAATATGAACTATTGATTCTGCTTGTGCTTCTGAAAAATAATGAAAGTCGCAGTCGAAGCAACAGCAGAAAATGATCTTGGAAAAAATAATACCAGCAGTCGTCGTTTTTATAATTTTGTACACTTTACACACAAACAATGTGAGCAGTTTATAAATTATAAGAATATGCGGGAAGAAGCAACCAACAAAAGCAGAAAACAGTCGCCTACGTCTATTGCCATCGACTTGCAAAAACTGAAAAAAATGATCAAAAATTATAAAAATGACAACTGCTGCTGCTGATGTGATTTTGTCCGTGATCATTTTCTGCTGTTGCTTCGGCTGCAATTTTCGTTATTTTTCCGAAGCACAAGCAGAAGTAAAAGCAGAAGAAATGAAACTTATAGCAGTTTTTTAAACACAGATTAGTATAATTGATGGTACGAGTATAATACTTGTCTAAAGGAGTTTTAAGTTTTCCATAGGTGCATCGATATAGATAGAATAGGATGATATGCAGGCCTTAGGGCTAAGTGACATAGTTAATGTCTGTCAGTAAGGAGGAGTCTCTTCGATATATGTAATTACCAATTAGTACTTTGTGAAGGGTATAAATATTAACAAATATGCAAAATAAATAAATTAAATGTCAAAAGAATTAAATAAAATACCCGCATAGATGAATTAAATAAAATAAAAATTAAAATTAAATAAATAATAATTTATATGAAAAAAATACATAATAAAAAATGCCATTTGACAGCTTTATAAATATAAAAAGAAATGTATTGATTTTGATGATGATTGATATAAAAAATAATAATAATTTTTATTAATAAAATAATAAACAATTCAATTTTGTAATACAACAAAAAATCAAATAAAAGACAAGATAAAGCAACCGAATGAATTTTTTAAGAATTTTTGCATTTTTTATATTCCAAATAACAAAGAAAAAGTTACCACAAATACACACACACACACACACACACACATTTTTTACTGATATTTTAAATGTAATTTATAAATTTATAAAAAAAAATATCTAAAAAAAAAAAATTCAAATCAAATCAATTTTATGCCAATTGCAATTTATGCAATTTTTTATTTATCTAAATGTATTCATTTATTTTATTATGTTATTCATAAGTTTCTTTATAAATATTCAAAGTAATTTAAAAAATAAATAAAAAATAATAAAATAAATAAAAAAATTTAAGAAATGAATAAATGTGCATAAAATTTAACAAACAAAAATAAAATATTTGTATGCAAATATGAAAATGAATAAAATTATTAATGTAAAATGTCATCACCAATGTTGCACCAAATAAATAAATAAATAAAATTGTCAACAGCACAAAATTATTACTAAAAAAAAAAAGAAAGCAGAAAACTAAAGAAAAAAATAAAGAAGAATCATTTAGATTCTATGAAATATGAAATGCATTTCTTTTGCATAAATAAATTTATGTAAAACTAACGAAATAAATATTAAAAAAAAAAAAAAAATATCTAAATTTATGCAATTTTAAAAAGAACAAACCAAAAATATAAACAAAAATATTTATGTACCCAAACAACAGCAACAACAAACAATTGGTAAACAAATAAATAAAATGAAATAAAATAAAATAAAATAAAACCAAATAATGAAGTTGTAAGTATTATGGCAACATGTCAGCAGCATAAAATAAAAAATAAAAATCATTAAAAAACAGAAATATCTACAAACATTATTTATATGGAAAAACTTATGAGCGTAACTAGATTTGTTGTGCGAATTTGGTGTCATGGCTGTTAATGGATGTTAGCAGCATTTTGTTCCGCCTTCTGATAATAATTTATTAGATTTTTATTAGCTGCTGTCAATAAAATGGGAAAATAGGAATATATAATGATTTTCTACATAAAAATTATTAAAAGTACAATTTTAAGTTATCCAACAAAGGGCATTTTAACCAGCCAAAACTTAATTAAAAATCATCCAAGTGTGAGTCGGACCCGCACACGGAGGGTTCCGTACCATCGTACAAGATTTTTTGCCGCAAAACTTAATTATGTATTCAATAGCTCAATGCTCGAGCAATTCCAAACACAATGATTATGCATTTATTATGAAATTGCCAAAGATTCAAATATTAAATTATTGTATTGACTTATGTTTTGAGTAGAAACAGTATTCAAACTGCATATCAACATTGAGATCGGGAACTTCATAAAGCCTAAAAGTATAATACAAAAAAAAACAAAAATTACCAAAATATGAAACAAAATAAATCACAAAGCTTCTAAAACTGTGCTCAGTACATATTGGAGCACACGTTTCTTGTTTGGGGACCCCTATAATTTTGTAACTTTATTTCAGTTTTAGTATTTGTTACTATCATGACACATTCTGTGAAAATTTCAACTGTCTAGCTATTACGGTTCATGAGATACAGCGGAGTCGTACGGACGGACGGCGGAAGCTAAGTAATAGCACCCTTTGGATACGGAACAGAGATGGGCTCTGAAGCACGATAATTAAGTTCGCGAAGCTTATTGTAATAATAAGTAAACGTATCATGAAAGAAAGATTTGTTGTCTTTATCGCTCTGAAGTGAAAACAACAACATTATGCATGAGAACGAGAATCGACAGGTAAGACTTAGGGCTCACCAGAATAATATCGCCATAGAACAAATGCTGCATATTAGTGAATGGATAGAGTCATCCTTTGGACCTGACATTAAGACTACTTGTCATTTATTTATTGATTTTATTTTCTAGATTCTAGAATAACTAATAAAGTGCTAGCTATAAGGCTTTCGACTCATCTTTTATAAAAAAAAGATTAAATTGCATTGGATAGGTTACAATATTTAAAGAAACAAGATATTTTATGAATGTTATCCAGGGATGGAATTTATTTTTGTGCAATCATCCAAAAGATGTTTCACTTGCCATCTAATTTGCATTGTATATTTATTACTTGTCATCTATTTTGCCTGGTTTATTTATTTATTACATCTTGTATACTTAAAGCTAGCTCAAGGTTACCAGAAGGGAGGTGATCATGGCTGCTGTGGCCTTCGGCCTTGTATTGTATCATATCTTAAGTTGTATCAACACGTATTTAAGATTGTTAATAGTTCTCGATCACAGTGCGTTCTTCTTAAAAATTCAATGTTGGTTATATGATACGTCTATGGTATTTTCAAGATTTTTCGACAGGGCCATAATTCAAATGACTCAAGTTTGTTGATGACTACTATTTTCAGAGTCCAGTCATATTGTGATCATGACTATTGATTACATTTCTGTACCTGTGA
This sequence comes from Amiota communis, assembly GCA_037043315.1. Taxonomy (NCBI): domain Eukaryota; kingdom Metazoa; phylum Arthropoda; class Insecta; order Diptera; family Drosophilidae; genus Amiota; species Amiota communis. Next base: position 1,431,389 of record JBAMAV010001191.1, on the reverse strand, counting down.
AGAATATATCGCGCTGATTCTACACGTCATTTAAATTTATTGAAGCAATCCCAATTTTCATTGATAAAGTAACCAAGATACTTAAAATGTTTCATTCTTTCGACAGAAGTTTTATTAACCATTATACTTACTTGGTTTTATTAATATTTATTCGTATACCAAACTCTTTGCTGCATAAATTTACATGCTTTGATAACTAATTCTTATGGATCTATTAAGCTGTCGTCTATAAGAGTGGTACCATCAGCAGTGCACCACTTACTTTGACACCTTCATAAATGTCATTTGTCGAATCATGAACGATTTTTCCGAGTATGATGTTTAGTCTTCTGGTGACAGAATGCATCATTGCCCCTTTGGAACAATGATTTGTCACTTTGTTTAAAGTCTTTCAAATATGTATATTTTGTAATACGATTTGTCAAGGTTTTCAAATTATGCCTTTATACTGTTTTCTGGTGGCAAATCTGGTGTTTCCAGAATTATGGCTTGAAAATATGTAAGTTTATCCGAATTAAATGCTAGATTGGTAAAGAGTTTTATGCGAAGTTAATGGATTTGTCAATTTGTGTTGAGCATGAAAGTTCCTTGAGGACTAATGGCATTCAACTTTGGGATATTGACTAAGCTTTAATGAGACTTAGCCAATGACGATTCTCCTTGGTTGACTAGAAAATAAATGGGTAAAGGCAATCATTAGGCACACAATTCTATTAGATTATAGATGAATGTGCAATCATTTGCTATCAATTTGTTATCAATTTGCTGCTTAACCATTTTTAGTTTCCACTTAAATGCAACTACCAACTTATTAATACATCAACACATCATGGACTGTCCAAGTTCCAGGACTAAGCAATTTTTGCCGAACCAGTAGAAAATTGATTGAATGGGGTTTCGAATTAGTCACCTGATCAATTTTGTGTCATTGTGCTTTGTACATATAATGTTGCTTTCAACATAAAGCTTCTTGGCACTTATTGTATAGTAGTATTAGTTCTAAACAGCACTTTGAGGTGACTTTGTGACTTCATTCAAATCGATCGGATGCTATTTTCTTATCTCTTTTACTTGAGAATTAATCACTTATGGAAAGAACATTGATATGATGCATTTGACTTTAACCAGAAAAGAACATTGAGATAATCAGATGTACTTGACTATATCCAAATCTGCTCACTGAATATCGGCAAGGACACTGCTCTTGCTTTCTTTAATGCCTTTATTATTGAAAGTTACCATACGACTGTTTTAATGTAAACACTCTAAAAGTTTTACTTTGTAGAATATTGCTACTATTTCTTCTATTTTTAGTCTTATAACATAGCCAATGAAGACTTTACACTACCCACTTTGTTATCTGCAGGGACAAACTCTTTTTTGCCATATGTTATGAGATTCATTTAAAGAGGTAAACTCCAAGATAAGAGAACATTTCGATAAGTAAGGCATGTGCAACTCAAATCTTCTATCACTGAATATATCATCTCTTGGCTTTTGCTCAAGGGAAGTCTTTGTAATCTACACTTAAACAACAACAAATTCAAAATTAGCAATTGAGCATTAGAACATTAATCTAAATAGCTATTCAAAGGTAACCCAACATTTTTGATTTAAGCACATTAGTTAAGCATATTTAATTATGATAATTAAATATTGTACAATACGAGTAGTATGTGAAGTTTATTCATTACAAAAATTTCCCCTTAAACCTCAGATTAGTCCAACAAAGGACTTTATCAGAAAAAAAGGTTAAAGTTCACCTTTAGATTAGCGTTCATTATTTTGTGAATTCCAAAGTTTGTTATTATTCATGTGAAGCATATCAAATTGAATGCATGTAAAGGGGATTTAAAAATAAAAAAAAAAAAGAAAACCAAGGAAAACTCCAAAAAGGTCTGTATGTTGAGTACTTAAAACCTAAACAGGTAACCCTTCAAATTCACATACATACATACATAAATATATGTGTACCATACACATGAAAATAGGTAAAATTAAGTGCTACTTTTCTTATTGTTATTGTTGTTGTTGTTGTTGTTATTGTGGTCGTCATTGCCCTTTAAAACTCTAAAATATGCATGAGTTTTACCTTTGCTCCCAATAGGAACTCAAACAACAACACGTTAGGTCTCGTAGCGGCGTCAACAACTCTAAGGGACACACCGAAAGAAAAAGACTAAGAACAATGATGTGGGGATGATGATATAGATGTGGATGTGGATGATGATGATGAGGACATAACGAGTTGAAGAACTCGTACCGTAGTCTAGTTGTCGAGCAACAATTCTTCATTTCCGGTGCAGCTTAAGAGCTTGTTTCCTTCCTTCATGTTTTCTGTGTTTATGCACGAGCTAAGAGAGGAGCAACAAAAAAAACTCAAAGGGTAGGATGAAGGATTGAAGTGGTAGTACCGTTGGCGATGCCGGAAGTTACAAGTCGTTGGACATATGAACAGTGGAACAAGTATATATTGTACATAGAAGGGTAATGCTTACATTTTGAGTCTCTTCGACGTCACCATCATCACCATCATCTGAGTCGTCATTGTCGTCATCCTTCTTGTAGTGTGTATGGTTTTCATTTCCGGTTTCCGTTTCTGTAAAGTTACTTAAGCGGATTTAAACAATAACAACAATAACAGGAATGAGAACAACAAGAGACAATAATGAGAAAAGGAACAAGGAGACGAAATAAAATCCATAAAGTTGATGAGTGATGTTTTGTTTGTGAAATGTCGAAATTTGTGTTGATTTGTTTTAAATCATCATGTGATGATGTTTTTCAATAATTGATTTCTCTTGTATGCAATAGCAGCATAAAGAAATGAGACAAAGTCAAAGGAGAAATTGAAAATATTCATGTTGCGCATACGCAGCGTGTGTTGTATGCAAACAATATAATTTAACAGTGAAACAATGCATTTTCATTGTAATGAGAAATCAAAGCAATTGTAAAATCTTTTGTTTAATTTCTTTGTCATGAGTTAATGAAAAAAAAATTTAAAAATGTAAATGTTACGCATACGCAGCATGTTTCCATTGTAATTGAAATAAATTCCATCCGAGTAAATTGAAAAGTTTTCCGAATAAAATTTATTAAAAACAAAACTTTGCTTTTATGCACTATAGAACAACTACGTACATTGGTTTGGCCTCCTTTCTTTATCATATTTGCCACTATGGTATGTTCTCATTCTGCCTTAGTCGTCCATCATTATTATTCTTGGCATTTCTACTTGAATTTGATTGTGTTTGTGTGTGAGAAAACCACATTACAAAAATTTGCTTTGGTTTAGTAAAATTCTCTCATTTTCTAATATAAATCTTGACTTTTCTCATATGAATTCACTTATGTCGGTTTTGGGTTAGTTTTCCTTGGGTTTCCTTCTTCATTTTTGCTTTGGGTTTGGCGTTTTGGTTTTGGTTTGGTTTCATTTCATTTCATTTCGTTTAGTTTAGTTTAGTTTATTTCATTTGCACAATTCATTTGTGTTTTGTTTTGTCATTTTTGTTGGTGTTGTTTCTTAGCAATCAAAAGTTAAATAGTTTTTCTTCTATCTGAAAATATATATACGTATGTGTCTCATCTTTTCTTTTTGTATGTCGAACTTTATTGTTTTAGACAAAGAACATTTCTTTCACATATTCATATGCACATGCGTGTTTTCTCCCCCCCCTGCCCTCCGTGTCTTTTCTCATACAATTTTCCACTTTATGTTTATATACCCTGCGGATATTGAGTCAAACGTTTCGGTTGCCATTGTGCCATTGTTCTTTGGTTGGAGCTGTACTAATGAATTTTTGTGTCTGACATTTTTGTTTTGTGTTCTTTTTTCTTCATATTTTTCATACAATTTTTTCCATTTTTTTTTTTGAGTTGTTTTGTTTTTGATGAAACACACACAAAGAAAAATTTAATTTTTTTTGGAAATGGTTTTTCTTTTCATTCAATTTTATTATTGTTTTTTCTTTTTTCAAAAAACCCCAAAAACTCATTTTGTTGGCATTTTTCATTGTTTAATTAAACAAAAAATGTGTTCAAAAATTTTATTGGTAGAAGAAGTCAAAGAAAAGAACTTCATATGTACAAAAAGGAAATTAATTTGTATTTTTCTCTGAATCAAAATACTTTCTAAATCAGTTTTCAATTAACTTTAAGAACTACTTCCCAATAATAGTGAGATTAATAAGTTACCTTTAAATGGACAACTGTTTATAAATATTTATTAATTGATTTGATTTTGTGTAGTATCATACTTCATTTTGGGGATGAATCTATATGCTAAGCAATTAGATCATTTAAAAAAAGTATAAAATCGTGTCATATTACTCACTTGATTTCATAGTATTTATCATAATTCAATTTCACCTGTTCTTTTCTCGCTCAACGTCAATGGACCATTGATCACTTGATCGACAGCGTTGCCAGATCCTCACAATATCTATAGATTTTTATTCTGGGTCTTCTTATTTGATGTCAAAGGTTTATGTTAGTTTAAGTAGTCGAGATAGCCGGTACTAATACCAGCCCATTCAAGCATTGCAGGCACTTTTTTATGCCTCAGACACAATGTGTTCAATTCCATGGGGATTCAATCTGAAAAGTTCAGGATCTTCAAAAAGTAATTGTCTTTCATAGTTGGCAGATTGTTCAGTTCACTGAAGAAGTATGTAGTAAATAGCGGTTGGTGGGGTCACAGAAGCTTACTGTTTGTCACCATCTTAAAAACATTTCAGTGAATTGAAGTCCAAAAATATGTCAAGTTATCATTGAAATAGGTGTTGATTTTTACACGAAATAAATGTATTAATCACTTCCATCATTTACATTAATTTATTTTTTAAAAATTTGTTAATCAATTAATAGAGAAAATAAAAATAGAATTCAGTTAACATTACTTTAAAATTTAAATAAAAATCCAAAAGATCTTTATTTATTTATTTACTAGCTGTGCCCCCGACTTCATACGCGTGGTATTCGAAATATGTTGGTAATAGCGTGTATTTTGTTATCTTTTTCTCTAAATGTCAGATCTTTAATGTTGCCCCGCAGATAAAGAGGAAAACATTCGAAAATCAGCCAAAAAGTAGGCAACAAATTTAAAAATATCAATATCTTTTGATTTAGTTGGTCGATTTCGATAAAATAAACGCAAAATGTTACACGAAACTTACTTTAATACATCAGTCAAAACCGCATTCAAATAGGTTAAGCCGTTTCTGAGATTAGCGTGCACAGACACGAAAAGGCTTACGATTTTATATGTACCTATATATATAGATATAGATTAAAATGTTAATAAAGCTTACAAAATTAAGATTAACTGGAGGGGAGCACTGGCTACTAAGAGTTTCAGCTTACTTAAAGATCTTATTTGATAACTTTATGCATCAAAGTCTTCATATTCAAATGTTTTAAGTCAATCGAGTATTAATAGCAAAAGGAATCAAGTGTAGAGAATTCATGATTTATTGATTTCGCGTTGGTGACCAAGTGTGGTTCTGTAAATCGGATCTGATCTGTGATCTGTTTTGTTCTTTTATAAAAGAAAAGGTAATATGTTTAATTAATATTGATTTATTACTAAATATCTCTTTTTCTAACATTTAAAAATCTCGTGTCACGGTGTTAGTGTATGAACTCCTCCAAAACGACTCAACCGATTTTTATGAATTTTTTTTTATATATTTGGTAGGTATGAGAATAGGTCGCAAGGTATTTTTCACCCTCTTTTCCCCCACCCATCTTATTTTAATCGCGTTTTTTGTACTTTTGTATGAACAATATCCAAATAATTGGAGACAATTTTTAAAATCAATCAAGTCGCCTTTCTCAAGTATATTAGATAATTATGATCTAAAATTTTGATTAATATTGCTGAAAGATTCTTTCAAATGGCCAAAGAAGTGGTTTTTTTTATTGCAATTCTACTATTGTGTTTGAAAAATACATTACATTGAACATTATATTTGTAATTTCATATAAATGTTTTGGACACGTTCCTTCACAATTATTTTTTGCATGGATTACTGCAATAACTATGTTTGTCATACACATTGTAGTTGCTTCCTTCCCATGGGTTTGGATCAGAACTGAAATCTTTGCGTGCAATCCCTTGGTGCAACTTCAGAAACCTCATAGTTCTGGATTCTCAGAAACCTTCTTTTTAAGAAAATTACTCTTCTTAAAAGTAGAACGCCACTTTGGACTGGTCCTCTGCTTGTTATGTAAGTATAATAATGGGTGAAGTAGTAGGTCTTCAAAAGTATTTAGGAAATCAATTAGAACAACGCCAAAAATATGTCAAATTTAAGAGGCACCAAGTGATTTGCAATAATCCGTAAGGAAAGAATTTAAATAAGCTACAAACAGAGGTTTGACTAACTAAATAGAAAGACAAATATTAAAAGGTGTCTGTCTATATTAAAATTCATCTTGATAGCTTAAAATCATAGGTTAGTTTGCATAGAATTTTACAAATGAATAGAGGAAGAATCGCTATGAAAGGTAAGAAAATAATATCATTCAATGATCCCGCGTGATTACAAAAACAAAGTCTACCTTAACACTTAATTGCGTCGTGCAAATTGCAATATTTTAAAAGAAAGAACTAAAGGAAGCTTCAAATTGAGGGAGGCAGAGGCAGAAATTGAGATGAGTAGTTGTTAATATACTTACTTACTACATAATTTCTGGAAGCATCGAAATAAAAGAACTGAATAGGAAAACAATACATAAGTATAACAAAATATTGAACAAAAAAACTTCATGCAATGACATAAAGTCAAACAAAGAAAGCTTAAAATAGTAAGAACAGTTACTTTAGATTTAAAAGCTTTTAAGTTCACTTGCAAATTTCAATAAAGCGTGGTTTATTCACTTCGCGTCTGTGATCGAGTGCGTACTTGTTGGTGGTCTTTGAATTCTAGTGTAGTAGTTTGCAAAATTTATAAAAACATAATATAAAAATTAAACATGAAGAGATTTTGAAAATATATTGTTGTAAAATATAAAATATCATGTTAATGAAGACAAAATACTTTGAAATCAGGTAAATTCAAACCAAATTCTATAAATTTTAAGAGAAATTCTTTCAAACTTCATTAAAACATAAAAATTTATTTTTTTCATTCGAGTTCAGGAAAATTTATTCGTATTCAAATTAAATTAGGGAAATCTATAAAATAGTAGGCAAATTCATAAGAAATTCATGCAAAAATCATGTGAATTTAAGAAAATTCAGACAAATTTAGTCAACCTTTTTTGCAAAATCAGGACATTTTAAACAAGTTGTAGAGAAATGCAGACAAATTCATTCAAATTCATTCAATTTCATACAAAATTGTCAAATTAAAACAAAATCCATTCATATTCACCTAAAAATTAAACCAAATTCATAAAACCTCACGAAAATTCATGAATGATTATGCAAATTCATGAATGATCTTGCAAACTACAACAAGTTCCAAAGCGTAAGAGAAGCAAAGAATTAACTCGAATAGTTGTTAATCTGCACACTTGCATTATATATAAGTGAAGCTTCCAAATGCTAGAAATTTTGTGAGAAAGCAAACTAAAAAGGGAGAACAGACAAGATCAAAGCAATTCCCGTTTATATTCTCAGCTTAATAAAACAACAGTTTACTAAAACAAAATACATTGTTCATATAACATAATACAAGATCAATACATAAAGGGCTTACGCAAATTTATTAAATGATTCAACAAAGAGAATTTCTACTAAACTCTTAAAAAAATATCCCGAAAATATCCCAAAAATATCACAAAATATCCCAATGCATTCTTGATGCAATGAAACAAAGTGAGAAAGCTCAAAATGGTAAGAACAGTTACTTTTGTTTTAAAAGCTTTAAAGTTCACTTGCAAATTTCAGCAAAGCGTGGTTTATTCACTTCGCGTCTGTGATCGAGTGCGTACTTGTTGGTCTTTGAATTCTAGTCTACTAGTTTGCAAGATGTATGTACTAACACATATCGTGTGAATAAAGATAAAATTATTGGAATTCAGGTAATTTCAGACGAAATTCTTTAAATTTTAGGAGTAATTCTTGCAAAATTCATTAACACTTATAAAAATGTATGTTTATTGAAGCAAGTGTATATAAATTCCTTCACAATTTATGAAATTTTATTCGAATTCATAATAAATTAGAAAAACTTGTAAAATAGTAGGTAAATTCATGCGAATTCAACAAAATTCATACAAAGTCAGTCAAAATATTTGAAAAATCAGGATATTTGAAGCAAGTTTTAGACAAATGCACACAAATTCATACAAAATTGTAATTGAAATCATGCATGTTTATAAAAATTTAGACGAATTAAAACAAAATCCATTCATATTCAGCTAAAATTTAAACAAATGTCATAAAACCTCATGAAAATTCATGAATAATCATGCAAATTCATGAATGATCATGTCTTATCAAAAAACTTAAGCAAGCTACCAATACTAAGAGAGGCAAAGAATGAACTTGAATAGTTGTTAATTTGTATACTTGTATCATAAAAGAGTGAAGCTTCCCAATGCCAGAAGTAAGGTGAGAAAGCAAACTAAAAAAGGGAGAGAAGAGACAAAATCAAACCAACAGTTTACTTAAACAAAATACTTAGTTCATAGAACATAATAAAAGAACACGAAAAAGGAAATTTTATAAAAATTATTACAAAAATATCCCAATTCTCAAAATATCCCAATGCAATTTTTATGCATTGAGAGCAGCATCGAACAACAAGAAACCAAAAAGAAGAAGAAATAAAATTTACAGTAACTATTTTTTTGAAGCTTTGACTAGTACAATTGGGCATAAAATCAAATGAAGACATTTCATGATTTAGTAAGTTTCTCTCTGTGATATTGGAAGCATCTCTAAATCGTTTGCTTGAATAGTGATATTTTTTTGTCTTGGAGTATTAAGAAGGTACTTTACAAATATGTCAAGAAAATGATAAAATAAGCTTAAGAGACAATAACGTAATGCAAATTGCAATAATTTGAAAGTAAAAACCTTTAGGAAGCTACAAATAGGGAAGGGGTAGAGGAAGTAATTGGTAAATAGTAGTTAATTTATGTATATGGAAGCATCGAAATCGAAGAACTGATTAAGAAAGCAAAACAAGAAATATTATTGCAGAAAACAAGATCCCGTTAAACTGAATGCGTGATCAATAGATTAATGAATAGCTTAGAATATTGTGTGTAGTATTATAATAAATAAATTTTTGGAAGCATCCAAATGATACACGTAGAAGAACAGAGTAAGGAAGCAAACTACGAAATAGAAAGAGAAACCCAAGATCCCGTGAACGTAAATGTGCGTGTTATTTAAAATCGTAAATCAATTCAAGGTGCGCGTAATTTAAAAACGTAAATTCAATAAATAATAGTGTAAATGTATAATGAAGTGCCGTGAGTGAATATTAACTTTGGTACACCAAAGTTTCTATACTCCTTCACATCTCAGCTAATGAACTTGGTCCTATTAAAATTATAATTATAGTTATTAGGAGCTAGAGAGTTATTTATTTTATTAAACCAATTTACTATATTGTCATATCAAGGCGTCGAGACTTCTCATACAAAATATGAAAGTATTAGAGACATCCGAAGACGCAGTTCATGAACAGTTGAACCATTGAAACTACAAAGTTAATGTTTTTTAGAAATCGTAAGTGTTATCTTTGTTGTAAGTGCGTATCACCAAGGGAACTTTTTAAAGAAATTGATATATAATCCAAAAATACATAAAGTCAAGTTTAAATAATCATCATTATCATCATCGTCATGCAAATGGCAAAGAAGCAAAGCATTAAAAGAAGCTACAAACAGAAAGAGGAATTGACGAATTGGACAAACAACATTCAAATAGAAGAGTTAAGTAAGGAAGAAAACTAAACAATGATGATCGAGAGAGTAAGTTCTTTGAGTTCATATACATATTTGTGTCGACTGTGTGTGCAACTCTGAAACCAATTAAAGCTCTACTTACTATAAGAAAAAAGAGAATGAATATACTGCTTACTAGCAAACTTGATGCAATGAATGCGTCAAACAAAGAGCATCCAAAGAGAGTAAGAGCAGTTGTTTTCGGCAAAAAGCTTTTATGTTCACTTGACAATTTCGTCTTCGTAATTGAGATCGTGTGCGCACCTGTGGATCGGTTAAGCTTTTACAAATTCATGAATATTCATGCAAACGCAGAAAAGTTTCAAATAAAGTAAAGGCAAATTTCATGCAAATACAAAACAAGTGCAGAAATTGAACAAAGGAAGCTTTTCTAGTAGTGATATTTTAAATACTTGAAGAAATTATGTTGTTTAGCCTTAATACACAATCAAGTTCAGGTCAATACGAGTAGGTAGGTTGGTTGCCCTTCATCTAATATGCTCACTAAAACTAAGAGGTTGGTTTTACACTAATTGAACAGACTTAAAGGGCAATTCTATTAGTAAGAAACACCACTTGAAAGTGAATAGGTTATTATCTAATAATAATAAAAATCATGATTAGGATATGATTTTTGTATAGGGACAATATCCTTCAGCAGTCGACTAACTCTGATTCTCATAAATGTATATAATCTGTGTACGACAGAAGTCTGTTTGTATAGTCTGTTTGTTTATGTATTAATAACAAAGGGAGAGATAAAGCTCCAATCTATGTGAAAGGTATAAAAGGTATGTGTTAAAAAAACGTGTTCCTTCTGATATTTTGAAGGTTAATCAGTGATCGCGTGTGCAATAAAAATGCGTTTCTTAGTGTCGTTTTTAAAAATTACCTTTAACCAAAAATCGTGCGTAAAAACTCTTAAACAATTTTTGACTTTAAAAATATGAAATATGGAAACCAACAATATCAACGAATACAATAACAAGGGTAAGTACTGAGCTCAAATTATTCAAATCGATTAAAACCGATTACTGTTATTGTGTTATAACAATAATTTTTTTTTGTACTACAAAATACCATAAAAGAAATCGTAACAATTGACAATGAAATAATGGAAATACTCATAGTATGACAAATGACAGGAAACAATTGCCTATTATAAAACAATTCACCTGAACTGAATTGGACTAAATAGAACAGAACTGTATTGGACTACAAAGGAAATAAAAATCACCAAATAGTAGTACAATATAACATACTACATACTATTGTACAATATATAGCAGTATGTGAATATGGGAATACAATGAAAGAGAATAAAATAGAGAGTGAGTCAATCACAGTAAAATAGAAAGTGTGTAAAAGAGATAGAACACATACTCCCACATGTATGTGACTACTTTTGTGTGTATCTATAGATGTATGTGTGGAAATGTATGAACATTCATTGAATGATGAAACAAATTGAAGATTCGTATGAAAAATTTGTATTCAATTTATTCCCAAATGACCGGCGGACATTTTGCACAAGAGCATGTTACTGACAGTACCCTTTCCACCCATACCATCATATCACCATACCATATCATACCATACAATACCATATGAATAAAGAGTAGGAGAATTCTACTTTACTCAACATTGCTAGATGGTAAAGTGTGTGCAGTGGGTCGGTCGTTTTGTTGGTTGATCGGCCATATGGTTATGGATATGCGAAGGGGGTAGACCAAGCTTAAAGCGTATTGAATGAATGAATGAATATGTATAAATGACTGAATGATTGAATAAGTTTAGCGTTGTCTTATCAAAAGTGTTTTACGTTATGTATGTATGTCTTAACGGTAAATACACGGCAGAGGCTGCATGGTAAAGAAAAGTATAATAAACTCATACTATAGAGAAGTGGTAAGTGGATAAGATGAATGCAATAAGTTGCATGAAACAAAGGTGGACAAAAGTAGAAAATAAAGAAACAAGGCAGAATTTCAACTTCTTTTTAATGAAACAAAAATATCTTTTATGGACTTGATTTTAAAAGTATAAGACAATAGAAAAATGTTGAAATTTATATGAGGACTACATCTTTCAGTGATCGGGAGCCTTTGGTTGTGGCAACATAAGTATTACCTCTGTAATACTCGTATAATAAAACATGACTCCACGTCCAGATGAATCAACATGTTCCAAGTGATCATCCATGCCCCTAACTCTTCTAGTAATCAGAGGTATCTACTTTGATCAGTGGACGTGAATCTTGTCTTTACCAAATTTCAGTTTTGACAGCTTAAAAATAACCGAGAGATTAAAAACAGATGAAACAACGGCAGGACTAGGCCCAATTGAATTACCTCGAAATATTATCTATTGTCATCTTCTAAGCTTGGTTCTATGCGTTACAAATACCATGACAAAACGATAATTCCTACATTGAGACTAGTGTGAAAGGCATCCATAGAGAACACATGAAAAAAATTGAGATGAAGCCATTTTGGTTTTCATTTTTCTCTAGTTGTTTCCATTGCTTTTGTAGTAGTTTTTCTATTGTTTTCTTACCAACGTTTTTGTTTTCTCATTTTCTTTTTAGTTTTTTGTTTCAATTTTTTGTTTTTGCACCCTTGTTGGTTTTTAGTGAGGGAAATGAAATGCTTCTTATGCATACGCACTCAAATTGTATTGTACATACATATGTAAGTGTGAGTGGGTGAGTGAGTGAGTGAGTCATTTTGTGTTCTTGTTGCTTGCTTCATCTTGCTTTTAGCTGCTTTGTTCAACATTTTTCATTTGAAATGCAAAAGTTCAATTCACTGCAGGCACCTTGACGAATCGGAAACGAATTGTTCCTGTTTCTTCCCATTACCCAACCCTACGCACTACATTCTGCTATTCTCAAAAAAAAAAAAGAAAAACAAGGGATACATGGTCAAGCCAAATGCATTGGACAGTTTGTACCGCTGGGCAGTTGTGTTACACACATAGATATATGTATGGATATGTGTGGTAGAAAATACTATAATGGGAAAGGAAACATACGCGCTTCGCGTTAGTTGGGATATGAGTATATGAGCTGCTGACAGACTAACATACTGGACATGTACATATGTGGACAAACGGACATTTTGTGTTCATAACGTTTTGGTATGCAAATTTTCAAGCTTCCTTCAATGTACTGTCAAAAAAAAAAAATACATGGTAAAATGATAAAACCTGAAAATGAAAATGAAAAGAAATGATGAAAAACAAGAGTAAAATTGCAAAATATTTTTCGGAAATGGCGAGTCCATTCATTCATTCATTCGTTCGTCGTTCATTCGTTGATGATGGAAATATTGAATTGAAAGAGAATTGAACTATTAGAGATGTGTGCACACTTTATCAATGTGAACAGACAGACGACACCTTTGATGATAGGATTTCTTTGTTATTACTAACAAGATGCTCTAAAATCTTAGATCAGATGATTTCATATTGTTCAACAAAATGTCTCACCTTTTTCGTAACCCTATAACGATTTTCGGATTTATAAACTTTTGTTTCATTTTCCAGAACAAATACTCTGTTTTTCATACAATTTTTACCTCTGACACTAGCGGATGCATAATAGCTTCAAATATTGTATGACTGAGAGAGAGTCTTCACATCTAGATCCTTTGTGAAGCAGAGTTCATAGTAGACCTTCAAATTATATGTTCTTTAACTTGAGAACTTAACAATGAACATCTTAATAGGCCTTTGTTAAACGGAAAGTTATTTAGAGTTGATGAAGAAAATGTCTCTTCTTTCTTTGCTGATTTACCATGTTAGGGACTTGTGAGGAAATGCAATTATTTAGACTAGGTTCTCCTTGAAAAATACTTCACAATGCCTGCTTTTTTCATATGTTAGGGACCATCAAGGAAATAACACTTCTTAGTCTAATTTCTCCTTAAATTATGCTACAAAATTAATGTTTTCTTTTCATGAGAACGGCAATACAATGCATTCAATTTCAGCATAGTTTACTAATCACAGCTCTAACGAACTGTCTTTCCACTTGTGCATCAATTTGATATTTTGAAATGATTTTACTTAATTGTTACATCACTAGCAGTCATCGTTCGACACAATTCATATGTACGATATGCTCAGGAAAGATGTTGTTAGTCGGTAGGAGCATGTCCAATTCAACAACTTCCACACACTGGACTATGCTAATTCCCTGCAGGAATTTCGTTTTCGACAATGTATGTTTCTCAATTGATTCGCTGTAATCATTGAACAGTTTGAGTTGGATTCATCCGTTCATCTGTTCATTCGCCCATTCGATCATTCATAGCTTGTTACTCAGCTTGGTTACTTTCTAATTGTGTATTAACGAACTTGTTTGTTCTTCCGTCCTGGCTCTCAATGACGATTGACTGCTTACATACACACTTACTTGGTTGAGTCCTTGGTGCTGCTGCTGTTTGGTTTTTACATTTGGATATCATTGGTAGATGGTTTTTGCTTCTTTTCATCTGCCATATGCACTCACTCATACTACATATGAGTTGTACATGCCCAAAGGTTTTTCAATTGTTGTTACTTGTGTTTCTGACATTTGACATAAAGTTTGCCTGCCTGCTTGCCTGCCTCTGTCTTTTTCTATGTCATACATACTTCTTTAAGCCCTTTTTTTCTAAGCCACGTGGCTGACCAAATTTTCATTCAGTTTTGTTACGCATAATTATTTGTTGAGATTTAAAAAATAAATCTTTTCAATCATACTCGTACTATTCTATATAATTGAATTTACCTGCTTATCTATAGAGACACAAACTTAGGTATTTGGAAGCAACCTAAGAAGTTTTGTAAGTACCCACTCATGTTGACCACAACAAAGCATTGCTTTGTTTGTGGTACTCAAATGAAATGAAAACGGGGAATGGTTTGAAGATAATTCCTTACTTTAAAAGAGCAATGCCTACATGTATTTACAATAGTAAATGTATGGTCCGGGTGCGTATGTGTGTGTGTTGAATTTAATTCACATTTCGCCACAGTAACCGCATTATACTGGCTTTTATTCTCTTATGGCCTTAGACGATTGAATAGTCAGTCGTCCCTTGATTACTTTGCTCTAATCAATGTCTTAACAAAAGATTTTTCTTTACCGTCAAGGGCGACAACGATGATGATGATGATGGTGATGATGATGACGACGTTGCTCCATTTGTAAGTTTACAAAATTGTTACCGCAAAACTTTTACAACATTCATTTTTCTTTGGCCCACATGTATTGACTAAATTAATATTCTCAATTGAAAAGTTTTCAACAATAGTTTTGTGTAGAGTTTCAGGTTTTACTAAGCCAATTACACTGAGAGAAAGGTAATATTACTTAGTAATAGTAAGAGCACCTTTGCTTGGTGTTCAGAATAAGGATGAAACTCTTGAAACTTGTTATAAAATTGTAGAGTGTCTAAGTACTTGTGAAAATCTAAGCATAGTTAAGTTATATTACTTATATTAGTTAACCTGGGCAGACGCAGACTTGTGTTCTATGTAGATCTCCTTCTATCGTTAGTGTTTACAAACATTTACAGAACAAAAATAATGAAGAGCGCAATACTCTTGTGCCAGAAATAGTCTTTGGTTTAAGTAATATCTTTTGATACTGTAGATTGATTTTGGTGGAATAAACGCTATTTGTTAGTCACAATAAAGCTTGTTATATTATAGTAATTCAATTTTGAATCCAATGAGTGGCTTTTATGTGATGCATGCACAAACACTATCAGTCTACGATTCTATTATATGTATAGATAGTTAGAAAGATTAACCAAAAGATATTTGAATATATGCACCCTTGATTTTATTTGTTGGGGCTCAGTTTTACACTTCAGCACTGAGATGAGTAAGCTGCCCGGAACTTGGGACGATAAAACGAAATGATGACCAATGTCTGGTTAGTAATTGTTTCCATGAAACCATTTTTTTAGGGATAAGCAACTTATTTTCTCATTTCGTAGAGGTTGAGTCTTCTTGAAAGAATTAGGTTTCTTTTGTTGTTTAGTATGTTGTTCATGGCTCTCTTCTTGACATTAGGAGGCACTCTGTACCACCAAATCCAGTATCATCTTCTGCCTATGTGCTTAAGTATATGAAATGAATCTCAATACAATGACATATGCTGTTAGATTCCCATGAATATGTCTATCGAATCATTAGAAGTTTGAGTACAGATTTTGTAGGGTCCATCTCTACATGATTTTAAAGAATAATGATGAACATATGTATGTATTATCTTCTATACAAATACTTTTCTTAATTTCTTTCAGTGCACTCTATGATATACTAACTGTGTTTTTTTTTTCCATAAAATTTCATTATGAATTCATACGCACAATATACATTGAATAAAGAAAATAGTAGTAGCAGTATCTGATGATTGAAATCTATGAAGAAAATTTCAAAATTTAATTTTCTATACAATGAATGATGCCCTCCCTATCCTTCTGCAAATATTCAATATACCCATACACACGGGAGTAGTATCTTAAACATTTCAAATAGTGAAATGAGCAAGAATGAGATTTCTTAACAACATCAGCAAAAAGTAGACTAAGGAGAAGAAAACTTATTTGAATAGATTATTAGGAATTATCAAAACTTAATTTAGCTTAAGTTTTGTGTTGCTTATGAGAAAGGTTTGTTGTTGAAAATAAAATCTCCTCGTACAAATGCGGGCGGTTGAGTGATCTGAGTGAAAGCGTGTTTCAGGTAGACAAGTAGGCAGGCAGGTGCTGGTATTTATCTGATGATATAAGATGATGTTTGAGTTTTAAAATATGTAATAATGTTGAAAAAGATGATGATAGTCATGATGATGATAAAGGTAACAAACAACAATCAAAATACAGAATACAGTAGTCAGTAGTCAGCAGGAAAGGAGAACTAAAAGAGTAAGTTTATGGGGAATTGTTAAGAATTTCAAGTTGATTGTTTAGTGGTTCCTTGCTTACTTTACTTACTGTGTGCGCCTGAATGATGAAGCACTTGAAAATGCCTTTGAAGTGGTTGAGTTTCTTCAAACTTTGAATTCATTCATTGAGAAAAGGTGTCTGTCTTTCTTTGTATTCTCATCCTGTTGCTGCTGCTACTGCTGCTACAGGAGCTTCTGATTAAGAAGAATAACAAAGAAAAGGTTTTGGTTTTTATATGCACACAAAGATCAAGTAGAAATTAAGGTTATAACTTTTTAAGTATTTAAGCTGATAAACAGCTTAGCATTGTGAAAACCAAAGAAAAGTAAAATACACAGAAAGTTTAACATGTGATTGAGTTACTTAAAAATTTAACAAAGGTAATGGGGTGTGTGAGAGCGAGAGATTCTGATTAAACTATGAACAAATGGGATGTTATCTATGGGCGGTCTACCGATGTCATGTTTATATCGTCACATCATGCTCATTAGAGTAAACGACAACAACGTCAAACATCACAGCACATCAGAGATTGTGGCCTGCTGATGATAAGCGCACCTATCACAGTCATCCAGACTATCTACTACTTTTTAATGAACAACAATCAGAAGCGACACCCTGTAGTTCCGCACAGCCTACTCTGCCAATCAGCCTTCCAGCCCATCGTTCTGGTCTCTCGGTTTGATTGTATGTCTGTCTACCTGGTATCCTGTGTTGTGCTACCGCCCATGGTGTAATTGACTTCAATTAAATAAAGCTCATTGGTCAGTCCACACAATTTTCAGCCCAACAACAGATAATACCTGAATCTGTTCCTTTGCCTCATCCCCATTTGGGTTTGGTATTCACTAATAGTGAACGAGTATCACCGTTGCACGCTTCAATGCTGTCTTTCTTCTTATGCTTTGATTATTATAACTTAAGGTTTCCGTGCCTTTTTTTTTTCTCTTCTTTTGGTTCTTATTGTTGTTGCACGTAATCTTTTCTTGCTTTTACTTGCTTTCTTTACCATAGTATACTATACTATTCTATACTACACAGTCATCAAGGTAATACCTTGGGGCCTTAAGCATAATCCAATCTAGCCAAGCTGCGTTTACACATACACACAAAAAATCTGAAGCACTTAAAGTGGCGTTAATAATGAAGCGTACATAGGAAAAAAAAAGTAACAAAAAATTGAATACAAAATAAAAAAGGACTAAATGGTTGCAGTAGTAGGTCTGTTTGTATAGATGGATATATTGTATCAGAGTTAAGTGTCTACGTGCTGCTGCTGCTGCTTTTACTGCTGTGATAATTCTACGGAAAAGGGAAGTCCAATTAGTTGTTGCCAGTTTCCGAGTTCAAGGTGTGTGATGACGATGATGATGATGATGAAGACGGCGATGAATGAAAAAAAATAAATAAATAAATAAAGCAGAAGAAAAAAAATATTGAAATAAAAATATAAAAATGAAGCTAAACCGTAAACGTTTTCACTCGTTTATTCCATATCCTTATCATTTCTTTCAGGACTACTATCTTACTTCCTTACAATCATAAATAGTTCTCACCCTCTTCGTTTTTGTCGTGCTGTTCGTCATCATTATCTTCTGTGTTGTGTGCCTGTCAATTGCAGCTATACAATTTCTATTCAAATGGTAAGATTCTTTTCCTCTTTCGTCCTTTCTATTTCATTTCATTTCACCTTATTTTATTTTTGTTTTGTATCGTTTGTTTTTTGCCCGTTAGCGACACGTATAATTTTCATATTTTGTTACTCGTCAATTGCCCGTCAATTTGCATAACTCCTCTCTTCACCATACACCATATACTATGTACTAGTATCTCTCTTGTATCTGCAACATTGATCCATGTTTATGTTGTTGCTGTTGTTATTATTGTTGATTTAGTTTTCAATATTTATGTGCCTTAAGGGATCATTTTCTATTTTCATCTTGTACTATACGATATTTTTATATTCAATATACCAGACATGCAAACAGATAGACTATTAGATGGAGGGAGACAGATAGAAAGGCTGACAGACTGGTACACTGGCAGAGTATTGGTCAGTCAGGGGCAGTCTATCGTCACATGATGGTATAATCAATACTATGAGGATGTTTGAATACATAATCGGATATCCAGAAGACTTCAAGTGCCGTCAATACACATGTATATTTTTTGTATTTAACTTAAAATTTAAATTATTATTTTTTGTATTAAGTTTTCCCAAACTTTTTATTATTTAATAGACAATTTATTTTTGGAAATTTTATTTCGAGTTTAAGTAGTTGGATTATCATGATATATGAATCGATTTTTGTATTTTTGCTTATAGTTTTTAATGTTGAAATCATGGGCAGAGAGAGGGTTCAATTTTTCCAATTTCAATGACAATTATTTGCAATTTGCTGGCAATAAAAGTTTGGACCAAAGGCAAGTAAAATCTTCTTGAAGATATTTCCAACTATACTACTTCACAGGCACTTAGTATTATGTCCAAAAATTATGTCTCTCAAACACTGAGATTTGCTGATTTAATAAACACATTCTTTGTGAATGTCCTGCAATTGAAAGTAAAAGACTCTTCATTCTATAGGCGATCAGAAAGCCTTCTCATATATTGTATATTGATCCTTAACGATATTTATGAGTAGATCATTCACATTTACTCAAATTTGATAGAAGGAGACCATACCTCTACCTATTTCAACTACATCAATAGGGGAATATTGCATAGCTATCGATAGATCTTCACACGACAAGGATCAACAATAAGTGTTGTGGGGATACTAATAAACTATGTAGTTATTAGTGACCACATAGATTGGGGATGAGTGAGTACATGTCACTTCTTTCTTGAGCTCTCAATTTGGACCGAACCATGTAAGTTTCCTAATCAAAGATATTTGGGAACAATATTTAGTGTTCTGTACAAAAACGGTGCTAACGGTAACTAAGCCTACGCTCTCCGCCCGTCCATCTGTCCGTCCGTCCGTCTGTCCGGTCGTCTATCAGAGAGCTCTATCTCATAAACTGTAATAGGTAGACAGTTAAATTTTACAGAGTGTGTAATTCAATTGCGGCTATAACGACAATTCACAAAAATATAAAGTTAAAAAATTACAGGGGTCCTCATACAATAAACGTTTCTCATTTTGGTTAATTTTATTGTAGTGTACTTTTAGGTTGATTAAATATTTCACTTTTCCTACAAAAACAGAAGCAAATTAATCTTACATAACTTTAGATAGAAGTCCAACGAATTTGCACACATAGTGTTAAACCTTGTGCATTGGTACAGAATCCTTCGTGTGTGACTCCGACTACCACTTGACCGATTTTTTTATGTCCCCATGACACTGTAACTTATTACATACCCTTTCTTCTTGCAATATTTTTTATCAGAAAATATTGTGTAAAAACATGATGCCTCCTAAATATATTTTAAATTTGTTATACTGATTTTCATATGTGTACATACATGTTTACTTACATTTATAAATGTGTATGTAGTAGCTACTATAAGCCATCTCTATCCCCATACCAAAAATATATTTTGTTTTGTAAACTCACGCAAAAGTCCAAAAAGAAGGAGAAATTTAAACAAAAAACAAAAAATCATCTAATAAAATAGACTCATAAGAAAATAAGGGGCTAAAAATAAAGAAAACTGGAAAAAAAGAAAGAAAAATCATAGAGCGGGAAAAACGTGTGAAAAATTTATCAAGGATAAAAATTGAATAAAGGATTTAGGGCTTAGATTGACATGCTGCAGTTAGAGACAGGAAGCCAGGACGACAAGGCGACAGCCAGCTAAACCAAAGTAAACATAAGCAATGGAGAAGGGGCAAGGAAGGACTTCTCTGGTTCTGTTCTTCTTTTTGATTGCCATTGCTACTATTATTGTTGTAGTTGCTGTGCCTGCCTATCATTTTGTTGTTGTTGTTATTGTTTCTGTTCCTGTTGCTATCAGCGCTACAACGCAACAGGAAATGTCATGTCATTCCTGTTCTCCTGCCTCCATTTCTGTCATTCGAAGAATGAGGCAGTGTAATAGTGTGTGTGTGCATATGTCTGTGCGTGCTTCAGGAAGCCAAACAATAGCAACATGTGTAACTTAGCTCGCCTTCAGTTCATCTCTGCCCTACCCTCACTGACACTCTGACTGACACGTTATTTGACTTGACTGTTGGCGGATGAGCGCAATTCTTTTTCTGTGCTTTGCCATGATTCTGTTCTGTTGTTCTACGATAAATTTTCTTTTCTTTCTTTTTCATCCATTCCTATATTTTTTTTTTTGTTATATTTTTCATATGCAACAAATATTTCGCCCGTGGGCATAATAAGCATGCCACATTTTGTATCATATTCACTTATGATTGAGCATCGCATCGTTGCCATCAACAATGAAGACGACGAGAAGATACTCCTAGTAGTGTTGGTTGGTTGGGACTTCTGTCGTCAATTGGTAATTTTGGTTTGAAGATTGTGTTATGTGTTTGTCGTTGTGTTTGCTTAGATTTGGTGTTTGGTATAACAAAAAAAAAAAAAAGAACAACAACCAAAAATGAATATTTTAAATTGATTTTCCATTGTTTCGTTTCGTTTCGTTGTGGTTGCGACTTTATCCTTCCTATTGTAGCTTAGCTTAGCTTAGCTTAGTTTCCTTCATCTTCATCTACACCTTTTGGTAGCTCAGTTTTTCGATAAACAAAAATAAGATAAAAATTTATAAAAATTTCAATTTGTGTGCAATAAATGAAGAAGGAGCAGGCATACATCCCCTGCCCCCAGCTAAAATTCAGTGATGATGATGATGGGGCTGTGTGTGTGTAAGTCCTGTGAACTGAGGCAAAAATCAATTTCGTCCTTATTTGATTCTTAGCGTTAGCGCTGCATGCAAACCTAAAATTATTTGATTTTGTTTTGTTTTTTATCAGAAAAAAATTATTTTGTATGCTTTTTTTTTTGGTTAACTCGAGGGTTAAGGGAAATTTCTTAAAAATGTTGATACAATTCTATGTTTGTTTTCTTTTTTCGCTTCACACTTTGCTACTTTAGTTTACGTTAGTTTATTTGTGTTTCTCGCACGATCTACGCGTTGTCGACGCATATATGTAGTATACTTTAGGGTGTTGTGCCCTTGCCATTTCATGTGCACGTGGCAAAGGGTTAACATGTTGGCATTGACATGTGTTAAACGACTGAATCCATGTGCGTGTATTTGAATGCATTCATGCGTGTTTGTGTGTGTGTGTGTGTGTGTCTGTTGACTTCATTGTGTTGCCTTTTGACTCTTATGGTCTTTGGTCCTCTTTGCCTTTTTGTGTAAGTAGAACATACGAGCTACGATCTTTTGCTCACAGCCCCTTACTCTTTGTTTCTTTACCAATTCCTTTACCCCATACCTACAGTCACATATTCAGCCTTTTGTCTGTGCGATGGTGTGTATTGGTAATTGAATTTATTGTTTGACATTTAAAGTACCGTTGAGTCAATTACGCTGGAAAATTGGTATCAAAATATTTACGAGCTGTTTATTGCATTACGTAAGTTTATATTTGAGGCCGGCACAGAAACACACACACACACTCACTCACTCATACATCCAAACACGTGTTAAAGAATCAGGTAATACAATTTACATATTGATATGCCTGATAAAATTGTTGTCGTTATATGCATGAACGTAGATACATAGTTTTATGTGTGCTATATGCATACATACATACTTATCTGTTGTATCCTGAGCCTCCTCGTTAAATAAGCTGAATAAAGTTATAAATGATTGAAATACAAATTATTGTGGCAAGATTTGTTGATGTGTAAATTGAGTTTTCATGAAGTTAAATTGCTTCAAGCAATTATTGTATCAACATGAAGATAATACGAAAGTAAAAACCATGAATTGGAAAAAACAAAGATGTGAGAAAAGAAACTTGTACCTTGGATGTGGATGGCAGAAGAAGTTATTTTGAGTTTGTATTGTAGGTAATATTTGTTATTTGTTATAATGATGCGTAATGACTTCAAATGCTGTCAGTTTTCTATGACCTAATTGGGCAAAAGTGCCAGAGGTCCCGAAAAATGGAGAAATGTCTCGGACACGAAGTGAATATCACAATTTTTGAATAAATAAATAAATAAATAAATTTAAAAAATACAAAATATGATAAAAAATACCATTATAGTAAGTCCCGTGTAAGGCAAGATATACGGTGACTTTTTAATTATTTACATGTGGCCTATTTCGTCTACAACCTTCAAATAGTCAAAAGACATACATTGGTGTTACATCAATAATTAAAAAATTATTTTATTTTCAATGCTTTGTAAACTATTCGGAATCTTTTGTTTCTGATTTGTGTAACTTGTTAACAATGAGAAAGATTGGATGCAAAGAAAGTAACTTTGATTTATGTAAAGAAAAGAATAACAATGAGAGAAAGAATAATGTCATTGTCAGTCAATATGAAACTACACTATTTCTTGTTGCTCTTATCATCATTGCCATTTCGATTCAAATGGGTGATTTCTTTTACTGCTTTTATTTGTATTTAGTCAGGTAAAAGAAGTTTAATAAATTAATCTAAATCACAGGTATGGAAAAAACAATTTTAACGACCATAGGATGAGTTCTTTTAAGTCTGCGTTGTGTGGAGTCTGTGTTGAGAAGTTTGTATGCTAGTAGGTTTGGATGTGATCTGAGCCTTTCCACGTACCTCTTGCTGAAGCAGACAATTTCTTCCATGACCGTTGTCATATGTAGTTATCTGTGAATTTTTATTTTTAAGGCAAACAAACGAATGTTCTTCAATCAAAAGTCTTGATCTTCATTACTTAAAATAACATAAAAATGCCAATTATAATAGAATCATATTTAGTAACAATATGAATTGAGAAAATGTGTTATGCATGTACATTGGGCGCTGACCTTTTTCCGATTACTTGGTAAGCGCTGGCTGATTTGACTTTTCTGAAAGCAGTGCTGACTAGTTGTAAAATTACGGAGTTGTAAAATGTCCGGCTTCGAAGTCTGTTGCAATTGAATTTATGGCTTGGGAGTGTTGAACAGAAATAGCTGAGAAAGAGGCAACAATGGATTACAATCTTGCCTACAATTAAGATATTCTCCTTTCAACTCATCTTTGAAACATATAAACAACATAAATAAATATTTCCAATCAAGTCTGGTCCCTGTACTTTGCTAATTCTTCCCCTATCCTTGACAACTCTCCCTCTAAAAATATTCATTACATTCAAAACACAGCTGATTAAAGTCCACTGACTTCAAGTAATCAAAGTATTTTTATGATTGATTTATAGTCAGCGTAATCACTACATTGTGAATGATTTTATGAATTTAGTCAGCGATTGGTTCTGCTGAACGTACCCATTGTACTTATCTTATCTACGAATATCTTTATTCAAATCTGTCAACAATCACTTTTTACCCAAGAAAAAAAAAATTCATGAAGTCATTATTGCTTAAAAACATACTATTTTTCAAGTGAGGCATTTCTTTCTTTAAATGTATCCAAACATTTTGTAAAGGTTTGGGCAGGTGTATTTAACACCATTCTACAATTGTAAATGAGTCATATTTTTTTAAAGCACATATTCATTGCATAGTGAATTTACTTTTGAGTTTTTTATTTATGATTTTATTTTAATAAGTTATAAATTCCATTCAATCCACATTAATCATATTAATTTCACTTCATTTTAAAGCCAATCCATTAGGCATAATATAACGGAATAACTCTTGAGTCTCAATAAGTTTGATTTCATTTTTCTTATTTAAAAAGTTCTCTTCTGAAGTCGTGCTAGAGCTGATGAATTTATAGTATTGAATTATTTTTTATTTTATTTTAAAAGTTCCCTTCTGAAATTGTATTCTGTAGACTTTTATCATTTGATTTTATTTTATAATTGTGGTTTTTTTAATTTATATTTTTTTTTTACAATAAAATGTTTGTTTATAATTTTTGTTATTATTTTAAAAAAAATCATATTTTGTGTAATATTTTTTTATATATCTTTTTTTTCGATGGTTATTGTCGTCCAATGAAAAATACTTTCTCATATATTAAACTCTTGTTTGTATATGATTTTTAAGTTAATTTGTCTTTTTTTATATTTTAAAATGCGGAAACTAAATTGTTTGGTATTTTCATTATTTAAAATTTTCCCTTGTAAAGTTGTATGTGGGCATTCACTTTTATTTTTGAAATCAGTCTTTAACAAAAGTGTTTTTCTTTACTTTTTAAGTTTAAAGTTGATTGATTCATGGTTTTTTTTTTGATATTAAATTGATATATTTCATTTCAATCTTATTTTAATGTTTTTATTTTTATTTGATTTCATTTTATTTTACAATAGAAAATATAATCTTTTGTTACGTCATAATTTTTTTTATTAATGTGCATTATGGCATTATTGTCATTGTTGTTATTCTCATTGAATTATAAAAACTGTCTAAACCGTGTGTGTGGTACATCATTTATTTCATTATGGCCATTATCAATGGATCAATATTGTTATTTTATAACTTCTATCTAGACTTCATGTATGTCGGATCAGTTTGTTTACAGGAAATTTTCTTTTGAGACATTTTCATGTACAATAAGTACATTTCATTTCATATTTCAACAATGCGATCTATCTATTAGATGGGTTTGTAGCCTCAACTTCAAAACCATTGGGGGGAAAATAATTTTTAATATTTTTTTTTCACTTTAATTCAATATTTTCTTTGTTTAATAATTCATTTTTTTTTTTTTTTGGAAATTGTTTTTTTCTTCACAATCTTTAGTCTTTTCTTCGAAATCTTTTGTTTCACAATTTTGTGAATATAATTTATTTTACAAAAAAGGATATTAATGAGAAAAAGAATGCTGTAATTGTCAATATGAAACTACTATTTTCTTGTTGCGCACGTAGGTAATAGAGTACCATCATTGCCTCTTCGATGCAAATGGTATTTTCATATAATAGAAAATTCCACCATGAAAGTTTGCACATACATATTTTTTCATGGACAAGGTTTTTTGATACTTTTTTTTTTTGCGGATCCACTGTAGTCCGGAAATTGGTGGTTAAAATTTATCATATAAAGCTTAGAGAAACAAAGTAATCGTTCACGAAATTGTGTTCCGGTTATATGGCGAATAGAATATTAAAGTATGTTGTTTATTCTCGTGAATTATTAATGAAAAACAATGATTACGAAATTCACGCACTAACTAGCACTAAGACGGGGGCGTAGCATGGCGCGCCGGCAGTGCTTGTAACATATAAAAAACAATTACAAAAAAGTCATACGTATGTTGGTTACGATATGAATGAGAAGACGTATTATGTATTTATATTAGGGATGGAACGATTCCGATCCCGATAGTCTTGCCAACATAAAGGCCTTTTAGACGGCCAGTTCAGTCTTAGTCTCAGGCTAAGCTATCGCTTTCAAAATCGCAAGGGACTGACAAATAAGCAAAGACTATAAAAATAATATAGACTGGACAAATGCAGCGCGTCCTCTACAAATGCAGCGCGTTCTCTTTCTATTTTTTTTGCCTATCAACAAATTGTGTGCAATTTTTCCTCGAAATTTTATTTTGACATACAATTTCTTGTTGGGTAGAAAATATGGAAAGAAAGCGCGCTGCATTTTTAGAGGGCATTTATTTGCATTTATTCAGTCTATATTCTTTTTATAGTTATTGAAAGAAATAAGCTAGGCCATCAGTCCATTTTTCTGTCATCGATTCAGTTATTGGTGCGTATTTCGAGTCGATAATGGACTGAGACTGAACTGATCGTCTAAAAGGCCATTTAGTCGTAGTTTATAGTTTATCTTCTGAATCTGACTTTTTCTCCCAAGTTGTCAAGCCTGGAAACAAAAAATGAATAAGCGCGGGAAACCACTAAGTTAAAAAAAGTCGCTGGGGTGACAACAGAAATAAGTTGGTGCAAACAATTGTTGGAATGGCGAAGCCTTTAAAGTGTATAAGTTCTATCTGGAAAAATTTTGAAATAAAACAGGATGATGACACAAATGCTATACGACATCAAACATGTGGACACACTTTAAGCGTTATCATAAAAAAAGTGTTGCATAACGACACGCCAAAGACCGACAGTGGTCTGCTCCCTAAAAAACAAATAATGGGGGTGCTACAGAAAACTCTTCCTCCTCTATTCTACCAGATTTCCGATTTTAGGTTCCACAGAAAACTATTTTGGGAGTGTTTGATTCCTCCTTTTGTGTTTTTTTATGCTGAAAGCCCTATTAACATTCAGTTGAAGTGGTTTGGTAATTCGACAAAATCACCGAGTGGCCGAGTGGAATGCAAAACTCCATACAATGTATGTGTAAAACCAAAATAAAAAACAGCAATTCAGAACACACCAGAGCTTACTGTGGACGCAAAACCGGAACTCCCAATTTATTACTCACTGTAGAAAGGCTGTAATGGGCTGAGACTTAACTAACCGTCTAAATAAAAGTGCCTTTAATAAGCTT
This sequence comes from Amiota communis, assembly GCA_037043315.1. Taxonomy (NCBI): domain Eukaryota; kingdom Metazoa; phylum Arthropoda; class Insecta; order Diptera; family Drosophilidae; genus Amiota; species Amiota communis. Next base: position 1,404,020 of record JBAMAV010001191.1, on the reverse strand, counting down.
TTTGTATATATCGATATCGGAATCACCGATTTTTTTACTCCAATAACACTGTGGAACAAATTCAGGTTAGCAAAAGTTAGGTCCATTCTGAAAGTGGCGGGTGAAAATAGGGGCTAAATTAGAAGACCCGTATCGCGCCGTTTGTTTATGTTAGTTCGAATTTTTTTTTAATCGACCTTCGAAGTTTGCAGTCAAATGCCGATTTTCAGCATATTGCTTATATAGTTTTTTGGCTATAACTCGTCGACTAATTGATATTTTTTCGATCTGTAAACGCCAAATTATTGCTATAGACCTGTGCAACAATTGAAATTTTTGAAAAAATTGATTTTGAAAATTTTTGGGGTACTTATGAAGCAAAATGTTGGAAAATTTATTTTTTTTCATGTTTTTTGAAAAGATTTTTTACAAAACTATGTCTTTTTTGCTTTTTCTGTGGTCTATAATATGCTTCTCAGTTTCTTGAATAAATTTCATTTGCAAAAAAAATTGTCTTAGTCGATAATTTGCGCTTTAGGCATACAATCATAATACAAAACTTGCTGTTTTTGAGCTCAATATTAATTTATTTCTCAAAAATTTCAATTGTTGCACAGGTCTATAGCAATAATTTGGCGTTTACAGATCGAAAAAATATCAATTAGTCGACGAGTTATAGCCAAAAAACTATATAAGCAATATGCTGAAAATCGGCATTTGACTGCAAACTTCGAAGGTCGATTAAAAAAAAATTCGAACTAACATAAACAAACGGCGCGATACGGGTCTTCTAATTTAGCCCCTATTTTCACCCGCCACTTTCAGAATGGACCTAACTTTTGCTAACCTGAATTTGTTCCACAGTGTAATCGGAATCGGAATCGTATGGGCAAATTGTTGTATCGTTATACCCCTAATTTACATAGTTTTTACGAATATTTTTATTCAAGTTTGTCAATCATCACTTTTTCATCAAGTTATTGTTTACCCGATATCTAATTCCATTCTTCCAGTGTGGCATTTTAAAGGTCAGTTAATTTTTTCTTAAATCCATCCACAAATTTTCTATAGGATTATATTTGTGGCCTTTGGGCTTTGGGTATTTACGAGTAACACCATTCCACAATTGTAAATGAGTCATATTTTTTATGAATTGAATTGAATTTACTTTAGAGTTGTTTTTACTATTTTATTGTAATAAAAATATTTGAATTTCCTTCATGTCTTTCATCATTTCAATTTCATAGTTTCTGCAATATAAGTAGTATATTCTCACCTAATTTTAAAGTCAATCCATTAATCATAACGTAACCACTCTTGAGTTTCACTATGATTTTATATTTATTATTTAGAAAAGTTCTATTCTGAAGCCGTGCAAGAGCTGAGAAATTTATAATATTGAATTATATTTTTTTATTTTATTTTAAAAGTTCCCTTCTGAAATTGTATTCTGTAGTTTTTTATCATTTGATTTTATTATCAATTTGCCTTATTTTTATTAAATTTATATTTTTTGTATTATTTTTCATTTTTACTTTGATTTACTGTTTTTTATTTTTGAAATCAGTCCTTTTTTTTTGTTTTGTGACGTTTGAAATTATTCAAAAATAAAAACGATCAAGTTCATGGACGGCTGATTGGCATCTTCTTTCAATTTAAAGTTGAATATAAATTTTTTCAAATATATCATATGATGTGATGGATATCATTAATTTTACTAAATTATTTTGATTTTATTTTTTGGTATGAAAATCTATTAAATTCTTATTTTAATATATTTTTTTTTGTTTGATTTCATTTTATTTTACAATATAAAATATTTTCTTTTGTTACTTTATGATATTGTTGTTAATTCGTTCTCATTCGATGGAAATTCTACTTCTGTATGTCGGAGCAGTTTGTTTAAAAGAAATTTTTCTTTTCTTTATTAATTTTCTTTTAAGACATTTCCATTTTTATTTTTTTTTTGTCATTTCATTTAATATTTTAACTTGGCTTGGGAATTTTGTAATCAGGGTTGGAACGGCAACCTCAAACCTATTGTGAGAAAAAATGCTTTTTTAACATTTCGGTTTTGTTTTTTTTTTCTTTCATTTTAATATAATAATTTCTTTGTTTAATAATTCTTTTTTTTTCGAAAATTCGTTAGAGTTTAAGATTCTTATGCTCCTCAGATTTCTGCTTGGAATTGACAAGCATTAATCAATATTTATTGAATTAATAAATATATATTTGTTTTTTATTTTTGTTTTGTTTGAAAAATTTATTCATTTACTTTATTGTAATTTTTTCTTTTTTTTATTGAAGTTTATTAATTTTTTGTTTTTCTTGATAAAATGTATTGCTGTTTTTTTTTTTATTTGCCAATTGGTTTCGGTAGATCATCAATAAAATACTTTCCAATTGTGCAATTGGAGTCATGCATGTATGTGTAATTTAGTTAACCTTTATGGGTTTTGTGAATATTCTGCGAAATGTGGCCAATTGGCTTGTCAAGTTAATTTATTCCGTTTGCGGTTTTCGTTTGGACTGTGCTGACTCATTCTCATGAGCGAGAGCTTCTATAGATTAATTCTTCAAATTTTTGTAGTGTTTATAATTAAACCCCTACACTGTGGTTGTCAAAATGCGCTATGGAATGATTCATTGTTTCATTTGTATACTCAAATGTCTAGTTGCATGCCAATCTTATGTATACGTTTGCTGTTGTAAATTTGCAGTGCGCTCGGGATAACTTGAACTACATTAATTAAAATCATCAGTGTTTACATTTCTTTTGTCAGTTTAAAGAAATATTATTATCACTCATGTTTTAGAGCATTTTATTATTATTAATACAGTGGAATTTTTAAAGAGACTGATTACTTAACTTTTTATTTAAATTATTTATAGTTTACAATTATCTATTACATTTTGACAATTTCAAAAAACGTGCGTTAATTGAGATGGCTCCCACCATGAATCCACGGAAAAGCTTTTTCTCTATTTGTGCCAGCTTTGGTGATTTTAAAGTTTTCCCTTTTCCCAGTCCAGTGTTGGCAGTACTCAGTCAAAATTATAAAGAAAGAAAATTAAACGTTGCACAATGTTCAGGTTATACTGAGCTCTCATATTACTACTTACTAGGGGAACCCATGGACGACACAATCGAGCCCATTCTAGAAAAGTTTTTTTTTTTTTTTTTGGCGGTAACACAATTGTCTGTGGCCGACTCAAGAATATTCTAACTTTTTGAAACATTTGACCTTGGGATTATTTTTTTTTTTTTTATAGTCATCGTAAAAGGTAGAATGACTGAAATATGAGTGCTTTGAAATTTGGTTGAACATATCCAGTGAAGAATACCTTTTATTTGGTATTCTTTTAATCAAAATCGGTTCAGTGGCTTAAGCAGGAAAGGATTCACAAAACATGTGTTTGCTGTTCAATTATATGGATAGATTATACTGTATTTATATTGTACACATATTTAATCTTCTATATCTTCTTTATATGGTTTCATGTTTTGTTCAAACAAAGACAATGTATCTTATTTAGAAAATTCCTCCGATTGCCTTTACTTCCTTTATAAACGCCATTACATTTTTGTGTATGCTTAAATTCTCTACTAAATAACATAATTCAGTAATAAGCATAATAACATAAAAACAAATAAATAAACAACATTTTAAATGGCATAAGTTCACTCATTTGTTGCATATTCATATGCAAGTAGAAGTAACAATATCTAAATATGCATGGCATAAACATACTATAAAACATGCATAAATGCAAAATTTGCAAAATACAATTAAATGCAAACAATTCAACGGTATAATTTATGATGTGCGGAAGAATGAAATGATGGTGAATGAGGTGGATCAGCGAAATAGATGATTGCAATGTCCAAATAGGTCTCCAGAGCCACTGAACTAATGCGAAACGGAAACGGAAATATGCGGATGTCATGAAGTAACAATAACAATGACGAAGAGAAATTGTGATGATGATGATTATGATGATGGTAAGGCAAACACAGGAAGAATGATGGAAGGGAGGGAGAATAAACCAAATAATGAGACATACATACATATGCAGAAGCCATAGATAGATGATAATGATTATGGTGATGATGATGATGAAATTGACCATAGCAATATGTGCTGTGTTGTGCTTGACTTACATATGTGCATATTTGGTGCTGTTAATTGTTCTGCAACATTCAACAGATACATTTTAACAAAAAAAAATTGAGACAAGATATATGTGATATAAGAGAGACAAAGACATACATACATGTTTGTGTATGTGAAGTGCATGAGAATATGGCCACAGCAACGTTAATTAGCTGTAAAAATTGCATAAATTAATTGTATGCATTTTGTTGTATCTATCCTATATATCATTTATACATTGGTAGATACTTTGCACATACATTGGTATAGCTAACAAATTATGCATGCATGTGCGCATTTTCACTTTCGCAATTGTTGTGAATTTGGTTTGGTTGGTGGTCATTGGCGTTTATTTTAATTCAATTAAGCCAAGCAGAAGTTAAATAAACGAACTAAACTAAATACGAGATATACGTACCATTGAATTTATTGTTAATTGACACACAGATATACTTGAATATATATAGATACCCCACCAATTGAAAATCATTTCCGTTTCCGGTTGACAACTTTGGCAAATTGCAAATTTTACGCACGACTTTGTGCTCTCCTCTCTGAGAGTATAAGTAGTTAAAATGCATTTGTCCAATTGGAAAATAATCACAAAACATAACCATACCATATACACTGTAAAAAATGTAATAGATACACAGTTACTATCTGCAGTGAATATGAATGGAAAATTTCTTACTGTGTGTACATATGTATGTATGTGTGTCGATATAATCCGGTATTGTGGTAATGATATTAGACTGAAATACCATAAGCGATACCACAAAGTGTACCACAATTCAACGTGCATCATAGATTGCATTCCATTGCGAATGTTATTGGCTCACAAACCAAGTATATCATCGTATTCGGCACACATTGGTAAATTGCTTTTATTGTACAATATACTCGTACCATATTGAAAGCCTAAGGCTAAATCAGATACTAGATGCTTGGTGCAATTGCTAAGTATTGTTGTTGGATATTATAGGCAGCGCCCATTGGTATGCAATGCATTTTGTCTAATTCAAATTAATAGATATTATGATGATGGTGATGATGCCAACCATACCAAACCACCAGACATGCAAGCGAACAATATTGAAGAGACCAAATACATGGTTCGCTAGACCAGCTATGATATCACATACTATGAGTATGAGTATGACAAATACAATACTTTTAACTATCATATTGCAATCTAAGCGGACGGATGTTCTTTCTAAATATACTATATACATACATACTGTAGTGTGTATCTATATGATTGAGAATGCATGTGTGTGCGTGTGTGTCGTCTACGGAAGTAAGCAGATAATCGCGTTGATAGTTTTTGCCATAATAGTAACCACAATAGGTCGGCTTCAATGGAACAAGAAATATTGAAAAAGAAAAAATAAACAGAAAATTATATATATTTTATAAATATTGTACATATGTATATGTGAGTATATTTTTATATACGAGTAGGTGTGTTTCTAATGCGAGTTGTCTATTTACTTTATGCATTTATTGAGGTTGTTCATGTTTCGTGTCAATGCATTGCGGTTATGATGCTTTATAGTACTTACATGAATGTATAAGCAACTTTTTGATAAGAAACATGAAATTTTGTAGTGCTTATTATTTTTGGTACACAAAATTATACAGTTTTTCTGCTTCTTTAAGGTCTAAAATGGTCTTTCAATCAAATTTCATACATACAAGTATATTAAAAAGTCATACAGTTGGTGTTAGGTGCGCCAATGTGTAGGAAGAAATTGCGTCTTGCCGATTATTCTGTCAACTCATATTGGTACACCTGTATATGTTGCTATCACTTACTACTTTTGCACGCTCATCCTTTTGTTGCCCTTTGTAATAGAATTAAACCATCAAGTCAGCAAACTCATAGCAATCTTCAATGATTTGATCGCATGAGAGATTATGACGATGAAAGAAGTCTATGTAGATGTACTTGCTCCTACAGGAATTATAATTTCAACTCACAATATATGTATGTAGCTTATATATATCAATCAGATAAATATGATTGCATGTGTATTTGGATATGTTTTGTTTTGAATATTTGTAAGATTTCCGTAAGAACACTCTACAGTTACTTATATCAACAATATTCGCATATGCTTTGCTTAGCTGAGAAATGTCATCTCATAAGATTAGTAGAATGTAGAACTAAAATATGTCTTTGTTTCAATCACAAAGACCTATTTTTTCTTTCTCAAACCTAGCAGTTTTTATATTGTGTTGCTCAAACCACATGTTGATAGAGATTTCTTATAAAATATTTCCATTTTTAAGGAATTTTACTATTATTCTTTTCCCACTAAATATCTACTATATAATACCATCTCCCCTTTTGAAGTATTGAAAAATGTCATTCTATTGAACATTTCATACATTTTTTGTATGATTCCAAAGTATATTTGAGGGTAAGGTGTGTTTAAATGACTTCAAAAATATTTACAAAAATCAAAATTAATGAAAACAAAAAAAAAAAACAAAAACAATTATGTCAAAGCCACAAAGAAACACATATCGCATAACTAACACACCCTAATATACAATATGTACTGACCTATGTGAAGAAACCCAATTGGAAATTTCGTGTAATTTGGTTCTTAAAATTATGTTTTGTTTCATAATGATTTTTCAGCTTAAAAGTTAGTATTTCAAACAATTCTTAAAAATACTGTAGAAAGAAAAAATGATTTTTCATTAGATTGTTTAGCTAAAATCCAGTTGGTTATATAAATTTGTAATTATAAGTCTTCATTTTAAACTAGCTGTGCCCCCGACTTCGTACGCGTATAATATGTTTGTAATAGCGTGTATTTTGTAATCTTTTTCCCTAATTATCAGATCTTTAATGATGTCCCGCAGCTAAAGAGGAAAACATTCGAAAATCAGCCAAAAAGTAGGCAACAGAATTAAAAATATGTATAAATTTTGATTTAGTAGGTCGATTTAGATAAAGTAAACGCAAAATGTTACACGTAGCTTGCTATAATAAGCCAAAACCGCATTCAAATAGGATAAGCCGTTTCTGAGATTGGCGTGCACAGTCACGAAAAGGCTTACGATTTTATATATATATAGATATATAGAAAACCGAAGCATAATTCTCTACAAGTAAAAAGTTATTTATGGTACCATTTTTATAGTAGGATTAAAGTAAGAAGTGTACATAAGAAGATAGTTTTCATTGTCTTAGATAGCGTAAGATCAGTTGATTATGAGAGTCTATTACTAAGCCAATGCTGAGCTCTATCTTATGAACCGTAATAGGTGTGATCGATATACACTTATAGTAAATAACTAATAAGGCTCATAGAAATGTGTCATTTTCTTAACTACTTTTTTTTTTACTGAAAAATCATATGCAAAGAAGCTCTATTTTTATAAGTATTAGTCAAACCCACTAAACATTTCATCTTCATACTCTGTATGGTGTAATGATAACTACAAAATTTAATTAGCTAATGCATGTAAATCTCAACAAAGTTGTGTCCCCAATAATGTTTCATTGCAAACAAATTCAAATTGAAATAGTAGCAGAAGCAGAAGCAGCAGAAGTTTTTAATTTGTTTTTTTTTTTACTTTGTCGTTTAATTTTAATAGAATTTTGTATGTAAATTAATTTGTTTACACGTGCCGCCACCGTCACCGTCATCGTCGTCATTTGTTACATTTTAAAAGCATTTACCAATTACCAATTATGTCAAGAGGCCCACGCCTATGAAAAGTGCTCCCATTGAAACCTTCAATCTGCTTTGTAACTTCAATTTATTTACTGTCATCACTTTGGATTGTCCTTGTCCTTAAAACATGATTTTGCAATAAAAATATTTGATTTTGTCCCTGTGGGTATGTGAGTGATAATTCATTATCTTTTACGTCTTTAATATAATTTTCTGTTTTTGTTTTTTTTTTTGTTATTTTAATTTTACAAATACAAATGAATTTGAAATTTTCCTTGAGATTTTATTTTCTTTATGTTTTTGTCATAATTTTATGTTTTGCTAAAAAGATTTTTCTTTTAATTTAAATTGTTGTGAGCTGACAGTGTCCAAATGACAAACAAACAAATTCTCTTTCTGTTTTTGATTTGATACATTGCCGAAGGTGTATTTTATGCATGAAATTTTTATTTCTGACAGTTTTGTAAATTTACTGTCACTTATTCTTTTGTAGAATATTGTAAACTATTTATTGTATCAAAATTTAAATTGTTAAATTTATTCTTTTCTTTTAATTTTAAATAATAAATAAAAAGGAAACACATACAAGTTTCCGCCGTTTTCATAAAAAATTGTTCATTTATTGAAAGTATTGTCCATCGCTGGCCGCTTCTTTATTTTCCCTATTTTTCTGATAGCATACGAATATCGTTTCGAAAGAGTGCTTCATCTTTTAAGACTACTCATGATTTGGTATCTTCATATGATGTGAAGTGCTGCTCAGACAGGCCATGTCCCATCGATTCGAATAAGCGATAATCGTAAGTGGTAATATCTGCTGAATACGGTAGGGTAGGGTAGGCCTTTTCAATTGAGTGGGCACGTTTGTCCTTTAGAACTCAGCTCAATCTCATTAATACCATACGGTAGCAAGCCCCAGTTATGGTATTGTTCTGTTTAAGCAGGTCATAATACACGATTCCAAGCTGATCTTATCAAATACTCAACTTTAATTTTTTGCTATGAATATTCGGCTTGGCTGTTGATTGTAAAGCATGCCCACATGGTCGACATGATTTCCTATTCTTTGGGTTATCATAGTGGATCCATATTCCATCACCAGCCTATTCGTTTATGTCTTGCAAGCAGAATTTGTTGGATTATGTTCCTTTCTTTTGAATCATTCCCAACGATTTTATTTTAATTATTTTGTTTGTTACTAAATGAGATGTTATGTTTGTAAATATATTGTTATAAAAGTTGGCGAGCGTCTTCCAACTGGTGCATTGTGCTGGTGCTGCGTATACGACGATCTCGGAGGCAAATGGCGATGTGCAACGACTTGTAACTCGACGAGATCCAGCGGTGACAGGTGGTTGATTATCGATTATATTAAGAAAAATCAATACACTTTGTTAATGTGTTTGGACAATTTGGAAAAAAGTTTACTGTGCCAGTGAGAAACCTATGCAATATCGTGTTAAATTGCTAATCAGATCTTGAAAGGATTCAACTTAAATGACTAGAGAAGATGAGAAAAGATTCATTTGGGACACTAGGAAATACCGACTATGACAACCTTATAAAGTATGACAGCACAAATACTAGCTCTCATTGATTTCATAATCAATACTATTGCCAATGGCATTATAAAATCTGTTCTTCTTACGTAATTTAAAATAAATAATTTAATATGCTAATAACAATTAGCAATTCTGAATCACCTACAACAATATTTGGAGCTGATGAAATATGACTGCAGAATAATAAAAAGTAAAAAAACAACAATAAAAATTTAAAATGGAAATTGTTTTAAAATAAATAGTATTTAAAAAAAAAATCAAAAAAAAAAAATAGGAAAAAGAAACAAAAAGTTAAAAAAACCCTTTACTTTGAAACTGATTTACAAATTTATTAAATAATGAAACCTTGAAAGAAATAAATAAATAAATGAATAAACATTAAACATGTGACAAAAAAAAAAACAAAATGTGAAATCAAATTCTCAATTTTCAAAAAGGAAATTTCTAAATAAAAATAATGTTTTTCTTCAATCGCTCTTTTGTTCGATTAAATTCATTTTAACTAAAACTAACTAACTAAAATGGATTGTATTTTATGTAACAGCCATGTTAACAAACCGAGGAAAAAAATACTTTGAAATTATGTTTGAAAGAATTATTAATCCAAAGATATCCAAAAGAAACATGAGTATAAACAATAAATAAATAAATATAGTAAATCAAATTGTAATTGCGTTTTGTTATGCCCTTGACAACCACTAAAAATATATTTTATAAATATTTAAAAAACGAATTATATAAATTGTCCAACAATGTCGATTGCCTCAGATGGCCACCCAAATATGTTAATATATTTTACAAGAGAAAGGACATTAAATAAAAAAATAAATAAAATTCCACAATTTCACAAAACATATAAGAATGATAAATAAATTTAAAAAAATGTAAGATTTGTAAAGAAAAAAATAAAAATAAATAAATTCTATTTAAACAGACAATTGAAATGAAAAAAACTAAAACTAACTAACAGATAATGCAGATGTGTTTCCATTCCATCCTTTGACAACCACCAAAAATATATTATTTCATAAATATTAAACAAATGATTTAAATAAATTGTCAAACAATATAGGTGGTCGCAGAGTACACCAAAGACTATTATGTAAACATATTTTAAAAGAAAGGATATCAAATCAATTAAATACATAAATAAAATAAAACAAAAAAGGAAATAAATACAAATATCTAAATGAAATCTTCAATATTATTTCAAGACACAATTTTATCAGAAGGGAACTTTTTTAAATAATAAAATTATCAATTAAAATATGAATGAAAAAATAAGAAATAAATATATGAAACCAAAATCTAAACGGCAATAAATTGTGACTAAAATAGACACAAAACACTTTCACAAGGCAAAATTTTAAATAGAAAAATAATGTAGTAAATATTTATGTTATTCAATGGATGAACAAACTCATTTTTAAAATTGAAAAATCTTGAAAGCAGGAAAGGATTTTCAAAATCAATTCTTGCCATTTAATTGTGTATAGAAGATAAATTTTGTTTAATTTTGTTTTTGTTAAATATCTTCATAAGGTACACGCCTAGTTTACCATATGTCAAACACAGAGGTGGAGTCATTTATCTAATGTTGAAGACAACGGAAGTCGTTTGGGTGGCGATCAACAACGAACAAGCCACACTTCATATATGTAGTACTAGATCGATACTCGTATACAGTATCAGTATAATAAAATTTTATTATTTATTTTTCTCCTTCTGATGGACTTCAATTGCCATACTAAGTAGTTGTAGTTGTTTAAGTTTTCATCTTGGTATCTAACCATTAAATAAACTTTTATTTTCATCTTCTAGTCGGTCAGGAGCATTGAATTGATATTTATTTTGATTTGGTTTTTGCAATTTCTGATTATTATTTTCTTTTTGTGTTAAAATATTTACAAACTTGTATTTCATTCTCATTTGATGAGTATTTACATTTCTGATTTCTAATTTTTCATTTTCAAATAAATTTCTCATTATTGTTTTTGTTTTATATATATATATATATTTTAGTTCGAGGATCTTTCGACCCCTTTTTCTTACCATACGAGCGTTGCCTTATTTTCGGACTCCTTTGAGTCATCTTTCTTGGGCATTTTCTTTGTGTTGTTGTTCTAACGGCTTTTGAAAAATTTTTATTTTCTTTTTGGTTTTGTTTTAAATTTTAAGTATTATTTCTAATATATTATTTTACATATTGTTATTCATCTATTAATCAATAGAAATATAGATATCACACACAGAATATTCCAAAAACTTTGTTTATTTATACAGTGGGGTATTGTTTTTTTTCTTCATAATATTAAAATATTACAAAATATTATGTGTTTTTTGTATTTCAACAATTGTAATTTTTTGCCTTTAAATCTGTGGGGTTTAATCATGCTGTCCACGGTTTTATTTTTGTTTTTGTAACAAAAATTTAACATTTATTATTTTCATCTTTTTGGTTATGAATTTTTCCATTTTTCTTTATTGGTTTGTTTTATTTCTTTATTTTGTTTAAACCTAAAAATCTGCCATATAAATTTTTCTTTTACCGTAGGAATATAGTCTCATTCTCAAAGTTTTGACATATATTTCCAATCAATTTCAATTCAAAAATAATAATTGTTTTCTTGTTTGGTATCTATTAGTTGCTATAAAGGAATAACAACTTTGATAATACGAATCAAATGTGAAAATAAATTCTTTTTAGATTTTCTAATGATCCCCATTGTTTTATTTTTTTATATGAATTTGCAATTATTTTGTTAATTTTAAAAACGTTTGGGTTTTCTTAACTGCTTCTTCATCGTTATTTCTGGAACTTAATGTATTTAGATTTCTGCTTTTGTATTATACATTTTTTTTTATAAGTTTCTTCTTATTATTTTTGTTTTATAAAGGAGTCGGCTTTCTTACCTGGGGTTCTCTTCGGTTTTTTGTTCCAGCAGCTTTTGTAAAATATTTATTTATATTTATAATTATTTTTTTAGCATGAGCCACTTGTCCAAAGTTAATTGTTTTATCTGAACAAAGGGTTTTACTACAGGAAAATAATATACATAATTAAAACAAAAAAGAATTTCATTTCATAACTAAGAATTGCAGCTCTGAAATTACAGTTATATGTATACTAATAATATGTTAATATTTGTGGTGCAGTTCAACATACTAAATAGAATAATATTCTCAGTAGAATTTGATAAAAAGTATGCAATAAAATCTGACGTTAGTTCATGTTGATCAAAACATGCATAATTGAGTACATGCAGGTAGCCCTGCTTTTTATTTTACTCTTCACGGGAGTGAATAGTATTATAAGTTTGTCATGATGTTTGTAACACACAGAATGAGACAACGTAGACCACAATAACGGACATGTGCAAAATCAACTCGATGTCCGTATGCATGTATGCAAATTAGTCCCTCAGTTTTTGAGAGAGTTTAGAGAGCTGTAATTTTGCACAAAGGTTTCTTTTTATCATACGCCGCACATTTGTCAGAATCAGCCGAATGTTCTTAAAAAAAGTTCTTTTGTTTTTTGACTTATCTGAACTTAACTGAAATTTGGAGACTGTTAATTTCTATTTCCTAGGGGTACCACGAGAGGTATTTCCATACAAACCCAAATTTAAAAAAGTGTATACAAACCTGTATTGTGCCCCTTAAACTGTGCTCTCATTTGATACTCAAATTGTGTTTTTTGTTGATACTCAAACTGTAAAAGAGGGAATATAGTGATGCTAAGAAAAGAAGCATATCTGACATCTGGCATTTGTCGCCGTTCGGTTGAATGCCACCCGGAGGAGCGTGAAGAGTATTACTATATATCTTTGGCATATCCAATGATAACCTTCTTTCTGGTTTTTTGTTCATTTTCTTTATTAAATAAAATCTGCAAATTTTACCTATTATGTGTTTGTATTTCTTTTCTTTATTTTGTTTAAACCTAAAAATCTGCTAAATTATAAGTTTCAATTCAAAAATAATAATTATTTTATTGTGTTACGTGTTTAATAGTTGCAATTATGGAATAAAAACTTTTCTAATACGAAACCATTCTTTTATTTCCTCAGTTTTCTTAATTTGTTTTTTCTATATACATAAATTTACTACTTTTTTATTTTTATTTAAAAAAAAACGTTTGGGTTTCAACTTATGTAATTTCTTTAAATTCATCATAACTCTGTGCCAATCGCTGGACACTGATTTAGTTAAATGCTATTCTTAGTTTTGATTAAACAATTGAATATTTAACTGTGTTGCATCTACCATTTAACAGTTAGTTGCATCAACTTATTCCCATGTCATACATGACATACTCGTATGTGGGCATTTTCACAGAAAGGTCAACCGCGACAGAAATTTTAAAAGTTCAATAACAAAAGTTTTTCTTTAATATTATATTAAAAAAATGTCTGCATTTTTATAATAAAACGTATAATGAATTTACAGTTTATCTTTTCAGATATTCTGAGATAATTTTCTTTGAAATTGTTATTACATTTTTCTTGCTCTTGGCTACTATTAATGGCATTATATGTTTAATATTTTTGTCCACATTATGTAGAAATGTTATGGTTGCACTCATTTAATAATCTTTGTATAAAAATAAACAAATAAAAGAAAAAAGAATAACGGATGAAACAAAACTCGATGAATGGTAAATTTTCATTTTGCTTTGACTGCTGTTCTAATGTAATATTCGTGTAGCTAAAACATCATTTGTTATCAGTACTTCGCGATCGCTCTAAGGAAATGTAATATAATTTTTGTTTTATTTATTTTTCTCCTTCTGACGAACTGCAGTTGCTTTAGTCTTCACACATTTATTGGTTTAACAGATTATTTTTATGTAAATTCTTTTTTATATTCTTTTTGGTTTTAATAATTTTAAATTTTTATTGTTAATTCTTATATTATTTTGAGAAATTTTTTATTTTTTTTTTCATCCATTATAATTTTGGATTATAATTTTTGTCAAATTTAATAATTATTATTTTCATCTTCTAGTCGTTGGAAGCATTGTAAATTTTAAAAATAATTTCTTATTTTTGGTTATGAATTTTATTATTATTTATTTTTTATTTTTTTTTTTCGGAATTTGAATTAAAATTTCTATTTTTCATTTTTATTTACAATTTTGCTTTTAATCATAAAATTTATATTATGCAAAGTTATCTTTATAGTTTTGAGGCAAACGTTTGATTACAATACAATATAATTTCATAGTCTTTGATCACTAGATTGACATCTCTCAAATACACTAAAACTAACCGTTCATAAATGTCGGTAGAGTTGTACTGTTTGGTGTAATATTTTTTTTTTTAATTTTGAGTACAATTTTGCCATCAATTATAAAATTTATATTATGCAAAGTTATCCTTATAGTTTTGAGGCAAACGTTTGATTACACAATTGAATATTTAGGTATTAACTGTTAATAGTTGATTGCATTTTTATCTAAACTTTAAATTAATTTTGTATTATTATTTACTATTTTTACTTATGTTTTATTGTATTATTATTTGTAATTTAGTAATTTGATGCAAAAAAAAAAGCAACTATTTTTGATTTTTTCTTTGTGTTTTATGAGGTTTCGGATTAGAACAGTGCCATTGATTCTTTTGAAATCAATTTCATCTTAAATGTTAATACATATGTACGTGGTTTGTTTAAAAAGTATTGCGAATATTGATTTTAAGCGGGCTACGTATATTCAATTTTTGATTTTTCCCCCACTTATGCTGAGAAGGTCGGATATTTTGAATGTTCAGTTAATTTTTGACAGCTGTTTTGCTTGAGCGTGTTTTGGCTCGTATTCGTTTTTTGTCTATTCCAAAAAATGGATCTCTATAAAATTTTGTGTGAAAAACAGAATTAAGTGAACGAATATTGACTGTAGCATATGGTGAAGCTACCTTCGACCATAGCAACGTTTAATGGTGGTACAAAATGGTTTCATAGGGCCGAGAAGTTGTGAACGACGAACTGGTTGCCGGACGCCTCAGCTCGTCAACAACACACGAAAACATTGATACAGTGAAGTTGCTGAGGACCTAAACATATCGATTGGCTGGTGCCATTCGATTTTAACCAATGATTTGGGCATTAGACGGGACGCCACGAAATCCGTACCAAAAGTGTTCAAAGTCGACCAAATACAGCATCGCGTTAACATTGCTCAGGAGCTGTTGGAGTCGGTCCGCGAAGACCCAAATTTGCTCCAGAAGGTCATATCTGGTGACAAATCATGGGTTTATGGTTATGACGTGAAAAAAAACTCAATCATCTCAATGGAAGCTGCCGGGTGGATGAGCCAAGACCGAAAAAAACAAAAATCGAAGACGACCCAAAACACGCCCAAGCAAAACAGTTGTCAAAAATTAACTAAAAACTCAAAATGACCGACCTTGTCAGCATAAGTGGGGGACATGAGTGCCAACATAATGCCACAAAAATCGGATATACGTAGCCTGCTTAAATTCAATATTCACGATACTTTTGCTATATGATTGCAATTGATTTCATTGTCTGTCGATTCATTAATTTGATGGAAGTTAAAATTTTAAAATTATGCACTTATTCACAAAAAAAATTCTAAGAATTGAAATAATAATCATCTACTTATTATTATTTTATAATTTCTTAGAAATTAAAGACTCGATGGTAGTGAAAAATGTATTCCATTAATGGAATAAAAACCAAAACAATCTCTTTAATTTTAATAAAATTCTCTATTTTTTACGTTTAAAAATGATAGCATAATAGCAAATACATACGTGGTGTGTTCAAAAAAATAAGAGAATTTTTCTTTTTTTCGAAAAATATTTATTTCTTCATCTATTTCAATTTTGTCCCATTTGAAGTAATTCCCCTCAGGTATAATACACTTGTACCATCGTTTTTTCCACTCCTCGAAGCACTTCTAATAATCGCTTTTTGGTATGGCCTTCAGGGCATCCACCGATGTGGCCTTTATTTCCTCAATCGTTTTTAAATATCCTTCCTTTGAAGGATTTTTTTAATTTTGGGAATAGGAAATAGTCACAGGTGGCCAGGTCCGGTGAATACGATGGCTGGGGCATGATTACGCTTCCGCATTACAAACAAGCATTATCGTTGTGCTATATCCATGTCTGATTGTTCCACAATTCCCGTCGTTTTTGTCGTATTGCTTCACGCAAATAGAGGTTAATTGTAAGGTAATGTTCCGTACGCCCTTCTGGCAAGAGCTCGCGATGCACCACACCATTGTAATCGAAGAAAACAGTGAGCAAAACCTTCACATTCGATCGAACGTCATAGCAATATACCCATGGTTCGGCACCAATTATGACTCTTTTGAGCAAATCAGGATCGTCGTTGATGTCATTTAACAGCTCCTGAGCAATGCTCACGAGACCGGCCATTTGAAACAAACTATGCTGTCACACGTTACATGTTCAATTAACCGACAAAATTTGATGGCATGAGCCAAGCGATATGCCGACATTATCAGCAACTTTTCTAACAGTGATTCGGCGATTCGCCAAAACCATGTTCTTCACTGCTTCAATGTTTTCCGTTGTCCAGAGCGCTCCTCGTCATTGTAAACAATGGTTTTGCTCAAAGCAGACTCGCCAAATGCCATAGGCAACATTTCAAGCACTTTGGAGCACTTAATTTCGTTTTTCAAATAATTATTTACCCATTTTCTTGTTCTTTGTGTTGCAGTAATTTTTTATCAATTAGAGTACTAGATTTTTAAACTTGGACTCTATGAAATTATTGTTGATTATATCTAAGAGATTTGATACATTTTTAGGAATATCATTTCTATATTTGACAATATTTTAAATGACGATGATGAGTGTTTGGAGTTAAGCAAGAGGATACTTCTGATACTTGGAACAAAATTACAAGATCTCCATCCATATGCATCTATTGACTTTAGCTATTATGCCGACATAATTTTATTATTATTAAGCTAAAATTTGTACAATTAGCAGCTCAGCAAGCAACAGCAGCTTCACCTAGTAATCGTTTTCTACATTAAACACTATAATATAAGTACATATTTCAATACAATTTTCTTTTTTATTTTATTTTCACAATTTTCCAAACAATTTATACAGACTATAGTCATTGAGTCGATCCATTCCTCACTCAACTCACACCATTTATTGTATGAGATATTGTAATATTCCATATCACGCCCACCCATTACCCTTTTTCCCAAACATTAACCAATGAATAATTTATATGCTGCGGCATCAAAGTGAATAAAAAATAATAATAAAAAAAGAATGTAATAAAAAACCAAAAGAACAAAAAAAAAAAAAATGAAAAAAATCAATCTCGCTTTTTATCATCATCGTTGCTATTTTTAAAAAATAGAGAAACACACACAATCTTTGTTTTTTTCGGGCAACTGATTTTGTTGGCCCCAAACTGATTTTCACATTTCTCCTACTCATAGATTTTCCATTTCCCATTTCCATTCAATTCAGTTCAGTTGAACTGGTTGGTCAAAAAGCCTTTAATGAAAAATGAAAAGGCGAACGATGAAAAAATGAAAAATAAAGAAAACAATTCCCTTGCGGCAGCTACTTAACTTTAATAATGTGCGGTGAAGCACACAAAAATACATATACACTACACAGAGATACATGCCCTAGTATGTGTGTGAGTGTGGATGCATATGTGGAAGCCATATTGTATATGAACGTGTATCTGTCTATTTGTCTCTCCATCTATCTGTCTGTCTTTCTATCTGTTGGCACAATATTTAGTTGTACGAGTATAGCAAGCACAGAAGCAGCAAGCATCGCTCTTTTCAGTCCTTTCATTATTTGCGCCTGATTGACCCCGAGTGTTGAGAGTTTGTGTGTAAACAGGACCGCATTATACATGTAGATTACCTAGGCCCATGGATTTTATGAAAAATAAATCATAGTCAATTGTTGTCAAGGGTTTTTTAAGAGTTTTGAAGTCTTTTCCTGGCCATAAGTATCAAAAATGAGAAATGGTTCACGAGGCTTAATGTCAGACAGTCTTCTGGGTGTTTGTCAGCAGTCGCTTATATGATTTTTTGACCTCTCTGGAAAAAAATGACATAAGAAATAGCTTGTTTTAGTTTAGGAAGAGGGGCCCCAAGAAATGCATTACCTAGTATTTGCCTTTAAGGTAAAATCCGACCCTGTTTGTAAGGACTTTTACCAACGTTCAGCGCATTAAAAATTGCTATTTTTATTTTAGATTTTACTTTTGTTGCTGTTGGGTGATGCTTAAAAATTAATAATTCAAAAGTTCAATGGTCAAAAAGCTCAACACAACGCTTTTGGTTCTTTGAAATGGAAAGCAAAAAAAAAAAAAGATGAAATAAATTATGAAAATAAATAAAAATGAAAGCTTTCATTGTTGTTGTTGGTGATGGGTTTGTGGCTATTACCTTTCCTTGGCTTCATTCATTCAATATATGTTCGTATGTACTGGGATGAAATCTGTACATTTTGATTTGACTTAATCGAAATCGAGAAAGAAGATAACAACAACAGTATAAATCAGTAAAGCTATATGGCCTCAAGTCATAGAATCTTAAATCGAAATGAATCTCAGTTTCACACAGTGTAACACAGTTGAAGTGATGAAGATGTTTAATTAAATTATTTATGCAAATAAATTTAATCGAATTCAATTGAATACAAAACATAAAATCATTTACATTAATATATGTACATAAGTAGGATGTGTGTATCTGTTTGTCTGTTTATGTAAGGACAAATCTTTACAAACAGATGGAGAGAGATAGAGAGAAAGAAATTAAATTAGTAGTAGTAGTAAGTAGTAGATGAGGAAAGAGTTTCCTTGTATTTGTTAATAAGATTTTGTTGCAGAAATTATTGATATATTTGTGTTGTTCTATAGTAGTATTGTATCTACTTAGTAAGTAAGACGAAGAACTCAAATTCAAAATCTAAATTGTATAAAATGTGCCATTCTCCTTTTAAGTAGATTATATATAACAAGAAACTAACAACTTACTACAGTAAAGACAAGAGAGAAAGAGAAGAGATCAATGTGTGTTTGACGTATTTCAGCAAATTTTCGAAAAGTTGACACAAAGTCATTATTCATAAGACAAGAACAACTAACATGATGTAACTAAGACTAACTACAAATACACACGTACAACTACAAATATGTACTAACAAAACTAAACTAAAATTTACTATGACAACGACTACGATGACAATGCTGATAATGATAGTGATGATAATGCTAATGATTATGATGATGACGATGACGAAGACATCAATGATAATGAAATTTATAATGACAATAATAATGATGACGTTGATGACGTTTGATGACAAGACAAGCTAACATAGATTGAATCATGTAAATTACAATCATTACACGGTAATTAGAAGTTTGACTTTGTTAGTTTGTGTTGCTCCATCTTCTGTATTTCTTGGGAGGAATACACTACATTTGTAGCACACGCCCACACACGCATTTTGTCTACCCATTCATCCATACCCACTTATCCAACCATTTACACACACACACACACCAACTTACTCACAGTAGACAAAATTGATGCGCGAAATTTCCTACGTTAGTTTGTTGTTTCATAGTTTGTGCACTCAAATCAAACATAAACACAAACTAACACAGAAAACATGAAACTTGAAATCAAAAACAGTGAAACACTGAGTTACGCCTTTGGGGTATGCAACAGTATTTCTCTTGATAACATATACACATACTCGTACTATGTCAAGATTGTTTGCACGCGCACAAAATAATAGTCGCCATAAATATTTTGAGATGGAACTATTAAAAAGACTTGCTTCAGTTGCATTTTTAATGTGATGTATATGTATATAAAATTATGTATAAATTGATAATTCAGACAACAGAAAAAATGGAATGAAAAACTCATATTATACGAGTACATAACAGCCTTTTAATATTTTTCTGATACTGAATGTGTAATCAAAGACTTAAGAACTTAATAAACAATAGTAGTGACATCAGTAATGGATTCATCTTTGGTTATTTTTAATGAAACACTTCTCTTACAAACATGTTCTATTGTATATTGTTTAAGTCCAGATGACCAGGTTAACCAATTGACAAACTTATTGAGTTCAAACTTTTCCAAAAAATTGATACTTGGCTCTTATAGTAAGGGACTTTATAATCTAGCTAGATAAATGATTTTCCTAACATTTTATTAGCAGAAGAGACCATTGTAAAATTTAGGGTTATCAAATATTTATGTTAATCCATGAAACCATTGACATTATCAGTGTGTCAAAATACTTATGCCCACTATTGTATTGTGAATTCGCGTTCTGTCTTTCTTCCCTTGCCTGCTATGCCTGTCTGTTTCTATCTCAAATAAAGAAGTTTCATGTTTAAAGCGGCTTTAATTTATTTAGCATATGCAGCACATCAATCTTTCAAACGAGTATAGAATGGGAATATATATAAAAAAGAAAGCTAGGATGGAAGGAAGGAAGAAATGGCAAAAGAGTATAAAAGATCTTAATAAGTAAAAGATGTGTGTGTGTGTTTAAGTTCTTCTGTAACTCGTATGTGATGTGTGTGCGCGCCATGGTTTGTTGAATTTGAATTTAATGACGTGTAAAAATGTTTTCACGGCTTTTGATTACATTTTACCTAGATGCCTGTCATTGTTACCTCTACATATATAGTACATATATCTTCCTTCCTATCATTTTACATAGTATCTCATCTTTATGTTATTGTTGCTACTTTTGTGTTTTTCGATAAATGAAGACGACGATGTGTTTGTAGCAATGAATCTTTTTCCATTTTAACTCGTTTGCATATGAATGCTGCTGATGTTGCTGCTGCTGCTGCCACCATATAAAAAGTTGACATTGATTAGGCGGCATACAATATATGGTTGTATAAGTTACACACAGTTAATATCATTAAACCGGAAACATTTTAATTCTCATTGTCAGTTATCGTTTGTTCTCTGGGTCTTCATTGTCTTTATTCATTCATATGTGAGTGAGTATATGTCGTGTGTTTTATATGGTTGCTTTTGTCTTTTAAAATTTCAGTATTTTATATCTTTTTAGTTTGTGTCCTCTTAAGTCATCATCATTTACGCAACGTTTAACATTTTGTATCATAGTAAGTTAATTTTATACTTATATATGCACATATATCTTGTTATTAAACATGAGAAATTTCACAATTCGATTGCGATTTTATGAATTGAATTATGAAATTTGTTATGTTATTTTATGATTGCTTTTTGATAATAAATTGTACATACTTTTGCCAAAGTAGTGAAGAGTTTTAGAAAGTTTTTGCAATCAAAAAGTTTAACTTTGAAAATCTGTAAAGTATGATTATGATGTCTTAAGATAATCTAGAAGGTTCTTATTCAATATTTCTAAAGGTTAATTTAACTTTGCAGGAATACAAATAAATGGTATTTGATCTAATGTGAAAAGTTTAATCATTTATTTATGTACTACTATGTAAGTGATGGAATGAGTTTTATAAAGTTTATTTCTCATATCTCATGAATTTGAAGAACTTGAGAATCAAATTCAATGATGCTAAACTATTGCTATTGCCTGGAAAAAACCTTGGTCCAGATGATTCTGATGATGTTCTGTTTAATAAAACTCTTAGATGACAAAAGATATAATAAAACTGAATGACGACAAGTCAAAATAGATTTGCATCCATCATTTTTTTTTTATTCTATTCTATCCTATGCATAATTTGTCTATCTCGGTATTTTAATACTGCAAGTATTTTGCTTTTTCTAAAAAAATAAAAAGATTTAAGTTTTTTTTTTTTTTGTTTATCTCGGTATTTTAATACTGCAAGTCTTTTGCTTTTTCTAAAAAAATAAAAAGATTTAAGTTTTTTTTTTTTTTTTGTTAATTGTTTATTCATACAAAATTTGCAATAATTGAGAAAAAAATACAATAATACAAATTTTGGAAATGAGGAAATGATGATGATTCTTCATTTGTTGTCCTCTGGGCCTTTTTTCTTTTTTGTTTATATCCAATCACCAAATATTTCTTCGAGTTCTTGTATTAATTGAGCATCTTGATCCATCTGACTACGTGTTATTTCCGTTTGTGTAGGGATTAGTTGGTCTGACCCGACATTAGGTATCTCATTGCCATGTTCGAATGATACGTTCCATTCTTGATGGGGAATATCGCGTTTTTCACGAATCTTTTTTGTTGCCGACGATGGTGGTGCGTCCATTTCGAATGTTGGTTCGTAATCAGTGATCATTTCTTCGGAAACTGACGAGTAACTTGGCATAGGACGGTCTGAGCTGAGCGCTCGATGTTTGTTGGCAAAGCGGCTTATCTTGCGCTTCAATTTACGCAATAATCTTGGTGATAACTCAATCGTTGATAGAATTTGGCGTATTTCTTTAATTTCTCTTCTTATGCTCAGTTCCGGAAGAGATGCCGATGATGATGATGGTGATGATGATGGTGGTGATGATGGTGGTGCGTCCATTTCGAATGTTGGTTCGTAATCAGTGGTTGATAGCATCATTTCTTCGAAAACTGACGAGTAACTTGGCATAGGACGGTCTGAGCTGAGCGCTCGATGTTTGTTGACCAAGCGGCTCAACATGCGCTTCAATTTACGCGATAATCTTGGCGGTAGCTCAATCGTCGATAGAATTTGGCGAAATTCTTTAATTTCTCTTCTTATGATCAGTTCCGGAAGTGATGCCGATGATGGTGATGATGGTGATGGTGGTGCGTCCATTTCGAATGTTGGTTCGTAATCAGTGGTTGATTGCATCATTTCTTCGAAATCTGACGAGTAACGTGGCATAGGACGGTCTGAGCTGAGCGCTCGATGTTTGTTGGCCAAGCGGCTCAACATGCGCTTCAATTTACGCGATAATCTTGGCGGTAGCTCAATCGTCGATAGAATTTGGCGTATTTCTTTAATTTCTCTTCTTATGATCAGTTCCGGAAGTGATGCCGATGATGATGATGGTGATGATGATGGTGACGATGATGAAGTATTGATACCCATTTTCTTAATTTGAACTTGGACTTTCGGTTTGCAGTTGTGTTCTGTTCACTCGAATAATTTAATTTTGAATGATCTCTTGTCCGGCGTGAGCTGTTATTTATAGTCTGATGAGTGCTGTTGAGTGCGAAGTACATTTCAACAGAGTGTAATTAAGGTAGGATATTCATTAGTTATTATTATTATATTACCAAGAATTCCCATTTTTTTTTGCATAGCATATTTACCTGATTTTATGACTCTATGCCTCTCTCTCTCTCTCTTTCATCATCCCTTATTTAAAATTGTTCATAGTGATAAAATAATCATTAGTCATTAATTGTTAGACACAAATACTCAACTGATGGGCATCACAGGTAGCCGGGATAGGTAGACCGATAAGCAACGTTCGGTTCATATAGCGCGATCCTATTCCTGTAGGCAGCGAAGGACGATGCTGGAAAGCGTAGTGGGCGAGATCTCAGGCGAGAGAAAGTGATATAACTTGTTAGAAAACGTGCATAAAACTCGAAAAGGATGGTGTAGGGCATAGTTAGTAGTACATCTATCTAGTAGGACGACTAGGGATAGATTAACTGATTTCATAGCTCAGGAAAGTCAAAATCTCCGATTAAGAGCTTATGAAGAAAGTTAATACCTAGAGCTATCCTGCGATGCGTCAAAGATGGAAGACTGACAAGAACAAGCATATAAGAGTAAGATGTCAAACGGGAATTGTGATTCCAGATTAGGCTACGGAGAGCAAACAGAAGGAATTGTTTCTGTACAGATTCAATTCGATTTTGATTCTTTATATATTGCGGGGAACAAATGGAAGTGGATGCACAAGAGATACAAACAGAATCTTTTTGGTATAAGGGTCATTAAATGCAATTGACCAACGTTTAATGAAACCGAAACCACCCTACGCCCTATTTACAACAGAAGAAATGTGCTGCAGGTTAAATCACAGCTTAGGATTAAATAGGACACCAAGATCATTAAACGTAGATACACGCTCGAGTTGGACGTCATGAACTTACATTTAGAAATATTTAAAAATAAATAATCTGTTAAGCACCAATAATATAACGAATTAAGATCCTCTTGAAGTCTTAGATGAGAGGCACCATTATTAAATGAAAGGCACAAATTCACATCATCAGCGTACAGGAGCACGCGAGAATGTGAGATGGGATGGGATGAGAGAGGCAGATCATTAATGCACAGATTAAAAAGAAGTGGTCCAAGATGACTACCTTGATGAACCCCAGAAGTAACGTGGACAATTTCTGGAAGATAAAACATAAACAACACTCTTTGAGAACGATTTTTAAATTAAGATTTGATCCGATTTTGAAGATTACGTGGAAAACCCATTATATTAAGTTTATACAAAAGAAGGTCATGTTTAACAGAGTCAAAGGCTTTAGTAAACTCAGTGGAAATGATATCAGTTTGTGATCTATTGTTGAAACCTCGATTAACTAACGAAGTAAACTGAAGAAGGTTAGTGGTTGTGGACCTACATTTCACAAATCCATGCTGTGATGGAGAAATGATTGCCTTACAGAAATGTTGCATATTCATTATGAGGACCTTTTCAAACAACATGGGGATAGCAGACAATTTAGATATGCCCCTATAGTTTGAAATATCAGATTTATTTCCTTTTTATGTAGAGGAATATTGAAGGATTCCTTCGAAACAGGCGGAAATGACGATACCTGGAGTGATAAAGTTTAGATAACGGCTGTTACAAGGAACTTGCACACCGTAAATTGACACAACTAGGGCCAGGAAAATAAGAAATTTTTAGAGATCTAAGCTTATATTCCCCATGATATTCTTTAAAAGTTAAGCATTATAAAATCGTTGAGCTATAAAACAGTTTCAAAGTTGTTCTCCAAATTATGTATGCATTTAAGTGGGTTGTTTAATATCGATATTCATTCTGATGGTTTTGTAATCTTTAAAAAAATAAGAATATGGTCAATAGCTATCAATGCTAGTGCTCCATACCTTGTAAACTTTTAATTTTAATCATAATTTAACAACAAACTAATAAATTAACAAATTTTTACCAAATAAACCACATAAAGATTTTAATCTGAATTGACCATTCAACCACTTTTTAATGCAAGATCCTTACTATCAATAATATGCTTTGTAGTCAATCTTATGAATTGACTATGAGAAGTATGAGAAGTAATGATTATTTCATCATAATTAATTCCCGCTAGAGAAGTTAAGAAGAAATTACAAAAGCACAACATAAAACTATTTACTTACATTAAAAAACACTTTGTTTCACATGCAACAAGTTGCACAATGCGCTTTTGCAACTAACAACTCACTATTAGGCAATTGTGGCCATGATGGCTGCTGTTGCTGCTGCTTTTGAATCCTTTAGATCCTTTAGTTAATATTGTCATTGCAGCTTTTTATTGTTTAAGTAAAATATAATGACAAAACACAACACAAAAGATACAAGAAAAAGAAAGTGTGAGCAAAGGAACAAATAAAAATGAAATAAATTTAAACAAAAAAAGGATGGGGTGAGTGTGAAGTAAAGGAAAGTAAAGTAAAGTAAAGTTAAATACACACAAGGCAAATGCACAAACTGAATGCGCAAAAGTTTTGTGCAGCTAAGCAAAGTATTGTAGTACTTAGGACAAAGTATTGTGTAGTGTGGAGTGGTGCGGTTCGGTTCGGTGGCTAAAAGTGTTGGTTGTTGTTGGATGGAGTAAAGTGCTGAAGCAAACTACTGTGTTGTTGACAATTGTTGCACACTGGTCATTATTGCTTACCGCACAGTTTCTGTTCCAATGGCAATGGATTGTTGCCATAAGCGCGCATACAACTTCTGATTCTCTCATTCTTATTTCTTATTGTTCTTGCCTGTTGTTGGTTTCAGTTAGTTTTTACTTTTTCGACTTATTTAATGCTCGACTAAATCCCCTCCAAAAAAAATAAGAAATAAAACAGAAATTGCACAAAAACAATAAAATGTTTTTATACAAGTACAAAGTATCTCACTTGCCTCACTGGCATAAGAATAAAGACAAAAGGACAAAGAAATGGGGATACAAAAAAGTACTTGATTTTACTTGTTGCTTCTATAAGTTTCTGAGAATTACGAGAAACTTGTTGGGATAGAAAGTTGTGCTTGTTGTTTTATACTGTTAAGAGTTGAGTCGCAGCTGATATTATTGACCAAAGTTAAACAATTGTAAATAGTTGAAAGTTTGAACAATTGTGTCAGTCAGTCAGTCGCTTATTTGTGTGTGAAGGTAGCCTGATAAGTTTGCTTACTACAATAAACAAGGAATAAAAGATATCCATTAGTACAATGATGCCTTGCTAAAAATAATTTTCATAAGTTTCTGAAATATGCCTTAGTCCTTCCCATTCTCAAGTTTATCATTTGTTGTAAATTTCTTACCACCGAGTTTTTTTTTTTTTGATGTTTTGAAAACAGATAATAGTCACAGCGTACAAATCTGGAGAATTAGAGATGGTATTATAATAGATATTCTCAATCATTTCTCGAGTGAAAATGTCTTTTTAACTAATATAGCTCTTGGTTCATTCCTTGTACTGCTGCCGGTAAGTTTCAATAAACATTGGAGAATGATGCTTCAGATGTGCCATGAACCTTATCTTACTGTTTTTTGATTTCTTTAGAATATGACGGACTTCGATCACTGGATTTAGACTTTTGGATTTTGCAATACATACTTTTATAATATAGTTATAATATTATAACTTAAGACGTTGTTATATTTCCACGACGCAGATCACCAGATTGATTGATGTTCGAAAGTTATGGTTTAAGAGTTCGGTATCAAGAGGTTTTAATAGTTTAAATTGCGAGTTAGATGCCAGACCATACAGCTGAATACCATACGTCCTAGACGGTTTGATAATTGATTTGTAGATTATAAATTAAGCATTTAAGTTTAAAGTGCTCGTTAGGCGTAGTAGCCAGTTTTGCTCGTGTAGCTTTGTTATACATGTTTTAGTAACCCCGGTAATGTGGCGTCTCCAAGTCAAGCGTCCACCCATGTTGACTGTTGAGCACCTGCCGTGATATAGCGTAAAACAACAGTGTTGAGACCTTGCTGAGTGCAACCCCATGTTCCATCATTTAGCCCATCTATGAAAGTTGTCCAGGTAGCAGCTTGAACATTGCAGTTGTTCCTCGATAGAAACGCTGTATCGTCTGCATATTTTACTACCATCGAGTCTTCATCCTGGGCTACTGACACACTCTCCTCAGGTACTCCCGCTTCAATGCGACAGACAGAGGATCTATCATCCTTCAACTCAACCATGAAGTGACGTTCCAGCAAATTTGATTTGAGTAGGAGATACTGTCAGTCTTGGAAATGGTTGTTGAATTTGACAAGCAGACCCTTATGCCAAACTCTGTTGAAAGCTTCTTACACGTCTAGGTATACAAATGATGCCATGAATTTGATTCAAACTCTGACAGTTGTCATCTAAAAGAATGTTATTTCTTGGAATAGAAAAAGTTTATATATTAGTAGTCAATTAAGAAACTTATCAGACCTCCCTAGTGTAATCATCTCATTGTTCTTTCTCTAAATCTGAAGCAATCTTGTTCATTCTTTCTTCAGCCTTGCTTTTTATAGACGAGTATAATTTGTAGTATGGTATTTATATTTATATTATTTTATTTTGTATGACAAAACTACATAAAACTTTGTCCTTCTTGGCAAATGTTGTGTGTGGTTTGAAATCTACTATTTTATGTCAACAAGTGAAAGCGAAGGATATAAGAAATTTATTTTCAATGCATAAATGAATTCATTTGAAATTACAATTTGTGTAGGAGGAAATACACTTTTCTACAATTTTTTGTGCCATAAAAATTTATTTGGAAATTGTCGAAAAATCTAAAATTAACTTAACTACTTTGTGGACCATTTCATTTACAGATACGTAACTATTAAATACTCTACTACTGTGTGTGTGTAATAATAATAAATGTGCCACATGCAACAAACTATATGGAAAATGTGTGCAAATAAATGTCAAAAAACAAAAATGGAATAAAAATCGTACAAATGAATAAACGAAACCAACCGAAAACGATTTGTCGTCCTCTAGGAAAAAACCACAAAATTTTTAACCTAACAAAGTACATTCATTGAGCATTGGTTTTTATAGCATATAAAGTAACTAGGACTGCAGCAGGATCAGGATCAGGAGATGGAGAAGGGAAGCATTCGAAACCATAACTAAAGCCGAAAATGTATGGCAATTAGTGCACCATTGTCGTCCACCAATTTGGTAGAGCCCATAAGACAAGGGGATATGCATATGAACATACACATACTAGTATGTAGTACGATATGATAAAAGCGACCAGTTATACTATTGTAAAACCAAAAGGACTTCAGTTCATTTGGTATTTTTAAGCTCCTTTACTCTCCTATCCCTCTGTATGTGTTTGAAACTTCATGAACCATTTTACTGTCATTTCTCTAACCATTTTAAACGTTTACTTTCCTCATACTCGTACTATACTCTATTTTCTCTTTCTCTTTCACTCTGATGATTTTCACTTTTTCATTGCAACAAATTTGCAACGGAAGTGAGTCATTTTTCAAAGCTTTTCTCATGCTCTTTTGGTTATGCGTTGCATCCTTCTCTACACTGATTCTGAATTCACTCCATTCCATTCTATTCCATGTGGTCAATCCCAATTGTATTGTTATTGGACGTTATTGTTATTGCATAAAAACAGGCGCACTACTAATACTACTACTACTATGTAGTATGTAGGATGTGTAAAATTTTACTTTGCTATGCTTTGCTTCAACATGTTTTTAACGTGTTGCTACTAAAATGCTAGTGTCAGAGTGTGTGTGTGTGTGTATCTGAGAGAGTTTAACATATGAAATTGTAGTTGTTGGTTGGCATCACCGCGTGGCAATTAAGATTCGCAATTAACGTTTTTTTGCCAACCTCTTTAACCTGTTACACCAACCCACGCACATACAGACATTAGTGTATTTAGGTAGATACGATTATGTTATGTGTGTTAGGTGAAATGTAAATGAATGAAAATAGTAGGAGAAACTCTCAGCAACTTCGAAATTTTCATACCTTTTAAGTGAATATTTAATTGGAATTGTTAATATTCATTTGTTTATTAGATGAGGCATTTCAAAGAATCCGTAGTAATGGCTTGATGATTAGATTTTTATATCTTTAACATCTTTCAATACTTTCTAACAGTTTGTTTACTTATATGGAGATTTAAATAGTTTTAAAGAGTTTGTCTAAGATGGCATTAAAAGTTATTGATTAACAGATGTTCATGCTCTTGAAAGTGTATCAAAACATAGAGGATCATAGGTAGTAATAATGTAAACAATATATGATTTACTTAAATTTGGAGGATATTTAAATGTTAATATACTTTTTGTTTCATAAACTGCATTCCTATAAATTTTTGATATCATACTTTGTCATTCAACTTAAAAAGTCTCTTCTCTACAATATTTTACAAGAATATGAGGTTGAAATTGAGAGATCACCAATTAACTGTAATGATGACATCAGAAAAATAGCAATGAACTGGGAAAAAACAGCTCAGGGAACACAAAACTGGAATAATCCAGAGCCCTTATGTATTATGGTACAGTGATTGCATTTGACTTCTCAATGAAGTATGTATCTTCTTTTAGTGTTTTGAAATATTGATTGTCCCATATTGAAATGCTGAGACTCAGATCTCTCACTTTGTAATTTATTTCGTGCTTTACAGCTTTTTTGGACTAGTCTTATCAATTATGTGGCCGCCTCTATTGGCAACAGCAATAGGTGCACTTTTTGCTGCGTTTTCCATTATAGTATAGCGATGGTTTCGGTACGAATGTTTGCCCTGAGCTCGTCAATGGTGTGAGGCTTGCTGGCGTACCCCTTGCTTTTCAAATAGCTCCACAAAAAGATTCCGAAAGGTTCAGTGTCAACCATTCGAGCGACTGTTTGACGGTATTCGAAGCAAAGTGGACGGTTTGGCAGCAATATTATAAGTGTTAATTACACTTTTATCCTTCAAAATGCGCCGCCAAGTGTTTCCACTGACTCCAAAATGCTGAGCGCGGTGACGATACGACACTTTTGGGTTCTGGGCAACGCTCTCTCTGACAACTTTAACCAGTTCATTGGAACGTCTTGGTCTTTGATGAACGGCAAGTTGACGATCTCCCACTGTCTCGTGCTCAACAAAATTTGACACTGAATGATGAGTAGCGATATCAGAATGTGCCTGTTGGCCACGATATTTTCGACGATATGCATGTTGAGTTAACGCAACTGAACGACTATTTTCAATGTACTAATTGACGTTCCAAAGACATGTTCAATCAAGTCAATCGGTAGACAAATGGTAAAGTTATTCAATGTTTACAAACGGTGCACCTTGTATATTTTTTAGTTCTCATACTTATAATGATAGTTTTTGTGATTTTTTCGCTTCACTGAAATACATAAATGTAAATTATTGATATTTTTCTCATTTTAAATTTCATGCACAATTTTTATTTGTCAATTCTTCACATTTTGTAAGCTTTGTTTCAAATTTCTTTTCAATTTTGATATGCCTTTGAGTTCTTTATGATAAAATCTTAATGGAGTGAAACCAAAATGTATGCGACACTTTAGTCCTCTTAGTATGGCTTTGTTGCTCTCCATTTGGTTTGATTTTTTTTTTTGTAGTTTTTGCTGTTGGTGGTGTTAGTTTTATTGTTATTGTAACCATAGAAAGTGGATTTTCTAAATTTTAATGTTCACCATTAGTTGGCTTTGTTCATCACTTGAATAGCCTACACCAATCTCACGTGGTTATATACTACACACACACACTCATACACATACACATGTACAATGTATAGCGAGTGTGTATTGTTTGCTTAATGAGGCGCCATTTAGTGCACAATTCGTGGCTTATATTAATAGCTTTAATTTTTCAACTGTTTTTTTTGATTTTAACATTTAATTTTTTATTTAAGCTTTTGATGTCAATTATGTAATTGTACCACCCGCTTACTCACTCTAGTACTGTCGTCATAGGTGTATATAAAAAATTAAATAAAATAAATATTATTATAAAAAAAAATTTATAAAAAAATATCAACTTATGATTCCTCAAATGTTGATTGCTATTATACGATACAATATTATTTTAATTGCCTTTGCTTATGTTGTGCATGTTTAACAGAAAAACTATATTTTGTTTTTATATATTTTTGTATTATTTTATTTTTCTTTGGAGGCATTAAAAATTAATTGTGCATTTAATTGCTTAATGTTTATTTGTTTTTAGTGTGTGTCATTAAAATATAAATATATAATATTTATTGGAAACATAAATGAAAAATATTATTGCATCTGCTCAAAATATAATCTTTATTCTTTAAATAAAAATTATAATAAAATAAATAAGTAAAAAATTAAAAACCCGATTGAAAAAAAAATACAAAATTAAATAAACTATAAACAATGTAAACTCTACTTAGGTTTAACAGACTATGGGCTATGAGTTGAAAGCCTAAGATAAATATTCGCATTAAGTTTACTAACAGGCGGGACCCAGACGGTGCCGTTGTATGAGAATGCTAACGGCTTCCCCGTCACCGAATACTCCTGTCAATAGTATCATTCAACTGTCTATTACGGACATTGTCAATTTTCCAACGCGGAGACTATACAACACATCTACAAAAGTGGTATCTCCAGCTTGCCTGATTATAAACGAAAAGAAAATTAATGGGTCCCGCCTGCTAGTAATCCTAGGATCTTGAAATTTACATGGTTAGGAAATATGTACCAGTTAGAGATGAGCTAAACAGTGATTTGAAGCTGTGATTGAGTCACAGTCATTTGAAGGGAGAGACATAGTTTACTGAATCAAAGTGAGTCACAATCAATTAAGTAAACTGTGTCTCTCCCTTCAATTGACTGTGACTCAATCACAGTTTATAATCACTGTGTCACTGTTTAGCTCATCTCTAACTGGTACATATTTCCTTACCATGTAAATTTCAAGACGAATATAACGATACCTCAACTGTCGAAATCCATCGAGCCATTTGGAAGAAACATGGTAAGATAGACATTTACAAACATACAAGATACGCGGTAAAATCATGACCCTTCTTAACAGTCGGGTACAAAGGATCTTAAAAATCATGTTTTGCTTCAGTAGAACAAAGAATTTTCCTATTCTGATACCTGAATGGCAATCAATGCCCTCTTTTTAATGACATGTTTTGATTTATGTGATCGTTGTGTTAGAAAAGGAAAAGTAGAGAGAGAGGGAGAGCGAGAGAGAAAGAATTCTTAGAATGTAGTTAATGGTAAAAAAATATTAGTTAATGACAAATTTATGAAATACATTGTTGTTAGAAGTTTATGGAATATTGAGTCCCGGAATCACCCGACTTCAGTCGGCCGAGGACCACTCTATACATGCAGCAACCCCTGTGGCTTCAACTATACATGGTACAACAACAACAACATGGCAACATGAAATACCATATCAAAATGGAATAAGTGCAATGTATCAACAATGCTCATGCTTTGGATGTGTTGCCGGCATGTGCAACAAGTGGACATAGTCCATTCACTTTTTCTGCTGAAGATAAACTGTCTGCTTTTCGACAAGAAATCGATCTAAATGAGTCAGCGAAGACTCAATAAATAAACAATAAATATGTACTATATAGTTTGGTTCGGATTATTATTGAAATTTCAGTATTTCGTGATAAGGCTTAAAAGTACTTAAAGTAAAACTTGCACTATGTGACAACTATGTAAACAAATTAAAATTTATCAATATAAGACTTACAATATTAAAAACGACCTAATGTCATTGCTCATTAAACTTTAATTGTTTCACATACATTATATTTAATACTACATAAGTACACATGTATGTATATGCATACATACACAGATAGAAAAACATATCAGTGTATATAAATACAATCTATAATTGATATCTTCTATCATAATTAAATTCATTTAAAATTGCAAACCATTAATTAAGTATATAAAACTTGATAATATGATAATTAAAACTTAAACCACAAAAACGACAAAAGCAATTAGATATAAAACAAAAAGAAATATGTGAAGAACACGAAAACTATACTGTTAGTATTAAAACTAAAATTATAATTATAAATTATCACACTAGCAATAGCGACAAAGGCCTTCAGCTCAGGAGGAGATTGAGGAAGGATAGGAGGAAGAATTAGAAAAGTACAGGACCAGACGTGATGTCAACTCGGAAAAATTACACAATAATTGATCAATTGTCATACATAACTACTTATTCATCATTTACATTAAGAGCAATTTAAACGCCCTGCAGACTCTTTAACTTTTTTTTTTTGCATTGTTCATTTATTACTTTAGTTAAACAAAGGATTCTACTACCTGATTGGCAATCAATAAGTATGTAATATTAAAATCCTTGAACTAAGAAATAACTGGTTTCTATGTAGTTTTTTCATTATTATCTGTTGAGCCGTTTGCCTTCCACAAACTAATATGTGTGAATCTGAATTGACTTAAATCTCATCCTGTATACCTATGATGTAAAATTAATGTAGAATTATATTTAAATTTTTTCTTTAAATTTTTAATGAATGTCCAATATTTTGTGCGAAATTATAAGTATGTAATCAATCTACGAGCAACTACATGTACATATGTGCTATGTGTATTGAAATTAAATAAACAAAACAAGGCCGTTATGCCAATTAGGATGAAGGCTGAACATGTGCATGGATATTCATTTAAATGAGAAAACAAGTAAACATTTCTTGCTAACGAAGCTAATTCCATTAATGAAAATAGATATTTTCGTTACCATACTTTTTGGCGCTTAATTAATACCACATCATGTATGTACGCAATACTCATATTTCATTGCATATGCAAGAATTAAAAATCAAATCACATACAAGTTTGAGGTCAGTACCAAAAAAAATGTTTGCCATAACATAATAAAAGAAAAAAAAACATATATTTTTGTATTATGAATGATTTATAGAAAGCACAGAATTTGAACATCACAAGGTTTAATTGAACTGTAGGCAAAAGAGAAAAGATTTGAATGAAAAATAAGAAGCTACAATGATGGTTTTATACCTTAATACAATACTATTCAATATTAAATTCTCCTTTTAAATAAATCTAAAATTAATCAATATTTTTACTTAAAATGTTCTTATGATTATACTACTATATTAAATAAATGATATTGTAAAAGAAAATTTATTAAGATTTTCTCAGTATTTACTACAATATTCTCAGCATTTGCCATTAGAAAGGTAAATCAATTTTATGCCATCTCTGTAGTATCTTAAATGTTATAAGAAGACCGCTTTGATCTAAGCCCAAAAAGCCAATACATGCTCCTACTATTTGTAGTAAATAGGTGATGTTTACACTTAATATTAGGCAAGCAGATCAGTCTTATACCTAAGGTCAGTTCCAGACGTATTTCGAAGGAATAACTTCTTTATTTTGTAGGAATGAATGACAACTAAAAGAAAATGTGAAATGAATAAGCTTGTGCATGTGTAATACGAGTGAACTTATCAACATTTACCATTAGAAAATTATCTCAAATGGTAATTTTGGCTTGTGGTCAAGAAACTACAACATACTCATACTCTTTATAGCGAACGGTGGTAACGCTTATGCATGATATGGGGCTAACAAGTCAATCTTTGATCTATCTAGACCAGGAATGTCCAACCATATTGGTAGAATCCGCAAAGTTGAGCTACATGTGGAAAAAATACAGTTTTTTGTCAGCGGCAAGCAAAAACATAAAATTAGGTCGGAGAACAGCGGATCAAAGAAATGTCGATGTTTTCTCTGTTGTCACTTTGGTCGCGTCTGGGCCGTATTTAGTCTTGATCTAGAGTCAGCTACAGGTATTTGGCAGCAGGCTCCGGGAGAGGGATATAGAGAGTCAGAGCTCAAGCACCTGAGAAAGAATATTATGTGAGCGGACTGGCATTTGGCATTTACTACCACAACACTTCATTACTTCATCCAAGGCTGCTCCATGCTAAGCTGATTGTCCCAATAGTAAGTCTTGTTTACAAGTTCCATTGTAGCTTTCTTATATTTTTTTCTTCGTCGATGATTACTTCTTCATACTTATTACAAACCTAGTCATAAATCTAATATACCATTTACCAACTTTTTTTTTAAATAAAGAAAGCCTCATAATGAAGTGAACATCAGAATACTGAATGATTTTTTGTTTTTTAATTGAATGTTGATGGTAATGAAAAGCTTCATTCACCCTTATTTACACACAAATGATGTCCACATATCCAAACATATACAATACACTCTTTCACCTTACCCTCTATTGCATTTAAACTAACTATTGTAGAATAAATCCGCGATACGGACGACTACCTTAATTGGAGTTTCGTTGAAAAACAATAGAATGAAAATTTTCCATGACTTAATTATAAGGCAACCAACACACATAGAGTATTGTATGAGTGAGTTTTTGACCATCCAGCACGATATTCATATTACAAATTTGGGGTTTTGACATAAAATGTTTTTGTTTTCTGTTTAAATATGCGAATAATTTGTTTTCAACCATTGGAGGTTAGTTAGCAACAACGGATAATAACCAAAAACCTACAAAATATACATACTACCCCCAAATACACACAGATACTTGTATTATATAAGTAGTATGTACATAATACAATATGATGACCACAACATAGCGCATTATGATGTTTAGTTTGACTAATACATACACACATGTATATCTGTTTGCATGCACTTTCACGTAAATGTATCTATCTATGCATTGTATAATGTGTATACTTACGTTCATTTGTAATTTTGGTTCACTCTATTAAATGCACCACCAACAACAACATCAACAGATATATGTATAATACATACTCTATATAGAAATTAAACATTCTGTGTTTAATTATGTACAAATTACTGCAAATAGATTAAATATTAACAATGTTGGTGGTTTTTACTTAACCATAACCACTATTATTATTGTTTTTCTGTGTGTGCTTATGTGTTGTGCATGTGTGTGTCTGTGTGTTTATATTTTTCGATAATTATAACAATAAATATTTTTATCAAAAACTTTGTTGTTCGCCATTTTATGCTTATCGAATATCACAGTTCAAAAACTCTATTCAATTTCAATGTTTCTACAAAATATATTGCATATTATGTTATTTATTTTATTTTGTATTTTTTCTAAATGTTTATGCTGCTGGTGGTTTTTATTCATTTTCTAATCTAATGAATAGTTGATTTTCCATTTTGGTAAAATTGTCTCTTATCAAGTATTTTGTTGTATTAAATAATTTCGATTTTATGGGGAAATTATTTTACACAAAAATCTCATGCATATTATTACATATCTTCTTTTGTATCTTTTTTTTTATGTGGAAAATAATATTTTAATTTTGTACAATCATAAACATTAGGGCGGGTCAAATTTTATGTGATCAAGGCACATCCAGATTTCGATTCTATGGATCATTCTTAGAATTTTTGCCCAAGGAAATATGTCGTAGATGAATTTCGAGCCTCCCAAAATTTATATCTAGGATTTTTTTTCAATTTATTTAACATTTGACTTAGAAACCATTAAAAAGACAAAAAAATATTCTTTTATACTTGTATATGGGAGTTTTTTAGCTTTTTTTTTGACATTTATTTTTATTTTTGAGTGACGCCAGAGGGCGCTTCCGTACATTTTTTTGGATTTTTTTTGCCTTTTTTTTTTTGGTGAAAAAGAAGAAATGTGTATTATTAGTACAAATTGTTCGATTTTGGTCCAAGAAATGAAATTTTTGTATGGAAAGTGTGTTCAAATTGTATTTTATCGCAAAATAAAGGCCAGATTCGGTTTTCTCGTGCCAAAAAAAACCCCCATGTACATATATAAAAGAATATTTTTTGTCTTTTTAATGCTGTTTCTAAGTCAAATGTTAAATAAAGTGAAAAAAAACCTAGATAGAAATTTTGGGAGGCTCGAAATTCATTTGGACCTATGGTTCCTTAGGCAAAAATTCTTAGAATGATCCATAGAATCAGAATCTGGATGTGCACCTGAAGATTTTTTTAGTCCCCTACAATTTGACCAACCCTAATATATATATATATAGTGATTATATCCCTCCTCTTAGAGTGTCATAAAAAAAGGGTTTAAACGTCTTCAATTATTCAGATCTTCATTCAGACCTCTAAGTTGTGGGAACATCTCCCTGCTTCGTAGTATTAGAGGCTTGAAATATTCAGAT
Source organism: Amiota communis (assembly GCA_037043315.1). NCBI lineage: Eukaryota > Metazoa > Arthropoda > Insecta > Diptera > Drosophilidae > Amiota > Amiota communis. Next base: position 1,366,236 of record JBAMAV010001191.1, on the reverse strand, counting down.
CTTATTTAAATGGAAACCTGTTAAGATTAAATGTGGTGTAATTTCTCTTAGTAAGCTTTGATGCATTAACCATCAAGGAATTCAATAATCTGAGACCCCTTAGCATTAATGATTTATTTTGTTTTTCTTTTTGATTTCATCTTATCTTGTATTCAAATTAATACCGAATTCGCATCGGACTAAATCACTATAATGCACTTTTTCGTTCACACCAGATTTTTTGCATCATGAAAAACTGTTTTTTGTTTTGGTTATACACACACGTGGAACTTTGCGAGCATGTTGGCTAAATGAAAACTAAAAATTTGTGAAAAATAAATGATTTTGAACATTTTGTAATATATGCATATAGTTCTTGAAGCTCAATTTGTCATTCCTGATACTTAGTTTATTGAAATCTTTAAAAAAAAAATTAACAATTTATGGTTTACATAAAAATATATACCATCATCAGCTGTTTTGTGTTGGCGCGCAAAATAAAAGAGGAAGACAGACGAAATCACCTAAAAAAGGCAGAAGTTTCCCAACACTAACGAGAGTGACCATTATTAATTTTCATATAAATTCTTGATGAGACTATTGATCCGCATCACATTCTACAACAACAACCCCTGAATGACGTTATTTTCCTAGTGGTTGTTGTCGAATCTGATCCGGATCAATAGGCAAATCACATTTGCATCTGGCCCGGTGTGAAAGGGCTTTTAGATTAGAAGAATTGCAAAGGCCTGCGAAATTTGACTTTTTATTGGAAACAGAGGCCGCACAAGTTGTTTCCGAAGGATTTTGACGTCCTAAAAACGAATCTGACCTCGAAAGTGCTCTTAACGACATATGGAGGAGAAAAAATCGTAGCCCAATGGTCAATACTGGAAATTGAAGGTGAAAAGACATCCTAAACGATGATTTATGTGGTTTTATGTAAAAAAATTTACTGCTCATGTGACATTGGTTCGAAAATGGGTAAAAACCGTAATTTTTGCACCTTTGGGTCGGAATATCTCAAATTCCTGACGTGATAGAGCCCTTTCGAGGTCAGATTCGTTTTTAGGACTTAAAATCCTCCGGAAACAACTAGTGCGGTCTCTGTTTCAAAATCTCGCAGGCCTGTGTTATTTTTCATCAATACATGTCAATATATTTCTAAGAATATTCTACCTAGTTTTATAGCTCGGGGTATTTCCAACCTAATGATTTAATCATTCATTAATTTTTGCCATTCATTCATTTATTTAGTATGTATCCATACAATATAACATATACATAAATAATATCTTAAAGAACAGTTTTTGGTTCAGTTGAACAAAGGATTTTTCTATTCTGCTACCTGAAGGGAGTGAGGGTGTGATTAATAGAAAAAAATGTTAATTAAGGACGAATATCTTAGTGACATTGTTGTTAGTAGTTTATGGAATATTGTAATTTCAGTATTAAGTTTAGATTAATTAATAAATGACTGATTTCAAATAAATAAATATGTATATTATTGTATATTAGACATCTATATGAATTCATTCAAAAGCGCATTTTTGGTACTCATGCTCATTTATATGAATTCCAATGTCTGAATATAGATGAGACAATGTTCCATGTTCACATTCAAACGAAGCGGTGCCGAATTAATTTGAATGTTATTTTGTACTGCGTTGGTTGTTGGTATGCAAACATATTTACATCCCCGACTACATTCCACAACAACAATTGCACAGAAATTCCTCTCACAAAATAAAATGCTCTCCCCGACACACAACAACAATTTCGAAGAATTTACGTGCAATTGTTGTTGTGAGTCTGATGTTCTGAGTTTTGAATGCGATCGTGTACTATGGCATCGTTCTCTCAAATGAATTAGAATTTATTCATATTGTGTGTGGTTCCAAAAAATTGAGTACATAATTCAATGGTACTCAGTTATGCTAAGCATAAGGTAATATATTTTTGGAACCGTATTTTTCGCTAAAGTGACTTTCGAAATCATTTGCTATAAAATCAAAACTAATCAATTGCAATAAATATTGAAATCAAATCGTGTGAATTGAGGCGTTAAAAATGAATAATTTCCGTTTCAATATTATTTAATGTCATTCAACGAATTGAAATCATCATTTTGTGTTTTTTTTTTTTTGGGAAACATATTGGTTAAAATCAAAAGAAAGACATGAGGGAGATATGAATGCAATTGATGAGTATCAAACGGAAGTTGGTCAAACTACAATATGTATTTATTGATATGTTGCCCCCGAGTGTATTGTGAGTGAATATTTTTTATCTGATCACATGTGTATAAACTATTTTAGTGTGTTTGTATGTTTGGATGTGTGTGTTTGCTTTTATTGTGAACCGGAAATTGCAAATCAATTACAAATCAATCAAAATACAATTTTTTTCAATACATAAATAAATTGAAGTATCTGAATAAGTGATTGTATTTAGTAGTATGTGGGAGAATGTGATTGGATTGTATTTAAACCAGCAAACAAAGGATTTGGAAATTGTTTTGGCATATGTAATTGACTAGAAAACAAAACTTTTTAATTTTATATTGTATATTTGAGAAGGGTCAATAAGCAAAACCATTAGAAGTATAAACCATTAAGAATTATGTTAAAAAAACTAAGATTGTAATTATTTTCAATTCAAATAAATGGTAAATTCATGAGATTAGAGATGAAATTGGGAAGTAAAGTTTGGTATAAATGATATCTGAATAGATGCCAAGATTCATAATGGTTGCTTAAATCATTGTTATGAAGACGACCAGCTTTTATATGATGCACTGAATTCGTTTTATCGAGACTATAAAGATAAGAAAATGGTTAGACATGTGTCATTTATTATAGTTCACTTTCATTGGCAGTGATTTGCATTTAAATTCTTCTTATAAACCTTTGCAAAATTCTTAGATTTCTTTAGCCCACTTAAGTATGCAACAAATATCATGCATATGATGGCGTTAAATTGTAAATCCACCAATATTTGCCGCTTGAAATGGTTGTCTCTGTATCACAATAAAATTCACTCTTATGACAAAAACGTGTATGCACACTTGCATGAAATTGAAGAAAAGAAAAAACGGAACAAAAATGATCAATGATGTCAATAATGACAACGATGCTGATGATGATGAGACAATTGTATGATGACACTATGTATACACGTAGTATTGCACATTGCAAAGCGTTGAAGCGTTAAATATGCACATGATGAATACCATATAGTGTTGACGTACTAGTTGATTGAGTTCAAAGTTGAATTGAATAGCAAATCATGTGGAAATTGAGGCCGCAGTTGTGTTGAAGTGAGCATTTGGTAATTGAGATTCTTATAAACATTACAAAGTAATTGCATAACAAAATAAATGACAGTTTAACTTAAACTTTGTCTGTGTTGTATTTTTTTTGAAAAACTCAATTAAAGCTTTCAAAATTGAATGACGTTGGAGAAAATTGAGATAAGAAAATAATAAAAATAAACCTAGAGCAGCTGTGTTGTTTAATAAACTTGCCAGTCTTTGAAGACAAATAGACACACACAGAGAGAGAGAGAGAGAGAGAGAGAGAGGGAGAGAGTGAGACTGTTAGACAGACAGGCAAACAAACAAGCAGAAAGCAGACGACTTGACTGACTCTAGAAAAATCAACACAAATCTTATGTTTGCAGGTGAGTAAAACTTTTGATTAACTGCAAGTTGTCGACATTTTATAACACTCTTGTGCCAAGTACAGTAGCATCAGCTTTCAACAGGATCATAGCAAAAGTATAAGGATAAAGAAGCAAATAATATCGTATAGTAAAGGTAAAGAAATGAAAATGAACTTAAATGAAGTAAATTAAACTGAATTGAATTGAGTTGAGTTGAGTTGAAATGTGAGTGAGTGAATGAATGAAGGGAGAGAAATTTAATTAATGTACGCGATTTATTTTCTAATTAGTATAGTTTACATAATTGACGGAGGAGAATGCATAATATTGGTATACTACTCACTCGATGGTTGGTGGGTGCCAGAGGAGTTTATATAATTTAAGTTGAAATATATGTTACATTTGTGATTGATTGTTAAACATTTCATTAGGGGAAAGAGTTTTTAAACTTTCTTAGACTTGGGCCAACTGTTTGAACCTTTAAATGAATCTTCTGATTGAGTAACTTATTAAAAGAAAGAATAATCTTCTTTGAAGAATGAAATGACTTGAAAATTGATTTAAATACAAGTAAATTTACAGGTGTCTTAATAAGTCCTGAAGAATGATTGCTACTTTCTAATACTTCAATAACATTTCATTTTCGTCCTTCTTGTACTTGAATGATTTATATTATGATTATCATCATTTGACTCCAGATTCTTTCACAGTAGATTGTTTCTAAACGCTTTGAAAGGTATTGGGGTACTTTATATGGAAGCAAATCATTTTTAAAGTCCCATTGCACTTAATCATCAAGTTGTAATTGAACTAAAACAATTAGCAAACCCTGGACGACTGTCTTATAGACAAATCTTTGTACAAAATAGTGTTTAAACTGCCTTCTAATACTTTAGAAAATAATTTTGTATGGTTTTTAAATTTTTTTGTTAAAACAACTGTCGAAGTTACCTGAAGGCTCAACCCTAGTATTCAGTAAACTAATGTTCAAAGATGGTTTCCAATGAATTAGAACCGCCATAACACGTGTCAAGCCATTTCGTTGTTTGAAGGTTATTTTTGCCATCAAAGAACATGGTAAATTTCATTAAATTTTCCATTTGAAATCACTGGATTTACTCTTCTCTTTATATTGATATCGTGTGTATAGTAGTAGTAGTAACTTGATTGAATTTACAAATATTTATTTCATTCTTCTCACATCGTGGTTTTTCCTTGTAATTTCAATTTTAACACAAAGGTTTTTTGTTGCCTTAACCACCTTTGACATTATTGTATTCACGATATTCACTTTGCATTGGTTTTCCATTGCATTGCATACCAGCTGAGCTTTTATTGTTCATTTCATATTGTCCTGTCTTTCATTCATTGACAATTTTTTTAGTTTGTTTTACGCTTTTGGATGAAGAAATTCCTCGAAAATCATATACACGTTTCTTTGACTTGCATATGCATACTTGTATGCTTTGTTCTTTTGTCCTTTGTCCTTTAATCCATTGTTCATCATATTTCCATGCTTTTGTTTATTGCATATGGTCACCTGTGGTGCTTTTGAGTAGAATAGAAGCTTTTCAATATGAATACAAGAAAGACAAATATGTACTCGTATATGCTTTATTAATTGTGGTGCATGCTTTATTATTATTGCTTGTATTATTGCCTGGAATTTCTTTGATGCAAAAACAATAGAAACCAATCTCTTTCATATGCTGGATTTACACGTTTGTTTGATGCCATCTTTTTTTATTAGTTTTAAACTTGTTTAATAATATTAATTTAACTCATTCTCAAATTAATTTTGTAGACAATTTTTCTTTCCACTTGTTACCTTTACTAAAGACCTTTTTTTTTTTTTGGATATTCAATGCTTCTGTTTGAAACAGTTCAAGTCAAGTCACTTATTCTGGGCAATCAAGCGCACAATTAGCTCGATGCCATGACTGACTGCATGAATGGAGTGACTGGGCATATTCGGGGGATTGGCACGAATGCCTCGGTTGACTTGTGTTTAATACTCCTGATACTGTAACTACTTGTGGATTAAATGAACGCTTAGAAAGGACAAAGAATGATGATGATGCTGCTGCTGCTGATGATGATGTCTGTGTTGTATTTGAACTATGCCAACTTGGCACTCTTGGCACTTTTCTCTCTGGGTTTTTTGTATTAATTTTATTATAGAAGAAAATATATGTTTTAGTTTTTAGCTACAATGTTACTTATTCCAATGAGTGTGTGCCAATCCTTTGTCTCACTTGGGTAGTCTGTGTAGTGTAGTAGTAGTATCAAATCCTTATCCTGATGACATATTCTGACTTTTCCATTGCTTGCCTTTGCTTGCATTGTTGCTTGACTTGGAAAATTGTGCGCGTGCTTTGAATTAACTTGGCTTGGCTTGACTTGACTTGCCATGACTTGCCTAGACTTGGTTGGGTTTGGTTTGGCTTGGCTTGGCTTAAGTTGACGTGGTTTGGTCTGATGTGGTTTAGTCTGGGCTGTTCTGTTCAGTGTTTAGTGTTCCATTCTGTTGTAATCTAGCTTGCATGTGCAATGTTTGTTGTTGTTGTTGGCCATGGTGCTGCTCTTCATTCATTCATTCATTTGATTGCCTCTTGAAACCTTGCATTGGCAACTGTTGCTTTTTCCTCATACGAACGAGTGTGCTTCAAATAACATAATGTTGTAACAAAAACCAAAAAACAAAAAAAAAAGGGAAAGTAAAACAAAAGATGAAAAGAGAAAAAAAATATATATAATGTAGACAACGTGATTCAAGCATCCTGACAACAATCAACAATAAAAACAACAGCAACAGCAACAAGAGAATATATGTATGTATGGAGAGTGTAGTAGCTGCCTTGAGTGGCCATTTTAATTATCATTAAATGTTGGTTGTTTTCATTGTCATTTGCCTCTGTTTTGTATAGTAAAATATTGTGTAGCATACTTTTGGTTGGCAATTGTGTACATACTTGAACAGAGGAAGAAAAACCTATGGTATACTAGAAAAAACATAATCAGTATAAGTGTTTGTATGTACACCAAGTATGTAAGGGGTCAATTCATATTAATGGCATTTTCCTCTCTTATTTTCAAGTGAATTCGAACATGAACAAATATTTTTTTCATAATTATTAATTAATTATTAAAATTTATTAAAATATTTTTATTTGTTTGAAGCAAAAATAAAAAAAAAATTAATAAATAAATAAAATATGATGAAGGAAAAAATTATATAAAACAAGTCCAGTAAAGACCGGAGCTTTTATACCTTTCATACTCTAAATTTTTGGTGATATTCAGTTTGATTGTTTTTTATTTTTATTTTTACTTTTTCTTTATTTATTGGATCTTCTCTTTCTTTAGTGACTAGCAATAAGTAATAGCATCTTAAACTAATTTTTAGTTTATTACTTTTACTTCAACTCCAGTTGGACGGAATGTATGTAATAAGTGCCCTTATACTTGAAGTTGTCCTGGTAGGTCGTTTCTCCTAAGTCGTGTCTGTAACCTTAGTCGAGTGAGTGCTTTTGCTAATGGACTCTGGTGCATGTTTAGTTTGTCAGCATAAATAAGTTTCAATTATTTTATTTTTTACTGTTGGTATATTAAGATCTATATGTAATCGCTCGTTTTTAAAATACCAGGGGGCACCAGTTATGGTTGTTAATATTTATGACTGCGCTCTTTGAATAACGTCCAGATTAGAGGCGCTTGCATTACGTCATAGCTGAGAAGCATAGGTCCAGATTGGCTTTATGATGTTGTTATAAAGGAAAACTTTATACTCAATATTTAGTGGAGATCGTGAGTTGATAAGCCAGTGAAACCTGTTGGCTTTCAGTTTCATTTGAGTTCTTTTGGCTTCAATGTGTTTTCGCCAAGTAAGTCTGGATGTCAAGATGGACTCCAAGGTACACAACGTTATCTAATTGTGGAATCATAGTATTGTTTAGAGTTAGCGGAGGGCAAGGGCTTCTGTTGAGTGTGAAGGTAATGTGTTAGCTCTTTTACCCACTCACTTTTATGCGCCAGTTGGCTAACCACTCTTCGACGTGTGATAGATAACTTGCCAAAAATGATGTTGCATGGATCGTACAACGAGATCTACTTAATATTGCGGTATTATCTGCAAAAGTAGATAAAGTTTGATAGTGATTTTAAAGTAATTTTGTGAAGTTTTGATTGAATATCTTAAGAAATGCAAACGTTTTCCATTTAAAAACTTAGTCTTCTTTTAGCTAGATACACTTTTCCCAGTGATGCTCAACTGCTTCAATACTCTGTTAATAGTGAGAATCGTTTCTCTTCATTGTTGAATAATCTTTTGCCATCGAGCCAATTTTTCAAAACTGTTTTAAATTTGTTCGATTAGTACAATTTATTACGACAAAAACGCCCAAGTTTAAACACACTTTTGAATTATGGCTATGAAAATAAATGATTTTAATTCTCAATAATATAATTTGGTTTTTCTAAGCAGAGTACATTTGCTACTCTAGGCTTATTGCATTTGTCGACATATGCCACGACTCGGGGAAGGTGTGATCGTCAAGCCCGTGACTCTTACCGGGAGTCCCCCAACCCTTTAAAGTTACATCTTGTTCCTGGTATTACCGTCATGCCCTACTAAGCGACCTCAGAAGCATTCATTTCAATCTTATTCACCTTGAGAACGAATTCCCATGTCTAATGATGTAAGGTTGTTTCCTTAAAGTTTTGTTAAAAATTTCTCTGTTATTCCTTGCTGTCACTCTTCCTTATTCTTCTTCGTTTGACCATTGTTATATCCGACCCAACTGTGGCTATCATTCTAACAAAATACCCCAAGTAAAAGACAAAATCACCAAGAAAAGGTAATGACTATTTGATCATCCCAATAACCTACGTGTATCTACATTTTAATAGCAGTTGTACTGAAATTTTTAAATGATTCGCATAAACAGAGAAGGGATAATGCATAAACACTGCCTAAGACTTCATTGATATTCTTAGTCATACTGATACCTGAAACACATTTCTATGAGTTACAAACATCAAGACATATTAAATAGTGCCTGCTCATCATATATACCAGTGAGATAGGTATAAAAATGAAATAAAAAATACTTATAATAAAAAGAGAAACAAAAAATAAATTTAAAAAAAACATGTAATTATGTATAAGGAAAACATTAAAAAAAAAATTTGAAATTTTATTGAAATAATGAAATATTGGGCGACATACCTTTGATATGATTGTTTTTGTTGTTATTGTTGTTGCTGGCTACTGTTGGGACTTTGGTGGCTTTACTGTTCTGTTGTAGTTGTTGGATATAAATTTTTGTCTGTTATGTTGAGTTCTTTTAAAATTCTGTTTGAGTTTTAATCGCGCCAATTAAAAATACAAGCATGAATTAAAATTTACACTCACATATACCGTAACATACACAATATCCCCCCTACTAAACTCAACAAATAGATACAAACAATCATATACATACATACGTAGGGACAGAGGAGTAGAGAGAGGGACATACTACAAGCATTTTACTATCAAGGAAGGTTTGCTGCTGCAACATGTTGCCGCTCTTGTTGCTGTCGCTGTTGTTGTTTACTGTTCAGTTTTATAGCTTTGTTGCTGAATGTGAATGTTAAAGATGAGGGAGGAGATGAGAACTTGGATGGCTGAAATATACAAACTGATTAAGTATGCACTTTGCAGTGTGTGGAAAACGCGGAATAAATTAAAGTGTTAATTTAACATGACACATTAGAGTCAGCTACATGGGTACGTGTGTGTGTGGATAAAAGCAGTAAAGAATGTGTAAGTAAAATAAAAAAAGTAACCATGGAGCTTTAGACCTTCATTTTGGAGCATTTTTTTATTTCTACATTACTTTTTTTTGGTGGGCAGGACTCATGCTAATGAGTTTCTCTTCTACACGCATGAACTGCTTATTTATTATGCTATTGTAGTATGATTGAGTTTAGGTGGCAAGGAACATAGAAAGCTACTCCATAGATACTCATGCATTTAAGTTGCTCATAAGTAGTTACAATTGTATAAAACACACAGAAGAAAGCAAATGGTGTTTAAATTAATTACAAAGGATATGATTTTTCATTTGTCTGCACTAAGTGTGTATAAGTTTAATCATCTTGGTTGGTGATGGTAAGGGTATTTACTGTCTGTCTTTAGTTTATAGTATTAAATTCAAATAACTCGTAAGGTTTCAATGGTTTCGAGTTTGGTTACTGAACAAGAATAGATTAGCGGTAGGAGTTAACATCATAATTACCTTTGAGCTTGAACTTTTGAAGTGGTTTTAATTGATTTAGTGGTTTAGTGGTTTTTGTTCAGCATCATCGTTATGTGGTATTCAGTTTGTGAAGACCTCTCAACATCATCACACCATTAGCTTATTATTATGTTGGATTAAAATTTGATTGTTTAATTGAAGAGTGTGGGCGATAACAATAAGAAGTAGTAATGAAGAAAGAAGGTAAAATCAAAAGGATTATAAGATGTGAAAAGAACTGCATTGGAAGAGAAAGCAAGGTGATATGATTTTAAGATAATAATTATAAAAATAATTGTAAAAAAGAAATGAACTGTAGAATACAATAGAAATTGGAAGAAGAGAAGGAAATATGGAACAGTTTTTTAGTTGGGATTGAATATTGAAGTTTATTAAAGTAAATGAGGCTAAAGATAAGTAATAATAAGCTTCTGATGGATGAAACTGAGGGATTGCATTTTAAAAAAACATGTTTAATTGGATAGAATTCATTGGATAAAATTAAAAATAGCAGCGTTATATATTGTGGAATATAATGGTATAGGAGTTTTGAGCTTCTTCAGATAATAATGGGTGATTTAAATCTGAATTTTCAATGTTTTTGCAATATCTAATTACACCTGATTTGTGCCTTTATTTCATCATCATTAAGCTCAGTAGGACCTTTGTATGAGGATTGACGTTATGATGAAAATAATTGCAAGGAAAATTTCTAATATATTTTTTTTTTTGTGTAATTGACGGACACTTAGAACAATGTTACCATATATTTCATGTCATTTTTTACTAGCTTGATGATTGTTGTTCTCTTTACGGAAGTATGTAAATGAACACAGTTTAAACTTCCATGTTTAGGGTTCCGCACACCCAAAGGTTGCCAATGGGAAATATTACTAAGCCTACGCTGTCCGTCCGTCCGCCCGTCCGTCCGGCCGTTAGTGGGCTCTATCTCATGAACTGTAATAGGTAGATAGTTAAAATTGTCAGAGAGCGTGTAATTCAATTGCCGCTATAAAATTATTAAATAAAGTTAAAATTAAAGGTGTTCCTAAAAAAGAAATATGTGCTCCAATATACATTGCGCAGGGTTTTTATAGCAATTCTCACAAAAACTGTATTGCCGACATATATTCCTGACAATCTGCTTCCCAGTTGGACACCAAACGTAACTTATGGGATTTAGCTACATTATGATCATAAGTTCGATAATGTGCACCTCGTCTCAACGAGGATCACGATGCGCTTGAGTATTATGAAAATGCTGTACCGATTGTTTTAAGTATTGTACATGCTTGTACTTGGTTTCTTCACCCCCCTGGTGTCACATAACATACCTTGCACGATGGTACAGAACCCTTCATGTGCGAGTCGGGCTCACACTTGACTGTATGTTTATGTTAAGCGGAGTGACTGTTAGCTTTTAATTGACATTGCAATTGAAATTACTAAAATATTAGGATATATACCTTTGACTTAATCAATATTTATAATAATTATATCAGATTTGTTGATAAAAAAGAATAAGAAATTTTGAAATAGAAAATACTAGAAGGAGATATAATTGAATAGGATTTTTTTGAATTAGGTTAGGTTAGGTTAAGTGGCAGTCCTCAGACGAACAGGCACCCCTTAGTCCGATGCGGACAACCATTTGGATTCCGAAATGAACCATGTCCCTGATTGGTAGGAATGATAGTTCGGTTCAGCTGGAGAGAAACCCAGAGCCTAGGTGGTTCCATCTTCTTTTGGCGAGGGATGGGCACTGGCACATGAGGTGAAGCACAGTCTCCTCCTCCTCTTCAGAGCAGCAGCTGCGGAAGAAATTGTATTGCGGAAGCCCAGGTTTTCCAGCATGTTTGCCTATGACGCAATGGTAGTAGTAGTTAGTACATTTATGGTCTTGCTCATTGAGGTTCTACTGGGATTTATCAGCTGGCCGGTTCGTTTCCTGTTCATATTAGACCAGGTTTTCCTAGCTGTGCTACATTTCTTTGAATTGGTTTCAATAGAAAATTATGTATGCAGGCTCGATTAATAAATTAATAAAATATCATTTAAAGGTCTTATTATGTTTGTATATTGTCAGTACTATAAAGAAACACAATTTCATTATCAAAGAATGTGTTGAATTTTCTGTTTTTTTCTGAGGCTTCAAGATGTTCCTTATTTTAACCTACTTGTGAAGTTAAATGCTGTTTTTTATATTTTCTTGTAAATTTCATCATTTAAATGAAATATTTATTGAAATTATTTTCATAGCAGTTTCCCACTTGAAAAGCCAACATAACTATGAAAGATATTACAATTTGAAGAAGCATCAGCTTTTTGAAGTGTAAACTAATTGATTGGTACTTGACACAAATGAACTTAACGCCATCATTAATGGCATCAATAGTACTAGTACGAGTAGGATCAACAGTTAACGAGTTACGGTTATTGTTATTGTTGTAATTTGATGTTGGCCAATTTCGTAAATAATCTATTGGCTTAAAGTGTGATTTGTGTGCGCTTGCCATGAGTTGAAGGATGTTGTTGATGATGCCACAAATCAGTTACTCTGAGTAAATGAGTGAGCGAGTGAACGAATGAGTGAGTGATTACTATTGAAAGACTTAGCCAAGTGAAGAGTTGAGAGAGTGCAAAAAGATTTAAAATTGAAAGCATTGAAATTTATGATGTTGTTCTGGATTTTATGGTTTCAAAAGTCTTGAGACTTTAAAGTTTATTGAAACAAATAAATAAACAAAGGAAACGCCATAAACTACTATAAGAAAAGGGAGAATACATGAAAAGTATATATTCATGTGTTCTGTATCCTTGCAATTGTTCACGCTTAATCGCCTGTGAGCGACATACAATATACATATACCATAGTATAGAAATGCAATCCTGATCACTAGTTTGAAATGAAAAGGGTAAGAGAGACAGAGAGAAAGAGAGAAATGAGAAGTATTACCAATAAATACTCAACTTAAAAATCAAGTACAATAGTACAAAAGATACATTAGTATTTATCTATGAGTGTGTCAATGTATTTGTAATCGGTGAGTGTGAATGTTGCATAGTATAAACACACAAGAGCATCATCAAGTCAGTATGCAACATGCGAAGTACGCCATATAATTCTATGGTCCAACGATAGTCAACTTCATCAAGTTTGTTACTACTATGGCGAAATGTAAAACCAACACAACACTGCTGCTGCTGCTGCTGCTTGAGTACCATGAGTATCAGAATGAGACTGAAAAGGATATTATTGGAAAAAGCTACTGCGAACGAAAGAATTGTTGCATTCAATAAACAAGCGACGCATTATAAAAAAAAAACAAAAAACCAAGTAGGATGATGGGGTAATCGGGTGCCCATGAATCCTCATGAACTCCCGATTGCATTCATTATAGGGTTTCCATTGTCGGCATTGACGTTGGTGGCAATAGCGGTGGCGAGTATAATGAAAAGGAAAAGCATCCTGGGAGTTTTATTACAATTGATCACCTGTTACGTTTATTGGTAATTGCACCCAAAGCCATACTAAAAGCTCGCTTCAATGGTTCGCTATCGAATGGCGACTGTCTGACTCACTTACTCACTTACTCACCAACTCACTCACTCACCCATTCACTCTTTAGCGCTGCCTGACTAAGGTGATGCAGTACTCCTAGTATTCTACAGAATTGAACACGAGTTTTTTTTTGTTGTTGCTGCTTTGGTCACAGGTGAGCAGGCGTTACAGACGTCAGTCACCCAATGCCCAATGCCCAAAACACCTTTCCGTATCCAAGTCCAAGTTCGATTTATTTTACAACTCGTTTGCATTATTGTCGTTATCGTGTTGTCGTTCGAATTGTTGGTTATTGGGTTTGTGTAGTCAGGTTTTGGGTTTGTAAGGCGTTTTGTTTGGCAGCATGCATACAATGTCCTTCCATGATAAAAGAACTTGTATTGTGCTGTGGAGTGCAGAGTATTTAAGCTGCTAAGGTGTGGTGGTGGGCACATCTCTTTTGAATGTATGTATGTATACATTGAGTATGTGTGTGTGTGTGTGTTTAGCTGGAGGACATTTGTTACAGTTGAAATACGTTCACTCTTTCATTTGTTCATCGTTTACACATTTCGTTCTCTCATTCGTCCTACTACTACAACTAGTACTACTAGTAAAATGTTTTGTGCTGTTGGTTTTGAAAAATTCATTGCGAAATGCCAACAAGTAAAACAAATTGTTGCATTTTTAAATATGTTGCAAACTCCACTAGGCATTACCATACTAACTACCAGTACCATTACTACTACTACTACTATAATATTATACAGTCTGTAACTGTTGCTTTGTAATGATTTCTGTGACAATTTCATTTTGTGTTGCCTCATTCCTTTTTAATTCTATAGGATTTATTGAATTTTAAATTTTTAATTTTGCATATTTCATTGTTCTTCATTGTTGTCCATTCATGTTCATCTATCTACAATATTTGTAGATTTGTTGCATTTTCTATTGAGTGAAAATTTTTATAAAAAAAGGGAAAATATTTTGTTTGAATAGGCAATAAGATTCACTAATCTCAAGAAGATTTTTCAATTTGTTGGCCAGGAATTTTTAATGTTTTTTTAATTAAAGTTTGTTGAAGAGCACAAAACAATAGGGAAAATATAAAATTAAACTAACTTTGATAGGTGGAAGTTTTAATTTAGAAAATTCTTTGAATTTGGTTTGCCAAGATCACTTGATAACACAGAATGGAAACCAAAATATTCAATTATTGGTCTATGAAGTCAGTGTAAATTTTCGATTTTCTCAAGTAATGGCGTGGTGTCACATAGTTCAGAAACAGCAACAGAACCAGATTTCAGTACATTTATACCTGAAACAGACTTGAAACAGGGCCGCAATGGAAAAACAGTGCGGCCAGGTTGTATTAAACATGGAACCAGATCGCAAGTGTATTTACACCAGAACCAGAAATACCTACTTTTGACTTTTTATCGGTGCGGTCTTTTCCTGTTCTTTTGATTGCTCAACAAAAAATAAAAACCAAAGCTTTAAAGTCTTTGTTAAAACAAATTGTGGCAGCAAATATTCTCACCATAATTTTATTTATTTTTAGCTTCTATCTGAATTTCACTTTGATTTTTCACTATAATTTAATCAACAATATGCAGTTCTGGTTCTGTGGGAGTATGCAACATAGAAACAGATCAGAAACGGATCAGAAACAGAACAGTGCCAGAACGTTGTGTACTGGAGTCTGGTACCATTTCTGTGCAATGCGACATCGCGCCATAAGAGTAACGAAGAATGTATTGATTTTTTTTTAGGTTGAAAGCGGACATTTTCATTTTAAAAAGGTTTTTCCTATAATTATTGTTTTTAGTGTAAAATAAAATTCCTCTTTTTTTTTAAACAATAAATAAATTTTGATTAAATCTTTCGTTCTATATGATAATTTTTGTGACTTCTTTCTGGCAACTTAATGATTCTCATTACATGCAATTCTAATCCACATCAACATACTTTGGTTACTTGAAAGAAGATGATAATACTTGACACCTTTTTGTGATATAGTTTTTGTTGATTTATTCAGATTGAACTTTTCTTAAAAACGCTGCAGCTATTCGCATCATGTAATATATTTATGCAAATGTTTAAATAAGTAGTTGAGATTGCTGAATATATTGATAATTGCAAGGAGCTGGCCTCCTGGAAGTTGAACTAGTTGCCACTATTATCTATTAAGCTGGGATATTTGACGAAGAACCAGATATAATTTGATTAGAAAAAGAATCAATTGCATTATGTTTTATTTTGAAAAATATTGATTTATGTGATAAGTGGTGAAATATTTTTAGTAAATATGTTTTCATTTTTAAATCAAAGAGTAACGAAAGTAATTTTTACCGCTTTGCTAATTTACAATCAATGACAATGTTTTGAACATTTTATACAATAGAATGGCAAGTGTAACGCCTCAAAATACAATGTATTCCAAGTATGTGTCAATTATATAGAGTCAGCTTGGTCAAAAGATACATATAGAGGACATATGCACCTATAAAACTGTTAAGACTTGTCAAACTTGTTTTGTGTTATATTGTCATGACTTTGTTTAGATTGTCTGCTTGCTTTTGTTACATTATTCTTTATTCATGTGTATGGTCTATGTAAACAACATGAAAGATCCTTATTGGACTGGCAACACCCATTCAGCTGGGATTAACATTGAGTTTAGTTAACTTTATGCATCGAAGGACAGTTTTGTTATATGTATGTACATATATAGTAGTGTTTTATTTTTCTTTTTTATTTAAAGCTTGTTACATGTGATTGCTTTTGACTTTGATATTGTTATTTAAAAAGAAAATGGTTAAAGATATTCATTTGTATGAGAAAGGCTACTTAATTGTACAATGTTAAACATGTATGTAAGTATTTGATGCTTAGAAGTAGAATATTCAATGAGAAACAATACATATGGTTATATTTAGTAAAAAATTGGGAAGGATCCTAAAAATAAATTGAAAATGAAGAAAATTGAACAAATATTACATAAAAAAATATATTTTGTTTTTCTGAACCGTTATGAAAGTTTAAGATTTCAATTTTGGTTTAAATTGATTCATAAAACTTTAAAATTTCATTCTTTAAGTGTTTTTCCATCCATAACAATTAATCAATTTTATCGCTAATAAATCAACCTTTGTTCTATACAATTATCACTTTTTTTGTAGGCAATTGGCTCATCAACATTAAGTTCTTTAAAAATTATTCTAATTAATCTTCTAGTCAATGATCTCTTGAGTTTAAAAATCAAACGCTCTAAGCATGAAATGTTGGTCTTAACTTTGATCTTATTTGCTCTTTTCCAATTTGTGTTTTGTTGTCAACTTATGTTTCCACTACTCTTTCTTATTTATGAATTTCTCATTTTCCATTATTTGTTCTGTTGTGTTGTGTACCTTTTTCCTTTATTTTATTTATTTGACATTTGTCATAAAGTAAATCATTAAAACTTTGATTATGTTGCACTAAACAAATTTACGCAAGTTGACAGAAATAAGAATAACAACAACAACAACAACAACATCAACAGCAACAACAAAAAAGCAACAATAACATAAACAAAGGCAACAAGGAATAAGGAAAAATAATGTTTCATTAAAATAGCTGGCGGCAACAGGATTTCTTCAGATTTCTTCATATCAAATAAAGAAAAAACAAAAAATAATAATACAAAAAAACATAACTTTTAATTAAATTCAACGCTCTTTTTCAGTTGGTTGTTTTTTTTTTTTGCTTTTCTTTTAATAATAAAGCAAAATAATCATACGAAAAAATTATGTTTATTATTTTTATTAGGCACACATATAAGTAAGCAAATGATGACGACTAGCGACAACCGACATCATTGGTGTCCTTTGTTGATGTTGTCGTCGTCGTTATTGTTGTTGATGTTGTTGTTGTTGTTGTCATGGACCAAGGATACAAAATTCTCTTTTCATATTAGGCCAAAGAGGCATACAATTCCCACAAAGCAAAATGCCGCCGGGCATGTGAATGTTTTTCAATAAAAATGAAGATGGAGTTGGAGATTGCCAATCCAAAAGGTAGAAGAGGGTAAAGGGCACACAGAGTGCATGGGGCAGGGCACCCTGTGTTGTGCTCTTTAACCCTCAGAGGGGAGAATCAAGTTGTGTTTGTGCTCAGGTTTAGCGCAACTAATAAAGCAAATTTTCAGAATAAGTTATGCAAAAAGAAGGAAGAAAAAACTGAAAATTGGAAAAAATAAATAAAATGAAAAGAAAAGAAAGCAAAGCTAAGGAAAGCAAAGAAAAGCAAAAGAAAAGAAATGTCATTCAGGGTGGTAGTTCATTCGACATTACTTTATGCTTTTATGCGTTTCTAATTTCATTTAGCGACATAGTAGTACTACAACTGAACCCTGAACTGAACTCTGAATATCATAAAGAAATGACAATGTGCTGCTCGTATTGTTAAGGACGTTAGATTACGATGATGGTACTGAAAACGACGACAGGTGGGCATTGAAGGCAGGAATCCGAAGCAAAGCAACTTTGATAAACATTTCATTAGGCCAATGTTACTTTTACCAGAAGAATTGTTTGGTATTTTTGTTTAGCATACTTTATGCCGTACGCCTCCATCAGCATCATCATCATTCATTTGCTCGTTTGCTGTTGCTCAAAATTAGATTAGAAAATTTGCTACAAGCGACTTTTGCTTTATTAAAAACCCATAAGACTCATACTACTACTAACTTTTTTCTTACTTCCATTGTTGCAACATTATGTTGAACTGTGTTTTGGTATTGTGTGTGTGTATATTCGTTTTTATCTAAAGTTGGTAACAAAACTACAACAATGCGACAAGTCAATTACATCAAATCGTACAATGCTATTTAGAGGAACAGTTAATGCCAGGTACTTAAAATTATTGCATGTAAATAATTGAACAAACTTCTTTATTTAATTACATGTTGGAATTAATTAAAAAAATTATAGCAACATTATTTGAGGCAAATGTAATCTGAATTCTATCTAAATATAGTATTTTCAATTCATTTTATGAAGTGATGATGATGCTCGAAATTGAATATGTATGTTGCTTCCAGTTCCAATTGTAATTCAATTGTATTGTTCTATATTCTTAGTACATCATAGGATTGTTACGGAGGTTATTTTAGCGGAGGCGGCAGTCCAGAGTTTGACCTCCGCGGATGCGGATGTCAAAGGCGGAGGAGGTGAGCTAACAAAGAAAAAAAATCCATTTTTAACCTTTTATTAAAGAAATAATGTACCCATAAGTACAACACTTACACTACAAAGTTTGTACTTCAAAGTATGCTTATATATACATACGTAGTAACTATTGGTAATCAAGATTGATAAGAGGTAAATTATTCTTGATAAACAACATTTTTGCATCTTTGTCGCCTTCTAACCGATTTCTCAATGGTTCGTAAACTAAACCGGTTCACTAAATAGTTGCTCGCTTGGAACCGATCCTTTTGGCGAGGATAAATAAGCACGTACGATCGGAAGAAAAGCTTGAAATCTTTTATTATTCAATCCCTGGTCTATTGACGACAGAAGCTCCGTCGTCATCAGCTTCACTTGAAGCTTTTACAATGCCCAAGTCATGCAGCGGTAGCAAACGCAATAGTTCAGATTGAACTTTGTCCTTAACAAATTTTTAATTTGTACCTTGGGTCCAAACGAATACAATGTATTGACCGGGAAATTTTGAATTGATGTCTTCACGCAATGACAAAATATAAATATACCCCCGCTAAAACTGCGTCAAAAAATATGCGGAGGCATATATATATGCGGAAGCAGATGCGAAGTTCCCTTACAACCCTAGTACATACTTATTAAAACAAACTTTGAGAGAATACTCCTGAAATACAAAGAAGCAATGATGAAGGTAGGATAATTGAGCTAAAATGGGAACAGTAAACTTCGATTAATATTGATCTTCAATACTATTGTTTCCTAAGACTTTGGAATTTTAAAGATAGCTGTCTACAGTATTGGCATTAATCACTTAGTTTTTAATCAATTAACTATTTTGATTAATTTAATCATGACTAAAAGGTCTTTTGTTTTTTTTTTACATTTATCGATATGTCATCGAAATGGACTGACAAATGTACTGGGACAACAGTCCATTTTACTGTGATCGTTTCGGTTATCGGGTTGGATGTCGAGTTGATAATGGACTGAGACTGAACTGACCATCTAAAAACGCCTTAAAAATTTAATAAAAATTTTCGATTATGATTATTAATCATTAATTGAATAATT
The DNA here is from genome assembly GCA_037043315.1 of Amiota communis. Classification (NCBI taxonomy): domain Eukaryota; kingdom Metazoa; phylum Arthropoda; class Insecta; order Diptera; family Drosophilidae; genus Amiota; species Amiota communis. Next base: position 1,346,494 of record JBAMAV010001191.1, on the reverse strand, counting down.
TGAAGAATCTTTCAATTTAAGATTACATTTTAATTTTGTTCAATTTATAAGTAGAATAGTCAATGGTATGAAATACATTGTTAAAGTTAGCGAGTACTTGTTGACTGTAGTTCAAAGTTAATCAATACTTTGTAGTTAACATTAATCATTCATTTTTTGATTATGATTTTGAATCAGAAGTCATTAAGCGTTAATCAGATTAACTTTTGTGTCAACAGAATATATAAGAATTTCATTGATTTTTTAACTTTAGTAGCTGCTATCTTCTGCTAGTATTCGAGTTAAAATGTGCTGGAAGTTTCAATACGCAGATGGAGAGGGATGTCAAAGAACAGACCAACGCAGCGTGGCAGGAGCGATGGGAAGCTGACACGAAGGGCAGATGGACTACAAGACTGATCCCACAAATCAGAGATTGGATTAAACGGAAACATGGAGAGGTTAACTATTATATAACGCAGCTGCTGACAGGGCAAGGCTATTTCCGTGAATACCTGCACAGAATGGGGAAGTGCAGAGAAGCGTACTGTATTATGCGTATGCCGAAGTTGACCACGTAGAGCACACATTCTTTAAGTGTCAACGGTGGCAAACGTTACGAACTGAGCTGACGAATAATACTGGCTCACACCGGAAAACATCATCCAAATGATGACAGAGACTGAAGCCAACTGGACCTAGATTGGTATGTTAGTCGAAAACGTCCTCAAGGCGAAGAAGATTGATGTGGATACTTCCGAGGTCGCTTAGTAGGACATGATGGCAATACCAGGAACAAGATGTAACTTGAAAGGGCAGGGGGACTCTCGACAAGAGTCACGGGCCTGACGAACCCGCTTTCCCTGAGTCGTGGCGTATGCCGACAAATGCTGTGATCCTAGACGTAGGTGAACAGTTGAATGACCTCTAAGGGCTCTTAGTCTTAATTTTAAAGGGATGCCTACTCTGAAGTAATACATAAAGCAGTTCCGGAGTAGGCGTAGACATCCCAGGCTTAGTGGAGACACCACACACGTAGTCACGACGATGGCTATAGGTCCGAAGGGATTACTCCGAACCTCACGCAAGAAAAAATCTTCTGCTAGTGACTCTGTACCCTGCAGATCGGTTGGTGAATGCAAATTTTGATACATCATACAATATAATCAATTATTGTTAACTTTCCATACAAAATTCTCTAAATGAAAATCTGTTGAGTGGGCTAGAAAGAGAAAGAGACGCTGACAGTAACTTTGTTTTATACTAATTTATACTAAATAGTTAAGCAAACTCCGGGAAAACTGGTGAATGAGTAATACTCTATTAAAAAAAATTTGAAAAAGGTAACACCGTGCAATAATCTTTAAATGCCATAGATTGGCGATGTTCTAAGATAAGATGGAGAAGAGGAGCACTTGTTATGAGAGTAATACCTACTTAGAGATAAGCAGTATTTAGCAATTAAGAAAGTCAATAAGGTATTCAAAAGAGACAGAGTATAATTTCGATCTTTTCAATGTTCATTTGGTAAAATATGTGACAATTCTTATGTTTCTTGAACTTAAGATAGTAAGGTACTTAAATTGCATTCAACTTATGATTTCCTTATATTTTTGGACTGAGTTTATAAGTGTCTCAGTTGTTTCATAAAATGAAAAGTATACAAATTTCGTTTAAGCTTTTACTAAATGAAATTTCTTCTGATTTTCTCAAATTTTATTTTATTCAGATTTGACTTTATTATTATGGTATTTGCATATTTATTGCATAAACAATATTTGTATTTGTGAAATATAATAAATAAATTAAATGCTTAGCATAACTAATTCTTTATATAATAGTATTGTTTGTAGATACTACACGCATGACTTACAAACTTGGATTCATTTGATTCCAAAAATACAATATTTAGTATTGTTGGGTAATGTTGAAAAATTATATAAATTAATCAATTTTGTATATGTACCATACACATGTATATGGAAATGTTATTTGAATGATTGGAGAGGACAAAAGAGGAATGGATATGTATGTATGTTTGTAAGGTTTCATTTAGATTTAATCAACAGACAAGCAACGGCAGCAATAAGACAAGATTAATTTGATTTTAACAATCGAAAGGGAACACCATCAACGTAATCATCATCATCATCGTCATCATCATATTATTATTATTATCATCGCCAGCAATAATGACACAAACAACGTTACCACTAAACCGCACATATAAACATATATACACAGACACAGAGATACAAACCAATATATATGCATGTTTTCGGAGAAAGGACTTAACATGACAGAGTGCAAGTTATAGTTAGTAGTCTAGTAGTATGAGTGAAAAGTGTGTTTGTGTGTGTGGTATACACAAAGCCTGATAAACACATTCATTACTTAACCTCAATGATGTGCCTTAATATAGAGACTCATTCACTCCCTCACTCACCCACTGACTCACTTCAGTTGTTCTCTAAGTGGTTTCCTGTAGTGCGGTGAGTAATGGTGGGTTTTTAACACATTCGGAACCCATGTGCCACCATTAAACACCTTTAATTCTCAGTAATCTAACAACAAACAGCATAGAGAGAGAGAGAGAGTCAAGCAAATACAACAATTTAGTAATATGGGCTGCATGTTAAGATCTGAAGGGCATCATTTCGTAGGCTCCTTTGAACTAGATGTGGTACGAGAACAAGATATAGTAACACAATACAATACAATATAATATACTAGGTGTATTGAAGTTATTTGTAATGAATGATGAATATGTATGCCCGCACGACTAATGAAGATAACGTTTTGTGATTGTTTGAAGAAAATACAATATATTGTAAGTAGTAGTCGATACTCTACTCCTATGATGCATTGCACAGTATTTGTATTGAACAATAGTATTAACTCATTAACAATATTGCATTATGCTACATTGCTGCGAGTATGACTATTGCACAAGGTCTCAACGATCATTAAGTATTTGCCAAAATGTGAACTATTCAACCATAACCACATCTAAGCAGCTTTTGCAGCATAAAGTTGCAAGGACAAAGTACATATTGTATATCCTTGTTGCTGCTTACCTTCCATATTGTTCATTAATATTGTCGTTATCGTCATCACCTTTGTCGTCCTACATTTTCATTACATTTCAATTCATTTACTTATTAACATTTTGGCAATTATTAAAAGAAAGGCTTATATTCAATAGTTTGCCTTCTATTAAAATTGATTGAGAAGAAGGGAGGCATTTGTGTCTGTTTGTCTGCCTGTTTCTTAAATGAATAAAGATTTAATGAAATTAAGCATTTAAACATAAGATACACATGCAACTCATTTGATTTGTAGCTCAACAGATAATTATGAAATAAATACCAGGAATTCATTAGTTTATAGGCAAAAGATTCCTAATGTCACTTTAGATAATAAAAAAAAAACAAGGACTACCTGCATGTACTCAATTATGCATGTTTTGATCAACATGAACTAACGTCAGATTTTATTGCATACTTTTTATCAAATTGTACTGAGAATATTATTATATTTAGTATAATGAACTGATGTCAAGTCTGGTCATGTACTTTTCTAATTCTTCCTCCTATCCTTCCTTAATATTTTAGTTTTAATACTGACTGTATAGTTTTCGTATTCTTCACATATTTCTTTTTGTTTTATATTTAATTGTTTTTGTCGTTTTTGTGGTTTAAGTTTTAATTATCATATTATCAAGTTTTCTATACTTAATTAATGGTTTGCAATTTTAAATGAATTTAATTATGATAGGAGATATCAATTATAGATACTGATATGTTTTTCTATCTGTGTATGTATGCATGTATGTACATGTGTACTTATGTAGTATTAAGTATAATGTATGTGAAACAATTAAAGTTTAATGAGCAATGACATTAGGTCGTTTTTAATATTGTAAGTTTTATATTGATAAATTTTAATTTGTTTACATAGTTGTCATAGTGCAAGTTTTACTTTAAGTACTTTTAAGCCTTATCACGAAATGAATTGAAAAAAGAGAAGAGAGAATTAGTAATCAGATAATTAAATAAATTTAACGTAATTATACTTTAAAATATCCTTGTTATGAGTGTCATTGTCACAATTGTAAAATTGAATTGGGGAAGTAGTTTAATATGAAATTTTACAATGACTCTAAATAGTATACATGTAATAGTGTTTTCACACTGAGCATCCACATCCGCATTCATAGAAAGTGTTCAGATTGCATTTTGCATTTTCGGAACAGCTGTTTTTTGTTTGTTATACACACACGTGGTACTTTGGCTAAATTAAAACAAAAAAATTGTGAAAAATACGAGATTTAGAACATTGTACAATGTATGCAAATAGCTCTTGAAGCTCCCTTCTTCATTCCTGATACATATTTTATTAAAATCTTTTAAAAAATGTTGGCGCGTTATAAACAAAAGAGAAAGAAAATCGTAAATGATCTAAAAAAAGGTAACAATTATGCAGCAATTGGTAGAGTGGCCAATTTCGAAAACAGCATTTTAGTTGTATTCTTATCGAATGTACATTTTCTACTACAAAAACAACTACAAAAATTTCGTCGTTTTCCCTGTTGTTGTTTTTGACGAATGTTGCATTCAATTCAGCATTTGAGAAATGTAAATGGATCAATGTGAAATGGCTATAAGATATCTTACTATGATAGTCTGGTATTGAAGAAATTAAATATTGTACATAAATGAGGAGCGCTTTATATTTCAGCATAGGGTTCCCTAGTTTTGCCGGGTCAAATCTTTAATCTGCATAGTGCATCGTCTGCCATTTTCTTACCATTATATATAATATTCAGAATGTTTCTTCTGGTATCTTGCTGAAGTATTAAGAGGCAATCAGTTTGATTCTCTAACTAAGAATGATTATTATTTTAAGCTACGATATAATTTTGATTGATTATAGAATAGTCTTAGAACATTAATATAAAACTAGAATAATGTTTCCTTTGGGGAAATATTAAAAGGCAAACAGTTTATTTTCTTATTAAAGAATGATCATTAGAAATTGACAAATAAAATGCTTAAAATATTTCTTGCGTTAGTACTAAAAGGCTATCATATCCAAATCGACACAAGATAGCTCTCATAGCACAAAAGGGTCTTGGAACAATTGAAAGCCCCAATTTCATGAAAGATTTTTTCAGGAAAATTGGGCCATATGTTGGCTAAACTGAAGAAACTGGGGGAATAAAGGTTTAGAACATCCGAATAGTGCACCTGATCAATTTTGGAGTCTTGGTGTGCTTTATCATAACAACATTGCCAACATTCCACATTCGATAGAAAAACTTTGAAGTCAGGATATGAGTCGTCTTGACTATGTTAAGACTTTATCGATCTTTACGGAATGAATATCAAAGAAATTAACGTACTGACTTATGATAAATTCCCTACTTGATTAAACTGGCCGACAAAATCAAACTTTTTGATAATCAAAACGTGTTTAATATTCATAATATTTTAGTTTAAAAACAAAAAAACACCTTTTTCATGGAAGTTGATAAGAAATTAAAAATAAAATATAACGGTAATCGGTTTGGCTTTACTTTTTTTTCTAAAAATAGCTTAATGAATGGTACTTTAAAGATCAAAAGAGAAAGAGATGATAAAACTACTAGAGGAGATAGATTCGAAATCAGCGACATCAAATTAGTATAAAACCACTACAATATTTCAAGCACCAAAAATGATGTCGGACAGTGTTATCGATACAATTGGACACGACTTTAATTACAATCTCTAAGTAAGATGTTACAGGACATTGAGTTGATAGCAAACGGTCTAAGCTTTTACCTTAGTTAACACAAACTTGAAAATTGGACGTTGTAATACATTGCTTCTTCTTAAATCATCAAAATCTGGTTTTTATAGAATCTTGCTTAGACTATGCATTGCAAATTTATACAGGGAGTTTAAAAAATGCAAGCAGTTTGTTGTTGAGCAAGACTTACATGAGATTCTTTCGCAAAAGTGGTCCTTATTTAAAAAGAATCAATTTATAGAAAAGAAATATTTATTGTTACATGTCTTCTATATTTTATTTTAAAAATATTTTTTATAAAATTTAATTAGTTTTTAGTAATAATTCAACATTTCCTTCTATATCTTTTCATCTCTATATATTTTCTATTTTTTTTGAACTGAATTTTTTTTCAAAAGAATTTCCCAATCTTCTATAACTTCCTTCACCTACTACTCACTCACACGCACAATTCAAGTTAAAAGGGTTTTTAGATAAAATAGAGATCGTGATTAATTTCACTCCTAAATGAATCAAATTAGTAAAGTATGCGAATTGCTTAGATGAATTGCTCCATAGTGAAAAACAAGAAGGGAGAAGGAACCCTAAAGTTTATTCAAAAAGTGTGTGTGTGTGTGTGTGCTTGTACACACATTTTCTTAGTACCTTTTGAACCTTTTTTTTCTTCAAAAGAGAGTGAATGTGAAAACTAATGTTTTACAGATTAATCTTAAAACAAACACATAATAAATCTCGGATATAACGATCCTTGTATTCTGTTTCTTTCATTTTTATTCACTCACTTTTTTTTTGTTTTGTGTAGTATTTTATTAAAAGGATACACTTTTCAATTAATAAACAAAAAAAAAAATAAATTAAAAAAAATAAATTGGAATTGAAAGGAAGAGCAGAGCAGTGATGAGTAGAAAAAACTATTAAAACCAAAACCATAATTGAATTTCTGGCGCCGGTTACTCTTCTTTATTTTTGTTGAATTTTTATCTCATGTCATGTGAATAACAAAAATTGTGTAAAGAAGATAAAAAGAATTAAGTATTTTTTCTTTTCGTAGAATTTTCAAGCGCCATATGCACTCACACACACAGACACACACCCACACACATGATGTGAACGGTTTTTTGGAGAGAGAAGAAGAAGGATTAAATCTGCCTATCTCGGCACATTGCTGTTGCTGTGTCTGTCTAATTAAAATTATAAAATGAAAAAGCACACACACATTTATATTTTTTTTTTTTAATTTTGTTTTTGTTTTTAAGGATATGTGAGTGAGTGTGGGGTGAGAAGAAGAGGTTGCGTGCATGTGGGCAAATCGAGCGCCCAAGGCTAAATGACCCAAAAACAATGAATGGGAAAACAAGGCATAAGAGTAGTAGAGTTTTTATGAAATATATTTCTCTACGAGCCACACAAAATGCCAAGCAAAGCAAATAGCAAACAAACAACAACACCACTCACATATGTATATGTACATAAGTAAACATATGGGTTAAGTCGGACTAATGGTCGAGCACACACACACACACACACTCATGTACAAATATAACATGAAGAGGGTAGAAAGTAACAGACATTTGCATATGTAAAAAGCATTTTGGCAAATTGAACTCGTGTCCAAATTTTAAGCAGATTACAGACCATTAAGCATTTTTCAACGAATAAATAATTTTTCGTTATAAAAAACGCGCATTTGTTGATAGCTATGTGTGTGTGTATCTATGTGTTTGCTTGTGTGTTTGCATGTTTCATATAAATATTTTGATAAGGGTTGAGTTTGAATGTAAATGTGAACTGGGCAAGGGTTGAGTGCTTAATGCGCATCATGACTTTTAAGTTATCTTCTTTTACATTGAAATTAATCAAAAGCATGAAAACAAAAACCAAAAAATCATAACCGAAAAATATAAAGAAAATTTAAATAAAAGTAACAAAATTGACAGCCAAAGGTCTTATCCATTCCAAATAATATGGTATAACTTGAAAGTAGTTTTCTTTGATCTATCAACATAACAAAAAAAAAAATTTTATAATAAGCTTTCAAAAGGATAATCGCTTTAGTTCAATGGGTAACTAACTGGTAGTTTGCTTGTTTGTTTGTTTTTTTAATAAACTTTGGTTTTGTCATAGTTATAAAACCATTTGGGTCCTGAACTTCTTAAACCCCCATATAATTTTCATATACCATGCCATTGACAGACTTCATAAAAGTTGCTAGTTCACTCACCTCTTTCACTTATGCTGAGCATTGAAAGTCATTCACTTAAGCTACTTAAATATAAAAGTATTTTAAGTATTTTATGTTAATTCACTTCATTAAAATACACAAAAGTATTTTTGTTTGGAAAATAATGTTGCTTTTTATATAAATTTTTATATACTTGCATTTCTTTTTGTTGCTTTTGAAGATTTTTTCGTAATATCAAAATATTTTCATATTTTTGTTTTTATTTCAAATATTTTAATTTCACATCTTTATGTTTAAATTTTGTAATGCTTTTATTTATACCTTAGTGTCAATCGTAGATCTTATTACTTTTGTATGATGTTTGTAATGCAAACAACATATACGCCAGGGCTTTCCATCACGCGACCAGCGGCCCTTAGTGAAGTCTGAATGCAGCCGAGGCGGCCGAACTGAGATACAGAAATTTCTATGGCCCGCTCTAAACGAATAAACTTCTCGTCAAGTGGTTGGTCTTTAAAAACTTTTTGCTCTTTTAAATCAAACAGCCATAGTTTTTCAATTGCTTGGCCTTACGCCTCCAACTAAGCAAAAGAGCTTGACGATCCTACGAGATAAGTTTCTTATACGAACAAGAGCTCTGGCTAGTGGATTAATGTGTTGCACAAGTTTATCCAAACGTTTCCATTTAGAACAATATTCTTTTAGAGATTGAAACAAAACTTCACAATGATTTAATTAACAGAATATATTGTTGAGACAAATCGAATCGAAGCGATCGGCAAGTGATTAGTGGATGCGTTTAGATGGAAGGCAAGAGCAAGATGAGGAGGGTAAGAAGAAGTAGAAAAAGCAAGAAAAATTATGATGACGTGAAGATTGATTTGTGCAGCAATGGAGTTTACTTGATGCTGTTGTTAGAAAAGGGGAAACGGAGGACACCTCAGGAACAATTGACAAAAAATTGGAGACTTTTGATACATAGATTTGAAATGGAATTGTAATTCTTGTAAATATCAAATAACTTTGTTCTACAACCACAAAAATCATAACAATATCCAAAATCGACCAGATAAGACAAACAATTGTTATACTACAATTATTTTTTTAGGAAGAAGTTCATTAGCTAGCATTTGGGAAAAGTACTTATATTTGTTGTAAATTGAATACAAATTTCATCATTTTTCATAACTTGTTTTGACTTTACAAGGACTCACACTATTTAAGTTTTTATTCTTGTATTCTGTAAAGAAAGAATGAAACGCACAAAATTTCGCAATGTTTTTTCCAGTTTGAGCTTTGCATGTTGCTCCTGCTGCTGCTGCTGCTGATGTTATTGCTCATGTCAGAGGGTTGCAACTTTTCTCTTTCCTTGCGGCAAGAAAAATTATTAAATTTTCATACAATTTTTTCTTTTGAAAACACAAAAAAAAAAAATAAAAAATGCAAAAATAAAAATAAATTCATAAAAAAAAAGATTTCATTAACAAAACAATTTTTGTTTTTGGTGGAATATATGTATCAATCTTTATACCCTACATTGGTGAAGAACAATAAAAGTTAAAGACATAAAGAAATATTTTTAAAACAATGACAGAAAGTATTACGCAAGATTCTTCCATTTAATAATGAATTATGAATTTTTAAAAAACTTCTTCTTTTGGTTTAAAAATTTTCAATAGTCTAGAGTCCTTGCGGTTTTGTATTAAAAGTCTTTTCGCAGAAAAGAACATTTACAATCAAAAATTTTAATAAATTTCATAATATTAATTTCGAAATTTAACTTAGTAACAAAAGGAGTGTATTTTCCAGTCGTTTTTGTTTACTTAAAATCCTTTTTTGTTGTTGTTTTGTTTCATTCATAAATAATTTTCCTTATTGTTTTCCTTGTTATAAAATCCAATTGCATATGTCAGTTACAAACGAACAACAACAACAACAACAACAAAAAACGCGAAAAAATACATTTTAAAAATATAAAAATAAAAACAAAAATAAGGAACACAGTACAGAAAATTCTTTCATGTGTTTTTTTTGTTTTTTTTTTTGGTAAAAACAATACGAAAATCTCTATTGTTATGTTGAGTTTTTTGTTGTACTCGTACTTGTAAAAAACCTGATGCAAAATTCCATTAAACTTGGTACAAATAACCGAAGGCATTCAATTCTAGTCATCGTCATCATAATCTTCATCACTATCATCATGATCATCATCATTGACGCAGTAGTTTCCTTTTATACAATATAATTTGCTTTGAAAGAAAAATAAATGCTGCTATAAGATCCTTTGCAAAATAATGGTTAACATTTATTAAGATGAAAAATTGAAAGAACAGACAGGTAAAGAAAGTTCAAGAATGGAATATAATGTTCTAGAGATTCTAGAGATAACTTAGATGAAATGGTAATGGGAAACATATTATTAAAAAGAGAGCAGACTTTTTCCTTAAGTTTATGTAGTAAGTTGAGAGTCTTATCTTTAAGACATCGGAATGAGTGAGTTTTATAGAGACAAATCAACTTAAAATTCTAGAAGTCTTAGACTATAATTTCTGTGTTTTGTATGAAAACTTTTGTAGTAAGCCATCTTGAAACTTTCTTATCCTTATGATTGAAGTAATACCAAACTTATTATTGTTATTAGGGGTTTCTTTGTACTGTAACTAATAGTCGATTTACACTGCTTAAAATTGCCTGTTTTTTAAACAGCTGTTTACACTAATTTTTTCCTTGTTTTTTGTTGTAGTTTTTTTCACATTTTTCCATAATCAGGTAGAAAATCTGATTATTTTTACAACAACCACAGGGAAAAGTGACGACACTGAGGGTTATTGCTATGGAAACCAAAGTTGATTATAATCAGATAGAAAAAAAATCAGGTTTATAATCAACTGTGGACTAGTCTTCTTAGCAGTGTTGGGAAATTTCTGCCTTTTTTAGCTCATTTTGGCTCTTTTTCTCCATTTTCTTTCCCCGCCAAACACAAAAAAGCTGATAATCGCCAAGTGAAGCGTAAGTGAATTTTATATTTTTGACATTTAAATTAAATTATATAAAATTTGAACAAAATTACAACAAAAAACAGGGAAAAAAATCAGTGTGAACACTTGATTAAAAATCAGGCAATTTTAAGCAGTCTAAACCGACTATAAAAAATCAGATTTTTCCTTCAGTGTAAACCGACTATAAGATTTCTATGATTCTTTTGAAAAAAAGTCTACTTAGTCATCTTGAGCGTATCATATCCTTATCAATTAAAGTATGCAATGCATTCTACGATTTTCGGATATTAAAGGTAGTTAAGGCGAGTTTTCTTGGGATAATTTTTTGCTTATGAAAGTTTTTACATAAGAAAGCCATAAATAAGTATAACAAATTGATAAAATTTAAAATATTATTTATGAATAATTTCAATAAATGTAATAAGAATGTAAAGATGTTGAACCTTGAAAGAAAAAACGACGTCTACAATAAATTTTCAGTCCATTTAGTACTTATTTTTGGAGTAGTCAGAGAAGAAGTTGAAGTTGAATTTACTTGTTCATCATACTCACAATTTTATTCCACTTTCTTCTTCAAATTTACTCAAATTTTCTTCTCCCAATTTTTTTTTAGTTTTTTGCTTTTGATTTTGACAAAATTAACTTGCGTGCATTTACTTAATATAATAATGATGCGATGCTCGCTGCTTTCTCTTGTCTACCATAATATTTTTCAATCTTTTTTATACGCATGCATACGAGTATGTATTTTCTTTTGCTACTTGTTTAGCCGCATATTTTTGTCTTGTGTGTTGGGTTTTGTCGCTTGTGGCGTTTCTGGTTTGGTAACATGAACTTGCAACAAGTTGCATGAATGTTGTGTCTTCTGTGAATGTAGCTTGTAGTAAGTAAGTAGTACTGCATGCCATGTCAGTGAGTGAGTCTGAGTACTATGTCTGAGTATATTTAACAAACGACAAGCAAAATTATGTAGTAAGGAAGTACAGAATGCATGTGGCATGCATGAAAATTGTGTATTATTTCAACATGCAACAACAAAACTAAAACAACTGTAATAGTAGAATCCATCTTCCATTTTTAGTTTTACTTTAGTTATATTTTCTTTTCTTCTATTTTGCCCTCCGCAACATTAACTTCATCATTTACTTATAAATAGTATGTATAATTTCTCGTAATATACTCGTGCATTTTTCTTACAACAAAATATTGTACATACTATCAGCTAAATTAAGTTAGTTGTGCAACAGAAGTTTTGCTTTTCCCCAAAGTCTTTTGTTTTTGTTTGAAGTATTTTCAGTTAATTTTATACGTGCATTAATGCATCCTTCTTATACTCGTACTAAATTATGAAAATGATCAACATTCCTTAAGTTGATGATGATGATGATGTCCTTATTGTTGTTATAACAATATTATCAAATAAATTGCAATAACTTACTTTGATTTATTATTAATCAATATTTATTTATTGTTATATTTTTGTATTTATTTATGAAATGTTTTCATTCATTGAAATACAATTTTAATATAAATGCTCAAAATATTTCTCATCTATTATTTATGATTTTTGATTTGAATATATTGCTTTTATTGTATTGTATCTTTTGATATTATTAAAATAATGATGATAATTGTTTAGAATTTCTTAGATATTTACTTTAATTTATGTTAATAGTTTACATGGAAAATTTAATAAAATAAATACATTCACATGTTACATGTAAATGTTGTAAATTTAAATTAAAAATTAGAAGATATTCAATTGATATTAAGCTCTTAATTAGGTTTGGTCCAATGATTCTTTGTTATTGATTGCTAAGGAGATTCTATAGGTTGTATAAGGATGGTCTGCATCTTATCATATACATATACTTAAATGATGATGTCTCTTCATCACCATGTGGTATAATAATTTATATACAAAAACAAATTTAGTACTGTTTCAGATTTAATAGAATAGAAAGTTGCTTTTAAAGATAATCAGACGACACTATTTACATCAAAAATTATTCACTACTGAATGTTGAAATAATTAAAAATGGTTTTATATTCATTTATAGACAGATATATATATGCATGTAATGTAGCACCAGCCTCGGATCTAGGGTGGGGCACCAGAAATGTTAGATATCAAGCCAGTTCTTAAAAACAAACGAATTTCCAAAAAGAAATAGGTACAAGACGAAATTTGTGAGGCCGAATCAAACCCAACGTCAGATCCGACTAGTTTATTTTCCAAAGATATAAAATTAGTGAGTGTTTGACAAAATTTTAACAGAAATTGAATCAAAGATAGAAAGCGCAAAGAGTCTACATGAAAATTATTAGCTGTCTTTAGTGACCACTCGTTTTTAAATATGTCGAGTGAGGATTTGCAAAAAAAAAAGGAGCCGATCTAGCTCAAAACTATTCGAAATACTTGTATCCAGGTGATTTTTGCCAGAAACTTGCCGTTTTCAAAGTGCTAGTAATCGAAATTAATGAAAAATCAGGTGTATTCGATCTGTTACAATATTTGTGCAAGCATGACTAGCTTTATGAACATTACCTACGACATCTGCAAGTTGTGAGCGAAGCTTCAGCAAACTGAAAATAATTAAAACCTATCTGCGTTCAAAAATGAGTCAGGAAAGTCTATGTGGCTTCGCGATCCTAGCCATTGAAAATAAAATTGCCTTTGAGACGGACTTTCAAGGGCTTATAGATTCTTTTGCCCGAAAGAAAGCACGCCGTGTAAAGCTGTAGCAAAATTAAAATGATTAAAAAATGCTGAGACCTAAAGATTGTAAATGTGTGTTATATATTTGTGAGTTGTTTTTAAATTTATCTTAAACGCTGGAGAGAGGGGCGCCACTATCAAGTTTGTGCCCCGGTTCGAAAAAATCGTAGATCAGGGGCTGTGTAGCACGATATTTTTTTGTAAAGGAGTCTTAAAATTATCGATTCATTAAAAAACTCAATAAATAGCTCTTTAGCACAAATGTAAAGTTTCTTGTGTCCGATGAACTGACGTTACCTAGACACAAACGATTTGTAGGGAGCAGGACTGTTATCAATGCCTATTCAATTCTAAGTTTTGAATGAACACAAAACACACAGTAGCAATAACAGTTACAGCAACCAAACAACCATAAGTAAATAACGCAGCAACAATAATTTTTATTTGCTGAGTTGCTGTTCTGCTCGCGCTTAAAAAGAACCTTTAGTTTTAAGTGTAAGTAACGGGGTCAATAAATATCAGTAAAAACAACTCGCTTGTTAAACTCAAATGCTGACTACTTATGTTGAAGCACAAGACAAACCGACTTTAATCAATTGCCTTCCAACAGTCGACACAATCGGGCGATTTTTTGGTTTTTAGACATGGGATTACTTAGTCTTCATTTTTATACAAATTTGTTACCTACTGAAGGACTTATTTCTCGTAATAAGGTCCGATTTCTTTGATAGTATTCCAAGTAGAAACTGATCAGTTAAGTACCACATCCGATCACTTGGATTTTCTGCACGCAGATTCAGGTGCGAAATTTGGATATTCTAAACAGTCATTCTCATTATTTGTTAGTTTTCTCAAATCAATAAGTGATGTACTTGCTTGTGAACTAGTGATGCTGCGAGCATTCATATTCGTATTCGCAGACCATACATCCAATTGCCTGATCTCTGGGTAAAGTTTTTTTTTTATAATTTGATTGCACTTGTGGCTGTATTTGCCTTTACATCACTTACTATAGCTACTTATAACCTGAGTGTAAATAGTTCATTTCTTATTTTATAAAAGGTTTCAATAGATAATTATGGGTTTTTGTTTAAAACTTTCATTGTTATTCATTTCAAATGCTTTTACAGATTATAATAAAATTTCTATGGAAAAATAAGTTCAGAAAATTGAAATTTTGTATGCAAATTAATGTTCTAAATAAACATCATACTCAAATAGAAGCTCAACAAATTCTAGAAGCTCAACAAATACGCAGGTGACTACTGAGTTCCCTTACTTCTCGAATTTAAAACTTTAAGGAGAAAGAATCCTTACACTACTTACTCTCAACTTATGCATGTGTTTATGGTAAAACTGTGGTTATTTATTTAACAAACCAGAAATAAGAAACAAAAGTAAAGTAACATCATCATTCATGCTTTGCTTTCTCATGAATGCATTCTATTTTATTCTATTCCATTCTATTCTATTCTATTGTACTAAGTACAATATTTTCTTTGTAGATAATTAGAATAATATTTGATTTAAAACATTTTATTTCAATTATCCTTTTTCCAAACTAAACAAGAACAATGAACAAATTTTGTGTGCTCACACACGCATATAACACAGCAAATGCAACTAGAAACTGCAAACTTGAACACAAGAAGGACAACAGTTGGTGATGATAATGTTGGTAAAGAAGAAAGAACGAAAAAAAATTAAAATAAACTGTACTATGAAATAAGAAGAAATATGTAGAAACAGCAAGAGAAGAAATTGCACCAAAGGCTATTTAAACTTAGCCAAATGGAGGATAATGAGAGTACATGCAAGTGTCTTTTGTTATCAGTCTAAGTGATGAATAACTGTGTGCGTGTGTGTCTAAATTTCAGGGAGACAAAACTAACTAAAAGGAGAAAAAATTTAAGAAAAAAAAACTGAATTAAAGTGGCAAAGAAGATGCGAGAGTAAAAATGAAATATAAATATATTTTTCCAAGTTTTTTTCTTTTGTTGAACCAAAGAAAAAAAATAACTAAAAAATTGTAAAAAATAAAAGACAATAATAAAAATGAAATTGAAGTTAATTTAAAGTACATTAAATGCAGCAAAGCAGCAAATGATAAAATAATAACAATTATTGTACGAGTATCTCAAGATCATGTTGGTCATACTAGACCAATCAACTTTACACTTAAACATATTAATATTAAGTTACTCAGTCTGTTATTCATTCATTTCAATCTTTTTGAAATGCCAAAAACTGCTAAAATTATCTGAAAGTTGTGAAGATGTGTAGGAAATTTATGCAAAAAGTTTTCCGTTTTATGAGACAAAGAAAAGATATGAATAAAGCAATGGTGAATAAAAGAGCAAAAGTATTTTACACCCAAAGGCTAATTAAGTGTCATATGCAGTAAGCATAGTAGCAGCAAGCAGTAGAAAGTACTATTTGATATTCATGCTTTTTGTTCATTTGAATTCTATACACTTTAATCAACTTATTGTAGTATCTTTCACTTTTGTCTTGTATGTGCTCTTTGACTCTTGCACTCTTTAAGGCTTCTAAGTTATACGAGTATTCTTTCATTTGATTAAATTGCATTTAATTGAAAAATGTTTGTTGCAAACTTTTCATAACAACACTTTATCCTCTACTCAATAGAAATGTGACCACCAGCATACATACATATGTGTTATGGCTTTGATATTCATTGGTGTAGTTGTTTCTATAATACATAATAAAGACATAAAGATACTTAAGAACAACAACAACAACATAAGTACTTGTATGGTATATTTTCTATTCAATAACTTCTATATACAATACTTACATAATCCTTGCGTTGTCCTTGCATAGTATAAAGATGAATATTTGTATGTGTTTCTATTGCACTTGAATTTGTAATGTGTTGTTGTTATTGTTGATTTAAAATTATGAGATTTGCATATCTAAGTGTGCGCATAATATGCAATTAATTAATGCTCGATTGAAATTTTACTATTTCTCATATCAAAAATAGTTATTACATAGATAGATAGATATTATACTTACTGTATATAATAATCATTATGGGGCGGTATATTCAAACTAATGATTATTGCATAAATTTCAGTAAATTCGGAATATATTACTTAATAACAGGTTTTTGTTTTAACTCTTGAGCATGCAATTAAATTGTATTTAGATACACACTTATGTACTTATATACTTATACATACATATGTACATGCATGCATTCATAAACATATTTCATTTACTCGATGAAATAATGAATAATGAAGTGATATTGTATTTCATACATGCACATGATTCAAAGAACAATTACTTGGAGAATTAAAAGACCTATAAAGTTGTGCTGAGCATACAAAAATAATAGGAATCAAGAATTGGTTGGAAGATAGAAATCAAAAGAATATAAGATTTAAATATATTTGAATTAGAGACCTATACCTGCATGCACGGATGCGTTAGCCAGCCATTTCCCATTTCCAATTAATCATCGATTTCATCATTCTACAGCACACGATGTCTGTTTGCGTTTCATACTCTACGATCTATTTAAGAAGTCGTTCATTCTTAGCATAATTGATTTAATACCGAATTCACACCGGGCCCTGATGCAAATCATTGTTGATCCGGATTATATTAGGTAGAAACAACTGTAATAACATTTATTGAATACAAACTTTGCAATATATTACGCATCACTTGAAAATATAGAATTATTTAACAAAAAGTTGGCAACAGTACTTAAAATTTGCCCACGCTGCTTAAATTTCGCCAAAGCAACTCTACAATTTGGTAATTTCCATGTCACAGCCATCTACACTGTTTCAAAATCTGTGTCAAATTGGCATAACCATAAATAACTACAATTATTTGCTTCCATTATCAGCTAAAAAGTGGGCAACTATGACGAAAAGTTGTTAACAATGGCCAGCACCTCCTAACACTGCTGCTGCATAAGACACGAGTCTATGGTTGTGTCAATTAGGCACAGATTTTGACTCAGTGTAGACAGGCAATTTTTTACCTGCTTAAACAAAAAAGCTACCTTTTTCGCACTTTAAACAATGCTTCGGTTCTCAAAACAAATATTTTTTTTTTATTTTTTATTTTATTTTATAAAATATTAACAAATATATTGAAATTTCCCAAATAACAAAATTAACTAAGATTAAAATTGTTGGCTATGTGATGAATGATAATGAGTTAAATATGCAAAGGAAGGAACTGGTGGTGGTGGTGATGTATGAATGACGACAATGATAATAGATGGATGGAGTGATGTTCGTTAAACTATGATAGATAACTTGGTTGTGCCTCATAACGACGCTGTATCTGATCATAGGTGAACTTAACGAATGCATCATATTGTTCAGCCAACTTTGTTGTGAGCACGTTATCATATGTTTCACGCAGTTGTTCCTCGCGCTCCTTCAGCATTCCTTCGCATATAAGTTGCACTTGTTTGTATGTGAACAATGCCTTATCCGAATCACATTGTTGTATATTAGTTACACTATTGGGACGCCGTGGGCTCTCTAGTTCCATTTCCAAACCACTTGACTCAGAGTATTGCATTGCGGCTGATGAAAATGGCAATTGTTTCCTCTTCTGGACGCGTTTCATCTCGAGACCCAAGTTCTCCGACATTTTATCGGGTGACATCTTTCCTGAGGAAGCTTGGAGGAAGGGACTTGGCTGCAAGACTCTAAGAAACTCACTACTGTAGATTTGTGGTACTGAATTGGTACCGCTGCTACCACATGCAACGGGCAAACAATTGTGTTGTGCATTGTTGCTACCACCAACTGGTGATGATGCACTACCTGATTGATCAAAGATATTGAAGCGGCAACGTTTTGGGGGACGCTGAATAATTGTTTCCCAATCCATAGTACGCTTAAGTCGAGCACAAGCCATTTTTATTGTTGATTGATTCTAAGTCTTGAAATTATTTAACAATTTATTATAATACCACTGAAGCGTTCAGAGTCTACTATATTTGCGTATTGTTTTGTTTTTTTGAAGCACTGCTCGTTAGAGTATTTTGTATTTATTGATTAGAATGTCAAAGGCAAGAAATGTTTGCTTTTTTATTTATTTTTTAAATTTTTTGTACTAATATGTGTGTTTGACAAATGAGCTACTTGGCAATGCTTGCTGTTCTATGTTTTGAACTGAATTGATCAATTTCACTTTTTAGCGCATCAATTTATAGCAAAAAATTTTTAAGATTCACTATGTTTTTGCTCATGACTGCTAGCATTATACATCATAATTAAGTTTCCTTAATGAATGCTATTTAAATTTTATTACCTGATGCAATAACTTTGAACTCTTGTCTTTATCCCAAAAAAAAAAAATATAATAATATTTCAATTAATTAATTAATGTATTATAATTAACTCTTTTTCTAAGAATTACTCTATCTCTTCTTCAAGCATAAGTTGATTGTGAATAAACAAAAGAAAATGTTTTTAGTAGTAAATAGTTTATGAGTTTTGTGAAGATTTTCGATCTTTTTTGTGGCGTTATGGTGGTACTCATGTCCCTCACTTTTGCTGACAAGGTTGGCCATTTCAAATGTTTAGTAAATTTTGGACAGCTATATTGCTTGGACGTGTTTCGATTCGCGCTTTTTTCGGTCTTGGATCATCCGGCAGCTCATTGAGCTTTTGTTTCCAAATCATAACCATAAACCCATGATTTGTGATCAGTTATGACCCTCGGGATCATTTTTGGTCATCGCGGACCGACTCCAACAGCTCCTGAGCAATGTTAACGAGATGCTGTTTTTGGTCGAAACTGAACAATTTTGGTGCGGAATTCGCGGCGACCAATCGATGTGTTTAGGTCCTCAGCAACTTCTCTAACGGTGATTCGACGACTGAGCAATACTATTTTCTTCACTTTATCAATATGTGGCGTTCACAACTTCTCGACCCTCGTAGAACATTTTGTATCACCGATAAACATTGCTTTGGTCTAAATTGGGTTCACCACATGCCACAGTCAACATTCGGAATGCGTCCGCGGACTTAATTTTGTTTTTCACACAAAATTTGATACAGATTCGTTGAACCATTTTATGGAACAGGCAAAAATCGAAGACGAGCCAAGCAAAACAGCTAAACATTCAAAATGGCAGACCTTGTCAGCATCAATGAGAGACATGAGTACCAACATAAAGCCACAAAAAAAGCGAAAATCAAATATACGTAGCCCGCGTAAAGTCAAAATACACGATACTTTTTGAACAGGTCTCATATTCAATTCTCAATGCAAACTTCTTTGAGTGAAATATACTTATCATTGGATTCTTTCTAAAAAATAAAATTCACTAATACTATCCTCTCGGTGTTGTTCTCATATAGTAAATGTTGTTCCTTCTATCCAATTCTTAGAAATTATATTCATAAACATAAATCAGTTTAAGTCCAACGGTTTGATGAACACATTTTCTATTTTACAAAATGAAAAGTATCTATTTAATGAAGTCGAGTAGAAATCGACTTTAAATGATTGCATGGACCAAAGGTTATCGATATAAATTATCATATAATCGAAGGCCTCTATAAGTTATTCTAGATTGTATATTATAAATAATTATGTATATGACCAAAGTTTGGAAATAAATAAATAAAATAATAAATTATCTTATATCGTAGGTTTTTCAATAGACTTTGGTCATCAACTTTTCAAATTAGTTCAAAGTCTTTGGCTTTTTTAAAGATGGTTATCGTACCAAAATCATGACTGTTTCTTTGTCTTACTTGTATTAATTTATTTGAGTTTACCTGAATTTTATTGAAACATATCCAAACAACAACTCGTTTGCATCTTAACCTAAATCTTAATAACAGATTCTGAATATTAGTTTGTTTTAATGAGGTTGAAATTGAGAAGCAATTAGTTTGTTTTAATGAGGCTCTTTTCCTAGAAAGAATATGTGATATTCTGTTTTGCGAATATCAGTGCCTTGCAAACATATACTACTTCCATGAATTCTTGGAAAAATCCAAGGAAACTGCAAATTATTAGAAATTATTACATTTACACTTACCATACTCATCCCTTAAGGATTTTCATCACATATGGATGCATAAACTAATACTCTCCCACTCTCACACCAACAATAATAACAACAATAACCAATAAACCGTGCAAAAATTTGTTGATTGGCAAACAAAATTAAGTTTTCTTTTTGTAAAAATGAACTCACACACACACAGGTACACATGAGCACACACATTAGGGTACTTTTGTTGAAAATTCGCGCAGAATTTCCTTAGAATTATGTGCGAGAAGAGTTAGAGCATTAGTGCACTTAAAATAAATTAAAAAATTTATACAAAAATGTGAAATATGCCATTAAATATAATTCAATTACAATTCTATTGAGCAGATCGGAACTGAAAAGGGAATGAACGAAACGAACGAACGATGAAGGGTATAAAACTGCTGCTGTCTACTAAAGAAGGCGTTGCTGCAGTGCAGGTATTACCTACTCTTATATGACAATGATTCGTTTCAATTGAATTCAATATGCCATTAACCCATTATGGTTCAATGCGCATAATGATGACACACAATGGCACGTCGCTGATGTGGCTTTTGTGTAACGGGACTGGATGGAGTACACCAGTACTAAAAGTAGAATCAGGCATTCAGGCAGGCAGGCACCTTTTGAAATATGCAATAACATAAACGTATATAATAATATTTTCTTGCTTTTGCAAACTATTGAATACACTAATATACAAGTCTACACTGCTGTACATTGCTCCATTATTATCATCTTCATCGACAGTAACATCTCATCCCTTTGACATACTCACACATTCTGTGGTTAAAGAAAAATTACAAGAAGACACGGATGATGATGATGAAGAAAGAAAGAAAGAAAAAAAAGCATAAAATTCACACATAAAACTGCAGAGAAAGAGACAAGCACAAAGAAAACCATCATCATCAAAAGTGACAGTACGCGGAGGAGAAGGTGGGAGAGATACATATATGAAGAAAAAAAAATATGAAATGAAATTATAAAAGAAAGACATGAAAATTGAGAGAAGTAGGAGGAGGAGAAAATTGTTGTAAGGTAAAAACTGCGGTGCAGACGAGAATTTTTCAATTTTCCAATCCTTTGTGTATCAATAAACGTTCAATTCATGAGCAGCACAGTGTCATCATATATTGGCAGAGATGAGAACCTTGTGGAGAGTCCTTGTCAGGATATGTGACATGATTTTTTTTTTGCCCCCTTTAGACAATGTAGTATGTAGTAGGAGGTTGATTTTATATTGGCGGAGAAGCTTAAAGGGCATCATTTCGATTTACGCCTTTCTTTCTTTCTTTCTTTCTTTGCTATCAATTTTCCTCTCACTGTGTGTGTTTTATAATCAATGACATTTTCCAATAACAACAACAACAGCAACAACAACAGTAACAACCCACAAAGTCATCGTCATTCTCAGTCAGCATCATCACCCATCATTCTGCTGTTCTACTGTGTCTTTTCCTGTGTATCTTTAGTGGCTTTGCTTCGTTTCCCTTTCCTTCCATTACGAGTTTTTCTCTTTGTGTTTAACTTTTTTGCCGTTGTTTTTTCATTTAAAGTTTTTCATAATTTGCAGCGTGTTTTTTCTTCTTCATTCCTTTAAAAACAAGTTATCCTTGCTGACTTTTTTTTTTTTGGTTTATTTTGCCTTTCTTTTTTGTTGTCATTATTGCACTTTGACACCGCTACGCGTGACACTTTGCGTCATGGTTTTGTTGTCATCTGTTGTTGTCCTTTAGTGCTTAATAAGCTGCTTTCCTTTGCTACGCAATAACACAATAAAAAAAAACCAACTGCAAAATAATCTAAGGAGAGAAAGTGGGGGTGAGAAGAAGAGTGGAATTGAATTGGAATTGATATATACTAGGGGGTCAAATGTGTAAGTAGTACACGTATAGTAGTATTACCAGGTGTGTCTGCATCTTCAAATCCTTTGCTGTCATTGGCATATTACACTGTACCATTACACACGCTTCTGACATCAACACTTCTTTGAGTTACTCATCCACATAGATGTTCTGGGATGATTGTATCTTTTTTTTATAGATGGAAATGTCAAAGATGTGAAAAAATGCAGAAAAAAAAATGAAAATTGTTCTTATGTTTCTGTTTCTGTTTCTGTTTTTTTGTGAAGAAAAATTATAATCAAAAAGGGGACAGCTTTGTATAATTCTTTCCCTCGTTTAGTTTATTTTCTTTTATAATTAAAAAACAATATTAATTTCTTTAGTTTTTAATACTCATCATCATGAGTCTCATTATCTCTTCTAATTCTTGTCACTTATGTTGTGCGCATCGCAAATGTGTGCATATCCTTTGTGATGGTTTTTGGGATGAAAAGTTATGAATATTTTACATTTATTAATAATTTTAATGCACATTTCCTGTGAGCTGGAAAATATTAATCCCTTTGTTATTTACAATATTCAAGTTACATGAACTGAAATTGAGTTGCGAAATTATGGATTTACTGAAAAATTAAGACTACAAAAACTTCAAACCAATGCTCATTTCTACTCCCAGCATTGATGAAATAAATGATTTCATTGCATATTTGAGTGATTTCTGACTGACGGCACATGAAGGATTCTGTACCATCTTACAAGATTTAACACTATGCACTTTTTAAATGCTTTCGTAAGACGTACAGCATGTACCTCTGTCTGCAGTTGTTTGTTTCTTTATCGCAAAAGTGATATTATGGGGTATGTGCTAGAAAACACCAATGTTTCAATATTGAGGCGATTTCAAAGCCTAAAAATATGCAATTAAATTTTTCATAACTTTAGTTTACAAGTATCTATTTACTCAATAATTAAAGTATCAGGGATGTCGCTTTCGACTCAATTTAATTTTTTTCCCGATTTCTGTGACACCCCTGATACTTTTAATTGCATATTTTTAGGCTTTGAAATCGCTTCAACATTGAGACGGAAGTGTTTTCTGGCACATACCCGATTGTATGCATGTATTAGACAGCTGCGTGGCTTCGCTTACAACTGAAGACCAAAGAATGAACTCGAATTGAATTGAATTGAATTGAGTGAGAGCGAGACACGAAATGAATGAAGATGAATGCGACTGTGCTTTGAGTTCGAAAGGCGTCTGCATTCTGTGAAATGAGTTAGAAAGAATTAGCGTGCAAAACGAAATGAAATAGCCGAACACATCCGAATTTATTCGTATTTTCGTTTGATTTGAGAGAAGCGCGCGATCGTACAAGGAAAAAAATTCGTTGTTCACATCTTCTCTGCCCTCTGAGACCATTTTGTACCACCGTTAAACGTTGCTATGGTCCAAGGTAGCTTCACCATATGCCACAGTCAACATTCGAAATGCGTCCGCGCACTTAATTTTGTTTTTCACACAAAATTTCATAGAGATCAATTTTTTTGAATAGACAAAAAACGAACACGAGCCAAAACACGCTCAAGCAAAGCAGCTGTCAAAAATTAACTAAATACTTAAAATGACCGACCTTCTCAGCATAAGTGGGGGAATAAATCAAAAAGTGGATATACGCAGCCCGCTTAAATTCAATATTCGCGATACTTTTTAAACAAACCACGTACATATATATGTATTAACCTTTAAGATGAAATTGATTGCAAAAGAATCAAATGCACTGTTCTAATCCGAAACCTCATAAAACATAAAGAAAAAATCAAATAAATATTCAATTGTGTAATCAAACGTTTAACACAAAGCTATATGATAACTTTGCATAATATAAATTTTATAATTAATGGCAAAATTGTATTCAAAATTAAAAAAAAAAAAAAAATATTACACCAAACAGTACAACTCTACCGACATTTATGAACGGTAAGTTTTAGTGTATTTGAGAGGTGTCAATCTAGTGATCAAAGACTATGAAATTATATTGTATTGTAATCAAACGTTTGCCTCAAAACTATAAGGATAACTTTGCATAATATAAATTTTATGATTAAAAGCAAAATTGTATATAAAAATGAAAAATAAAAATTGTAATTAAAATTCCGAAAGAAAAAAATAGAAAATAAATAATACTAAAATTCATAACCAAAAATAAGAAAATATTTTTAAAATTTACAATGCTTCCAACGACTAGAAGATGAAAATTAAAAAATTTCTCAAAATAATATAAGAATTTACAATAAAAATTTAAATGTATTAAAACCAAAAAGAATATAAAAAATAAGTTACATAAAAATAGTCTGTTAAACCAATAAATGTTTGGCAACTGCAGTCCATCAGAAGGAGAAAAATAAATAAAAAAAAATTATATTACATTTCCTTAGAGCGATCGCGAAGTACTGATAACAAATGATGTTTTAGCTACACGAACATTACATTAGAACAGCAGTCAAAGCAAAATGAAAATTTATCATTCATTGAGCTTTGTTTCATCCGTTATTCTTTTTTCTTTTATTTGTTTATTGTTATACAAAGATTATTAAATGAGTGCAACCATAACATTTCTACATAATGTGGGCAAAAATATTAAACATATAATGTCATTAAAAGTAGCCAAGAGCAAGAAAATTATCTCAGAATATCTGAATAGGCAAACTGTAAATACATTATACGTTTTATTATGAAAATTCAGACAACTTTTGTTATTGATCTTTTACAATTTCGGTCGTGGTTGACCTTTCTGTGGAAATGCCCACATACGAGTATGTCATGTATGACAAGGAAATAAGTTGATGCAACTAACTGTTAAATTGTAGATGCAACACAGTTAAATATTCAATTGTTTAATCAAAACTAAGAATAGCATTTAACTAAATCAGTGTCCAGCGATTGGCACAGAGTTATGATGAATTTAATGAAATTACATAAGTTGAAACCCAAACGTTTTTTTTTAAATAAAAATAAAAAAGTAGTAAATTTATGTATATAAAAAAAAAAAATTAAGAAAACTGAAGAAATAAAAGAATGGTTTTGTATTAGAAAAGTTTTTATTCCATAATTGCAACTAATAAATACGAAACAAGTTTTTATACAGAAACAGTAAAATAATTATTATTTTTGAATTGAAATTTATTAGAACTATATAAGGGAATTTTATTATTGCAAAATTAAGAAAAGAAAGAAATGAAGTACAACAGTGATGCCAGCTACCT
Organism: Amiota communis; assembly: GCA_037043315.1. Lineage (NCBI taxonomy): Eukaryota > Metazoa > Arthropoda > Insecta > Diptera > Drosophilidae > Amiota > Amiota communis. The sequence goes on along the minus strand of JBAMAV010001191.1, from coordinate 1,320,657 downwards.
ATCAAAAAAAACGGACAGATCGACCGCACAAACCGGGAAAAAAGGGACAGATTATATTAAAAACAGGACAGAATTTATTGCCTTATTATTTTTTTTTTTTAGTAATTTTTATCTTATAGATTTGATTTTATAAATTAGATGAGTTTTATTGCGTCATCTCATAGGTCATAATCATTTTCATCTACGGCACTACTGTAGGGGGCATTAGTGCCAATCATATTTAAATATTTATCCGGAACCTATTATGTGTTACAGCATGCGCTGTGCCATCGCAATCCAAATCTAATCAAAAGTGAATTTGTTATAAATTTATAATTTCGTATAACAGATAAAATTGCGTTTAACGTTTGCGTTTGAATGCGGTTTCACAATTTAGTTTTCATCAAAGTTACTTGGCTGAAAAAGCGTTTCATTTTTCACGGCAACGACAACAAATTCAGGGCAAATGCTGAGTCCTCGTAGTTAATAGCTTCGGCCCAAAACTTATCAGTATCTGCAATATTTTGCCACTTGATCAAGTAAATATTATTATATTATATTATATTGTATTAATATTTTATCGATTTCGTTGCTATTAACTTTAAAAAGCTCCAAAAATTTTAACTATTGCCTCTTTGTGTGCTCGTAAAATCTTTTCTACTAGAAACGAATTTCTGGTAACTTAAATTATATGGATATATTTAGAATTGAAATTTCAACAACAAAATCTGTGCAATTCCGAAGAATGGCACATTCTGTGTTATTGTCGAGCTTATTATTTTTCCGATTATTTGCGACTACGATTGAGTACAATATTAGTGGTTATAAAAACGATGTCGTAATGTTGTAATTTTAGGATATTCACAGAATTTTAAAAAAATAATTAAATAAAAAAAAATTAAAACTAAAAAAGGATAGATTTCCGGATAGGGGATGTTTGACATTTTTTTCCGGATAAGTCAGTTAGAAAAAAGACAGATCTGTTCGGAAAAAAGCGAAAATGGCATCACATAAATACAAACACATAATATGTAAAATTTGCAGATTTTCTTTAATAAAGAAAATGTACAAAAAACCAGAAAGAAGGTTATCATTGGCTATGCCAAAGATATAATACATAAATTAAATAATATACAGCTTTCTTTAAGCAGTTTTTCTATCTTAAAAGTACTTAGAATTGTATTATTGTACTATATACCTTCGGCTCTTAACATTTTGACTTTTGTTTTATTTTATTGAAAATGTTGATCCTCTTTGGGGTTTTAACTTTACCTAACTTAAAGTGTCCTTAGCTCTTTGACTAAGCCCATGGGATCTTTTAGAGAAAATGGCGTATAAAACGAAAATAATTGTTCACAATATAAAAGAGAACATAAATAAAACGAGTGGAAAGAAAAAGGAAAGGTGGAGACGAGAAAGTGAAAAGCATTTTATCGCTTACTACGCCCTGAGTCTTGATTTTTTCATGCCGCTTTGTTTTCTTTGTTGCTGGGAAAATAAAATGCAAATAGTCAAAGAAAATAAAAGTGCAAGAATATGCAAGAAGAATATGGAATATAAGAAATAGGTTTATGGAACAATGTATGCCCTTTAAATGAATGTAGTAGTGTAGAATATTTGGAAACAATTAAGAAAATAAAGAAAATTATGAATTAAATTAAAACGGTAAATTAAATTATATTGGCTATACCCAAGGGTATATGGTCTATCAATTTAAGCAATGTCAACACTATTTTGAATGTTAGAAATTGTATATGTTTATGCAAATCTTTTATAAGATACCATCCCCATTTTTTTTTTCATTTTCTTTCAACAATCTGAGACTGATTATTTAGTATAAGCACATAATCTACAGGGTTGCACACCTAGACCCATTTAAAAAAAAAAAAATACATGAAAGAAACACCTTTCTTTGTTCCACAAGTGAGAGATCATTTAATTTGATTTAAAGAGATTTAATTACATCACTTTTTGAATATGATATCGTGCAAATTGTCACCCTGAGCTCGAATGGCGTAATGTGTGATACTTTTTTGGTGTTTTCCATTGCATTTACCAATATGGCGGATATTTGTTTTAAGTCCTTGGCTTGTTGATGTAAACCTTCGACTTGTATCGATACGTCACCAATTAAGTTTGAATCCAGGCATTTGTTCTAAATTATAGCTATAGTTACATGATCCTTTCAATTATAATAAGCATTGTTTTTGTTTTATAAAACTGTAAATCAATTGTGGAGTCCCTAAGAGTTGTTTGCTCTCAAGTTTATTAAAAATAGAATCAGTTCAATATATACAGACTTACCTATGTTAACGTAACTTACTGCATAGGCATCCAATTTTTCTCACATGTTACCACTTTCAAAAACCATACTATCTTCATTTAATGGGTAGGGTATAAAAAGATCAAGTGCTGACATGAACAGCAAAATGAAGTAGTAGTGAGTAGTATACACATAGGAGTAGTTATTGTACTATGTTAGAATAAGGACATCGTTGCAGGGTTGTAAGTATGTTTGTTGTATTATATGTAGATGTATGAAGCGCAATGCTGCGTATCAATCAGGATTTAACAAGCAAATTTATGCACTTGAGCTATCATCCTGTTACCGTAGTCAACTTAGATATGCACCCACTCACACACTTATACACATATACACATGTACATATATTTTTTACATTCTATTTTGCATTTATTCTTTTAGACTTTCACTCTCTCGCTGCTTCTAACATTATTGTTGTTCAGTTGTTTATGTGAGTTAACAAAGTATCTTCTCACTACTTTACTATTGTGTTGCATTTACTTGACTTTGGCACTACTACACACTCACTGCTACTCCAGGCAGCAACAGCAGCAGCAGCAGTGCTTTACGAAAGAATATTTTGTATCTAATGCATGTTGTTTATGATGCTGTTGGTGTTGTTGGTGATGTTGTTGCTTTTTGCATTTTGTGTGTTTGCATATTTGAACAGTTTTTATTTACTTCAACTCACAATTGCACTTTTGCACAGATCTTTGACTATTATCCTTGGCGCTTTTAACTAAATCCGACTGGCTTTAAACAATGCCAACATAAGCCAAAGCAATGAAACAATAACAATAACAATAGCAAAATAGCAACAACAAGAAGTTGAGCAAAATATCTCTCGGTATCTAGGTATTGTAATATAAATAAGAACAACCAAACTACAAAACAACAAAACAAGAGAACAAAAACAATACAAAGATTTCAATGAAACAAGAAGGATAACAAAGTTGTTGTTGATGATGATTATGATGATGATGATGATTAGAATGATGTTGAGTATGCTTGTTTATGCATGTATATATGTATGTATGTTTGTGTACCTGTGTGTGAGCTATGGACATTATTTATGCATAGGTGTTAGTGCACTAGAGTGTTTGACTCTACGCTACTCATTGTTGTTGATATACATATTTTCGTCCTTTTGCATGCATTTATATGTTTTCTTTGCATATTTGATCAATATTATTATCCTTGATGCCATTTATCCTATGTTGTTGTTGTTCTTATATGCATAAATATCAAGTCAGCTAAAACATTACAGATGCATGAATGCATGAATCTTTGTGTAGTGCAACAACATCAATATGATGTGAGAGCCATGAATCCATTCAGGCATTATTATTACTATTTTGTCTATTGCAATTTTAATAACAATCACCCCCAATACACACCACTTGAGCAATTTTCTAAAAAACCTTAAGTCCTTAATCCTTATGGCAGATGTGGCTACTATCTCCCTCTCTCATCAATTCTTGAATCTTTAAATTCATTGAATTTGCTATAATTTGTCATATATTTTTCTTATTATTTTTTGACATTTATTTTTTTATAATCCTTTTTCTTATATTGTATGAATTTAAATCATAACTTTTAACCATAATCTTTAGTATCCTTCTTGTCTTTGTAGCATGAAATATGGTTACTCTTTCTAATCTTAAGGACAAGAAAGAACAGATTCTCTATAAGTGCACACCTTACACATCTCGCATCACATTGTAACATAAATTGGTGGCATTAGTTGTGTCATATTTCATGATGCTTGCATTTATAAATCTCTTTCACTTCTTTTAGATTTCTTTAGAAGAAAACACGGCAGCAGGACATTCTCTATTGTGTGTGTGTGTTCTTAAACTTTTTTAATTAAAAAGGCTAAGTGCAAAAAATGGAGAATGAGTTTGTTGTTGTGTGAGTAAAGTGAATAAGCACAAACAGCAAATCTTGACTAATGTTCATTACGGTCACAATGCAAGTTGTCTTAGCCATAGTAAGTTGGTAACAAATCTTTGTTAGTTGTTGTTGCTATAGTTGTTGCTGTTGTCATGATACTGCAACACTTCATTGGCATCTACAATATGATAGGGGGAGTCGGATAAGTTACTCAAATGACCACTAATCCTCTATCAGTACCAAAAACTACATTCTTTTAATTGAGAATTTGATCGATAAAACCCAAAAGAAATCACAGAAATTAAATGTTCATAGTTATTCCTCTACATTTATTTTTGGGTAAAAGCATTTAAATGTGAACGCAGCAGCACAAAGAATGGTCTACGTTCAGGTTCCACACAAGAAACATTAATTGAAATGTTGTGCATAAATGGCTTCCTTATAAAATTAAAAATAAACTACCATCACCTCAATTTCATATCATACTTGTCTAATAGAAGATTCTATGTCAGAGTTGAAGATGCCTATTCGCAGATTCAAATGGTACAAAATGGTGTCCCTCAAGGCAGTGTATTGGGTCCATTGCTTTATACTCTTTACACCGCTGATATGCCTGCCCCGATTGGGGAATAAATGACAATTGCCATCTACGCAGATGACACAGCGATATTAGTCAGGTCATCAAATATCAGCAGTTGTACACACCTAATAAAACAACAGCTTCGAGATATCCAAGCCTGGATATGTAAGTGGAACTTAGTGAAAAACCCTGAAAAGTCAACACAACAAGGTTTTCTCATTACGGAATTGCTCAAGCTCCTCACTCTGTTTTAATGGTGCAGTGATACCAATGAGGGATAGTGTTAAATATCTCGGCATGAATTTAGACAAAAGGCTGTCGTAGAGACATTATTTACTCGCTAAAATAAAGCACTTACACCTCAAAACAAAGCGCATGTATTGTTTAATTGGCAATAGATCAAAACTCAACCTTGATAATACTGAATCCAGTTTGGACATATGGCATACAGCTTTGGGGAACTGCAGCTAAATCTGACGTAAACATTCTAGAAAGGTATCAAAACCTAACACTACGTAAACTCACGGGTGTGCCATGGTATATTGGCAAAGACGATCTACACAGAGACCTACATATACTAACGGCCATGGAAGAAGTTGTCCGCTTCAGCAAGAGGTACGTGGAAATGCTTAGATCTCATCCAAACCTACTAGCATACAAATTTCTCAACACGAATGAAGCTACATATAAGCACTTTGAACCAATCTGAATGAATTTAAGCATCTTTAATGAAACATGAATCAGTCACCACATACCTGACAGATAGCAATAGTCAAACTGTGGTTCAAAACCGAGTCTAGTGCTCCGAAGAAGGCAAAATTTGTTCCATATACCGGGAAGCTTATGACAACCGTTTCAAAAGGAAGAATACTTGATATTTAATCATTGAAAAAGGTAAAACGATAATAGGCTTACGTTCTACAGAATATTGAATGAATCGATTGAAAGTTGAAATCAAGAAAAAAGCAACCACATTTGCACCTCAATAAAGTGCTTTTCCACAAGGACACTGCTAAAAACACATGAGTGATGCTAGGCAATTGCTTCATCATCATTCTAAATCTGCAGATTTTGACCCCCTTCAACTATTATCTGCTCCTAAATATAAAGAAATAACTAAGTGATAAGAGATTTGCATTAAGTGAGGATATTCAATGGGAGTAACTGAAATCTATTTTGGAGTCTTTTTTTATGGAAGACTTTTTAATCGAAAATTGAATTCAATTAGTCAAGAAACTTATCAAATTCTCCTCTAGCATCTGCACTACTATAGCTAAAGAGTTACCACAGTGAATAGGAGCTAAGCACAAGAGGATGTTACTGTCGCCGGTGCTGTGGTGGCTGCCAAGTGACAAAAATATCTATTTCATTTGCGCTTTATGTCATTTAACATTTACTAAGCAATTTATTTATTTAAGTTTTCTTTACTCACTATTCACTACTGCTGGTCTCTTAACTTTTCTTTTTCTTCGTATTTTCCTTTTAATTTTCTCATTTAATTGTAGATTTTTTATTATATTTTTCAATTAAAAAAAAAGAAACTGTTGCCTACTTCTAGGGGTTCTTCTAGCATAGTAGAAGAAGAACAAAAATTGTTTATTGTTGCAGTGTGAACAGATGGAAAGATGGTAAATGAGTGAGCAAATGAGTAAATGAGTTGCATTGAAGGAGTGAATGAATGAGGAGAAATTGAGAAAATGGCAGAGTGGCAACGAACGAACGAAATGTAAACGCGAAAAAAAGTTAATTAAGTTTATTTAAGCAACGAAACAAGCCAAAGGCATAAATGCGAAAAACAACAACAACAACAACTATAGTACGTACTTTCATATGACAAAGTGCATGCTATTGAGATCCAACAACAATAATACACACACACACATACACAAAAAGAGTGAAAAATCATTGGGTGTGGAGAGAGGGAAAGGTTTTGAAAGGCTTGATATTATTGGAGGTAGCATAGTAGTAGAATTGAACTCAACTCATCTCAACTAATCGAAATCGAAGGGAATCAAATGGAAGTGGGAATGAAAATGCGAATTGAGGAAAAAATAGTGGTGTACATTTTCTCTATTGTAAACGTTGTTAAAGTAAACGTTTTTAATGTTATTGACAGGAAATTGAATTTCTCGTTTTGCATTCATTAAAACGAGATCAAGAGAAAGGCTTTGAGCATTTCAACCAACCAACCAACCAGCCAACAACCAACCTTCATTTGACGTGCAATATTTGTTTAACACAACCAAGGGGATTCGTCCTTTATTGTATTTTTTTGATAGGTTCTTTCGTTTATACTCGTACAATACTATGAAATGATTACTGTTGATGATGGTGGTGATGATGATTGGGGTCGGGGTTGAAGATCCCCAATCTGCACCTCTGCCACCATCAAAAGTGAGCCAACATTTTAGGCTAATTGAAAATTTTTTTTGTTAGTTTGATAAATGCTCTTGTTGTTACAAATTATATTTAGTAACATACTACTTAGTTGGCACCCCTTATTTTTCCGAAATTTGTTTTTGGCATTTTTATTATTTTGTTATATTTTTCTTTTGAAAAACATTTGGCTTTTGGCAAATTTGCCAAAAATTTCACTTTTAGTTTTTGGTTGTTTTAGTTTATTTTTTTTTTCCTAATTAAATCGAAAATTTTGTAATTTTTCATGGTATTTGAAATGAAAATGTTATTTGATTTTTGGGGGGAAATTCATAAAGCTCCCCAGGAAATGTAGAGATTTTAGGGATTTTATAAAATGGAATTTTTAGTACTCGAGCAAAATGATGCAATTTTATATAAGTAATATTGAACAATAGTTGCATTTAACCCATGTTTATTGGAAATTTATTGTATTTACTCTAATTGGCAAACTTTTTCCATTATAATAATAATAGTTTTAATGTTCTGTGGGCCTTTTCATTGGAAAACATATAGTTTCAGGATTTTGAGACTAAAAATTGCATGAAAAAGTATTTAGAAGCCTATATTTTATTCAGAGAATGCAATTTTCAATCTCTTTTAGATTTCAAGCAACAATTGTTTTATTGTTTGTTTCCTCTAATCAGATTAAAAACAAACGGTGGCTAGGATTTGATTGATTTGCTATACATTTTTTAATCAATTATTAGACATGTTCTGACCAAACTATAGAATGGATTGATTGAAAACTAATCGACTACTTATTTTGCATAGAAACTCATTGATACGAAAACAGGCAAAGCAATACAAATAGTAACTTCTTTTTGATAATCTATCGACTATATGGTAAATCGTTAAAAGAATAGTAATGTATCGTTGCGAATATGGAGTTCATTTTTGCTACAATCTTCTTTCGTTTTACTGTATGTTTTTTGTTGACAACACAACTGGCATTTAACATTAGCATAAAAATCAGGAACACACGATTTTACTATACACAATGAATAATTTATAGATTTGACAACAGTTATCAGAAATCCTTCATTTCCAAAGTTGCACTGTTTTTATATATTTTTGTTTTTTTTTTCATATATTCTTTTCTCCCTCTTTTACATCGTTCCAAAACATCTCTTATGCTGCTTATCCTAGATGTACGCTGCTCCTTGACTAGCATCTTGGCAGCACCAGCTACGAATTATCGTATTAGTATTCAAGTTACTGCAATATTTAAAGTTTAAATATACAATAATTTATTTAGAATTTGGAACTGTTTGCTTTTAGTTTTATTTTATATGTTAATTTATGTATTTCTTGTTATTATTAATTGCAGGAACTAAAATATTGGTGAACGATTATCGTTTAAATCTTTAAAACCAAGCAATTTTGTGAATTGTGCCTAGATCTCTAAGACTGCAATATTATAGAAGCATTTGAATTTAGTGCAATGAATATAACTTAAATTTTCACGTGATTAATGATTTATTATTCAAGATTTAAGAAACTGTCTCAATCTATAAAACTTAAGTTAAAAACGGTAAAACAAGAAAATATTCTCATTTATCGTCTATTAAGTAAACAACTTACACGTAATGTATTTAATACATATTCATAGTTATGTTCAGAGGATAGCAGTGGTCATGGTCATCTTGTATGTTTATCTATTCTATCCAAGTGGCATATGACCACGACTACGACACCTCATTTGTCAAATTATGATAAGTAGTTAAGAAGTTATGAGGGAACAGATGAACATCCATAGTCACCCACCCACAAACATGCTGTTCAAATATATAACCCTTCTTTTTGCTTTGCCGTATTCGGGTAAAAATTGAATGTATGTATCTATCGATTTTTATGAAATTTTTAGGGAAACTATAGCTTAGCCTGAAGAGTATTCCTGTGAAGTTTGGTGCCAATCACTGTTGTTGAGAGTTTGGTGGATAAAAATTTGCATTCAAAGCTTAGAGACATATGTATATACATATTTTGAAAACAGTCAAGTCGTCCTTGTACAACATATGTTTTTTTTTTCTTTATTTGTGAAAATTTTCTCTATAGACCTATAAAATGTTAAATTAAAAAAATGCCACCAAAAAAGCATCGATTCGAAGACAAACATCCAAAGATTGGTAAAGAATTCTTAATATGATAGCATTTGTAATGGAAGAACAATAAGAATATCAAAATGAACAAAACAGAAACAGAAAATCAACATCAAGAGCGTGGCAAAGCACGCCTAGTCTGCTATTTAACCAATAAAATATATAATATACAATCGATTACTGTTTAAATTATGTTTTATTTATTTAATAGTTTTCAAATTTTATCATACTTACTAGCATAGCCGGTGCGCGTTGCTCCGGCCCGGTCGTGATGTTAGTGTGCGATTTTTATAGTCATTGTTCCTTTCTCGCTCAAATTTTGTCCACGCACATTTGTTTAATTTTTTGCTACTAACCAAAGCAAGCAGGTTTTTCTGTTCGAATGTTGTTACGTTTTTATGCGCTTTGTATTAATGATTTTTAACACAACACAATTATTTTTTAGTTTTTTTTTAACGTTTTTATGAGTTTTGGACCACTGATAGGACATTGTAGTAGAAAGGTGCCCACAGCGCCATCTGTTACCCATTTATGGAACTTTCAAAAAACACATTTAATTTGAAATTTAAAACTATTGAACCTACCTATTGAACTATCTATCAAGTTGTACCAAATGACATGAATGTAAAAAAAATCATCAATGACAAACTTTGTGACACGAGATTTATATATATGTACATATATATATATAGAGATGTATGTACATAAACTAACATGTACTAATCAGCACTTGAGTAACTGTAAACGCTAGCGCTTGAAAACAAACAATACTGTAGCGCGCTTAAAAACAAGCGGTACTGCAACAGCGCTTGAAAAGAAACATTACAGCTGCAGCGCAGTCGTAATTGCTCAGGTTCATAATATGATAGAAATTTTAGTCTGAAATAAATGTTCGGAGGAGCACAACGTGTTTCTGTGCTTCGATCCCTGAATTAACATTGCAATTCCTAATAATAGGAAGGGGTATATGTTGAATCAGATTCCATTTCAGATTCCAGAAATAGAAACTAAAATGTAAAAGTTTACAATTTTGCGATTTTGTTTGTCTGCTTTGTGTTACAATTATTCAAAAGGTATCCTTTTTGGAGACATTCTTTTTGCAATACACTTTGACGATCTCTCATTACTTTTCTTCCCGTGTTATTGTACCATGACTCCAGTTGGTTTAATTCATTGTCTTCAAATTTAATTTATTTTTAAAAATACAAAAAAAAAATTAATGTAATATACTATTGTATTTAAAGATTTCAGTTATATAAATTTACTGATTTTTCTGCCGATTATTTATTGCAGCACGAAGTATTGCGGCATTTCTGGTTTCCATTTGGACGCGATACGAATTGTACTGATTTTGTAGAGTTCTATCTCTATAAATCGTCGCTACACGTAATTCCTCGTAACTGCAAGTGCCACTGTTTCTTCTTGCAGTATCGATCAATTGATTCGTCAAACGAAGTTTCTCCTTACATTGGCAGTAAAAACGAGGTTTGACGCGTTTCCTTTCAGATCGATATTCGAACAGCATGTACGTTGTAGTTGGTTGCTTCTTGGGTATTTCATTTGGTGGTTTAGCGATGCTAGCAGAAGAGTTGGCAGAAGATGCAGAAGAACCAGCAATGGCTCTATCACTCTGCATATCATCCAGTCTCATGTTTCTCAGGGCTGAAGCGATCTCCATCTTATGCTTTTGGTACCTCTCTTCGTGAGTTGTATTTTTTGTAGCAATGCCACGAGTTGTCCTATTCGTTGAGCTATGCCTAGCATGGCAATCTTTCAATGAATTGAAGTTTTCAGTTTTTTGTAAACTAGCAACTTTAGTATCCATATTATTGATAAATTGGTATTTGTTATTTGGTTTTTAAACTATCAATACTCACAGTTGCACTGTCTTTGTTGTTGTGATACCTTTATTTGATGGGACTTTACTTTTATATCCGACCTAAGGTACCTGCCTTAATTGTCAAGACTTAATGATAATTCTTTTCTTTCTCTTTCTATTCTTTACTTTTGGAAATGTCATTAAATAGTATTCAGTTTTAAATGGTTAGGTTGTATATGCTTTTCTTATGAATTTGCCATTGTCAGTAATAAAATGACAACTACTTTAGCAAATTAATAGTTTCTCTTAAATGAGCGGCATTTGAATGAGACTGCTCAAGATGATCATATTATACCTAGTTCAGTCGAATCATTTGTTGCACCCATCATGATATTGATCACTGAAAGACATAGTCAGTGACTATAATTATGAGTTTTTCAAATTGATGTTATTTAAATTTTTTATTCAATACTGATTTCATTCACTAATAATTTGGTGCATGATGAAATCAAGAAAACAGTGACTTTTGCAGTTCCCTGATCGTCACATTATAATCAAATCACACAAACAAATATTCTTTCACATATAAGCACTCATGACTTTACACATTAATGGTTTTTAAAAAACATGGTTAGAATTGGTTTTTATTTTAAGATGGACATGATCTGGTGGTTTCGAAATCTCTTTGAGGCCCAAACTGATGCCTTCATACACATGAAAAGTAGTCAAATTACAGTTTTAGTCACACGTTAAACATAAAATGAATTCAACTAAATATTAATTTTTTTTTTTGCCCTCAAGCGATAATCGTCAATTGAGATAGATGGCTGATAATCTATTGTTCTATGTTCAACTAAAAAATATCTGAATGAAAACATTACAATAACAATACAAGTACTATTTTTGTTCTTGATTATAGAAACTATCATTGAGATGTTCGGTAATCTAAAATAAATTATTTGTACAAAAAATAACTAATCAAAAACAATCACTAAATAAATATAATATAAGATATTTATTTTCGCTTGTGATTTTTCGTTGATTGATAGTTGTTTTATTTGGATTTATTTGGATTCTTGCCGACTAGTTGGGGCAACATAGTCACTACAATTCTGGCCTCATTTTAGAAAAAAGTAAGGCTCAATCACGCCGCTTGACCAATATCCGCACCGAACAGTTGTTCATTGTAGATGAATTTCTTCTTCTTTTGTGCAGTGCTCCATATTTAATAATCGGGACTATCATAAATGACAGTTCCCAAATTTCAGAGTTGACACTTGCACGAAAAAAATGACACAAAAATTTAAATAGTGCACTCTTATTGAGACACCCTATATAAACATAACCTGGGACTAAATTACCCGGACAGCGACTACAGATTTTACTGTCTCTATCTGAAATTGTGTACGATGATTCCCTACATCTTACTATCTAAATCGCAATACTATATTTGAACAAACAATTACTCCTTAGGATTTCATTTATGAATGATATCAAAACACGATAAAATTCTATAAAATAAAATACCAATTTACTAACATTCCTAACCTCACCTTATAGGACAATTGCCAATAATATCTAAAGAATTCACTATCTAAGTATCTAGAGATCATTAATGAAGTGCTTCTTTCACTGAAAAGGAAATCTTATCTTACAAATGTAAATAAAAAGATTTATCAAAGTTTAGTTTTTAATTTAAGTATAATTGATTTTTTATTTTTTTATGAGTACCATATTTTTGTTATAAAATTTACTAGACCTATTAATACATTTATAAATTCTTAATAGTTTTTCGATTTTCTAATTTTATTTTGTTTTTTATTAGCCAACAAATTTAGCAGTCAATAAATTTTAATTTTTCAGTTTTTCATTTTTTCGCCAACATTTCCTGAAGTTCATTTCGCTGTTTCCTTATACTTTCATAAGCTTTGGTTGTATTCAATTTATTCTTTTCACTGCGAAATAGGTCGATTTCTTTTTTCAGACCGTGTCCATAGACAGTCATTTTGCCCATATTATTTAATTCGGTGTTGTTGTAATTGCTGCGATTATTTCGAACATGTTCGACAAGTTGTCTTGTGAGACGATATTTCGCCTTATTGAGATTGTAGTAGCGTTCCTCGCGTCGGTTGAACTCGTCTTGAAATTCATATATCAAGTGTGTCGTCGTTGATGGAATTTTCGGCTTTTCATCCTTGGATCCGGTGATGGTAGTAGTTTTAGCAGTTTTTCTAGTGTTCAACTTCAAATTGTCGAATGATTTTATAAGATCATTTGGTTGTGTATAAGAAAATTTCTTTTCTCTTTTGACTTCACGCGGTTGCTGGTATATTTCCGTGTGTTGATCAAATTGTCTTGCCATATCGTAATAAATTGCTCGGTACATCATTTTTCTGCTTTTTCTTTTGACGATTTTTTAAAAATAATAAGATGTTGGTGATTGGTCTTCGCTTGATCCGCTTGTAGATGTTTATTCTTCAAAAGTTGTCTTTGCTATGACTACATTGAGCGCTTTGGCTTCTTTTTATACTCTCGTAATGTGTATCGTTATTGCAACAGAAAGTAATTAGTCCATCATTAGTTTTTGGTTAGAACTATTATGAAAGCAGGTAATTCTTTTTTTTTTTCATAAGAATCTCGCTACCTGCTTATGCATGTCACGAACCAATTTACCCTAAACCCATTCAGTACTTTAAATCAGAAGATGATGCTAAAAATCTGAAACTTTGCAGACAAACTAATATGACAACATGGCATTTCTTACACATTATTTAAGTTTTTTTTGGTACATTCTGGTAGTTTGCATCTGCCATTATTTTTTGAATCCATGAATTCCGGCAAATGCATAACGTTATCAAGACGTATCTCCTTTGTTGGTTGAATTTGGTTAATTTTCCTACGTTTTTGAGAAGTAGAAACTGTGTCAGGTGATGAATTAGAAGGACCCAGTTCCACTGATAGCGATGCATTAGATGATAGCGTTTCAACTAAGTTTATGGGACGATCTGGTGTACACTGATATGACATCGAACTAGGCAAACGGAGTCTTCCACGAGATTTTGGTGTTTCGTTTGCAAGGACACTTCTTGTTTCAATCTCAGCCAAAGAATTTGCTACATCTGCTCGAAAGCTTAAAGAATCTAAGATATCCTTTGGTTGTATCTTTAACTCAATGCAATCTTTCTTGTATTCCATCCAAGCTGCAACCAAAGTGCTATATTACCCGAAGAGTCCAATTTTTAGTTCGAATATTTATTCTGTAATACTGTAACATTTGGTCAAGAAGGTGAATACTACCCATATTTTCGTTATACAAACGAACATCTTCTGGTCTGTCTACTTCAATAAACTTATGCAATGTTTTATCCCATCGAAAATACAACTTGTAGCCTTTACCTTCTGGAATACGTTTTGTTAATTTAAATACAATTGTTGATCCCGATCCAATAGTTTTACACAATATGTGATCTAAATTAGTGGTTGAGCCTTGATAGACAATGAAGTCATAAGGCATACCACTTTTGCCACACAAAAAGTATTCCTTTATGCCCCAAGGACACGGTTTGCCTTTTATATACTGCTTTGCAAAAAACTTGCCTTAAATGGAATCTTCTGCTCATCAATATATGAATTTTCCTCTAAAGCCAAGGTTTGTATGTGACGTCTGAAAGATTCAATTGCTGGTCTCACTTTGTAGAGAGAGACGTCCACGAGATGAATATGATTTCTCAATGAAAAAAGCGATTCAGAGACATATGACCAAAGAAAGGCAAGTTCAATTTTCTGTCATAGTACATTCGGACCCTTGGTAGTTTAAAGCAAAAAAAATTCGAATTTCCCTCGGAGTGCAGTTTTTGAAAGAGATATTTCCTAAATGTAAATAAAACTGGTAGTAATAAAAATTTTTCGATTTTATACCATAAAGAACTAACCTTTATATTGAGCATAAATATTTGTGAAATGTGCAGTGTTACTAAAGAATTCATCCCCAAATTGGAAAAGTATTCAAACGGAGTTTTTACGTTTATAATTCCTTCAGTGGTTTCTGCTATCACTTGCAGCCTAGTTAGCCACTTCATTTCTTTTTTTGGTAACATTAATTCCACTAAATTCGTCTAGTCCGGAAAAAGTCTGTTTATCTACTTCCACTGCGTTTTCATCCTAGTCGTCAGTATCAACTTCAATTGCAATTTCCAGAGATTTTACATGTGTCTCAGCAACTTGCACTTCTTTTACACCAAAATCCAATTTATCAACTTCATCATCAGAGTAGTCGTCCTCCACGTCAGATGATAGTCTCAATATTTCGCATATTTCATCATCTGTTAAGATTTTTTGTCCCATATTTTCTATAATTGTGTTTTATTTTATAAAAATTGAAAACTTTTCATACGAAATTGCAATGAAAATTTCCCGCGCAAATTCTAATCATATTATACCGATGTCCAATCATTTGTTGCATATACACATATTCACGTATAATCACTCATGACTTTGCACATTAATGGTTTTTAAAAAACATGGTTTAAACTATAAGGAACTATGAAAAGTCTATATTCATAAATTGTTTTTGTTTTAAGATGGACATGATCTGGTGGTTTCGAAATTTCTTTGATGCTCCAATTGATTCCTTCATACACATGAAAACTAGTCAAATTATAGTTTTAGACACACGTTAAACATAAAATGAATTCAGCTAAATGTTAATTTTGTTTTGCCCTCAAGTGTTAATCGTCTATAGAGATAGATGACTGATAATCTATTGTTCTATGTTCAATTATTTGTACTTACAAAATATCTGAATGAAAACATTACAATAACTTATGTTACATGTAAGAATACAAGTACTATTTGTGTTCTTGATTATAGAAATTATCATTGAGATGTTTGGTAATCTAGAATAAATTATTTGTACAAAAAAGACCTATTCAAAAACAATCACTAAATAAATATAATGTAAGATATTTATTTTCGCTTGTGATTTTTCGTTGATTGATAGTTGATTTAAATGCTCTTTAATCTTTGTTCAATTTTTTGTACTTGTGCATATGTATGTCACCGAAATTTATCAACATACTCTTATGATTCCAGGCAAGCATTACTGTATTTTCTTAGATAACCACATCGCGTTTCTCAATGCCGCCTCTACATTGATTATGAACATCACTTAGTCTAGACACTTTGTTTTTTTTACGCTGATATTCCAAATAATCAAAATTGGGCATCAAAAAAGACAGTCAACATGGCACTCTTCGCTGATGCATGTGTTTTCAATTTCGTTTTGATAGAAGAACTAGAGTTCTTTTATGTTATGCTTTGTTTTATTTGGATTTTGATATTATTATTATTATTGATTTTGATAATAATGATGTCACTATACTGTGATGTTTTAAAGGCTTTACGCACCTTAAGGGACACTTAAAGTTGTTCAACTAATGTGAGAACTTCATGTCGACATGACAAGCAATTATA
This sequence comes from Amiota communis, assembly GCA_037043315.1. Taxonomy (NCBI): domain Eukaryota; kingdom Metazoa; phylum Arthropoda; class Insecta; order Diptera; family Drosophilidae; genus Amiota; species Amiota communis. The sequence goes on along the minus strand of JBAMAV010001191.1, from coordinate 1,304,095 downwards.
ATGTTTTAAAAAATAAAAATATTTTTAGTTTATTTACAATTTATATTTAATAAAGAATTCATCTTTGTGTCTTCAATATAATACTGTTTTATAAAAATTTAATAAAATAATGTTATAAAATACAACAATATTAGTTCAATTCTTCCAATGAATATTTTACGATGTCATCCTATGTTTTTTTATTCTCTCCAATTTATTGGCCAATCTTCTACTATCCTCTTCCTTATGATACGATTCCATTTGTTTTTTTAATATGACGTCTTTAGATAATAGTTTTGGTCATATTTTTATATTCTTTATCACAACAATAGCAACGATTGTTTTTTACATGTTCAATAAGATTGGTTGTGAGATGAAGTTTCTTCTTGTATACCTGATAAGTGCACTTATATTCATATAACCGATAAGCCAAAGTTGGTGAATTATTTATCATTTTTAGATTATCACTTTTTTGCCTGTGAATGCAGTGACGGCTTTAGAAGCGAGTTGCTAGATTGTGCTTAGAGAGTTCTTCATAAATTCTTGTTTTTAATAACATTCCAACCTGCTATATTTATTTATAATGTTTATAAACATAAAAGACATTGCTATTACAAATTACTTACTAAAAAAAATGTTTCTACTTTTTTTATAGGTGATGGACATCATGGCTAAAAATATCAAAATGCGTCTAAAACCTGTGGTAAGTGAGAACTTTATTTAAATAAAAATATACAATAAAAATAAATTTAACACCGACCGCTTCTATTCCATTTTTCTCTCCTGATCATTTATGTTTTTATTATTCTGTTTTAAACTTAAACTAAGAGAAAAAGCCTAGTTTGATTCAATAATAATGGACTAAAACATCCAACAAATGACCCCACATGTCGTCCAGATCCATGCCGACTAGTTGAGGCAACATACCATTCATAGACACTACAATTCTGGCCTCATTTTAAAAAAAAAAGTAAGGCTCAATCATGCCGCCTGATCAATATTTGCACCGGACAGTTGCTCTTAGTGGATGCATTTCTTTTTCTTTTGTGTAGTGCTCCATTTTTAATAATCGGAACAATCATAACTGACAGTCGTCAAATTTCAGAGTTGACACTTAAATAGTTCACTTTTATTGAGACACCCTATATAAACATAACCTGGGACTAAATTTATCCGGACACATGTGATGTCCGCCTGGGGCATACGTCAACGACTAGAGATTTTACTGTCTGTATCTGCAATTGTGTACGGTGATTTCCTACGTCTTACTATCTAAATCGATATACTGTATTTAAAAGCTATAGGACTTTATTTATGCATTTTATGAATGATACCACAACAGTATAAAATTCTATAAAATAAAATACCAATTTACTAACATTCCTAACCTCACCTTATACGACATTTGCCAATAGTTTCTATAGATTTCACTATCTAAGTATCTAGAAATCATTGAAGAAGTGCTTCTTTCACTGAAAAGGAAATCTTATCTTACAAATATAAATAAAAAGATTTATCAAAATTTAGTTTTATAATTTAAGTATAATTGATTTTTTATTTTTTTATGAGTACCATATTTTTGTTATAAAATTTACTAGACCTATTAATACATTTATAAATTCTTAATTGTTTTTCGATTTTCTAATTTTATTTTGTTTTTTATTAGCCAACAAATTTAGCAGTCAATAAATTTTAATTTTTCAGTTTTTCATTTTTTCGTCAACATTTCCTGAACTTCCTTTCGCTGTATCCTTATACTTTCATAAGCTTTGGTTGTATTCAATTTATCCTTTTCACTGCGAAATAGGTCGATTTCTTTTTTCAGACCGTGTCCATAGACAGTCATTTTGCCCATATTATTTAATTCGGTGTTGTTGTAATTGCTGCGATTATTTCGAACATGTTCGATAAGTTGTCTTGTGAGACGATATTTAGCCTTATTGAGATAATAGTAGCGTTCCTCGCGTCGGTTGAACTCGTCTTGAAATTCATATATCAAGTGTGTCGTCGTAGATGGAATTTTCGGCTTTTCATCCTTGGATCCGGGGATGGTAGTAGTTTTAGCAGTTTTTCTAGTGTTCAACTTCAAATTGTCGAATGATTTTATAAGATCATTTGGTTGTGTGTAAGAAAATTTCTTTTCTCTTTTGACTTCACGCGGTTGCTGGTATATTTCCGTGTGTTGATCAAATTGTCTTGCCATATCGTAATAAATTGCTCGGTACATCATTTTGCTGCTTTTCCTTTTGACGATTTTTTAAAAAGAATAAGATGTTGGTGATTGGTCTTCGCTTGATCCGCTTGTAGATGTTTATTCTTCAAAAGTTGTCTTTGCTATGACTACATTGAGCGCTTTGCCATCTTTTTATACTCTCGTAATGTGTATCGTTATTGCAACAGAAAGTAATTAGTGCATTATTAGGTTTTAGTAAGAACTGTTATGAAAGCAGGTAATTTTTTTTCATAAGAATCTCGCTACCTGCTTATGCATGTCACGAACCAATTTATCCTTAATTATATTTATGTTTTTAGTACCTGCTACCTAGCATGCAAATCGTGGAATTTCCAAGTAAAACCTTTTATTATTATTTAAATATGTGCAAATTTTTGGAAAAATGATTTTCAATGCACACAGTTGCGGAAAATCCAAAATATGTTGTACTCAGCACTTAATATTTTATTCTTAATTAGTTAGTTAGGACAACTAACCTAAACTAACCTTTGTTAAGAAAAGGAATAGTTTCTTTGTCTTGGTATTTGTAATTTAAAGTACAACCAACCGAATGGGACAAGGCTTTGTTTTAATCTTTTTCATTTGATAATAGTAATTCTTCTTCCATCCTAATCCCAGTTTCTGCAAGCCGATCCACTGTTTCGATGAGTTCATTAAGGAACTTGACAAAGTTGTCTTCGTCTGTTAACCTTAAGCTAAGCAGTTTCTTGTACATTGCAACCTTTAGCTTAATCCATGCTTCTAAAGACGATTCTCTTATTACTCTCAGATATTACAGATATATGGTCACCAGATTAAATATGTTTCGCTTTCATTTAAATATAATTTGAACAATTATTATTTTTCTACTCATTTAATTAGTATTCAATCAACAGTGTTTAAATACATGAAACAATCAATAGATTTGCCAAGGAAGTTAACGAAAAATATGGTGTACTGTGCACTATCATATTCCAGTTCCATGTTGCAAAAACTGAGAGATTTTTAGATGAATTGTTCTCATCATGTCGATCAATTTCTTATATAAATTATGCGTTCCTCGGCTCCAAATTCTATGCATTAATAACTTCTTGGCAAAGCGATGGTACCATTTATATTTCAAAGTCTGAAAGGGTTTTTATAAAGAAAAAAAAAACAAGATAATGATATTAATTTATAATTATTTATTTAAAGATAAAAATTAATTTTATACTTAACCTAAGTGATTACATAATATTTTTTTGAAATACATAATAATAAATAAATAAAATTGTTTTATTATCTTAATGCAATTACAATGTTTCGTTCATGATTTCATTTCATTAATACATTTAATTTTTTATACCACATTGTAATATTTGCCACTGTCTGTATTTCATTTTTCAGAATTTTGGAGATGTCTTCAATAGTGTTTCTTTTCATTCATATTTAGTTTTTTTTAATATTGTATTTACTGGATTTTTTTGTATATTTTTTACCATATTTTCTATACTGTATTCTGTTAACTTTTTTCCTAATCATCATCTGTTTAATGTTCCTGTGCTGCAAAAGAGGAAAACATTTGAAAATCAGACAAAAAGTAGGCAACAGAATTGAAAATATGAATATCTTTTGATTTAGTCCGTCGTGTTACACAAAGCTTGCTTTAATACACCAGTCAAAACCGCATTTAAATAGGTTAAGTCGTTTCTGAGATTAGCTTATGATTTTATATCTTTATAGATTTTTTTTTAATATTATTTTTTTTTTTTTATTATTCTTTCAATTCTTCTATTTTACAAACCTTTTCTTTTATTTTCATTACGATATTTTTTCACACTTTCTGCTGCTTTCTTTATACTCACTTTATCTTTTTCAATGCGGTATTGTTGAAGTTCTTCTTTAAGAGTCTCCACATATCTTATCATTGCTCTGACTTCTGTAATGGTGCAATTTTTGGGATTGTTTTTAGCTTTATCCAGAAGGCTTGCTGTAAGACGTAATTTATCCTTTCTTAGTTGATAATAGCGTTCAATAATGCGTTTACGTTCAGTCTGGTATTCATATGATAGGTGAGCCGTGGTCGATGGAATTTTTTCCTTTTTTTGCTTTTTGTCTAGCGTTTTCTGTGTCTTGATCACAATGGTGTTACGTGGTTTCTTCTTCTTGATTTTTGTCATATCCACTGGTTCAATAATTTTCTTTTTATTGACAAACAAATGTTTACCTCCATGTTGTGTTTCTCTCAGAGAACGATAGGAGTTAATTGAAGATTCATTGAAGATTCTAGAATACATCGGTTTGTTATTTGATTTCAATCTATCCAATGATGCGATGAATTCTTTTTGATATGGATAAACATATTTCTTTTCAGTTGGTGTGCTTACCTCCTTCCGAGTTTCTCTTTCTGTTTCCAAGTCCATGGAATTGCTGGTGGTTCCATAATATTCTCTTTTACTTTCTTCTATTGCTCTAGCCAATTCTTCCTCGAATGCTCTCTCGCTTGGACTCAAAGATTTCTCTTTAATTTCTATTTCCGTTGGTGGGTTTATTTCTTTTTGAGATTGACTTCCTAAGGCCAAAGATTCGCTGCGGGTTTTCCAGTATATCTGTTCATATTTTTCTCTCAATTCACCCAAAGGTTCGATGGCATATTTATTTCCAGTTGGTGTATTTACTTCCATTCGAGGATTTCTTTCACTCTGTAAGTCCATGGATTCGTTGGTGGTTTTATCAGATTTTGCTGCGTTTCTGAATCTTTCAAATGTTTCGTTTATTTTACTCGGATAGAAAAATCTATTTTTAGTTTTTACTTCATTCTCAGGTTTAATTTCTATTCCCAAGTCAATGAATGCACTGGTAGCTGTACTAAGTTTCTTTTCGTATGATTCCATACATTCCTTTTGATTTGGATAAAAACTTTTCCTGTCATCAGTATGTGGTCTTACTGTCATGGGTTCACCCATTTTTCTGTGAGTTATCTTCTCGTTTCTTAATTGCAATCTATCCATTGATTGAACTAAATCCTTTTGATTTGGATACACACAATTCTTTTCACTTTTCACTTCGTTTTTTAGTTTTTCACTCTGAGATCCTGACTTTCTATTTGAGTCCTGGTATGCGCTGCTTGCTCTACGATGTTTCCTTTCATTTTTTTCTTTTAATCTATCCAATGATGCAATAAATTCCTTTTGAAAAGGAAAAGTATATTTCTTTTCAGTTTTCACTTCATCATTTACTTTATTCTGAGGTTTACTTTGTTGTGGCTCTGACACTGGCGACTCGCTTTCTTTTCTGGAATCCATGGTTTTTTTTTTTTTTTTTTTTTGACGATATTTAAATTAAATCGAGCTGACGATCTTTACTCTTCGATGGTTGTCTTTACTGTGATGACTTTTTTGCTGCGAATCATTTTATATAGAAGTCAGGTAGATAGATAAAATTCATCAACAGAACATTAGCCGAATGTTACCTGTTGCTAAATTGCAATGTTTCTTGCACACGGTTTTATGGGTTCTAAATAACTTTATGATCCTAAATGCATTTCAGTATGAGTATTTTTCCATTGTTTGTCCGAATTAAACATACTGGGATTAAGAAACTCTGAAGGAAGAAATGCAAATTAACAAAAGGTTTTCTTAGAAAAAATATGCCAAATTATTATGTATTGTAAAAATAGTCACACACAACAAATGAGAGATATTGTATTTCAATAAAATTTATATTTAGTATTCCTTTTAACATATGTACATACACCTAACATCTATCTCTACAATGCTTCAAGCTCATATAATACATGTATTTATTTAACAGCCTTTAGACGTCTACTTCTGTGATCTGTGAAAATTATGTAGAACACTTTCTTCTTCTTTGCAAAAGGTTATTTGGGTGCAGCCACTTTAGTGTGCATAGTGTCGCATTTTGAGTAAATGCCGTCGGCAGTATATTTATTTTAATGCATTTGAAGTCGCTGATTGTAACGGCTGCTGTGTATATTGATAATAAACATGAGATCTCCTATGCAGAATGGTATTGTGGACTAACCACGAGACTCCCGCGACCTTACTTTGGCAAGCTTGTACTTTCCTTATGTTATATGCGGAAGTGATGCCATAAATTTGCATAGCGTTGATCCAAATCGGGACTACTATTTGCTTGCAAATAAATCTTTTATTTGAGAAAAAAAATTTCCCATTTAGTCTCATATTATTTGTGATATTTTTGAAAATGATTGAAGTACCCCCACTCAATATGGGTCGAAAACAAATGCGTTGGTTTTTGCGTGCAGATGATGTGGAATAAAGATTGGCACTACTTAGTCTTTTCGGATGAAAAGAAGTTTAATCTGGAGGGCCCAGATGGGTATAATTAATACTTCCACGATCTACGCAAGGAGGAGCATCTCTTGGATCGACTTCACAGTCGGGCGGGAGGTGTGATGGTGTGGGGAGCCATCTCCTATTACGGCACATGTGAGTTGTAATTTTTGTCAATGAAAATAAATGCGAGCACTTATAAAGGCGTCCTGGAACTTGCCTTTCCCCACTTTAAAAATGTGTTTGGTGATTTGCCATGGCATTTTCAGCATGACAATGCACCGATCCACACTGTCCGGTAAGTAAAATCTTGGATTAAGGACCAAAAATGTTGATATTTTGCAGTTGCAATTGAAAACGTGTGGGGATGGTTGGCTCGAAAAGTTTACGAATCCGGAAAACAATACTCAAACAAAATGGAACACATCGAAGGCATCGGTCAGCTATTTCTCTACATGGCCCACACCTATTTAATGAACCGATTTTAAGCATTTTGCCCATTGGTAGTTTCTCTACTCTGATTTCGCGGGATCTTGGTGTTTGAGTTTGAACTCCTGTTTGAGTTGGTATTGATAGAGTAGCTGGCATTTTTGATCTTCTGGAACTATGACATCCAATGAAACTATCAATCCAGAAGTTATGTAAATCGATTTGAAAGTATTAAAATATTTTAAACATTACTTTTTTCCTGATTAAAAAATATATCATCTAAGCTTTGGTTACTGACTAGACACCAATACCACTTTCTAAGGCGCACTCGGATTCTTGAGTGTTATTTGTTGCATTATCAAAATGATGAACGCCACCATTCCTTTGTTCATTGTGAGCTCTCAACGCTTCACACGTGAACAGTTAGTTTTAATCTTTCATTCAATCTTCATGTCTTTATATATAAAATTCGAGTGTACGAAATTTTGTGACTCGTCTTCTCCTTAATGGCTGGACCAATTTTGATGAAATTGCACTTGTTGCACTTATGGGGTCACCAAGATAGTTTATGCTTCAGTTGGATACAGTAGGTGGCGCTGTTGTCCAGATACAGGCACTTTTTTTTTACAAAATTGTTAAAAAATTTTTATCTAGCGAACACTATACTAAGCCGAACCATTACACATTTTTAACGTGTATCTATCACTCCAATTTATCCTGCCGAATGCCACCGTAATGTAATAAAATAATTCGTCCGCCTCCGACTCGGTCACACCTCCCTCACTCATCAACACCTATTGTGCGGCCGCAACAATGATACATGTCCTCTCTGCAATAACGTTGCAACTGTGGAACACCTGCTCTCAGAATGCAATGCAACACATCACCTTCGAGTCCAAACCAAAATTAACATGATAGAGCTCCTGGGCAATTCAAATCTTAGCAACATAAACTCGATCTATAATTTTTTTAATTCTACTAATTTGATAAATCTTATATAACTAATATTAATTAATCTTCAATACTTCAATTTTATTTATCTAAGAGCTGAAAGCCATGGCAGCTAGCGCTCTTAATTTTAAGTAGTATAAGAATTTATTTTTTTTTATTCTACTTCTTAATAATAATAATAATATCATAGAAATGGGTTAAAGGTCAAATTTTCATCAGCTTAATGAACTTGTTTTGAAAAAAAAACCTCTCTTTTCTTTCTGGGATCTTAGTGTTGTATCTTACAATGTTTACAAAAAGTAAAAAATGTGTCTGGCATAAAAATATTTGTGTTTTGAAAAGTTTGTGCGTCTGACACCAAAATGGAATGCAAGCAAGCAAGCAAGCAATCTAGCATAGACATAATGAATGGATGAGTAAGTAAGTAGGTGTGTGTTTGAGTCAGTGAGCAAGAAATTTGCACATAGATGCCCACACGCACATACACACACTCACACTAACATAGACACCAAACAATAAGGATAACAAATTGCGCTCATGCAACAGATTTCCACATGAAAAACAAAAGCACTCGCTTGTGGCAAAAAAAGCAACAGCAACAGCAACAAAAGTAACAGCAGCAGGAGCAGCAGCAACAAGAAAAGTCAAGCAGCAGAAGCGGCTAAAGCAGCAGCAAACATGTGGCACGAACAAACGAATTCTCTCAATCTTTTGCTCTTTAATTTTCTATTGTTGTGTTGTATGATGATGATGATGATAATGATGATTTGCTCGCGCTCTCATGCTGAGCTCACATCAGCATGTGGTGAATTCATGATGAGACATGTGTTTTTTCATTTATTCTTTTTGGCGCGTAATTTGAATTTCCAAGAAACTAATATTTGCAGTACTGATGGTTTGAGAACTTCAATCATTTTAAAGAATATTTGTATTAAAATTCTTGAAAATTCTATTGCATACTTTTGTGCTTTTACTTGAATAATGATATTTTTGACTTTTATTCGATAAAATCAGCTGTGATTTTTTTTCACCCACATACATTAGATAGAATACTGCGCATGTCCTTTTGTTACTCATAAATAAAATGTGTGTTGAATTTCTTGACTCGTAACAAACGAGTAAATCCTTTATTTGTTGTGCTCCTTATGCGGTGCTCACTACGCTCGTCCATACGACTGCTCAGAGCTACGAGTTGTCTCCATTGTCATCGTTCGTTTCAGTAACGAAAAGCAAAGGTGCGAATATATCAACACGGGTTTCATGTGCATTTCGAAAGAAATTTCGATTCGTTCAAAATATCAAAAATAATTTATAAAAATTAGTAAACAAAGTGCAAAATGTCTGTGAACTAAATTAAGTAAAGGCTAAAAGTATGCGACAACAATCAGTGACAGCACAAAACGAGCTTAACATGTAAGTAAAAGTGAAATTTACAAACAAAAAAGGCCAAAAGACAACAGAAAGAGCAGCACAAAAAGGCAACAGAACCAGAAGCCAGTAGACGACGAGATAAACACGCTAGTTCGGTAAGCGCGTTTTTTGATTCCCAAAATATTCCGGGCCGTAGTTCTCCGTATATTGTGAGTGTGTGTGTGTGTTGTCGTAACGTGTTTCATTCATTCAAACAAAACTCGCTCTCTCTGTCTCTCTCTCAATATACAATATTTAACTCTCTTCTGTTTATTGGTATTGTGTATGTGTGAGTGCTTACTCTCTCTCTCTTTCTATAAACACTCTCTTGCATTGGCATTCAACCGTGCCGCTCACATCGTCCTTCTTAGCCAGTATTTGAACTGATTTTACTGGTAATCAGCAGCAATAGCAGCATCTGTGAAGAGAGAAAATATAATTAACAAAAAAAAAATACATTAATTAACAAATTAATTAAATAAAATAAATATACAATTAATTAAAGGAAAGTGTTTTTTTTTAGTTTAAATGAACATTAATACTTTTTTTATGTATATAAAAGCAATCCTATAAGATAAGACAATGAAGACTCTATGATATCCGAATAACATCTTTCGTTTTTCAAAATTGTGTCATCTAAAAAACGGTTTTTTTTTTCTGACTACTACTCATCATAGTGATGAGGTTTTTGAGGTTGAATATGCATAAGTTAGCATGCTAATTGAGTGTTTAGTAGTACAACGTCGTCATCGTCTTGGTAGTCTTCAAAAGTATGCAATGCAAATTTTTAGTTAGCGCCGAGACTGACGAAACTCGTGACGCAGACACACACTTACACTTAATTGTGACAACAATACAAATAAAACTAAGAATTAAATTAAAACTAAAATAGTATAGACTGAAATAGAATGAGAAACATTTAAAGCAGACAAAAGTGTCAGATAAAAAACTCCTGCCTTGCGTACACGTGGCATGGTTCATTGAAAGCTAAGGAAAATTGTAGCGCGGTTTTTTGCTGTTATCTTTTGTTTGGAAAGAGATAGAAACAAAGAATAGCAATAAGCAAAGGAAGAAAGAGAAGAACAAATTGTTTGGAATTTAAAGATAAATATTAAAACAAGAATATAAACATAGACTAGCAAATCTTGAAAAGGAAAGTATTATATGAAAAGACGAAACATACTATACGATACTATACTATATTATGAAGATGACAACAAAGTATTGTAGACAACGCTACCATATTGTTTCAAGGATTTAAACCACTACAACATGCATGTGTCAACTGTATGTAGTACATAGTAGGATTGTGGATTGTGTCGGTCTATGACATATCAAAAAAAAAAAAAAAAAGAAACCAAAAGGAAGAAGAGCGACTACTAAAATAACACAGTCAACAAAACCGTAATTTAATGCGCGCCCTCTCAACAAACAACACCTGGCGAAATATACAAATACAACAATAACAAAGCTACAAAAACAACAAATCAAAAAGGAAACCAAGGAGAAGGAAAAAAAGTACATAGAAAATTCGAAAACAAAAACATTGTAAAAAGTTGGCCAAAAAAAAAAAGCACTAACACACAGAAGAACAGCACAGAACATAGAATAGCATAGAATAGAATAGAATGGGAAAAAAGTGAAAACACTCGAGCGTGACTTTTGTACAAGAATTAGAAGGCAAAGAGAAGAGAAAGTAACAAAAAGAAAACAAGAACAACAAAGAAAAAAATACGTCAATATATTACTTGCATACTACTACATACTACATAGAAGCCTCAAGTTGGCCTCAGCTGGCAATGAATATGAAACGCTAAAAGCAGCTGCAACTACAAAGAACCTTTACTTTTTTGTTTCCAATACTATATAGATCCAAGAGATCCCCACCAAATAGAAAATACCAATACCAAACCAACCACCCACCCACCATTCACAATGTAAAATATATAAACAAAAAAAAAAAGAACAAAAACGGCAAACGAAACCACCAACTAACCAAGTAAACCAAAACAACTAACAAAAGCAACAGCAGCAAAACCAGCCCAAAAAACAACAAATCAAGTTAAGGGAAGCCCAGGCAAAAGAAAGTAAGCGCTAACTACACCAAAACCAAGCAAAAATTTTAAACCCAACCAAACCAAACCAAGCCAAACCAATCAACTACAATCCTCACGCTATCTTTTGAGTGGGCAAACAAACAACAGATCACCTGCCAATAACAAGCTAACTGCCATCATCATCATCATCATCATCAAGTATAGTAGCTCCAGCAACAGCTAAAGTTGGAAGTAATAATGGAGGATACCAATAGCTGTCAAAGCTTAGTTAGCTATGTGCTATCTAGCTAACTAACTAACAAAACTACACTCAAAAACATAGAAACAGAAAGATACCAAGCCAAAGGTGTGTCGTCGTCGTCGGGTAGGTGTTTCTATGTGTATTGATGAGTGTGACTGCGTATGGGTGACGTAGTTACTAGTACAATAAAAAGGATATGCGAAATTGAGTGCGTGAGAGTAAATGTGCGAATTTATGTTGCATGCAAGGAGCAACAGATTTTTTTTTAGATAACAATTGCAATAATAACTATACAAATAAAACATATTAAAATTATTACCTATGAGATACAATAAAAGAAACAAAGCCAATCTAAAGAGGTGAGTAATTTTGTATACAATTATTTAGGCTAAGAAAATAATCATGATTAGTTGATAAAATTTTACAGGTCAATCAGTCATCCATGTATTTATGATTAGTAAAGAAAATTTATGTTTACTAAAAGAATTATTTTTGTTTATTTTTCTATCTTTAATGTCTGGTTTTAGCGAACTCGTTTCATAGTTCAATGGTGGTGCATATGATAGAGTGAGTGGCGGTCGCGCACTCGCACATTGCAAATTCAAATCTCGATCAAGTTGAATGCAAAACCAGACACTATTGTACTATTAATTGATAATACTTGACTGTACCAAGGCACACCACAATACTAAGTAAAACAGTTGAGCTTTCACAAACGTTGAGTAGTTGAATTTTTTTAATCCATTTTTTAGGCATAATTTTCGTTTATTAGGCATGGAAAAAGAATAATTTGCATACTATAAAAACGTTTATTAATGGAAAAAAAATGAGATTAGACTAGCAGAAGGGCGGGAACTAGAACACCTCGTCCCAAGTGTGCCGCAATCACAGTTCCTGCGAGGTTCTGGTATTCATCAGGAATTCCAAGATTTTATTCGAAGACAAATCGGTAATTTCAACTAGTTTTAAATACTGTGTAGCTCAGATTTAGTAAGTGCTCTGCTGACTCCTTTTCTTTATTACACTGTTACGCAGTCTACATAGATCGCATGTAATGTGAATGTTTCGCTACTCTGCAATGTCCTGTCAAGAAACCTGAGACTGTCAGTGTCAGTTCCAGTAATTCCTGGGTTCTTTTGCGAGCTCTAGTTGGGAGTTTAGCCACTCTAAAATTCTTCGTGTCTACCCAATAGCGATGCGATTTGTCATCGAGCCATTGTTTGTCCCTAATTTTCATCGAACTCCAAGCCATCCCGCAGAATGGCTCTGGTCCAATGAGAGTGTTAGAAGATCATTTCCTGTCGAGCTTATCTTCCTCTTCGTTCCTAAGATACCCACTATGCACAGGTACCCATATTTGGGTAGTATGATTGTTCGTTGCTAGTCTTTTGAGTAACATCCAGCAATCACAAACCAACTTCAAATTGAACTCAAAAGCATTGAGTGCATGTAGTGCAGCCTTGATATTAGAATGTATTTGTGCTTATTTCTTTTGCATGGTTTCTGCCTCTTGGCCCATACTGCTAAATAAGCATCTTTAATGATTTTCCGCAAAGACACCTGCTCCAACACCGGTGTCCGTTTTATAATCAACAGTTTTGCACACATGGGAGTCATGGGCTTAGGTCTTAACTATTCCCAGCCCTGTCTATCTGGAAATGTAACTTAAAAATTTTACTTCTAGTCTAATTTAGAGCACCAGCACCACCGTGTACACTGTACAGCCACAGTGATATTTATGGTTTCAGTCCCCAATTCTTAGCCATGAGTCTGTTGCTGGTCCATATAGTTGCCCTAGACTTGTTAACTATGGATTGTGTATGACTGTTCCTAAAAAAATTTCTTATTAAGTGTGACGCCTAAGTATTTCACTTTTTTAGAGAAGGTATTTTATCAGCAAGTCTAAGAGATTCCCTTAGTCGGGACTTAATTCTCTTTCTTGTGAATATTAAAGAAATATTTATTTTATTACATGAATGGTAATCTTCCAGGTTCTTCACAAAATATCGTATTAACTATCGAAGATTTGTAGACCTTCGAGTTAATTTTAATCAGTAATAAAATAACTGCTCCCAGCTATGGGGGATAAGAATCGCAACACATTACTTACCCATCGGACTATTTTGTGTTTCCAAACATAAAAAAATATTTCAGAGAAGGTAGATTTGTCAACAGAGAGAAGCACAGAAGCTATTGTTGAAAAAAAAAGAATGAAATGTATAAAGATTTATATTTATAACCATTTAGAACCGATATGTTCCATAATACTGATAATTATTGAACAATACTTCATATTCATGAAAAAATTAAATTTTATTCTTTAGTTAAATATGATGATAAAGATTCGGAGGATGATCTTGAAAGAGTATTATTAAAATATATTGTATATTTAATTTTTATATATTTCTTTATATACAATGATGATGAGAGTGACTGTAGAAGACAAGTCAATCGGAGCATTTATTATAAACCAAGATAAATTTTTGTGGCAAAACTTTAAGTTAACTTTGATGTGTGGATGTTGGTATGATGCCTTTGCTATTTACTACCATTCATGCATTAAGAAGGTAGTCGAGCTCAAAAGGAGCCAAACGCCAATCAAGTGTCAGTGAATAAAGCGAATTTCGCTGTGTTTGCCACTGCTGATGTTGCTATTGCCATCACTGGTGATGCTCTTCATGTTGCGCTGCCACAGAGGCTCCTGATGTTGCTGCTATTACTGCAACAGTCAACGACCACTTGTTAGTCTGTAATTTGCGCACACCAAGCAAAGAATTTAACAAATACAAACATGTGAAAAACATACGCACACATAGATTCCATATGGTAGTATGTGTATATGCATAGATACTCGTAGATACTTGGCTACTATAGCCATTCATTCATATGTGAACACATGAGCACACAAGAACACAAAAAAACAAGCGTACTATAGACCCCAAAAACAACATGAGCAAATTTGAACAAAAAAAAAAAAAATGAAAAGTAAGCAGAAAACCCAAATGCGCGCTTTCAACTCACTTGAGTGCTTTGCTTGACTTGATGTCTATTTGTCTGTCTGTTTGTCTGTTGATTGTCTGTCTTTCTGTCTTGCTGTCTGTTTGTCTATTTGTCTATCTCTTATTGTTTAACTCTCTGTTCATCTTGCCACCAATCTACTGAAATTGCTATTGCTATTTTCATTCGTAGCTTTTTACCTTTCTTACTTACACATACCTTTATTCGTCCTTCTTTCCGTCCTGCGTTCCATAGTTGCGATTTCTCTTCCTTAATATTTTGCTATGTTATTTGAAAGTAGAAGAAAAAACCGTGCTGCTGCTTATCATTTGTTGAACTTCAACGCTTTCACTCTCTCGCTTATGTGCTCATTCAACTTCCCCTCTCCCAACCCTTCCTCTTAATGACTGCCTGCCAATCTTTGTTTCTTTACTTATTACTTTTTTTGCGCCCACACAGATACCATAGTAGTACTTCATAGATAGCATTCGCTTCAGTTGCTTTAGAATTTTTCAATCAAAAAATATATAAAAATAGCAACGAGTGTTTTAGTACTACCATAGTATGTAGTACTTTTGTTCGCATCCGCTTTTGGGGCATATGTTTTGCATTGCTTTCACTCTCCACGACTAAAGTGTGCCTAACTCTCTATTTATCTATCTTTATCTCTGTCTGTGCCTGTGTCTCTTTGTTTCGCCATTTTTAGCGCCTTCTTTTGCCACAAATTGTTGCTATTGATGTTTGTTGTTGTTGGTGTTTTGTTTTGAATCTTTGTTGCGGTCGCCTTTTGTTGCTCTGCTTGTTACTTTTTTGAATAGAAATTCACCACACTTTGGCGCCATTTTAAAATGTTATTTGATATCATTTTGATTATTTTTGTATCTTATCATCTATGGTATTCATATGATTATTTTGCTTGTTGTGGTCTAATGAATTTTGAATTGGTAATCAGCGAATTTACATAGAAATGTGATTTAGAAGCTCTTCCAGAATTGGATTCACTATAAAGATCTTTCCTATTAAAGAATGTAAATCGATCTCTTTTAATTGAAATTGTGGTTTATTTGGTGATAATTCTAATATTTATTCTAATTATTTCTCAGTCTTAAACCTTTGTTAGGTTGTTTTTCTTTAAGTCTAAATCTTCCGCTTAGGATAACTTACAATATAACAACTTCTCTCCTTGGTCACATTATAAGAAGCTAGTAATTGATACGAATCGTACTATATCTATATGACGACTCCATTTTTATAAGAAACAAAGTCATTGAAAAGAGTTAACGTATATGCCTTGGGATAACCACTTGTCCTTATAACTTCCAGTAAAGTTCCATTGATTTCCATTCCTCTTAGAACAATCTAATGGTGACTGACTTTATAGAAAGGAACTGAAATATTATTCTAAAATTGTGGGAATTTAAATTTAAATTAAATATCACAATAAATAGAAACTATTGCATTGTAGTATGTGAGCTATAAACTTGTTTAACTATTTTACGGAAAATTTTCAAAATTTGCCTTAAGGAAGAACTGAATTGAACTGAACTAAAGTGAAATGTTAAGCAACACGTCTTCTCTCTCTCACAAAGTAATTCGAATCGATTCAATTCGATTCGATTAGATTAAATTCACAAACTATAACAAGAAACTGACTGAACTCAAACGAAATTTCAAGAAATATACTCAAGCACACAAGCACATACATATATAGATACTAATAGATACTCACATATTGTAGAGACGCACAGACATTCTATTCTAGATACAAGGCATGAGCAGGAGCAGCATACACAGCATGTGCTCATCTTGTGCCTTAATTTATGCAAACAATTTAGTGAAAATATTGCGAAAGCGAAGAGCAGACATTGTTGTCTGTCTGTCTGTTGTTGTTGCCTTGCCATCTGCATGATGGTGGCATTAATAGTGAGATCCAAGATGCAAAATGGATTGAAGTGTAGAAGTCTAGGCAATGAGTTAAACCAGTGCTAGTGATGCTGAAGCTGCTCCTGCTGCCCTGATGATCTGAACTCTTGATAAACTAAAGATGTAGTAGATAAGCATAGGGTACACAAAGCCATACACATGAATACATATATAGACAGATAGACATACAAAGCAGGCGTAAAAGTGCGCATCAACACTAACAACAAAGGCAAAGGCAAAGAAGAGAAGATACCAAAAACAGCTGGCGACAAAAATGTATGGCAGCCACATGCAGTGTTGGCCCCAAATGTGGTGGGTCGTCTCTCAAACAAACATATGAATGTTAAAAGAACTATTCATACACACAGATACTCTCAGATATGTGTTAGTATATAGACACACAAGGAAGATATAAAAGAAGGAATGCCTGACACTGTTGCATGCCGCCCCTGTGATGATGGTGGCACCCAGAAAGAACGTTAAAGCCAACGCAAGCAAGGACATTAAAATAAAATGTGAATAAAGAGGAAGTGAATGAAGAGAATTCATTGTCGTCGATAGTTTGTGTTCTGAGCCTGTTGAAGTTTTGTTGTTTTTGTTGTTGTTTGTTATTTGTAGGCTCTACTGTCACATTGGTGTGGTATGGCCTAGCCTGGGATGGCATGGCATGGCATGACGTGGCATGCTTTTATCAAGGCGTCTCCTGTTGCGCTTTTTACCACCATCACTTTGTTTGTGTTTCGCTTCGCTTCGTTTCATTTCTGCTCCTTTACTTTCTTCCTTTTTCCAACATTGGCGACAACAACGACAATATCGCCTGCTGTGACCCATCAGTTTTCTCATTCTACTTGTTAACCATGCGGGCTGCCACAATATATTCATCCCACTTTTACTTTTCCTATCCTTTGCCTTTAACACTTTGGCGTCATTTTGTCGTCGTCGTCGTCAACCCATAGCCTCCTCTAGCAGGCGCAACAAGCTTCCTTCTTCCTCAACTTCTACTTGCTCTTCTCGTATTTAACGCCTCATTCTTTTATTATTATCCTTATTCAATGAATAGTTTTGTAGGTCGTCACATCACGTCATGTAATGCCATGCCACGTTCGAAGTTTCACTGACGTTTCAATTGCGGTTTGTTTCATCAACAATTCGATTTCGGTGTCGAAAACACCAACAACATTGACATTATTGGTTCGTGGGTTGGTTGGTTTGGTTGATTGCTATCGTCGTCTTCGCTTTGTACTAATACTTATACATAGTACAACTATAAATGTAGTCTGTGTAGTTATCGTTGTTGATATTGAAAATTAAGTTAACACTTAGGTTGGTCCTTGGCGTCAATTTTATTTTATATTTTGTATTTGTTGTCATCATCAACATCATCATCGATTACTCCCGTTGTGCTACAAAGAGCAGTAGGTCATATACGAGTATAGTATATTGGAGAATCTTATTTTGCTTGTGCAATAAGGCGTTTTCTTCTTTAGCCTTGTTTTAATTAGCGAACAAATGAAAAGGAAACTAATGTCAGTGCCAAAGAAATGCCAAAGGCGCATTCGGATGAGGTCATCAGCTAAGTCAGGAGCGTAGCTAGTAAAAAAAATGAGACAAGAGAAGCTTCCTTTAGAAGAAATCATATGTCCCACTTAGACAGTCACATTTTGGAGATCTAAGTATATCATGCAAGTGGGCAGGAGAATGGCCTCTTTATTGTCATAATGCTATCTTGCACCGACCCGCCAATATACCTATCATTTTTCTTCAGTTCTCACGATTAATTGTTTGCATATATTTCAATTACAATATCTAGAACTTATTGTCTTCTATTCTTTCTCTAGAAAATTACCAAAATATTACTCTTTGTTCTCAATAAAATGACTTTTGTCTCATAAAATACATACTCCTAGTTTTATCCTCCTTTAACAACAACGTCTCTGATCATATTGAACTATCATTTTTCTATTTCCGTCTTAAATTATCATAGATTGTTATAGAAGGTGTGTCATCATCCCATTTCATTGCCTATATTTTTGGCATATTCAAACGAATGCCACTGCGTTATTGTCCTGTGGTTCATTGCACTCATTCAATATTCTTGAATGATGAAAAACTTGTTTAATAAAAACATAGAAAACAAACGATGACAATGATGACGATACATTGTTTGACATTTTACCTGACGCCGGGTGGTAAGACTAACAATAATAACAACAACACCAAAACTAACTAAGTAGAATAAACAAAATGGCGTCTTCATTACTAAACAAGATATCCTGCTGTGTATCTAAGTGTTGGAAGATACATGTGTGTATGCGTGCGAAGCAAAAGTTTTTTGTTCTAATCTTATTGTTCATCTTGTTGTAAGCAGCATTTTCTTATATTTTCTTTTAGTTGTAATTTTTGTTGCATACGCTTAGGTTTGTTTTAGTTAAATTCTATCCAAAGCGCGTGCCAAACTATGCAACGAATATTGGTATAAAAAATACTTGTGAGTTAAGTAAAGTGAAGTGTTTGTAATAGTGTTTTGAAGAATTTTAATTAAGGAACATTATATTTAAAGAACAAATATGATGATAAGGTGAGAAAGATTTAATTGAGAAAATAAAGAGGGGAAACTTAATAGGCATAGACTGCTGGTCTTTAGCTAACCAATTTCATTAAAAAGTTTAAAACATTATGGTAAAAAGGAAACAAAACATAGACAAATTTGAATCGATAGAAGATAGTCCCCTTATTCTAATGATATCTGGAATCAAAAAATCAATTGTTCAAGTCAATTAATGAACCTGTAATCTACATACAAAAAGAGAATAAGTCAGAGTTAGATCAGCTTGGAATGGCTGACGACTAATCAATCATAATCACTGTATCTATAAAGGAAGATAGCTAAGAAATTTATAATACGAAATGTATTGCTTTGGCCACTACAATATGGAACAGTAAATTTGTCATGTTAAAAAAGACAATGCTTTGAATAGATTTTGAAAGTTATCAAGTCCAACCGAATTTTTAGAAATTTATAAATAAGGAATCGTTTGACCAAAGTATGGCAAAATTTTCACTTACTTGTGACTAATCAATCACAATCAATGTTTCTACTTTTATTTTGCATTGGTCAGTAAAACATCAAATTGTAATTTGTTAATTTATTAAAGAACATCAGTATTAGATCAGCTTTGAATGGCGATTAACTCTTGGAATTTTAAAATCAACAAGTCCAACCAAATTCTAGAAATTTTTATTAAGGAAAGTTCTTGCCAATCAATCACAATCAATGTTTCTATAATGAAAGAAAGTTAAAGAAATTTATGTTTTACTTTGGTCAATGAAATATTGAACAGAAAATCTGTAATCTACGCAGCAAAGTCAGGCTTAGATCATTAGTGTTTGGAGTTTCAACCAAAGTATGGCAAATTTTCAATGACAGTATTGTACTTATGACTAATCAATCACGGAAGGGAGCGAAGAAATTTATAGTCACTGAAACATGGAACAGAGAGA
This sequence comes from Amiota communis, assembly GCA_037043315.1. Lineage (NCBI taxonomy): Eukaryota > Metazoa > Arthropoda > Insecta > Diptera > Drosophilidae > Amiota > Amiota communis. The sequence goes on along the minus strand of JBAMAV010001191.1, from coordinate 1,284,100 downwards.
TTAGATCACTTATGATATGAATGGTGCTTATAAGTATGTATATTGGAATTTCAAAATTAATAATATTAATTGGTTAACTCAGCTTTCATTAGCCTTTAATCTCTTTATCTTCACATACACATACCTCTAGTGCATACTCGTACTTTGGTTGGTTAATTTACTAGTACTTGTGTTGTTACATTCATTTAAAGGATATGCCTCTTAATCATTGCCATTCAATGAGCATTAAAATGCATTCAAAATAGACTTTTTAATTTTAACTTGGAAACCACAAATAATTACAATAATAAGCTCTTTAGATTTAAAATCCATGGATAAAATATTGAATTCAATGATTTTAAATCTTCATTACAATTTTCTATTTGGCAAAGTTTTAAATGCATTTGGACAGCTATAACTGACAGCTGGTTGGTGATGGTGACGGTGACCTTTTGGTCTTTATAGCACTTACAATAATATCATTTCATACTTGCATATATTTTATAGTGACTATTCATTTATTCATTGATTTAATCATTTACTTTTGTTTTGTGTTTTTCGATTCATTAAATAAGTAGTATTTTTGTTATTGAACTCTACATTGAAAGCCACAATGACCGCAATAATTAATTTGTTGTCATTATTTGTGGTTCGTCGTCGTGGCTTATAATATTTTCATGACTTGTTAAACCAAATAAAAATTTTTAATTTTAAAAAGGTTGCAGTCGACAAAAAAAAAAAACAAAATTAAATTTAAAATTTGTTTATATATCCTCTTCCCCCTTTTTACCTTTATATTTATCATACTGTACATTATCAATGCCATACCATGCCATGCCTGACCACAGGATATTTACGCATTCGACGTTTGAGTCTCAATGTTGTTTTTTGGTCAATTCAAATTTTACAAAATTTCATGATCCCCAATTGTTTAACAGTTTTCCAATTACAAAAGGACAGTTTGCTTTTGTTGAAAAAGCAATCCTTTGACTAGCTTTGATAGTACTATTTTCTGTGGTTGTTGGTTCCCTAGGACATGCGCATGGAATTTATTTAGTTGACCATATGCATTTGTATTGTGATGATGAAAGGTTGCTAATTAGCATATGGCAAAATTATTTTCGGTTTTTCTTTTTTTTTCGAAAATAAATTGTGGAATGATTAAGAAAAACAAATGAATTGAATTGAATTTGAGCCCCCAGACAAAAGAGATCCTTTGTGAATGAATGAAAATATTACCACTGGCGGATTATTTTGTGTATTTCAAAGGACATAGGTTAAATAAAGAGTATGAGTGTGGCAGATCAATATGTTTTCTATTTTATTCCAATATAGTAAAATGAGGATATGAAACTTGCGATTTCCGCTTGCGGCCGGATGTATGGGTAATCAATTGATTGTTTTATTGTTAATTAATTGTAAGCAGGTGAATTGAATTGAATATTTCGGTTATTGTTTATAGTACGAGTTGTTTGTTATTGTTTTTGTATTTCAAAACATGATGGTCATCTTTATTGCTTTTTAAGCGGAAATTGCTTTTATGTGATATTCTATGCCCCTCCAGCAAACAACATTTGAAAATTATAAAGCTAAGTACTTTCAGTATAGCATATTGCAATATGATTAATATGAGCCTGGAATGAATAAGTTACACTGGAAAAACACCTATTTTAAATATGAGATATGAGAAGTTGAAGTTGATAAGTTGAATAATTGAATAATTACTTGAATAACAGAAGTGAGTTATCCACCAAAATCATGCGATTCAATACCTTCTTATGGTGTTTCTTTAAGAGTAAAGTTTATACGGATAATCCTCAAACAGTTCAACACCCCAAAGACAACATCATCGAGCAAATATCACAAACTAAACTATGATTATGCAATGAAGTTATTCCCATCACATCAACGATAATGATCGAAGAATTTACTTTGAATTCAAAAAGTAATAGAAGTGATGAAACCCACAACAGCCTATCAGGAGGAAGCATGTCAAAAAGGGAATTCTGTCTGTCAAAGATATTCAACACATGGCCATGGGTTTATTTTACAAGCGCAAACTAAAATCTGAAGTGGAGAGATTCAATAATAAAGTCCATGTAGTGATGACAGCAAGGAAGATATACAAAATAAGACTTTAAAGATTGAGTAAAGATACTTGATCAATTGGATAGACGATTGAATTGCGGTCGATATAATGGATGAATAAGCAATAATCATAGATCAATTTTTTTTATGGGTACACCCATAGCTTCTGGAATTTCGCCTGTTCAATATACACTCATACTAATACTACAATAAATTGAACTTTGTTCTTTGTTGTTGCGTTGAATAGTGCTTTAAATGCTGCTCAAAATATTCCCAAAAGCCGCAAAACTAAAGGCAAATAAATCAATTTTATTAATGAACTAAATAGACTATCATCGCAGTAGAGAACATAAACATAATATTGTATTGTAGTATAAGAAATAAGGGCAATTTTGATGGCGGTAGTGGTAATGGCAGTCAGTTTGATTAGTTGCTCTGGTCTACTATTATATACACACACACACACACAGACAGACAGACCCATACAGATACACTGGCATAGTTAGTCAGATAGAAGGCGCGCGGACCCTGAATGAACAACAAACGTATGTTGCTTGTAATTTCATAATTAATTATTGCCATGCTGTGGTGATGGCGGGCACCGACAACAACATTGGCCAACAAAACAATGGCAAATGATAATGTCAATGATGATGATGGTAATAATGATAATGATAATGTCAGCAGTGATAATGATGAGAATATACAATGACAATAAACGATGAAAGGAGGCGACAACAACGGAAATGAAACCAAACTCAAACCAATCAGTAGGAAAGTAATGCAAAAGTCTAATGGAAAAATCCAACAGACAGACAGAGAGAAGTTTTATCAAAAAGGGGTGAGAGAGGAGGGGAGGGGAGGAAGAAAGTGAATGAGTGAAAGGACGATTGAATCGCAACAGGAAGTATGCGCCATGTTTGTTAAAAGCTTTCATTTTTTGCATTTCATTTGGTTAAACGTTGTGATGATGTCCTTGCGTATTTCCTGTCCTAGCGTTGTGTCCTGTGAAAATGTTTGCTAAATTTTTGTTGCAAAAACCCAAAAAATTAAAGCAAAATAAAATGAATTAAAAACAAATGGACATCCATCATCAGAAGCATGCAGCATGCAACATAAAACAAGAAGATCATGAAGCATGTTTTAATCAGAAAATAATTTATTTAAAAACTCACAAACTAGAAAGTTTTTTATGTTTTTTTTTTTTGGTTTTTTGGTTGTGTATCCTGTGTTTGTTGTTGTAATTGTTGCTGTTGATGTTGTTGTAGTTTTCATTTAATATAATATTTTTTGTTTCTGTTGTTGGTTTTTGTCAAAAACTTTTATACGCGTTCAACAATACTTTGGGATTACACGCTATACTAAATAGTATTCTATACAATATACACTCATGAACAAAATAAATGAATGGTGTATCTTTGAAGAACCATTCGGAAGAAGAATACACTTGCCATGTCTACTAAATGGGCCCACCTTCAACAACAGTAATAACTTTATCCATTTAAGATGCACTTCACTAGACACCAGGAGTATAATCTCCTCTTGAATGATTCAAGGAATATTAACAATAACTATCCTAAATATACTTCAAATTTGGTGAATGATTGGTGTCCATGAAGGAGTGAGTGACCTTGCCAAACTGTTCAAATCAGTCACTGGACTTGAATCCAACAAAGTTTTCTTAAGGAATTATTTCAAAATAGGGACCAATTATTGAATTTTGTGCAAAAAACTTGGCATGTGAAACCATTCTGCTTAAACCACAGCATGTCACAAAGAGTTACTATACTAATTCAATGTAAGGTTGCACATTCTTGCAACTGATAAAGCAAGGCAAAAGTTTAGATTTTGTTTCAATATATTTATTGTATTTTTCGCTTTGATGATCATATTTTATATTACAGCATATGATCTTACCACCTATGGAAGTAGCTTCAGAATAGTTTATTGTAGATGAATATGTAAAACCTGTTCTTTCTAAATTAGTTCAACGAACTCCATTACCCGCAGCATCATTTTCTTGCACCTCATCGAATTCGGCATATGAATTTGACAAATTTTGAATCTGATAATCATCTAATCGTAATTGATTTTGTTCTGTCGTTTCTGCTTGACGTATTCCTTCTATGGTCATCAATAGATGTCTAGCTGCAGTGAGTCTTAATTCTCGGTCAGCAATTCATTTTTGTATGGTTTATTATGACATTTGTTAGAATAAACGCATTTTAAATTGTTTGAATTATAAATTAATTCATATTTTATGGGTCAATTTTTATGAAATAAAGTCTATGCGCTTCTCCAAAAAATGATTCTTGTGTTTCAGTAATTTGATTTTGAATGGAATGAGTGCAATTTAATTGATACTTGTTCAAGTGAAAAACAAACTTACAAAGTCAACGATTTTATTATATGTATAGATTAACTGACAATTATTATTATTATTATTATTATTACTAATTTATTTATTAATTTATTTATTGATGAAAAAAATTGAATCAGGTTACATATACAAATTGATTATTTTCCTAACATTTTATACCAAAGCAAAGTAGCATTAAAGTCATGACTTGTCTTAGTCATATCTTATTAATTTGGACATGAGTGTAGTACTATACATATATACCCTATAAGTGTGTATGTGTTTGTGTTCGACAGTGTGTATATGTGTGTTCTTGTGACTATTGCTTGTTGGTTTGTTTTATATAAATAAATTTAATAATTAATGCAATTCACCACAGCATAATTGTTTGCATTGTGTTGAAATATTAAAATGAATGTTAATTAACAACGACAAACGCGTACAATAATAATTATGTTTGTATATGTATTTACCACACACACACTCACACAAATACACAAACACACAGATACATACTTAATTCATATAGTATGTAGTATTTATACATACATGCAACAACAAGAGATTCTGTGCAACATTTTGCTACATTTGTTGTTCAACATTTTTATTGTTGGCGGTTGCCTGTTGGTTGTTGGTTGTTTTGTAATTGGTTATGTTGTCATTGTCATTGTCAGTAGCGCGAACAACAAAATTAAAACTAATTAAAATTAATACATATTATTGTACATACAACAAAATAGTTTGATCAATAAAGACATTTAAATATGCAACATATGTATATATGTACGATGTTATTATACTGTTATGTGTTATGTTATGGCCCCATTATCATCTCCACATCCTGTTGCGTTTGGTTGGTTGGTGGGTCCTTGTAAATCATAACACCATAACCATAGACCACAAAATAATATACATATGTAAGTATAAACATTTACAAATATGAATGTGAACATGCATAAATAATAATATTTAGATAAAAATGAAATGAAGTGGTCATACAACAGTGATAAATCGCTTTATTGTGGTGTTGAATTTGATGTGGTTGTCTGTCTATCTTATTTATTGTAATATGTAATATGCTCTTTGATTTTGGTTGCGAGTATTTTATTTTTAGGATTTATGAACTTTTTATATTAAAATAGAAAATACAGCACAACTTGGATCTCATTCTGGGTTCAAAGAAGTGCGTTTCTTGCAAATTAAGCTTAAGCTTAAGACCAGCCAAAGCCCTTCTTCCTCTGGAAGATTATAAATCCAAAAGAATTGTTGAAAAAAACTGTGTAGCACTTGATTCTTAGATCGATATGGCCGTAGATTTTAATTTAAATTGCAATTGCAAGTGATGAAATCTCATTTTGATAACAGAATGTTTTTAAAATTATTCTTGATTTTATATAAAAAATTGATATTAATCCATTGCTTCTGTTTCTTGATGTCATTTTTATGAGATCGATTTCAATTTCCAAATGTTTGCTATTTTGGTACATTGATATTTATACTTCACTTGATATGTGATGATATTTCTTAAATTATTATTATATTAAAGTTCTGAAAGGCTTAATGATAGCAGTTGTTTTGTTGGCACCATCTTTATTTTACATTTGATCCCATAGACTTTTATTTGTTTGTTCCACTTTATATTCCATTATCATATCCATGTCAAGGGCTTCTGGATTAGAGTTCCCTGTTAAAGTCGGTCCAACTAAACGTAATTTTTTTATGTTAATCTCTTTATCTTCATCCCAAAGGAGTTAAACATTATTTTCGTTTAATATAACACTTATAATTTTTTCAAGCATGGCCTTGAGATAGAGCTTCAAACGGATTGTTACTTTAAACAACTTTCATCATTTAAAGTATTAATCAATTCTATGCATCAAACACATATATGATAAAATTGTTAGTGAAATATTAACTGAATATCAATTACACCTCCTTTTGAATGAAGACACGGAAATGAAATAAAATTATCATTTAGTTGGATATACATTAAATTCATCAACCCCAATGCAAGAACCCTATGCACCGAAAAGGAAAACAAAGATCAATCTATGATTATAACATTTAATGGATATGGATTTGTTGTAGTATCAGTTTATCAAGATCCATGCAGAAATTTCATAATTGATCTTATTAAATTCACAAAAATTAAAGAGGAACAGGATAAAGAAAAAATGCTAATGTTACTTCGATAATCTTTGAAACAGAAACTAAAATACAAAAAACAATTTTCCATTTATGCGCATCCAATAATTTTATTGTCAATGTTATATGGCTGGCTATACACAGACTGGATGCAGAATGTCTTACAAGAGTCCAGTGCAGCTAGACTGCATCTCTAGAAGAGCTTGTAAGAAACTGATTTCTTCCAAGTGATTTTTTTCCATTTCTTCTGCTATATATTCCATAATCAGATCCGCGTCCAATGGTTCTGGGTAAATGTTTGCCACTAGTAATTGGAGCTCATCTCGAGGTTTTCATCCAAACGATTTTCAATTTATACTTCACTCACAATTTTGAGATCCATCTTTTGAGTACTTACGATCTTCACTTTGCAACAACATCAATATTCCATAAACTGCTAACAACAATGTCATTAAGATATTAGTCCTTAATTAATATTTTTTAACCATTAACAATGACCATTAATTTATCACCCTAATGATTTTATTGACCCCATAAAAAAAGGTGTAAGGTAACAGGTAGAAAATATCCTTTGCGAAAATTTTCCCGATTTTAAAAATAAGAACTATAAATAGACATGATAATATAAGAATCGTATTCAGAGCAATCATAACCATTGAAGTGTAAACAACGGAAGCATTTGATAGTACAAAATACTGGCATCAATTACAAATCACAAAAATTGACACAAATATGGCCTTTACTACAACATCAAGCAACATCAACATGGACATCAACAATTCACAAGCCTCCATGAAAGCAGACATTCCAGTTACTACTGTCTTGGAATTTACAAAGGATTCGGAATCATCAGAATCAAAAAATATGGAACAAACTCCTATGACATCATCAAAAGCAACATCTACGGAACGGACAACTTCAACCCCTGAAGGAGCAAAAGCGAAGCGAGAAGTACAACCTACTACAGCCTACCAAGTATTTTTGTTCCGTCGGGAAATCTACCGTACTAAAGAGAGATTTCGACATCTCTCTGAAACGAAGATTGGACTCACCAAAGGGCTGATTAAGGAAAGACTGAAATCGAAAACTGTTTTGAGTGACGGAGATATGGAATGCATAACCAAAGGTTCGCTCTACAAGCGAAGGCTACAAACTGATCTGAATGAATATCTCGCAGCAGTTAAGAAATGGAAAGCAGAACAACGAAAAAAGAAGAGCAAAGATCTGAAGCATTTACAGCACTGACGACATCAGAGGATGATTCTAAGAAAACTCTAATAAGACAATTCATAAACCAATTAACATATTCTGTATATACAATAGTAATAAGAAAGAAAGTAAAAAATATATGTACAATATTTGTATAATGATATACATAATTAAAAAAAAAGGTTTCTGTTCCGTATCCATCAGCCATGTGAATTTCATGATCTTACCAGCCAGGGTACCTCCCATACAAACTCACATTTAATGACAAACTTATAAAGAGTATAAACACAATAAAAATACAATGCAACTCAAACTGTGTTCTTTGTTAATACTCAAAATGTGTTCTTTATTGATACTCAAACTGTAACAGAGAGATTATGGTGATTCTAAGAAAGGAAGGTTGGATGCAACCCGGAGGAGCGTGAAGAGTATTACATCTTTGGCATAGCCAATCATAGCCTTCTTTCTGGTTTTTGATTACTATCGTTTGAAAATACTAAAGCAAGCACATACACAAACAACCTTATCAGGTTTGTTAAACTTTTTTAAATCATGGATCTCACTATATTTTATCTTTCATGCAAGAATTAATTAAAATTATTTCCGTAAAATACTAACAAATGTTTCAAGTGGGAATAGTTTAAGAATCCCTGTCATATAAATGGCCTCTCTGATTGTCTTGTTTTCCTATTATCAATTTTATTCAATTATTTGGTATTTTTTGTTTTTTTCTAACCCAATGCAAATGCAAATGATCATCACTTAAAAGCCTCTCACTCAATTGCTACATATAAAACTATTGACTGCTGCCACGGTTTCTTTAACCCTGAACTGCCCATCATTAGAATGTTTAGATGGAATCCACCACAATTTGTTGTAGGTGCACTAAGAAGTCAGTATAGCCAATGAATCCATTGCAAGTCAAATTTCTCCCTTACGGAATCATTTAAATGACTGGTAAGGATTATTTTCAGCTAGAAGACAATATCTCTCTCTCTCTCTCTCCTACCTAATGAAACTCTCGAATTGTGAGGAAAATGTACTCTTTTTCAATCCGTTATCAGAAATTTACTTACAGTTGTGTAATAGTAAGTGTTGAGCTGCTGCTTTATACACACCTTATAAAGCAATAGCACTCACTTGCTTTTTAACAGCAAACGTGATTACACGTTTGTGCTGATACAGCAAGCATTGCATGGATCCAAATATATTTTGGATGATCCCACAGGTCTTAAAAGGTATTAAGTGGTTTTGCTATATATAACAATAATACTTTTTCAATATCTGTTGGCATTTATAGATTTTTGATCCAATACTTATTATGCTATTATATTTGAGTTTATTCCTTTCAAGATCATCGAGACACGATTTTAGCCTATTTCTGTTATTAAGACCTCAGTAAACACTCTGTACGTCTTCATTGTTCAGAATACCAAGATTTTTCTTTGTTGACTTAATTTGATCAACTATAAGCTCCATTTTTGTTTGAATTGATAAGTGTTATTCTCTTTCTTTCGACAGATTTCATATCATTACACATAGATATAATAAATTGCAAGCATCCTGGTGATGACTTTGTTCACATTTGTAGGGCTTTCGTATGCTTGGCCTACAATTATGGGCATGTTAAGCATTTGATACTTGATTGCTGGGTTGTTCATAGTTATTGCTCATAAGATATGTGCCATTTCATATTCATTATCTTGGAATATTGCTTGTACAGAATAATATATGAATATATCAGGTAGCATTTCAGCTGCTTGTACTTACTTGTACTTATTAATGCAAATAAGAAATGAAAAAACTGTCAAAGGTATTGTAGCGTATTCTACTCATAGGAGATGATAAATAAAAAATTTATTGATTTAACTCGTTTGTCAGCCTTTAAATATTAATACATATGACATTTACAGTTTTGTTTTCTGTTCTCATTTATTTTTTATGACATTTTTTTTTTTTTTGTCATTCATGATGGCGGCCACAATATGCCACCACACAATACAATATGTAACAACATGAATGAACAAGTCGATTTCTGTTCAACAAAACAAAAGTACTAGAAATGACATGCACGTATACTAAAACAATTTGAGAGTCAAATAAGGCAATGTGCAAAATAAGAAGAAGAAAAAATCATAAAGATAGAATAATAATTTCGTATCCAATGAAACTAAAATACCTTACCTTACCATATTGACACTGATGAAAATTATAGAGATATTGCAGTTCAAGAAAGGTTTTTGAAAGTTGCAAATGAATTTTCCAGTAATCGAAGAACTCTGCCTAGACTACTTAGTTTGATTAAGAAACCAACACATCACCAACATTCCCATATATTTCATACAGAAGCTTAACAAACATCACTAGAAAGTGAACTAGTCCCACTAGTAAAGTGAAAGGTATAAAAAACATAACAACAAAATCGATTCCAATAATATACAGTAAAATATAAAGAGAAAAATATACATACGTATTCAGTTCTACATTTACAAATATGCAACAGTAAGCAATAGTTGTAGGCTATTCGGGGACATGTTTTTGGGTTCTCTGAAACTGATGATGATGGTAAAATGCTATAGATGCAATAATGTATACAACAGTTGTACTTGTATAGTTGAAGCTTTAAATATAGCAAAGCCGCAAATGTGCAAAATATTGTAGTTTGAGAACAATATTTTTCTATTTTTTATACATATATTTGTCATATGCCAAAAACAAATTGAACTGAGTACTGAGTGGTGAACGTGCTAACTGACATGTACTCATATACTATGTGTATATAGTATATCAAATTTATTATATATACTATGTATGAATATATAAACAAATTCTTTGCCAACAGATCAAATTCAGGACAAACAACACAATTAATGAAACTAAATCCCATCTAATAAAGTCGCTAATCAATTCCATCAATTGGGATATTAAACACATTGACAAATGCAATAAATCATTTAAATTCTACAAATCACATCAAAAACTAATTGATTTAGCTTTGAATTGATACTATATTCATAAGCATCTCCATTATCTCATCATTTTTCCTAGATACATTATTCTTATTTTTGTTATGTTCATGTTTATGTATCTTTTAAAATACTGTGATAGCAGAGTCTAAGCCAAGACTCTAAGTATACTATTATGCCACGTTCCATTTGCTGAACTTTGACATTGATGAGTTAATGATGTCAATGGTGACGATGTTCGACGATTGATGGATGGCTACATGAAAAACTGCAGGATGAAAGACATTTTTCATGAAGAAAAAAACTTTTTGCATACTATTTGTGTCTTAATGCAAATGAGGCATGACGGTTATCTACAAATTGGTTTCTAATTGAACACTTATAAGTCTATCGTTGAACTAAATTTTGGTCTCTGAGAGATGCGATGGAATCTCTCGCTATTTTACCAGAATTTTCAAACCCGCCAAAAGCTTCATCTAAACTTGGTACTATAGAAACAAATTTGACAATATCAAATGTGGTTTACATACAATACACTTAGTGAAAAACCTACTGGACAACCTTCAACCTCTGGAAAATTAACTTATAATGAAGCACACAGTTTATAAAATTTATATATACAATACAATGGTCATGGTCATGAAATGTTTCACAAGAAAACGAATTTCTTTTACCAATTGCAAACCAAAATGGAACTCATAGATGATCACATTGACTTAACAAAGAAAAATCACAATATTTTGTGCAATGAAGATTTGCAAAGTATGAAAAGAGAGGAGGACTTCAGTACAAAAATAATCTTACATTGCGTGTTAATAATCTTGTTAAAAAACAAAACCAAATCCATACTAAACCTAATTTTAATCAATGGATCAAAGATTTAATAATGTCCACGGTTATTGAAAAAGTGTTATAGTTTGTTATAGCAACAACTATAAGTACTATTTTAAAAAAATTATCCAAAAATATTGAATGCAACTCTACATACTTATATGCACAAACATTGAAATACTTCATTTGAATTTAACGTTATAACAACCGTTTATAGTTATACATATAACACTGTAATCTTACATGCATTATTCATGGCATTAATCATTACATTTATTGCCTTTATATAGGAAATATATTGAGCATTTGAGAAGTTGACTGTTGACTGTATGTTCATAATATGAACTTGTTATCATTTTCACAGCAATATCAAAAATCAAATCCATATTTCTTGTTCGTAGTTGACATGTTATGGTTGATGCTGGTGCTACTGCAATTCTATATCTCTGCATTAGCATCATTGCAACCTTGTATAGCATCATCTACTTACAATTATATCGCATTCCATTCGAGATGCGACATGTATGAAATTGATTGTTTAGATCAGTTGCTCCCAAAGCATGATCTGGTATTTATTATTGGCAAATTAGTTGAACTGTATTACTTCTATTTCTCTTGCTTGAGGGCTCATGGTGGTCTTAACCATTCATTCGACATTTCTCGAATAGAATGCGATACAATTTTAGATGATGCCATACTTAGTTTATAAGATGCAATGCAGAGAAAGATAAAGCTGCAGTAGGAACAAGTACCTTAATCATAAGTACCTTTCGAAGATTTTTACCTCCTTGCTCGCATAACAACAAAAAAAAACCCTAAATATATTAAGATTACTATTTATGTTTAAATGAAATTCCATTTTTTGTTTTATATTATTATATAAATTTTGTACATATATTTTTAACTTTCTTTTTTATTACTATTGTATATACAGAATATGTTAATTGGTGTCATGAATTGTCTTATTATAGTTTTCTTAGAATTATCCTCTGAGTGTCGTCAGTGCTGCAAATGCTATCAGATCTTTGCTCTTCTTTTTTCGTTGTTCTGCTTTCCATTTCTTAACTGCTGCGAGATGATTCATTCAGATCAGCATTGATAGCCTTCGCTTGTAGAGCGAACCTTTGGTTATGCATTCCATATCTCCGTCACTCAAAACAGTTTTCGATTTCAGTCTTTCCTTAATCAGCCCTTTGGTGAGTTCAATCTTCGTTTCAGAGAGATGTCGAAATCTCTCTTTAGTACGGTAGATTTCCCGACGGAACAAAAATACTTGGTAGGCTGTAGTAGGTTGTACTTCATCGCTTCGCTTTTGAAGCGATAGGGGGTTTTTCAGTCGGTAGGCTAATGAATCCGACACAACTTGTGGCACGGGTCATAAGTACCTTTCGAAAATTTTTACCTCCTTGTTCGCATAACAACAAAAAAAAAACCCCTAAATATATTAAATTACTATTTATGTTTAAATGAAATTCCATTTTTTTTTTTATATTATTATATAAATTTTGTACATATATTTTCTACTTTCTTTCTTATTAATATAATATTAATTGAATATCAGTTACAAAGATTCTTGGATCATTTGAATGGACTTAGATTAGTGTCAAACAATAATAAAGGACTTTTGGACGCGGATCTGATTTTGGAATATACTTATATCAGAAGAGGAGGAAAAAGATCGTTTGGTAGAAATTGTAAGACTTACACGTTACTATGAATCAAACTGAAGAAGTGTCCCAGAATGAGCAACCAAGAAAAAATGACCAAACAACATGGCAACATCAAATGCCAAATCTTAAAGAAATCAATGCAGTGAATCAACAGTGCAAACCAAACTAAATTACTATTTATTTCTTAATATTCTGTCCATCGACTGCTTCCGTTCTTCTTCATTCAATTTGAGCGATTTCTTGTCGAAAGGCAGACAGTTTAGATTCAGCAGAAGATGTGGATGGATTATGTCCACTTGCTGCATATGCCGATAACACTTCCAAAACATGAGCCAAAACCTTATTTTTTTTCCTAGTTGGCAACTGTCATTGGTGGTGTTGTTACTGCATTGTTGATACACATCATTTATTCCATTTTGATTTGGCATTTGATGTTGCCATGTTGTTTGTTCAGCCGTATGAATTTTTATTTTGTCTCTTTTTTTGGGGCTCTTTTTCCAACATTTCTTGAGTTTGGGTCATTGACTCGTAGTAATGAGTTAGTCTTACGATTTCTTCCAAGTGATTTTTTTCCATTTCTTCTGCCATATATTCCAGAATCAGATCCACGTGCAATGGTTCTGGATAAATGTTTGCCACTAGTAATTGGAGCTCATCTCGGGGTTTTCATCCAAACGATTTTCAATTTATACTTCACTCACAATTTTGAGATCCATCTTTTGAGTGCTTCAATCTTCACTTTGCAACAACATCAATATTCCATAAACTACTAACAACAATGTAATTAAGATATTAGTCCTTAATTAATATTTTTTAACCATTAACTATGATATTAATTTATCACCCTAATGATTTTATTGACCCCATAAAAAAAGGGTCAACAGGTAGAAAATATCCTTTGCGAAAATTTTCCCGATTTTAAAAATAAGAACTATAAATAGACATGATAATATAAGAATCGTATTCAGAGCAATCATAACCATTGAAGTGTAAACAACGGAAGCATTTGATAGTAAAAAATACTGGCATCAATTACAAATCACAAAAATTGACACAAATATGGCCTTTACTACAACATCAAGCAACAAACGTGATATCAACATGGACACCAACAATTCACAAGCCTCCATGAAAGCAGAAATTCCAGTTACTACTGTCTTGGAATTTACAAAGGATTCGGAATCATCAGATTCAAAAAATGTGGAACAAACTCCTATGACATCATCAAAAGCAACATCTACAGAACGAACAACTTCAATCCCTGAAGTAGCAAAAGCGAAGCGAGAAGTACAACCTACTACAGCCTACCAAGTATTTTTGTTCCGTCGGGAAATCTACCGTACTAAAGAGAGATTTCGACATCTCTCTGAAACGAAGATTGAACTCACCAAAGGGCTGATTAAGGAAAAACTGAAATCGAAAACTGTTTTGAGTGACGGAGATATGGAATGCATAACCAAAGGTTCGCTCTACAAGCGAAGGCTACAAACTGATCTGAATGAATATCTCGCAGCAGTTAAGAAATGGAAAGCAGAACAACGAAAAAAGAAGAGCAAAGATCTGAAGCATTTGCAGCACTGACGACACTCAGAGGATAATTCTAAGAAAACTATAATAAGACAATTCATACACCAATTAACATATTCTGTATACACAATAGTAATAAGAAAAGAAAGTAAAAAATATATGTACAGTATTTGTATAATAATATAAAAAAAAAAAAATGGAATTTCATTTAAACATAAATAGTAATTTAATATATTTAGGGTTTTTTTTTTTTGTGTTGTTATGCGAACAAGGAGGTAAAAATCTTAGAAAGGTACTTATGACTCGTGCCACAAGTTGTGTCGGATTCATTAGCCTACCGACTGAAAAACCCCCTATCGCAATGGGTCAATTCGTATCCCATGTCACCAGCACAACGCTTAAGCCACACTTTGATGTCTGGGATGAGCTGATGTATCCTTCGTGGATCTGACCCAGTCCACGTGTGCTGCCATGTATTCAGGTATCTGGTCTTAATCTCCTCCTTGTCTAATAGCTGTAATGATGCTCGTGCGAGGTACTTGTCTGTGGCAGCCAGGGCTTCCAGATCAATTGGAAGTCTGCCTGCAAGTACACCCGCCGTATCATCTGCGACTGTTTGGTACGCCCTGCAGATCCTTAGGTTAGCAGCTCTGTGAGCACTTCTTATACCACGAAGGCATGACTAGGTTGTTAGTGCTCCAACCCAGATTGGAGCCGCATAAAGCAGTATGGATTTACTGACCGAACCTTATAGAACCCGAGATTGTTGTCTGGGTCCCCCTAGGTTTGGGAGAATCCTAGCCAGATTTGGGTGATGGCAACTGCTTTTTTGGCTGACTCGTTCAAGTGAAAGTTAAATCATAGACAGTTGACAAGAGTACATCCAGGTATATGATGATAGGCCTCGATTCAACTATATGGCTTCCAACTCTCACTGATAGTGCTTCCACCTTTTTCCTGGAGCTCATAAAAACCAGCTCGGAATATTTAGGGTTGCTCTATACTCTCTGTGTGAATTGATTTTGTTATCGAAGAATGTGATGATTGTTTTCCCGAGTTTTTTGCTATGTAAAATTAAAGAAGCTGCTTATTTTCTAATTGCGATTAATTCGATTAAATTGATATTTTTTGTTTTCTTCATCATTCATTCATTTCAATATTTGTATTTACAATCTGTTGTAATTAATTCATTCATTTAAATGATTATTAAATGAGTTTTAGTTTTTCCCCTTTTCTCATGGATTTTCATTAAAATATTCAACGAAAAGCCGCCGCCTAATCTTATTATGGAATGTAATGAAACGATGAGAAACAATTAGACCAGAAATAATGTGATGTAATGTAATGCTAAAGAATTGTACAAATGTTGCCAAATAATTGAAACAAATGTTAAACTCAATCCAGAGTAACAAAAGTTGTAAAAGCCAAAGCAAAATCATAGAATACTAGGAGTTTAGCTAATCATTCTATTCAGTCTCCAATCACCAACACAAAGAACCCCACGTAATCTGATTGTTGGTCATGGGGAACCAATTAAAAACACATTTCATGCCAATCATTAGTGTGTTTGCGAGGAAAATGGAAAAGGATTCACTTAGTTTAGATGGGATCATGAGTTTGAGTTTTATACAATTGAGTTGCAACAAAAGCAACAGCAGTAGCAACAGCAGCTTGTGCTTTTCAGAAAAGTGCATTTAAAACAATAACAATAATTGAATGAATGAAACAATGAATGACTAAATGAATGAATATGATAATTATACTTAAGCCAAGCAAGCAGTCAGAGCATCAGTCCTCTTTCTTTCTCCACCCCATTATTTGTTTTTAAGGATGTTGAAGTGAAGAATGATGGTGGTGGAGTAAGTAGTGAATGGAATAAGGATAAAGAACAATAAATTATTTTCCGCGAACAAAACACACAAAACAAAATAAAACTTGATGATAATTAACGCTTTCAATCTGTTACCACCAACTGTCTATGCTTTCTGTGCTCTGCTTTCTCCCTATTTTACTACTAAGTATTTCTTATTTCTGATGAAAATGTTAATTTGAATGAATTTAATTAATTAGCACTGGAAAGCAAAGCCAAAGCAACCAAATATCAGTTCAGATCAGATTTAGCCAGACTACAATAAGGTGAGATTGTGGCAATCATCTGTTGTCAATCAGCTCGTTTGAAATTGTTGTCAATGGCAACCATGATGGTCTCGTTTGTGGTTTTGGTAATTCACAATATATACACATACATAGTACTGTATGTGCGTTGACTGACTTATGTTTTATTAATATTGAACTAAGAGTTCTTGGACTTAAGCTACAATTCTGGTCTAAGTCAATGGTGGCTTACAAGAGGCTTTATTTTGTGGCCACTGTTGTGAGGGTCTCTTGTATTGATTGGTTGTCAGGGGATTAATAAATTCTACTAAGTAAATACTTGCATATTAATGAAAGCAATTAGTGCTGCCGATATTTATATTCAATAATATTTCTTAATACGATTTTATTATTAATTCAAGTGAATTACAATATTTTATGGCATCAGAAGATTTTGTGAAAAGAAACGAAGTTACAAATAATAAGCCCAATCGATGCCATAGTAACAAGGTGATTACCTACCGCCATTCATTCATTTTTTGCTTAACAAATCTTCCTTTCACTTTGATTTACATATAATCAAATATTGTATGAAATATCAAATGCAATATTTTCCCTGTACCATTAAAATAGTATTTGGAGAAGTTCACTTAGTGTATGTAAAACACAGAACTTCTGGTGTAAGGACCTCATCAAGTACAAATTATAGTATTTTCTTGATCTGGTTGATTGGCCAAAGCGAATCAAGAGAACAAAAATTTTTAAATTCTCTATAATAAAATAAATTTACGTATAAAACATCACTAGATTCATTTTGATATTGCTGATACATAGATAGTACATGTGCCTGTAATCTTTTGTCCACGAGCCTACCTATTACACCTGTAGGAACCCATGTCATATATGTTACTCTAGTACAATACAGTACTCTATTTTTCGACAATACTACTGGTGCAACTACTGGCTTGTTTTCATCCATAAATCGTACGCCAACACTTATGCTTTAATATTTTCTACTACATGGTACTATGTTCCCAACTTGCCGGAACATGCCGGATGAGTTCCGCATTTATGTTTCGAGTGCCGCATACAAATTGCTCGTAGATTGTGTGTGATTTGGTATGATTTGTTGCAACTGGTACTTGTATTTTTTATTGTGATTTTCTTGCTACATTTAACTGCAAGTACTTTCTACAAACTACATTCCACAAGAGTCGAGAGTGAATAGTATAGAGAAAAGTCAGTTGATTATTGCATTTTAGTGGCATATATTAGAGTGTAGATTTTCTGAATTTTAAGAAATTATTGAATTTTGTATTAAGTAATTCACTATGTTTTAGAGACCACTTTACTATTTAAAACCAAACTACCACTTAACAACATACTTCTCGAATTTCTGTCAAAGATTATCGAGTGAAGATTATCAGTCCAACCTTAGACTGAAGACTACATCTCATAAATATCACATCATCTTTGCTTAAAGAGTTTTGGTTATTCTGTGCCATCTCAATTAGATGAGATTTGATTAGTTACCATATCCAAAGCAAGATCTAAATCCAAATCAACATAGATCGATCCAAGTTCACTAATTTGGTTAGTTACAGTTAGTCTTACTGCTATTTGGTTTCTCTGTACCTGCAACTGTCGCATTCCATTCGAGATTCGAGAAATATGATCCTGATTGTTTTGATCTATTTGAATTTTTTTGAATTGTGGCACTGACATTTCTTGAATTTGGCAGATTGATTCATAATAACGTTTTACTCTTATATTGTTCATTTTTCTCCTGTTTGGTAATATATTCCGTGACCAGATCCAGATTATGGGGTTCTGGAATCGTGTTTGATACTAAACTTAAGCCAAGCAAAAAAGGCTTGGCACCATGATACAATAATACAAGGTACCGCCACTAGGGCCTTTTACGCTCTTCAAATTTACTCACTCTCAATTTATGACGTCATTAACACATCAGTGTATATAACGCTGAAATAATTCATTAAGTGTTGAACATGATTTGAAAATTGAAGAAGCAGTGCTATGAAAATTCTTCAAATTCTTCAATTTTCATTGCATTTTGAAATTACGTTCAACACTAAATTCATTATTTCAGCGTTCTATACACTGATATCCTTCACACTCTTCAATTTTCAATGCAATTTCAAATCATGTTCAACACTAAATGAATTATTTCAGCGTTATATACACTGATGTGTTAATGACGTCATAAATTGAGAACGACACATAACTGTAAACTAATGGCGCCACCTCTATTTCTTACACCATGGCTTGGCACTGTCAGTGTCTCAAACAGTTGCCAATATTTATAGAACATTACCGGATATCCTCCCAGTACTGGAAGGGAAAACCAGGGATCCAGCAGACAGGAAGTGAACAAATGAGCATGGCTGCACTGTCGCTAGTACACTCTGGCCTTGCTACTAACCAAAGAGAACCTTCGAGCTCCTAAACTTTAACAAGGAAGACGATTATGGGAGTTATTATGGGTTACTGGACCGTCAGGGTAATGGAAGCTCCACATCATGACTTCCGTCGTAGCTGTGAAGATGATTCAACACCTCCTCTGTGACTGCCCTGCTCTTTTTGGTAAACAAACCCGTTTTCTCGGGTAACAGTTCTTCGAGGATTTGCGCAGTTTGTCAAATTGTCCTTTGGCGGACCTGGCTTTGCTCTTGGACTTCTCAGGTTGGTTCTGGAGGAAGGCGGTAATCTCTGGAACCGTTCTTGGACAGTAGTGAATTATAACTTACCCATAAATAAACCAAATAAAAATGTCTACTCATCTAAAAATAATTATTACTCAATTTTCATATGGTTACGAACTTCTCTTTGTAATTACATATGTATTTACTCTTGTACCCTCAATAATGATAATTAAAATCAATTTTCCAAGAACTACTCCTTAATTAATATTTTTATATTTTTCCTATTAAATACAATACATTATATTTCTTCTTCTTCAATATGTTTTTCCTTTTCTAATACAACGATCACAAAAACAAAACAATTTCATTAAGAAGTAGGTAGATCAAAAAAAGATTTTAACATTTAATGATCGCCATTCAGGTATAAATAGATGTAATATTTGTAGAAAACTGTTATTATCACGACAACTGTTGAAGTGTTTAAATCGTAAGCATTCAAAAAAATATTAAAATTATTTAAACAAAAATGGAACCTACAACTTCGAATAAAGAATGTGGAATCAATATAGAGGATGACAAATCACAAGCATCTAATGAAGCAGGTATTCCTGAAACTGCTGTTATGGAAGAAAATCCACAGCCAACAACAAGTACCAATCTAATTACTTACTCTGAAGCTCCAAAAATCCTACAACCAACAATTGCCTTTAAAATATTTATGTATCGTCAGGAAGTTGGCCGTACTAAATTGAATAGGCCAAATCTGCAATATACCAAGATGCAACTCAGCACTGGAATGATTTATAAAGCCAGATATCAGCGTATGCTGCGACAATTGAATCAGGAGAAAAACAAAAAGCTAAAGCGGTTACAGCATCAACAACAATTCACTGAAGAAGATAGTGATTAAAAATGTAAAGTAACATTAGTTATGAAACATTACTGACAAAAGAAAATAAAATAAAATATGCAAAATAAAAACAAATCAAAATTGTGTTTCCCATTTCTAGTTTTTAAGTTTTGATTCATAGTTACGACTAGCTGTGCCCCCGACTTCGTACGCGTGGTATTCGAAATATGTTTGTAATAGCGTGTATTTTGTTATCTTTTTCTCTAATTGTCAGATCTTTAATGTTGCCCCGCAGATAAAGAGGAAAACATTCGAAAATCATCCAAAAAGTAGGCAACAGAATTAAAAATATGAATATCTTTTGATTTAGTCCGTCGATTTCGATAAAATAAACGCTAAATGTTACACCAAGCTTGCTACAATACACCAGTCAAAACCGCATTCAAATAGGTTAAGCCGTTTCTGATATTAGCGTGCACAGACACGCACAGAAAGGCTTACGATTTTATATATATATAGAAGATTCATGACTCTAAAATGTAGTCATTGACTGTACCTGATTATCTCTCTGAACACAGAGAAATACAATAGTTGCGTTACTTTTAGTGATGGATGTTTAAACACAAAATGAAAAAGATGATATAAACAATAAAACAGACATAGATTTCATGAACTCAAGAAACCATAAATACAAAAATATTTAAAACTAAAGTACTAAAACTGAAGTACAATAGTATAGAAAAGTGGTCTCTAAAACATAGTGAATTACTTAATACAAAATACAATAATAATTTCTTAAAATTCAGAAAATCTACACTCTAATATGTGCCACTAAAATGCTCTATACTATCTTCTCTCGGCTCTTGTAGAATGTAGTTTGTAGAATGTAGTTTGTAGAAAGTACTTGCACTTAAATGTAGCAATGAAATCACACCCAAAAATACATACAAGTGCCAGTTGCAACAAACCATACCAAATCACACACAATCTACGAGCAATTTGTATGCGGCACTCGAAACATAAATGCGCCACTCATCCGGCATGTTCCGGCAAGTTGGGAACATAGTACTATGTAGTAGAAAATGTTAAAGCGTAAGTGTTGGCGTAAGATTTATGGATGAAAACGAGCCACCAGTTGCACCAGTAGTATTGTCGAAAAATATAGTATTGTATTGTAATAGAGTAACATATATGACATGGGTGCCTACAGGTGTGATAGGTAGTCCCGTGGACAAAAGATTACAGGCACATAGATAGTAATCTATGTATCAGCAATATCAAATTGAATCCAGTGATGTTTTATACGTAAATTGATTTTATTGATTTTCATATTCCCACCTAAGCCCATGTCAGAGGAATTTTTAACTTGTTGTGAGACTGCAGAACTGAGGAACATTCGCAACTTTTGGCAACAATTTTTGTATCTAAAATATACACATACATGGTTATACTGTGTGTAATTGTTGTAGTCACATTTACTTGAATCAAATGAAATGCTACTAAGCTTACGTGTATAACGTTTTCAAAATTAAAATATAGAAACAAGGGGACAAAAATACATTTTATTTTATTATACACAAAACAGATTTTTTCATTTACTACGGCAGTTGTCAATAGTACTGGGTGTAACATGTCGTTGTGTCTCTCTCCGAAGACTCCCAGACCCAAGCTTTCTATAACTTGGCCTTTCTATGAATGGCTACAAGTCTAAGGCAAAGTTGTGTGCTGTGTTTATCACTTATTTTCGAAGTTTGTTTGCACTCAGGCATATATCACATTTGAAATCTGTTGTAATACGATATGAGGAGTACTTAATTGTTTTTCTGTTTTTTATTTATATTTTTTGTAAATATATTTTATTTTCTCATTTAGTTGGTTACGGTAAAAGGTTTTGTGTTGGTCTCTTCGTCTCACTCTTTTGAAATGAAACAAATTTATAAATATATTGTGGATGTTGTGGAGAGTCTTTGCTTTTTACTTATTTCCATTTTATTTCATTTTATTATTTTTGCACATACCATAATATATACGAAAGTACTAAGTAGTTTTGATAAAAAAGTTTTATTCATTCAGTTTAGTTTGCATCCGTAATGAGTTTACTTGGTCGTAAGTTGCATAAACAAAACCAAAATACACAAATAAATAAACAAATAAACAAGCAAACAAACGAACTACAACAAAATGTCAAAGTAAGCAGCTTTTAGATACAAATACTGTACTTTGCAAATAAATATTTATTCATGGAATTCATTCTACACATGTACATACACATGTATATTAGTCAGTTAGGTACTTATGTATGTGCATGCACATACATGCTTCCTATAAATATGAGTCAGTTAGCAGCAATATGAGATAATTGATTTTATTTTATTAATTTTAAGAATTGAAAAATACTGGTCCTTCTTTGGAATGTGTCACTAATAGAACTTTTGTCTGGAAGATTGTCATTGACAATCAATAATATTCATTAGAAGTTTTAAAAATTGAAAAATAAATAAGTATATATTTCTTTGGAACTGCGTTACTTTTTGATATTACCAAAAGTTTCGCCAAAACAATTATAAGACAAAATTCAAGAGAATGTACAATAAAAATCTAGATGTACTGCCAAATGCACAATTGTAGGGTTTTTTAAGGAAAATAGGCGCCAAATAACCTTCTTGCATCTTGTACTGTGATACTTTCGACGTTTGCGTATGTCACAGCAAAAAGAGCCATCGCACACTTTACTTCAAAGTAATGTTTGTTATGTTCTGCCATCTCATTCGCACACCTAGTCTAGCTTCGTTTTTTTGGATTAGTCGGCTGTTCATTTTGGTTTTTCCGAATTTTCTTTTTTCCTAAAATAAAACAATAAAATCTGTCGAGCCATTGCAGGACTGGTTGGACTAACAACACAAAGCAGTTTATTTTTATATTGATAGAAGATATCAATTATTTGAAATCTAGTATACTAACAGGGGACCTTCTCAAGCATGATGATTTATGTACAATGCTTCGAGAAGGTGAAAAATCTGCGATACTGAACTGTATGAAGAGCTCCAGCTCTTAAAATCTCATTCACTTAACTCTGTCGAAGAAGCAAAACAACTTATCCAGTACATTTTAGAAAATAATTTGTTTACATAACAAGCAGATTAATGCTGACAGTTCCAGTCAGTACGACTTCTGCTGAGAGAAGTTTTTCTTAAAACTTGTCCGTCGACATTTGATTATCAATAACACTCATATACTCAAACATCAGTTTCAATCTTTTTATCGTTTTCTTTCTGATTAGGCCACGCAAAGCTAATATCGCCGACGTCTTCATTTAGTCTAGTATCGCCACCACTGTTTCTTCCAATTCAAATGTTATCAGAAAAATATTTTACTTACTTGACCATACGATGAATCTTAGAACTCTTTATGACTAGATTTCATTTTTCATTACATTTTTATATAATATACTTATGATCACCACATACTCATTATTTCCAGCTTAAAATGAAACTGTTTTGCAAGTGATACCGACATAAACAAATAAACAAAAAAATGCACAACCAAAGTAAAAAACTTGTCCATTAAAACTTTTCTTTCAATACATATTTATTATTATTCTGATAAAAAGGTATAAGTACATACATGTGTATAAAAGTAGTGAGAGAGAGTGAGAGTTGTGATGCCAATGAATATTATATTTTTTAACAAAGTTTTAAATGTACAACATTTTGTGTGGTTGAGTATGATGATTATGAAAGCCAGCCAACCAAGTGACTGAAACTAGTTGCTTTGTATAGAATATCATAGAAATGTTAATAAATTAGTAGTAAAATAAAATAAAGTTTTAATTAAGCGGATAAAATTATAGAACTTGCAATGGACATGATTACTATAAAACAAATCATCTAGTAATTTCTTTGATATTTTAAATTTTCATCTTATACTAAAATTTCCTTTAGAATACCTTAACACCAACAGCATAAATCTCTTTAAAATCAAAGGTTTGTTGGTTGTCTTTCAATTTTTGTTTTTTTGTATTTTTGTACCTTCTGTTTGATGCAAGATAAGTGAGCGCGTGCCTGCATTGAAATGAGATCCTTTCTTTAGTCGTCAACTTTGTTTTCTTTATTATTATTTTTCCTGCTTTTTTTTTTTTTTTAATTTTAATTTTTGGGACGAAGAAGTTTAGGCCAGGCCAACAGAACAAGTTCAAAGTGCAAAGAGATGAATAAATGAATGAATGAATGCGAAACACGAAGTATCGCTTATCATGATAAACATCGACCGCATTCACATAAATTACAATTTGACTTGAAAAAGTTTGGACGCCGCCAAGAAAGTCATAGAGAAGATGTAAAGATTGGTGAATAAGGCGAAATATACATCAAAAACTGTACCATATTGTAATTGGTCTAAGTGGTAATGCTGATGGTAGTGATGGTGGTGTTTGTTATGAAGGAAATAAAAGCGCGTAGTCTAATAAAGCGGCATACATTAAAACATTAATTTCACTTAGTATGAGTAGTAGGCCTCCTGATGATGTCAGATAGCGCATAAATGTAACCAGGAGCGTAATACATTTTCAATTGACATAAAAGTTATGGCTTAGCTAAGAATAATTTGTCAAAATATGAAATAAAACAAGAAACGAATTTAGAATCAACAGTGAATGAAGAAATCTTAATCATTTATTTTAGTAAGGAAATAAGTCTCCTTTAATTTGGTTGTTCGAATGATGAATTTAATTCTATTTTTGTAACATTATTCAGCACATTTCTGGTTATTCGTAATCAATTTTCTAGTCTTGCTTCTAGTTGTTCATCTCTTTTTAGGCATTTAACTTCTTATGTATGAAATATTTATATATCAGCGAAGAATTCGGCAGAGCTAATGAAACTACATACGAGTATATAGTTAATCTACAAGAAATTCCTGATTCTCCTCCATCTATAGACCAAAATCATGGCTCATACTATTCCCATTAGGATTACTGACTAAATAAATAAAATGATTCCAGAGTCTTGTCATTGGATCAACAACTTCATTTCATAGATCTCCGTGTCTTTAGTATTATTGTATAAATTATGTTACCCTACACAGACTGTTACCAATAAATGCATAAATGGTGCTGGAATTTTCTTGTAATTATGTTTTTAACTACCAACTTACAATTCCGCTCCTGTTCACCAGAAGAAGAATGAATGATGAATGAAAATTTAATAACAAAACAAAATTCCAGTAAAACTTTAAAGTAAGCAAGGGGCGACAGGTTGTTTCTTTTCTATAAATTTTGTAATTTTTGGGATAGGAAAATATCTTTACAAAAAAGTAAAGATACTTCATCTAACGCATATTGAGTAGGAGAATATTTCCATCTTAAGTTTTGTACTTCTTTGAGTAAGTAGTTCTCTTAACCATGATACTTCTTAATAAATTTGTATTTTATATACCATTATTTCATTGCTTTTTACACATTAAAAAATATCAAACATATGAATTGAAGTGAAGTGAAGAGAAAACATAAATAAATAAATAATAAATATACTAGTGCTTTGCTATTGTATCGTAGCTCGTGTTAGCCAATGATTCCCAAGTGTGAAATAGATGTGTAGAAGAGGGTGACTGCTCTTAAGTCCGATAAGATTTTCTTTCTTTTATTTTGAATCTAGAATAACGCACTCTAAAGAGCCGCACACTCACTGGTTTAAACACACACATTCGACTCAAATTACTGAAATGCCTCAAAAGTGTTTATACTTATTTTCAATTGATTTTATAGCTTCAAGAAAATTACAAGCCAAGTACAATTTTCTCTCATTTTCTTCAATTATTATTAAATTCGAGTTTCAGTTGTGTTTTGGATTAATTTCTTTAAAAGCCTAAGGAAAGCAACTTGTCAATATTTGGCAGCATGTGCCCATTCTTTAAATCAATCTAATACTTGATCTCTCTCTCTCTCTCTCTGTCTCTCTATGTGCTACCTTTCTTATTCAGTACACTTCCAATCAATGTCATGCAATATATCATCATCAATTGTTGTCTAGTATGTATACGTGTGTAAGACAACACCGTCCTCGGCCACCTTACCATTTTGTGGCCAAAGAAGGTGTCATTCACTGGTTGTCTGTCCTGTCTATTTGAATCTTTCATTTACTCATACAATTACACAGCGACACTATGTCATTGTAAGGTTTAAGGATACCAGCACCATGATACAGATACTAACTACAGTGAATCCAGAATCCATGCGTTGACAGTGACAAAGCAAATGTCAAATTAATTTGATGCGTTTGATGCCAAATGAGCTCCGCTTTAAGACAATGTTCATGTTCATCATCACCCTTCATCATCATTATCATCTCTATCTTCATCTTCTATATTCTTGTTACTCGGTATGGCTTTGATTTGGCTGCACACACACACACATAATGTGATGAGAGTAAAACGCTTGACTTCTTTATTGGTTTACTTAAACCTAAAATGTAGTAGCCAATTCTGGTTCCTTTTTCCCCTCGTATACTAGCTCTTACTAGTTTGATCTCTCACTGATAAAACATATTTGTCACATTCGGAAACGTATTCCATCTAACAAAAGTTACACTCTCACCTTCTACCACCATGATAGTGTCAAGCTATTTAACAAGGACATCAAAGCCCTCATATGCCCCTTGAACCATTACCAGCACCAGCACCATCATCATCATCATCATGAATGCTATAGCTAGCCAAGTCCAATGGTTCAATTGGCAATTGGTCAATAGCAAGCTGTCAATTTCATTTAGGTTTTCAATCGATTTATGCTCGTCCATTCGTCAGTAAACATGTCTGTCTGCTTGTCCACATTTGTCCAATAGTCTATAGTCTTGACTGTCCATTTGTCCAACTGTCAATATCATACCTTGTCATGTCATGGTGCCTGCTGGCTGCCGCCTGCCTTCCTGGTCAACTGACATTCGCTTGTTTTGCTTGTCGCGTGTTGCGCTCAAATTTTTTGGTTAGAATTTTTGACAACACAAATTGAATTTGCCTTTGAAATACTCGTATATGTATGTGTGTGTGTCGGTTGTGCTTTTTTTTTTCAATTCCTAGTTTGTCCTTTGACTTTATAGATGTATGTATGAGTGTGTGTATGGTGTGATTGTGTCTATTTTCATTTCACTTTGTGGGTGTTTTGTGTGCATTCACTCTCTTTATCATTTACAAAGGTGTGAACAGAATTTTTCGACTTTTATCTTATTTCACATCGCTTCACACAAACACAAACCGACTTTCACTTGAACACATACTATTGTCGTCGTATAAACATAGATGTTGAAATTTCCTATTTGATTTTGTCATCGATTGTTGGTCATTTGCCAAATGTCAAAAGTGCGTAATGTCAATAAAACAAAGAAATGCAAATGTTTACTAAGAAACTCTTTCAGTATCACAAGAAGATAAAATACAACAATAAATGAAAAGATTTCATATTTTTTTTATTATATTGTATAAATATAATATTTTATTTAATATTTAATATCCACATAAAAGACACGTAAATACATTACAACATAGTACATACATGTGTTATTCAAACATACAATTTTTTTTTTATATTTTTTGTATTAATTTTTTTTTTTTTTTGTTTTTTATATATTTTTACATACAACAATATGATATTCTTATATAAAAATAATAAACATTATTGTCATCAAATGTTATAAGCTCTTCACATAAGATGGCACTCGTAATCTTCCAGTGATTAAATCACTAAGATTTTAGAACTAAATTTAAACACAGATAGATGGACGATTAAGATGTAAAATGCAATATCCAAAATTTAAAACTTCACATAAAACTTCTTTAAAAACTATGATGAAAAATTTGTAAACAAATGTCTGGACGGGCGAACGAATAGCTCATTCGATTCCAATCATAATACTGATTATGTATATTTTATGAGTCACTCAAGTGATCAATGATGATGATGATGATGTTTATTAAGGTACTACTATTGAAGATGAGAGACGAGACGACCACACGATGTTAAGTCGGTTTCATTGTTATGATCAGATGATGATGTTGTGCCATTATATGATGATGGTGACGATGATGAATATGACTCATAAATGCTTTCCGAATCATTAGCAATCTGGAAAATATTTTGAATATATTTCTCGGTGATAACAGAATTCCGACCAAAATGATTCCATTTTATATGGTGGTGGGAAATGAGCTTGGTAGCTATTGTAGATAAGCGTAGCCTTATCTCGAATTCTGAGAGAATCTCTAGGAATATGTGGTAATTCGGTATTATTACGGACTATATGTCCTGTATAATTACGCAAACGGCGTATACTTAATACGCAATTAAAATTGCGTATCAATATTAATTGTGAAGTTTCACAAACGCTTAGAAGATCCAATGCATTAAGAGCCTCTTCAATATCCGTGAAGGATACTCTAAGGTTGTACCTCACTGCATTTATAGCATTGATGAAGTCCATTTCATCATCCAGGGATTTACGCTGATCACGTAATTTCAATAAAAAGTTTTCCTCATAGAGGCGCTGCTCTTCATCGACAATTACAACTTGATCAATGTATGAATCCATGTCTTCTGGATTGGATTCAGTAACTTCTTCATTGGATGCAGTTGCTGGCTCACTGAATACTAGACCATCCTCATTGGACCCACCAGATGTAAAAGTGGATCCCATGCAATGTGAAACTGCTTCCGACTTCTTCGCTAGTTGTTCTTTAGGATAAAAATCCTCAGCGATTTCCAGTCGTTTGCTACGATCATTCTCTAATAATTCGGCCACAGCAACTGCATCCGAAAATGCAGGATACTCCAAGTTTCTTGGAGTTATGAATTGATTCTTATGTGTTTCATCGAATGGCACGATGTTGTTAATTTTTATACTACGACGATCGTGGGTCGCCAGGAAAATCACATACCATACATCGTTAAATATATCATATTTTCCCACAATTGCCGGCCAATGAATGTAGCCGCGCATTTTGCCAAACACGAGATCGCCAGGAAAATATGTGGGTTGGTCATCTGAAAATATTATAGAATAATAAGAGGGAATAAGAATATAGAATAAGAATCAAGAGAATTTTATTAAAATCATTAATTTTTCTATTCTTTTTTTTGCAGCTTAAAAAATTATTACGAGCAGGTAAGTTTCAAATTTAAATTCTAACAAAAATATAAAAGTAATGTATGTTTAATGGGGTCTATGTCTGCAACAATCAAACACTTTTACATACAATCATTATCACATTCTTCATACTTTATGGCATAAATACAATACTCATTATTGTATTAGGAATAAAATTCTGTTAGTATACTAGTTGTAAAATACAATAAAAGGCAAATATCTGTAGAGTGCAAAAAGGACTTCATTATTTTAGCTAAAACGACCTTGCCGAATGTTGATTTGATTTACTGGGCTATAATTTGCTGGCTTTCGTTGTTGCATGTAATAAAATTGTATAACATTTAAATAATGACCATGGCACGCTGCCTGCTGCCTGGCTGCCAGCACAGGATGGAAGAAGGGTGATAAAAATTCAATTACAACCAACGCAACACAACACAACACAACACAATTCAGAGAAGCTTATGCCTGCCAATAAAAACCAACCGAACATTGAAACATCCAACCAACCCACTAACCAAACGAAACGACCAAGAAAAAGGTGGTCCAAAAGACTGAAATGTCCATGTCCAAGTGTCGCTTGAAAATGCCCATCATTTTGAACCTGGATAGAGGTGGATGGGGGATAGTGAATGGTGAATGGGTGGAGGTCAGTGGACGACCATAAAATATGTGCAAGATTAATTGTGCGGCAAGCCAAGGTATAAATTTCAAGCGGCGCTACTACATATTCCCTGGTCATCATATTTAATTCAAGCATAAATTTATATTGTATTCGAAGGATCACAGCGTTACGGTAAAGCAACAAAGAAAGGTACCATATCCAAAAAAAAAAGGAAATGGACAAAACAGAACAGAAAATAAAGTGAAAAGAATCTCGAAATATAAAGAAGAAATTAATATGTTTCAGTTAATTTATGTTTGGTTCGCAGCGGAAGTTGATGAAGTGAGTTGTATGGGCATATTGAGGAGAAGAAAATGTTGTATAACATGTAAAAGATGTAAGGAGATTTGAATGAAAACAATATTGATGTGAATCGAAGATGCATAGAGTAGAAGAAAAAAAGAAAGAAAGTATTAATTGATAGTACAGAGAGATAGAATGTCATTGACAATTAAGGAAAGATTTTAGAGAAAGAAATGGGAAAAAGGGAGACAACTAGACAATGAATTGAACAACAGAGGGACTGGGATACAATATGAAAAAGCAGGACATCTTAAAGAAAATGAAATTGTCATTGGTAAGAATCATGGAAAATTAAGATATTTTTTCTTATTCATTACCTTGATGATAAAAATATTGTTGAACACGCGTATCAACTGATGCAAGAAAGAGTCGTTATTAAGAATCTGCATCATTCAATGCCACTTAATAATATAAAAGCTGGAAAAAGCAAGTTAGGACACTCGGTTAGAGATATTCTCAATGTTGAAAGCTAAAATACCAAAGTTTCATTGTCTATATTCTTTGTGGACTTAGTACCTAATAGTAACAACCAAGAGCTTGTTTGTGAACATATGAAATGTAGAAACCCCACCTGAACAAGCTCCATCTGAAAGAACGTCTGTCTCGCCAAAAATCTTAAAAACACTCAGGACTCATATGCAACACAAGATAAAGCCAATCTTATGATAATCTAGTCAAAATCCCAAAGAACTCTGGTGATGATATTATATCAGAGATTAAAGCCATCAAAGAGCAGATAGAAATGTCAAACCAAATGCTGAAGTTGATGTCAGCTTTAAATTATGCAATTAAATTTACGCATCGAAATTTAGAACGCCAATGGATTTGAAAATCTTAAAACTTTATGCAAATCAACTTATGATATAATTATATAAAAGCTCCTTATGTTGTCCTCCAAGGTACACAATTAAAAAAGCCGATTACGTATATATCTTTTACAGCACTTGGCTCCAAATTCATTGTAGCTGGTGTTTTTAATACCAAACATCCTTGGTGGGCTTCAAGTCTTTCTAATTCTAATGAAATTAGCTTCATACGTGCCTCAGAGAAAAATCTTATAGTGTCGAACTGACAGTCCGACTGATTCGTCAACCCGTCCTACTAAAACATTAGGTCTTTTAAAAATTTTATGGATGGACACATTAAAAACTAGATGATTCTTTAGAAGACTTCTGTCAGCTCATTCTCTACAAAAGAGCATGCAACAGTTCTCCTTTACAATTTCATATTTCAGTGGAAATAATGCATCTGATACGTCATAAGATAGAGATTATTGTATGAAAATTTAATGAGAATAACAAAGAATATGAGACAGAAATCAAAATCAAAGGACAAAGAAACGGGCTCAAAAGTATGGAAACAAAAATGACATTGGAAACATAGAGCTTATGAAGATCAAAGAATGAAATAAGTTGATCTAAAGGAATACAGATTAGAAGCTAAAGAAACAAGAACAACATTGAAGTACTCTAGCTTATGAAGATGAGAGAATGAATGAGTTAAGTGTATCTAAAGCGAGGAACATTTGTTAAGAATAATAGACAAAAATCCACTAAAAAATGAGTTTGGTAAAAGAAGAAAAATTGAACATAATTACAGTATATCGGTCTTAAAAGAAAAATGAATTAGCAGAAAAAACAAAAGATTTTAAACTACATTAAAATTTGATTCTAGTAAAAAAAGGCAATGAAAATATCTTAATAAACTAATCTAAAGAAAAGCACAATAATCAGTAAGAAAAATTATTTAAATAAACTTCAAGTGAAGTGAAGAAAATTGCATAAGAATACTTGTGTATACTTGATATGCTGAAAAGCACAAACTGCTTTCATGTATCAAATGTCTGCATGCACTCTATCAAACACTCACATGAGAAACACTTTGAGAAACAGGTGGTATCCATATAAGCAGATAAACAAATGGAAAACACTGCACAACTAGAAACATATTGATAAATTTTACAATATTTTGTCACCACTAAATTTTTTGATACACTTCTTTTTGCAAAAATTCTAATAAAAAACTAAGGAAATATTAACAAAATACCTTGCAAGCCTCTCAAGATTTTCATTAAAATTTTTAAAATATACATGTTAGTTATCCCACACTTTATCGGAATTAAAATCTTAATCTAATTAGAATTGAATGATTTCAAGTCATGAAAAATAATAATCTACTTTAAACACAAAATAAATCTTACATTTTCAAACAAATAAAAACATGCAACACTTCACTTCACTTGTAATTTTCACTTTAATTAAAAATTAGAAAAATATACTCACTTCTTGCTGCAGCCATTGTACTTCAGTATTTTGTTTTTAGTTTTATTCGCCAAAAATAATCCTCAAAACTCAATACTTCCCGTTAGAAATGCAAACTGTTGAATAAACAAATAATAAATATTTATATTATTATAGGAAAGGAAAATGACCATCAAAAAAAATAAATCAAAATGTATAAACCTTACTTTGCTGTAGTAAGTAAGTAGTTTCACGATCAAAGGCTGATAATGAATTGATCTAATGACAGAGCAAGCTAAATATCTTAGGATGGCTTTAAAATCAATTCTCTCTCTTACCCGTACTCACACTAACATGCTCTCGAAGCGATATACGCAATTTGTTATATTCACAATAGTAAAGAAAAAAAATCAATGCTCTCTTTTCGATAATTAGAGAAGAAGAAAAAACACATTTTTTATACCATATACTTATACACACACTTATACATAGCCTGACAACCGCTTCGCTCTTCCTATGATTTCTGTTTTTGAAGCTTAATATCAGCCAAACGAATAAAGCTTTAAAGATGAATTTTTTTGTCAATAAAGGTTATAAAATTATACGCGAGAAGAAATAATACGAGTTAGGATATTAACTTTAATAATAATTTTAAATGAATTTTAACGAACTTAACATAAAAAATTAACTTTTATTTTCGCGACACCCAATTAGCACACCCAACTGAAAAAGTCGAATAATATAACATAACATGGGCACAGAACACCACAAAATAATTTTTTTATTTCAATTTATATATTATTATTATTTTATGGATGCTGGAAATTCCATTCCAAGGTCCAAAAATATCTTTGATTGCATGGAAAGTTGCTTTTAGTACACCATTGAATGCTGTGACATTCATACTACTAGTTAGAATCTTCAGTTCTATGGTGCCAAAGTATGTAATAGCTCCCCCATACCATGACACCACCGGCACAGCTGCGTGGCCGATCTAAAGTTTGCTCTTCCTTTCTAATATCATTTGAAAAGTCTACACGATCCCACTCCTTGATCCAGGTCATATCCGAACGACAGAAATCGAGTTGTTGCATCTTCCGAAGGTGGTTTTTTTTTTATTTGTTTAGCATTCAAATAAAATTCCCTTCTCAGCTGCTGTAATTACAGAAGAGAGCCGAACTGTCACATTTTCCCCATAAGTATGCTCATTTAATTAAACATAACATAACAATACATAACGTATTGATTTATATGACATATAACATAACAATACAACAATATGCGAGATCGGCGTCGTGTAGGTCACACACAAATGAAAAGAATAATATATGATTAAAGAAAAGAGCGAAAATGCAACTGTTGTAATTGCTGGTGTGTTGTTGTTGATAAGTTGTGCAGAAAACCAAACAATAGCAGCGACCCGCACTTCCCTTCACGATAAACGCAAATTCAGAAAGAGAGTACACTCTCAACAACAACAACGACGACACACATGAAGAGAGAAAGAGAGAGACAAAAGCATCTTCGGCTGGTAGTCTGTTTTTCGGTTACTTGTTCGTATGCTCTTCGTAAAAACACACACCAGTAAAGCTTTTTTTATCTCTCTCTTACTCATGCAAAAACATTTATTCTCTACGCTGCAGACGAACAACCCAATATGCAATGTGTATCCCCCATCAACGTCTCTCCCCCGCATCCACACATTTGATTACCATAACGTTTTTTTTTTTGACTTACACCTCGCTAAAGAAGTTTCTCTTCAAAAATTCATCTTAAAAGCTTTATTCGTTTGTCTGATATTAGGCTTCAAAGACAGGAAGTATAGGATGTGCTAATCTGTTGTCGGGCAGTGTATCTAAGTAGAGCAGGTCACCCGCAATTGGCAATACTTTTATAGGAATTAATTTTAAAATTATAGAAAATTACCCCAATTATAAATTTATGTGTAGAAATAAAATGAAATAAATTCTCCATGATTATCTATTGAAATTTATGTGGTGGAAGCTATTGAAGTCTTAGTTTAGGTTTTTTATATTTACCCTTATTTATCCTTTGCACCAATTTCTTTTAAATTTTGTAACCCTTTGAAAAAATTTAAATTCACAAAATTTTCACTTGATGTTGGAGTAATTAATTCCTATAGAATTCAGCACAATTATGATTGTGTCTGTCACTATAGAAACAAGCTAAAGGGTCCATAGACGGTCAAGTAAAAATGCTTGACAACCAACAATATTCTCTAACAAAATTTTATTGTATATGATGTTTGTCAAAATGGCTGCCGTCGTGTATCTGCCCACGCACAATTTTCCTAAACGAGCTTGTATGATGTATAGGAGATTTATTTTGACTCGTACCTAGATCGATTACTTATTAATACTGCAAAATTAAAAAAAAATATTCAGTATGGGTAACGAGTTAGAAACATCAACCCACACATAATAAAAAAAAAAAAATGGTGGGGGTGGCTTGAAAAGTTCTTTAAAGAATAGAATGCGAATAGTTTTTATAAATAAATATATTGTTCTAAACTTATTCTAATAGGAAAATTTTTTCAAAACTAATTTTTTAGATATAAAAAAAATCCCAAAAAATGTCAATATAAAAAACTTAATTTTTCACTATGGAAAAAAAAAATACAATTGGATTCAATTTGATTATATTCAATCTAACTAACTATCTCTCAATGCCTTTATAACATAAATCACACAAATTTAGCAATAATAAACTGGGTTTCATTCTATTTATTTACATACATATGTAAAGTTATAAATTTTACAAACAACCCACGTTCGGATGGGAGCAATCGCATGCGTAGTTTTTTTCTTCTTTCTACTTGTTGCGCACAGATCTTTAGTTATTTTCTTTCTGTTCGGATTGAATATTTTTTTCCGATTACTGTTCAAGTGGTTGTTTGTTTTTGTTATTTTGCTTCGTTACACTTTTTTTTTTATTATTATTATTATTAGCTACTCACTTTTATTTTGTTTTTGTGTTCAAAGTCTTTTGTTGACTTGTTTTTTTTTTTCAAATTTTATTGCAGACGGATAAATGACGCAGTCTCTTTATTATTCGCTTCAATGCAAAAGTTAATTATATTTTCCTTGTTATGTTTTTTTTTTTTTATTTTGTTGGACTAGATAAAATACAGTAAGCGTACAGTCCAGCGTACTCAAAAATTGTGTTCGCTCTTACTGTAAGACTTGCAAGTTATGTGCTTATGTATGTATTTGTATGATGCAATGGTGAATTTATGTGCATAAACATAATAGATTCATCTCGCTTTAACACATGTATGCAAACGGAAATTCCGATTTTGAGTGTGTTGTTGTACTGCTCTATTAATGGTTGTTGGTATTCCCATCAATTTTGATTTGTTGATTTGTTGATAATTAAATTGTGTATTGCTATGTTTTGGAAAAAAGGAAAATAGCAATTTTTTGTTTAAATATTATTTTCATAATTAAGAAATACAATATCCACAAACAAAACCAAATAAAATTACTAATTAGCTTAGTAGCCATGTGCATTTGTTATGTGGCTGTTATCACTGAGGCAACGGCAAAGGTACATCGCTCTATACTCACCACCTACACCATTATCATTATCATCATCATCATCAACATCATCATCTCTGGAAAAGAGAAATGGCGCTGCTGCATTCATGATTTTTTGTTGTTGTGATTTTCATATGAAATGCAAAACTTTAACAATACCATGTAATTCTATATACAAATTGACGTTAACAACTCTTCTTCTTTATTTTCTTTTATTATTTTCGTTATTTTATGATTTTTTTATTGTTGATGCAAAATTAAGGGAAATGGAAATGATGCATTGAGAACAACATTAGAGAGTTTTATATGCTGCTGCTGTTAGAGTGAGAGAATACTGTTTCCATAGTGATTTGCTAGCCCCTTTTCTTTTTACCTGTTGGCTTGTGAATTCACTAGTTGCAGATTATGCAGAGGCTAGTCAGTAAAACAGCAGCGCCTTTTCGCATTGGTTGCTAGTGAATTCACTTGTAGGAAATGGAGGCGGAGGCAATGACTGATGACACGACTGGAGAACGGTAATGCAGGCGGTGGCAGTGGACCAATTCCAGTGACATCACCATTGTTAAATACACTATGTTAAAGGAGATAGTTGGAACTAGCCATGAATCAAAATTATACTGCAGGGAAGAGATAGTTGATGATTTAAGGAATAAGATGAGAATCACTTAGTACGAGAGAAGCAAAAAATGAGTTTGATTTAGTAAAACGCTTCTCATAATTGTAGTTAAATTTCTTTTCAGATACATACAAAGATTATGGAATGCATAAGCTCTCGCTAGGTATGATATGTATCATCTAATGCATGCAAACACCATTCCTGCAGTTTACACATATCAAACTGAGTATTTTATTATTGTTTCTGACAGTGCCAACAAATATTTTAACCGCGAACCCAACAATCCATTTGAACATCAACATAATTTGTCATTAAATTGAAATTTGTCTAAATGTGTGGGTCTGTGTGTGTGGTGTATTTGCAATTGTGTATGTTTGAGGTTGCCAGGCAACGTTAATAATTTTCTCAATATGTAGTGATGATGACCATAATGATGTTCATCATTGTAATGAAAAGGATGATGATGGTGCTTTGTGACGATAATGATGATGATGATGATACAATGCAAATACAAATATATGTGTGTGTGTACACATGTTTGTCATTTTGTGGCAGTTTGTGTGCTGGCCGCAAGCCATGCTGGGACTCACTAACGCACATCAAGGCTAAAAATCAAGCATTTCACTTGCATAAAGGACGCACGATGCTGACCAAGTGCAGACCTTGACAGGAAAGGACACGCTGTTTCTATTGTCGCTGCTGGTGCCTTCTACTGTTGCTACCGTTGTGGCAACTGCTCCTCCTGCTATTGAATCCATTGAGCCCAGTTGTAGTAATTAATTAGACTCGCAGGCATTTTCCATGAAGAGTAGCAAAGTGTAGCAACTACAGCATACACCTCTTGCTTCTCCATGGTAGTCACGATTTCATTTCATTGTTGAAGTTATATCTATGTATGTTGTGTGTATGGTCATTGTATCTTTGCATGCTCACAAGTTTAGTTCGAGATGATGCTCCTTCTTGTGATTCTTGTCCTCTTAGCAAACACTCGACGCTCGCACTAATTGAACATGAAATACCAAACCATACAGCATCAGTACTATGGTATTGTACTACTAACACCATGTCATCCTACAGCGCTTTTTCTATCCCTCATACAATCTGTCTGCATATATGCTATTGTACATTGTAATACTTGCAAAAGTGTAGATATCGTATCTATCTATCAGCAGCCTTTTTGCATATGAAATGTGTGTGCGGCAAGTGTGTGTGTGTGTGTCATTGCCAAATATTACTTGGCCTACTACTACTATGCCTTTGTGTTTTGCTGTTGCTTTTGGTTAACAGCAAATGAAGCTGATGAGTCCAATGAGGTTATCCTGCCAGCTGCACTGGTGGGCCTAGACTGACTAAGTCTCTCGGACTTCTTGTTGTTCATGTTGCAATTGCCTAAGGTGCTTAATTCCAAATACTTGGTGGGCTGACAACCCAATTCTATATCATACATAGTACTTATATACATATGCACTAACTTTATCAAAATGCAGTCACTTATTGTAAGTTTGTGTGAATTTCATACTTTCTTACAAAAGGAAATGAAATTAATTGAAATACATACATATGTTCGTACTTACCTACAAACGTTCCTTTTATGTGGGCACTTCAAGGTTTTCCTATTGACATGCAATAGTTACAACACCAATAAAATGCAATTCAATTGATACGAGTATGTCTGTTTGATAATTTTGTCTCGGCAAATATGTGCAATTGAATTTATTAAAGATTTGTTAATTTTCGAAAATCACTTGGTATGGTTTCTATTGAATTTTAATCCCATGTGCTCTGCGACAAAATCACTTGCTTTTTTTTTTTTTTAATGACGCACAAAAAAAGAAAGATGAAGACAATCGAAAATCACCTAAAAAAGACAGAAAATTAAAATTATTATAAAAAATTTTCCAGCACTAACTAACGCCGGAGACCAGTCATAAATTTGAATAGCAGGCTTAGCAATTCTGTTTATTGAAGTGTCGTCTATACGATAGTCTATTTACTTATGATTCAAGGGCTGTTGCTTTTGGTTAACAGCAAATGAAGCTGATGAGTCCAATGAGGTTATCCTGCCAGCTGCACTGGTGGGCCTAGCCTGACTAAGTCTCTCGGACTTCTTGTTGTTCATGTTGCAATTGCCTAAGGTGCTTAATTCCAAATACTTGGTGGGCTGACAACCCAATTCTATATCATATATAGTACTTATATACATATGCACTAACTTT
Source organism: Amiota communis (assembly GCA_037043315.1). NCBI lineage: Eukaryota > Metazoa > Arthropoda > Insecta > Diptera > Drosophilidae > Amiota > Amiota communis. The sequence goes on along the minus strand of JBAMAV010001191.1, from coordinate 1,244,992 downwards.
ATCAAAATGCAGTCACTTTGTGTGAATTTCATACTTTCTTACAAAAGGAAATGAAATTAATTGAAATATATACATCTGTACGTACTTACCTACAAACGTTCCTTTTATGTGGGCACTTCAAGGTTTTCCTATTGACATGCAATAGTTACAACTGCAATACAATTCAATTCAATTGATACGAGTATATCTGTTTGATAATTTTGTCTCGGCAAATATGTGCAATTGAATTTATTAAAGATTTGTTAATTTTCGAAAATCACTTGGTATGGTTTCTATTGAATTTTAATTCCATGTACTCTGCGACAAAATCACTTGCTTTTTTTTTTTTTAATGACGCACAAAAAAAGAAAGATGAAGACAATCGAAAATCACCTAAAAAAGACAGAAAATTAAAATTATTATAAAAAATTTTCCAGCACTAACTAACGCCGGAGACCAGTCATAAATTTGAATAGCAGGCTTAGCAATTCTGTTCATTGAAGTGTCTTCTATACGATAGTCTACTTACTTTCTATCTAAGGGCTACCTGATATTTTTTTCATAATTTTCTAATCTAACCAAAGTGCCTCAGTAGAGTTGTCAAACATTGACAAAGAAATAAACCTTTTTAATGAACTAAAAATGTACATAATTATAATTTTCGTTATGCGTTGGTCAACACTAGTTAATATATGTAATTAGTAGAGATGAGCTAAACAGTGACACAGTGATTCTAAACAGTGATTGAGTCACAGTCATTTGAAGGGAGAGACACAGTTTACTTTGTTTAATCACAGTTTAGGGAGCAACTGAATCAAAGTGAGTCACAATCAATCAAGTAAACCGTGTCTCTCCCTTCAAATGACTATGACTCAATCACTGTTTAGCTAATCTCTACTAATTCTATAGCGTCTTGTGCATATGAATAAAAGAAAAATATAGGCGAGTTGAGGTTATCCTGCCAGCTGCACTGGTGGGCCTAGCCTGACTAAGTCTCTTGGACTTCTTGTTGTTCATGTTGCAATTGCCTAAGGTGCTTAATTCCAAATACTTGGTGGGCTGACAACCCAATTCTATATCATACATAGTACTTATATACATATGCACTAACTTTATCAAAATGCAGTCACTTGTAAGTTTGTGTGAATTTTATTCTTTCTTACAAAAGGAAATGAAATTAATTGAAATATAGGCATATGTATGTACTTACCTACAAACGTTCCTTTTATGTGGGCACTTCAAGGTTTTCCTATTGACATGCAATAGTTACAACTGCAATACAATTTAATTCAATTGATACGAGTATGTCTGTTTGATAATTTTGTCTCGGCAAATATGTGCAATTCAATTTATTAAAGATTTGTTAATTTTCGAAAATCACTTGGTATGGTTTCTATTGAATTTTAATTCCATGTGCTCTGCGACAAAATCACTTGCTTTTTTTTTTTTCTAATGACGCACAAAAAAAGTAAGATGAAGACAATCGAAAATCACCTAAAAAAGACAGAAAATTAAAATTATTATAAAAAATTTTCCAGTACTAACTAACGCCAGAGACCAGACATAAATTTGAATAGCAGGCTTAGCAATTCTGTTCATTGAAGTGTTTTCTATACGATAGTCTATTTACTTTCGATCTAAGGGCTACCTGAATATTTTTTTCATAATTTTCTAATCTAACCAAAGTGCCTCAGTAGAGTTGTCAAACATTGACAAAAAAATAAACCTTTTTAAGGAACTAAAAATGTCCATAATTATAATTTTCGTTATGCGTTGGTTAACACTAGTTAAGATATGTAATTAGTAGAGATGAGCTAAACAGTGACACAGTGATTCTAAACAGTAATTGAGTCACAGTCATTTGAAGGGAGAGACACAGTTTACTTTGTTTAGGCAGCAACTGAATCAAAGTGAGTCACAATCAATCAAGTAAACCGTGTCGCTCCCTTCAAATGACTATGACTCAATCACAGTTTAGAATCACTGTGTCACTGTTTGGCTCATCGCTAGTAATTCTATAGCATCTTACAAAGTGCATATAAATAAAAGAAAAATATAGGCGAATTGAGAACCTCGTCTTTTGTTTTTGAAGTCGGTTAAATTTTGCGAACGCGCTGAAAATATTGTTTGTAATTTGTATTTGATTGCATTGCCATCCCATTTTATAGGCTTAAAGGGCGCATTCATTGTTAATCAAGAACGATATCGATAAATTTGGCTTGCTTCAACCATGATTGAGCGTATTTGGCGGTGATGGCGTTATTGAAGCGGTAATGGAGCAAAGTTAAATTCATTTTGATATTTTATGATATCATTCTTGATTGATTCAAGTATAATTGATAATGGATGTACCCTATAAGCCCTATAAAATAGGTTGTCAATATATCGATATGTATCGGCATTCCTACAATGGAAATGGCTACACTTGACTTCAAAAATTTTACAGATTTCAGAAATTTCATCAATACAACTACAACAATTCAATACAAACATATTTTTGGCTCTTGATAAATGTCTATAGATAAATAATGTCCATTGAATAGAAACATAAAGTGTGTCACATGAATTGAGGAATATTAGCAATTTTCTCAACTCTCAGCATAGTTTTGGATTAACATAGTAAAAGTTTCAAATCTCACACTTGTGACTTCAGTTAACTCAATCAATCCTTGAGTAATTTGAACCAATTCCAGTCGAATAGAGAAGTTTAAAGTTAAAGTGAAAATCTTATTTAGGCAATTTGCCAAACAGCATTTTGTAGCAATTAAAATTTCATTTGTAACTTTTTCATTTCCGCAACAAGTTGCAGTAATGCATATTGTCCTAACTTACTTTCATACTACCAGATATCCAATGAACAGAAAGAAGGTCATTCCCAATGTAGAAGAAGACGAAGAAGATGAAGACGAGTTTCTAAAAAGAGAAAACTTGGAAATTTAATAAAACGTACACTTAATTTGTCTTGAATGCAATAAAAGTTACTCAAGACTCAAGACTTTATTGCATTGGATGGATATTTATTTCTGTTAATTTTCTCTATATATATTTTGGGTTTGTATGTGTTTCTGTAAGTGGCTGGCAACACTTGAAAATTGAAAGTACGTATGTACATATATACGAGTATACACATCCTTTTAGATACTAATTATAAGCTGATGTTGTCGTAGTTGTTGTTGTAGTTGTAGTTGCAATGTTGCAGACACGCATCAGCAACAGTAAAAAGTCAAAACAGAAAAACAACCAAAAAAAATGTGAAAATTTTGTGGTGGTGGCTTGGAAAAAGTTGTCCAAAGACTGAAGTATATAGTAGTAGCTAAACGTCATCATCATCGTCATCATCATCATTATTAGTAAGAGTAGTAGCAGATGATGAAAGTCAAAATAGTTAAAAGTGGAAGTTGAACTCATGGGAGAAGCAGAAGCAGAACGTTTTTCCTTGCAACTTGCAAGAATTTTTTGTTTTAATTTTCGTTTTGCCCTTTTTTTTTGACAACCAACTTAGTTTTGCTGTGAGTTGCTTTTAATTAAGGCGTCCGTCACGGTTTCATGCATCACGAAGCGGCATCATTAGCAGCAACAGTAGCAACAACATCAACAGCAGGAGCATCAACATCAGCATCAGCAGTAACCAAGGTGTTTACACTTTGAACTTTGCTCTTCTCTTTCTCTCTCTATCGATATGTTTTACTTTATTTTTCTCTTTAAATTTTCCAAAAAAGGCAACTGTACCAATTTTTAAAACCGCGTCACAACACACATGTGATGAAAGGACATTAAAAGGTTGGATAATTTTGGTTTGAAAATAAGGAAAAAAAATATATTTCAAGGAAGCGAATGAGCAACATAAATTATGTAATCTTCACGCACGTAACTCAAACCTCCTAAGAAAAAACAAACAAATGTCCTTTTCATCAGCAGCATCACCATCAGCAGCAGTATCATCAACATCAGTTGGCACTGACCAAAAGAAAAGCATTCAACCATTCACTCATTCACTCATTCATTCATTCATCTAACCATCTATTCAACCAACCATTCTATGCTTTGTCCTGCGTCCTTTGAAGCAACAACTTCCGCGTTGCGTGTTTTCATTTAGCACACGTAGCAAAGCGATTCAAAATAATGACCAAAAATTATTGCATTTAATTCAAATGAGGCATCGTCGTTGTCCTTCCATTTAAGGCATCTGTTGATGTGCCCACCATAACGATACCACTTGCTCAGAGCAGGAGGAGGAGGGTGCTAAATAAAAAACTCACTCGCATAATGTAATGTGTTTTATCAATGTACACGCAAACGCTCACCCTTCCTCCCACCTCCTCCTGAGGCACACTGCCCCATATTATGGAAACACTTCAACCACGGACACTTTATCACTCCCACACCCAGGCACGCCTTCTTTGACTGACATGGTAGCATGCCATACGGAAATGCTTGGACAAGCTTCCTGTGCTTGCTTGCTTGCTCGGTTTCCATTGCTTTGCTTTAGTTTCAGATACTTTAGTTGAGATATATGTATGTATATCTGAGTATATGTTGTTGTAATTGTTTTGTTATTGTCCTTCGCGTTGTTACATCCATCGTTACATCGTCATCCTTGTCGTTGCCATTGTCATTGTAAGAGCATCGTAAATGCGAAGATAGATTGCAATTGTTACAGGTCATTACCATTAGAAATTACAACTGAATGACACACACACATATACACACACTAAAATTACTAAACACACACACACAGAGATACTTATAAAGAAAGATAAACAAATAAATAAGGATACTACAACTTCTTATTGTGGTATAAAAGCATGAATGTTCTGTCATTAAATTAAAAAAATATACCAATATTTTAAGCGCCTATAAATATGCAATACTAATTGCATTAAATGTCTTTAATGCCAAATGAAGGCGTCAACAAAATCCCCCAGTAAAAGTATACAATGAATTGACGACGTCACATGTGCTTCGGTGATTATGTATAATACTATTTGCTTAAGTTTATATCCAATTTATGTATGAATTTGTAGATACAATAGTACCAACTCTAGACAACACAATCAATTGTTATGTTGTTGTTCACTTAAGTGCTCAAGTAATCCTAGTATGGTAAGTAGGCAAAAAAGAAAGCATTCAAAAAGTCATTAGTGCTACGCAAAAGTATGCCAAATGTGTTGGTGCAAATAGATTTATTGATTCAAAGAAGAAATACTATTCTATTCTATTACTATTCTGTTGGATTTATTGAATCTCTTACTTACTCGTACTCTAGAATATAAGTGATAATAAGTGACCCATTTTTACATCATAGCGTGTTTTTTTATTTGACAATGCAATGTTTTGTAAATAATACATGAAATAATCTCTTTAAATATATGTGTAAAAACTTGTCTTTGACCAGGAATCATCATCCAAAATGAGTACCCTATAGAGCATGTGGTTCCTCTAGATTCTTTCAATTTACCAGAAACCATTACCAAACTGACTTTTTGGTTCAGTGTATAAGAAATTTTTGTATTGATTTCTGTATTCATTCACAGTTTAATAATCTAATTACATATAGATTATCTAGATAGAAAAATATAATGTAACAACATTTGCTCAAGACACTTGTATTATCTGCTTATTAGTGTTCGAGTACACTGATATTGTTACTAATACCAACAATAATTACACTTTATTATCATTAATTATACGCGCACCCACATTCAAAATCAAATGCACAAAGATGAGAGCAGAACAATGTAATTAAATGTATCAATATTTTAGTATTTATTTTCATTTTTATAAATAATGAAATGCGGGCTATTATCACATATGATACAAAAGACTAAACCTAAGAAGAGAAACCTTTTCATACATCCTGCCGCTTAATCCTTTACCCACACTTATGATTAAAAACAACTATCAAGGTCATCATGGTAGGTAGGTTGGTCAATGCTGCTTCCCAGCTCACTAAGGTTAAATTTGAACCAATATAATGCCATTGGGAGACTGTATCCTACTGTTTAGGGAATCAAGCCAAATTTTGTGCGAGTCTCATACATTAACTGATGTTTATATCTTTCAAGTCAACAAGTTCAGTAAGGACGTAGCAATGAAAAGAAGCACACAAAATGGCTTATTGTCTCCCTCTTTCTTTTCACCTCTGTAATTTCTGAAAAAAAAAAAACGCAGACAAAAACATCCGTCGGCATGACTGCCAATCAGACCCAGTACCCGGAGATGACAATTAACACTAATAGCCGATTTACAGTGAGATACAGTGAGCCAATTTTTATAATTTTGTCGTTTTTTGTGATTGTCAGGTGCGCGCCACTCATAATCAAAACAAAAAACACCTGTTCGTGATACTAAAATAACACTGTGAGGCACAAAACCGAGTCATCATGATACGAGCCAATGTAAAGCGGCGTTCTTGCGTTTGAGACGAAACTGTAAACACTGCAATTTAGGGCCGTTCAACCCATAGAAGTCTATTCGAAACTGTTTTAGTAGCTGTGACCTCCGTTGTTACAGAGGTCTCGCATTCTATAAGGACTACACCTTTCCATCAAACTTAAAGTCATCTACTAGTGACCTTAGTGACCAAATGAATGAGCTGTAATATGGATACTCTTGACGAATATTCAGAGAGAGGAGTCAAAATACATTATTCTTTACTTTTTAAATATTTTTATGATCCCAACATCTTTTTTTTTTTTTGTCATCACACCACAGGATTGTACAATACCATTTATTTTGTATTTTTTATTCATTCGCGTTGTTATTTGATTTTAAGATTTTCAAAAATCTGTTCATGTAACGAATTTAACAGAAGCTTTTTCTCATTACCCCAATCGGATGCAAATTTTTCCCATTTTAACTTCTGTCCAGATTCATTAATCTTTAAAAAAAAAAAATAGTAGAGAGTATATAAGTGTAACATATTTTTTGTGGTTCCAGACACATGCATACATTTCTATTGGTTTCGTTAATAATATACAAGATGGTTTGTTCTTTTTCGTTTCTCATGAAGCCTTCAACATCTGAGTCTTCAATCGGATTCACAGGTTCAAATGTTTTAAACGCACTCAAAGAGTCCAATGTTTGTTTTAAACTGTGGGAGTCAAAGTCTTCCGAACTACCATAAGCAATGAGTGTCCACAAATATGTTTATTAAAACATTTGCAATATGGTGTTTTATTTCATCAAGTACTCACGGTTGTTTATGTTCTCTACCAGTTTGAGTAACGTGCGCGTGAAGGTGTTGTGCGATTGTATGATCACTCCTTGGAGTATGATCCCCCCTGACGGTGTCATGAAAAAGCTGCTGTGCCTGTTGTAATAATGTATTTAAATCCATTGGAAACTTATGACTCCCAAATTCGTTGCTTTTATTTTAATCAATCTGATTTACAATACAATTTTTTTAAGTAAGCTCACGTCATTTCATGTGTCAAAGCTGCTAGTAGTGACAATGGATTTGTCATTTCCCAACACTGATTACAAATTTCGAGAGCCTTTCATCAAGGCTCCACTTTTGCTTGATTAAACATGGGCCATTAAATTGGTCCAATTTTGGTTTGGTCATTACATGGACAAAAGGTAATTTTTTTTTAAACAAATTTCACTTTATTTCATAGAGTAATTCTTCCGATTAAGTATAGGATTCCATCTGGATGACCTTTCACAACTTTGAGTAGGCTTGGAATGAGTTCAATGATTACATAATATTCACTGTGTTGGGACAATACTCCAAAATCTAGGCAACCATTACCTAGAATTAACACTAGACTCTCAGAGAATTTGTTACTATGGGGTTGATTACAAGAGGCCGCACGATGATGACAAGATGACTAGTTACCACTATTCCCCAATCTAATCTAATCTGATTTTTTATAGGGTGTTTCATCTTTGTTGAAACTGGAAATTGGAAATTATGTTTTGTTTGTGTGTTTGTGTATCATATTAATTTCTTTTTAATTTGTTTTGTTTTATTTTTCTAATTTTTCCTGATAATTTCTAATATAAAATTTCACGGAAAATAATTAATTGAAAATAATACTTATATGATTACGTTGGCATATTCTTATTTTATTTTTTTGTATTTTCAATTATAGGATAGAGTGTGTGTGTGTTGCTTTGTGCTTTGTGAAACATAAAATGAATATAATTTTATCTAAAAATGTGATGAAAAATTTGTATTTTTTTTTTTTTTGCATAGAGAAAATATTAAAATAATTACAATGTGTGTTTGTACTTATTAAATGGAAAAGATACTATTGCATATATTGTATTTGCAAATTATTTCCATTTAATTAGTTGGCCTTGTGTCGAACAGATACTGTCGATGCATGTGCCTTGTGACTTATGCCTGTGAGAATATGCAGCTGTTGAGATAATGTTTCGCCTAAATTGCAACCATTAAAAATTCTTTATTCGTATTATTGTTTATGCCATACATTCATGCATGTACATATGTATGTGTGCGTGTGTGTGTATGAGTGTAGTGTTCAAAATGGCGTGCAAATTGTTTACGCTTCAATAGAATCGATATTTATCAAAATGCAGTCAAATGGGCGTGATGATGCTAATGCCGTCGGTGATTTTTGTTTGCATAAAGCGAAAGCGAACAAAAATATATGCTTTCACCAAAGCTTTTTATTATACACAACGCTTAGGATAGTTTTTTATTTAAGATAGCCAATCTATTGATCATCCATTAGGATGTGCCTGTCTCCTCAAAATAGGTCATGAATATCATGCCAATTCTTCAGGATTTTAATTAGAAAATATTTATTGAAGACTAAATTTCATGAATAGGCAGCGAAATTCTTTGAATTTTCAAGGATATGTGAGTCCTAATCATTATCCCTTTTCTATACAATATCATTGAAATTGTGCAAAAAAACTCCATAGTAATTACCATTGATTGTTAGAAGTATGTATTTCTTGAGAGTTTCCAAAAAAATGTTGTTGTTTTCTGACTTTCCTTCCCTAGCTTCGCTTTCTTTGGAACTGGGTCACTCAATGAAGTGCATTGCTTTGAATGTTTTGCATATGAAAATATTTAAAAATTTATAAGTATTTATTAGGATAGGATTTTTCAACCTTTGACTTACATTTATTATTTGTTGAAAAGTATCTAAAGCATTCTAAAAAATATACAAATGAATGCCGTCGGTAAAAAGAAACACTTGAATATAACAGCGCGTGTCTTTGCCGTCGGTACTAGTGACAGGATAGCTAAATGAAACACTTATGTGGGAAATAAATAAAGTGATACCTATTATATCTTTTAACTCATAACTGCTACTATATGTTCATATATACTATTTACTGTAAACACATATATAAGTACTTATATGTGTTTATTTACTATTGTAGTAGTATTCATATGATTGTTATTGATTTGCTTTTGAGGTTTGCATTTTTTAGTAGACTTGAATCGACCAGTGCTTGAAATTTCACCACCCCGCCGGAAGAAAGACAAACTCATATTTTCTTTTCTCTATAAAGAGAATTTGATATGCAAACCAATTATTGAGTATCATTTAATAAAGTTTGACCCTTTCGTTTATCGTATTTGCTTGTTATTAAATTAATTTTTTGCTATGGCTGAATTATCGATGATTCTTCTTTCTTTTATTTCCCCCGAGCTTAGGCACATATCTAAATTTGCCCATGAACATTGCTTTATTTGCATGAGAGAGAGAGTGAAAGAGAGAGATGAAGATCATGTGTTTGTGAAGAGTGTAGGTGTGTATGGCTGTCTTATAGTTGTATTTATGAAAAATTTTAATTGTTTGTACACCAAAAATATTTAACAGATTTTAATAAAAAAAATAATGGGCACATCTACGAATGAAAACCTATTGAATGATATATATTTTATATAAATCAATTATATAGTTAAGGCGTAATCATAAAAACCCTGTTGCCGTATTTATATTTTGAATTCTGCCATAGACTCGTAATGTTGTTGCCACTCACTATTATTCAACTTAACATAGACATTCAATCAAAACTGTTCAATTGACTACTCAAAGGTAGTCGGTGAACAGAATTTGCAACATAGCAAATTAATGAACAGAAAACTCAAAGAAATTGAGTGGATTTCAGTTATACCTACACATATAACGAACAAAACTACAATACTACTTATGTATATACAAAGATAGATCAAACTAATAACAACAAAAATTACTCAATTCCATAATACAATACAATAACAACTATGAGAACACATGTCTATGAAATGATCCATAAGTTTATATATATATAGATACATATACTACGTAGCTATAGTAATATAAATAACAGGCTATCATAAATCAGTTACATACTACAAGAATTGAGAAAGGTGCACACATCGATCGTTTGAATAATTCGCTCTCAGTAGTTTAATGATAATACTGTTACATATAATTGAGAGATTTTTATGAAAATCAGTCAAGGACATGTATGTACATTTTCTATTTTCTACTCAAAGATACCAGGCAAGCAGAATTTGCGACATAATAATTTGTATTTGTGCATTAAATTGAGTGGTTTTCAATAATATAATGATGATGAATAATATAAAGCTTAAGCTTAATACTCCAACAGCTATCAATACACTTATGTATATAAGAATTGAAAGCGATAACAACAACAATTAAAGTTGAAGAACTTACACTCCATTTGTACATACAGAAGAGATACTATTCATACATGAATATGTAAATGAACCATGGCCAATCATATAACCCAGAACAATTGAGTAAGACATTCGACATCGATTTCTTCTCAGAAGCCATTTTATATTTTTGAGTGATTTTTATACAAATCTAAAGAGGATTCTTGCGAAAAAAAAACTGTTAATGTTCGAATTCAACTCGAAACATACAAATTTTCTACTCAAAGATACTTGGTAAGCAGAATTTGCAACAATATACTTGTTCTATAGTACAAATGAACAAAACTGCATTTAAGAATTGAATTGAGAGGTTTTTCGAATAACATAAGACAAAGAAATACTCTATAGAAGATATATAAAAATAGTATATATTATATATATTATATATATATATAGCACAGGTAAACAGATTAGCCAGATCAAATATTTATCAGTCATCGATCGTGAGACTTTTCGTATTACCCTACTGTTTTGATTGTTCTATAACTCCCAGGAGTAATATTTTTGCAATATTTTTGGTACTATTGTATAATTGATCAATTGAAAAATTGATAGATACAAGCTAAACAGAACAGAGTGGTTTTTAGTAATAAAACTCAAACTTAAAGATTTGTACAACTATAAAGAAATACACAATAGATCTATTATATACTATGTAGTTATAGATATAAATATCACAGGCAAACAGATCAGAATAAGAAGAGTATGAAATATCTCTGTATTTTTTTATAATAACAATAGTATGTACTTTATCATTTAACTTCACTGCTTGGGCTTTTCTTCCTTCCCAGGAGTATAATAATGAATCTAATGATAGATCTAACTTATCAAACACGTAATAGAAGTGAAACTTCTTAAAAACAGACAGAGAAAGAGAGAGAGAGACCATCTCAAAACAAATACAACAATACAACATTTGCATACAAAATATGCTGTCCAGTTAATTTAGCTACCTCTGTCTTTCAATCTGTCCGTCTGTCTATCCGTCTGTATGTTGCTTTTGTTTTCTTTGGCGTGTGTAATTGTTGTTGTTGTGTTTACGTTTGCCCTCTATCTCCTCTTGCCCAAAAATTAGATCAACTACGAGCTGTTGTGTGTTTTTCGTTCTCTTTTCTTCGTATATTTGCTTGTTTTTTGTACAACACACAATCTGTTTGCTTGCATGTTGTTGTTATAAACATTTTTATAAACACAAACTGCATGTTGTTATTGTGGAAATGTAATCTCTTTTGGAACCTATTCCGGCGGATTGTCCACAAATTTTATTACTTGTTGGGGATATGGCAATAGAAATAATACACATTCTGTGATTTGAAGTATCTACCTAGTGCGGTTCATGAGATACAGAATTCGAAAAACGTTACAATCTCTATTTTTTCACTCAAAATTTGTACTAAGTTTTTGCCAACGCCGTTAAAGATGTTTCACTTCAAAAACTTAATTTGCATCTCTAAATCAGCTTTAACAGATTCTATGAATCTTACTACTAACGAAAAATCTCAAACTTAAAAGCTACTTTTCATAGAAAGTCGGTCAGACTGATGGATTTAGATATGGGGGTTTCATTGTAAACTAATTCAACTAATTGTAAGTCACTCTAAACTGTACAATTAACTAAACAAAGATACTTGGTAAGCAGAATTCGCAACAAGGCAATTTTATGAGTTGAAAATGTATTTGAGCATAATAAAATGAAACTGCGATACAGATGTTCTTCGAAATGTAATATTGTTCTAAGTATTCCACTCATTATAATCTTACTCAACTAATAAAAATTGCACTCAAAACTAATCAAAGACACTCGGTAAACAGAAATCCCAACCATACAATTTTATGAAGAAAAATATATTTGTGAATTAAATTGAGTGGTTTTCTAAATGTACATTGGATGATCTAAACTTCTCTCTCACTTACTGCAATGTAACTCAACTCAAAGAAACATTCACTCAAAACCAAGCAATTTACTACTCAACGATACTCGGTAAGCAGGAATCGGGACAAGGCAATTTTATGAATTGAAAATATATTTGAGTGTAAAATTGAGTGGTTTTCTATAATGAAACTGCAACAAAGAGGTTTTCACTCAGTCAACTAAAAACTTCACTCAAAACTAATCAATTTACTACTCAAAGACACTCGGTAAGCAGAATGCGTGACAATACAATTTAATAAACAAATAAAAATATATTCGTGCATAAAGTAGAGTTTTCCACACATTAGTATGATCAAACTGATATAAAGATATGTGTATATGATGAAAAATATTCTATGATCCTGTAAAAACCAAAGAAGTATTGTTATTCGAATGTTATGAGTTGCATTTGCATGTACAAATGCATTTGTATATTTATATATGCGTTAGATATTGCAACTTACATGACAATGACTTCTTTTTGCATGGAAAATTGAAACACAATACTATGTATGTTTACGGCTATGTATGTGTGTGTCATTGATAGTAAGCTCGTGTGCAAATCTCAGCATTTTCCAAAAGCAGAATAACATTATGTGTGTGTTTAGAGTAAAGCTACTTTCTAGTTGCACTAAGATATACTTTTGTATCTTTTATACACGTATATCAGATACACATACAGATGTGTTGGGATTGATTTGGAACTACAACTATTTGTGTACGAGATGTGCATATGAAATAACGAAACTAAAAGCTACATACAACATGCCTTGCACTGCTGATCCAGAGATTCTGAAAATATTATTCTGTGGGCTGCTATTTTTTGTGACTCTTTGAATGGCATATGACACCTTATCAGGGGAATAAAACAAGGCTCATGTTGTAAAACTGTAAAGTCTTGTCAGACTATGAAATGTGGGGCGATGATATAGAGTGAGCTCATGATATTTACTACTCCAAATTGTGGAATAGTAATAATGTTGATTAATAGTTTCAATCCTATGAATATCCAAAAAAAACAAAATCATCATCACTTTGATTTTTGAAAAATTTCCTTTTCAATACTTTGAGCTCTATGTGAAGTTGACCTCTTCTAATGCATGGTTTGACGTTTAGTTATTGGATCATAAGGACGTAATCAAATGATGGAAATATGTTTGGATCATTTTAATAATATATGGTACAAAATATCAATGCAGACAGTTTCTGCAGTCACCGATGGTCAAAGTGAATCAGATTACAATTTATTCATTATTATTACCCATTCTTAAAATATATACCCGGGAGTGAAGGGAATCATCTTCAGTATCTTATCTTATATCTATTAGAAAGATTTGAATCACTTCAAAATTAAAAAAACACAAATAATAGATCAGTATTTAGAAGCAGTGTTTTAGCTATGAAGCTGCATATGAAATTACACGACAATTTGTTGTCAGTTGTCAGATTTTAATCATATAAAGGTTACAGTCCGAATAATGTGTCTTCAGATAAGGTAGGGATGCGATAGCACTCGAAAAAGAAGACTACACACTAGAGATCTCTATCACTAGAGATAGATTAACTCGAATTGAATTGAGTAAGAGCGAGACACGAAATAAATCAATATGCATGCGACTGTGTTTTGAGTTCGAAAGCCGTCTGCATTCTGTGAAATGAGAGAAAGAATTAACGTGCAAAACGAAATGAAAACTTCAGCAAAGCCGAACACATACGAATTAATTCGAATTTACGTTTGATTTGAGTGAAGCGCGCAATCGTACAAGGAAATGAGCGGAGAATAAGACGCAGGCATATGTAAATGGTTATGTGTATGTATATGCGTACTACAGATGTTGTTTTTGTTGTTTTTTGTCCTTACGCACAGCAAAACAACAACAACCCTTTGTTCTTATGCAAAAAAAATATGAAGGCATTCGAATTAAATCGAAAAGAACCTCTCATTCTCACTCATTCAATTTATGCATGAGTCTGACGTCAGTGTACAAATTCACTCGAATTCTTTCGGCGTCGCACTCTATTTCACTCAGTTTATATTGAACATTGTTGATCGAACGTAGTTTTTTTGCCATCATGCAGACCTCTACTTCACGCTATTCTTTAACCCGTGCTTTCTACTCCTTTACTTTATAACCCGGCCTCGTACAACTAACTAACCAACTAACTAACTACCATATGTAAATACTGTAGCTAATATGGTTTTTGTTTGGATTGTGTTGTTGGTGACTATGTATATTGTTAGTGTTATTTTTGTAAAGTATAGCCTATTGTTGTTGTTATTATTATCTAGATTTCTTCTCTTCTGGATTTATATTTTTCTCCTAGTAGTATTTAGCAATCAATTGTAAAGCTTTTGTTATGTTTGTATTGTCGAATTGAAGGATGGAAATGGATAGCAATGGATAGAGAAAGAAGGCAAAGTGTGTGTACCATAAGTGTATTGATGTTTGGATTGTGCAAGTACATAAGCTACCTTTCAGCTGAAGGCCTACCAACAACAACTTGGATGCATTTCGCATATTTCGTCAAACAAACATTGAAATATTTTTTTTTATTGTATTTCGTTTTGTTTAGAGAAAACATTTTTGTTTGCATTTTAGTACAAATTTTGCAAATAACAACGAAATTTTCATGCATTTTTTTAATCAAATTTCTTTTTTCTATTCTTTTCTTTTCTGAATAATTTTGTTGTATTTTTCTATTGTATATTGAGTTTTCATTAAAAACAAATATAGCACATACATAAATTGTAACTAACGTATTTTATTTGATTTCAATTCAATTATAAATTTTTTCTTCTCTTTATTTTATTTTCTATTTTCATTTTATTGTAAATTTTCTTAACTTTGTTGCCAGTGGTGGTGGCGATGAATTTAATTAATTTGTAAAACGGAAACTGCGCAGTTTTATCGCTTCAATTTTGCATATAAAAATAACAAGGCAACGCAAACGCAACTTGTTTTATGGTAAATAAAAAAAAGAATAAAAACAAAAAATTGAATGCATGAAAAATTTTCATAAAATGCGCGCCAAAAAATATGCAAATTTATGTTAAAAGAAGAAATGGAGCGGAAATTATCGTCAGTCAGTCAATTTTGTTCTGTTCTGTTTTATTCTATTCTGTTTTTCTTTATTATCCACTGTTTTTTGCAAATTTAAATTGTGGTTTTATGTCGGTGTTTTTATTATTGTATTAAGTACTTCATGTCAATTATTATTAAGTCACATTCTTACCTTTGAGATCCTTAAAGGTTGTTTTTAATTGTTATAAAATAAAATCACAAATAATATTTAGTGTTCCATATGAAGCAACAGGCTGTGGTGTCTTTGACGGCTCAATTACGATATTAAACTTAATTACGATAAACTTGTCTTACGCTAAGCAACAAGATGGGTAGTATGATGGAATAGTTTACTCGTGAGAGAGAGAGAAAGAGTAAAGAGCGTAAATAAGCAACAAGCATTTTGCAAATGTAGATGGTGTTGCCACAGTGTATTTCTAGCAAGCAACTGATCATTGAATCCTCTGTACTTTGCATTGTAAAGACAATTGGGAGAACTTCAAATAATTCATTATTAGAAATTACAAACTCACATATATATTAACATTAATATTAATAAATCATGTATTATGATGGTTTTTATATAATTCCTAGACACTAGAATAAAGTTGATGCAAAAAATGTATGTGACATATGTACATATATGTAGAAGTTCACTATAGAGAAGTTCCACTATTCTATGTATTTTTCTAAACAAAAATAAAAGTGTAAATGAAAATAATAATGAATTTAATTCTGAAAATCTATATTTCTTGTGTCCTTATAACAAAATCAAAAAATGTGTGTACAGTCAGAACGAATTTCCCTATATCAAAGTACAATACATAATTGATTGGTCCCAGCAACTCTTTTATAAATGAGTCCGTTTCCCCTTATGGCGAAAAATTGATCGGTCACAACTATGAACTTACACTATTCTATATCTTTTTCAATTTCTATATAAAGCCCATCTGGCAACACCTTTTCGCTCACTATTTTTATTTGATCTCCGCTCTTTTACCTACTGGAATATATGCTACCATTTCATTTACACTTGCCACTATGTGCTTACCTCTCATTTTATCTTTCAGTTACACTCAATGCGTACACTCGTAGAGAGTAGTTCTCTGAGAGAGTAATAACAATGTGTGTGAGTGCCTACTTGAGTGTATATGACTCTCTTTCTTTGATCACTAGTCGTCGATGTTGTGTAGTTTATTTATCGTTTGTATTATTTCTTCAACAGTTTATTTCTCATTGTACCTTCGACGGTTCCTCCTCACAATTCGTTTTCGTTTTTCAGAATCTCAGTTCAGTCGAACGTGTGCGTCAAGCAATAAACCGCCAAATAAAAGATTTTTGTGCAAAAGAAACAAGCAAGCAAACAATCTTGTGTTTGAGCATTCTTAATTAATTTATTGTTTTAATATAAAACAATATAAAATAAAAAGCAAAGTACATGGAAATTAGTAAATAATAAAAAAATAAATTGAAATTTCATTTACAAAACAAAAAAAGTGTTTTATCAAAAGTAATTTAAAAGAATCTCTACATACATGAGTATATTTAAAGTGTTAAGAATAAAACAAATAAAAAATAAATTAATGTGTCTGAATGTGCGTGTGTGTTCGTGTAACAGTAAAACAATCAAAATATTGCAGTTGAACCAGCCCTTCCTCACCTCACCATACCTTACCATTGCCCTTGTCCAAGACCCTTTAATATGAACAAAAAGCTCTGGCTTTATTGTCACCACTATCATCATCATCATGTTCATGATTATCATTAGCATGATCGCTTTGTTGCCTTGTTCACGTTTTGCTGATTTTGTTGTTGCTTGCAAATAAAATAAACAGTTATAACTGACTTCATAAAGTGTACATGATGCAGTCATACAAAGAAGAAGGAATGAACGAAAGAAGAAAAACAGGGAATTTTTATATTTTAAATAATATAAACTCACCTATGAAATTTACTTCAAATCAGTTATGTTATGTTAATTTATATTTTTCGTAAATTAAAGTCACTTTAAATTTTCGTTTCATACTAAATTTAAGTATTTTCTTTCGTTTTCGTCTCGTCTAATGAATTTTCTTTAATTTTCGCTAATATTTCCGATTTGATCAATTCAAAAATTGATGAAAATTTTCACTTTCAAAATTTTGCTTAGTGTTCATTTCTTTTTGTTGTTCTGTTTTACTAGTTTTGTTCTCAGTTACAATTGTTTGTGTGTGTTTGTTCACTTGTTTATCGTCGTTCGTCATCACGTTGTCATATTTCGGTAAAATTCTTGTCAATTGTTTCGTTTTCATTTTCGGTCGATCGGTACTTGTTACTCTTGTCTTGTGACTCTCTTTCCAAAAAAAAAAAAACAAAACAATTCTCTCTCTTTATGTGTTGTGTGTGAAATTGTTTGTATGCTAGAAGTGTGGGAGTGTGTGTGTGTTTGTTGGTATAAAACAACCGCAATGCCAACAACAGCAAATACAGCAAATACAAAGCAAAGCAATGCAAAGCAAATAACTTAACAATAAACCATCGTCACCGCAAAAATATTATTAACATGCAATAACAAAAACTTTCGTAACTCCTGAGATGCTACGCAGCACAAAAAAAGCAAAAGTGATTGATTAACGGGGAATGCAAAGCATCGTTTTTGTTGTTGTTATGCACAGTGTTTATACAATAATAATGTTGTCAAGAGAGAAGAGTTTAAGCTGCCCTTTACTCTCTTTGTTGAAACTTGTGTTCATGGACTCACTCTTCTTTTGAATATGTGACTATGAAGAACCGAAGACTATTCGGAGGAACTAAAATTTAATACTCTCTCTCCTTCAGCTGCTTATTCATCATTAACCAAACTATAATTTCATACTCTCCTTTAACTTGGAGTTCATGCAGAAGAGTACTAAGATTTCAAACTCTCTTCTCCTACAGCTTGTGAATATGTATGCTGAACTATACTATAATGTCATACTCTCCTTCATCTTATGACGATTGAACTTTCCTTCAGCTTTTGTATATGATAAATTAAGCTTCAATTTTATACTCTCGCTTAACTTGAGGAGATCATGAAGAGTACTAAGACTTATACTCTTCTTCAAGTGAAGGACAAAAATGACATACTCTTCTGCTTCAACTTAACTGAAATTTCATGCTTTTCTTCAGCAGCGATATTATGAAGAACTATATGAACTTCATAAACAAAGTGAGCTTTTGTTAGCTTGTTGATTGTAAACTAAACTAGAATTGCATACATACTCTCTTTCAACTTGAAGAACATTATGAAGCAATTAAATGATGATGGCATAGTCTAATTCTAAACTCAAGTTTCAACATTTCCTTCAGCATGTGACAATGAACTAAACTAGAATTGCATACACTTCTTCAGCTTCTAAATTAATGAAGAACTAAAACTGCTTTCATTTTGCTGTGATAAGGAACTAATCATAACTTTTGATTATAAACTAAACTAAAATTTCATACTCCTTTACTTTGAGATGATGAATTGAATAATCTCCATCGTCTTGTGATATAAAATTGCATACTCAATACTCAATCAGCTCCCCATTTATTTCATTTTACTACTTTGTATTCCTTAATCCTTTCTTTATAATTTATTAATTTATTATTATTTATTTTGTTATGCAGCAACAAGTTGTTTTTTTTTAACGTGTATTTTAAACCGCGTGTACAATAATATATTTTATATTGAGAAATCTCATAATCTTGGACAAAGTGTTTTGTGAAATTGTTGTGTGAAACCCACAAAAAATTAATAATTAATTACATACAATAAAAACAAAAGTGTGTGTGTTTGTGAATCATACTAATTTCTTGAAATTTAACAACAAGAAATTCATTCTATAATTTTAATAACTGAATTTTGCAAGTATATTTGAATCTATTTGCACATGTCTGCCTCGCTAAGTCACGGTTGCAACGACAACAACAACACCAATAACAACAACATCATTTCAAATCCAATACATAAACTTCTTAAAACCGATTTCAATTTGAATTTTGTTGCTTTAAACAATAACAATAAAATCAACGTCATCGACATCAACGGCGGCGCTAGTGGTGATAATCCACAAACAGCAGCAGAAGCAGCAGCAGCAGCTGAAATCATAAATCCAAATAAGAGAAAACTATTTGATTCCTGCAATTTAAGAGTCCAACAAGCTGTGAGTTATTTTTATAATTTTTTAATATAATTTTTTCATTTTTTATATAATTTTTTCCCTTTATCATCTAATGATTTTTATATACTTAGTACATTTCATTTTATATTTATTTAATTCTAATTGCATTTTGTTGCTGTTGTTTCCATTCACCTGTTTTTACTCCACTCCACATGGCAATTCTCATACTTTTCTTTTATTTTGTTTGTAATTTTTTACGCTGCTTGCTTGCATTAAATTGTTGTCCCTCGCTTGCCATCACTATCATCACCACCATCACCAATCACCATCAAATTCTCATTACATATTCTTTTTTACTTACTTATATTCTCACTCCACTCACTCTAGTCGAAGCACTTGACTGCAGCTACTTTTTTTTTTACTTCTACTTGTCTGTCTACTTCAATTTTTTTTGTTTGCCTTTACTTTACCCTGTCCCTGTACCTTTATTCTTTTTCCTTTGTACATGTTTTTTTAATGATCTTTTCCCAAACTACCTGTTGCTCTTTTTCTATTTGATTCCATTCCATTTTCTCATACATGCAACCAACAAATATTGTACGAGTATATCTCTACAAAATACAAGTATAATATAGGTAATTGTAATTATTCTTTGTCTCTCTCCCTTTCCCTTTTCTTTTCTTAACTTTTTTTTTTTATCATTTTTCTTTGCATTTATTTTGTCATTTTTCCCTTTCATTTACAATATTATTTTTCTTTTCTCCTCCCCCGCCAACTGTACATAATTTAATTTCTTCTATTATTTTTATTATTATTGTTCGTTGACTTTGCTTAGTTTTAGTTTTTTTTTTTGTTTTTTCTTTTTCCATTTTTATTATTGTTAATGCTTCCTTTCCACATAAATTCGCTGACTCATTTGACTGAATTGAACTTAAAATGTAATGCACGCTTATAGTAGGAGGAAGAGAAGAATCGGTCGGAGGCAGAAAGAAGTCAGTTAGTCTAGAGTCAGTTAACTCCTTTGTAATTTACAATTTCTAGTTAAGTATAACCAAATCGAAAGACATACACTGAAAAGATTTATTGGAATAAAATTCAATTTTAATTTTGTAATTTGTTAAGGCATAATACTCGTATAACAGAAATCTTTGGTTTTAAAAAAGGTTTCTTTTAAGAATTGAAGACATGTTTTTGAGTCACATATTAACAGTGAATTGGCAAATCTTTATTACTTACATTATTAATATGTAAGTACTTTTCTTCGTTTTATAGATTTATGTAAAAGGAAGTCACTTAAGTTTATATGCCCCTCACTTAATAAAAAGTGTGTATGATTGTTTCGATGCAATCCACATGTATTTCTTGTAAGAATAAAAGATCTAGCTAATGTGGTGTAGGTTTCTTCATTTTTATAACTTCCACATAATTGCGATCCACATGTCCAAATTGGTTTATTAATAGTGTCATATTCAAAGATTATCCCAGTTATAAACCAACTTGGATAAATAGATGCATTAGATTAGGTTTGGTTAAACAGGCCGCTCAAGCATTACAGCCCATTGTAATGACTTCATTTTGAGGAGAGTGGGGGATAGAGGATTTGACGAATGGGTATCCTTAGTACCCACACATAATCAACGAACAAAGAACCAAGTATAGTCCCTTAGTAGAAAATTTGCTAAACTGCTCAAAACTTTGAAGAAAGGTTTCCCGATAAGACTATTGCGGCTTCCAACACGTTGAAGGCAGTTTTTATACATATGAGGTATTGCATACTTTCGGATTCTTCCACGTACATATAAGCATGTATTGCTTGTCAAAATTATGAATTTATTATGTTACAAATGTGAGATCAGTTCAAACACAAAATGACAGAAGAAATCATACTGCATCCCATTATTAATTCCAATTCAATTGCATCGAAGGAATATCATTAGTTTTTTGTTGAAATATTTCATATCTGCTTAATAGCAATTGTATCAAAGTTATACAGTTCTTCGCGTGTGTGCCATGATCTTATGGGGAGCCCATACGTCAAACTCATCACCAGCAAAAGAACGTTTCACTTCCAATCCCAATGCTGTAGTCTGTATGTTCAGCCATTTCTTTTCTTGTGTATCATAGCTGTGGACAAAGTTATGGGATCCAAAAAATGGATTTTTTTGAATCTTGGATCTAGTTTATCCAACTTCATATCTTCTTTTGCTGTTAAACCACTTAGTTTAGGGATATTTGACTATTTCTCTTTAAATAAAAACCATTCCACTTATCAGCAACTGATTAATCTTTTGTATTTTCAGTGTGTATCTCATCTAGCCCAGAGAATACGCCCCAAACCTTGTCAATTAGGTTTAGGTCATGTGAGCTTGATGATCAGTCCATAAGGTTAATGAAAAACATTTCTTGTTTACTACCTTAAATGTAATCTTTTCTTACTTTCATCTGAAACCTGAAAGGAGCCTACTCTCCATAATATTCTTATAATGTATTTATTAAAATTGTATGAAATGAGTCAATGAGTTTTGTTTATATATACTTATATATATACATATATATATATATATATATATAGGTAGATTATTATTTATTAGGTAGTTATTATTCATTCTATTTATTTATTTTTAAATTTCATATTTCTGAACACAGAAACACATATCTTCCAATGATTCACTAGAATTTTTGTTGCAAATCTGTTTCAATAATTTTTATCAATTTAATTTAATTATCAGAAATTTGATACACTCTACTCGTACAATACTATTGTACCATATATGTATATAAGCAAACCCCTTAAAAAAAAGTTTAAAATCTGTACAGACATTATTCATTTTTAATGTCGGCGGTTATAGTTGATTTATTTTTTACAAATAAATTATACACTGCCGACTGAAGTGAAACTTTTGAGAGACAAAAGAAAAGAAAGGGAATATATACGAATACGAATAATAATCGAAAGTAATTTGGTCTAGACAAATTCTCGCTTCATTGAAGAATGAATGTCTAGGTGTGAAATGGTTTAAGTTGGTTGGTGATAAGAAAACAGTTTCATTGCAAAATTTGCTCTTATGTGTTATCTAAAAAAATAAAAATAAAAAACACAGCACATGTATCCAGACTTCAAAGATGTTTTCATTTGGTTTCAAATAACACGATCACACTATAGTACAAGTATATGTATATCATCATCAATTGAGTTTAATTAGAAGCCTATTATTGTTTTGTAAGAAAATATATTTGTGTATATACAATTTTATTTTGATTGTCGTCTGTAAAAACACAAAGAAACAAACCAGTTTCACTGAAGATCAGCTGACCAAATGCTTTGTGCTTTTCGTATGTGAGTGTCTGTGTGTGTGTCCCTGACTCTGTGAACTAATTTGTTTTTTGGACAAATCCAGTTCAGAATTATAATAAAAAATGAACGACAGTTGAAGGAACTTTTTAATTTATACACGAAAAAATGAGAAAAACAAATCCAGTTTGAAACAATCAAAAATAATCATAAACAAATTAATCGTGTTGTAGAACTTTCCAATATCTCAGATGTGATCAGATCAAATCAAATGTGTGTCTTTGCTGTCTCATTACCGCCTTCACAAAAATTTGTAACTCTCTTTTTATGGCAAACATTTAACATTAAAACTCTTACCCTCAATTTCAATTTCATGATTTCAAGCTTTGATCAGAAATTATTCCAAAATCTTGTAGTTGAATTCATTGTCCCCCCCTTTTTATTTAAGGTTTTTTTTTTTTTTATTATATAGTCATTTGTTTTTGTAACTTTGCACACATGTGTGAGTGGTGAAGTGGTGACTGAACTTCTCAAGTAATGTGCGTTAAGATTCTTAGAAAACCAACGACCGATTGTCGGTCGCATAAATCTTTTTATTTATTTCGTTTGTTTAAAACCAGAAACTGAATCACACCGCATAAGATTTTTCAAAATTCAATTCAAAAAAGTACTTTTATTGTATATAGTTTTTTTTTCTTATGTATCTGCTGCTGCGTATCTTTTTTGTGTTTTATATTTCTATCTATCTTTTTTTTTTCTTTTGTAAGCAGCGTTCAATTTGTTTTGTTCAGTTGTTGATGATGATGATGATGATGTGCCTTTGCGCACCTCCACCAGTTTTGGGCTACCCTTGATCATGTCCCTAATTTAAACGCGTTTTTAATAATTTATCAAGTTGAACGCCCGGTTTTCAAAAAATTTAACATGTTTGACCTTGAATTCGCATTTTGAATTGTGGAATTGTCGAATGAATGGTTCGGTACAAGCATACTATTCATCGTCGTCAGTCATTCGTCGTTTTGTATAGTTACGAGTATAACATTCAAAGTTAGTTTCTTTTTTATGAGTTGTGTATATCTTGTGTTTGTTAATTCATTGAATTTAGTTGTCTGCTTTTAGTATTCTTTCGTTGATTCGCTTACTTTTCATTGAAGTATGAACAATCTTTTTTCTTGTTGGTTTTTTGCTTTTTTGGCAAATACTTTGTTGTTGTTTGCATCCAACTGTGAAGTGACTTTGCTCCTAACATCATTAAGAAATATGTGTACGACTATACTACTTATTAAGCCTACTAATTTGCGCTTTTTTTTCTGCGTTCCTCTAACAAAATCATTATTATAATTACACGCACTTTGTTCAAGGTTATATGAGTGTTTATTGGAGTGTATGTAGTAACACCTAACTATGGTATATGAATCTTTTGTTTGTCTTATTTCCTTAAAAATCTAACCAAAAAATAAGTTTTTAATTTTCTGTATCTTTTTCTTTTTTTTTTTGTTAATTAACGTCTTGGTTCAAAGTGACTAATGACACCGCACACCACACTTTATTCGTTGCGCGCATGTGTGGCATTTTATCTCTAATCCATTGATAATTTTTTGGGTTTATAAAACATAACAAAATAAAATTAAAAAGAAATAAAAGGTTGTTTCATGCTGTGATTTTTGCTTTTATTTCTGTTAATTTTTGCTTTTATTTCTGTTAATTTTTGCTTCCTTATGATCGATCTCGTTTTCTTAATACTCGTATAAGGAGAAGAATAATGATTAATGATTTGATATTAAATTGGAACTCGTTCCATTTTTGATTTCGTTATGTGGATTCACTCTTTATGATGAACATTCTTTGCGCAAGCGCGCTTATTTGGGATTACGGATTTGTTTTTTTTTTTTATTGTAAATTCCATAAAACTGTTTTTGTACCATTTTTGTGGTGGTCTATTAGGAAATTTCAGTTGTAGATAAAAGTGAAAGATGTTTCCAATAATTTTCCTCTTACGGGATACCTGTATTTACTTTCTTTGTTATGGGACCCTTTATACTAACTATGGGAACAACTTTTTAGCGCTAAGGAATCCGCATTTACACCTGGAATTCGAGAATTTGGGAAGAATATTCCAGATGTAATGGTGAATACTTCACCAAAGGATTCTTTTCCCTCTAAAAAGTTGTTCCGGGTCCCCATAACAAAGTAAGGCAAGAACCGCATTTTTAAAACGACGCAGAATCCCAAGCTTGAAGAGATTATCAAGCTAAATGTTGAGCAAAGCATACTGAGCCTGAAAACCAGATTTTGCTGTCAGAGTCACCATGTCTGGTAAAGGAGTGGCCCGCTCAAAGTTTAGACCTTAGTCCGAGCGAAAATCTGGAGTCATTAGAGAAGGTGAGGCTTCCAAAATCCAATAGAGCGCTCACTATTGGAAATAAACTTTAAATACAGCATAAATGGAATGATATTCCCAGTGCCCATGTTCACAAACTGATAGAAAAATTGTCTGATAATGTGTACTGATATACCTAAATAATAAACATTTAACAAAATAGCAAATCGACTTCAAGTAGCGCAAATAGAAAGCGCATTATTATGAATAACTCAAAAATTACTAGTTAGATCTTGATCAAATTTATATGTGGACCACATGACAAGCATCAGCTTTAAACTAAAAAAAGAATCATCAAAATTGGTTCACCTCGAAACAAGTTTTGTGGTAACAAACAGATAACAGATAACTACTGATCAGATCTTGACAAGCTCTAGATTTCGAATAAAAAAGAATCATCAAAATCGGTTCACCTGGAAAAAATTTCTGAGTTAGCAAACAGATAAGTACTGATCAGATCTTGATTAAATTTATATGTGAACTGCATGACAAGCTCTATCTTTTCAATAAAAAATAAATTCATCAAAATCGGTTCACCTGGAAAAAAGTTCTGAGGTAACAAACAGATAACTACTGATCAGATCTTGGTCAAATTCATATGGGACCACATGACAAGCTCCAGCTTTCCAATAAAAATGGAATCAACTAAATCGTTTACCTCAAAAAAAAGTTCTGAGATAACAAACATGCATAAAAAAAAAAAAAAATGAATCAATTTAATTTTTATTATCTCTTCCGTTTCATCTTTCACTAAAGTGAATTTTCCTTCTTATGATCTAAGGAATACCTGGTATTTTTTTCATAATGTTCTATTGAACCATTTTCCTCCCACAAACCAAAATGTGTAACAGACACAATCATTTAATTATTTTTGTTTGGCACTGTATGTTCTAAAATATATGTATGCATAGAAGTATATCACCTTTTAGAAAATTTCCATTAAAACCACCTTAATGATGATTTCAAATAAAAGAAAACATTCTCTTAAAGATCACTTTGATTTTGATTCACAAATTAACACTATAATCCTTTGCAGTCATTTTTATTAGTTTGGCTGATTAAATGGATATTATTATTAAGTCTATAAAAACATTTCCAAAAACCATAATTTTTCCCGCCTTTTTTTTTCTCTCTATATTTATATCAAAATTTTCCTTTTTTTTCTCACATCAATGAATTTTATTTCAATAAAGAAATAAAATAAAAAAAAGAATATGGGTAGGGGAACGAAGAAAAATAATTTCTTAATTTTCTTCCATTTTTTTCCGTTGCTTTTCAAGTGAAATCTCATAAAAATATAATAACAAATATAATAAAAACAAAAATAATACATAACAACAAAAAATAACAATAATTTTTGGACTTAGCCTAGCCTCTAGACACGTTTTTATATTTTCGCTGTTCTTGTTTTTTTTTATATGTTTTTTTGACTGCTCCCACATGTTGCCTTTTCTATTGTGGGGGGCAATACCATATTGTCTGCAACGACTATATAAATATTTATCGATATATTTATTTTTGACAGAATCAATCATTATTGTTTCACAGAAAAAAGTTCAAAAAAATATACAATTTAGTGCACATTGTACGAGTATTTTAGTTTTAGCGTAATATGATCAAGATATTATTAGAAAGCTATAGAAAATAGATAATTTAATGAGTTAATTAGTTAAAACTTTTCAGAATATATCGATTACTCAACATATTTCGAGTTGACTTTGAATGAAAATTTTTTGTTTTGAAATAATTTATGAATGAATAAATGTGTGTGTGAGTGAGTGAGTGGAAGAAACTGATGAATGACTTTGGCCTTTATCTGCATAGTAAATATTTCAAAATTATGTTTCTTGAATTATGTGGTGTCAATATTTAATGACGTATTAACATCTTGAACGAATTGAGGGTAAAGTGTGTGTTTTTGATATGAAATTTTCTATTTTCCAATGCATAATTGATTATAGCTCCATAAACTAGAGAACCCATTGAAGTTGATTCACTATATTTGATCATGTATTCGTGTATATTGAACGAAAATTATCTCTTGAATATTAAATTAGATGAATCTTTATAGTTGACGAAAACTTCTTTAAGTACCAAGTTAATTAGAATATGTTCTACTTACTATATTTGCAACCATTAATACAGTGTCTTTTTAGTTCTGTTACATTACATTAGATAAATCTATTTTATCAAATAATTGATAAAAAGTTCTCCCTGATCAATGGGAATGCTTATGTTATGTACATATGTAAGTATTTCTGTTCATTTGAAGTAGGTTAGATTAGGTTATGCAGGCTTCTCGTGATTACTCGCGAGTTCACGCAGAAGCCTTAAATGCCCATTGTGATGCCTAATAAAAACGTAGAAGGGAAAAGGGTATTAAGAGCGGTTAGGGGCAATCCACAACAGTCCAAGGTCGGTTCCAGAGATCACCCTCTTTCTGTAAAACCAACCTTTAGGAGTCCACGAACAGAGCTAGTCCCCAAAAGACACTTTGCCAAACTACCCAACTCTTCGAAGAACAGTTTCCCGAGAAACCGGGTTCTTCGTCTACTGAGAAGAGTAAGGTAATCACAGAGGTGGTGTTGGATGCTCTCCGGTTCCTTCTCATCTTCACAGTTACGACAAAAGTCATGGGGTGGAACTTGCAACCTGTGGTCTATCAGCCCGATAGTTCAGTGCCCCGTCATAACTCCAGTCAACGTCCGAACCCTTTTCTTGTTGAAGTGTAGGAGCTCGGAAGTTCTCTTTGGGCCACTTCATGCCTGCTAGATCATGGTTTTCACGTCCAGGCATGAGAGTATATCCTGTAGGGGTCGGGATTATCGGCAACTGCTTGAGACAGAGGCCTAGCACTCTCATTAAGTGTTTCTACCGTACTACGTATGATTTTGCTCTTAAAGATGTGAGCTGACATAGCCTTGATAGCGACCTGGCTGTCAACATAAATCGATATGTGCCTCGGGGTCTCCCCCAAGGCGTTAATAAACTTTGTTGCTTACCAGACTGCGATAATTGACTAAATATGTTTAAAATACATTTAACCATTTAAAAATGTCCCTTAATGTAGTACATACTTATATTTGGTCATGTACATATATTTGAGATTATTTTAAGAAACTTTAATCTCTTTATACTAAACAAAAATCGCTTAAATCTATTTAAACTCAAACTATTCAGCTCACTTTTTCACCTTGAAATGTTAAGACAATATGACGCAAGAGATGTGTTTTTTTTTTGTTTTCATTTCGATATCTTATTCGATTTAATCTAATTTCTTGGGTTATTATGTTGTCGGCCAGCAAAACAAATATTGTAACAACAACAACAACGAAAAATATACATTTTGTAAACAAAAAATAGGCCCAAAATTAGAACTGACATTGTCAATCCTTCTTTTCGGTTCCTATAATCCAATTAATTCTTCATTCTATATTTTCTTCTTCGTTGTTGTGTAAAAATAAACACAAATAGACATTTGAGAGCAAATAGGTCAGACAGACAGACAGACAGTCTTGTGCCTAAATTGAGTAAGAGAAGTTGCCTTTGCCGTCGACACCCACTTTTGTAAATAATTCATAGTTTAGTTTAGTTTAGTTTTCGTTGTCTTATCAAACGCCACATTACACAAAAAATTTACTTTTGTCACCTATTTTGATTGATAGACAAAAGCTGGCCACGTTTCTTGTCAAACTAATTTGACAGCAGCTGTTCATACGAGAGACATTTGTGTCTGTATGCATGCTTAAATGATAAAAAATAGGCCTAACCTTCAAATAAATTGTACAAAATTCCATTCACTTATGTTTTTCACTCAATGTATGAAAACACCAAAAATAGATAGTAAATGCATAACATAAATAGAACTAAAAGGGTTGACTTGGTATGTACATATGTATACACATACATATGTACGTATTGAATTGGCCACCACAACTTGAAAGTTATTAGGGTTTTAGGGTGACTTTTACCTTCAAGAAGAATGTATGTAACACTTGAAAAGTTCTTTGAAAAATTCTAACAAAAATCATGTTCTTGTAAGGCAAATGTTACTTACTCAGGTAATTCATATTTATGTATGTTTGCTAAATGGAATGGATTTTTATAACAGCCAAAATAAATTAACATAAATTATCTATATCCAATTAGGGTGAGTCGGTAATTGAAACTTTGAATGAATTAACTTGAGGTATTGCCTCTGATCTGATTCATTTCCTTTAGATTTTGCAATTCTAATTACTTATTCTCGGAGAAGAAAGCTATAATACCTCGAATTCACAAGTATTTCTTACAATTTAATGAATGAAATAGAAGATCTCAGATAAAATAAAGATGAAATGTGTTCCTTTGGTCAAGTGTGGAGATAATTGTTCTTATAAATGTATTAATAGGGGGGTTTGTATGCAAGAAGAGGAGGGGTAGGTAATCTACGGAAAGTTTTAATAGCACAGACCTATAAGAATATATCATTCTTTAGTTATAGTTTATAGTTTTGCTCCTATGTATGACTCAAATACCGTGATACATTGACTGGCACTTTCCTAGCAAGTCCACACATTGGGGAATTATGCCGGTTAAATACTTTCACTTTGTATAATTAAGTATAAAAAGAAAGCAGCATCTTAAAGGAGGATTAAAAATGATTAAATTCTATAATTTTTCCTTAATTTTTTTTTTTGGTTTTGTTGTATCGGTAGTGAAGCATCGAAAACCTACTCGGTCTACAACCGGAGTGCGGGACTTTAACCTCTCTAAACACTTCCGCTCCATGTCTTATCGTCCTCCCGGAACTGTCATAAGATATTACGTCGTGAGGAAGGTGGAGCATTGTTGCTCAAAAGCCAATCGGTCCTAGTTTAGTAGGTTATCTATTGTGTTGTGTTGTTGACGTACGTGTGTCGTGGCAACTCATCAGTATTCTACGATCCCCCGTCCGCCATTTTTTGCAACGCCTGGATATTTCGTCTAGCCTTCTCTAGACGACGTAGCTCTGGCTGGATAGCTGTCACACGTTCACAGGTCCGGTCCCATTTGGCCAGAGATGCTACCATGAACTGCAATGTACTTCCTGGCTTATGTGGATAGCCTACTGGGACAGGAAACCGAGCACATTGGAAAATTACGTGCTCAGCGTCCTCCGGTTCGTCACACAGTGGGCACCTTGATGTGTGTTGTCGTGACCTACCCTGTATAGGTACTAGAGATGAGCTAAACAGTGTCACAGTGATTCTAAACTGTGATTGAGTCCCAGTCATTTGAAGGGAGGGACACAGTTTACTTGATTTATTGCGACTCACTTTGATTCAGCTGCTCCCTAAACTGTGATTAACTTGATTGGTAATCACAGTTTAAACAAAGCAAACTGTGTCTCTCCCTACAAATGACTGTGACTCAATCACAGTTTAGAATCACTGTGATTTTGAAATCACTGTTTAGCTCATCGCTAATAGGTACCACCTGTAGCCACCATGACCAGACAAGAACTGGGTTAAATGGTAGTTGGTTTCCCCGCTCTACCTGATCAGCCATTTTTCAATGTCCGGGATGAGCCTCACAGTCCACCTACCATTCTCAGCGTTCTGCCATCTACGCTGCCAAAGCAATGTAATTTTTTTTCCTTACTTACATTCGAGTAGATGGGTTTATGTGGAATGGATTCATTTCTTTTAAAATATAGTAAAGGAAGTTTCTTTAAAATGCCACAGATGATGGATGATGTTATAAGGTAAGACGCAAAAGGGAAGGTTATCAAAAAGACAAATCAGCGATATTCCAAGTCAGAAAGATACATGTCAGAAAGTTTTTGTAAGTCAAGTTGACTTGCTTACGATCTTGCCAGCGAAATTCCGCACAAAGTGTAGGTCACACAACTATTATTCAAGAGTTACGTAGATTTCAACTTCATTACACACTAGAAGACATCACAATGTTAGTGGTATGGGTTACATAGGTTATTCTAATTTTCTAATGCCAACCGTTTAGCCAAAAAAAAAGGGCAATTTTTGGAAATTTAATTTAAGACTTTCATCATGAACATATTAACATTACATACTACTTGTATTTTATACCATATATGTATTTATTATGTATAAATCTATTGATCATATATTAATATAAAATATTTTACAAATAAAAGAAATCTATTCAACATAATATATCTATTTCTATCTTTCTTACTATAAAACATACAATTTTCAACATGAACTTCCACTTTTATAAAATGTTGTACACATATAATTGTTTCTTTTTTTAATTTTCACTAAAATAAAGACACTTCCTTCAATGGAAACAACATTATTTTATTTAAATATAATTTCTAGCATTTCTTTTTTATTAAAAAAAAAAAAAGAAAATACTTATAACCATAAATAAAATAATAAATAAAACAAAATATAAAAATACTATACACAAATTGAAAATATAAAAAAAATAAAAATAATAATGATACTTATAATGAACAAAAAAATAAATAAATAAATACAAAATATATTCATATATATAAATTAATAAAAATATATAAAATAAATAAATAAAAATTCCATATAAATTAATAAGAATATACAATATTTATTTATAAATTATTTTCTATTTTATGCGCTTGTTGTTTTGTGAATTTTTGTGTTTCAACTGTTTGTTTTTTTTTAATATTTTTTTTTTTTTATAATATCCACACACTTTTTGCATTCATTCAACAATTAAAAAAAAAAAAAAAAAAAATATTAAACAAAAATATGCTCGTCCGCTATTCACGCCCTGATATCTTTCACATCCACACACATACACATATATATATACATATCTGTCTCTCTCTCTGTATCTCTATTTCTGTCTGTCTTTCTCACCCTGTCTATCTATTACTCTACCAACTGTCTCTTCTACTACTTAGTACTATATCTCTAAGTCTCTCTTCTCTGTGTCTATAAATTCTATAATTGCAACAACAAATACTACTTCTTTTAAACATTAAAAACTAAACACAGAATTTTAAATAAATTTAAATGTTTTCCTTTCAATTACCTTCTTAGTCTTCTCTACCTTCTTCTATGCACATTTGCTTTTTAAGCGCTTTTTATTATTCTGTAACTTCTCAAGTATTCAAAATTATTGCAAACTTCTATCAAATTTTCATTTTGCAAATTGTTTTCCCCAACACAAACTCCCTATATCTCAACATAATCTTTCTTCTATAAATCTCTTCCTGTTTCCTTCTATTCTATTCTAATCTACTCTATTCTATACTATTCTCTTCTATTCTTCTTCTTACTTGTATAAAAACAACAAAATTAATAAATCTCTTTAAATTGAATTTTTGGAAAAATTATTTAAATGTGTCCAATTGTTGTTGCATTTTTTGTCTGACATCGAAAATTGTTTTTCTCTTTTTCGATCTTATTCCAGGCCATGAAACGAGAGAAGTTCGCTTAGCAACAACAACAACAACAAGAACGAACGAACCGTACTACAATAGAACAACAAGAACAACAGCGCATAAAACAGAAAAACCAAACCAACTACAACAAGAACCAACAACAACCATAAAAATAGGAACAAGATTAAACTCTTTTCCCCCCCAATTTTATATATTTCTTTAAAACGAAAAAAAAAGGAAACCCCCTACTAAGAACAAAACATAAATCGTTAAAAATAAAAAATAAAATATTTATTTTTTCTTGTTAAAAAATCGCAAAGTTTAATAAAACAATTGGCATCTAATTATTTAATTAATTACATAATTTAAAACACAAAAATAAAAACAAATAATAATAAATTTATTTTTATAAAAAAAAACTTAACCGTGTCTCGTCTTTATTTAACTTTAGTATCAGCAGAAGCAGCAGCAGCAGCAGCATCACCATAAATCAAATAAATTATATTCAATAAAAAATATATATAGAAAGAAAGAAGAATAAACTAAAGAAAGAAATACAGACAGACAGAAAAACTGCATATTCTATTTATAAATTTTATTTTTGTTTTTTATTTTTTTTTTAAATTAAATTTATTTTATTTAAAACGAAATTTATTATTTTTGACGCGATGCAAAAAAAAGAAAATATATTTAATAAATAAAACGAAAATCGACCAAAAAACAAACAGAGAAGAATTGTGCAATCTTTTTTGATTTATTTCGTTTTTTTATTTTATTTTATTTTTTTTTTCTTAAAAATAATAAAATAATTTATTTTTGTGTGTGTACTAATTAAAAATAATACATAGTTCAAAAAGAATAAATAAATCTGCAGACAAAGCGCGAAAAGAGAGAAAACACATTCAAATGTGTTGGTTCGTTTAATTTTGTGGGTGAGTAGTTTAAATTTTTGTTTGGAAGTTCAAATAGGTTTAAGTGTATCCACATTTCATAATAAAGGTTTCATGCATTGCATCCATCCTCCTCTTCATTGCCTATAGAAATGAACTTAGTACACTTGAAAGCATTAGGAAGAAATAGGGAAAGAGAAAATTGGATAGTTCATGAGGAAATAATAATAATAATTCAATAGTTTGAATGCTATTTTGGTTCTGCTTATTACGAAAATGTAATCGGTTTTCTTCTAACATGTACCATTTTAAAGTTATGATACATTAAAGTACCATTATCTATATACATACATATGTATGACCCCTTTGGTTTCCGAAACTGCTTGACTGATTTTGATGCAATTTTCAGGGAAACTCAAGCACAGTCTGAAGAGTGTTCCTATGAAGTTTGATGCGTATTGGAGCCCTGTTCTTGAACAATTGGATAGTACATCCGGCTCGGCATCGCACGGCCTACTGAATCTTTCCTTGAATTTGTATGAAACAAATTAATATCAATATGATTATAATACAAAAAAAAAAAAAAATAAATTTCATACACCAATTTCTCGTCTGCCGATCCTCACCAAACTTCACAGGAATATTCTTCAGAATATGTTTGTTTCCCTAGGTTAGGTTAGGTTAGCTTGGCTGATCAAGAGATTTCACATAGACCAATAGTGGTCCTTAGTGTTGCCAAGAAGAAGTATGGAGACCCTTTAGATACTGTTTTTTATGCACTTTTTTGCGAGCTTTAATAGGTTGCTACTCTTTTGATCCACGATACTTTCCAAGGAGAGGACAGATACAGATCCGAGATAGCTAAAGCGTGATCTGTTGAGAGCTGGACATTGGCAAAGTAGGTGTTCTAAAGTTCCCTTAACATTTACCTCATTGTATGTTGTACATGTATCACTCTGTACCAAGCCCAATTTGGCTGCGTAGGAAGGCGTTAAACAGTGTCCCGTGAATATTCCGACTAATAACTTGCAATCTTCTCTTGGGAGAGCTAAGATGTAGTTGGTAATCTTATTATTAACAGAGCGAAGCATGATTTTTGCGGTTCTGCAAGAGAGTGATCCATCCCACATTCTCTTCGCCTTCTGAATCGTTGCTGCATCTTTTTCTGTTTTTAGCGTGGACAGAGAGGGACGTATGTATGACGCACTTACCTCAGGTTGACTAGCGCCGGCTTTAGCGAGTGAGTTTCCCTAAAAATTTCATCATAATCGTTTCAGGAACACTCTGAAGTGCATGAGTTTCCTTGAAAATTAACTATTTTCATTCGCACAGTGTTATTCACATTTTAAGCTTCTGAAAATATCCATCAACCATATATTCTTACTCCTCATTGGCAAATCTTTAAGCATTGAGTTTGATTTCCAAGATGCTTTAATATCAGATTCATTTGAACGAACAAAGATTGGAAGTTTGATTTGTATAATGGAAGGAAAAACTTCAATATAAAATGATATTTTAATGGTTCAACATTCTAAAATGTGCTTTCGATTGATCCTTATGCTTAGGAACATATTAAAGAATGAAAAGAGAAAGCATTTGAAAAGCTTCTAGGCATGTTAATGGACATTTCACTTCAGCGGATTCCGTGGCCTAAAAGCTACAACCTTAAAGAGGACTAAATTTTAGCATTAACTTCATACTTTGTGCTGGTATTTATGCTTTTGGTTTGGAGTATTATTTCTAACCTAACATAGATAGACTTCAAAAGGATTTGAAAAAAATTGATATTCACATATGAACAATAATTGAGTGTATACGATCTTGTAGTGTATGTAAACATATGTAGGTATATATACATATGTAGGTCTTCAGACAAATCAAGGCAACTGTTAATAGTGTCAACCCTCAAACCATATAGAATCATACATATGTAAGTCTTACAATTTTGTGAAAACTTGCAACATCAACCCTTTTTTTGTTTTTATTTACTTCATTGTCTTCATTCCATTTTATATGCTGTTTGCCTCATTCTTCCTTGTGGCGCATTTAGGCAGATTTAAAATCATATTTATTCATGCGTAAGTTTTTTTTTTTTTAATTTTTTGTTTTTCTTGCTTGCTTGCAATACTTGAATTTTAAAAAGAAATATGACAAGAATTTGCAACTTGTGGCAACATTGCTTTGGCACATTCGTCAGATGCTTTTCATGGCCAGAGTTCATGTGTTAGCAACAATGTTGTCCAAAATGGGGTGAAGATTTAGGGAGCGTAAGAAAATAGAGTATGAAGAGAAATAATCTGAAATGTAGACAGCTTATGTTGGCATTTGTTGGTTTGGGAAAACAACAAGAACAACCGAAAATGGGAGAGCAAAACTAAAACCATTTAGTAGTAGTTTATGTGTAAGCATATTAAATCAAATTATGACAATAAAGAGCAAACATGGTACTCGTATAAGATGGAAAGAAATAAGAAACTATTTATATTAACAGGCAGAAAAATGAATCCTTATTTATTAAGTCAAAGGAGGCAAAGCCAAATTTGAGTATCATAAGATACAAACGATAAAAGCACAGATGTTGTCAATTGAGTAAAGTTGGGAAAAGAAATTACTCGAAGCTAATAAACCAACAGTTTTTGTTCTTTATGATTATGTGGTTTCTTGTCTTAAGATATGAAGAAGAAATACAATACAATGGTTAATTTTCATTGTGTTTATTGATCCTAGATTTGAAGTATCATCAAAATTTCATGAGAAATCAAATTAATAAAAATTGTGCAAAATTAACATTTGAAAAAATAAATAAATAATTAAATGAATAAATGAAAAACATCTTCTTATTTTTTCGCATGAATTTCATTTGACATCAGCAGCAACAGCAACAGCATTGGGAAACAGCTCAAATGTCTAGAGAAAAAACAACAATAATAATAAATAAAATTGCAAACAAACAAAAAAATACAAAAAACCAGAAAATGCTGATTTCAAGCATTTAAAAACAACAACAGCAGAACTTTAAATAATGAGCGCACAATCAGATACAAATACAATACAAATGCATACATTCATTCATCCAGTAAGCAGTTGGCAGTTATTAAGTTGAATGAGAACAATGGTATACTTAGTACTCGCACCTCGCTTATTTGTTTGTTTAAATACATGACAGATCAGCTGTTTTTCTGTTTTTTTATTCTTTCTACTATTAATATTATTTTTTGTGGTTTTGTTTTGTATTCAATTTTTTGTTATTCTAAGTATACCAGAGAAGCGCATTTCCATTGGTGTTGGTGTCCCACGCAGTTCTAATTTCAGCATTTCGAAAACAACAAAAAAAATATTCCAATAAAATAAATTTTTGCAAAAGCAGCAGAAATACAAAAAAAAAATACACTTGAATAAAATAACAACAGACAAACAAAATGCAAATGCAAAAAGAACAACTAACTAAATATATGAGATGTGATGAGTACTAGTTGCATATTTAGAATGAACTCACATGTACTATATGTTTATATGTATATAAGAAGATATCTTTAGTATCAAGTAGATAGATTATTATAAGTGTTATTACAATACATTTGTGCTTGTACTTGGAACTAAGGAACCAAATGGAATATGATTTTGTTTTAAAAGGAAGGAAGGCATGTCATACACATATTCACTGAGTGCATTTTGTCATTAGAAGTAGACACAACTAAAAGAGAGGAGCATGGAAATCCATGTGTTGTGGGCAATAATGACACTTTCTACTGTGACATATAAAAAGATGTCAAAGTCCGGTAATGACAACGACAACGGCTATTTACTTAAGAATTTATTTCAATTGCCTTTAATCGAAATAAACTGCCAACGGAGACAGACAGTGAGTTCTAGTAAGTAAGAGGATGATCTAGGGAGTAGAGGGAAAAGAGATGGAGGTGGTAATGTGAACAAATGAGAATGGGTTGGGAAAAAGTGTGGGCACAGTGGTGACAGAGACAATATTATTATTGTGGGTGCTTTAAAATCATCATCATCACCTCTAAACATGTCACAAAAGCAAGCACCTACTACTAAGAGTACAATACTTTGTTTAAATTTTGTACTGTATACATATATGAGTGTAGAAGATATTGTATATTTTGCTATCTTAAGTAAAAGTGGAACTCTTGTGTTGTGCTTTTGCTAAAAATAAGTGCACAAGAAACAAGAAAGAAAATTTATTTATTTAGTATAAAACAATAATAAAATCGAAAGTATCTTAAAAAGCAAAGCTAAAGAATAAATAAACTAAAGCAAATTTATAAAGAAGTATTGTAGAGCAGAGAGAGACAGAGTGAGACAGAGAGAGAGAGAGTGAGAGAGAAGTTATAGAGTTGCTGTACTACCTAGAGAATCTACCTCTTTTTATTTTCTTGGCACAAATTATGACGCAAGAAATTAAATGCTGATAAAGCAAGCAACCAAAATCAACGCCAAACAAAACAAAAACCGAAACAACAACAAGAAAACGATACGCTTCGTTTGCTACTTATGGTACTTTTCTACATACATAATTTTATGCTCAATCGTTGTTTATTCTCATGTCGTCTTCCAGTTCTTTTGGTTTTTTTTTTTTTTTTTTGTTTTATTTGGTGCATTTACTTATGTATGTGTGGAAGTAAAATGCAAAAATGTATCTCACAGTTAGTACTTACCATAAGCAGCAGAGTTGTTTTTTTCGTTTTTTCTTTGAAATCATAAACATATTTTATTTGTTTATTTGTCGCTTTCCATGTGTGTCATTTACAACTTAAGAGGAAATATCAAATTATTTTTAAAATAAACAAAAATATAAAAAAAACATGTAATAAAAACTAGAAGTTTTTTTTTTAAATAATTTTTAGTGTTTTAATGAAATTTGAAGAAAACAAACGGAGGAATAATCCTGACATATGGTGATATTGGTTCTTAAGATGATGGAGTTTTCTTATGGCTCTCATTCAGAATGTTGTTTCTCATTCTGTTGTCAAAAGAATTGGATATCAGCTTATTAATATGTTATTTGAGTCAACAGTACCAGTACTTAAAAATGACAATGGGAATTTTCAACTTATCACTTAGCTTTCTTAACTCTTTTTGGAATCTGAATCTACCAGAAGGGGTTCCGGAGTGTCTTATCCGCATAAGAGAGGCTCTTTAATAAATTCAGAAGAACTCCAATAGTCTTAGTACAATTTTAACTGAACAGAAATATAGTTGAACTTCCATAACTCGAATCGCCATAGTGAACAAAAAAAGTTCGGCTTATGAAGACTTCGAGTTATAGAAAATTTGAGTTATAGAAGTTCGAGTTATGGAAGAAATTTGACTGAACGTAGAACGTACATACTTATGTGAACAGTTTCATGCTTTAAAATGAAATGGCAACGAAGAATCATATTTTGTAGTGTTTAACCTTCGTTCAACATCTTATAGGCAAAAGGTTCCTTCTTGAAAGCGATTCGTACCAGGCAGATACCTTCTTTTTGCAGTCTTTTGAAGAATAGATGTGTGGCCTTGAAACTAAATAAGGCATCGACCAAAACAATGACTTAAGTCAAGCGAATAATACGCATGGAACAGCATTATCTAGCGTTTCTTCGAAGGCTCTTATTTTAAATTGTAGACCATTTAGACCGATGTAAGGTGTGTTTTCCTGGATTTCAGTCAAAACTACACATTGCAGACTAATGGTGTTTGTGTGTTGCAGCAGATATAAGTCTTCCATCGTACACTATGGTGGTTGTGCGTTGATGCCTGTAAGGATTTTTTTTTTTTTTTTGTATAGAAAGTTCCAGAATTTTAATAAAAGTTCTACAATGTCCTGGAACATTCCTAAATTCTCACAGAACAAAGTTTATTACTGCTACAGGACAAAAAAAAAAATCATGTTTCATAAACTATCGCATAAACACCATTATAATTTGTTTCACCAAGAGACATCAGTCCCTTAAGATTAACATACATACTCGTATATTAAATTCAGAAAGATCAAGTGACTTAAATCTTTTTAGAAAATATGATGGACATCTTAGTGGTATATTCTAATTTCCTTCAGATCTAACAAATTGCTAACCTTATCATACTTTAGTGAACACATCATGCATTACTAAAGTGTCAATAGACTACAAGTTAATTTATATAATGTGTCACTCTTTTGCGAATACAATTTACCCCAAGAAAGTGTCTTCAATAAATTTCAATTGCACTTCAACTTTGACTTCATATTAGCCAAAAAAAATGTTACTAATTTCATATAAATACTTAGTATTTACGAGTACAACCTGTTGCTGCTGTTGCATGTGCTTGCCAAAGTGGTATATCACATGCCAAAGATACATTATACATACATACATATACATTGTGTCTCCTATCTAAATAACTGTGACATATTTAGGAAGAAAATATCATTAAATTTTTTTCTTTAACCACATGCCGTCGAGACTTCTACATACAACACAATAACACTTACTAACAACAATAAAGGCAACAGAACAAGAATAATGATTATGATGATGATGACGATAGACATAGAAGAACATACTCCAGAAACTGAGGCCGGAAAAAATGAAATGTATGCGTGTGTGTGTGTACGTACAACAACAACATCTGTGTAAATGTGTCTAGCGGGAAAGCACGCTTTAAAAGTGAGAATATACTAGAGGAGAGTCAAGAAGGGACAATAACAACAACAGATAACAAGGACAACATTTGGCACATGCATGCATGCAACAGAAATAACAACAAAAATTGGTATGCTTCTGGAAGTTGAAACTATTGTAGCACATAGTATATTCATGATGCCTCAGCAAGGCATGCTAGCAAAAGGAAGCATGCAACCAACTAACCAAGTGTTGTTCCGGCGCTTCATTTTCTTTAGATCAGTAGTTCTTAAACAAACTATGCTTGGATGATTAATAGAAGTTCGCCGTCTTAGCAGTATTCATTTTTTGTTATTCCCATCGGTTGGTGAGGTGCCTAATTGAGTAATCAGACTTTATTATTATTATATTGGGGGAAGATGCACTGCGACCTATGAGATCTATTGTGCCCCCTTCATGGACTTAGAGTGTATCTCCTAGCCCAATTCCCTCGATAAATTGTAGTATTGGTCCTACTTTACAGAGTTTGAATTCGTCCTCGGTTAAGATGAATTCCCCAAGGTGTTAACTTCTCTTGTGCATCAGGGCAGGACAAGTTCCTTTCACGTGCAGTGCGGTCTCGTCCTCCTCCCTGCAGAACCTGCAAAGACCATTAGAGGAAATTCCCAGTTTAGTTAGGTGATAGTTCAGCCATTCTTCGTCAGATTCATACAGTCCTTTTAGCGTTTTGGGTTGTATGTCCCTATCGCTAATTTCGAGTGTGATAGCCCCGGTAGTTTTTTCCAGTATAGTTTCCTTTGTCTATCTTCTACCTCCCAAATAATACGGGAGATGTTACCCGAAGCTACACCACAGAATGGCTCGGGCCCTACAAATGGAGTTGACGCTCCTTTCCTCGCGAGGAAATCTGCCATTTCGTTCCCGTTAATCAGACTTTAGATTCTTAAAGTTATTAATTAAATCTCAATATAATTTATAAACAATTGACCGAAACAATTTTTTCTTTTGGTCATAATAAATATATTTGTTAAGAAAATGGGGAAGCCATTAAAGGTTCGCCGGCATATCATGTAAGTCTATTTTACGTGAACACCTGTCGTAGACATAATATCACGATGCCGAGCAGAAGGATTTATTAACTTCAATCTACGAATGTAACAAATTTGAATCATGGTCTGAAGTTGAGGCTAGATAGACAATGGTCTAGCTCATATTCTACCTGCATCTGGATAACAACCACAGTCACCACAATACTTCCATTAAAAAGGGCCATACCAGGCATATGAGAATATTGATATTGAACAGAGTAAAATTCCTATGAGTTGCTGTGAAAGATGCCACCACATAAGTTTAAGAACCTCTGCTCTATGTCACTCTGTTGTATTGCTGTACATGCTGCTGTGCAAGTGCCGAAAAGTGGTTTTAATGTAGCATGTGGAACTAAAGAACGGTTTCCTGCTTTTCTTTCTTTTTTTTCTGCTTCTTTTGCTTCATATTCTTGTTTACTCTCTTGCCCTTTACTCGCTTGTTTGTTTGTCTGTTTACAAGTATTTGCTTTCACCATAGAATTGAGAATATGTGAAATATTTTGTTGCCCTTTCGACATGCCACAGTATGTAGTAGTAGTTGGCCGCTGACTGCTTGCCTGCGCTTGGATTCGCTCGCCGGTTCCTTTGACAGTTTCATCGTTGACAGGCGGATTTTATTGTTGCCACAAATGTATCCGCAACCCAAGTGTGTTGTTGAAGTCACTCAGTATTTGTTGTATCTGTTGATTTTTTACTATTGAGAATTTTTGTGTTTCTGTTTTCCTTGTACTACAATAAATTTTTCTTTATTCTTGGATCTTTCATTTTTGTTATTACAATATATTTATTTATTTTTCAACTGCATTTCAATTGCAATTCAACAAATTCTTGATGATTTTATTACTGTACTATAAACATTTTTTTATATATTTTGGTAAGAGTTCTTTCGATGAATGATGGTGCTGCTTCTTGTCCTCTTTTATCAATAGTGTGAAATTGAGAAATATTTTCTTAAATATTCAATGAATTCGGTCAACAAAGACATCAGCATCAGCATTACATCACCTTCAGTTTTGATAGAGTATTCAGAATGAGAATTTTTTGAAGTATTTTATTTAAATTTTATTTTATTTCTTTTTAATTTTTAATTGAATTTTCTTGTTTCAATTCCTCAAATTCAATTTTAAATTTAAAAATTAATTTAATTAAATTTGTTAAATTTCATTTCAATCAAAATTGAAAACCGCCATCACTTGCATGATGATGATGATGGATGGCGTTTTGCTAAATCCCGCCTAAATGTATATTTTGTCTTACTACTATGTTGCAGCGGCACGCCCCAAAATGATTTCTTGGTCTGTTGATACAATTTTATTATACAAGTATTTAATTTAAAATTTACAAGAAAAAACCCAAAGCATTTTGAGTAGTTGCCACTCAAAAACAAGACAAAACAAAGCAATCCTATTATATTGTATATCTCTTTACATTGTAAATATGGTAGGTACATAGTAGTGTTGCTTATTTGCTGCTATTTTGCTGCTGCTTTAAATAATTGAGATTGTTTTCGCATTTATGTTGCGTTTTTAACATATTTCACTTGTTGATATTTTGCTTTTGTGTTTATCTGTCTGAGATGGACAGACAAAGATCCCCCAAACATTTTGGGCAAAATGCCAGTTA
This sequence comes from Amiota communis, assembly GCA_037043315.1. Lineage (NCBI taxonomy): Eukaryota > Metazoa > Arthropoda > Insecta > Diptera > Drosophilidae > Amiota > Amiota communis. Next base: position 1,202,017 of record JBAMAV010001191.1, on the reverse strand, counting down.
ACAAGAACGAAGAACGAAAGATATTACATACATAGAAGGAGGCGCAATATAAAACCACATGAAATGACAAGATACTTGTCAACGTACTACATACATTATTTGATTTAATTTTGTTTATTCTATTTGCTTCGGTGGTCTTTGCTTGGGCCTAAAAGTGCTGATCTGTCGCTTTGCGTTTCTTCTAAATGAAATGCCATCATTGTCGACACAAGACAAATGACTTTGCCCAGACAAAAACACACGCAAAAAAGCAAAACAACAACAACAACATAAATATAAAGATAAAGGTGAGGATAGAGGCGGTGATGGATTAAAGGAGAATGAAGTATCATTTGTAGTAGTACTTAGATCATCATTTTAGCCAAACAACAACAACAACAATGATGATGATGATGATGATAATTATCTATTCAAATTTGTACTAAATAGGGAAGAATATTTCAAAGATACTATATGTGTTTACTTAGTAAATATTTGCATCTACTATTTACTATGAATATCTAGCGAATATTAGAGGGGATTTTTATTGGTTTTCAATAAAGAATAGTAAACTGTTGATCTTCTAACTCAATGATGATTCAAAAGCAAAAATAATTTGATTGACATACAAAATACTCGTCATAAAAGAATATTTTCTTAACTATATATCAGTAGAAGTATTACACTGTCTATCATAAATATTCACATGCCTTATCAAATATTACGTGCCGCCAGCAAAAAAAACCAAGAGTCTACCACACACCTCCAAGTATTCTTTATCAATTGTGAAAAAGTAAACTCTTTCTTATCAATTGTCATTAGTTGAAAAAAAAATTACTACTTAAATACCTTGTAAATGAATTGCAGCAGCAACTTTTGAATACATTTTATTTAATATTATTTATTTTTCTTATCTATAAAATAATAAAAATCACTTGAGCGCTCATTGATATTTTATTATGCTTATGTATATTATTTCCAAACAACTTTTATAGTATGATAAATGATGATGAAGAATGGAAATCATTGAATTGAATGAGTCTTTTGGATAAGTTAAGTCTTACACTTCTATGAATGGAAACCAAATAATTGAAGATAAGCAGCATGTGTCAATCAATGCATCTACTTATTAGATAATCACCAAATTTTTAGCGCTTTATTATTACATAAAATAATAACAAACATTAAATATTAACAACGAATTTCTTTGTAATAAAAAATTCATTTATCATACTTTTTTTTGCACATTTTTATATTTTATTGATTTAACTTTTTTACAAGTTTATACCCATTAAATTTGTAATCGGGTTTATTAGTTAAGGAATTGAGTTTGCCTTAATGCAGTCAAAATGAGTTGGAAAACAAAGATTTACAATTTAAATGATTTTTGCGAGACTCACATTGATCAATTTCAATATTTATATATGTTGAACTAGTATTACATGTGTTGGCAAGACTTCGAAAGGTATAATCTCTTACAAGGACTTACTCTTATGTTTAGATTCTCAATTCCAGATTTCAATGGAAAAAGGTGAGATTGGGTAACAGTTGGTGACAAAAGCTGCAATTGAAAGCAACTGCTATAATTATAGCACGGGCCAACTAGACACTAAGGGGCAAACGCCTTGACATGAAGTTCGAATGAAAGCAAATTCTTTGATTATCTTAACTAGAAATTATTGGGAAGTGAAACCCTTTGACATGAGAGACACCACAAACGTCAATAATTGATCTGTGAAGGCAACCACCGACAATTATAAATTGTTGCTTGTAACATAAAAACATTTAACGTAACAATATGATTACATATATCTTCTTAGGGGGCTTTAGGCATTGTTATATACATGTAGCAATAAGTTAAAGTAGCTGAAGGCGACAATTGAGTTTTCAAATTCAATTTAATCTTGCTTTATTCTGGGTAGGTGCCGTTCTTTACGCTTCCTTGTGAAGTATATTGCGCTGGTTTTATTGGCGTTAATTTTGATTTTCCAGCGTATGAAATATGCTGCAAGAGAATCCAATGATACCTGCAGTGCTATTGCTACCTGATCAATGGTTGCACCTGAGCTGTAGATCGCAGTGTCGTCAACAAAACCTGATGTAGTACAATAACTTGATGTTGGGTTGTCATAGGTGTAGATGTTGTATAATGTTGGTCCTAATACAGACCGCTGAGGAACTCCGCCACATATCAGCTTGCTTTCTGAGTCTATACCGTCCTTTGGATTAGCTTTACTAAGTACGTTGGGGTACGAGTGACAATTAACTTGTGGATTAGTCCCTTATGCCATACAGTGTCGAAAGCTGCTTCGACATCCAGGGTTACTAATCCGACTGATTTTTTAAAAGTAATTTCCTCCTTAGCAAAGTTAGTTAATATTTCCAGGGGGTGAACGCAGTTAAAATGAGACCGGAAACCGAACTGAGTAGATGGTATTATGTTGTTTTCAGTTAAGTGCACATTTAATCTGTTTTTTACAACCCGCTCAAATATCTTAGCAAAGCCACTTAGCAAACTAATTGGCCGACAGTTAGTTGGAGAGTCCGGTGGTTTCCCTGGCTCATGGATCGGAATAATTTTTGCTGTTTTCCACAGCCTTGGCAAATAAATAGCTTAGCTGAATACATAAATTGTTTATCCGAGTGAGGTAATTCAGTGTGGCGATGGGAAAATTTTTAATGCACACATTTGGTATTTGATCAGGGCCAGGAGCTTTTTTGGTCTTTGGGCAACTAACTACTTGCATGACCTCTTCAGTAGTGATGATAGAAACATTTTGGTCCACAGCAATAGTCTCAAGGAAGTCTAAGGAACTGACAACTAGGACATTTGTTTGTACATCAGACATAGATTCTGTTAAGTGGTGCTCAAATATGTCTGCTAGCATGTTTACCTTTTCCAATTTTGATATCTTGTTATTCCATCTCTGCACAAGCAGTTTCGCTTTTATAAAAAAAAAGGAAAAATTGAGTTTGAACGTTATAATTTTTAACATGTATTTCGACTAGAGAATTTTCGAAAAACAGGAAAGGTATAATCTCTTACAGGGACTTTAATCCAAACTCTTATGTTTAGATTCTCATTTCCATATTCCAATGGTAAAAGATTGGGTAGTAGTAACAGTTGGTGGCAAAAGCTGCAATTGAAAGCAACTGCTATAATTATACTTAGATGAGTCAACTAGACACTAAAGGGCAAACGCCTTGACATGAAGTTCGATTGTAAGCAAATTCTTTGATTATTGAGAAGGGAAAGCCTTTGACATCAGAGACACCACACGCGTCAATAATTGATATGTGAAGGCTACCACCGACAATTTGAAATTGTTACTTGTAACATAAAAACATTTAACGTAACAATATGATTACATATATCTTCTTAGGGGGCCTTAGGCATTGTTATATATCTGTGGCAATAAGTTAAAGTAGCTTAAGGCGAAAATTGAGTTTTCAAATTCAATTCAATTTAATCTTGCTTTATTCTGGGTAGATGACGTTCTTTACGGTTCCTTGTGAAGTATATTGCGCTCGTTTTATTGGCGTTAATTTTGATTTTCCAGCGTATGAAATATGCTGCAAGAGAATCCAATGATACCTGCAGTGCTATTGCTACCTGATCAATGGTTGCACCTGAGCTGTAGATCGCAGTGTCGTCAACAAAACCTGATGTAGTACAATAACTTGATGTTGGGTTGTTATAGGTGTAGATGTTGTATAATGTTGATCCTAATACAGACCCCTGAGTCTATACCGTCCTTTGGATTAGCTTTACTAAGTACATTGGGGTACGAGTGACAATTAACTTGTGGATTAGTCCCTTATGCCTGCTTATTCGACATCCAGGATAACTAATCCGACAGATTTTTTAAAAGTAATTTCCTCCTTAGCAAAGTTAGTTAATTTTTTCAGGGGGTAAACGCAGTTAAAATGAAACCGGAAACCGAACTGAGTAGATGGTATTATGTTGTTTTCAGTTAAGTGCACATTTAATCTGTTTTTTTAGAACCCGTTCAAATATCTTAGCAAAGCCACTTAGCAAACTAATTGGCCGACAGTTAGTTGGAGAGTCCGGTGGTTTCCCTGGCTTATGGATCGGAATAAGTTTTGCTGTTTTCCACACCCTTGGGAAATAGCTTAGCTGAATACATAGATTGTATATCCAGGAGCTTTTTTTTACTTGCATGACCTCTTCAGTAGTGATGAAAGGAACATTTTGGTCCACAGCAATAGTCTCAAGGAAGTCTAAGGAACTGGCAACTAGGACATTTGAGTCGTAGATTCTGTTAAGTGGTACCTTGCTTCAAAGATGTCTGCTAAAATGTTTACCTTTTCCGATCTTATTGTGGTAAAAACTAGGGTTAAATTGCTTATTATCTTTAATAACTCTTGCAATGTTTCAAAAGGTTTTTGAGTTTTTGTCCAATTTTGATAGCTTGTTATTCCATCTTGAGTGAGTTATTGTGCACAAACAGTTTCGCTTTTATAAAAAAAGGAAAAATTGAGTTTGAACGTTATAATGTTTAACATGTATTGTGACTAGAGAATTTTCGAAAAACACGGCTTTAAAACTTGACTTCATCATTTTACTTTAGTGAACTGGAAATAAAACCAAACAGGAATTATTTCACACAAAATGGGCAATATCACAAAATGTAGATTTTCGATTTAAGCTACTTTAACTTAATGCCACAAATATAATAAGAAACTTATATTTTTCCTTTAAAAATGTATTTATTTTATATATGAAGTCTATTGAGTATATTTTAGAAAAAAATAAAAGGTCATAAATACTTTATTTTAACCGAAACAAACTAACAATTACATATACTTATAAGTATTATATATTCATTATTCTGCTCTAATACATTAAAATTTTGTTTGTTTTTTATGAATTTTGCATCGCAGGCAGGCAATTTACTCTTCTCTCTACTCTGTAGTTTTGATTATGTTTACTAAATAGTAAATGGAAAACGGAAGTTTGTGAAAATGTTTTTGTCTGTTATTCATAAGTATTGTTGTGCATTGTAAATGTTAATTGTTTGTGTATTTTAAAAACAAAAATATTTAAATTTTCATTCATTTCAATTTAACAAAAAGAGGATTTCCTTTCTAATGCAATCCCAAATGCTTACTTATACTACTCGTATATATATTTCTTGCATCATATAATTCTTTTAGTCTTTTCATATTGCTTTTCTTTTTAATGTGTGTGGCGGCTATTATATTCTGTTGATATTTCATAAATGAATTAATATTTGTTTTGTTTAAAATTTACTTCGGATTAATCGAAGATACATTTTTGTTTGTTCTCTCGTTTTAGGTAAGTTTGTCGAACATGAATAGCGCCGTAAGTGTTTAATTTGTTTATTTTATTTTTTTTACTTATATGTTTTCTTTATTTAATTTCAATTATTTGTTTTATTTTTTTTATTTTTTTTATTTTTTATTATTTCATTTATTAGTTTTTAAACTTTAATTTGTGAAAAGGATTCCTTTGATTTTGTTTTAAATAATTTTATTTTAATTATTTTTTTTTTATGTTTAAATTTTTTATTCATGATTTTTAAATATTATATTGAAGTGCTGAATATTATAATAAACTCATACTACTTACTGTTACTGTCCGTGACTTCATCCCCGGTATGCAACCAACCTTTATAAGTTGATCTATGCGTGAATGTTGATATAAGTATTTGATTTTCTTAAATATAAGAATTAACAGTGGCGGATACGTAACTCTCGGAATGAAATTTGTCTATTGTCAACTTATGAGTACTATTATTTTGATGTTATTTGATCAATTTCTTCTGGATAGATTTGAATATTAAACCAAATCAAAATATGAGCTCCTTTTCGTAATATCATGAATATGAATTATTCGTTGTTGGTATTGTATATAAATGTAATGAACAAAATCTTTTGTACGACGACAGTAATGGCGTACGCATTTACGTCTTGTTTGTATTCCTGCATGCGACGTAAACCTCCGATATACATAGCTTGAAGGTAGAATAAATGCATTGCCGATGTCAATATTTAAATTTTCGATCGCAATTTAGCGTTTGAATATAATGTATTGCAAACGTTTTCTTTCGATTTTGGCGTACATGTGGAATATAATGCCACCTAACGTGTCCAATACTATCATATCTTTCAAGCTAAAAACAACCATACATACTTATTAGGTAGAATAGGGATTAGGTGACTGGTTGAAGCGGGAGCGAAGATCCAATGGATGATAGCACTTTAGTCTGCGGAGTTGCTGTTTATTTTCCAGGAGTGACAAAGCCAGGACGTTTACGTGGTTCTCAGGTCGATGTTCATAGCGGAGACTATAAGCAGTGATGATCTCTGCAGCCGTAGCGTTCGCAATGAATGCCGTCGTTGCGTTGGAAGCTGCAGTAGAGCCCCATAACTGTATGCCATAGGTCCAGATTGGCCTTAGAATCGCCTTATAGAGCAGCAACTTATTGCGTAGTGAGAGCTTGGAACTGGGTCTGAGTAATCAATTCAGACGCTTGAGTTTAAGGTTTAGCTGGGTCTGCTTGTTGTAGATGTGCTTTATCCAGAGAAAGCTAGAGGGCGTGAGGAGCATGTGTCCATCTAGACTAACGCTAGGGCAGTTAAGAGTGCTAAGTGTAAATATGACATGCTACTCAATCTCGGTAGAACCTCAATAAGCAAAACCATAAACGTACTAACGGGCCTTTGCGTCATAGGCAAACATGCTGGTAGACTTGGGCTTCCGCATGATGATTTCTGCTGTAGTTGCGGCTCTGAAGAAGAGGAGGAGACTGTGCTTCACCTTATGTGCCAGTGTTCATTCCTCGCCAGAAGGAGATGGAACCACTTAGGCTCTATGTTTCTCACCAGCTTAACCGAACTATCATTCCTACCAATCAAGGACATAGCTAGGTTCATATCGGAATCCAAATGGTTCTCCGCATTGGATTAAGGGGTGCCGTGTCAACTCTTTGCTGGTATCACATTGGGCCATACTCTCTTGTCTGTGCCTAAGTGAGCCTCTCGTCTGAGGGCTGCCACTTAACTTAACCTAACCTAACCTAAAAGTGACATGAGTCGATTATTTGAAATTGATGGCTTTTGAGGAATGTTCCACTTATTGAGCCACGGCTCTAAGGTAGACAATTGCAGTTGTAGTTTGCTGGATGCTGCTATGTGACAGTCATCAGATGCCAGAAATGCTGTGTTGTCTGCGTAGGTAGCAGTAAGGGCGCAATCCACATTTGATATATACCTGCATATTTGCTGAGTACAGGGTATACAGTATAGGACCGAGAACACTGCCTTGGTGTGCACCTGCATGGATAGGTTTCAGGTCAGATTACGAGTCGCAGCATCGCACGTAGAAAACTCGATTGTCCAATTAAGACTTGAGGAACAGGTAGTATGGTGCGTGCAGGCAGGTTCTTTACGAATATATGACAGTTGAGTTTTCATTTTATTCCTTTTTTATTTATTTACATTTTATTTTAATTTACTTAATTATTTTAATTTATTTTATTTTGTTGTGATTTTTAAATATATTTTTTATATTTTCCATTAAATTGTTTAAATAAAAAAAATAGCAAAATTTCGATTGAGTTCTTTGGCTTTTGAACTTAATTTTTAGTTCATAATATTTACATTCCATGAGTTCATTTATCATCGCTTTGAGTGCAATTTTATTTTACTATAAATAATTGACTTATTGTCTTTTGTGTGTTGAGTTTGTCCGAAAGTCTCCCTTCCCTTCCGCTATCTATTCATTTATCAATTCACTTGTATTGTAGTAAAAATTTATGAGTGTGTCATGTGTCGAAAAAATGAAATAAAAAATAAATAAAATCTGCCACAAATTTAACAAAATACAACAAAAAAAAAGGAAGACCACAAAAATGTTTTGTTTTGTGTGTGAAAAATTCCAATTGAAAATATTTTTGTATGCTTCAATTGGCAGCTAAAATTTGTACTTATTTATTTTTGTTTATTTAATTCATTGTAATTGTTTTTACTCTTTCTCTCTCTCCCTGTTGTGTGTATATGCTGCAAATGTTTGTATCTGCAAGTGATGAGTTTTCTTTTTATGTTTGCATTTTTGTTTTTTTGTTTTTTTTTTCTAAAAAAAAGATGCACAAGTGCAGATGTGTGGAATCATCTACCATATTGTCGAGTATATCCCAATATATTTTTATGCATTTTTAACATCTACTCGTATTCATGTTTCATGTGTAAATTTCTAATGCTGCTTTTGCAGTACAGTAAAAAGTAAAGAAAACAATAGTTTTTTGGTTTTCGCATGCAATTGATTTGTAAATATATTCTTTCTTTCTGGAAAGTTGCACATTTTCTATTTTCAATTTATTGTTATTTATTTGTTTAACAGCAAACATCAACAATAATTGCTGCGTGCACACATAAAAGAAGGAAAAGAAACAAGAGAAGAAAAAATATTGTTTAAATAATATACAAAAAATAAATTTAGAGTTTTTTTTTTTGTGTGTAATAAAGTTTCATATTATTTGTTTACACCATTTCTTCCTGATACGAAAAACATACGCGTGCGAACATGAATTTATGTCTTTTAGAAACAAAACAAAATAAAACAATTCTTTATAAATAAAATGAAAAGAAAATAAAATAACAAAGTGGTCTAATAATCATAAAATCACTCATACGCACAGTGGTGCGTTATGTTAAGAACGAATAAGTGGCATTGATTGTTACCCTATGCTGTGCATTACTGCATTTTCTTCTATAATAGGTTTGCCATTATATCTGTCAAGAGATTGAGTGAGTCTTCATCTTTAAGTAGCACAAAAGTATACTTTATACTTCAATTGCTTCAATTGATTCGATTTGAGTTGGTTGGTTGGTTGTGTGTTGTTGGTTTATTAAACAGCTTGAAATTAAATTATTATTATTATTATTGTTATTATATAGAAGACAGTATAGTAAGTAGTTGCTCTAGCTTTCATTCAAATTTCTCTTGATTGAGATTTTACATAGATTTCAAGTGTTGTTCATTCTTCACTAGCCTACACAAAATCCACAGTAAATCCAAATCAATGTATAATAATAATAACGGCCCGAAAGCACTGCGACCAATAAGATCTATTGTACATGGCCTTATTTTATAGAAACCCTATATATTTAGACTTTTGATGAATCTTAACATTACTTGGGGTTTGTTGTGTGGATTAACAACAGTGTCACCAAGGTGGTCTTTGTCTACCGAGTGCAGTGCTCTGAACTTTCTTTATTCATTTCACAAAATCGGCATACGTTAGTGTCGGAAAGACCTAACATATTTTGATAATACCTTAGGTTGCAATGACCCGTAAAGTATCTAGTCAAAATGCGTAAGTCTACTCTACTGAGTGAGAGAAACTAATTCGAGATACCCTTTGAAAGGGTGAAGAATTGTTTTGCCTGGCGTTGTCCAATGGAGTTCAACCAGTGTTTTAGAAATTTCTTTTCCTCAAGTTTCCTGATTGCTTCGTTTTTGTGGCTTTTCGAGAGACCACAGAATAGCTCAGGACCGAAAAAGGGCATGATCGCCCCTTGTTTAGCCAAGTAGTCGGCCTTTTCATTGCCTCCATAAAAATCAATGTATGAAATGCTTATAGAAATTTGTTGATTAATGTATTTTAATGATTTCGCTGCCGCCAAAAAGGTCAATAACAATTTGGAATAGGTAATGGTATCTAAAAGAGATGAGCTAAACAGTGACACAGTGATTTTAAACTGTGATTGACAGACACAGTTTACTTGATTGATTTTGACTCACTTTGATTCAGTTGCTCCCTAAACTGTGATTACCAATCACAATTACCAATCACTGTTGAAACAAAGTAAACTGTGTCTTTCCCTTCAAATGACTGTGACTCAATCACAGTTTAGAATCACTGTGTCACTGTTTAGCTCATCTCTAGTATATAATGTAAAGTATGTATCAGCAACTATATGCTAAGTACAGAGCCTAAGAGATATTCAACTTATAATAATGGAATATTCTAACAACTGTGCTGTGAACTGTTTTCTCAGACAAATTACAGCAAGATTAATAGGGCGACCATTTAAGAAGATGACTCTTATACTAAATTTCCTGCTTTGCAGAGTCACAGGTATTTTTCAAATAATATTCCTAATATTATTATAATACAAATTGTATTTGAAAAATATTTATGACTCTGAAGAGAATTTGTTCTTTGTAGATTTGAATATTTGTTTTTATTTGTATAATATTCAAGTTTTCTACAATTTATTTTGCAGCATATCATTGACATTTAAAACTATTATAAGAAGCTCATGGACATTAACTAATGATCCTCTTTGAAGTATAGTTTTTTTTGATAAATATCATAGTCTTTGCTAATTTGTTGTCTCTTCAAAATGTTCATGGAAATAAACAAAAAAATAATGATCAGAAATCCATGATTTTTTAACACTTATTTAACACTTAATTAGTGTTCTCACTGTCATCTAGGCTAAAACTTATTTTCCACCCACTATTATTATCATCATCATCATTATAATTCTTGTCATTATCGCCTAAAAGTACAAACACCGCCAATGGGCAAAAATTGAAAGAAAGAAAAAGAAAACAATTTTTTACCGAAAAGAAAGCCGACGATGACGACGACGTTGGTTTGTTGCTTTTTGCCGGCAAAATGTCATGACAACCAAAATATGATATATTTCACTTGAATGCTATCAAAAATATAAATTTTTCAACGAAGCTAAAAATAAAATTTATGAGATTTTATTCTTTTTTATTTACACAAGCGAAGTCTCAACCCAACGAAACCAAACCAAACCAAGTGACTTTTAATGCTTTTTACGTGAGCAGCAACAAGCACAATGATTATGATGTTGCTGATGATGAGAGTTGTTTTGTACATACTAGTATGTTGGTGGTGTTGGTTTTGGGTCTGTGTAAATGAAGTTGTCGTACATAATTAGCTAAAAGTTGTTGCTCTCATAAGTCAATAGTTGGCAATGTTTTAATATAAAAGATATGTTGTTATGGTACAAGAAAGAGAATTTAATAATTTTTCTTATTTATTTTCCGCCAAGTCCATTGTAAATTTTACAAATTCATTTAATGAAAAATTATGCATTAATGCTGTGAAGAAAATGCAAAAAGAAAATATAATTTATTGTATTTGTTCTACTAAAATTGTTTTAAGTGCACATAAATTATTAAGAAAACAAATAGAAAAGTGATAATAATACTCGTACTAACATTAAAATGCTGTAAACTTAGAACTTTTAATGACAAAGTCATGTTTTGGATTTAAAATAAAAATAAATTGAAATAAATATTTAAAAAGCTTAAAAAATTTATTTAAAAATGAGAATATCAATAAGAAAGGTTCGAAAAAAGAATAATATCAAGGGATTGAGCAAGGTCAAAGTCTTTTTTTTTGCAATTCACCGGAAAAGCAAAAAACAAAAGGCTTTACGCTACACGCCTTTTTGTTTTCGTTAGAAAAGGTAACAATGGCCTTTTGCTGCTGCAACTTAAGAAGTCAAATACTATAATAACGAGAAAGTGTTAAGCTCTTTTGATTTATGTCATAGTGTTTTTGTTGTTGTATACTACACTTCACACTAGTTTGAAATGAATTATCACTTCGGTCAGAAGATTGTAACATGTACAAATGTGATTCGTCGGGGATCACATAACATAATAACATACGAGTATATTACTATATATACTCTACTACTAGCAGTGGAAATAATCAGATGTTGTGGAGCGACCAATAGAAGATATAGCAACCATATAAATAAAGCTGAAATGCGAACAATTTTTTATAGAATACGGTTGACATTTTCTATATAGATAGTTTTTAGGGTTCCGTACCCAAAGGATGTTAATGGAACCCTATTACTAAGCTTCCGCTGTCCGTTCGTTCGTCTGTCCGACTGTGCTGTATCTCATGAACCGTAATAGCTAGACAGTTGGAAATTCACAGAATGTGTATGTCTAAAATACTAGAAAAACAAATTCTAAAACTAAAATAAAGTTAAAAAATTAAAGGGGTCTCTTTAGTATACTTTTAGGCTTTATGAACATTTCACTTTTGCTTTTGATAATTTTCACAGTTCCCGATCTCAATGTTAATATGCAGTATGAATACTGATTCTACTCTAAACATAAGTTAAATCAATAATTTAATATTTGGAGCATGAGCTTTTTGTCAATTTCATAATAAATGCATATTCATTGTGTTTGGAATTGCTCGAGCATTGAGCAACATAATACATTTTTGCGCAAAAAAATCTTGTACGATGGTACGGAACCCTCCGTGAGCGAGTCCGACTCACAATTGGTTGATTTTTTTTTTGTTTTCTAAATAGTTTCTTCATCCGATTCGGCAGGAAGGACTACAGGAGTTTGAAAATCGTGAAGTATTCAATGAATCTAAATCAAATTTGAACAGCATCCTATTTGAATACGTTTATTTGGACTTCAAGTGGTTATCTAGGAAGGGATCGAATTGATTTGGAACAACCAACTATTTGACGAAATTTAGATTGACTTGAAGATGTGATCAAAGTCAATATAGGAAGGAATCGAATTGAATTGAAACCACCTACTATTTGACGAAGTTTAGTTAGGACTTGACATGATTAAAGTACATACAAGAAGAACTGACAAAAGCAATGTGATTAAAGTCAATGTAGAAGGATATTTAATTGATTTGACGAAGTTTAGTGGGACTTGAAGACGATATAGAAAGGCATCCAATTGAATTGAAACCACCAACTATTTGCTTAAGTTTACTTAGACTTGACGTGATTAAAGTCAATTCAAGAAAGCCATCTTCTAAACAATATCTTTTGATAACACTGTTTAAATAAAAAGGAGTCCCAATCTTGTTTGTAGTCATCATTCTCAATGAAATGAATTGTCATATATCTAAAGTATAATCAAGTAACTAATGATGTAAAGGGTATAAAATCTTTGGTGAGACCCAAGCTAAACAAACTTCTTTCTTTAATATGATTCCGTATATGTGTGTTTTGTGTTTACTACTTAAAGCGCCAGACATCATGACATACTCGTACTACAACTACGAGACCAATAAAATATTAAAAAAATAAAATAAAAAACATTTGGACAAAATTCAAATAAAACAAAATTATGTCAGAATGCTACAAAACTGACAATTTTTCTTGTTGATTCTCGGTTCTGATGTTTGTATTTATTATATTTATACTTATAACAAACAAAGAAAAAATCATTTATTATTTATTTAAATTTTTTATTTTTATATGAAATCATAGATGTCGGATTCTCATTATATTATTACCTCACAGCAAAGTTCCAAAACACTTGATGCTCGTAAAAATAATAAAAAATAAAAAAACACAAAACAACGATATTTTTTTTTTCCTATAAAATATTTATTTCGAAAAAGTCAATTTTTTTTTTCTTGGTTTATTTTTGTTTTGTTTTCTTGTTGTTTTTTATTATATTTTTTGTTCATTTTTTTTGCGTGGGCCCCTTGGTTCCTCACATCGTCTACACTATGATTTTTTTTTTTGTTTTGGCATAAATCCAAGTTATGTGTGCATTTGCAGAGGAGGACAAAATTGTTTAATATGTGAAAGAAAAATATTTCAAACATCATGTTTGTTTGTTGTTGGTTGAGTTTACCTTTAAGAAGTGGTGTGGTGTGTGTGGTGTGGTAGATGGTAGATGTCATTTTCATAGACGACATCAGCGTTGCGGTCGCCGGCGTCATCATTATTATCATATATAATACTTAATTAATTGATTATGATGATATTTTCATTCAAGTGTGTCGAAGTGTGTCGTCTGTAGGAATGGGATCCATGATGCATTCATGCTTGGTCGGTTCGTTTAGTTGGTTGGGTTGGATTGCTTTGCTTTGCTTCGGTTTGTTGCTGCTGTCCAATTAGAATAAGCTAACCAACAAAAAAAAAAAAAGAAATTACGCAAAAAATAGTTTGTGGTTTTCTTCATCATTATCATCATCATCAACAGCATCATCGGCATCATCGATGTCGATGTCTCTTATTTAATTAGCGAACAATTTACGAAATCAATCAGCGTTCAATAGACTTGGCTACCGATGGATGGGTGGATGGATGGATTGATGTGTGTATTGGAGTGTGTGGCAGCAAGTGTGGCACGGTTGAATTGTGGCAAAGTGATGTGTCATCATCATCACATGGTAGATAAACTAGACACACATGCACAGATTACTCGTGTGCCAACAACATGTGTATGATGTACATACCATACATCAATTGCTGTTGACCAGATGAGCCAAAGATGAGATAACGAATGATATTTTTTGTGTGTTTTTTTTACAATAAATTCATCAATTCCCCGCTGTCTTTGATGGGTTGATGGGATTTTGGCCATTAAACGTCATCAGGTGTGACAGATGCGCGCTGTGATAATGAAATTAGTAAGAACGATAACAACATTAATTAAACGTTTTTCGATTTGATTAGCCAAATTCCTCCTCAATAAAAGAATAAAAGAAATAATCAGAAAAAAAGGGGAATAAATTATTCGAGTGATAGAAAATCGGGTTTGGTGAGTGTGTTTGGGGGACTGACTACTAATGGCTTTGATTGCAGGCCAAATAAGTAAATGAACAAAGGCAAGGTTTTCGCCTATAAAGTGGTCTGAAGGCATCAAAAAGAGTGCGATTAAGATGAATGGGGAAATGGTTAGTTGTACAATAGAATTTTTTGTTGGATGACAACCATTGACTTCTATAGAATAGATATTGCAGAGTACTAAGAAAGGTATTCACTTGAATTTAATAATCCTATTCATAATATACAATAGAAAGGCTGCCATGCCTATATCCTCTTATCAAGTGGTATGTTTTATTTCTTAGATAATTTACAATGATTGTGTGCCAATCGCCTATATTCTACTATTCCCCAAGTCATAAAGATAATTCTGATCTATTAAGACTCGGAACAAAACATTTTGAAATCATCAAATGTGAACCCTCATATTGGACTTTTATTGAGCAGAAGATAGATGGATAGCCCTTGTAGTTTGGTTTTATAATTTCTTGTCATAATAGTTTAAGGAATGCAAACGACTTGATTGTAGATTTGATTTACAATTCTCTAGTCGCAGGTTATGCCGAGACGACACAGTAAGTGTGCGTTGCCATATACTGGTCATTATACGATGGATCAGAACAACGCTGACCGATCGTCAAGCCATTCTTATTTTGGTCGACAGTGCTTCGTTTCTTGGTCTTCGTACAAGGCCTATCTAAGCACATCGACTGCTCTGTGAGTCATGACACTTCCCGGCTATACAAACGAAAATTGAGAGTGAAAGTTCTTGTGTCGTAATAGCGGACATAGCAAGTCAGCAGCCTCTTTTCGCATTACTCGTGACTAGTGAATTGTACAGCCATGCAGGCGATAGACTGATGACTCTCGACTGGCCAGAACATGAAAGTCAATTTGTTTAACGTGAACTACCTGTCGTAGCAGACTTAATATCACGGTGCCGAACACAGGTCGGACTTCGATACCCGCAGATACGAATCGCAGGCCGATACCCACAGATGGTCACATGACTCATTCACTATGGTTATGGAAATAGCTGTCTCATCTCAGGCCTCTTAACTGCACAAAGGCATTAAGGGCAACCGGTTGTACCACGTCAACTCCACGCCGAGCTCTCACTGTACCCGCATGTAGGTATAAAACCACAGCCACCGTTCGATACTGCCCACAAATGGGACCATCTCGAATGAACCTGGTCTGTTGCCCGACCCAGTTCACACCATTGTGCTCAACTGATTTGCCCGTCAGTTAGAACCTGTTCAGTCAACAATCTCTGGTCACACCTTGTTCGACCCGAAGCTACTCTCACATCTCAAACCATGCAACCAATTCATGGGTCGGTGCCGCATACGGTAATGCCTCTGATAGGACGGGAGAACAGTAATGCAGGCGGTGGCAGTGAACAGTGACATGACTAGTGAACGGTAATGCAGGCGTGCAGGCGGTGACTCCTTCTAATGACATCACCATGTTAAATTCACCGGTTGAATACATGGAGAGAGTTGGACTTAGTACTGGTTCAAAAGGGACTAGCTACGAACCAGTTTTGGACAATTGATTCACACTACAGGGTTGTTATAGGAAGGAAATTTATGTATTCCAAATAAAAATTAATTTAAAAATTCCAGAAGAAAAAAGAAGGCATTTTCATTTTCTTATTTCAATATTTCAGAATCTTCTGAACTGAAAGCCATTTAATAAGTTTTTTCTTGGAGTAGAAATGTGAAATGGCTTTCAGTTTAGAAGATTCTGAAATATTGAAATAGGAAAATGAAAATGTCTTCTTTTTTCTTCTGGAATTTTTAAATTTTGTTTTTATTTAGGGTGCGATATATAAGTATTTTTGTTTTGTATAAAATATGCAGTAATTGCAATTGGGTAAACAGTACGACAAGCGCCATTTAGCATGTTATTTTATTTAGTCTCAAACGAAATTGCACATTGTAGTTACACGTGTGTAGAACGTAGATATGGTACTTTAGTTGTTTTTTTCCCCGATTCTCTAATGAGTTATTTTGTTGCACATACACGTTTTAGGTTTTTACATGTTTTTTTTTTTTACGTTTTTACTTTATTTTGTTCTTGCCATCTAAACATCCTTCTAAAAAAAAAAACTAACATGAATGAATTGTATTTGTGTGGAGCAGGTGAACCCGAAGAGTGAACATATTGAATTAAGTAATGTCCATTTTCTTTGGTAGCACTCGATGGTACGTGCTGTTCCATATGAACATTGCTATGTGGTTTAGTATATGATGCTGGTGTGGCATGCATGGAACATCATCATCATCATCATCGTCGTCTTCTCGTTGTTGTCGTCGTCATCGTCATCAAGTAATTTGTATGCAACAGCACGCGAATGCTGCAACATGCTTTTGCGCATTTTGTACCACATATTTTGTTAGTAATCTCTCTCTCTCTCTCTCTATACATCTCTTTATTTTAGTTTTGGGATAGAAAAAAGAAACAACTTGAATTGTGGCTTAGAGTATGGAGAAAGAGAGGGAGAGTGGCAAAGTTCAATTCGTTCATTTTGTTGAGTTAAAATGCTGCTTAACCTTGTTAAAAATGTTGCAGCTCACCTCACTCAACTCTCACACAACTCATGCAGCTGAACTCAACTCAACTTAACTCAATATGTTTGCTCCAAAGGTTAACATGTTGCATTTGTTAAACTGGCACTAATGGTACTTATGTCATGTTGCATGCTAAATAAATTTAAAATACTTGAATGCTTAAGTGTTCTTAGGCAAATTGTAAGGACTTGTAACAAGTATATGTCTTTTACTATGCTTATACATATTTCGATTTAAATGTAATCGGATTGACTTATTGACACTTATTTTCTATTGTTTCATTGCTTTTTAATTGAAATTTGTTAAAAATTCAAAACTCACTAACTTAACCACAAAAACAAATTTTTACGCATCAATGCATTTTTAATTTCTTTCCATTTCCATTTTCTTTATCTATTACTGACCAAGAGAATCTGAAATTCTACTATCTACCACCTTCATGTACTCCTGTGTGTATCTTTCAATACTTAACACATTCCAAGCACGAGCGAATACATTTTTATGTGTGTTTAGTTGTTGTGTTTCTGTGCAACAAAATGTGGAAATTAAAAATTAATGTTTTGATGTTCCTTTTGTTTTATCCTGTTTCTACAATACTATGTGCTGAGTGTGTGTGTGTGTGTCTGTGTGCATATCCTTTGGCCCAAAACATGCGGTCAACCACATCATCTTTAGCAAAGAAACAAAGGCAACCGATAAAATAAGTGAACTGAACGATGGAGGAGCTAACGTAAAAGTTCAACTGACCGACTTATGAAAGCATTAAACCGCAAACTCTACTCTACTAACACCTAAGAACTTTTTCTCCTTTCTCCTTGATGTCCTTCTTAGTTTTTGGTTTGATTTGGTTATTTTTTGAGGAAATGGAAGAAACACGTGTAAATGTTTGTTCACAAATGCAATCGAGGGAGCAAAAGTTTAGCTTGGTTGGTTTGTTTTCGCTGTTTCTGGTGGTACTTTTAATGCTGTTTGGGTTTTTCATGACTTCCAATTCGGTTTTGCAATTTGTCGTTATAATTTATTTAAGCATCCATTAACAACGAAGAGAACGAATGAGTACAGAATGAGTGAACAGAACAGAACAACACGGGCACGCATATACTATTGATGGCCAAAAGGCATGTAGCAAAAGTCCTTCCATCTCTTACATTGCTTCCATACTTTTTTTTTTGGAAAATGCAATTGATGATAAGCTGCTTTTTCGCGCTACTTGAGTATTCATGGGACTTGCTCAGTGGATGCTGCTGCTGCTGCTGCTGCGTAACTGATGAAGTCTAGGTAGAGCTGCATTACACCATTAGCTTCATTGAAAGCTGGAAAAAAAAATTGCAGAAAATTGCAACAAGATAAATAAGCATATGCCATCAATGTTGCATTGAACACATTATCTACTTTACACACAATATTCTTTTGAAGCCTTACAAGCTACTTTTCAAGTTAAACCAAAGTTTGTGTATCTATCAAAGACAAACATAATTTTCAAGTATCTATCAACTCACACACACAATAGTGTACTATATTCACCTGCCACACGTCGTTGCTCATCAGTGATTTATCAAAGTTCCTGCCACCGAGATGCTTTTCCTCGCACACACACACACACTTTACACATACTAGATAGGATACACAAACAAACATATCAGTATGAGTATGAGTGCGTGTCCCCAGTGTCATTATATAGAGACACACATAGACACATATGTATGTATGTATGTATGAGGTTAAGAAACAGCGTTTTCATTATAGTAGTTGCGCTCGAGCTTATGCTTTACAATTTTCAAAGATTTCTTTAGCGCTACTGGGATTCATTCGTTCGTTCGCTCAATCTTTTGTGCGTGCGGTCGGGCATACAAAGTTCTTTTTATTGGACGCAGTCAGAGTCTTTGCCATGATTTCGTAGAAGATAGAAATCGATTATGAATTATTTGAGTTGGAAAAATGACTTATGAGACTTTGGTTCGGTGCAACAGGCGGCACAGAGCAGGCTCCTTATACATACTTACTGATGATGATGATAATGATGGTGGTATATAGAAAGATATATGTACAATCTGTGTATCTTTGACTTTAGGAGAAAATGGCTTCATTGTTGTTATTGTTATTAGCCGCAGTCAAAGTGTATTGAGGCCAAAGTTATCATGATTATTATTTTTATTAAGAAAAAGTTGAAAAAATAAAAAAAAATAAATAAAAGATGATAAATGATTTTTCTTATGGAAGCATCTAATAAATATTAGAAGAAGGGAAAAGTTTAAGTAAAAAAAGAAATATTCTATTGTTGGCATTACAGCCTTTTTCATTCATTCATTCTTTGTTAGCCAGTAACAGTTTACAGGGCGGATAAAAAAAAGGATGCCGTTTGTGATTGAGAATTTTTTAAATATTTTTCTTTTAAATATAAATTAAATAAAAGATGTCAAATTACGTGCGTAGTTGTGTGTTGCCATAAATTAGAGAAACTGTCAAATTAATTTAAAAATTAATCACTTTAATGATTTATTATTTGTAAATATAAGATTTTTTTCCTCTTTTTTTTAAGTTTAAGATTTATGCGTTCTTCTTTTCTTAATAAATATATAAATATATTGTATAAATAATTTATCTTTATTCTTCTTTTCGTTTTAGGTAAGTGTCTTTTACGAAGAAAAAGAAAACGTAAGTTTGTAAAAATATACAATACAAATTTTATTTCATTTCCTTTCGTTTGTTCAATATGATGATTTTATAATTTTAAATTAATTTTCTGTCAATTTGTGTTTAATGAAATTATTGCAAATAATCTTTTTGTGCTTTGCGTGATTGACAAGCGTAAAGCTTTCCATGATAATAAATCGTATTCATGATATTTCATCATGCTTGAAATGGGCACAACATCCGATAGATAGTTGATAGTGGTCTTAAAAACATGTTTTGTATGGAAGAAGTTCCTTAAATGCTAAATTGAGAGGACTGTCAATAGAATAATAATAAAACAAATTATTAAAATTCACTTGTCGAAGCACTGGTTATAGGTTAATGTCTCTTAACGCTTGGACACCATGGTCTGGTCAGACCTTTGTTTTTTTTTTCTTTTGAGCTGATTTTAAAAATACAAAGAATGAAATTATAGCAATGAGATTCCAGGTTAGCCTCAATGGACTATTTTTGAGTGTGTTAGTAAAACATATTGGGTATACAAATAACTCTTAAAGGACTTTTCTCTCGATTTTGAAGTTTTATTGTCCAAAATTAGTAAACGGTATTTTATTGAAAGTATTGCCCATCGCTAGCTATGACTATTGTTCCACTTTTTTGGCAATACATGGATTCCGCGCCAATAAAACTGTGTTCGTCTTTGGAGGCGAAGAAAAAGCATCAAGTCAATTTTTGTTACTTCAACTGAAGTGAAGCGTATTCCCATAAGGGCCGTTCTACATCGACCGAAACAAATGGTAATATGATGGTGCAACGTCTGGACTATAAGGCGGGTGGGTTTTGACTTTCCATACGGTAACATCGAGATAGGTTTTGACCATGTGTAGATCATCTGACCACCTTTCAGAAGCTTATAATACACGAATCCCTTCTGGTCCCACCAAATGCAGAGCATAACCTTTCTGCCATGGATGTTCGGCTTTGGCGTCAATGGTCCGGGCTCATCAAGCTTAACATACGCCTTCTTGCATTTTGGACTGTAGTAATGAATAAATTTTTCATCGCCAGTGAAGATCCGATGCAAAAATGACTTTCATTTGTACCATTGAAGGCACATTTCGGAAGCAGTGACACGCCAATCGATATGACTTGGTTTGAGTTCGTAAGGCGCCCAGTTTCCGACCTTTTGGACAATGCCAATGTCTTTCAACCGCACTGAAACGGCTTGTTGAATCACGGCGCAAGTTCTTCCTGCGTTTGGCACGGGTCTTCGTCCAAAATTTCCCTATGTCTACAAACGTTGGTGGCCTTTTTTCGCGCCCCTTGTTAGTTGTGTCAAAATCGCCACTTTTGAAACGTCGGATGTTGAAATTGATGGATCTCCGTACACCTCACACAGCAGCCGACGACTTTCTGCTTCACTTTACTGCAGAAGGAAACAAAATACCAATGGCTTCCGCGATTGAATTTTTGTAGGCACAAAACCAAACGAAAAAAAATAAGAAAGTTGTGGACACTTAGATGTAGTGAAATTTATTCTAAAATGTTGTAAAATGATTAAGCTTTCACATAAAGTTGGTTCCAATATGGTCCAGTATGCTTAAACACTACTGGTGTCTTACGTTGGCAATCCTTTAAGACTTACTTATGCTCAATAAAATAGAAAAGTAGATGTGTGAGGTATGGACATTTTGAGTTTGTATTGTAGATTTGGTACAACATCATAGTCTGATCAGACCACCTTTCGTGTTGATATGGTTATATGTTCTCATGACTACAGAGCTGTTTTAAAATCAGTATGTGTTGAGCTTCTAAAGTGAAACGACTTATTTTTGTCGACAACACCAGGAGACGAGGCAGAACCCAGTCTCTGGAATTATACCAGCGACTAGCAGAAGCTATTGCTAACGATTTTCTAGTTCAAACAAAAGAACTGAATTGTGAAAGATGTTGAGATCAAGTGGTAACTTTCTTAAGCTAGATTTTCAGCTTGTCTTTCTTGGTTAAAAAGTTTTAAGACCCCTCAAATCGAGTCAAATCTTCTTGGAATGCTTTATATCAATTGTGAGCTTCTATTTTGAATAGAATCAAATAACCAAAAGTATTTTTCAAGATTCTCAATGATTCCGCGTTCATAAGACACAAACTTTTTCAATATTTTTGTTTCTGGCAAACATTATGACTTTTAAATGAGTATGAGAATAGTAATATTTCTTATACTCGTATATTCCACATAAACTCAAGCCTTAGCAACGGCTTTTAGAAACATGGAGAACTTGTTCAATTGTTAATTAGATTTTTCGTTTTTTTTTTTTTTTTTTGGTTTCTAAATTATGTCTAGGCTTTTTCCTATAATTTTTGTCTTTTATTTATTTCTTAATTTATTTTTGTTTTTATTTTATTTTATGTTTATTTTCGTTTACTATTGTATGGTGGTATGTATATTTGATGCGCGGCTTTTTCTTGTAGCCTTAAGCATTAATAATCAATAATGCTACCAGTCTTAATTGCGTTAATTGATTTTCTTATAAATTAAGATTTATTTCGTTTTTATGTATTTATTTATCGGCAACGATGACGACGACTACCATCGATGAACAACGTTCATTGGCCCCTAAATTTTATGGCATAAAATTAAGCTAACTAAGCTAAAAGAATCTTATAAATTAGTTAAACTTTTGTCGTAAGTCAATAAGCTTTTCGGTTGCTATACCTAGTCGCTTCGCCCTTGCTATTACCACAAACAAATTGATTAATCGACACCTTCATACCATTCATCCATATAGTAAAAGCCTATTAGGCGTATGTGTAATGTCGATTAAGTTTCGTTCTTTCTTAGCATAGATGCTGGATGGAAATACCCAGTCAAAGACCATCATCAATCTAGTTGCAATTGGAAATTAATTGCCAAAATAATGTTTATTGTGGTAAACATTGTTGAGGGTGTTTTGGTTTTGGTTTTGGTATACTTTTGTTTTTCTTAACTTTTTTGTCCTGGGCGTCGTCTTAAGTTTTTCTCTTCTCTATGACAAATTTATTTGTTTGACTTTTGTGTTTTTCTTGATCTTTTGTATTTATTGTATTCAGAAAAAGATATAATACTTCAAAGCAAACAAAAGTATGAGTTGAGTGGACTTGAGTAAGTATATGCCGCATTAATTTATTAAATTAGGCATGGGCCACCTCCTGCCACACCCACATGTTCAAGCACAAATGCCTTTTTAGATGTTGCATTGCATGTTACGTTGTGTTTTGTGTATTGTCTCATAAATCTGTTGTTGTTGTTGTATAGTGATGGTGGTGGCATGACACTGATGGCTTTCATCGCTCAATCGCTGATTCTTCGTTGGCTGTCAACAACTACAAAGAGCAACTAAATCATCATCATCATCATCATAGTGTTGATGTTGCGGGGTTTGCTATGGTATGCACCACTGCCCAATTTAAAATGTATCTAGGCGCTTAATATGTCAACACGACAAGGAAGCATTGCTTGCCCTACCACAACACCTGATGTGACTTGACTTGCTTGTGACATAATAAGATATTTTTTCTTTTTTCATTCTTTTCATAATGAAAAAGATAATTATGATGTGTTGGGAAGGAAAACGAAAAGAATTTGTGTAACTGTTCTATGCTAAATTAGCGAGCAATTGAGTGTGTGTGTGTGTGTGTGTGTGGATACTTTCTCTTCCCATGACTCCTCTCTCCTGTCCACTAGTATTTGACAAAATTATTACACTTTGCTACTGCTGCTGCATATATTCATAATTCAAAATATGCTACTGCAACAACAGCAGCAGCACAGCAATCTTAGTCATCAGTGTCATCATAATTTCACTTTGAATCTTGTGATATGTGGCGGGAGCAGCAACAACAGCAAAGAAGGGTGCCCACAAATGATGCATAGAGATCTTTATCATCATCATCAACAGCAACAACATCATCATCATCATTATCATGATGCTGTGGTGATGGGGTCTTTGCTTTTAGATTTTACTTTGCTTAGCTTTGCTTTAAGCTAACAGGTTGCCACTTGATGATGATGTTATTGTTGATGATGAGTGAAGTGAAGTGAAGTGAACTATTTCACTTTGATATACCTTAGTACTCGTACATATATTCATCTTGAAGAATAATGTGCTGTACCCCTTATGATTATACTCCTTGCCTACTTGGATTACCTTATTTACTGAGTGCTTGCTTGATTAGTGATTCTTGGATTTTAGCCAATTGCATGTACTACTAGGTGAATTTTGTAGTCCTTTGTGTGTCTCGGTTGAGATAGCAATGCATTGTTGTGGGTGGTTGTACATGTCATATCTGTGAGAAGAATTTTTCCTTTACTTCCGTGAAAATACATTACATAAATTATGTATGTAACTAAACAAGGCACAAGGATTAATTCATGGGGTTAAGTGTTGCCATTTAAGTCAAAGTAAAGTGTTAAATGCTAATTTAAAATGTTTTATGTATATTATCATTCATTCCATTTAATCTCTATTTATTTATTGATTTCTTTTTTCCTTTTCCTTTTCTATTTATATTTTTAAGTTCAAAATGACATTCTTCTTATTCTTAAACATTTATTTATGCGGCTCGTCAATCATTTGACTAGACTTTGCCACTTCAGCACTTTGTATCATTATCATCAGTATCATCATCCTGATCATCATCACCATTAGTGTATCATCATAATGGTGATCTCTCAGACGTGCCACATGCCATATGAGCATGATGAGAATGACGATGGATGCCAACACTTGTTTTTGCATCAACAGCAACCATATTATGGTTGCAGTAGCATACGGAACGCATGAAAGCGTTGCTAAAATGTTTAATTGACCGCATAAAACTATAAATTATAGTGTCGCTGTCACTATATGCACACACAAACACATACATATACATATATGCCTGATGTATCTGTGTGTTTTACTGAGATCTGTTTTTAAATTTTTGTTTTATTTATTTATTTTCTTTGGGTTTAATAAGAAAATCGTTTTTAATGAGTTGCTCAAAACATGTTGCACGTGCAAAGATGTATCGAGAATAGTATTTTATAGAGTGAGTGGATTCATTATGAAGGGCATATTAATACTATAGCCTACTCATACATAGATTATAAGTTTTAGTAAAAGAATATACTAGAAAAGAAAGCAGCAAAGCTGTTTAGTAATAGGTAGCTACTTAGTTATAGACTTGTATTCATTGACAAGCGACGACAGATCATACCAGATACTTTATTATACAATAATACAATACTAGAGACCATCTTATTCTTAATGGTTGTGACATTACACACCCCATTTAAAAGAACTTTTTGTGGTTTGTTTCTTTTCGCTTAAGAACAAATGTGGAATTTATAGGAATTCATAGGTTCATTGATAAGCTGATGGATGTTGGCAATTTGATTAGCATTTTTTATATCAAACAATTATCTCAGGAACATTACAATGAAGTACTTCACTATCCTCACAAAAAATTAGATGTTTCTGGTAACACATCATGAATAATTTAATCTCATAGAACTTGTGGTTCAATTCTAGCCTTTTTCTCGTATTATTATTGGTAATTAATATCTAAGTCCTTGAAATCAATTCAAAATACATACATCTATGGGACAACACATTTGTAATCTCGATATTTTTATAAGCGGTTGTCTATTATTATTTTTCAATTATCTTACAAGTTGATCTGGACAGATGGTGACCTGCTTTCTATGTAGTTTGCCATTTATCTTTTGATGATATTTGCAGAAAG
This sequence comes from Amiota communis, assembly GCA_037043315.1. Taxonomy (NCBI): domain Eukaryota; kingdom Metazoa; phylum Arthropoda; class Insecta; order Diptera; family Drosophilidae; genus Amiota; species Amiota communis. The sequence continues at coordinate 1,176,479 of JBAMAV010001191.1, read as the reverse complement.
AAAAGAACGAAGAGCGCAATACTCTTGTGCGTACTCAGTTATTAGTAAATGAGAGGAAAAAATACAACAAATACCAACAAAACACAAATTTCAAGAAGCAGCAAAAGCATAAACAACAAAAACATGTACAAAAATCGTTGTACGTGGTTTTGCATAAACGTAATCATAAAATAGAAACATATTTTCCCTATACTTATAAAATATTATTGAAAAACTTTTTTGTTTAAGAACCGATTGGAATTAAACAAACACTAAATGTTACTCCAAACTTGCTATAAGCCATCAGTGAAAACCGCATTCATATCGGTTAAGCCGTTTCCGAGATTAGCGTGCACAATGTCATAGACAAGCAGAAACGAATCGTTAAAATAGAATATATTTGTTTTACCATCCACTGTGAAATGTGAAAGATTAAAAATGAAATTTTATTGAAGGAAGCTCTAACCCCTCTTAATCCCCTTTCCCTTCCACGTTTTTGCGAGTGGTCCTGCATAACCTAACCTAACCTAAGCTTTGCTGACAAATCAACATTTCATGATTTATCAAGAAACTAGCTGTGTCCATGACTTCGTACGCGTCGTATTCGAAATATGTTTGTAATAGCGTGTATTTTTTTATCTTTTTCCCTAATTATCAGATCTTTAATGTTGCCCCGCAGCTAAAGAGGAAAACATTCGAAAACATTCAACCAAAAAAGGAGGCAACAGAATTAAAAATATAAATATCTTTTGATTGAGTAGGTCGATTTCGATATAATAAACACGAAATGTTACACGAACCTTGCTACAATACACCAGTCAAAACCGCATTCGAATAGTTTAAGCGGTTTCTGAGATTAGCGTGCACAGACACGAAAATGTTTACGATATATATATATATGTATATAGATTTTAAAGCTGCTTTTATTAGAATTAAATTCACAAATGTCCTATTTTTATATTGTTAGAAGATGATAATGATGGCGATGATTGAGATTAAAAATTCGCCATCATATATTTCAATATTAATTGCAATCGTAAAATTTTGTAAATCTTGTAATCTCCTTATATTATTCAATCCATCTTGCTTTCTATTAAGTATCTTTTTTTTTTTTTTTTTGTTATTTGGGAAAAAGAAAAACTTAATTCCAATGTAAACCAGCATTTGCTTAATGAGGTTAATTACATAAATACATACATACCATAGTGTAGTTGTATCTGGAAATTCACTAACCAAATTTACACAAATAATAAATTGTAAAAAGTTATTTGAGAACCATTTAGTAAAATTAAAGCACATCTGCTTAGTTTGCAGTTGCACTATATAAACTAAATTTAGCTAAAGAAATACATGTAGTATAAAGTCAAGGAATCATAACGAATGGGTAAGAAAGGAAAGGAAAGAGAAATCAAAAATCAACAATTCTTGACCAAAGCGCTAAAGTTGTGTGTCGTTGAGAAATTTAACGATTGAACGAACAATTTGCACAAAATAAACACGCAACAAATGAACAAATTTTGTATTTTAAGAGCAAAGGCAATAGGAACTTTGTCTGGTTCTTCTGTACTACTGTACATATAAAGGCTTTTGCAAAAGTCTTAAGCAAATAAACATGAACAAAATTTTTGGAAATGAACTAAATATTTACAAGAAGAAAACATAATCATACAAATTCAAATTTTATTTTTCTTATACAATAGTATCTACAAAGAATAAGAATTTGTCTGGGCCTGAAGTTTACATAAAATGATATTGAATGAGATCAATAAAAACTCAACTTATAAAAGCATTCAAAAGTGGTGACCAAGTTTTCTCTTTTATATTTTTTCTTTCAATCTAAACAAATTGAAAATGTTGGGATGAGATGGAAAATATCGACGAAGTCAACAATTAATAGCATTGATAACAAAAACACAATTTTAAAAAATAACAAAAAAAATACATAGTATCATTTATGCAAAGAAATGTAAATATTAAGCAACATCATCATCATACGAGTATGTCTGTTGTTCTTTTAGATGTTGGCACATTCGCTCATGTGGAACTTCATACAATAATTTCTTTATTTTATATGCTACTCGTACTACAAAGAATTTTTATATGATTTTCATTAAAATTTTAAGCTCAAAGGCAAGCAAGCAAGCATTTTTATTGAATAAGTTTATTTGCACAATTGTTAACTCATACTACTATGACTATGCTTTCTATTAGTCGCTCTCTTAAAACAGAAATAATACTTGTTGGGGGGTGTAAATCTGTGATCGACAATATAAAGTCAACCAATCTCTACGACGTTCTGTTTTACACTAATTTATTGTACAAAAGTTCATTATCTTAAATCAAAATCATAAAAATGCAGCAAACAAAGGAAACAAAGCTCAAAAGCAAAATGCAAATAAAATCTATTATCTTTTCTCTTCTTACTTAATACTCTTTACGTTACTTCTCTTTACTTTACTTAAGCTTAACTTCTATTTAGTGTTACTGTCCCCAACATGCCGGCCCCGTTGAAAGTGTCTGCTTTCAACCAACAGGTAGCATGGCAAGTTTGTGTATTGGTCATCGAATGATTCCATTGATTGTGCGTACGTCGACTATTCGCACCTTCCCGTCATTACCAGTAACGACAGATACGACTCTACCGAGCAGCCAACGTTGTGGTGGCATATGATCTTCATGAACGATCACCATCGCATTTTTCTGTATGTTGGGCGATTGTGTAGTCCATTTCACCCGAGTTTATAGGTCATTGATGTATTCATGTCGCCAACGCATCCAAAAATGTTGTTTGATAGAAGCTACACGATTCCAAACTTCTGAGTAGGTCAGAACTTTACCAAAGTCAACATGACAAGGCTCTGGTAGTGACCTCAAAGTTTGACCGATAATGAAGTGACCTGGTGACGCAGGTGAAATAGGACGTGAGTTCATTATGGTCTCTACTTCCGCAAGGACTGTATTGAATTTTTCGAACGTCAAGCGTGTATTTATTAGGGTCCGATTCATCAGTCCTTTGGCACTCTTTACGGCTGCCTCCCAAAGCCCTCCGAAATATGGTTACTCTGGGTGGAATAAAATGAAAATTAATAAATTCTGATGTGCAATATTTTATTATGATATTTTGGTTGTTCCGATTGAACAGGAATGTTTTGAATTCATTCAATTTGTTGCGAGCTCCGACAAAGTTAGTGGCATTGTCGCAAAAAATATGTGATGGGATTCCTCGCCGGGCTATCATGCTCTTGAGTGCAGCTAAACAGGCATCTTTGGACAAGTCTGAAACTACTTCAATGTGTACTGCTTTGGTCGCAAAGCAGACAAAAATAGCGATGTATGTTTTGTAAGGTTGTTTCCCACGAATGCGCAAGTATACAGTCTTTGAATATGTAGAATTATGGTAATGTTGTTGTTTTAATGCAATTTTAGTCCCTGATGGGAAGTGTGGTGTAATGTATTATATTATATGAAGACTAATATCAGTATGCAGATTTTAAATTTATTTGTTTAGTCAGAAATGGAAAGTTGGATCATTTTTGATCTACAAAGTCTTTAATTGTTCCAAAAATTTAATTCTTTAAATACAAAAAATCAGTCAAAGCGCTGTTTCATTTCATTTCAAGTGACAGAGAAAGAAGATTTTTTGCCTCGGTATTTATTAATGGACCCATTACTACCCAAATGAATCAAAAAGATAGTCACCTGAGTGGACTGCCAGTGAAAATCGTCAAAAGCAACCAAACCAATAATAAAATTCTTAAACAATTTATGCCTTCAATGATGATGTGATGATGAGCTTATAAAAAGTCAAGTTCTTTTGAGGCCAATCACCAAAGATTCCTATCTATGAGGTCTTGTAAGCATCACAGTATAGTTTAAGCTATTATACTATTTGCTCATAAACTGTAAAGTGCAAATAGATGAAAATTATACATACATTTTACAATACAATTTTCATTGTTGTAAAGTTTTTAAAAATTAACTTTCTTCTTTTGAATTCTTCATGCAATCAAAATAATCAAAACACATAAATAAATTTTCTTTTGAATTTTTTGTTAAGCTTTCTTCTTTTGAATTTTTCGTGTGTAACTCAAAAATAAATAAATTCATGCATATGCAAGAGATAAAAAGATAGACATAGAAATATGTATCTAGATGCTAGATGTAGTTGTCATCATTGTTATGATTATCATCAACATCATCATCATCATAGCTGACGACCAACTGACATAGTCAGCAATATTATAATGTGCACCGTATTCTATGTGCATGTGTTTCAATTGCTCTCTAGTTATTATTGTTGCAATCTTTCTAAAGCCATTGGGACTGGTAAGGGAATGAAGGAAGGAAGAAAGAAGCATATGATGCAGCTTATGGTGTTTGTTGGTATCGCTTTCAATTATGATTAACTTAAATTGACTATGAGTGTGCAAAATGAGCGTGTTCCACTTGGATGAATGACGTTGGTTGCCGTTCATTCATTCACTCACTAGACTAGATCACTCACTATCTATCTATCACACACGCACAGTAGATCATCAGTCCACATTTGTATGTATGTATAATATGTTTGATCTACAATACATAGTACTATAATAATGTTCAACTGACTGATTGACTGACTGACTGACAGATTGTAAGACACACAGACCAAAAGATTATGTTTTTGTGTTATGTTGCCTCAATGTGCTTTTGATCGTGTCGCATTGTTGCTTTTTTTTTATTTAATATTCACAATTCATTTGATCATGTTGATGATCGCTATACTTTTGTTCTAGTTATTGTGTTAATGATTATTAGCAACATCAACAACAACAACAGCAGCAACATAAACTAAACTAAATTAGATTGTGTGACAATAAGCAGTAAATGTTGATTGAAGCAGTTTGTTTTCAATGATTTAATTGTTGTTTCTTTAATGTTTTTTAATAGAGTGAAGATTGCTGTAGTGTTGTTGCTTTAATAATGTTCTGGGTAGTTGAATATTGCGGTTGCAATGTTGTAGTAGAAATCAATTTCACAAGATATGATGATTTTGAAAAAAGAGTGGTGTTAATGGGACTTTAAACACATTTGAATGTTTCATGGTTGTGACGAAGAAAATACTATGTGGTGCAACCTCATTTTCTCTTATTGAAGAGTAGTCTGTGTGACTATTACTATTATTGGCCATTATTGCTCTGTGACCTCTAAATGTCTTATTCATATGTTTGACCATGGTTATCTTAAAAAGAGAATGGAAAGTCTTTTCCTGACAGTAGCAAGATATTCACAACTAGTAGTTTACCCGGCATTGCCCGGCATTCCGAAATTTTGTGTGTAAATTGTCTCTCGCTTGCTCCTCTCTCAGTGAATCATCATATTGGGAAAGAAGAAAACGAAAGGCATAAGACTCTCACACAGTTATTATTAAACTACAATAACAACAACAGCACAAAACTCAAGAAGCAACAAAGCATAAACAACGCAAAAACGTACGAAATTTTTTGTGCGTTCATATAAGCAATTTTATGAATAGTATAGATGTTTGATACTCTGGGTTACATTATTTTGTTATTTTAGTAGGGATCTCTAATTTTCTGAAAAATAAATTATAGCCTATGTTACTCGCTTATAAAATAGCTGTCTATAGGTGAAAGAATTTTGAAAATCAATTGAGTCGTTTTTGAGTTTATCTATTACAAATAAACAAACATACAAAAAACAAACCATCCTACTTTATAATATTAGTATAGTTTAATGATTATTGTTGTTTTAGCATTCAGTTCACAAAAACTCCAGTTTTCAGTGTCCAAATTTCTTTAAATGTGTCTCCCAATAGCATATTACATATTCTCTAAGATACCGTAGATCCTTCTTGTGTAGATGGAGATATCACTTGTGTGCCAGTAGCTAGCTTATTTTCATTTTATCCATTATTTCCATTAAGTAGACCCACAGAAGGGCTCGGGTCCAATGAAGTGCTATTTGTCAGGCAGCTATTTCATTGCCCTAGTTCTCTCCATGCCCTGAGCTCCAGTTGGATCATCCTAATTGTAAAGAAGTATCATGCTTTCCTCTACCATTACTTGGTATCTATAAGACTAGTATCTTCAATTCTAAGGAATGGGACTAAGAGAATATGCCCTCATTAAACTTGTTGGTCTTCACATCCTATACTAATGAATAATCCATTATAATATTGAGTATATTATAGTATGAGTCTTAATCTTTGCCATGTTTGCATGTCATGACATTCATCAATCTTTTGATTTTGAATTGTTGTTACATAACTTTTAAATCATTCTATTCATTCATTCATGACTGAAGTGCGTGTTTGGCGTGTATTTGACACATAATTTCCTTTTCTAAATTTGTGAGATTTGTACTATCGTTGGAAAATCTCTACCTTTTAAATTCACTTTGATCATCAACAACAAAAGATTTCATGTGCCATCATACTACTACAGTAGCCAACAACCACAAAGAACGAATAGCTCAATTAGCTCATAGTGGACAAGATTAGCCAACGGGTGCTATGCTTTGAAACATGACCTCATCTGTGTATAGAAATTCACCTAAATTAATGAACTTTAAAGAACCATCACATAACATCACATCACATCAACAAAAGCCGCCACAACTATGATACTACGTACTACTACTACTCTCACTTCCCTCCATTCCATTCTTTCTGTTGCCGTGTTCTGTTGTTGTCATACTTTGACTTTCAAAAAGAGATTTATTTCTAAGCAACAACCAAGTAATGTGCGCGCTGACATTGTATCTTGATATTCATTGCCAGCTACAATACTGTATAGTAGTAGTATATCCGCCCAGAAACAATCTACCTGTCTATCCAACTGTCTATTGAATGAGTATGGTTTAGACCAACTAACTCACTTTGTCTGTCTAGAGCATGGAGACTCAACTCAACTCTCTGCTAACTAAAAATTGTGGAAATTGTTTGCTTTTCATGCGCGTTTTATACGCGTAAAATTCAATTAATTAGATCCTGTCAAGCAGGCAGGCAGGCAAGCAGATATGCTGAACAAAAAAAGGCAATGCAACTCATATGAGATTTTTTGGGCGGACACAACAAATAGATACACATAGTATCTGGCTTATTTGTAGGGCGTTTACGTTGATGTTGGTAGTTTTTTTTTGCTTGTTACAATAAGCGAAAATGCCTCGCCCTATTAATTTCTAAACTCTTTATTGAAAATGTCATAGGCAGACAACCGGCAACCAGCAACTGTTGATGTTCCTAGCATATACATAAATGCAACAGACGGCACGAGTTTTATACTATTTCTAGGATACCTTAATTTAGCCAATGATGATGACAATGTTGATAGATTTTCAGTTGCAAAACATACAAAATATACTTGGTACAAGAGATAGATGATGCGCTCAACAACTGAATTTGTGCAGATTTTGTTGGTGAAGTTTAATGCAACGAAACAAGATTAGCAATTGTATCTGAGCGAATAGCATCAACAAATTGATATGTGAAGAAAGTATGTAGTACATGTAACAAAATGATGTGTAAAAAGACTTAGTTTTTGATATGCTGTTAACATGATGCCACATCCTGTGAATGTGTATCCTGTGTATGCCTTGCAAATCCGTTTAGATAGTAAAACTTAAAACCAAAATCCGCTTTTATGCTTTGCTCGTTTGCTCGGCTTGTTATACTCACTCAAAATGCTCAGTTTCCATTGAAGCATGTAATTCGCTAAGCTGAAAATGTGTCAAAAGTACACTCAAGCGAAGGCATGAGCTGAAGAATGAGAAGTTTATAGATTCAACCAACCGACAAGTTCTTAAGAAAAAGGGCACCACCGCAACTAACCATATTTGGTGGTGGTCTTTCTGACCAGTTGCTTTGAACTTTACGCTTATCGGAAAAACTTTTGAACTTGTTGACTTTTCCAAGTTACGCGAACATAGTTGCTTGTTCGGCAGCACTTCACCTCCTCAGTCTAAGTCATGACATGGAGTTTTTGTCAGTTTATTTTTAGGGAGCACGCGCTTTAATATTTCAACAGTGACTAACTTACTAACTTAATTTAATGTTACAAGGATGCACTCATGCAACCACCTTGTATGCATTCTCATAGTATAGAATGGTTGAATGTGTGTTGCTGTGTAACCAAGCAACAATCTCAAGTTCCTATGGGAGTTTTTCTGCTCTTTAGCTGCTCATAAATTATGCGCAGTTGTACGAGAATTTTCACTCGCTTGCTCGTTCTCTCTCTCTCTCTCTCTTGTTCTTATTGTCCTTTAATCATCATCATTGTCTTTATAATCATAATCTTCATCATGTTGCATCCTAAGTTAATGTGTTCTGTCATCGTCGTCGTTTATAAACATAATCACGTTTTGTGTCAATTTAATTTCTAATTAGTCACGGCTACTTAGAATATCTCAAAGGAACAACGTTTTGCGGCATTTTAAACTTAATGATAATGATGCTGATGATGATTATGATTATGTTGGTGCGCTAGTGTGTTACTTGTTCTTGAGTCCGGTATGGTCTGGTCCTTCTATTATTCCCTTAAGCCTTAATTGAATAGATTGACAGAGAGTCAGTCAGTGTACTAGTTGGTGCAGCTTCAAAATTGCACGTATTCCAATTGCTGCTAATTGTGTGTCCAGTTGAAGATGATGACATAATTTTAACTTAACTTGAAATGACTTTCAAAGATTCACATTCTTGGACAATAATCATCATCATAATACACATACTACTGCACATTACTACTATATATCCATTGACTGGAGTGAGTAAATGAATGAGTTGGTTAAGTAGTATCTATAAATAAATATACTTAGTGAGTTTACTAACAATAAACTTATTAAATATTTGTTAGATGCCACCATGCATGCATCTGTAAATGATTATTTCAATATTCATGTCGCTGTGAATTTTTCCTATACTTTTAATTAACAATGAGATACTAAACTTACCTTACTACATACATATTACTTTTGATGTTGTTGTGGTTGATGACGTCGTCGTTATTATTACTATTATTGGTTAATATAAATTTACATTCATTGAGGTTTAAGGTTTTATATTTTTGAGAGAATATTGTATTGTATTCTAAGTAGTAGTAGTAGTAAGTGTTATGAGCTGTGACTGATTCAAGGTGTCTCGACGAATGGATGGATTGGCATGGCTTGACTTAGCTTGGCTTGACTTGGCTTGGCTTACTTTGGGGCCAACCAACCGCAAACAATTTAGAAGGGAACTTGCTACAAAAACAAAACATATAATATAATAAAAATATTAATTTTTTTTTTCTTATATACTCATACATTAAGTATTTTATATATATATGATTAATTAGTAGTCAATCGTCAGAGAAATTACAAGGCTATTGCAGTACATCGTAAGTTGAAGTGAATTTTCTTAAATATTGTATTAAATACGTTAATAAAAATATATTAGTTAATTTTAAAGTATTAGATAAGAGGGTCAACAATAGCTAGATGACAAATCGCATCGCCATTGGGTAGGTAGATACGAGGAATGCTAGAGTGGCTTAAATCTTCTTGCCAACTAGATTTTGCTAAAGAACACGTGAATTTCTGGGACTTAAACGGACAGGTATTTAGATAGTCTTAGGGTTCTTGACAGGACATTGCATAGTAATGAAAAACCTATGTCACTGCAAGGGCCTAATCTGAACCAGAGTCCATCACCAGTTCTTGGAACCAATTGAAATTGCAGATCTATCTTCGAAGAAGATCTTAGAATTCATAATGAATACCAGAATCTCGGAGGAAATGAGACAAAAGGTCCACTTGCGGACGCAGTGACGAGGTGTACTGGTTACCGTCGTTTCCCTAATATATCTATCTAAAAGGGTCAAACCATAACCACCAGTATAAGGAATAAGAACAGAAGTTTTTCACAAATTTTGATGCATATATTTTCAACTTAATCTGTTCTTTTAGATTGATGGACTCTAACTATTGGATCTCTTCCATATAATAACATTAGTCAAGGTCCTTGAATGGTGCCTTTATGTTGCTTACTGTTGGCATATCTTAATCCTCCCAACATTTTTAAGGTTCGCATACGGTTAAATCTATCAAATATGCTACTTGGGGAAGTGATTTTTGGACAGATTCAATATTCTATTCATTAAAGTCCATTGGCAAGGTTTAGTATAAATTGAATTCTGATCATTCCGAGCTTTCATAAAGTTACAAATGAGATATAGATAAAAGAAAAAGATGTAGTAACTTGTTGATTAAGTGAAAATTTAAAACTACTGATTTCAAACTAAACTTCTGGTCGATGTATGTTAGAAAATATAGTTATTTTGTTTAGAAACATAATCCGATAGGACATCTGCAATAGAAGGAAAAGTCTTTGATGTAATGCTCTATTGTTTATGTGCTCTCGACTTCTGGATAGTAACACTGTGTGACAAAGAAAAGCACATACCATTTAAAAGTTATGATACGTTAAAGTACCATCTATATACTATAAATTTATGTATGACCCCTATGGATTCCGAAACTACTGGACCGATTTTGATGAAAGTTTTTGGTAAACTCAAGCATAGTCTGAAGAGTATTCTTGTGAAGTTTGGTGCGGACTTTTTAGAAGAAAACCAATTAAATTTTCGTTATAGCAGGTCCAATATAAAAAAAAATTGTTTTCATTAATGTCATAAATTTTTGATCACACAGTGTAACTGAATGTTCTTAAGTTCCTGTATTCTTTTGATACCGATTTATTGACCCCATTACCCGATCTATATAACATGTTTAAAGTTTCCAATTTGCAAGACAGAATATGTAAGAAAAGAGTTTAAACTATTAGGATATGATGTACTACTATTTTTAAAAACACAACCGTATTAAAAATTTCTGTGAATTTATTACAAAAGTAATGTAATGTTTGTTAAGTTTTGACCTTCAAAGAATAAAATATTCATGTACTTATTCAAAATGTTGTAAAAGTTCTTTATAATTTCTTAAAACAAGTATTCTTTTTTTTAATTTGCCCCTCCCTGGTGGACATTTTATTTGCTTTCATGTTATTATACTTAGTTTAAAATTTCTACCTCCCAACAATTTTATTACTCGTGTGAAGGTTTTTCAAGGTTTCCAAAAAAAAGACCAGAAATTCAATTCCCAGAAAGATTGTCTAACCAAAACGAAAAGTGATACCTTTCGAGATACCCAAAATACATAATGTTTATATGTGTTTTAATATAAAAAATTCCGCGAAAATAATATACTTTGATATGTGAATATGTGAATGTAGTATCTACCCTTCTATCATATAGTAGTAGAAGCTGAAAAGCAATTTGAGAATGAATGTTTTTTTCGGGTGCCCAAATTGCGCATTAAATATGTTTGTGTTTAAAATGTTTAAAAGAAGTTTACTCTTTTCCTGTTTCCCAGCTCAAAATGACAATATCATCATAATGATCAGTAATCATGATCATCATAATGATCAGTAATCATGATCATCATGAATGTTAGTCACATGGTTTTCAAAGTGAAAAAGAATAATGATTCCTATTTACTACAATAAGTAACTTACCCTTTCCAAACCAATTAAACTTATGTTAGTAAACACATATCGGAGGAACTGAAGAAACTCATAATAATAAAGTACTTAAAATTATGAGGGGATAAATTATACACATGAAGAAGTAGAAGAAGAAGAATTGCTACTGATTCTTATTTCTATTTTATTAACTTGACTTGTATGTTGTGTGTTGTGTGTTCCGTGTATTTGATTATTTTCTTGTATTTATATGTAATTAAAATTATACATACGTATGTATTTCACTATGGTGAGAATAGTACCAGTGAAGAGTAGTAAGTAATGGTAGTGTTTTATAGTAGTCACTGGTATTGTATTTGTTGTCGTTAGTAGTATTGTTCGTGATGTATTATGCCGGCCGGCAAAGCCGGTAAAAAGTTGTTTGGCAACTTTTTGTTTTGTTATTGCTTTTCATTTCATGATCACTTCGTTTTCATTTTTATGTAATTTGTATCTATTATCATCGTCATCATCATGATCATTAACTAGTGGCGTCGTCGTTGTTGTCGTCGTTGTTGTTGATCATTGTATATTCAATAAACATTTTGTTTTTTTGTTTTAGTTTTTGTGCTTATGCTCGCTCATCATGCTTGATCACGCTCTCCACACTCAACAAACAAAACATGTGTTTGACAAAGTTGAAATAAGCATGGAATCAGTATTGACGCTCTTTTTCTCTCTCTCATGATCTTTCCTCAAACTTTTGTTCATACACTCTTTTTACAATCAAGTTTTGGCTAACTCTGTAGAAGTTATATCGTATATCGTATAGTGGAGAGAAGTGTATCTTGATAAATTTGTATGATCTCATCATCCATCTCTGCCGAAGTATCTGACTTTTAAATGAGAGAAATAAAATTCATGAGTGCATGAAAATTCTACAAAAGTCTCCACATGTGTTTATTACTCTGTTGTTCTCCTCTTGCAATTTGCAATATTTTTTTATAGTTTTAAAAAAATGATCAAAAAGAGAGATCCTCTCTATTAGTATTCATAAAGAATTCTCTCTTTTGTTAAAACTAAAAAAAATCTCCATGTGTTTTTTTGTTCTCTTTATTATTATAATTTAAATATTGCTTGTTTTGATGACCGTCTGCTGCTTTGAAAACAATTAAATTTTATTATATTTGCAAAACTATTGTTTTGAAACGATTTCGGCATATAATACTCGTAGTAAATACAACCGTAGATCAGTGATTCACAATTCATAGCTTGCGATATTTAAAAAATCTTTAAAAATGCTCATACTGAATGGGGTAAAATTAAAAGTTTTTAAAAAATTAAAGGAAGGAAGTCTTCTTGTGATTCTAAATGAATTAGAATCTTGAACATTGATTATCCAGACCTCTATTGACCGCTTATATCTGTTAAACGAAATGCAGATTCTTTTCAAAAATCTTGTTTTAGGTGTGCTGTTAAATTTATAAATTATTAAATAGTACAGTGATTCCCTCAAAATGTTGTTGAGCATCACTGCCATTTAGTATTGAATTCTGTTGACGTCTATCTGTCTGTCTTTCTGTATATTAAATGCATTTTTTTTGTTATTGTTGCTTTTGTATTTGTTACTATTGTTGTTTTTCCATTCATCTTTGTTGTGTCTGCTTTGATGATTGTTTTTCTCGTCTCTTATTTATTTAAACACCCGTGCCAACCGACTATTGTTTTTATTTTTTTTGTACAATTCTTTACCCTTTTAAACTTGAAATTTACACAGATACATACACTATACCCACACACATATGCAAACACACCCACAATTGTCCAGTTCCAGTTAAAGAAGAAAACCAAAAATATATAAGTAATTTTTTTGTATTCCTTTTTTGTTATTTTGTTTCTCGTTTTGTGTCATTTTTAAGTCATTAATTTGGTCGACATGCTAAATGAGAATTTATGAGTCTGACGGCTAAACACATTTTATGCACATTTTTCACATTACTTTCATTTTGACAGTCTTCATTTCAACCCGACCCTAACCATTATTCTCCTTCATACTCATCATCATCATCATCACTTGTTGTATTGTATTGTTGTATGTTTTGTCATTCTTTCATCAACCCATTCCACTATTGGATTTCTTCTTTTGTGTCAGTTACTTACTTGCTCAGTAGTCACAGCAGCAACAGCTTAAATAAGCTTCACTTTAATGACTTGGCGATCTCCCCCTCCCCAACCACACCATTCCATATCTCTATAGTATATTTAACTCCCGCACCACTTGAATTGGTTACTCTTTTTTTATTACATGATGATTTGGTTACTGAAATTTGCAATGTGTCTCGGTTCACTCGGTTCCTTTTGCACTTTGGACATACTCTTCACTCATTCGCATCTCTCAATTTCTCAACTTCTGTTACAAATGTCATTAACACTCGTCACTGTCAAGTCCACAAAAACCAAAAAAAAAAAATCATAAAGTTTTGTATTCTCAATAGTACAGACATTTACATTATTATACTCTTGTATATTTAAAGACTTCAGCCACTCACTCACTCACAGCAGGCATTCGACTTGGGTTGTTGAGGTTATAATATAGATTTTTATATAGTAGTAGTGATACTGGAAATTGTTGTGGTGTCAAAAAAAAGGGTCAGTAGCTGTAATCCTAAGAACTTTCATTGCAAATTGAGTTGAGTAATTATTTTTCTACTTTTATTTCTTTTTAATTAATTCGATTAACAGTTTTCAAAAATATTTCTTTAAATAGATTTATATTATTTATAAAGATTTAAAGATAAAATTAAATTTCTATAGATTTTTATGCTATACATTTTTATTTTTTACTAGCGTACCCAGCGTGCTTTGCTACGCTTCCAACGTGATGTTAGTGCATGATACTGTTCTCTTTTTACTTTTGAAAATCAGACGAATTAAATATTAATATTGACATAATTTTCTGTTATATTTAACAAAGGCAACTTGATTGATTTTAAAATATGTCTTTTTAGTTTTATATGCAAAGTAAAAAAACTGTCTGTATCTCCAAAACTATGCCACCATTCACTTGACCCAATAAGTACAACAACAAAATATCATCAAAATCGGTCCAGTCGTTCTTGAGCTTGGCGTTTACTAATACTTTTAGCGATTCATTTTTACAGATATTGAGATATAGAGATTATTCATATTTATTTTTTATGCCATGACAACTTACTCAATATAAAAGTAGTACAACTAATTAAAAAAACATAACCCTTAACAGTTGCGTAAAAAGTTCAGTGAAAATATTCAAATTCAGCTTGAAAAATATATAAAAATTAAATCCGTCTCTTCCTCGGTGGGGAGATTTATTTGCTAAATAGCGTGCTATGCCCCTACTCACAACCATGTGTGGTCGGAGACAAACAATAGTTACCCTATCCAAAATTGTTACGTCCAGATTCAGTCACGATGACGAGAAGCGTAGGTGTTGCGGGACCAGAGCATTGATAGCGGTGGCTCAGGAGAGAGGGTGTGATAACAATTATGATAATTATTATCACATAATACACGAAATGAATCATGTGAAGCAAAGTGAGTTGTGCACTACCCCTAAAAACAAGAAGAACAAAATTTCTAGTAATGCGACTAGGGGCACAGAAACTTAAAAGTCCTGGCGAATCAACAAGACCAGTAATAAGTTCGGAGATTACTCAACGAAGAAAGATCTATAAGAACAAACCTGCTTGAGTATGAAGACAAACGTACTCTAATTTAAACCACGAAGAGCAAAAAGAAGGAATTGTTTCTGTACTGATTCAATTCGGTCTTGATGTATTTTGTATTGAGGGCTCCATAAGCACGAACAGTATTCGAGTACTGGATGGACTAGAGAGAGATAAAAAGAAGCTTAGTGGTGTAGGGATCATTAAATTGTTAAGACCATCATTTAATAAAACCAAAAATACTTTTTGCTTTGTGATGATTAAAGCTCAGTTTAGGGCCAAAAATGACTCCGAGGTCACTAGAAGTAGAGACACGAGCCAATGGGTTGTTGTCGATTTTTTAAACTTTTCGAAGAAGTCTTTGGGACTGGTCAATCACTTCACCACAGAGAATTCTTCGTTATAGAGTTGTCTGACTGTATTTCTTTTTAAATGATTTTTTAATAACATTTACATTTCATTTTTTGTATATTTTAATATTTTATTGTTTTAATTTTTTATTATAATTTTTTAATATTTTTTTTTTCTTCTTAAATTTATTGATTTCCATTGCCCTATGATTTTATATAATTTTCTTTTAGGTATTTCTCATTATTTAAATTTGATTTCTTTTATTTGCATTTAATTTTCAATATTTTATATTATTTTCTTTATTTCTTTTTTGTTTGAATTTTTAATTTTATTTGTTTTGTTGTTTTTATTTTTTAATTTTATTTGTTGTGTTGTTTTTATTTTTTAATTTTTTTTTTTTTACTTTATTTATTTGTTTTTGGATTAATTTTAATTTTTGGGGTCAAACCAATTGATTTTGCTTGTTTTGTTGCTTGGGTTAATTGATTTCTTAATAAATTCGAATTTTTTATTTATTTATTTTTACAAAATTAACAATAAATAAAATAATATAAAAAATAAGGATTGCCTTCATTTGTTAATATTTATTATTGTTTTTGTATTATTGTCTTAAATATATTTTTTTTCTGACAATTTATTGTTATTGTTGTCAGTGTTATTGTGAGGTCTTTTGTTGTTTTTTTTTTGTTGGTTTGCTTGCAAGTGCGAAAATAAAAAGACTTTAAAATAATCGTATAAGAAAATAAAAAATCTGAAACCGGTTTTAAATCGCAATTCCTTGAGGGGATAAATAAAGTACATACTACATACATATGTACAATACATAGTACTTATAAATATGTATATCTGTGATTTTGAGTTTCAACGACGCTTTTGCGTTTTAGTTATTTAACTTTTGTGTATTTTGGTGTCAAGATTCATATTTCTTTTTAATTTTCCTTTTAGTAATTGAATATACAATAAATAAGTTATTTCCTCAGACCCTTAAATTTTAAAATGAATTCTTCAATTAAAATGTATCTCAAATTCTTAAGTGTAGACATAAATTTATGTTAATTTCTTTTAAATTATATGCACCAAACACACTCAAACAGAGAGCTAAAAAAAAATTTACAATTCCAATTCAAGAAACTTAAATCTTAAGAATGATCCAATAGTGAATTTATTAAAGTCTCGACATTGATGTTGATGATGATGATGATGATGACGAAGGCAACGACAACAAATCACGCGAAACAAAACCAAAACCGAAACCAAATGTGAAACCAAGCCAAAGAACGTGACTAACAGAGCTTATCTTTTGTGTTGTTTTAAAGTCTTAAGCTCCATAGTCTGCGGTGTTGCTATTGAATTAAATCTTGTATCAAAGATTGTGTGGTTTGGCCCCCTTAAAAACTCAGCACCCTGTTTCTATTGCACTGACATCTTTGATAGCTCAATTGGTGCCTTTTTTATTTATTTTAAAGTCAATGGCGTGCTACAAAATGAAGATAAAAACGATGACGATGACGACAACGACGACGATGATGATGAAGATCGCTTCAACGGGCCAATGCTTTCAAGGTCAAGCATGACTATCTAAACTGAAAATGAGAAACTAAGCAAGAGAGAGAGAGCAAAAAACATAAAAGATATAAAAATGTTATTGGATTTCTTACATTTTATGATTATTGAATGCAGACATAATCAGATTACTAAACATGGAATTAAATATTGATAGATAAAATAGATAAATAAACCACTAAATAGATACAATGATACAAAGCTATCTAGATAAATGTTATTTGTAGATATTCTTGTATTTATCAATTTATAAATTATATTTTTTTTTGCTTTTATGGTTTCTCATTCAATTTTTTTTAGATTTGTTTTTGTTAAATTTTAATTCTGTTAAAATGTTTTCCTGTCATGCACTTAGATTTTTTATTATTTCAATTTGATTTTTTTCACGCGCTTTTCAATACAATAAAAAAATATGGTTAGTGAGACAGAGAGATAAGAAAGCATAACTGTTATAGTAACTAGTTGTAATAACAACAACAATAATAATAATAATAATAACAACTGCAAGTCGTCGAAATGGTCTAACAAATCAACAAAGTACGTGTTGCCATTCTTTTTTTTTCTTTCTATTTGTAGTATTTTTGTTATATTTTCTTAAACAAACACATGAAGAAGAAAGAAATGGCCAAGTGTTATGGACGTGGGCAGAAGTCACTAATGTGTTAACATCTAATGATGTTTTTTTTTTTAAATTCATTGAGGACCTGTGGCGAAGTATGGTTTATATAATTTAAACAGAAAATTAGTAAGTAGCAGCATCAAAACATTTAAGACTTGATAGATGATGTAAAGGCTCATTTACACTTGGCTAGTTGGCGAGCTAAAAGCCAGGAAGTTGGCTAAGCGAACTCGCCCAGTGTAATCATGTTGGCTTGTTGCGAGAAAAGTTGACAGCCGTCCAACTTTACTCGCTACTCTCTGCCTGTTAGTACTCGTTATTTTCAAAGTGAATCACTATTGAGGCAGCTGTGGGTATTTCAGTTGTTTACAAAATGGCTTGACAACTGAGCAGGTAGAATGTTTTGTATGTAATCGTTACAAGCGCACTCACCAATTCGCTCGTTTGTACACTCGTTACCTTTCTGCACGCCAACTAGCCAAGTGTAAATGAGCATTAATAGAAGTCTCATTAATATAGTGTGTTAAAAGTTATAAAAATTCTTCTAATTATCACTTCATTCACATGAACTTTTAGAACCTAATGCGGAATTGTTCTTTGCATACTATTGAAGGCTTCATCCTTTAAATGTCTTGAATGGAGATTTTTTACTATATCGTTAAAGAAATGAAGTCAAAAATTAAATAAAAAAACACACAGTCAAGGTGTGAGTCTGATTTGCACATTAAGGGTTCTGTATCATCGTGCAAGGTATGTCAAGAAACCAAATTATGTCTTTCTTCGTCTTTAGTTATTATTTCTCACCATTCGTCCGTCTTTTACTTGAGGGCATATTTATTTCATTTACAAATTTAATCATTTCAATATGAAAACTGCTTCACCACATCAGACTGAAGTATCAGCCATCAGATACCAAAATGTCATAGACAACAGAAAGTGGTGTGCCAGTGATGCATTGCTTTGATTATGTGAAAAATTTAGGAAAATACTACTTTGTCGGTGGATTTTCCAAAAAGTTTATCTCTTGTTGCTAAAGCGGCAATAGAAATACACGCTCAGTAAAAATTTGACCTGTCTACCTTTTCCTGTTCCTGAGATAGAGCTTCCTAACGGATGGACGGACGGACGGACGGATGGGTGGACGTACAGTGTAGGCACCCACTTGGTACGGAACACTAAAAATTAAAGATGCTTTGAATCTCAACTAAATGGAAATGATTTTTAAACAAGTGGAATCTCATTAAATTTTTCAGATTACACGATTTTGAGGAAGATCTATGTTTGAATGATTATTTCCCCAGGGAAATAGTAAAAAGAAGAAGAGCCCAGACTATTAGCAAACATAATTAACTGACTAATTTAGCAAAGTCACCCATTATTCCCTTATTTAATCCTATTTTGAATACTATATGCCACTACCTTGATTTGTTTTAAACAAAACTATCTAAACTGCCAAAATATTTTATACCAAAAAGATGTTAAGACACACTCTTCCTCACATGTAATGAAAAGAAAAAAAAAAAAGCAATTTTGTAATTTCGCTTTATGCGAATACAAAAACAAAATATGGCAATGATACTCACTCATATTCTTTTCTTTTTTATTTTCATATGTTTGTTTGTAGTTGTTCTGTTATAGTAGTAGTTGTACACTCTGTGTCTATCCTGTGGAGGAGTGTTGTTGTGCTTTGGAGATAGTAGATAGTGAGAAGATAGATAGATATGTGTACAAACATCAGGTGTTTTCATTTAATTTGTGAAAAATGTTTGTCTACAAAAAAAAAAAAAAGAAAGGAGAAAAGAGAAAAAAAATTGAAAAACCAAAAGTAGCGTAACCAAAAAAAAAAAAAAAAAAACAAAAACAAAAAATGATGAAGCAACAAGGGAAAATGTTCAGGAAGGAAGAAATGATAAAACACTTCTATTGTAGTATTTGTTTGTGTGGAATATCTGTGTAATTTGATGAGTTTATCTAGATGAATTTATGTTTGTACATGCATTTGTGTGATGAAAACGGCTTAGAATGATGACGATTTGCCAATCATACAATATTTTTTCCCTCATAGTATTTGTATTTGCGTTTTTTTTCAATGCTCATATGCTGCAACAAGGCGTATGAATGTTCTTTATTTACTTTTCATAGTTTGTTCCACGTCATATTCATTCCTCTTTGATGCTTTCCATTAATAACAAATTCTTTTAAAAGCACGCTATCTTTATTTACATGAATGTTTCTCTGATATTGTTCTTGCTTACTCTGTGTTTTGGGAAACTCTTTCTCATATGTTAAGCGCCGAATTCTAACCAATTTAGTGCTTTATCACGCACTCAAGTCTGCAAACCACATTTCTTAGTTAATGATGCAACATGACTCAATGTATTGCATTTCTCACATATGAAATGTCGTTCGTGAAAGCTTTTGCGACATTTTTAATTACTGTGTTGCATGCATGATAAATGTTGCATGCAGTATGTGTAGTTTTGTTTAAAGGAACAACCAAAAAACCATAGAAAGAATGATGATGTGGATGAGGATGATGAGCCATGAAAGCATTCGTTACTTACCTATTACATATTTGTTATTTCGCTTTACTTAGCTTTTTTGGTATTGAGGTTTATTTTAGGCTTTAGTCTCAACAGCAACAAGGATATGCCGCTAAAACCATGTAGTAGTAGTCTTTGTCGTAGTCATCGCTTGCAACATGAAGCATTGTCTTTGTTAGATTACCAACCAAAACCATAGCAAAGTGAAGTGAAATAGTGGTATCAAATCTCAGGTGCTGCTGTAAAACAAACACAATGCAGCGAAAAGGTAAAGATGTAGAAGGAGAAAGAAATTGAAAATTTGCGGGAAAAGGAAATTGAAAAAGAGCGCGTGGATTGTGCAACACCTTTTGCTGGCTTGTGCTTACCATTTACTCTTCTGTTTGGTGTATGAGGATGCCCTGCTACTGCTCCTACTCATACTTTCCTCAATCTGTGTGCCTTAATACAATTGGATGCCAACACCAATGTACGTATATGCATGTATCTACATGTTGCAGACTCAATACTATATATGTTTGTTGCACAAACACAAAGGCTTAAGTTACACCAATCCTATTCCGTTGTCTACACTTCTTTCACCTGCTCTTTCTTTCTTCAAAGTGTTGCAAATCCTTACAAAAAGGGATTTACTTGGTATGTGTTTGTGTGAGTGTGATATCCTTTTTGTCCTTACACCACCACAAACCATGGTGCATATATGTACGCATGTTGCATAGTTTTAGGCGACTGCATTAAATTTATGTCCCTTCCTTTAAAGTTAAAGAAATCATTGATTCTAATGAAATTCAAAACGCTTTCCATTTCCTTAGTATTGTTTTCACTTCTCTTCTCTTTATTCTCTTCATGTTGGAAATATTGCTATCCTTCATATGGCGGCATGTATTTCATCGATATCAAAATTCATTTTCTTTGCCTTTTCTCTATTGTCTTCTGCTCAAATATTGGCGCGCGTGTTGCAAGTGTTTTCATGTTAAAGTGAAATTTATGCAAATAACTACCTCTTCTGCATTAATTTTTATAGATACTCTATTTTTGTCTTCATTTCTTTCCGCACACTTCTATCTTTTTCTTGAAGATTATGATGATGATTTTCATTTCATACATTGAGCTGCTTTGCTGTATCATGAAGAATGTTACTTTACTGCTGCTTACCTTGTTTGTTTTGTGCATTAAAACTGACAAGTTGCGATGAAATAAGATGATGACGTTTGATATTATTATGTATTATTATTGTATTTTCATTTCCATTTCTACTAAACTTTCTGTCTGCCTCATCATGCTGTTGCACATTTATTGTACTATTTTGACGTTGCAGTCATTCTACCCCAGTGAAGCATAAGCGACTAGAGATTTTTTTTTTTTGCTGCATATTTTCCCCTACATTGGCTGCTTCTACTAGTATGTATTGATGCAACCATCAATAGATGAATATATGCATGTGTGATGCATGATTTGTACTATTTACTTTCACTTTGCATGCAAAATCCTTTCAAGTCCTTGTTGATTTTTCGTGTGGTTCTAGCATGGCATTGGTATACAGTAAATCTTTTGGTTTTCTTTCAATTTTAAGGCGATTGAAAAAAGTAAAGTTTTTGTTTATGCCAAGCGGATTGATTTGCAGGATCCCGTTTACTTAAGGTATTAGAGTATTTTTTGCATAAAAAGGCAACAAAAACTGATTCAATCATATCACAAATTATCATGTGTTTTAAGCTTATTGAAGCAAATGAATTCATTGAACATTGAATTGTCTTTATTGTTTTTTATACACAAAGTTTGTCATTGAATTGCATTTGTCAATCAATTAATCAAGCATTTTATTTAGTAGAAGAAAGTAGCATAAACGAAACACCTGTTTTGTAATTGTGTGATTTCATAATTTGCCATGACATTTAATTTACTACAAAGTTGTTAGTTAAACAATAACCAAACAAAGTCATACTACATACTTCTAACAACAATAATAAGAATTTCAATCATGGTTGTCAATCAAGTGTTCTAAACGCATGTTCACTTTATAAGGTAAAACATCATGATTATTATTATTATTATTGTTATCATGACAAATTCTTAATTAAAAGCCCGCGACTTGTAGAAAACTTATAGGAAAACTTTTTGTATAAGTACAATAATTAAAAAATCAAAGTTGTCGTCATCATCATCATCGTCACTCAGTCATTTTCATTAATAGCAACAAATGACAGCAACAATAACAACAACAATAATAATAATGAAACGCCTACATAATGTTCATTTAGCAAATTTAAGTAGCAATTTATTATAAACCAACACCAATGAGTTCAATAACCATTAAACGATCGTTTGACGCGCCCTATAGATAGATACTCGTACATTAGAAGATACTTATTTATAGCTTTTTAAAAGTTTAAGCACCTGTCAAGCGACAGATGCATTATTGTCACTTTGTCAGGGCATGTTAACAAAAAGAAGAAAAAAATACCTAAAGCAACAGAAAGAGAGTTGTAGAATTGCAATTGCAAAATGTGTCATAAGTGTGATAAAGAGAAATTAAAAGATGAAAGTACACTGGGAAAATTATTTATACAATTTTATTTGGTTGAGAAAAAGATTTATTAACTAGTGCTCTAGTGCATCCATCCCGTCCTCATTTGATTCATCAATTTCGCGACAACTACGTCACATATCCGTTCCAAAACTATCTTATGTTTCAGGCCATATTCAGCCATACACATTCACAAAATTTCATTACAATCAAATGAACGGTATGGCAGCATATAAGATACAAACAAACAAACATTGTGTTTTATTGCATCACGCTATCAAATGATTGTTTATCAATCAATATTTTGATATCGGTTACTTTTCTCAGCCAATGCTATTTGTAAAAATGCGATTAACTTATAGCCAATAAGATATATATTTCGTTATTTGTTGAAATACTTTTTATTCACTGTAAATTTTTGAGAGAATAATAATACAACAATCCTTCCTTGGGAGCTTTACTTCAAATTGAGATACACCCAGACTTCGCTTTGCGTCGATTCGGTTGTTCTTGTGAGATTGTCTGTTAATTGTTTATTATTATTGTATTATTGTAAGTTATAAAACAGAGTACCTAATGATATTAGATAACCAGTTACTAAAGCCTATGATTCTTGTTTACCAATTATACTGTTTATATTTTGTTAGCTAAGTTGCAATTGTTGATATATTTATTAATTATATTAATGTGTTCATCTTTCCGATGTTGTATGAGATCCGAGGTTTTTGTATTGTTGAAAAAGTATGCTCTTGTCCTCGCCAAATTAGGACAGTGGTCCAACACATGGTCGATGGAGAAGGTGTCGCCGCGGAAACAGTGTTGTGCAGGAGTTCCATTGAGAAGGTGATTATGCGTCAGTTGAGTGTGTCGAATAAACCACAGACAATAATGGCTTTAGGCAGTTTGCTGGATACAAGGTGGCCGAACCGTTCTGATTGAACCTTTTGTTTCTATGATGGAAATCTGTCTAGTTCTCAGTATGCTTTCGAATTATTATCGCAGTGAGGTGTCTATGTAGGTCTTTATCAGTTGGCGGGAGTAAATTGTTTAATATTTAAATATTGAATTAAATTGAATGCATTTATTGGTTGAAAAAAGAAAAATTAAGAGAAAGTGGATATACTTCACTTAAAGTTAAAGATTTAATGTTATTTATGGTGATTATTATTGTGAATGGCGACAATTGAAGTAACAAACAAGAAAGTATCATCATTAATTGTCCAAATTTGGACTCGATCTGTTAATCAATTTATATATATAAGTCCATATCAGTATAAGTAGCTCAGTAAAGATTTTGGACTTCGATTTTTGCTCAAAATTTGTCCTACATTCTGAGATCTGTAGATATGTTTGCATGTTAAATATGTAAACCCAAACGATTGTTTTCACTAAAATGTACACTCCTGCGTCAGCAATTGGGGCAGCGTATGAAGAACAAGCAGTTCTTAACTCGGTTCTTACTGTATTGGAAGATGTTCCCTTCCAACGGTTGAAGTATGTTTGGCTTTAGCGAGCTCGTTTCATAGTTCAATGGTGGTGCATATGGTAGAGTGGCGGTCTCGTACTCGCACAGTGCAGGTTCGAATCTCGATCAAGTTGAATGATTCTATTCGCTTAATATTTCAAGAAAAAGCTCTTGGACTCAACATTAGTATTATTGATTTATTCCTTGAAAATAGGAACACAATTGATGGAATAGAGCAACACGAAAAACATCTGTTAAAAAGAAAATCGAGGAAATAAAAGAATTGAAATATCATTTTAAATTATTGTACAATTCCTGAATATTTTTCTGCATAATTTGTATGTTGATTTGATTAAGTCTTATTCGTTTTTCTACCCCCTTTTTTTAACTTCCAAATTTCCCAAGTGATTTTTTTTATCTTTTATCTTGGTTATTTACCTTGACTAGATGACATTCGATTTTATTATTGAAAATAATAAATAAATTTTAGTTTCTGTGAAATATTTTTCCCTGCCATTGAAGAAACTCTTTTATTTCTTTATTTTGCTGCCATATTTTCACGTATTTAAATTTGAATTTCCCCATCAATTGATTGCATGAATGAGTTTTGTGAATGCATGAATGCACTCTCACATGATTCATGGTCACGGTTTTTGGTTTTATGTTGTTGTTTTGCTCTTCATTTTTGGTCATCATACCATGTCATAGATTTTCACTCTATGTTTGTTGACCAATGTTTCCACTAAAAATAATGTTTTATCATTGTATGTTGTCAATTTGGTTTTGTTAAGTTATGCCATATGGCTATGTTATGCCAAGCTATGATTGATCATCGGCGGCATCAGTAGCAGTATTATGCATTTGCAACTTGCCACATTTAACTTTATGTTATAGTTGTTGTTAGTATCATCTATAGATAGATGTTTGTCATGAAATTTGGTTCTCAGGTCGTTAATAATAATAAAATATAATATTATGGGCTTTGTGTCAATGTGGCTGGCAATGTGTGGCAACTTGTAAAGTGCATTCAATATGCAAAATGCAGTCATACATCATCTTTATTATCATCATCATCATCATGATGATGTTGTATGAACTTTGGATTGTATGTAGTACGAGTAGTATGCTGCACAAACGGAAAGTAGCATTTGGCATGTGGCAAGAACATTTATTACGTTCGGCGAGCATAGTCAGCCGTCACTTCGAGGCAGTCATTCAATGAAGTATCTTAAACGAACAAACCACAAATTTGGACAAATTAACATTCAATGATTGTCAAGAGAAAGGAGGGAAGATTAACAAATGGATGCAGATTCGAAATGAATAAAGTCAACTCATCATCATGAATGTGTGTGTGTATGTATGTTGCTTGGTGCATGCCGCACATGTGTGGCATGTGTTATTGCAGAATTTTTTGAGCTGTACTACTTCTTGTGGTTGATACTTTTATTCCAGTCGCGTGGCATGGATGATGCAAGATAAATGCATGCAACTAACAACATATGACAATGTCATTCTCCGTTCTTTTCTGTATGTCACTTTCTCTCTTTTAAAAAAATCCAAATTTTCCATTCATTCCGTCTTCTGTTCTGTACATCCTTTTTCGTTGAACTCAAAGTCAGTTGCATATTGCAATTTCCGTTAACTTTTCTCTCTCCATCTCTCTTTCCTTTCCTATCACTATCATCTCCACTTTCTATTTTATAGTTAATAGATGACATGACGTCGTCTGTCATTCTTCGTTTACTTTATAATTTATCTTCTTATACCATACATAGTAAAATGCAGTGTTGCATCAATTCTTTGCCATCAAATACATCAAATTGTAGTTGCACAATTCCTCCAATTCCACACAATGTCACCTAAACCTATGGTACATCACCACCACCACTACCGAGTCTTCTTGTCATCTACTACTAGTTTTAAGTAATAGAAACGAACGTAGTATACTCGTAACCCGCAAATCTTGAATGCATTTTCATTTGACTTTTTAAATAGTTCATTTAGTTGGTCTTTCATTCATTTATTCTCATTTCTACTTGCATACTTTCGCATACTCAAAAGTTCGCCTCACCATCAGCACCACCATCGCCGTCGTCATTGTCATATCCGTTAGAGACGTAACGATGTCAACGATATGGCAACGCATAATTGCACAGTGGAGCATTATTTGTAACAAATATAATCTAAATGAAGCTACAAAGTAAGGGATAAATATCAGAATATTTACTCTAAAATGCTCAATTATAAGGACAAGTAGAGCCATTCAAACCCAAATCTAAATCATGAAAAATTTGTACCAAAACTTAATCAAAAACATCTGGCTTTGATAAAATCACATGATTTGTGAATCCTTTTCTGCCTCAACCACTGAACCGATTTGAATAAAAAGAACACCAATTGAAAGGATTACTTTGCTAGATGTGCACAATCAAAATCAGTTAACAGACTTTCAAATGCCTTAAGTTCTTCACAAATAGTTTGATTAGATATCACACCAAACTGATCAAAGACACCATTTTCACCCTTGATTGGGTGCCGTATTCACCAGAATTGGTTTCTTCAGATTAATCATCAGTTTTCATCGATGGGACATTATATGGCCAAGCGGCGAGACACACAAAATTCGATGTAGTGGAAGAATGGCTTGGTGAATGGTTGTTGGTGAAGAACAAAACTTTCTTTTGGAATGGCATCCTTACATTCATCCAAATCTTGTACCTTAAGTAGTAAATAAATTTGACATAACATGAGTATTATATTTATGAGATATTTAAAGAAACTACTCTGCTATCCACTGCCCCTATTCCTCATGATATAAAAAATTTCATAATAATAATCTAAGTAAATTGTGTACCACTGTGCATTGCTTTTTCTATTTGCAAATAAATCATAACATTGCATGGTGTTTGATGCTGTTGCCGTTGCCGATGCCGTTGCTCTTGTTATTGCAACCAATAAAAAACTTTTTTCGACTTTCGACATTAACAACAAAAATACAATAAAATAATGTAAGCAAGCAATCCAAACAATACTGCTGCCCTGCCATTCCAACTACTATTTCTACTGCTACTTCTACTGATATTGCTACTGTTGCTGTTTACTGTGCAACAACAACAAAGGCATAGCGGCGATAATAACAATAACAATAGCAGCAAATAAGCAACAAAGAAGAAAATCCAGTGAAATGAACATTGAAATTAAAATTGCATGACAAAGTGGCAAATGTTGTCAAAACTTTGTTGAAAGCGACACAAGTTTCTGTTACCCACTCACTCTGGCTTCTTTCATCTTCATCTGTAATATTCTCCCAAATCTTTTCCCTTGCAAAGTTGTTTTATTTATACTACTAGTTAGATCGTAATACCCGCGCTTATTATGATGGTTTTACCATGCCTTGAGCGACCACAAAGTGTTTGTGTTGTTGTTGTTGTTGCTGCAACTGTTGGTTGCACTTAAAAGTGCATGCCACAAGTATAAAAAGCAGCGACAAACAACTACTACCAGAAGGGCAAAGCAGAAGCAACCAAAAGAGGAGGAACTTGTTGTTGGGTGGTGGCCATAAAATTTGCTCACGTTTTAATGGCTTCATTCGTCAAGATCTGCGCGCATTGCACTTGCACAGCACTTACCACTCATCAACACTTCCGCTTATGTCGTCGTTTTTGGTTTTTACTTCATCATTATTTTCTTGATAATCACCATCCCATCATTATCATCATCATCATCATCATGGTTGTCGTCCTGCGCCATTTTAGCATTTTAACATTTTCTTATTCTTCTACTCCCACATCTCCTACAGCATCATCATCATCATCATCACAATTTTCTTATTTTTGGCAAGAATTCAAAATTTCTTTGCCTTCATTTTGTGTTTGGATGTTAAATTTTTATATTCATCGACTTACAAATCTACCATTTCTCTTGTCCATTTCCCCTTTGGTGGTTTCTCATGACAAATCATGAATTAAATGGTTTATGTCAAATACAATTTGACAAATAAATTTCTTGTCATATTTTATTTCTTTTCATTTTCAGTTCCTTCCTCCATTTCTTTTCTAAGCAAATTCCTTTAGATTTGCATAGATTTCTTATTCAATTGAACCATTC
This sequence comes from Amiota communis, assembly GCA_037043315.1. Lineage (NCBI taxonomy): Eukaryota > Metazoa > Arthropoda > Insecta > Diptera > Drosophilidae > Amiota > Amiota communis. The sequence continues at coordinate 1,148,124 of JBAMAV010001191.1, read as the reverse complement.
AACCATTGATGTCGAATCGTTGGTTCTATAATAGGATGAAATGAATATACTTATCTTTCAATTTGTTTGCTTAACTTCCTCTCTCGTCTATAAGTTTAAATAGTTTCCAAGATATTCTTTAAATGCATCGATTATCTGTTCAATTTCACCTCAGGCGGCAGTGTATGTTTTACTATAAGACATAGTTTTCTTGTTAATCATCTATCTTAATACTATAAAATTATCTGTCTCTTTAACTATTTGCATCTATTTATCTATCCATATGTGTATTCTACATCTTTTACTACATGTTTTTAGTTGTTTCCTCAAATCGCTGGCGGCATGGCATTCACTAATGTTTCTGTTTCTGCTTTTGCCTCTGCTTGTTGCTTATAAGTATTTGTATTATTGAGATACTATACGAAGTATGGTGGTATACTGTATATTTTTATATAGCAAATTTCTTTTAATGCTCAACGTGTCATTTACACTCGCTGCCTGTCGTTTGCTACACATTTACGCATCTATGAAATACTAATTAATATTATTTTGTAGCGCATTTTATTTGACTTTTTTTAGTTGTTTTTCTTCTTAGGTTTTTAATTTCGTTTTAATATTTTTCAATATTTTTTTTTTTGTGAATTAATATTATTTCTCTTTAATTATTGCACAATTATTTTTTTTTTTTTTGTTTCTTAATTTTATTTTGATATTATTTATGATGATTATGTAGATTTTAGATTTTATATTTTTCAAACAATTATTTTGATAATTTATTATGAAAAACTATTCTTGTATAAAGATATTTTTAGATTTCTCAATTTTTCTATTGCAATTCAAAGCAACAGAATGTTAAAAATAATGCTGAAATTTCTCAAATGAGCATGGAATGTAAGTCTTAAGATTTGAGTTACAAATCAAATGAAAGCTTGAAAATAGAGCTCCACTGGGGATTCCCTCAATAGATTTCGAAAGTCGTTGGAAATCTCACTATTAAGGATGCTGTGTTCTTGCTTGCAAATTCTTGGAACAAGTTGTCGCCTGGTAGAATAGCAAAATGTTGGAAAAATATATTTTAATACTCGGCATATAAGAATTTTGTTATTATTGAAAACAATTCAGATGCGAAAGAGCATATTCAGATGATAACATTTTGTTATGGGTTCTCAAAGAGAAATAAATGTCAGAGGAATAAAGACGCACAAAAATTTAATGACTCTTTGGAAATGAAGATCATTAACCACACCAAATATTGACCACAATCCTTCGTTAAAAAAAGTTGACAGCTATGAGCCAAAAGTTAATTACGAAGACGCTATTAAGAACTTCATTATCAGCATTTAATGAGCAGAGGAAAATAAAATTGATTTGTACATTTTGACCATTCCTAAGAACGCTTCTGCATCACTGAAAATAGGCGCCAAGCAAGATTTGCAAATTCACCGAATTTATTAAATAAATTTGGAGAATATATTTCATTACTTTCGACTTTCTAGCGTTTATACTGAAAGAATTGTATTAGTTTTCCTTCGAAATACATGTATAATATTTGTTATAATAAATGAATTATGTATTTGTCAATGTTTTTACTTAATACTAGCTGTGCCCACGACTTCGTACTCGTGGGGTATACGAAATATATTTGTATTTGCGTGTATTTTGTTAACTTTTTTCCTAATCATCAGCTGTTTAATGTTGCTGCGCAGTAGGCAACAGAATTAAAGATATGAATATCTTTTGATTTTCGGTCGATTTAAATAAAATAAACACTAAATGTTACACGAAGCTGGCTAAAATACACCTGTCAAAACCGCATTTAAATAAGTTAAGCCGTTTCTGAGATTAGCGTGCACAGAAAAAGCTATATATATATAGATAACATGTTTTAAAACAAAATTATTATAATCAAATAGCGAGAAATAAAAAAAAAAAATAACTTGTAAAATCTGAGGATCGAACTGGTGACGCGATCTCTCACGTATACTCGTAGTTGTGCATATACTGCACCGATGCCTTAGCACGTTCGACCATCGAATTGAATTGGTATTAGAAGCGACAAAATGTTTTTTTTGAAGTATTTCATTACAACTTCTTGACTGAATTATAAATTATTTCATATTTTGTGGGTCAATTTTTATGAAGTAAAGTCTATGCTGTGCTCCAAAAAAAGATTCTTGTGTTTCAGTAATTTGATTTTGAATGGAATGAGTGCATTTTAATTGATACTTGTTCAAACAAAAAACAAACTGACAAAGTCAACGATTTTATTATATGTATAGATTTTTGAGCATTGACTAGCCTGTTGGCTCGTAGGTCTCGGAGGTTAGTGTACTGAGCTGACATGCTAGAGTCATGGGTTCGATTCCCGTTCAAGTCTGATCCAACACTTCACTCTATCTTTCTTAATTCTCCCACCAAGCTGAGGGATTCTGTCACTATTGCTCTTATAAAATACTAATAGGTTAAAGTTTATAATTGCAATCTTAGCTCTAATGAATAAATATAAATTTGAAGTCTGTTTTAATTGATCCCGGTTTAGCAAAGTTCTACAGTATGTAACCAAGATAAAACATCACCTGGGATATGAGAATAAGTACTTTAAGTGTTTTGTATTTTCTACAATATTTTATGTTTACTTTAGTAGTCCACAAGTAGAATTCTTACTGAATATTTGAGAGGTTTGATAAGCTCTTGATGAAAGAATCTCAATGGAATGACCAATTTTATATTCATTTGCTTGTTATTATAATTTTATATTGAATCGATTGTACATATATTAAGTTTTGCATGATTAAAGAATTGCTATAGAAGCTTCTATTTTAATTAAAAATAAATATATAACCGAATAACTTTTTCTCTATGAAGTCCTTATTTGTAATGACAAATCTGTCTGTATAAATAATACCATAAATATTGTAAGTGTCATAATAACTTTTTCAATAATTTCTATCCTAGGAAGAAATAGTTAAAAAAGCGTGATACCATTTTCTAATCTAAGAAATCCTCAATAACAAATTGGGTCTTTAATTCTTTAAACTTTATAAATTTGTGAAATGCATGATGGACATGACTAAAATTTCTAAGTTTTTAGTTACTTTTTAGAACTACTATATGCATGCATTCCTCTAACTGTAGTTTGATTGAACAAATTATTATGATTTTATTATTTTCTTTCCTTTGACACAAGCTTATGCAAAATATAATTATGAAATATCCTAAATTCCAAGTCAATCACTTATTATAATTTTTATTATTTTATTTTAATTTTATTACATGCATTTGCACACACATTTTCTGTTTTCTATTCTTCTTCACCAACACTCTGTGTTTATTTTCTATTTCTCAACAGGTAGCGGCCATGATGTCCTGCCCTCTTCCTATGCCATTACCATTACCGATTACTTCACTACACTCTGATTACTCGCCGGTTCATATTGGTGTCAAGGTAAGTGCAACCAATATCACAATTTCCTTCATTACATTTCATTGCATTCCGTTCTACTATATAGTACTCGTATTATCCTTTTAACATTTCATATTTTATTTTTTTATTATATTATTTCTTATAATTTATTTACAAATCCACCAACTACACTACTAAATGCAAATAAGAATGATATTTTCTATAATATTCTATGTTGTTTTTTGTGTCCTTTCTTTGTCCTTTAAAGTTTATATATACAATATAATTTTGCTTAATAGTATTTATTGTAGAATGTTGTTAGGAAGTATCCTCTTCAGATGTTTCCCTATTATTAAATAGTAAATTAAATGCAACAATGCGAAAATCATGCAAATTTATTGGTTTTCACAGTAAATTTTGCACAAATGTTGCAAGTCGTCATTCGTTCTATTGTTCTGGCATAATGTCACATTATTGTTAAGAGTGGGAAAGAAGGGAGTATGGTTCAAAGGTGGTTAAGGTATTTGAGGTCGTTCTCGTTGACATTATTCTTATACAGACAACAATAACATGGAATATATTATATCTACACACAAATAATGCGCGACACTAAATCAAATTGTAAGCAGCAAGACTCGACCCTTACACACTCTCAATTCATCTCATCTTCTGTTCTTCTATTGAAGGATCTTCTTCTCCCAACAAGAAACATCATAGTAGCATAGCAATGCATAGCACAGCTTCATTTTACTACAACTTAATACAGGGTGATCACTTTTTAATGACACTAAAATGCAGTGTGGTGTTGGCCTCCCTTTAATTTTATTTTTTGGGGGTATTCATAGGAAGAAGTTAAAGTGACACTGTCAGCTAGTCTTTCATTTGTTCATTCATTCGTTCGTTGGAATCTGTTTGCAAAATAATGATGTCACATTTCTTTTATGTCCTTCTTTTTGGTTTTTTTTTCTTGTGTTGTTGTCCCGAATGGGGTTAAAAATTCGTGAATTTTCGTTCATCCTGTTGCCGCCGTTGCTACTTCTACTGGTTTCGGGTTTGTGTGTTCTCTATTTGGTCTTTATTTTTATTATTGCAATTTTTTGGGTTTGGTGTGGTGTCATGATGTTGTTGGCTTCAGTCACGTTTGATAAATGTCGTGGATATTTCTTTATTTCTTTGCATATTTTCTTTTATTTTTTTTATTTGTTTGTTTCTGTTTACTTTTTGTTTGTTGAGCTTTTCATGTGTTTTTCTTTAGTTTTCCCTCCTCTTGGTGTCGCTTTAAAGTCACTTTGCGCATAAATCTATTTTTGAATGTTGCCCGTTTACTTTGCGCCTCCCTTTTCTTTTACATTTCTCTTATTATATTCTACTGGTGGTTCTATTTCATGTCTTGTTGTAGAGTCGTAGGACAAAATCATCAAAATGAAAATATGAGTTTTATCAGCATCAGGAAGCTCTTCCTTTTGCGTTTGGCTTTATTGTTTGCGTAATGGACGCTCGTTAGCGAACGTTCGCATAAGAAATGCCTTCCTGCTATTATTTCTACTGTCCCCACCCATCCACTCTCATACTACTATGTACTTTACTCTATCTATCTTTCTATCTGTCATGCCTATCATACCAATCCCACCATCTCCCATCAATGGGTGTGCGAGAGTTCTTCAACTGTGCGTGTGTGTGTGTATAGTAGGCCCACTTTGACTTGTTGTAAATTAGACTCAAAACTTTCTTTCTTTCATTTAACATTTCTATTTCTAGTATTTGAAATATCTGACACTGATTGGTTTTCCCTATGAAAACGTCTTCATGGTGGCAGTGATGGTGGTGGTGGACTCGTTTACTTTTGTAACTAATATTACCTTTGAGACTTACACAGTAGTAGTAGTAGTAGGTTCTTGTCATCATCATCATTATCATCGTCGTCGTCGTCCTCGTGGCTTAACCAATATAAATGCGTTTTTAATTTGTTTGCTTTGACTGCTTTTGAGTTGTGTGTTGTTGTGTCCCGTTTGTGTTTGAGTTTTACAAATGATTATTTCTTCAGCAAATCAAACAAGAAGACACACGATAGGATAGAATGTTAAAAGAAAGGATGTTACAACAGGCTTTTCCAATAGCTAAAACTTTCTTTCATTTCTTTTGCTTGCCTTTGTCAATTTCTCTCCTCCTCCTTCTTCTGTATTAACTCCTGCAATACAATACGAGTATGCTTGCCGCCTTGCCTAGTTTTTCGGGTTTTTGGTTTGGTCAAAAACTTTTAGTAGTCAGTCACACACAGTCAAGCCAAATGAGTTGAGTTGTGTTTTGTTGTGTGTGTTGGCAGTGGTGGTGGCAATGGTGGTGGTCTTCATTCATTTCATTTTGTTTCGTTTGTTGTCAAACAAAAGTATTATCCTTGGGGGCATTACATGGCGCAATAGTAGCACAGCTGCACACTGGCCTCGATTGAACAACAAAACGAAACGAAACGAAAAACAAAACCCATTCGAGGACACCAAAATTAAATTCTTTTCTTCTTTTGCTATTTTGTGTTATTGTTTCTTCTTCTGCTGAATGACCACGACACACACAACAGCAATGATGACCACAAAAACAATGACAAAATGGTGCTGTCATCATCATCATCTACATCATCATCATCGTTATTATTATCATTAATAGTAGTAGTAACAGCAACAGTAAGCGCCCAAAGCTGCTTACCACACACGCATACAAGAAAAGAAACATTTGTTTTTCATTTTCAAATTTTTCCTTTCAATTTCCCCCTCACAAAGCACAACATGCTACACATGAAAACTTGTTGCGCAAAGTGTACTAACAACTACACTGAGAAATCCATGTAGTACAAACATTTTATTTATTTAGTTTTGTTTGTCAATTGGCAAAAAAAAAAAAGTTTAGGAGATAAGATAAATGATGCTAATTCGTGTTGGTTTCGCCCATTGAAACTACATTAATCATGGTTAGAAAACAACTCATCATCGTCATCATCATCGTAAGGGCAGTTGGGGTTAAAAATTTGGGCATGAAAGGAATAAGAATGGACTGGGTTAAGCGGCATATTTAAAATATAAAATAATGTTTGTCCTTTGTTAAAGTCTCTCGCTATTGTTAAACAATTAAAAATGAGAAATAACACAGAAATTACAATAAAAAAATGAACAAAAAACCCCCAAAGGTATGCAATATGTTTATATAAAATTCATTTTTAATTAATTATTTAATACATAATGGTGATGCAGGATGATGATGATGAGATGATAATAATACAATAATAAAACAATGGGCCAATATAATTACTTAAAAAACATGGTTTTTCTCTTGTTATTATTTTTGTTTTTTCAATTACATTAATTATATTAAGTGTGACAACACCAACAAAAAAAAGGGGCAATTCTCACATGACAAAAAATTAATAAATATTGTACAATGCATACATATTTATATGTAATTGTAAATGATGCCCTCCTAAAAATTCAACAACACAATGAAAACGAAAAATTAGCAAACAATTTACAAAGAATTAAGAGCGATAAAGAAAGCAAAAAAAAATATCAAAATAAAAACATTAAAATACAATTACAAAGCGCAAAATGTGTAAATGAAATAATATCAAAAAAAAAAATTATAAACAAAAAATGTAATAAAATTTATACATAAAATATCAACAAAACATTTGATGTGCTTTGTTACTTAAACAAAATAATTAACAATTTATTGTTAAATAAATACAAAATAATTGAGTGTAATTTAATTAATTAATAATGCAAAAAATAATAGACTATTGTGTAGAATTGAAAAATAAGAATGTCAACATAAATTTACGTCCTTCAAAAGAAAACAAGTCCATTTCAAAGTATTTTTTTTTTTTTTTTTATACATATGTACATACATATGTAGGAAAACATTAACAGCAGAATCCGTCTTAAAATATTGGTGTGATTTAGTGAACAGTGATGAGCCCGTCAAAGACGCATTATAATATTATTATAAGTATTTTATTGTCATACTCTCCTTGTGAGGATATCATTAGGGTCTAATCTTTTAAGACGCCAGTGCATTTATGCTTAGTGAGGCTACCATTGGGCTTTGATGACGAATGAGTTTTATGTTGTATCTGCTGCTGTGGAAGTTTCTTTCTTCTTAAATTGTTGACATGTTCAGATCTCGGTGAAGCGTCGTGTTTCTCACGTACCACGGAGCTCCAGTTATGCGGCGAAGGGCTTTGTTTTGACAAGCTTGGATCCTACGAATGTTATAAGAAGCAGTGGGGCCACCACTTGCTTATAAATCAGCAGTTTTCTACTTAACGACAGCCTGCTGTTTTCCCGCAATTGCCAATCAAGTCTGCGCAACTTCTGGTAGCAACAAGCAGCGGCACTTTTGACATGGGATAATTAAGATAGTTTAAATAAGAATAACTACAAATTGCTTTAAAAAAAATAATAGAGTATGGGTGACATTTGGACAATAAAGTCAAGTATTTTTAGGATGTAAATCCACCAACCATTGGAATGATAAGACTAAGCAGTTTATAGACTTGCATCCGTATAAATATTGTAGGGAATTTCTTACTTTTGACTTTTTTATTGTTACAAAAATTGTTCTTTCTTCATCTGTTGTTGTAACATACAACAAATAAAATATGAGATCACTACAAGAAGTAACTTTTTGGCTTAACATTTAGGCTTGAGTCACGCGATGAGCAATTTCACCCAGCAATTCAATTGGTTTTAATTTTTATGCATCGCTCAGTCAGACCATTTGAATTGGTGAGCAAAGTCGCTAGTCGCTAATCGCTCAAGGCGTGGCCTTAGCCTTACAGGACGATAACCAGCCTCCGTTGTTTCAGACAAACCTCACCTTTTTCACTTTTTCTATATCTTCATAATCTGGTTGAGTCCAAGATTTTTTTTTTTGTTAACTATTTATGTTTCTATGAATTAAATAACGCACAGGTTACAATTTAGAACAAGTATATTTCGCGCACGGCACGATCAAGGATTTGAGTAAAACTAACTTAAGGATTTACAAACAGCATATAAGCAAGCAAATGTGATAAGAAGTTATGTACATAGTGAGACCATGAATATAAGAGAACATAATTTAAACTCTGCTACAACGGCTGCTGCGCTGACCATTCTCCCGCCGTTGGAAGATGTGTTCTTCCAACAATATCGCTAGCTGGCAGGAGACACAACTTGTTAACTGCTCAACGACTTGTCCCCAAAGCAGTGCATAAAACAGAAACTCTCGTGACGCCATCCGTTCCGGTGATTTAATGCGTCACCCCACAAAGTGGCCATTTTAGCGATGGTAAGTTCGCGTCCTTAATGAGAACGACATCATTGACCCTGATTGGAGGACCATGCGAACGACATTTCGCCCGTTGCTGCAAAAGCGTTAACTAGCTGTGCCCACAAATCGTACGCGTGGTATTCGTTACCTTTTTTGTTAACTTTTTTCCTAATTATCAGCCAAAAAGTCGGCAACAAAATTAAAAACAGGCTTGCAAACCGGTCCTGAACCGAACCGGTTTTTGAACCGAACCGCTAAATGTTACTCGAAGCTTGCTACAATACGTCAGTCAAAACCGCATTCAAATAAGGTAAGCCGTTTCTAAAATTAGCGTGCACAAACACGAAAAGGCTTACGATTTTATACATATATACTAGCAATGCCCGGCGCGCGTTGCTGCGGCCCTGTCGTAATGTAAGTGTGTGATTTTTGTAGTCATTGCTACTTTCTTGCTCTATTTTTGTCCACGCACATTTGTTTAATTTTTTGTTACTAACAAAAACAAACATGTTTTTGTGATTCTTCTCAAATGTACGAATGTTTTTGTTCTCGTTTCGATAGAATGACATATAGGTTCGCCCCATCTAAACTTTAAAACATGATCAAACAGAAACGAAGTTCTGTAGCATAATGAACTTACAGTAGAGTCAAAATAAATGCACTTAATATGAAAAAAATATGCAAATATATAAAAACTTGCGAGTTGCAACAAAGTGGATAGCATATAAACATTCTACATGATGAAATACATATACATGCCAACTTTCATGCTGATTGGTCAAACATTGTTGGAGTGAAAAGCCGTTAAACATTTTTTCTCGTCCTATTTCATATACATACTTATATAGAGATATAGTTATAGTTATTTCATAAATATTGAAATTATTTCGTATTAAAACCTAGTTTTCAATACACGGTTTGTAAGGAAGTACAGAAATTTATAGTAAGTTCGATGTGTTAAGTAGTTTGTATAGAAAATGTCAGTTAGATAGTATTGTTATGATTCTTTATTGTTAAAAAATTGTGATTTTTCTTTGCTCGTTGTACCAATAAATCATATAGCATTTCCACATTTCTGTGCTCTTTCAATTTTGTTATAACTGGCTTCTTTTCTTTAATAGTCATTCTATTATCTTCTCTTTCTTCTAAATCTTCAATCTAATCTTCATTTCTCTCAGCTGTGCATTCCATGGATTAGATGCTCCTTGATCAGCACCTTTCGAATCATTTATTTGATAAGAGGTTTTCATTTAAACTTTTATTCTGAGGGAAATCTGGAGGTCAACATATATGAATGCTAAGTAAAAGTTGAATCTTCGTTCTCAATCAATCAGTTAATGGGGTTATGTAAAAGAAGTGTGATGAAATTGAAATTTTCCTTGACAAGAAGAATAGAAGTGCGAGGGAAAACAAATAAACAAAGGCCCAAATAGTTCATTTTGAGTTACTAGCCAAAAAAAAAAAAAAATCTAAGGAAGAATAATAATATTTAATCTTTTGAAGCGTGTTACTAGTTGTTTTTCATACAAAAGCTCTACTGCCTATAATTAACCATTGGTTGATGAGTCTGTTAAAAACAATGTGATATGATTGTGATTACTACTAGACATGAGAACAAAAGACTATGTCTATTCAATTGATATATCAAAACTTTAAGCAATCAGGCAGAGGAACACATAAAATGTTTAAAAATTGTTTAATAAAATAGAAAAATTCTAACAAATGAACCACAAATAGTCACGAGGTTAATAACAAAGCAATAAATTGTGTGTGTGTGCATCAAATTTTGTTGAACCCTTTCTTTTGTTTTTTCATATTTTTAATATAAAATTTTGCGTACGCAATCATTTTTATCAAAACTCAGCGACGCCCGCATCCGCCTTGCCTGCCTTTCTAACAAAATAATAATAATAATAAAACAAAAGAAGGAAGAAAAAAAAAAAGAATGTTTGGGATTAACTGAAAACTGCGCTCTAATTACGCGCTTAATAAGCTATGACGTAGTCCTTTTGTCCTTTATTTTTGTTGTTCTTGTTGTTGTTATTATTGTTTTGGTGGTGTTGATGAAAGATTTAAGGTAAACTGCTGCGTCCGAGCTAATTATGGCAAATCACAGCAGGAAGGATACACGCAAACAACAGCGAAATCTCTTCTTCCTATTTTGTGCAAAGCAAATGAAAATATTGTAATAAAAAAATATAAAAATCCTACAAGCTGCTGCGCCAGCATTAAATACAAAAAATGAAAAGAAAAGAAGAGAATTGTTTTTGTCTTTTCTAATGTTTTTTAATAAAACAAAAATATACTACAACAAAAGATAAAAAATAAAAAACAATAGAAGAAGGAAGGAGGCATAAATAGTGGTGATGGGAGGCAAATTAAATTGAACGAGGAGATGCCTGCCAACAACTGTCGGAAACGGAAGTTCACTTGACCGCACGCATAAATCAAGACAAAAAAAACAACAACAGAAATCAAAGCAATAGAACAAAAAAAGGATATACTAAGGGTAGTAGGATAAGGTAGGCCGAGGATGAGGATGAAGATGAATTTAACGCCTTTGGCGCACTGTGTTTTGCGAATCATATTTAATAATAAAATATAAAACAACAACATTGCACAATGAAAGGTGTGTACGCCATAACAAATTAACGCTGCCGCCCGGTCTACTACTGTCTGTTAGTGGCTGAGGAGGGGGAAATGGAATCAGGAAGGAAGGAAGAATAACAGCAGCAGCAAGAGCAGACAGCAACAGCTTCAACAACTTTAAGCTTTAAGCGTATTTTCAGAGACAAAAGCAACGGCAAAGTACAAATGCGTACAGGACATTTGTATGGATAAGGAGAGTGGTGTTGAAGAAAGCGCCACCTAGTTTAGTTTTCGCATTTACATAGCCTGCAGCTTGTGTAAAGGTATGTGTGGGACTAAGTGAGTCCGTGAGTGAACAAGTGACTTCTTAAGTCGCACTTTCCTTTAACTTCCTTTATTTCTCTTACTTGGTCCTGGTTCTGTGTTTATTTCTTTGTCTCCACTGTCTTTGCCTTCAGCTTATTAATAATTTAAGTTCACTTTGCTTGTCTTTGTCTTCGTTGATGTCTGTCTGACTGTCTCAGTCTTATTTATCCTTACAAAGGGTTCTTCTTCAATTTCCTCATTCTAAATTCTTGCATTTGTTGTTTTCTTTAGTTAAGCGCGCATTTCTTTCGGTTGTTGTTTTTTATATTGCCACTTAAATTGTTTTATTTGCAGTAGTCGTTGTTGTCTCTCCTTCTAGTTACAAGTATCACCTGCACCCATAAAGTCTTCACTCACCCTCATCTTGATTCACCTTTTCTCCATCATCATCATCATTCCTACTTTTCTGTTTTGTTTTGTTTTTCCTTATTGTGGCCTACACACGCAAGATCTTCTTCGACTACTCTTCTTCTTCATCTTTATGACTGTGATTTTTCTTATGTAAGTGTTTTCTTACCATTTCACCAACCAGCAACACCATCATCATACAATACAATATACTTACAATGTCCTTTACATTACTCATTTCACATTCTCTCTTCTTAAATTCGTTTCGTTTCTTGTATCTTTTGTAATTTTCATGATTTTATTTCGCGTTGTTGTGTGTTTGTTTGTTGTTCCCTGTTTATTATTGTATTTCATATTTGCTGTATTTCTCTTTGAATATGTTTTTTTTATGTTTTTTTGTTTATTCTTTATTATCCTTTTGTTGTATTTTTTTTTTTTATTTATTTATTATTGCAACCAACTCTCATATAAGAAAAGAAGAAGGGAAGAAAGGAAAACAGAATGAAAGTAGTTCACTCACATACTTGTTCTTATATTTTATTTTGCCTCATGCGTTTTTAATTTTTCTTTAAAGGTTCATAAAGGTGCGTTGTATGTCTGTCTATCTGTTTGTCTGTCTGTTTGTCTTCTTATATCTTATCCTTGCTGTTTGCTGTTTTGCTTTCATTTCATTCAGAATTGCAATAATAAAAACCTTTTCAAGAAATTAAAAAAGAAGAAATCTCGCGTTTGCCTTTAATGTTAACATTTAGTGGTTTGATGTGCGTGGATGTTGATGTGGCGATGGATGTGTGGACAATGAGTGATAGCAGGGCTGCATTAAGCCATGTAAGTCTATGGGCCACTCTCTTTGCAAGAATGTTTATTCGTTTTTAACTATATGATAGAATCAATAGAACTAAACTATATTAGTCCAGGGGCCTACCTCTATTTTTAGTAATGGGCCTTTTAGACGGCCAATTCTGTCTCAGTCTCAGTCCATTATCGACTCGCAATCCAAATGGACTGATGGCCACATTTATTTGTCAGTACAGACTCTTGGACTGATACTGAATAGGCCGTGTGAAAGGCCCATAAGTAATTGTAAAATGCACAATCTTCAAGTCGAGCCAATCATCCAACCAAGATCCTTTAGCGATGTAAGATGATTGAGTCAATAGAACAAAAAGTGGAAAGAAAGGGATAAAATAATGGCGACGTACAGTAATTCCATATCAGCTGCATATCTTCAACTTATTTGGGAAACCGGTTTTGTTATACTCCAACGAGTCTTGATCCCTAACAATAGTTCTTAGGCAGCCAATCAAGACTTGCCTAAGTCGTCTCCCAATTGATCTTATAACCAAATATTAACGTTTTCGTTAACTAGACCTTATCCAAGAGAAAACATCCCAACAATTTTTGTAAAGCATGTGATTTTGTGATGTACCTACTCTTGGTAATGATGATGATGGTAGAAGCCTTTTGGATGGTCCAATAAACAATATCAAAGAACATTACAAGACCTTGTGGCCCTTGATGGTTAAATCTGGCCCTGATTGAGAGCATGTTTAAGAAGATTGAATGAAGTAATTGCGTGTAGTCTCGTGTATAGCTTTTGACATTGTGTATACGCCGCATTGGACACGTCGTCATCATGCGTGTTGTGCGTGATTCTTTTTTATACTTATATTGTATGGTATGTAGTATTGTAGAAGGACAATACACTCCCTGTTGCTGTTTTTTTGTCTAATTTTTAGTTATATTTTTATTCTTACATGTTTCTTTCGTATCTTCTTTCTTGTATTTTTGTAATCTTTTTGCCATTTTATTGTGTTGTTGTGATGTTTGTTGGCTAAAAAGTTGTTTAATTTGATTATGTTTTTGCAGAGAATCGGCTTTAGCTTTTGTTAAAATTTGAGTATATCCTTTAGGGCCTTTTGATTCTTAAAAAACTTAACTCCAAAACTATTCATTCACTTTGTTCGTTCGTTTATAGCTTTTCATTATCTTCTTTTTTACTTTCGTTAGAAGTACTAAAAAATCCATTACCTGTTTTCTTCATTCCTTTATTTTATATTGCTGCTCATCGTACTTTAGTCTCTATTGCCTCATTATAATTTAAAGGAGTTTCTTCTTTGTGTTGTGTTACTTGTTATTGTTACGACGACGACGACGACACGACGACTTTGTCTTTGCATAACTAAAATAATAACATGTTCATTTTCTTTGACTAATTAATCCCATTGCGTTTTTTGGCCATTGCTATTGCTATCATCATTTCTTTGTGGGTTGGTTGGTTAACTGACTGACTGACTGACTGTGTTCTTGGGTGGAAATGGTCATTACAAAAATATTATAGCATACTTTAGTGCGTGCTTGAAATAAAAACCGGAAATGTCGGAAACGCAACGAAAAATCCTAACAAAAGACGACGGCGGCGACGACGACGAACAAAGAAGAATAGTAAAACTGGTTAAGTTAAAAAAATAATCGTAAGAAACTACAAGGTGCTTTTGTTATTGTTGTTATTGTTATTTATATGTGTATATATATTGTATATCCTTGTAGTGTTTGTTGTAATATAATAGCCATGAAGTAAAAGCAACACGCGCATTAAGCTTGTAACATGAAGTAAATGGGAAAAACTGCTTTTTTCTTCTCATGTCCCTGGTCCTTTGTTGTTGTTGTTGTTTTGTTGTCCTTTTTTGCTTCTTAACAAATTAGCTCACAAAAGCGCTAAGCACAGGAAGCATTACTAAAGGTAGTGGTGGGTAGTGATAATGGTGATGAAGATGGTGAGATGGTGTTGTAAAGAGTAGGAAGGATAACAGTAGAAGGAACTAAATGGCCAACAAGTTGCAGCAAAGGCAGCAACACAATCACACAGCAAGTCAAGCAGCTTGGCTTAGGGCAACTACTTTAAGTAGTATGAAAAACAACACAGTAATAAGGATAACGACAACAACACTAACAACAATAACAATGAAGAAAATGACAACAATAAAAAGGAGTCAGAAAATCCCCAATATTTCTTTTTTATTTTGGTTGTATGTGTATAGAAAGAGAAGAGAATCGAAAAAGGATATACATTAATTTCAATTAAGCTGCTGCTTTCTTGGCTTGTTGTTTTGCTTTTGCCGCTTGTTCGCCTTTGATCCTGGCCACTTGAAAACATTGTCTCTCTAACTGGCTGACAGACTGTCCTTCTAGCAAACCGATTGCTGTCCCTGTGTCACACTTTCCCTCCTTCCCACTTCTTTCTCTCCTATCTTATGTTTGTTTGTATGTTTTTCTGTCCATTTGACGCTTTGTCTGCTGTTTGTGTTGCTTCCTGAAGCGTAAAACGTGAAATGTGTAAAAGCATGCACACGCTTTGCTTGCTTAAGGACACTGCAGGACCTCTCTCTTTATACCATAGTATATGAAAAGATATTCTATTGCTACGTATATTTTTGTCCTTTGTATTAGTGAGTGTGTGTGCGTCATATAGCATTATTTATTATAGTTTGCACAAAGGACTACAACCCTCTAACACCACTAGAGAAACAATAACAACAAAATGATGCAATTCCCAGATGTCTCGTTAAAATTTCAAAATAACACACATACACCCACACACATAGATACTTATAACACACTAAAGAGGTAAAAGCTTCATTGCAAGCTGAACCAAATTCTTGGAAAAGAGACAAAAACGACATGCGAAGATGTTGCTGCTGCCTTGCTATGCTGTCGTCTTCGACTTTAACGTGCTGCTGCTTTGTCATTTGTTGCACAGCTGTACACTTTCACATATAGATACATACATAGATAGATAGAGAAGTGGGAAGTAAGTAGTCTGTTCTGTTCTGTTCCTTTTCCTTATTGTCCTTGTTTTGTTTACTTTGGCTTTACAGTTCAATATTTATTTTCGCGATTTGCTGTTAAGATTCTTGTTATTTTTTCTAAATCAAACAACATTTTCTTGCCACAATATCGTATCCTTGTTACTGCTGCTGCTATTGCAACTGTTGAATGTATGTAGTATATGGAAGAAAGTCTGTCTGTCTTCCTGTCTGTCGGTTTGTTTGTGTGTATATTTCCTAAGACAAACCAAAGAACATGCATTAGTTGAGCTTATGTGTCTCAGTCATTGTTGCCATCATCATTGTCGTCCTAGTCATTTACCAGTGCTTCTACGTTACTACTTACCCCTTTTTATATAAACATTTTCCTTATGTGTTTGTGTGTGTGTGTGTGTGTATGTTTCCTTCCTTACCAAAGTTTCTATTCTTTGCTTAGCGACTTTTCAGGTGCAAAAGTTGTTGACCAAACTCAAAGACAAACATACAAAATAACAAAAAATTTTGTTTTCTTTTCCTTTTTTTGTTTTAGTGTGAAAAGTTTTTGCTGCTTTTCTGATTGCTTTTCTTTCTTTCTTTACCAACTAACTCATTCACTCACTCATTCTTCTCTATGTGTTTATATGTTTTCTACTTACTTGTAGTAGAAGAAGGATCAGAACTGCTTCATTCCATGCGATGCCATTTGATGGCAACCTATGTGCACACTACCACCACTTGATGTGTCATTTTTGGCAACAAAGCAAAGTGTGAAAAAGTAAACATTCTTTGTCTTCTTGCCAAGGATTATTCAATTTGTCTCTAGCTATATATATTCTTTTTTCTTCTTCGGCTTACTCTTTCCTCATGCCACGAGGGCCATTTCATAATTATGAAGACAAATTGTATTTTTACTAAGTTCGAGTAAGACTTTAACTACTTTTTCTATCCATATTCTTAATGAGATTAGATTTTTAGATTAGGGGAAGGGCAGGAACTTGTTCAACTAGTCACTGCGGTCGCATGGGGGCCTATTGTGACAATCCCCTTGATTACAGTTCCTGCGAAATTTTCTCTAAAGACAATATCAACTAGTAACTGCAAGTACTAGTTTCCAATATAGTGGAGTATGGTCTAGATTATTCGCTTGCAGTGACTTAGTAAGTGCTCTGCTGACTCCTCTTCTTCATTACATAGTCCATACAGATCGCTAAGACTGATCGGCATGTTAGGTAAGTGTTTTATTATTTTTATAAAGTCCTGTCAAGAAACCTCAGACCATCCGAATACCTGTCCCTGTCAGTCCCAACAATTCATGTGTTCTTTTGCGAGATCTAGTTGGCATGAAGATGGGGATGAGATTAGTCATCGAGCCATTATTGGAGTTTGTTTTTCTTCGAACTCCAAGGCAGTCCGCAGAATGGCTTTGGTCCAATGAGGACTTCAGCAGATATGAACTTAATAATTTTGTTGTGTTTGACGAGCCATTTTCCCACAAATTCAATGACTATTGTTGATGAAGTTATTGCCCCACAATGCCTCCTTGACCGAATCAAACAAAATTTAATTAGAGGAACCTAAATCTATGTAACATAGGTTGTAGTGGGAATGAAGTAGTGCCTCTCAATCCATAGTATATATTGGATAGTTTCTAAGGTCGCTGGCCGGTTTGATTTACAATGATTTGCCACTCATTGCTGGCTTTAGTTGATCAACATCATATCTGTTTAATGTTAGCTAATCTAATGTGTCTCGGACATCAAGTCAACATGACAATGCTGATGTTTGTATTCTCACCTTAGTTAAAAAGTTTCAAACGAACAAGCCACCATTAAATGTAAATTTAAGGTTCCAAAACACAATGTTATACATCGGCTAATCAGATCATATCCTTATACTCGTATTTACTTCAAGGCATAAAAGTATTAACAAACTATTGCTTTTCTACATTTATTTATCTTTTGAATCATAGAATTACCCTCAGATGATATGTGTAAAATGTATCAAGTTTGCTTGACCATTGTCAGACAACTTCAACTTTTCAGTAAATTGATTTTCTCTTAAACTAAAAAAAAAAATTGTTGACTGAAGAGTTGCTGACTGTTCTTCAACATGAACTTGACTGATTTTAATGTTTCTTAGTAGAAGAAGAGTCCTAAAAATGATACACTTCTTTGTAGTCGTTGCACGTTTATTGTGATGCCACAAAAATTATGAGTCTACACAGTCTTTTGCTCTGCTACTCGTACTACTCCCTTAATACTTCATACATGTTGAGAACATGAACTTCTTCACTTAAGTTTTCGAGCTAAAAATAATGTTCTTTGTTTTCGTTTCATATATAAGGGGGTAAATGTATGGGGGTGGGGGGATGAATGTATTTATGTGGTGGTGCATGTGTGTGTGTGTGGCTGTGTATAAAGTCCTTGCGATTTATTTGCGTGTGAGCCTATAAATTTGTAATAAAAACTGCAAACGACCAAAAAGGATGTTACACTTCAAGCTTTTTATATGTTTTGTGTTTGTCTCACGACTTAGTTTCATAGTTCAATGGTTTGTGGAAGGGGGAGGGAAGCCAGGAGCAAAAAAAGACAAATGGCGTCTGTTGCTGTTATTGTGGACTCAGGTACGAAATAAGTCTGCTGTGTGTTCTTACTAATACACTCATCAGTGGCGCGTAATTTTCCACTTATGAGCCTTCATTCGTTCGTTCATTCTTTGGTCCTGTAGGCAAGAGACTTCACATTTGCGTCGTCGTTGCATACTTTTGGGGACACAAACAAACATGCATACATATGTACATTGTGTGTCGTCTCATTTGACATTATTTTATGCCTTTTTATGGCTTCTTAGGCTCATCATGTGTCTGTGTATAGAGAAAGAAGCATCTTCATCACGCACGCACAAAACAAACATCAATAAATTTTCAAGATTTTTTCAAGCCTCCTCCCTTCCATTGTCGTCTTCTCCTTGTTACCTTTAACTACACTTAACTCCTTCTCATAATCAAAGTGCATCAACCAACAACTCATATGATAATGATGATTCTTTATATTGGTTTAGAGAGTTGTCTTATTGCTTTTGTTGTTATTTTGTAATTATAATATTATAATTTTGTGGTTTATTGTTGTGTCTTTGTCTTGTCTTCTTTCTTTCTTTGGATGATGTGTTTTGATGGCTTTTGGGATTTTTAGGGATTTTATTTTTATTCAGATTTTCTTTGTTATTTGATTTACTTTTATTTAACTTTCAAGTCAAGTTTTTGAGGTGATAAAATTGAGTAAAATTACGTGTTCTTTTGTACTTCAATAAAAAATTGTTATAGAAAAAGGTTTATTGCTCATAAAAGTATGCAACACTTTGTAATTAAAATTTGTGAAATACAATAATAATAAGAATTTCAACATTTCTCTGTAAACAGATACAACCAAATAATAATCTAAAGACCCAACAATTTATCAATTGCAATTGATTTTGATTTGAATGAAAATTGAGTGTATAAAAATGCTACAAAAAAAGGACAAAATACAATGACAATTTGCCATATAGTATTGGATATTTTATACTTACTTCAATTGGATGAGTATCATTTATTGATCCGTTTTTACTATTTGAAATGTCACTCAATTGAAATAGAGTGGGTAGGATATTGAGTAACATATAACTATGTCATGAAAATTGTGCCATTTTCTTTCTTTTTTTAACGTTACTGTAATGTTTATCCTGGTTTATTGTTATCCTTTGAATAGTAAAATAAATATCAAATCAAATGAGAATAATAAAAAAGTTAAATCATAAAAACAAAATCGGAAAAGAAAACAAATAAATTGTGATATGAAAGTGGTGGGCGGGGGAAAAGAGTTGGAAAAGCACAAAGATCAAGATATCAACAGACACCTGGCTATATAAATTTATTTAGGATTTTATCTATCACATCGCTTATTGTTATGTGTGTTATTAGTTTATGTGTTATATGGTATAGATACAAAAAAACAATATCTGATTTATGGATGCAATAATATGGCCACAAGCTAAGGAAACTTGAGTAAGAAGGACATGAAGAGGACAGAAGCAGCAGTAGATAAATAGAATGTGGAAAATAATAAAAAACCAAAAGGAGTAAAGAAAAGAAATGATGATGATCCAGAGAAGAGAGGTTATGATATTAAAATGCTTACAAGCATAGGGCAAAAGTAAAAAAGAAATGGCATTTAAAAAGCATAAGCCAACAATTACAGCAGAAACAAATATGGAGAAAGCGCTATCATACCCACCATTTTTTTAAGGATAAAAATCGAACTTGGGATGATGATGTTGGATAAAAGGAACCACATTTGGTTGGTATTATTTCCTTCATTCCACTGTACTCTTCTTCACTCCACTTACTAACTGCTACTATGAAATTGCATGAGCCTCAGTAAACGCGTGCGATAACAATTTCTAATAAAACCACATGACAGCAACAGAAGCAGAAGCAGCATCAGCATCAGAAATGAAAATTAAGCGCACTGTTTATCAACCCACACATGCTTGCTCATACTCATATACTCGCAGATATACTATGGTTTTTTTTTTCTTCTTTGCATACTTTACGGCCGTAGGAAATCATTGCAAACGTCAAGCCGCATTTGTGGCTAAAGAAATTCTAACATTGCACTTTGTGCCACATTTTATGGCACACAATCAGCGATATGAGGACGCGTAAAAAAAAAAAACAAAACCAACAACAACAGAAAAACAGAAAGAAAAACCTATGAAAAGCTTAAGTGAAACGATGCGACATGCAATGGAAAAGCATTTAAGTGCGGTGTCAGGAGGCATTGTCTGTCGGTGTTGTCAGTGTCGTTGTCGTTTGGTTACTTGGTTTAGTGGGCTGCTGCTGCTGATGTCGCCTATAAAATCAAATAACGTATGCTTATAACATTAGAACAGCAGAACGTAAGTTATACGTAATAATCCCCAAAACATAAATCAGTAAAGATATTGAACAGCAGCCAGTCGCGTCACATTGAACTGAGTAAACTAAGCTGAACTTAAATTGTAAAAAAGAAGAGGTCGCGTTTTTTTTTTAAGGCAACAATAATTTGCTCTTTTGTATGCCAAGAATCTTTATAGGGTTTTATCACAGCTTTAAAGCAAAGATTGGATCTGCCATGGAACGTCAAGAGACAAATTTTGAAGATAAGCAACTTGTATAAGTCTTTTCTTGTTGTTAGAACTAGGATTTCTATGAGGATTGGGTAGAAAAGCCAACAACCATGAGATGTTCCACTACTATAAGGTCGGGCACTTGCAGATATATGTAATCCAATTGAATGATGGTTCAATTGAATATAAGGTCAATAGATATATGAGCACTTGGATAACTAGTATGACCAATAGTAAAGGTTTCGAGGATATCACCCCACAAACAGTTTGCAAGACAGACGGAGATATGCTCAAGATCGCCATGGTTTTCATGGTTAGCATTTTACTTATGTGCCCTCTATTACCGTACCGAGATTAACAAGAAGATCTACCAGTGTTTGACGGAAAAGTCAATAAAGGCGCCTTCTCTGATGGTCAGAAAGAAACAAGTACAGTGGGCAGACTTCATAAGCAAAGGTATCAATTGGAACTTTCAAATAATCCATGTTGTTTACATAAATCAGTTAAAAAGTGCATTAAACTGTGGTAAACTTAGCTGAAGGTCACAAAGTAAAGGTGTAATAATCTAATCTATGTTACTTTAACTATTGTATATAGAGACAATGAGAAACTTTACTCAATTCAACGTGCCACACAAAGGAGAATAAGATTTTTTCTTGAAAATAAAATTAACGAAATGTGAAATTCATTAAGAAATCTATTTGTGTGGGGGGTGGAAAAGGTGAAAACAAACACAAAATAAGTGTGAATTGAAAACTTTTTTGCATTGCACACCTTTACAAGAATAACAAATTGAAGAAAAATAAAAAGAAGGGACACACTTTTGGCTAGAAAAATAATAAAAATCAACCCATTTTCATTCATTGATACATTTTGCCACACAACGACCTGTTTGCTTATTTTGAAGGATGCCCCATTGAAAGTGTCATCGCTTCACAACCCTTTACGCTTATTAATTTTTCACTTTTTTTTTTTTATTTTCTAAAATAGGAAGAAATCAAAAAAATCAGGAATAAAAACCAACCAACAAACAACAAAAATTGTTTATGCAGATTTCTTATTGCAAAGCATTTTGTATAATAAAACAAATTTTTCTTTTATTTGTATAAGTTTTATTTTTCTTGTATTTGTTTTCTACTTTTGGTTTTTCTGCCTTCTTGAAGGCAAAAAGCCCTCGTCGATGCCAAAATTTTTGTATTTTTACTTATTTATTCGAGTATTTGCCTAAACTTGTGCTATGTTTTTCTTTCTTTTTTCTTCATCTTTAAGTTGTTGTCTTAACATCTTGATCAAAATTGTATATGTCACTGAACATTCCACTTATATTTTAGAAGAAAGATGATAAGGAAAGGCCTTACGGTGTACCCATTTGTTTTCTTGTTTTAAGGAATAATAATTATAAATTATTATTATTATTGTTGGGGGGGATGTAGCACTGCGACCTATAAGATCTATTGTGCCCCCTTCATGGACTTAGATTATTTCTCCTAGCCCAATATCCTCGACTCTGAATTCGTCCTCGGATAAGGTGAGTTCGGCAAGGTGTTTGCTTCTCCTGCGCATCAGGGCAGAGCAAGTTCCTATCACATGTAGTGCGGTCTCATCATCTTCCCCGCAGAACCTGCAAAGACCATTAGACAAGATTCCCAATTTTGTTAGGTGACGATTCAACCTACAATGTCCTGTTAATAATCCCGTAATGATACTTAATTTGTTCTTTGTTAAGTTCATACAGTCCTTGTAACGTTTTAGGTTGTATGTCCCTAGCGCTAATTTGGAGTGTGATAGCCCAGGTAATTTTTCCCAGTGTAATCTCCTATGTTTGTCCTCTTCTTCCCAGATAATACGGGAGATGTTACCCGATCCTACTCCACAGATTGGTTCGGGCCCTACAAATGGATATGATGCTCCTTTCCTGGCAAGTTTATCAGCCATTTCGTTTCCATAAATCCCTACGTGTCCCGGAATCCATAGAATTCGCACCTGATTGAGTTGCCCTAGGATGTTCAGCTTATCAATGCACTCCATCACCAGTTTCGATGTAACTTGGTGAGATTTAAGTGCTTTGATAGCTGCCTGGCTGTCAGTCAGTATTCCTATTCTGTGGTTCCGGTAGTTCCTTTCGAGATTAAAGTCCGCACACCTATCTATCGGGTATACTTCCGCTTGAAAGATTGAATTGTTCTTACCTAATGGTTAAGAGTATCTCTTCCCTAATTATAAATTAATAATGAATACTTTTCTAATTTCCCAAGACCTTTTCCAGAATCATGGTCCTTAAGCAGTTATATTCTTCTTCTGATTTCGGAAATTGTCATAAAAGTTGAGAACTTTTTACATGAGAAGGCTTTATATCATGGTGCAATAAACGTTACCTATGTGAATCTTATCCGCTGGTAATAAATTTGAAGACATCCTTGATTGCTCTCATACCTTTGTGTGGAGTTGAAGCCTATTCCCTATTCTTTGGGTGGAAGAATCCTGTTTACTACTACTACTACTTAACAATTTGATCTTTTTCCCAATTATCAAAATCAATTTAATTGTGAATGTTAACACATTTTGTTGCATTTGCCCTATTCTCTTTTTTTTTTTTTTTTAGAATTTTATGGCATCATCGTCGTCATCTATTATATTCTTTTTTTTGGTTCACGCGAATATTTTCTTGAATGGTGCTTGTTACCCGCAATTTGTCTTAAGTGGCAACTCACTTACTCACACCCCAACTGCTTCTATTTTACTTCTTAAGTCCTTCTTCTACTTCTTCTTCTTGTTGTTCAGAGGCACCGCACCTTCTGATGTGCCCACACAATCTCCATCCAAATTGTATTGAAGTACTTAACCCTTTACCCTTAAAACACCTCATCATAAAATGTTTCGATTTTTGCTGACTGACTTTTTACTCGTTTGCGTGTTGTTTTCCTCGATGAGTGAACGAACCAAAAGGAGAGAGTGAATAAAAAAAGTGTGAAAAAAGTCGAAAAGTATGCAAAACATTTGCATTTAACATTCAACAAGACAAACACAAATGAAGTACAAAACCCAGTTAAACAGACAAACAAGTAGAGGAAGGTGGTTGGTTGCTTAGTTGGTTAATGCACAGCAGCAAAAAGGAAAAGCAAAAGGTTTCTCTATGCTTATTTTTTTCGCGTTTACATTTTTTTTTACTTTGGTTTGGTTTGCTGACTTGATTTGGTTTTTGTAAAGTTTTGAAAAGATTTTGTTCCTGTTTTTTGTTTTTTTGTATTTTTCTTTCTTCTTTTGTGCTGACAAATTCAGGCGTGTTAAGTTTTTTATACGCTTATTTGACTGTTTTTAAATAGACAAAAAACGGAGAAAACGATTGCCTACACTTCACTTTCCTTCCAGAGTCTTGTCTTGCCTTGCTTCCAATGTGTTAACGAAGTCATAGTCAATGGAATGAGTTTGAATGAGTTAAAGTTTTGGTATGCTATGCAACCGAAAAGTATGCTAGGCATTTTTGTCTGTGTTTCAATAATTAATGTCGAAGACAATCAGTTAAATAAATAAATATCTAAAAAAAAAAAAAAACAAAAGAAAAGAATAAAAAAAAAAATTGAAATAAATTAATAGAAAAAAGGGTTGAGTTTACATTTTCTTGTGGGTATTCCTTGATGATTATTTCTTCTCTCCAATCGGCTTTTGACATATTCAAGTGAGGTTTACTTTTTAAACAATAAAAAAAAAAAATACTGGTAATGAAAATGTTATTATTGATTGAGCGATAAACAAAGAAAAATTAAAATAATTAAAATAAATGGAAATAGGAAAAAAAGAGTTGGGTTATTTATTGTTTTTATAAGGTGGTGGATTGATTTTTTTATATTGCATTTGATTTAACTAAATCAATTTTGTCAAAGATAACATTATTATCGATGAGTGTTAAAATGATAAGAATTTATTTATTTCATATTTTTAAATGAGGAAAGTCTTGATGTTGAGTCTATTGTTATGTCCTTGGTGTTGATGATTTGCAGCATTTGATATGTTCAAGTGAGGTTAGAAGAAAAACTTATAACTGATCAGTGTCTAAGAAATACAAGTATGTAATTATAAAATTTTTTATTTAAAACCACCTTCTTCTCCTTTAATGTGTCTTAAAATGATGCAACAGATTGCCATTGATGCATTGACATATTCAAGTGAGGTTTACAATTTTAAACTTATCATCATCATCAATGATTGTTTAATTAAACAAAAATACTAAGAATGAATTTATTTAATTTTTTTTTTTTGAATGTTTAATGAGTTCTAACATTATTCAAAAGATTTGAAATTGATTTTCAAATGATATTGAGATGAGCTTTGAACTCATAAAAACACTTAAAAGTTCCCTCACTTCAATGGCCATTAGAGAAAGTTAAATGATGATGAGAGTGAACAGAAGAATTCTTTCTAATAATCACCATTTTAAGACATGGAAGTTTTCACACACACTATGTGTATTTGTATTTGTTCCGGTGTTTTAAATACTTTAAAATACATACATATACGATCATAACAATAAAAAAAATAAGAAAGAAAAGAAA
The DNA here is from genome assembly GCA_037043315.1 of Amiota communis. Taxonomy (NCBI): domain Eukaryota; kingdom Metazoa; phylum Arthropoda; class Insecta; order Diptera; family Drosophilidae; genus Amiota; species Amiota communis. The sequence continues at coordinate 1,122,640 of JBAMAV010001191.1, read as the reverse complement.
TCTGTTTACTCATTTCAATGTTGACTTTGCTTTCGCTGTTTTATTTTTATTTATTTTTTTTTGTTGTTGTCATTTCCTGTGTATGCAAACATTTTATTTCATTCATTCTATCATTTGTATATTCCTTCAGTCAGTCATTCATTCTGTTTTTTACTCATTTGTTGCTGAGTGAGTGACTGAATGAATGAATGACTAAGTGAGTGAGTGAGTGACTGGCATACTGCCTTCATCGTTGGTGTTACTAATGTCAAATCAACGTTTTTTTTTTTTTTATTCATTTTATAAATGGACGACAAACAAACACACGCACGCACATACTCATTCCTTTCTTTTTATTCCCCCTTTAATTTTCACTGACTTACCTTTATTTTTTATTGTTGTTTTTGTTCTTGATGTTGCTGTTGATGTTGTTGTTTTTGTTGTTGTTGCTGCATATGTCATTAGCTTTTTTATCTAATGCAAATCCTTTGTGGCATATTTATTTTTAAGCTTATGCAGAAAATAATTTTGTTGTTTTTTGTTACCTTTTTATAGCATTCCAAGTCAAGTTTTAATGCCAAGTGTTACGAGTGTTTGTTTTTAAATACACAAACACACATGCTAGTGTGTATGTATATATATATATATCTGTGTATTTATGTATGTGAGAGAGTACGAGTTTGTCATTTAAAGTGTTACTATGTTAATGGCATAGAAGCTTGTGATGAATCCTTGGTATGTTTCCTTTTTTTTTTCTTTTTGATTGTGAAGCTTAACAAAAGGAATAAAGTATTCAAAATACTATGTTGTGAGGGTACTTATTAGAGCTTACGATGTATTCTAGGTTTATTAGCTGTGTCCAACCTAGAGATAGATATTTTAAAGGTTTATATAGTGGTAAACAAAGTAGCTTGTAGTGAAAAAAATAAAAAAGGGGACCGGTATAATGTATTATAAGATATATTATATGATAAAATTATGTAGGCCATCAAATTGTACAGAAGTTATTAGTCATTTAGTTATAATCTCCATTGCGATTGTCCTTGTTTTAAGCTGATATATAAGCCAAATATCGTTCTTTGTTTATATAGCGACAGAATTCAAATTTTATATATTTTTTGTATACCTGTTTTCTTCTCTTAAAACTGCATTAGGCAGAGATAATATACTTTGAAACTGTAGAATCTGCTTAAATAAAAGTTACTTTTTATAAGCTTTTATTTCTAGCAGGAAACAATTGAGATCCAAAGACTCATTACTTTTTTAACGGTTTAATGTCAAAAGTTATTAATTTTTCTGAATTAATACAGGCAGGTGAAATGCTATACAAGCTATAATTGGCATTTAGTATCACTAATTCTAGTTTGCAGAATTCTTTCAACTTCTAATCTGCTTTTTAATTTACCGCATGGAGCTATGAAAGTGTATGCTTAAGGCTAAAACAGAATGATGAAGCTGAGTCTGAAGTTGAAGTAGTCCGCGTGCTTTAAATTATTTAAAAATTCTCTACTTTGTACCAGCCAAATCAACTTGGATACATTTTCGGTTTTGTTTTGAATAGTAATCAGCTTTGCTTGTCATTTGAGAGACAGACGAGAGAGACAGATTATGTGAAGCCAGCCGAGTGAAGTCAAACTACTTTGATTTCACGGCTTCAGCTTCACACTCAGCTTCACATTGTGTTCGTTCGCATACAAACATCTGCATTTGATTCTGTTCCAGCCTTTACTCACATTTGAAATAAAAACTGAAGATTTTTCTTAAATCTCTACTCATCTCTTCCTCTTATTCTGATACAATTTAACACTTTAACTTAATACAAAAAAATATAGTCTCAAGGACTTTTTCCAGTCCACTTAATTTCAAATTGCAATTTCCAACATTTAAGATGAAAATCAAATTGAAGCATCTTTTTAAGTCATTATTTAGATCTCATTCATTTGTGATTCCATAGGTTTTTTTTTCTTTTTTTTGTTTGTTTTGTTGTCTCAGTTTATATTTCTTTTCCTTTCAATATTTCCCATCTTGTAAGCATTTTCATTTTTGTTTCTGTTTTGTTGTTGTTAGGTTTGATTTAACTATTGTGTGTGTGTGTGTGTATGTGTGTGTATTTTTCACATTTTATGTGCACAAATTAGCTTATCTGCGATACATCAGAATGTTCGTGCATAATTCAGTAACACATTTTTTCTGCTACTTTCATTCAATTTGCACCCAACAAATCTCTTTCTGTTGTTTGTTGTTGTTGTTGTTGTTCTTTATTTCATCTACTATCTCCACTTTATCTTATTGTACTCATATATATATATATAACATCTACAGTTGCCCAACCAAAATGGTGGGGCAGCATCAACGGCATCTTCATACATTTTGATGTTTCATTCGTTTGGTTCTTTTTTGCTTGTTGCATATAGATGAGTGTTAAACAGACAACTAACACTCTCCCATATACACACCCATAGATACAGTGATACTCATACATGAATAACTATTGCATTAGTATAGCAACAAGCTTATGTATTATACTTATATTTTGCCTCACTAAGTATGCAACACTTTTTTGTACTCGGTCTCACAGTCGCTTATTTTTAAGCTTGTTGCGCATTTTAGTTTCTTATTTCATTCGTCATCATCATCATGAAAATATTTAAATAAATAAAGACATCTTGGTGGTTCCACTATTTTTTACAATTTTACATTTTTTTTGTATATCTTTTTATCCCCTCAATTCTTTGCCATTTCATGCGGCCATAAAAAATTCAGTCAAAAATTTTGTTTCTTTTCTTATTCTTTTTTTATTATTATAATTTACTTACATTAGATAGAAAGCTACTTTACTTTACCTTACTTTACTTTATTTTACATTTATTCTAAGCTTCTTAAACTTAAATTTCACCTGGGTTTTCCATATTTTCTTGATGTTTCTGTTTGTCTGATTTTCGTTTAAAAATTCCTTTTGAACAATTGAAATTTGAACATATTTGATGTTTGTTGTTCATATGTCCTTCTGTTTTGTTGGCTGATAACTTGAATATAAATAAATATCTTAAAGTCATTCATGTTTTCTTTTATATATTGTATATTCAGTCAGTAAATCAGTCATTCAAGAGAGTCAATCAATCAGTAAGTCAGTCAGTGAGTCAGTAAGTCAATCAAAACGTAAGTCATTCATTCATATTTACTTATGCCGAGTGTTTGTCAGCTGAATTTTGATACTTTGCCATGAAACATATTTTGCTCATTTTATTTATAATATTTGTATCTATGAAAGTGTGTGTAAATGTATAAAAATGTATCTGTGTGAGTGCAAGGCATTATGTGACTGTGTGTGATGTGGAAATGAGATTTTTGTTACTTATCTTATTTTAAACTTATTTTATCAAATATTTTGTTGTTGTTAGTCTTTTCGTTTCTACTTATAATACTTAAGATTTTTGTGTACATTCAATGGTCATCATCATTCCTTAGTTTTGTTCTCTAAAGTGTCTTACGAAGAAAACAGGTAGTCATTCACATAAGTTATTAACAAAGGATTTCCAATGCTCTCTGTTTCGCGCCATTGCTCGTAACTCGATATAGATTTTCCGGTCTCCCGATTGAGCGTCCTGCGCCAGGTCATTTGAGGATCGATTGCTTTGTGGGTTCCATTCCAGAACTGCATGCGGTATCTCATCATAATCTTTACGCAGCGTATGAACCAACCAACCGTATTTGCGCTTGCGAATTTCAATCTCGATTGGTTTTTGTTCGCAAATTTCCCAAAGGCGCACATTGCTAATGGTTCGGGGCCACCATATAAGTAATATGCGTCTGAGACATCGATTGACAAATGTTTGGAGCTTCTTGACAATGATACTGGTAATGAACCATGTCTCACAACCGTATAACAAAACCGACTTTATGCATGCATGGAAGACTCGTATTTTGTTTTTTCGGCGAATATTCGGTTCTTGCCAGAATCTATTTAATTGTCCAAAGGCAGCTCTGGTTTTACGAATTCTGCAGTCTAAATCGTCCAGTGCTCCTCCGGATGATGTAATTTGGCTTCCAAGATACTCGAATTTGTCAACGTTTTCATTGTGCAAGTTGTCGATTTTAAGGTCGCTTGTATTAGTGGGGTTTACCCGCAAACTTTTCGTTTTTGCGCAGTTGATTTTAAGATCAATTTTTGAGGCTTCTGTGGCGAGTCTATCTAACTGGGTTTGAAGGTCCGAATGACGGGAAGAAATTAGTACAACATCATTCGCATATTCTAGATCTCTAGTTTACTCCTATGGGTTTAAGTTTGCTTATTAGGTTAGAAGAAAGGATTGAGAAATATGACAAAAACTAGAAGGTGCCAGACCGGACTATAGAGTAAGGAACGATATTATTTGTTTCTTCATAACAAATGGATTTCAGCTTAGAGGGAAGATCTCATCTCTATGGAAATAAAAAAATTAATAAGAATTATTGAAAATACTTGAAAGAGAAGAGAATCAAAAACTTTCAAGACAATATGAGTGAAAGAGTAGTAAAGTTAGTTTATTAAGATTGAAGCAAGGAAGATATAATGAAAAGTCTTGACTATGGAAAGGAAAGACCTCATCTCTCTCCCACTATGAACTTATATTAAACTTTATCTTTTAAAATTTTTGTGAGGTTCGCAGCACCTTTAAAGCTTAAATCATTTTAAAATTCACTTGTAACTTTGCAATTGCATTGTCTGGGTTTGTAATGCTATTAAATACTTAGTTATATTTTGTGTCCTGATTGGGATTGTTGGAATATATAAGTGTGTGTTTGTGTGTGTGTTTGTGCATGTCCTGCACTAGTGAGTAACACTTTAACAGGCGCCGCAAGTCAAATCCGCTTTCAAAAGACAAACATTGCAAAGTCAGCAAACTATATTGACTACAAACATCACACACACACATATACACTTATACTAATATCACTCACACACACATACATTGACTACATTTATATACAAAAACTAACAAAGTCACTTAAGCGCACAATATGCCATTTGATCAATTAAAAGTTTTCGCCCTTAATACGCTTCATTTGACAAAGTTGCTCTCTTCTTGTTGTTGCTTCTTTTGTTTGAAATTGTTTTGGTTGTTGGTGTTGTTGTTCTTGTTGTTGTTGCTATTGCTGTGATGAAGCATTAAATCACACTAACACAGTTACACTAACAAATGCACATATACATGTGCATACTAAACTCTCTGTCAGTGCAATACTCTGAGTTTTGTATGACGCCTTGTCTCTGTTTTCGTGTGCAGTCATTGTCGTTGATCCTTGGTGCGCTACTGACTGACCTCCTCACATTTCCTCTTTCCTCTCTCTATTCTCATTGAATTGCTGCTAACGAGTGATGACTGGAGGGAGAAAAATAGTGGAATTAAAAAGTTTTTTATTCAAAGCAACTGCAAACTAAACAAACATTCTATGGTACATAGGAGGAAAAATGATTCCAAGAGAGGTAATAAGAGAGGGGGAAAGTATCTATACGTGTGTGTGTGTGAGACAAACATTGACTCTTGCACAAGTAATGGAAAAACTTTGAGGAAAACTTACCAAAAAAAAAAAAAATAAGAGAAAGTACAAAGAAATCTGGGAAAACAAAAAAGAACGAAGAATATCAAAAAAAAAAAAAAGAATTTTAAAAGCAACAAATAAAAATTTGGAAAAAATCTTTAAAAAATAAGAAACTTTGTTGCTTATTGAAATTTATTGAGATTTATGCATAATCCTCAATTGGTGGCATGGTGACTAAGGGGGAACTAACAAACTGACAGGACTAACTAAACTAAAGAGCATTGCAAAGCAGAGCACAGCACAGCACAGCACAGGGAGTTGTGTAAAATAAAACAAAAAGTTTAGCAGCTGTCAATCACAGTCTACTACTGCGACGACGACAAAGCTGCGTACGATGACGGCAATGTTCTGACGATGACTCGTCCGATGCCTGTCGCATGCTCACTTACTTTACTTTGTTGCGTTTTAGCTTTCACTCTCCAGTGACCAATAAAAATGGTCATAATGATGGAAATGGAAATGGTTGACTGGAGGCCAAGGCGTAGAAGAAAGGACGTTGTCGAGGAGCAAAGAGCTGTGAAACAGCTGTCCAGGAAATGAGCCACAATTATGCCACCAGTAAGTGTGTCCATTCAGGCAAGAAAGCGAAGAAGAACAACAACAAAAAGAAGAAGAAAAAAAATGGCATATAAGAAGGGGCAACGATTCTCTTTCTTCTTGGCTTGACTGACTGACTGACTGACTGTATGTTGGTTGAATGTGAGCCGTGAGCGTTTAGCAGGAAGTGTAGCCAGTTGTGTTGTAGTTGAAGAATTCATTTTAATTTCAATTTGTTTTCATATTCCTTTAGCATTGAGAATGATGACGACGATGACAACGAACGAACGAACGATGAAGCCAACGAAATCAAAATCCAATCTGTTGTCTTGTCTCTCTGTATGTCCTTTGCTTTTTACTCGTGCATAGTATTGTCATTCCTTACCATTTACTTATCAATTCAACAGATTTATTCATTTCTTCTTGTCTTTTTCTTATTATTTCTTTTCTTCAACTTTATCTTCTTCATCGTGTTATTCGGTCAAGTAAACGCATACACACACACAGTTTTACTAACAAACACACAAGAACAAGGACTTTCCTGATGGGTTGGGCGGCTGGAATGGGTTTAGTAGGCTAGCGGACTTATATCGGTCTCCTCTGATCAACAATCCACCCGCCTTAGCATTATTTCATCATTTCGAAGGCATTTCCGCGTCGTTTCATTGCTTGCTGCTTCAGGTTACTCTTCCTGTGTCATCATCCATCCTTCTCTGAGGCCACTTCCGTTGCGTCAGCTGTGCTGGTAAGGTTGGTTGGTCCATCCATCCATTCATCCATTTTTGGTCGACGCTTGTCGTAAAGGGATTTCTTCAATGTTTCTGTTATTGTTTTTTTTGTGTGTGTTTGTTATTTTTTTCTTGTAAGTGGCTACTGTTTCTGTCATGTTATACCAAACACTCATCCATCTCCTTGTATTCAATCGTTCATTCCTTCATTCATTCACTCACTCATTCAATTCATTCATTCGGTTGTTGCTTGCTGCTCACTTGGCAAATGTTTTATTTATATGTGGACAGCGTTGGTTGCATACTTAACTAAGACTTTGACTTGCTGCCGCCATACCCATGCTATCGTATAGCTAGCATGTCATGTCTTGAATGGTTGTTATACGGGTTCTGTGTTCTCATTCCTTTTTGCAGGTATTTTTTTTTTTTCGGTGTTTTTTCTGTTCATTGACATATTCTTGGTCTTGGTCTTGGATTTTTATTTTTATCTTCATTGCATACTTTTGTGCGTTGCCTGGTTTAGTATTGTGTTTTCTCCTTTTTGATTGAACGAGCGAACGAGCATCGTGTAAATCCTATCGCAAAAGAATGAAGAAGTGTTTGCTATAAATTAAATACAAAATCCCTTACATTCTCTCACCCAATTCGAATTCTTCTCTATTTGACTTTGCAAATAATTCAACATGTTTTAGATTTCCCAAATGGTCATGCAACATCATTTTGGGAACGCGCATATCCGATTTTCAAATTGAAATCAAATGGTGTGTTTGCTTGTTGTTTGTTGTTGTGGTTGTATCATTGATAGCATATCAAGAGTTTTGTTTTTATTTTATTATTTATTGACCAAAACACACAATGAGATACATATTTTGAAAAGGTTTTGAATTTGTTAAAAGGAAAGACAATTCAAGTGCGTAAAATAAGGAAATCATTTTATGCTATTAGGGAAAATACAATAGTAGATGTAAAAGTACAGAATATTTGTATTCTTACTAACAATGGTAAAAATTGATGTACAGATTTCTTCTTTTTATCTTAACAAATGTACCTATATTTTGTATGTTAATGGTGGCAAAAATTAATAGATTTTTTAGATGATAAGAGTGATTCTTCCGATTATGTAAGATGATTACATTAAAATGTTGACCGTGGCTGGCTCTGCGGTAGGTCATTCTGAAATACGCTCGATAGATGCATCATTTCTTCCAAATTTTTTACGCATTTTTCGCAAAATATTGGCACCCACATTCATTGCAAAGAGAAGCGTTCCATATTCGTTTAGTGGAAGCTTAAAACTAAACTACTGTCAACAATTTATGAAACGAATGTTGACGGCATCATTATCGACATGTAGTTCAAATTCGAACCAATAGAAGGCCCACCCTTTTATATGTTTTAAATAAATCGTATAGTGACATTAAATATTGTAGTGGGTACATAATCGTATTGCTGGAATTTGCAATAGTTTCTATTGTTTATTCAAAAGGTCATTTATTGTTAAAATACTTTTTCTTTCGTCAACCGATGCTATCATGCGCCTAACAATCTCCTGGGAGCTGCAAGGAGATCCACTTCGAAACGGGGGCAGTCATGAACAAGATTTTCCGGATCCTTCACGACATCTCCGCAGAGATCAACAGATCAGACACGGATCCGCAGCGTGTCCAAAATTGGGTAAATTCGAATCCCACGTCACCAGAACGACGCTTAAGCCACTCTTTGATGTCTGGGATGAGCTGATGTATCCTCCGTGGATCTCACCCACTCCACCTGTGCTGCCATATATTCAGGTCTTAATCTCCTCTTTGTCTAATAACTGTAAAGATGCTCGAGCGAGGTACTTGTCTTTGGCAGCCAGGGCTTCCAGATCAATTAGAAGTCTGCCTGCAAGTACACCCGCCGCATCATCTGCGACTGTTCGATACTCCCTGCAGATCTTCAGGTTAGCAACTCTGTGAGCACTTCTTATACCACGAAGGAATGACTTGATTGTTAGTGCTCCAGCCCAGATTGGAGCCGCATAAAGCAGTATGGATTTACTCACCGAACCTAATAGAACTTTTTCTTGTTTGTTCTTCTTTTTTTGTGTTGACCTACGCGGTATAAGTTGCGCCATAAGAAACTATGCAATTATCGACAACAAAATGCGTTTGAAACATAACGTGTTCGATTCTGTGTGTGTTGGCCGTATGCAGTGGGGTGTATTTATCGACAACCCGTCATAAGCAAAGCAGACAAAAACAATGTGTTTTATTTTTTTTCCTTTGGTGTAAGTGCTCTCGTAAGAAATAATGTACTGATGTTTCCACCAGGCACAAAAACATAGTTGTTTGCTTCGTTGTGACGCCAGCCATAATAGTTTACTTCAGAGTTAATCATCCATTCACAGTACATGATTGATGCTCATTATAACGAATGTTTAGCATGCTACTGCATACATTTTCTTAACTATTCTTAATGGAATCTTAAAAAGTCCATTTGCTTATATGCACTTATTGTCTTAATATTTAATCAACCAACAAATCATTTATTTTCCAATTTTCATTGTCTTCTCTTTGTGGCATACAAACCCTTCAACACCTTCAAGTTTACTAGGAAATGCATCTCTTGTGCCACCACAAGCAAGACACTTTCGACACACTTCATTAGCTTATCATATTTAATAGTTGACTAGTTTCTTTTCATTTCCAATCCTTTCTTTTTAATAACTTTGTGTATTTTTGTAAATAATTAAAAAAATCTTAAAAAACTCAAGGAAAAGCTTTTAACAGTTTCAATGGAAATTTAAAAAGGAACAACAACAATAACAGTATAATAACAACAATATTAGCTAAATAAGTACAACACCACTAACCAAATACAATATTAAACGATTTAATCCGCTTTAATGCCACTTTCCCTGTTGTGGTGTGCAGCGGCACACTTTTGCCATTTTTTTCTTATTTTTTTTTTGTTTTAATTCTTTTCTTCTTATATTTACTTGGATATTTTTTTCATTTTCATCTTTTTCTTTAGTTCATTATTACTCTTTTTTCTTTTTTTTTTTGTTTTTCATATTGAAGAAAACATTTTCATTCTTCAATTGCTAACGAGGCGCTTCAGATATTTGTTCTCCCTCTTTTTATTTTATTATTTAGTATTGCGCATTTCTTAGGAGCATTAAAAAGTTTCTTCCTTTACTTTCTTATACTTTCTTTCTTTCTTTACATATTTGTTGTTGTCGTTGTTATTTCTTTAGTGTACACGGTCACTAAGTTGTATGGTGTTGTTGTTATTATTATTATTTGTTGTTGTTGTAAGCCTTTTAATCCTTTTGGTTTATTGGCAATACAAGAAAAAGTGAAAAATGAGTCTAGAAAAACGGGCGCACGCTGCCCTACCCATCCACTATCCACTCCATTCTCTTCAAGGTTCTTTCTTACTTGATTCCTTTCCATTTTGTTTTGCCTTTTTAATTTTAACACGCTCGTCGCTCCCAACATAACTAAACTGACTATTAGAATTATTTTTTTGCTTGCTATTCTTTTTCTATACAAGAAAATATTTTATGAGAAATTTTTCTATTTAAAAATTCATGCGCGCCGCCTCCTCCTCCTTTCGCGTTCTCCTATTAAAATATTTCTTATTGGATTTTCTCAACTATCCACTCCATTCTCTTCAAGGTTCTTTCTTACTTGATTCCTTTCCATTTTGTTTTGCCTTTTTAATTTTAACACGCTCGTCGCTCCCAACATAACTAAACTGACTATTAGAATTATTTTTTTGCTTGCTATTCTTTTTCTATACAAGAAAATATTTTATGAGAAATTTTTCTATTTAAAAATTCATGCGCGCCGCCTCCTCCTCCTTTCGCGTTCTCCTATTAAAATATTTCTTATTGGATTTTCTCATGAGAATTAACAATTTGTTATTATTATTGTTGTTGTTGTTGTTGATTTTGTTCATAGGGAAGGAGAAATGAAATGAAAGGAAGGAAGAAAACATCTTAATGCATTTGAATTTATTGTGGGTTTGTTTAAATCTCCTTATAATTTCTTAGATAAGCAGAGGGGGCAATAGTATTTGTCAAATCTCTGGTGTTTGGTAGCCCATTAACCATGACATGTGTGTGTGTGTGTGGATGGAGATGGAGATCAAGTATGTCTGTTTAATTCCTTTAGGAGGGAAGACGGATTTTGGGAAAGGGTCTGTCTTTTTTCCTATTGTTAATGGCAAAACGAATGACTGGAAGATGTCGGTCTGTCTGACGCGTAGTTAAATTTGATTTTGATGTCTTGGCTTATTTCTTTTTCTTTTTGCTTGACATAAATTAGCTATTTTCATTTTAATTTGCATTTTTGCTACATCTTCTCCTCATCTGCTTCATACAAAACAATTCAATCTGAAAAGCAAAGAGTGATGAATGAATAAACAAAATAACAAAATTATTTTTAGACTTCGAGGGCGAATAAGAATATCACAGATGAAGAAGACTACCGATTCACTAACTCACAGAGTGAAATGATGTCATGTGTGTGTTTGTGTGTGTATATGTGTGTGGTAAAATGGAAAAGTCATTTTCGCTTAAGTGAATTTTCACACACACATGTATGTATGTGTGTGGCATGCAAAAAAACTCTGTCACATACAGGCACTCACTCACACGTTTGTATGCGCTTAGAATTTGCCACACGGCATAATTATGCCAAAAGCAAAGCAGCACAACATTATGTGGTAACTGGCTGACTGACTGACTAAGTGAATGGATGAAAAAAGACAGGGGGGAGGGGAGAGTTCAGTGCGTGTGCCTGCCTGAGTGGGGGATGGAGATACCAACTGACTACTGTTGCGCGAGTTGGCGAAATAAATAAGCAGCTAATGCTTTTATGCAAATTTATGCCATTAACGAATGATTTCTTTATTTTTTATTTTTTAAACAAATTTGTCACTCGAAACAAGTTACTCACTCACTTTATCACTCGCTCATTCAATTCAACTCAACTTTTGATCTACCATAAGCACAAAAAATTCATTTTATTCTCTTGCAACGCATACCACAAACACGAAACCCAAAACCCAACCAAACCAAATGAATTGAAATGAAATTCAAAGTAAAAGAAAAGGAAAAAAGCAAAGTTGGAAATCTAAAATTTTCATTCAAAACACTTCTTGAAGTCCCTCACCAAATGACATTTCTAAAATTTTCTTTTATTTATGTCATCATCTCAATGTTTCTCTTCGACTACTCGTACTACTTAAGTGCAAGTGAAACTTGTCTCCAAAATCTTCTGGGATATTAAAGAAATTTGTATTTATAAATATGCATAGCTTAAATTGATAAAGAACAACGGGAAGTGGAAGTGCAAAATCCGACTAATGGAGGCAAAGTGTCGGGCGAAAATATCAAAGTCATTGAAAATTAAAAGTAATTTGTTTTGTTAAAACGCCCAAGAAATTATTGACATCAACAACAAAACAAAACATAGACGAAAGAGCAACAGCAGCAGTAGCAATTTGTATTGTATAAGTAAGGATGATAATAAGAAAAGCGAAGAAGGATGATGATGATAAGTAGGAAATTTGTGGCTGATATGTGTAAGTTTCACACAAGAAATTTGATACTGATTACATTGACAGAAGAAAGCAAATCTTCTTCACTGATTGACTGATTGATTTATTTCTGATGTTTCACTTGAGCTTCTGCTTTTGATGCAACTGATTGAGCTTCAATTTAAAAATGACTGCCTAAAAGTATGCAATATTTAAAACAAATGCATGCATTTATATTCCTTAATTCTCTCTTTTTATTATTGTATTGTTGCTCTGACTTTATGTTTCTTCTCTTCTCTGTTTGAGCAGCAAACATAGTATAAAGAGTTTGAGAGATGAAGAGATTTTTGTTGCATGCCATTTCTGACATGAAAGTCATCAAGTTGCATGATGAACTATGTGTGTTGGTGTGTGTATGATAAATGAATGATTGAATAATTGAATGAGTGTGTGATTGAATAAGTGAATGATTGAATGAGTATGTGATTAAATAAAATCAGTGCAATCATGCATTCATGTAAAAATTTTATGCAGACAAAATATTTTATCAATCAAAATAACAATAAAATTTTATAAAATCTTTTCTCGTTACATGAGACTAAAAGGAATTTTTTGTTAAAAATTTGTTATAAAATAACAATATGAAAATAATACCACACACAATATTTAAAATCTTGATTTTCATTAAATTCTTTATTGATTTTTACTAAAAAGAATTTTATTTTGAAATAGTTTTAATAATTTATTGTAATAAAATTGAGAAACACAGAAAAGATTCATTGAATTTAACAGATTAAAAGTTTTAAGCTACCTTTAATCTAAGATTTTGGTTCATGCATTGTTTTGTTATGGGGAGGACAGTAAGGGATATTTATAAGTAATTTGGATAATTTAATTTTTAAACATTTTCGTAACTTGAGTTACATGAAATATTATTTTGATTATGAAGAATAGTGACTTGTGAATAATAATATCGCAATGAATATTTATCTAGCTGGTCATTAGGTTGGAGCCTCTTCTATAGACGTCGCCTCACACCGTGAGTGAGGACCGTCACTGAACTGTTTAGATGAGTCTGTAATCTTTGCTGGTGGCGGCTGCTGCTTTGATGAATTTCATTGTGCACCATGGGTATATGTAAATCTCTGTGTAGGAAAGCGTTACGTTCAAACCAGGGGGCCTCCGTTATGCGTCGTAGTACCTTATTTTGGCAAACTTGAACTTCCTGTAAGTTGGTGGCAAAAGCGGTACCCCAGATTTGTATACAATAATGCCAGACAGGAGCCTATAGATTGTCCTATTATTATTTAGTGACAGCTTACTGGACGGCCGTAATAACCAGTCAAGCCTACGCAGCTATTCATAACAGCATGCTGTGTTGTTTTTTATGTGGGCTCGCCATGTGAGTCGCTTGTCCAGAAACAGACCGAGGTAACGGACTTGGTCCAACTGTGGAATGATTCTGGAGTCAACAGGGCAAGTGCCACGTCTTAGAGTAAATACGCAATTCGCTGATTTTTCTGCGTTTATATCTATGTTCCAACGCTTGGCCCAGGCGAGGAATCTCTGCAAATATTCCTGAAGTGAATCTGAAGCTTCTTGGGCCGAGAAGGAGTTAATAAAGATGGCTGTGTCGTCTGCATAAGTAGCGATATAGGTTTCATTGGAATCAACTATTGGGATATCTGCCGTGTATAGCGTGTATAGAATAGGAGCTAATACGCTACATTGCGGCACGCCAGCTCTAATGTTTCTTATTGATGATTTCATGTCACGTACATTCACAAAGGAGGTTCGACCGCATAGATAACTCTGTAATAGGGTGTACTGATTAGCTGGTAGAAGTCGTTTGATTTTATGGAGCTGACCATCGGTCCATACCCTGTCAAATGCTTGTTCGACATCTAGAAAGACAGCGGAGCAGTATTGTTTTAGTTCAAACGCTGTAAAAACATGTTGATTTTTATTTTTAGCAGCGATGTTTTATATTGCCAATACTCGTTCGTCAAAGCCTCTTCTCTTATCGACAGAATGCTCCAACTTGAGGCGAGGTTGGTGGTTGAATAGCAGAAGGAAAGGCTATATGTTCTCATCACTATCCCATTAGCAAGCAAACCTTAGTGAGGATTATTTCTCCACGTTGAATTAAAGAGTCTTAGAGACTTAGAATATCATAAAGAGGCCTAGTAGAGATCTGGTCTTGTCCAGTACATTAAATTTAAAACTGTTTTGGTTCTTGAAGACCCAAAATTTACACATAATTCTTTAGAATAGATGGAAGGTTTTCTTCATGGATAGATGTACGAATACGGTTTGCTAATAATTTTCTGTAAATGAATTCTGAAGGAAGCACAACGTGCTCTGGCCTTCCTTCTCTATTTCCTTCCAGTAATTTGCAATATTTCAGGAACTAAAAGCACATAGTGCAGCCATCTGGAATGCATATTGCTGAATTATTCAGATTCCACCGGTCTGAAGGCAATTAAATGCAGCTTCCTATATTGCTAAATTCAGATTACATTAGTTAAATTCCATGTAAACCTATGCACATAGTGCAGTCCACGGAATTAACTAATTAATGGAATGAGAATTTACCATTTTATCCAAAACAGTTTATTATTATTTTAATTTTTATTAAATTTTTGTATTGAATACAATATAACTAACTTTTATTTCTTTTTTCTCTTTTCAGGTGAGTTTTCTTCATAAATATTATTATTGCTAACCTTCTTCACTAAACTTCTCATGTAAGTTGGACATTATCATTAATAAGTATAATAATTGATTTGATAATTTTAAGTTATAAATTTTAATCAACAACCATAGATCAATCATGAAAAGAATGATAAGAATCTATATAAAAAAAAAATAAAGATATCTCTTTCAATCTTTAATGATTTATTTGCCAAGGAAATCATATAGGTACTTTAAACAGCAGCAACAAAGACAGGCACAGAAATAAAGTGATTTTAAATGTTTTTCATATTTTGTAAGAGAAATATGCAAGGCTACGATCTTCTTTTTGTTCTATTGTGTTATGTTGGGTTGTTCTTGAGATACATTCATACCACTACTTTGTTATGTTTTTAGTTTATTGTTTGTTGCTGCTTTGATTGTTTGTTTGTTTATTATTTTAAAGTTTTTGGCTTGGATTTGTTTGTTGTGAAATCATGTTATTTGTTGTTGTTGTTGTTGCTGCTGTGGACGGATATTTTAGCTTTTCTTCTCATTGTTGTTTGTTGTTGAAAATTGATTGCATACAAAAAGTTTTGCATATTTTGCAAACTTTATTATTAGCTTTGGCAATGACTTAGAGTGAAAGTTCTTTTCTCCTTTTTGAACATTTGTTGTTGTTTATACTGTTGTTGTTGCTTATTCTGTTGTTGTTGCTTATTCTGTTGTTGTTGTTCTTTGTGAACTTGGAACATGCCTTGCTTTCTTGGATGGATGGGATTTTTGTGATTATAATTTTTTTTATATTCAAAAGAATGTCCAATTTTTTGTTTAATAAAATTTAAAAAATTTTTAATACTTTTATATTTATTATTTTAATTTTGATTAATTATACATATGATGTAATAGTATGGCTTACAAAAGAAAAACATAAAGAGTTACAGTGAAAATTTGTTTAACCACAAAACCTGCAACGTTGCAAAACGCAGTCATTTTATTACTTACTCTTTTGCGGTTGCACCACAAAATGAAATTCAATAATAACAAAAACAACAACAACTACAATAAAATAGCAACAACATAAGAGAGTAAAATAGAAAGAAGGAAAGAAAGAGTACTTCACTGTTGATAGGGCTGAAGAAGAACTTGTTTCTTCAACGATTCTGCATGAAACTACCCACCATCATCATCATCGCCATCATCATTGTCTGAGTCTTTTTATGTTCATATATATGTGAGTGAGTGAGTGTTTGTGTGTGTGTGTGTTTATGCATTAAAAACCAAACTGAAATAACCACAAATTGATATGACAACAACAAAAAGAAGTATAAGAACACCAACTGCCCCAACAACAACAAGAATTAAATATAATTATCAATCAAAAAGTGGAGGAAAAAAGAATGAACAACACCAACTTGAGGAATTAATGCAACATTTGAATGCATGAAACAGAAGCACCTATTATAATATAATGGGTGGAAATACTATCTAGAAGAATTCAATAAATTCAATATACAAATATAAAATCTACTCAAAGTATTATTGTCTTCAAATGGAAAATCCTTTCTAAAATTCCTTAGCAACAACAACTTGCCAGACAACCAAACAAGCGAATCAAGCCACAAAACCTTAGAAACCGTGAATGTGAATAAAAAAATAGAATAGCAAAGAAAAGAGGAGAAAATGGAAAAAGAAAATCAACAATTGCATACTTGCTGCAACTTCATTAGGGTCAATAAACGCCATCAAAGCAAAAAATTGCAGTTCGTCATGCAGCAACAGCAGCACCAGCACAGCAACATACAATCCAAAGCCGGCAAATGCAATAAACTCTCAAGTCTTAGATTTACTAGTGGTAGAATCTCTCAGGTCTTTAAGTCATCAAGTCAATGCGACTCCAACTTGTTGCCACTAACCACATGCCACTATTATCATCATCATCATCACCATCATCATTCTGTCTTATATATTCTCGCTTCGCTTCGTTACTCTGATTTGTGTCTTTCTTCATGGTTTTTTTTTTATGCCATACTAGACTTTAGCGAATCTTACACGATCATTTCTAATGCCGCCATTTCAAGTTCTTCTGATGATGTGCCAAATTCTAGTTTTTTCTATGCAATTCGCAATTCAACTTATGATTCAACTACTTCTCTTCTTCTTCTTCTTTAGTAATAGTGCGTTCGTTGGCTGCATATATTTCAACGTCTGGTTCACACACTGATGATGTTGATGATAATGATGACAATAATAAAGATGATGGAAATGAGGAAGTTGAACTTCAATGATGCTGTTTTTCTATGACATTGGTTCTTAAACTTATGTCAATCATATGTTAGGGATGGCAAATATGTTTAGGAAGGCCAAAAGTTGTCTTATGATTTCTATTTGACATTGAATCTTGTAAAGAACTTTAAGAAGTTTATGTTGGTGAAGAGAAAAGTCGTTGATATTGATACTAGAGTGATTTGTTTAAGAACCACTGCTTTTATAATGATCATAATATACCAATCCGATTATCTTATATCATGTATTGTATGTAATCATGTTCAATAATGACATTTAATAATATTTTTGCCGCTTTTAGTCATTGAACATTTGAACATGGCTTGAATCTTGGCATGGCCAAGGCTGGTTTTTTTTCTTTTACCATCTTTTCTGAATTTGGAAAAAATCTTATATCAGCAACCAGATCCGCCGTCTATTCGACTGTCTGTTGGTCTCTTGATCGGTTAGTTTTGTTTGTATCTGTCTGAGTTTTGTTACAAATTTTGTTGTGCAATTCATGAGAAAGAAATTTTCAAATGTAATACTACTATTGAGGGGTGATCGGGGGGGCCTATGGTGATAACTTTAAACATTCACACTTTGGTGTGACAAGTTGTTGTGTGTGTGGTTTTTGTTTTGCTTTTTCTTTGATATTTTACCAATTTTTTTTTCTTGTAATTTGGATTTGACTTTGGATGGATTTATGTTGTTTGAATGTTGTAATTTTTCTCATGGTTAGAAGTTGTTTTACCGCAGTCTTTGCCAAAATGGTCAATGTACTCACTCTTCTTTCTGTTACTACTACTTACTACTTCTGATGTTGATGTAACTTGTGATGTCGGCGGCAGTCTATCTTTTCTTCTTAGTACTCACTCAGTAAGTAAGTTAAGTGAGTAAGTAACGATATGGAGTGGTTTGACTTGTCTAAAACAAGTTCTAAGCTCTTTCTTTTTCTTCATGTGTCTGACTGTAGTTTAGTTGTCTAACTATTTGAATGTCTGTCTCAATGTCTTTACTGTCTTTGGCATTCCTCATCACTTTGGAACGCATTTCTCTTGTTTTTTTTTTTGTTGTAAATCTGCATTCTTGTGAGGCCATTTAAATGTTGATTTTCAAGACAACATGCTATGCTTGCCGTCTTCATACTGAGACAACAAGACACACTAACACTTGGTTGGATTTTCATCATCATGATAATAGAATTACCATCATGATGATGATGTTAATTCACGCCATCATGTCTGTCTTATTGTTTGTTTTTAATAGTTGTGTTATTGTAATGCACACACGCGCGTTCATTTTGCCGCCGGAAGTTGTTTATCTGAGCCGCCATTTATTTTTGTTATCTTCTTCTTCTTCAACAACATCATCTCATTTTTATACAACTTTTTGATTGCTTCAACAAATGGCAGTTCCCACTTTTGAATATTATATTGTAGACTGTTTGTCGGAGCTTTTCTCTGTTTCCCTTTAACAGTGCAAATAATTTTCCCCTACTGCAACAGGAAGGAGGGTCCTTTTAATGTTGATAAATTTCTAGGGAGCTTTTCTGTTAAAAAGTTTCTCCTGCAATCTTTTTCCTCCTACTTGGTTTAGTATAACAGTTTTTGGTTCCCAAAAAGAGAGAAAGTTATGCTTTTACTCTCTTACATTGATGACTCCTTTCTCTTAGCTTTAGCAAGCGTCCTTTGCATTTGTTATTTCAATTGCCGGTTTTTTGCACACCAGTTGCGCATTTATTATGCATGGAAGCTACTTGCCATTGGTCACGGGATAACAAACAGGATTTTGGATGTAGAAAAGATATGGCAATAGTTTATTATTGTAACTGAAATGAAATTCTGTTTTGTTTGTATTAAGTTCATAAGATGTAAGTGATATTAAAGGTCCAAAGGTCTTCTAAGGAATTCTTAAGTCAATCTCTCATTCCTCACATTCCTTGCAGAATCTGCAACTATAGTCTGAGACAATACCCTGCTTATTCAACTGGTAGATAAGTCCTACAATCACCCCACAAAATTCCCCCTGGTGAAAGTTTTCAAAAGCGTTTTAGATTGTCTATTAAGACAGATTAACCGGAATAGATTTTTACGATTTACTTCTTTGGGTCTAGAAATATGAATAGATGTAAGGCTAGACAAATGGATCTTTAAAGTTCTCATCTTCATCTTTCTCATTCTCTACTGAGACTACTTTTGTCTATATAACATGTTTTTGCCAATATTTATCTTTGATCGATCTTTTTTATATAATTTCTTGTTGCAATGCAGCATCTTCAAGTTCGATTTTTGTTCAGTTGTAGTTTATATAAATCTTGTATGTCTGCAGACTGTCTTGTCTCTCTTTTGTTTTGTTTTGGTTGGTTTTAATTTTTATGTTTCCTTTTTTTGTACCATAAGTCGTCTTTCTTCTACTAGTATTTTGAACAACTTCGATTGTAAAAACGAACGAAGCTCGTTAAACCTTGGCCTTGAGGCCCTTAAATGGTTCGCATGTTGGCTGTTTTTTCTTCTGTTCTTTTTTTCTCTGTGTGTGTGTGTGTTACCAAAATCGTTCTCATGCATCTTTTCGGTCTTGTTCTCTTATATGTTGTTGGTCTGGTCGATTGGCCCGATGTCTGTTGTTTGTCTGTCTGTGGATCTTTTTTTTTTTTTTTTTTTTTTTGTCTCGCTGTGGTATGTGCCAAGTGAAGCCAGTTTATTGTTGAATCTTGAATTTTTATCAGCGAAAGAGAGAGAGAGAAGCACCAAAGGCTGGACGCCAACTCAAGTTTGCTATCGAGTGAGTTTCCCTTTTTTCACCTCTTTCAACTTCCCTTGATTGGTGTTCATATAAATTTAGCCGCATCTCAACTTCATTTTAATTCACTTTTTCCTCTTCAATATTTTACTTTTCCTTCTACTTCTTTTTTGCTTGACTGCACTTGGTCATCATCATTGCAGCAACAGCAGCAGTATGGAATTAAAGCCACTACTTGTTTCCCTCCACTTGATGGTGGCGTGCTCTCACTTTTGTCGTTAACAAACTAAATTAACCCGCTCAGTTTCTGGGCAAGTTGGACAAGTTTGCCCTTGGTTTCCTCTGTTCTGTTCTGTTCTGATCTGGTTCAGTCTTTTACAGTCTGTGCCGTTTACCTCCTTTGTATGGAAAGTAGCCAACAAAAAGCAAACAGAAAATGAAAAACAAAACAGGAAGGATAAAAAATAAAAGCAAAAGTTCGTGACTTTTGTTGTTGCCAATTTTCTAAATTTATGCCATAATCTCATTGTGGCATATCACAAAACAAGATTTTCAATTTTAGTTGTAGTTGTAGTTTCATGTTTGTTGCATCAAATAATATGCCATAAAACCAAAAAAGAATAGCAAAATGACGGTAGAAAGAGAATCAGAAAAGAAATTCAAGTCTAATAGTAGTATCCTTTAACTGAAGCTCATTAGAAATTACTTTTGTTCTCAAGGTAATCCAACCATAGAAGCACAATGCAACTTATTATGGAACATTAAATGAAACAATGAGAAAAAAACAAAATTTAATCCAATTCTATGTCGAAAGATGATGGTGATGATGGCGTCCAAGTTTCTTGTGTTTCCTTGAGTTGATTTTAATCAACTAAACAATCAAAAATGAAAGGTTATTTCAGTAAAGAAAAGAACAACTTACTGAAGAGTTGAATGGGAACCTGTGTTTTGTAGCATGAAGTAGGAGAGTTTAGTTTAGTAAGTAAGATTGAATGAAAATAGGTGAGGTTGATGCTTCAAAGAAGTTATAAAGTTAGACGTGAAGATGGTATTAGTGAAAAATGAGAACTGAAAACTCAAAAGTAGAAGATGTGAACCAAAATTAAGTTAAATGAAATAAGAATTCGAAATTACTTAAGAAGAAAGTATGTACTGATGAGTCCTGAATTGATAAAGGCGAGAGTATTAATAACCCTGTATATGCGACATCCGAATTGGCCTCCACTAAGATCTGCTTAACTCAGAATGCATGCATAAACAATTTTAGTGCGTATTGAACACACGAAGCGACTTTACGAAGCACAACTTTCATACCCGACATTATTTTTGTAAAACCCACTGCGTATTTGCAGGTTACACTTCTCAAAAGTCATGCCTGAGCTTCAACAACATGTACAAAACAGTATGTCTGTTGTACAACAACAAAAATAGAATGAAATGAACCTATTAATTGAACTGATGACTGATATGGCCAATGACGCCGTAAGCATAAACACCTAAAACTATTGACTCAGAGTCAAGCCGATTTCAGAGAAAAACCAATTCGGCTATCGCATAAACGGGGTAAATGTTAAGTGAGTCAACAGAATGGAGAAAAATTTAACCGTTTCTGGGTCCCGAGCAAAGGAAAGCCTGCTGAATACAAACCGTATTCTATTACTATCCATTTTTGTGATGTCTTGATTCCTTCTTCCAAAGAAATATTAGTCTAATTACATTGTATGTAATGTCATGTTGTAAAATTCCTTTCTAGTCTTTTTTGTGTTTGATTGTAAGTATTTAAACCACGATAAACCACAAACTTATTTATCTTTATTCTTGTTATGATGATGATGATAATCATGATTTTAATATTACGAATTAAACATGAAACCAGAATAACCAAGTAACGGAAGGAAATCCACTTGCAACAAGAGTCGTCGCACAGAGTGGCCCAAAGAGTGCCTCAAGTATTACCCAATGACCCCAAAAAATTTGTTTTATTGAATTGACGACGACCCTTGAATATAACACGAAAAGTGAAGAAGAGTGGTGAGGAATAGTGAGTGGCATCGCCATCAATGCAAAGCAGAAGTGAAAGAAAAACAAGAAAATCCTTAACAGGACACTTGACCAATGGAGTGGGAGGGGGAGAGTGGTTGACGGCGCCAAGAGAAGTTTTGTTCAAGTGCTTGAACATCATGAGCCTATGCTCGTATAGTAGAAAACGAAAGATGAAGGAGAATGAAAGCATAATTTCAGCAAATCATGCTAATGAAAAGGCAACGAAGAAGCCTCCTTCTGGTATGGTATGGCAAGAAGAATTGAATCCTGTGACAATAGAAGATGCCTAAAATCAGTATTCGATGGAAAAATCAAATTGAAATAATACAAAAACAAGCACAGAACATTGATGATGATGATGATGATGATTATGATGTCGAAAGAGGATGGAAAGCAACAAGGACAACGATAAGGATAATTGTGTTAGTCAACAAATAATAAGAACAACTATACAGTAAATCAAAGCATTGGCGTTCTACTTTAAGAGGGTCGCCATCATCATCATCATCATCCGGTCGCCCGCATACCAAAATGCCCACTTGAGATGTCAACAAGAAGCAACAAGGAGCCAACGAAGGCAGGATATTGCAATGGATAGAGGACTATCCGATTCTAAGTGGTATAGATTTTTGCTTTTGTCAAGAAGCTTTATTCGCGCATCATTAGCACAGTAAAAATTTTGTGTTCTTGATGAAATTTAAAATCAAAAAATGAAGAAATCAAATATAGTTGCGCGTGGCATGCAAAAAATGCTGCTCCAGTCGAAGGCTTTTAAACCTGCTGCCGCCTGCTTGCTATGTAACAAACACTGCCTCCATTGAATATGCTGTTGATGATGATGATGATGATGATTATAATGATGGGAATGATGATGTACTATGTATGACCATATAAGAAGAGATGATGGAGGATACAAGTATGACCATGGATTGTATGCTGTGTTCTCTGATGTTGCAAGTTGCCAAACTTGTTTTGTGGTCGAAACAAATAATTGCCGCCGCCACCACCACAGTCATCGTCGTCTACGTCAGTGGTTCTTAAACTGTGGTCCCTAACAATTAATATAAAGAATTTAAAAGGGGAAATGTAAGTCTGCCGATCTGAAAATTATCATCACTGGTCTGTGAAGATATTTAGCCAAAACTTGAGTGTTTAAGAATCTCTGGTCTATGTTATGTGTTTCCCTACCACCACCGCCATCAGTTCAGTTCTACAGTCTGTTCCTGTTATTGGTTGTTGCTGCTGCTGTTGGCGTTCTATACTTCTTTATCTTTTTCTGTATTTTTGTTTGGTGCCTTTTTGCTGCCAGTTTCGAATTGGAATTTCATTATTGAAAATGTTTTGAATTGTTCTTTTGTTGTTGTTTTTGTTGTTGGATGGCAAGTTATTCTTCATCATCATCGTCATTGCAATTGCTGCAAAGCAAAGGTAACACAAAGACTATTCTGCAGGTAAAATTCTTCCCTTTTTGGGCAATATCGGGTTAATATTTTTTGGTCGAAAGAGACACAATGGAAGTGAGTGGAGACAAAAGGGAGTAATGAATGAAGTTACATGGCAAAAAACTGGCAAAATGTAAAATTGCAACGGAATGCGGCATTCATAAAGCAACGAACATCGACCAAGCGACAACTATGAAGGAGACAGCAATGTACTACGAGTACCATACACTGTACTATACACTGTACTATACAGTGATTGTAGAAGGCAAGAGAAAAACCATAGGAACGGAAAGCAACTTCGCATAATTAACGATGTAAACAAATGCTAAGCTCGCGAAGTGGCAAATAAAGTAAGGAAGGAACGAGTACGACTACGAAATCAGTTGGTGGTTGGTATGGTATGCAACAATCGAATGAACAAGAAACATGCAATGGTAAAGAGCCAACAATGACTGTGGCAAGTTCATGGTCAAGAAAGCAACAGCAGCAGTAAGGCTTGTTAGAAACAACCAAAGCATAAAAGGGGTGGTGAGAAGGGGGAGGACAAGAAGATATATATAACTCTTTATTTTCTTGCATTGCAGCATGTGGCAAATTGAATTCAATTTTTGGCTTACCTCCATGGGGCAGAAATGCGCTCTCTGAACTTTTTGTTTTGCTTCGTTGCACTTTTGGGTTTGCGATTTTCTTATCGCGATCTTTGCCAGACACAAAAACTATTGTACTAACTCTCCATCATGAGCTGGCGTAGAAAAGTGGCACATACTAGTATAAGTTACTGTTGCAGTTTTTGTTGTTGTTGATTTTTGTTGTATGAATTGCAATTAGTTGCAGTCAGCGAGCAGCAGCAACATCATCGTCGCCAGTTGCTTGTACTAAGTAGCAATAAAGTCATATCGAAGTCAAACATGCAACAACATTGTAACATTCTTGTTGTTGAGATTCATTTAGTAGAAAATTGTACCAAGTGTTGGTATGTATCTAAGAGAACTTAATACATTTTTTTTGGTGTTGTTACTTTGGTGATTTATTTGTTGCAAGTTGTTGTTGCCAGCCATGTTTTGCTTAAAAATTGACTCATCTGACTTTGGTGTTGTTTGTTTATTGACCTCTTGTTGTTGTGTACTGTTTTAAATTTGGTTTATCAGAGTTAAGTAGTAGTTGTTTCATTTGCTGCGTCTGCTGTTGCGACTCTCTAGCCAAGCCAAATGAGACATTTTCAATGCGCAATAAATTTTAACATAAAATAAACCAAATGACATTTTCAAACGAGTAGGATTAAGGAGCTGAAAGCAAGGAAAAGAAAACTTTAGCAATACAAGTTGCATAGTGAATAAGAGTTTATGGTAGATTTGTGTGCATTTTTGATTTGGTCAAAGTATTTGACATTCAATCAGAAAGAAAATAGTGATGATTCATAAGAGAAAAGAAAATTTGTAGGTCTAAAGGAGAATATAACAAAGTTTTTAAGGCAATGGTTAGAGGAGAAGCATGAAAAGTGAAAAGATGGAAAAATAAATGTTTTTACATTTTTCTCTAACGCTTATATGATTAAAAGAATAATAATGATGTGTGTATAATGCTAGACTTTGGTATAAATTATTGATTTTGTGTGAGGAATTAATATGGAGCCGGTAAGACAAAATACTGAGATTACCACCGGTATTTCCTTCTTAGATGGAAATCGTGCGGGTGTAGCCTTTTCAGTCTACGCCTTGACGCCAGAGCGTTGAGTTGCATCAGAAGCTTTGTATAATTGCAACTACTGGGTAAAAATTGATCACCTTCATTAACGTAGGTTTTTTAAGGTCTCTAGTCAGCGTGAAACCAAGGGACGCACGTGATCCGTCAGAGGGCCTTGTTCTGGCAAATTTGCAGTTTGGGAATTTATAGGCAGCAGTACTGACAAACTGGTGTCACCACTTGCTTGCATATTAACCTTATGGTGGCTAATGATAATTTGTATGTATGGTGAACAAGAAAAGAATGAAAATATTACAGAAGATCCTCTAAAGATGTAACAAAATGTGGTGAATTCAAACTATGCACTTATGTAAGAAAGAATCGAAGACACTTTTATTAATACTTACAGGCACTAATGCAGCATGAATTGTGCATGTTCCATGTCATTTCAAGTTACTGAAGAGCCCAATAAGTTTACACCAAGCTCAACGATGTTTCCTCTTTTGATGCCTAAAGTCTTCAGTATTCAATCAAGCTTCTCGCCCTTATATACTACTAAACCTATGAAGTTAATGCCATTTTGCCACAAGAAGTATGCATTTGAAATAAAAAAACTGACAATGATTTTATGTTGATATAATGGGGTCAGTTGGAAAGTACAATACTGATTTGTCCTTATGTGTAATTATTAGAATCTACTTAGTGGGAGGCAGGATATATGCCTTGACGTAAGACCAGAGATCAAGCAGGCAGGAAGTGGCAAATGAGTCTGGCTGTACTGTTGCAAGAACACTGTGTCCTTGCTATCAACCAAAGAGAACCTCCGAGCTCCTACACTTTAACAAGAAACGCGTTCGGACGTTGACTGGAGTTCTGACGGGGCACTGCACCATCGTGCTGATGGCCCATAGGATGCAAGTTCCACACAATGAATTCTGTCATAGCTGTGAAGACGAGGAGGAACCGGAGAGCATCCAACACCTCCTCTGTGATTGCCCTGCTCTATTCAGTAGACGAACCCGGTTCCTTGGGAAACCATTCTTCGAAGACATGAGTAGTTTGGCAAAATGTCTTTTGGGGAACCAAGCTCTGTTCGTGGACCCCTCAGGTTGGTTTTAGAGATGGAAGGAGATAGCTAGACCGACCCTGGACTGTTGTGGATTGCCCCCTCCCCCTCTTAATCCCTTTTCACTTTTTTTTTTTGTTTTATCGCGAGCAATCGCGAGCGGCCTGTATAACATAACCAAACCTAGTGGGAGGTCATGAGAATGGAGTCTTTTTATTTATGCAGTGTGGTGATTCTAACAAACAATAGGGCATTCGTGATTTTTCTGTGTGACGCCTTGCTCTGATATGCCTGCAGTCTGGAAATGTCTACCTCGTGATGATGTGGATTGCATACCGCCATTGAAGATTATTGCCAAGTGACAGCTAAAGAGAGATGATGATGATGATGAGAAAAAGATTCAAAATAAATGAAAATACGAAAACTTCAATTGTTGTGGTAACTTTGAGTTACATTTTTATATGGCAAAATAAAAAATATAAGTGTAATTTCTAAAACGCTTTGTTGCACTCGATTTACTCTATCACTCAATAGTATTTTTTCTTCTTTTAGATTCTTTTTTGTGTTGGTGTTTGCTTTAAATACTTTTTTTGTTTGTGTGATTGATTCTCATTGCTCATGGTGTTGGGTTTGCATTGTTCTTGATACCACATATATATGTACCTACATACTAGGAGTATTGCAAACAACCAGCAACTTTTAACTTTTATGTTGAGTTGAAGCAGTCATTGAAGTTTGCAATAGCCAAACATTGTTTTATTATTCTTCTTATTTATGGATACTATTCTTTGTTCCCTTTTCTTTATATAAAAATGTCATAAACCATGGGTTTGTTGCTGCTGCTGCTGGCTGCTGCCCCTTGGTTGGTTAAGGTTTTGCGATTTCTTGATATCTTTTTTCAATGTTCTTGTTGCTGCTGTTACCAAAGTCAATGCCACATAAGTTATGGTTGTTGTTGTTGTTGTTACTATTCTTGTTGCAACAGTTGCATGCAGCAACATACTTGCTTACCTCACACACCACAGTCTACAATTTTATATATAAGTAGTTGAGTTGCTTTTGGTTTGAAATTCTTGTGGTGCATTTGAAATGAAACTAGAAAAATGAATTAAGAAACTGAAAAAAAAAGACCAAAGAAAGAATGAGAAAATGAAGGAAATATCGAGAAATATCAACAACAACAACAACACATGAAGAAGGAGTAAAAGAAGCAAAAAACGATATAATGCAAGTTTAGTTTTAAATAAGATTCATTGCTTTTGCTGGTTGTTGCCAAGTTGCGATTTTAAGACGGGAATCTTATACATCATCATCATCATCATCATCCTTATTATATTTGTTGTTGTTACCTTATATAAATGCTGTGTTGTTGTTGTTGTTGCTGTTGTGTTTTATAGATTCGATTCGCTTGCTTGGATTGCATTGCATGTTGCTGTTGCTGGTTGGTTGCATGCTTTAAGACTTGATATTGTTGCTTGCTGCTGCCTTTACCAATTTCTACTTCTGTTGCTTTTGTTGTGTTTTAGATATTTTATTTACTTCTTCTTAAGCTTCAACTGCATCTTGGCCGATGCTGTTGCTTCTTTTTACTTAACTCTTAGCTTTACTAGAAGTTTCGGTTGTTGTTGTTGTTGGTTTATTATTATTATTCTTATTCTTTGTTGTTAGTTTTGCTTGCAGTTGCTGTACTTTTGCACTGCATGTGCCACATGAAGTATTCTTCGTTTTTTTTTCTTTCTTCTTTTCTCTGGTTACTTCTTTGGTTTGTTGTCGTTGTTGCTGTTTTAGTTCTTTTTTATGTTTGTTTGTGGCAACTGCATTCATGCAACAATGTTGCAAGCAACTGTGTTTCATTTTTCTCTATTTTCTGTTTGTTGCTTTGACAATGAAAAATAATAGAAAAAATAAAACAAAAGAGTAGCAATGATAACTTCTCCTTATTTGGTGTCTTACATCTTTTTTGTTTGTTGCTGCTTCTAATCAAGTTCCTATCACATTCTTTGCTTTGCTGTTTTTCCTCTCATTTGGTATGAATATTTCTCTTCTGTGCTGGGTGGATAGGAAAGTATTTTTGGTTCTAAAATGGTCTGAAACAATCTTTATCAATGCGATTCGGCTATTATCATCAAGTTCAGATTGTTGATTATCTTTGTGTAAAAATTCTTCAGAACTTTCTGGAATACAATCAATACCATGAACTATACATATCTTTTTCTCTGTGAGCATCAGTCGAATTCAAATGGATTGGTCTTAATACGAACCCACATCTATCCCTTTCGAGTCAGTTAATGACATTTTACAAAGTAAAAACATTTCTTTAAAGATCCTTAATATGTAGGATATGGAAATAGTAGAACTGAAATATTTTAGACCACATTACCCCTTGCATAAAAAATCTATTAGTTCAAATTTGAGTTCTTGAAAATGCTTTTTGTGAGCCTCAGAAGCTTTCTTGTCTTCATGAAAACAAGTAATTGCATATAAAAAAATCTCTTTTTAATAAAAAAATAGGGCAACGAATCTCTGAGTTTTTGATATAAGCATCGTAAACTAATTTATACCGGTGACAGATCCGAATAGTTAACGCCCCAATTGTGTAATTTGGGTGATCACAAAAAAAAAGAGCTAACGAAAATAAGCGATGACGATGACAAAAAAAATCTATAAAAATTCTACACCTAAAAGTATACTTTACCTTTTTATTTATTCAGATTTAAATACAAATATTTCAAATTTCTAATTTGCCCGGTGAATTATCCATATTCATATTCTTCTATTTGGCCATTAACGAACACAACAAAAGAGCAATCAGCCAAATCGGGCAATCCGTTCTCAAGAAAAGCATGTTCATAATTTAAATTTTTTTTTTTAAACTTTTTCAACGGCCCTTCTCTCTTAATGACAGAAGTGCCCAATGTGACTTTCAGCCACCGTACATTCCTCTATTTTCAGAATATATAAATTTCTTGGTGCTACGGCTTTTGAGTCACGAGATATATTAACAGTATTGGCGACACATTCAGCGTTTCATATGTGCCACAGATCAGATGTTGATATGACTATGAACGTTTTCAAGTTAAAAATTTCATGAAATTGTTATCTATGAAATAATCAATAATTTTGTTATCTTGTTTCTTAATTATCAGATGTTTAATGTTGCCCCGCAGCAAAAGAGGAAAACATTCGAAAATCAGCCAAAAAGTAGGCAACAGAATTAAAAATATGAATATCTTTTGATGTAGTAGGTCGATTTCGATAAAATAAACGCTAAATGTTACACGAAGCTTGCTAGGTTAAGCCGTTTCTGAGATTAGCGTGCAGAGACAGGAAAAGGCTTACGATTTTATATATGCATATATAGACTAGAATACAAACCATATTACTATACAACACTTTCTTGCCAACCCAATATTTTGCTCTACTACATTACTCTCTTCTTCTTCATTTAATATGTCAATTTATTATTTTTAAGACTTTTAGTCTTGCTACATTTTATTTTTGAATATCCAATTACAAAAGCTTCTGTTGCACAAATAAATGTTATTAACGACGACATAACTTGCCTTGCTAAACCAACTCATCTCATCTACTCTACTCTAAAATTGTTTTGTTACTAAATTCCAGTGATTGGTTTCTATTACCATTTTACTCAATTTAATGTCAATTTTTATATGCTTCCCAGGTACAAAATTTTATGCAAAAAATCATTTTCCTCCTTGCAACATACACATACACACACATTTCCTTTTTATTGTTATTGTTGCCATTGTCGTCATCGTCATCGTTGTTGTTATTGTTGTTCCATATTGCATTTTTATAACTTAATCAATATATTGTAGATATAAAGATATTTTTTATTTATTTATTTTATTTTTTTTAAGTCCTTTAATACTCACTACTCACCAACCACACTCAGTGAACTAATATTTTGTATCTTTTCTTTTGTTCTCTTTTTAGGTAAGCTTCAACATTTTTTTATATGCAATGTGTTTTGTTTTTATGTTGTCAACGAGAAAATTGTTACAAATCTACTGTGAAAAACGGCAACAACAACAACAACAACAACAAAAGTGAGTTATAACAACAAAAAACGCAAATCATTTAACGAGCAAATTTTTAGCTTAGAGCATTTTTTTGTTTTTTTATATTGAACGATGGAAACAAATTGCGCGTAAATCCCATAAACCGTTTACAGCAGCAACATCTAACTACAACAATAAGACCAATAACAATAGATGGTTTATATTACAGTGAAGCATCATCATGGGGTGGGGTGGGGTGAACATGCAACAAACAACAACAACAACAGTAGCAACAGTTGTTGCATCAATAACAAGCAATTTTTATGCAGCAACAACAACAATGAAAGTAGCATCAGTTTCTGTTTATTGTTGATATTGTCATTGTATTGATGAAGCATTTGGTTGTATCTGTGTGAGTGTTGTAGTCACTTTTGTCCTTTCAAAGCAAAGGAAAATGGCAACAGCAGCGGGTTTGTTGAGTAGAAAATGCTGAAAGCTGTACTGTACGTAGCTTTAACGAGATTTGTCGCTATTAAAAAGCCTCTTTCGGTCGGTCCATTTTCAATGTTTTTCATAAAATCCCACGACTTAATTTCAATGAAAAATGTTTTCCTTTTTCCTGATTTTGTTGCTGATATGTCAAAAAGAAGCCTTAAACATATTGTAATAACGAAAAACTAAGTTATAATCCTTTAAGGCCCCCATAAAGATAATTTCTATTTTACCTTTATAAAGTTTGTCAAATAGAAGAAGTTAGTAAACAATATTTATTTAACAAATTTAACCTAATATTTAATACTAAACTTAATATAAAGATTAACGAGCACTAGCTATGGGGGCCTTCGACTCGTGATTGAATTATATCTATGTCCTATTAATATTTGAAAACTTAAAAAAATTGTAAAATTTGGATATGTCAAAGGATGTAGGAGTTTTTAACCAAAAAGGGAGACCCTAATTCTCCCCAAGTTCTGGCAGGCGTCCAAGAGATGGTTAACGGTCAGATCGGCTCCACTGAAAGGGCATGGTGGACGGGTTGTTCCATTGAGAAGATGTTTGTGGGTGTCCTGTGAATGTCCAATGCGCAGACGAATAAAAGTACCACACATACCCGTCTCGCTAAATTGGCGGGTAGGGTAATTTTTGAACACGACGTATTGATGGTAGAATACCGATGTTTGAATTGTGCCCATTCAGCTTCTTCTTCGATCAAAGGTGACATGTGACGTGGTTCATAATATCCTTTGCGTTGGTCGGCGTAAAGTAGTGAGACGGGGCGTTGCTAATATGCCGTGCAGCCATATCAGCGCATTCGTTTCCATTTATTCCTCCTAGCTCAGAAAATATTAATTTTGTTGCGGTGTTGAGTGGAGATTTTCTGTATTTCATGCCAATTTAGTATGGCTAACAGGGCGGAAAGGCTGTCAGAGCAGATGACAAAGTTCCTGTTATTATGGACAGAAAATTGACAGGCTTTTAGAATTGCAAAGGCCTCTATGGTGAAGATGGAATTATATAATGATTTTCTCCCTGTTATCTACGAAGGCAAAAGCCGTGGAGAGATCGGTTTATGTTCCATCAGTGTAAAGCCAATTTTTGTTACCCAGTTTCTCTTTTTCGCATAGGAAACGTGACACATATTCGGAGCTGGTGGTTGTGTTTTTGGCTGAACTGTGAAGACAGGTGATAACATTTGGCTGGCGAGGGGATAATAATGTTGGAAAACTTTGGTGGAGGCAATTCTAGTTGCTTGCAATATATGGCACAACGCCTGATGGTAGAGAGACATTTATAATGCCATTTTTGCTTAAAGATGCCGGCGAAATCTTTTGCTAGCATACGGTTTGATGTTGCATAAAGCTTTGGGATTAATTTCAGAGTAGTTGCTTCAATCCTTCCGCCAACAATAATATACAATGCTATGTACAATATTTCATGCGGGAACTACAACTTTTTTTTTATTTTTAAATCTTTTTAGAAAGATTTCTGATTATGAACTTGGAACAAGTTTTGTTCAGTTTTTGATTAGGTTTAAGGTTTTGGATCTTCTTTTTCTTTTATGTTTTTCTAGATACAATTTCTCTTCAAATCTTTTTATCTATAAAAGTAATTCCAAAGAACAAACTCTACAAAAGCTTGATAGTCCACCGTGTATAAGAAAAGAGTTTAAAAATTTTAGAGAAACCATATATCATTCTAATGAAATTATAAAAAAATAAAGCAGACCTACATGGGTTTTGTGCAAATGAAATAGAATTTTAGAGATCTCAAAGAGATTGTATTTATGAGAATTTCCATGCTCCTAAATTCTTGTTGAAGTGAAACTTCTTAGAGTAGAGTCACGCATTGAGCGATTAGCGAATTAGTGACAGTAAAAATTAAAACTAATTCAATTGCTGAATGACGTCACTAATCGCACAATGCGTGACCCTACCCTATTAGAGATTGCGAGAAAAATTGGTCTAATAATTAACGAATGAAAGACCAAAGTAATGGTGTCCACAACATCTGACGCAATGAGCCATAGTCTTGGCCAAAATGTTACCTTCGGGGAATACAACTTTGAAGTAGTTGCAGACTTAACGTATCTGGGCGTAAATATAAACAACGAGAACAAAAATGTAGAAATAGATCAACGACGTCTTGCTGCAAATAGACAGTACTTCCGCCTAAATAAATTCCTGAGAAGCAAAAATCTCGACAGAAATACAAAAGTGTGTATATACCAAACGCTGATTGCACCAGTTTTAATGTACGCCAGTGAAATATGGACACTGTCTAAGGCAGATGAAAATAAATAAGTATCTGTGAAAGAAAAGTTCTTCGAACCATTTTTAAAGGCGTACGCGAAAATGGAGTATGGAGAAGGAGATACAACCACGAGCTTGAAAGACTACACAAAGGGGCCAATATAATAACGCAGATAAAAGTGAATAGAATAAGGGCACTCAATAAGAGCAGACGACACCTATCCTCCGAAAAAAATCCTATTTGGCAAATGCCGAGAAAACAGATCAAGAGGACGCCCAAAACTAAGATGGATTGATGGAGTCGACCAAGATGCGCAAGATCTTGGTATTCGGTCTTGAAGAGCAAAGGCACGAGACAGATCAAGTTGGAGACTCACGCTGAAGCAGACGAAGACTCGACAAGAGTTGTAGAGCCAATAATGATGATGATGAATTATTTACACTCTAAACTGTTCTAGTATCTATTTGACATTAATATATCCCAGTTGATTGAACTAAGAAATCGAATTATGTGTAAATCATATATCTGTTAGAGTATCATCACATTTGCTTAGATTTATTTCTTCGATTCAATATCTTTTAAGAAAACGTTCCCCCTTTTATGGCTAATAAATTAATAAATATTGCAAGATCATGACAAAAGACTTAAGCAACAAACTTCACTTCAGATTTCTTTTTATATTTTTCGAAATCACAATAAGACATACATAAATTTTAATACATCATTTTGAAAAACAATAAAAAGAATCCCAACGAAAAAATGTGCAGCATCTCTTTATCCAATCATCAAGACAGTCACATTCTTATCCATATTTATTTATGCATGCGCTATTCTGTTTTTTGTTTTTGATTATCAGTTGTCTCACAGCTTTCAGCAATAGCGCGTTGATACAAGGTTAAAATTTTGCTCTTCAAAATTTCCGTCTTCGTGTGTCTATTGGCTCCGCTTAGACCCATTTTGAAAACTTTAAAGTTCACTGTACTTAATAGAAATGGTCGCCAGACATGTTGCGAATGTGTTGGCACCATATGTCCGAGTGCCAACAAATCGAAACAATTTACTATAACGATTTGTGTAATCGTTACTGATGGCAAGTTATATAACACTATTAGTTTTTCTTTTAAAAAGCATTGAATATTTTGGGTACGGCTTCGAAATAAATCCACAAATGCTAATATATCTTCTGGGTCCATTTTCAACTTCAAATGATGGCGGTAGTTTCAATTTTTTTTTTTTTTTTGAATTTTTTTTGTATTTATTTATTGTGTGATATTTTAAGGAACAACATATCAATACTTAGAATTTTGAATGAATTAATAATACCGACTACTTGTACATACTATTTCTATTATATAAAAAAAAGAGAAAAATCTCCATGCTTACTTTATACATACAATAAAACAAATCTTTTCTCTATGGTGATTAGGTCTGTTTCGGGAAAAGTCAGTCATATATGCGAATTTTATAGAAAAATGCAAACTGATTCTGCAGTTTTCGAAATATTGAGCTGTATTTGTATCCTGGAATTTGAATATTCATATTCAGACCACTATATGGTATCATATTCCAAATCCTTATCTCTTAATTTATAGATTATTATTATATTTATTATCATTGGTTAGAATTAAGTTCTCATAGTTCCCAAAGACCATTAGTTCAACAACTTAGCAATTTCATTTCTGTAAAGGTAAAAATCTTTATCAAAGCCCTTTGATTTTAGTCCTATATCATGGATCTAATGAAATCCCAAATATTTTATATTAACATACTCGTATTGTAATGTGGATTATCAAAATTGGTAAAAGTGAAAAGCTTTTCTAAAATTCTAACAGTATTTTAACTAGACTTTTAGCAAACACACACAAACACACACACGCAGAGACCATACACATAGAATACGATATACATTTACAGCAACAAGTTCATAAATTCTAAACTGTTGCTTTAGATTGGATATCAGACAGTATAATCCTCCCCTTCTTTTCATTCTTAACATTTAACAGAAAGCTTTTCTTTTCCCCTTTTTCTTGTAAAAACTTCCCCTATTCGCAAAAACAAAAAAAAAACGATGAAATGTTGAAAATAGAATTACCCCTGAAAACACGAACAAATGGAAATCCACCACCCACCCACATTGGTAAAAGAATTAGAACAACCAACAAAGGAATTTTCACCTTTGTGATTTGACTTCGCCATGCGCATAGCATACTTTCGGAGTTAAACAGAACGTACGAACCGAACACAAAGTTGCCTTCGTTGTCATTCGTTTGTTCGTTTCTCGGTTCATGTGTTTATTCTATGTGGGGTTGAAGGGTGGCTGGGTGCTTTTCACCTGTGTAGTTCTTAAAACATATTTTCCTATGCCACGACACACGAATCACTTCCGATGATGATGGCGACGACGACGGACGGACTGCAACGCACGCACGAGCCAAGCGCACACGAAGTTGCTTGCTTGCTTGCTTGTTGGTTAATGTTAGTGTTCGTGTTTCATATTTCTTGCTTTTTGGGGGTGGGTGGCATTGGTGATAATGATGACAACCGACGATGACGTTGAGGACAACGACGTCGTCGCCAACGACGTTGACGATGTTGGCTGGCAGCAGCAACCGAAGCAGGTGTAACACTTATTATATTTTCACGTTGATTTTTCATTGTTTTTTTTTTTTATTTTGTGATTTTCCATTACTTTTCTTGCTCACTCTGTTTGGAGCTCGTGTTTGTTCGTTCGTTTATCATCGTTGTTGCCCCATGTGTTCGGTTGCCTGCATATTCTAACTCGCTCTTGCACATGTTTTTAATGCTTTTGCACTCGTTCTGACCGACAGACGGACAGGCAGTCATACACAAACATACGTTGGGTAGCTCTCCTTTTTTGTGTGAGGCGTTCTCGCTTGCACTCATAAGATAATGAATACGCATGGCGCGCATGCATTTGCTATCTCATGTGTTAGTGTATGCGTGCCCGCGTGTATCTATGTGTGTGTGTGTGTGTGTTTGTGGGTGAGTGTTGCCAGTAATATTGTTACTGCAACAATAGCGATTACAACAACCAGAACTATGGGTCCTTTCGTTTATGAAAATGCGATTTGGCACGAAGGTGAAAGGAAAGCATCCATCCAACGGCGTCTCGTTGTTCGTTTTATTCGTTCGCTCGGTCGGGCGGTCGGGCGGTTAAGGACGACGGACAATGCAAGGATGCGTGCTAACTGCCGGCGTCTGAATTTTTGAATGCAGCGCTGTTGACGTTGACTGCATCGCATTCTTCTGCTGCAACACAACAGGAAGCCGGCCACGCGCTTCTATTGCTGGAGATTACTATGTGTGAATGTTTGTGGGTGGTGGGGTTGATTTTGTTTGTTGGTTGACTTGGCCATGTTGCTTGTTGTGTTTTTAAGATCTTGAGGGTTGATAAAAGTGTGCGATGTAGCGCGGTGTGTTGTGTTGTTACAAAATTTTATTGTTTATGTTTACTTTGCACGGCATCATCATCGTCATTACCGTCATCTTTGTCGACTTTAAGCCATTGAACTGCATAAGAATGGATATGGTTGACATGACATGGTAATGGTGGTGGTTGATTCCTTTAGTTCACTGAGGGTGATGTTGGTATTCCTCTGATAATATCACAATTTGGCCTACATACTCAAGTATATGAATTTGTCATGTATTGGCATGTTGTTTTTTTGATTATTAATTTCTCATTGGTTTGTCATATAAGAATTTATCACTAAACTCTCATCAATGAAAGTGTTATACTATGGAATATGAAAGTGTTATACGCACGCACTTGGATCAAATACCAATAAGAAGCAACACAACATGTTTACTTATCAAAGGAAAAGAAAAACATCCAAGTGTAAAGGAATGCGAAAAAGGCATAAAAGAAACTTCAAACTAAATGAATAAAGAATAATTGTTGCGTACCTGAAGCAGCTTGAGGCAACAAGAACAACACCAACAAGTTGAAGATCATTAAGAGAATCATCGCACTTAACAACTAAGCCAAGCCAAAAACATTTTCTACGTAGGAAGAAGAGCAACAGCAAGTAGCAACAGAAGAATAATGAAGAAGAACCCACAAAAATGAAGAGCAAATTAAGCTGAGCAAGCAGCAATAGGGGCACCAGGTAAAAATTATAAGAGAGTATGGTATGAGGAGAGCGTTTCCATGCTCTTACGCTCAGGTGTCTTTAATCCGAATTTTTAGGAGTTTTTCCCATGGAGAAATGTGTGCGCTTACACACAAACATTCCCTTACTCTTATTTCACTTATTCATTCACTCACACTCATGCTCATTTAGTTCTAGCAAAGCAGCAAAGCGTAGCTCACGAAGTCGACGTCGATGAGCTACGAACGTTGCGCTAAGTTGTCGTCATCGTTCTTTGTAGCGTTGGCTTCATTATCATTTGTCGTCGTCGTCGGATTCGTGTTGCGCTCACTCACCGCACTCTCTGTCTCTGTATAAATGTTGCTCAAGCATTCGCATGTTCATTTGCTCTCCCACATACAAAAAATACTCATGCTTATGTTGTGCTGTGCTGTGCTGTGCTGTTCTCATACTCCTGTTTCAAAGAACGAACACATGCTTTGCTTTCATCGTCATCGTCGTGGTTGTCGTTTGCTTGTGCTGCTTCCGTCGCTGCTGATGTTGGACTGTTGCTTTTGCTTCGCTGCTTATGATTTTGAATGAGCAGGAAACTTCTGTAGCTGTCGCTGCTTATGTTAACTGCACTGCTTCAGTCACAGTTGCAGTCAATGTTTTGCTGCTACTGCCGCCGTTGCTGCTACTGAGCAAGCAACAGATCCGAACTCCGAATCAAAAAAAGGTATATTACCTTAGAATGCCAGTCGTTCTTACTTCAGTCTCGTACAGTCTTTTGCTTTAACCCGTTCCAATTCTGTCCGCCGTGTTTGTTCGCTCGCTCGTTCGTTCGCTCGCTCACTCGCTCGTTCGTTTGTTCGTTCGTCGTTCTCTATATAAATTATATAAATATATTAAATTCTATACAAATAATAATAATAATAACAACAGCAACAACCAGAATTATAATCAGCAAACGAAACAACATAAAACATACTACAACAACAACAACATCATCATTAACAACAACATCAACAACAAGTAATATTCATATCAACAAAATAATAATAATAATAATAACAAAAACAGAACAGAACAGAACAAGAATCAAATCAAACAACATCAACAAGAACGTTGCTGTCGTCGTCTCCAACGTTGCCACCACCGTAGTCGTCGCAGTTGTCGTTGTCGTCGTCGTCATCGTCGTCATCATCATTATCATCATCAGCAACATCAACAACATCGTCGTTATTGTCGTAACTGACGACCAACCGAAGTAGTTGAAGAAGAATATTCGCACCACCATCATCAAGAAGAAGAACAACAACAACAACAACTCAATATCATATCACTACTACTACCACCATCACCACCACCATCGTCGTCTCCAACAAGAATATTTTGAAGCCGCTAACAGCAGCAACAACAACAACAAAAAATACATAACCATCCGACCAACCGACCGACCGACATACACACACTCGAAAATTTCAATATCCAAATCAAAGTTGAGTTCAAATCGAAATCGGCCGCAATACCAGCAACAACGTCTCTCAAATAGCACGCGGATAATCATCACAACCAACACACATATTCTCGATTCTTAACTCTATAGTAGTTGATACAAAATTCGCAATTCAAAAAATAAATTAACAAAAAATATACAAAAAAAAAAAAAAATCAAATAAATAAAAAAGAAATAAACTCAACTAAACTCAATTCAAATCAAATTCGAAACTTAATTTCACATTCAAATACAACAAAAAAATACAACTAAATCAAAACAAAACAAAACACACAAAAAGAAAAAGAACTTATCTCAGTTCAGTTTCAAATTTGCACTCTTGACTTGAATTTATTTCGTCATCACTACTCAATATTTTATTGTATTATCTATTGTAAAATAAACTACTACAAAAAAAAAATTTAAAATCTAAAACAAATCTAAAAAAATATAATACAAAAAATCTTTTAAACGACAATCGCTGAAAAATTTCAACAACTTTTTAAAACAAAATATTTCCTAAAAATTTCATAAAGAAAGAAATTTTAATAAAAAAAAAAAAAACGCGCGTGAATTAATCAAAATTCCTCAAGAGACTCCAAAAGTGTTTTGTGTTTCCCCCTTCAGCATATTATAAAAACATTTTATCTACAATAAAAAACAAAAATCTTTAAACAAAAGTAAGAAAAAAATGAATTTATTATGATTTTTTTTTTTTGTGTTTTAAGTTTTTGAATTTGATTTGGTTTATTTATTGTAAATTTAAATAAAGTCAAAAGTAGCAACAAATAAAAGAAAGAAAAAGAACAAAAAATTATATAAAATAATAAAATAAATAATAAATTTTACGCACAATAAAAAAAAAAAATCTCCATAAAAAATTCAAAATTCCAGTAAATGAAAGAAACGAAAGAAAAAAAAAAGCGCAAAAATCACATTAACAAATGAATGGCAGCAAAGAAAAAGTTCGTTGATTCTTATTTGACAGACAGAAAAAGAAGCAACAACTCAAAAGAGAATTTACAGAACAACAACGAGAATAAGAATTATTTTTTAAAGCAAAAAATACTAGCAACAAGAAGAATGATGATGATGATGATGAGTTGGAGAACCCATCAGATTGGGAATCCGAATAAGAATCATTATGTTCTGTTCATGTATTTCATACTTGTTTTTTTACTTGCTGTTTGTTGCTTATTCTATGTACTACTAGTACTATGTGCTAATATGTGATTACCACTTGAGCAGTTTCTCCATCATTCGAACTAAATGACTGAAAGTCTCACTCACTGTCTGTCTGTCTTACCATCTCATGTTGCTTCCATAATATTCTTTCTTAATACAAAAACAATTCTCTCTGTTAACACTTCTCCAAGCAGGCAAGCAAGCAAGCAAGCGATTCAAGCCAAAGCCAGACTTATTTGTGTGCGCCAGACCAACCTCAGACTTAAACTCATACACAAATTCAGGGAAAAAGAAATAAAGAATATACAGGTCTCTAAAAGAAATTACACAGATACACAAATACTATGATGTAAAAAAAAAAAACATAGGCTCAGTCAACAACTTCAACAATACGAACACGTTAAACAAAAGAGAAGCGGCGTTTCAACTAAAGTCGTGTCGTGGTCGTCGTCATTTTGTCGCTAAAGAAATTTCAGAATTAAAAAAAAAAAAAACATAAAAAACCGGCAAAAAAGAGTAAAAAAATTAACAGCCGCAATTGAGTATCTCAAAAGGCAACCAACCAAAAGCATAAGCAAAAAGAAGATACAAGAAAACACGTTTTTTCTGAATTTGCTTTGTTGTGTTGCTTTGCCTTTGGTTTTGGTTTTTGTGCGTGAAACACAAAAAAGAAGCAGTTAAAATGAATTGAGTTGAATCAAACCAAAGGCAAGTTGAGCTGAGCCCAGCAGAGCTGAGTTTGTTCTCTCAAGCCACCAAAGATACAAATACGATAGTAAAGTAAAAGAAGAAGTATATAATATGTGAAGTGAAGCCAGCAGAACGAAAGAATGAACTAAACTAAAGCAGGCACAAAAAAAAAGGTTGAAAAGGTTTTATCGTTGTCGAAGGTATATGGTTTAAAGCAGCAGTTAACAATAAGAAAGAAGGCCTATAGAGAAGATAGAAATAGAAGTAGTAATGGCCATAAGATAGAGAGAAGTGAGAAGAGGAAACAACAAAATGATTATTACCAAGAAGAATTTTTCTATCTAGTGTAATAATCATTACCATTATCATCATAAACATTTAGCGTGTCTTTTTCTCTCTTTGAAATTCATTCAGTCATAAGCCCCCCATTTAAAAGTAGACGACAGTCAAACGGTCATTCGACTTTTACACTTGTCGTCTCGTCATGATTTTAATGAAAGAATGATAGAAGTAAATAAGAAAAAAATATCTTATTGTGTTGTAATTACACAAAAAAAAAAAAAAATATATAAAAAAATGAAATTCACGAAAACAAGTTAGAAACGCAACTCAATTTTGCTGCTTAGGTTTGAGTAGACTTGACTAGATTAGACTTGGAACTTTGAAGGGAGCGGAAATAGAAATTAAACATAAACTAGTAGCTAAAAAAACATTAAAAACTAGAGATACATGCGTCTAGATATTGTTTTTTATTATTATTTTATTTTTAATGATTTTTTCTTCTTTTGTTGCTATTTTTGACAAAAAAAAAAAAATTTGAAATTGAGAATGAAATTATATTGTATTTCTTTTTTCAAAATGAAATTCTTTCACACAACAGCTACAACAGCAACAACAACATCAACATTTCCAAA
Organism: Amiota communis; assembly: GCA_037043315.1. Lineage (NCBI taxonomy): Eukaryota > Metazoa > Arthropoda > Insecta > Diptera > Drosophilidae > Amiota > Amiota communis. Next base: position 1,081,219 of record JBAMAV010001191.1, on the reverse strand, counting down.
AATATATATATTTAAAAAAAACAAAAAACAACAAAACTTCTTCTTCGCCAACAATAATAAAACAACAATAAGAATATCAAGTGTGACTCAAAAACCGGTAAAACAAAAAGCAGAAACAAAAGAAAATAAAATCAAAAATAATCGTGCGCTCTACAAAAATCATTATTAATAACAAATTCGTGTTTAAATACAACAAATTCAGCAAAGAAAAATCATAAAAAAGAAAAAGATTCAGCAAAACAAACAAACAAAACAAAAAATCAAGTGAAATTTTTTATTACAATTGGAAAACCTTTTAAAAAGAAAAAGAAAAATTACTGCTAAAAATACAACAAAAACAACTACTTACCACAACAACAACAACAACAACTAGAACAACAATCAGAACAACTCAACAACTTTAATATTTCTCAACTTCAACTTTGACTACACTCTCATTGGTAAAAAAAAAAAGATAAACAAAATTTACATTTTCCCTATAAAATTATTTTAATTTCTCTATAAATCAATTTTCATTTACTATTTTTTCTCTTATTTAATTAATTTATTTTATTTTTTATTTTATACATAATATAAATTTATATTTATTGAGTAATCGAGAAACGACATCGTTCAGAGTTGGTAGTAACAATTATTTTCCACAAAATCTTATTAAATCTTTTCAAAAAATGAGTCCCCTAATTTATTCATAATAATACTATTTTCCTAAAGTTTCCATTGTACATTTGATAAAATCCTTCTTTTTTGTGAATAATTTAACCCTGGGAAATTAAAAAATATATGTATGCTAACAATTAGAAGAATCTTTTTATTGATATCCTAGAGATCCAAATATTTTTACAATTTTATTTGTAATGAGAAAGTTTTTTAAAAACTTAATTTGACATTACAGAAACTTTGAACAGGGCAACCAACACATGGGCTAAGAAGTCATTTGTCTTCTATAAACTCAGTAGTAGTAAATCATTCTTAATATATTTTTGAAAAGATATTCTAAATATTCATACCAAAGTTTAAAAAATCTTATATTTCCTCCCATAATTTAAAGAAATTTCTTTCTTAAAATAAACAAATAAAAAAAAGAAAGAAAATTGAGTCTAAGAAGTTAGAATTCTCCTTTTACATCAATCACATCTTCTTAAGGTTGAAGATTCTAAATTTCTTTAAAAATTATAAACAACTAAAGGACAAAAGATTTTATTGTCTTAGTTACATACATATATGAATAGATCAATCTGCACAAGAACCCAATTTTCCTTGTCATTAAATGATTCTTAATTAGAAAAACCGAAAGAATTATTCTGTTGTATTGAATGAAATTGTGTTTCAAAGCAAACATTACTTCTTTCATAAACTAGATTAGATTAAGCTTTCTATAGTGATTAATTGTTGTTACTATTAGAAAGAGGAGGCTCTATTAAAATGTGTATCAATTGTGTAATTTGTTTTTGAACCATTTGAATGGATTTAAAACAGCAACAAATTTATTCTATGAAATTTATCTAAAGTCTTCAAAATAGAAAATTCATTAGTATAATTTTTGGTCTAAGATTAGCAGAAATCTTAAATTTACAAATTTACAAATTGAAAATATACCAGATTCCCTGAACTAGAAACCAATCTTCTTCTAATTCAGTAAATTGATCAGAGAACCCCCATTTAGACATTTACATACTTAACATATGTTATAACTAACCGACTTCGTACGCGTGCCATTCGAATTATGTTTGTAATAGCATGTATTTTGCTATCTTTTTCCCTAATTATCTGATCTTTAATGTTGCTCCGCGGCTAAAGATGAAAACTTTCGAAAATCAGTCAAAAAGTAGGCAACAGAAAAATATGAATATCTTTTGATTTAGTAAGTCGATTTCGATAAAAATAAACGCTATATGTTACACGAAGCTTGCTACAAAACACCAGTCAAAACCGCATTCAAATAGGTTAAGCCGTTTCTGATATTAGCGTGCACAGACAGGAAAAGGCTTACGATTAGATACATATATATATATATATAGATAGATTGTATTTATTATTTTTACCATATGTTACATACTTTGCTATTTTATTTTATTGTATTTTTACATTATTTAAATATTTTTCTTATATCATTATTATTATTTTTATTATTTCGTTATTATTATACACAATTATTTCATCATTAAATTTTATTTAATTTAATTTAATTATCACAAACCAAAATGTCTTTTATATTTTTATAATCTTCTTTGGTTGTTGGTTTTTCTTTTGTCTTAATTAATTTATATGTTTCTGTATTCTCTTCTACTCTCTTATCTCGTACGCAAAATTTTTGACACACAATATAATTGTTTTTATTATTATTTTTAACTGAGCAAAATTTGTTGTACGCCGCTTTACTTTAGTTTAAAACTTCAAAAACATCACAACAGCAAAAGAACAGCAAAGCAAAGCAAAGCAAAGCAAATAAAATTAAAATAAAATAAAATAAAAGAATTAAAAATTAATAAATAAATAAAAAAAAAAATCGAAGAGAGACTTTTACACATAATACAATAAATGAATAAGCACAAAAATAACAAAAATAAATAAAATAAAATTAAATAATTCAAGAGCAGAAAACAAATTTGGTATTTCTTCCAAGATTCTTTAAACTTTTCCCTCACTCAACAAACAAAAAAAAACCTTCAACTTTAAAAATACTAAAAACATAAATACTATTGAAAGGCATCAAAAATCATTTACAGATAAATTATTAAATCAATTAAATTATTCTATTTTTTTCTAAAGAAAAGAATAAAAAAAAAAGTTGCACATTGTTGCTTTGAATCAAACAAAAATCTAACATAAAATCATTAAACAAAATAATAGAAATAGAGGAAAGAATAAAAGAAGAACAAAAGGGGGTAATTAGAGTAGGAAATCGAAACACAAACAGAAACAGAAGTTAGAAATATACTTTGAGAAAAGAGGAAAAATAAAGTTGATGATGTGAAGTTAGATTGAGAAATGATTAGAGATGAAAGAGATTAAGTAAATTATAATTAGTTGAAGTTGAAACAAATTATTTACACGTGCGAAATAATAAAATAGAGTAAAAAAAAGAACAAGAATAGAAATAGAAATAAAAGGAAATAAATAATTAATTTAAAAGGCAAAATAAAATAAAAAAATCAATTGTTGAAATGTTTAAATTATTTAAAGGAGGAATTCAAGGGTAAAAAATTATAAATAAATTCACAAAAATAAAGAAATATTCTTCAAAAATGTAAATGACATAAAAACAAGAAAATACAATAGTAAAATAGAAAAGGTTCTAAAAAAAAGGGAAAAAATAGAAAGAAACAAAGACAGACATTTAGTTAGACAGGGCTGAACAAATCTGAAAGGCTTTAAGCAGTAAAAGAAAGGAAGTATACAAAACATAAAAGCATAGCAAAGATAAAAGTGATAAAAAACTAAAAATATTTTGTTGTTTATTATTTTTCATTTAATAAAAATTAAAAAGAAATTTAATCAAATCAAAACGTCCCGTTTTTTGAGAGTCAATAATTGAAAATTAAATTAAATTAACATAAAATCATCAAATAGGTTGGTTGTTAATTTAAAATAAAGAATATAAAATATATTTAAAAATTATATATAAATTTATGCATAAAAAATAATATTTACAAATAAATAAATAAAAATAAAATCAAAAACAAATAAGCGACATATCAAAAACTAAACAATTACAAATATTATATTAATTAATAAATACAATACAAAATCAAAATCAAAAGATATTTGGTGTCTATTTATACAAAAGAATATACATATTAAATCTTATATATTATTATAAACTGATCGCAATCACAGATTAAACAGAATTTAAGTCAATTGCAAAATTAGGACGAAACATAATCAAAACCACACACATAACATTCTTATAATAAATAAGCAATTAAATATTATTGTTATTGTAAAAAACAAAAACAAAAAAAAAGTCAATCAACCACAAAAACACAAATAAACAAATAATCAATCAATCTCAATTGAGTCAATCTCAACTTTTTGTACATTAAATTTCCCATATTGCAATTGTTTTCTTTTTTGTGTAGTTTTTAAGTTTCATAGAATTTAAGGATTCAATTACAAAAAGAATAACTGTTTTCTTTTCATAAATTAAAAAGAAAAGAAAACAGTTTTTTCTAAGAAAAGAGAACGCGTTTTGACAATCAAGGAAAAATTAGCGAAACAAACAACAAAAAAGATTTAAACGATTTATTCGTAATACAATCATAATATATAGAGAGTTTCGAATTAAAAATAGAAATATATACATATATTAGATATCATATAGATGAACTTTTACTAAACTTTTACTATTTATAAAGAACTTTAAAAGAATCTACACTTTACACTCTACTTACTTACTATAAAGGATAATCAACTTTTTTTCTATTTCTACAATCAAATCAATCAATCAATCAAATAATCTACTACAAAATAAGAAAACCAACCTCATTGAGACAATCTCTTTACAATCACTATACTCTAATCTATACAAGAATATCATATATCTTTCTTATAACTTACGCAAACACCTCTCAAACAATCTCAGACTCAGACTCTCACTCAGATTTTGAAACTGACAATCTAAACTCTTCAAACTCCTCTAACAAATGACAACTTTTTATGTCCTGTAAAGAGAAGACAATCTAAAACTAAAGCAATCTTAGTGTTTCAACTTTATACTGAATATATATCTAAATATCTTTTAACAAACAAATATCTATACAACTAAAGTTTAAAAATAAATATAATAAAGGAAATTCAATTCTATACATATATTACTATTTCTTAACAATCTTTTTTATAGAACACACAATCAAATTAATTAAACAAAAAAATATCTACAAAAATATATAAAATATCTACACAAGTATCAACTATTCAGCATATTTATAGAAAAATATCTATTCTATATTCTATACAAGTATCTACATATTTATCTAAAAACAGAATTAAAAAAAAGCAATCTACAAGAACATAACAATATAATATACATATACAAGTTTTTTCTTATTAAACCTAAATAGTTTAAGAATAAGAAGGCTTTAGGCAACTCTCTTCAACTCAACTAAGCAACAATTTGTGTAAAACTTTTTTGATTAATCAAAAAAGCAAATAAATAAATTAATAAATATTAATAAATAAATAAATTTAATTAAATTAAAAATATTGGCATTTATAAATAAAAAATAAAATAAAAAGTATTAGAGAAATTATTATTATCATCAATCATTATAAAACAAAATACGCTCAAACTCTACTCAACTCAAATCCCACCCAAACTAAGCATATCCTTATTATAAGATCCTCCTAAATTCCTTAAATATCCTTGCACAAATACCAAGGAATATAATTATTAAAAAATAACCTAAAATAACATAATAAAATAATAAAAATAAAAATCTACTGCTGCAACTTGTGCTTACAATAATAATAATTACAACTAAACTGCAACAACAAAAATAATAACAACAACAACAAAGAAAGCTCAAAACAACACAACAACAACAAAAAACAAAGAGAGACAATTTGTATAATTTACATTTTTTACATTAATTAATTTGCTAACAAAAATTTAAAATAATCAAAATAAATTATTCAACATTGAGAAATTTGTATTAAATAAAAACGTCATCATTGCTGCGTTAACAGAAATTGCTGCAACAGCAACAACAATTGCAACAACGGCAGCTGCAACAACAACATCATCAGCAGCAGCAGCAGCTGCATTAACAACATCAACAGCAGCAGCAGCTATTGGTAGCAATATTACAACAATTGCTAGCGCCACAGTAACCGTTGCCAGCGCTTCCACGCCATTATCATCATCATCATCAACATCCTCCTCAACATCTAAATCTTCGAAAATTCATTCTTCTACGAAATCTGTAAAATTTGAAAGTGATTTAGCTACTGTGACTGAGAAAACTAAACAAATAAAAATCACTCCTAGCAGCAGCAGCAGCAGCAGTGATAACATCAAGAAAATCTCCCCAACAGCATCAACAACTACGTCCCCTGAACAAGATTTGATAATGGTAAGCGCGAACCCAAAAATCCAAAAAAAAAAAACAAAAAAAAACACAAATCAAAATACAAATCCCAAAAAAAAAAAAAAAAATGAATCTCAAAAAATCACAATCAAAATCATAAAAATAAACAACAACAAAAATACAAACAAAAAATGAAATTAGACAAGAAATCTTTAAAGAAACATTTGTTTCGAAAGAAGCACAGAAAAGAAAATTATTATTTTATATTTTGAATAAAAATATTTCTAAGGACATTTAATAGAAATTCACGAAGTAAGGAAAGGAACCCTTTGATTAAATAAAAAGGCTAGAAAACTAATCGTCACCGATCACTTATGAATCAAAAAATTTAAATTATTAAATTAAAAATACTGTTTTAAGCTTATGCCCGTGGTTTCATAACCTGTTATGGGAGTTATGGGAATTTCAATTTGATACCAGCACATAATAAACATTGAAACGGAATGCACTAAGTTACAATAAAGGGTTTTCCAATAAGAGGTGTTATTTTGATATTCAAAGAAAAATGGCATTTTTTGAGATAAATGATCGGATATTTATTTTATTATAAAGAGGAAGGTATGCCGTTAGTAATGGAAAACAACATCAGCCAAATGGCCACCACGACCAAGCTTACAGGACCATATCCTTTTCATAAAATCGCAAAATGGCTGCGCTATGTCATCGATAGCCTCACTAATTCCATCTTTGAGGTCTTGAAACGACGCTGGGCTGTTGGCGTAGACCTTATCTTTTACGTGGCCCCAAAGGAAGAAGTCGCAAGATGTTAAATCACAAGATCTCGGTGGCCAATTGTGATCACCTCTTCGAGAGATCACACGGTCCAGAAACTTTTCCCGTAAAAGATCAATGATTTCGTTGCTTGTGTGGCACGTAGCGCCGTCTTGTTGAAAGTAAACGTTGTCCAGATCAATACCATCCAATTCCGGCCATAAAAAATCATTAATCATCCCTTGATAGCGCAATCCATTCAGCGTAACTGTTGCTCCAGCCTCATTTTCGAAAAAGTAGGGTCCATAAACCGCACCAAACAGTCACACGTTGAGGATGGAGAGGCTTTTCAACAATTCAACTCTTGGGTTTTCCAAGCCTCAGATGCAACAATATTGTTTGTTCACGTATACACCTAGGTGGAAATGGGCCTCATCAGTCAAGATGATTTTTCGATGGAATTCCGGATCATTTCTATGCATTTCAAGGACCCAATCAGCAAAGACACAACGTTGTTGATGATCGGCCGGCTTGAGTTCTTGTGTTAACTGAACTTTATAAGCCTTAAGACCCAAGTCTTTATACAAAATAGGGTGTAATGACATTTGTGGAATGCCCAATTCCAAAGAACGATGAGGAATGGACAAACCTAGGGTTTCTTCAACACTTTGGGCTACAGCAGCAATATTATCAGTTGTTCTTAAGCGACGTAACGGGTTTTATTTGTCACATCACTAACTTGTCCCAACAGCTCGAATTTTTCCACCAATTTCTGTATTGCTGTCCGACAAGGTGCTTCACGACGACCCAAAAATGTTTAAGTTTTACGAACCGTCTCTGCCAAATTTTCACCATTTTTATAGTGAATTTTAATAATTTGTTGAAGCGTGTATCATTCCATTTTTATTAATGGCGTAGTTTCTGCTTGTCAAATGTCAAAAAATGACAGCTTCAAAAGTGACATCTACCGAAATAGAGGGCTATTCAAAATAACACCTCTTATTGGCATTCATTATTCGTTTGGACCGAGCAGTGCCTACTAGAACATTATACAGTCTATTGCTTCCATATCAATAAGTGCGTATGAACTTGAAAAATCGCTTATCAAAATTATCACAAGGTGATCACAATCAATGAATGGACGAAATCTATATTGATAAAACTGATATAAACACAACTCAAGACATTTGCTTCCCATTGCTCGACTGTTTCCATTTCAAAAAGGAAAAAAAAAATTACTAAATTTATAAAACACTTGGACAAAATGATCAGATCAAATTGAATGGATTTACTAAATCCACATTGAATTTTTGAATTCATAAACAGTAAATATAATTTCTGGAAGATGATGATGGTTTTCTTGCAGTTTATTTATGTGCCCTCGGCGCACTCTCTGCCATACACTCAGACATATAAATGATTGCTCTTCCTGATTTAAATTTCCACTTAATGTGTTGTCACAATGAGCATTTCAATGTATCTGTGTGTTGTAATCATTGGGTTCCTTAAATTAGAAAAAAATATAACAAAAAGTGAGTGAAGACTATTTTAAACTTCAACTTATACTATTTAATTCTTAAACTATTTTTATCCTTAAACTAATTTCAAACTTGATGCCAATAAAACTTAAGAAAAAGAATCAATCTACTACTACTACTAATTTTCGTAGCTGATTTATAATTATAATTTTTTTTATTTTATATTATTTTATCTTAAATAAGTAGTTCTGCGCGCTCTGCTCTGCTGTCTCTTTATGTCTGTCCATCATCATTCTATATTTCTATCGAACTATCTATTCAACTATCAATTTATGTTTCTTCATTCTCTCACTATCTTACATTCTATATTATCATGTATTATGCTTTCTTGTGTTCTTCCTCCTACTCTTTGCTATTCTTAATCTTTCTTAAGCTATTCTAATGCTGCTGCTAACTGCTGCTTACAAAACTTTAGCTTAAGAATTCTCACTCACTCTCACTTTGTACTTAAACATAATATATTTTTATGATCTCATCATACTTTCACTTAAATTTCAATTAATAATTTGTTTTTCTTTTTTTTATTTATCATATTCTTTAGTCTCTTATTCTCTGTCACTCTCTATCCTATCACTATCTTTCCTATGCCTTTCTCTTCTCTTGTATAATTTTTGAAATTCACTTTAGTAGAACAATTTTTTTATCTTCAAATTAAATGAATTTCTTGTTACATAATCAATTAAATACTTAATTAATTTATCGACTTTGAGCACTCAATTTTTTCAATGCAAAGTCCAAAAAAAAAAAAAATTAAAAAAAATGCAGTTACTCAAGTTTATAAATTTTTTATATATACAAATATTATATTTATAAATACGAAAAAAATATTTACATATTTAGAGATATTTGATATATTAATAATTACAATAATATATTTATTCAAATGAATTGAAACTAAATTAAAGTGACGACATAAAATACTCTTATTTTATTTCATAATTTTTTATAAATATTTTTTGTTAAATATATGTATATAATTTAAATATTACAAGTTTCTTTTTTATTATTTTGTAAATTTTTCGTTTAAATATTTTTATAAATTAATTAATTAATTAATTTTTAATTGGAAAACATTTCTTAAATATTTTTTTGTATATTTTGTTATTATTTTAAAAATTAAATTTTTTTATTTAAATTATTAAAATGTTTTAAAATAAATGAAAAAAAATAAAAAAAATTCCAATTAGAAATGAAAAATAATGAAAACGAAATTGTTCGTTCGTTCAACATCACTTCATCATAAATAGCAAATGCAATTGTTGCAAGCACCGCCGCCAACGCATCCTCATCACTTGCAGCATCCAACGGCGGCTTACGCAGCATATCCAACAACAGCAGCCATGTTGCAACATCAGCAGCAACAACATCATCATCATCATCACCAAATGCAACAACAGCAACAGCTTCATCAACAACAGCAAGCAGCAGCAGCAGCAGTGGCAATGCAACAGCAACAATTACAACAACAACAGCAGCAGCAAATGCAACATCAACACCAGCAGCAACAGCAGCAGCAACAGCAACAATTTCATTATCAACATCATCAGCAAGCTGCTGCAGCCCAAGCTCAAGCTCAAGCACAAGTTATGTTGCAATCATATATGCAACAATTGCATGCTGTTAATAATAGTGTTGCTGCCGCAGCTGCTATAGCAGGTGTCACACCACCAACACCAACAAAATATGCTGGAGCTGCAACCTCAACAATATCAGGAGGTGCAGGAGTACCACCACCGCCACCACCACCGACAACAGCTCAATTCTTTGCAGCACCAACAACACCATTGACGATTCTAGCACCAGCCTGCAATGGAGCAGCTGCTGCTGCTGTTGCCGCTGCTGCAATGTTTGCAACGCATGCAGCAGCAACGCCAACATCGGCAGCAACAACACCCAACAGCAGCAACAACAACAATGTAAATAATAATAACCTTAATCTATCAGATGTAAATCGTACTTCTACTACTAGTAATAGAGCTACTACTACTATCACTACTACTACTTCTACTATTACTATAAACAAAACTAAGCAGCAAAAGAAGCAGCAGCAGCAGCCGCCGCCGCTGCAACAAATAAAGCTAAACCAAAATACATGTTTAACTGCTAGCCGCCGTGGCGGTTTGTTAGTTGCGCCTAGTCAAATGCTACTTAAGCATGATTGGCATGTTATTAGTACAACAACAGCAGCCGCCGCTGGCATTGATGATTGCAGTAACAGCAGCAGCAGCAGCTCTGCCGCTTCTTCCGATTGCTCTTCTATGTCACCATCGTCAACTACTACTACTACTAGTACTACTTCTTCATCACACTTAATTTCTCCTAAAAAGGTTTGTGTGTCTACTACTACTACTCTACTCTATACTTCTTCCTCATCTCATCTTAAAAAAAAAAAAAAAAAGCAAAAATATATCATTAAATTTCTTGTATACTATTTTCTTGTACAAGTATTTTGTATTTGAAGATTTTTTCACTTCTCTTCACTTTACATCATATGTGCTTAATGCTTTTCTTTTTAGAATTCTTTAATCATTTTTCTTTCATTAGTCATACACTCCTCATTCTTAGCTCAAATCTAACACACTCTATTCTAATTCTTTATCTTTAGAATTCATAGAAACTTTTAGATACTAATTTCCTTGCTATCGTATGTATTGATTGACTTAGGATTTTGTCTTCTTCCACAGATTGTCTTCAGTTGGATGTAAATTGTTGTAGATTGACTTGAATATCTTGTTGTTGTGTTTGTAGTTTGCAAATTTAGCTTAGATAAATAATTTTCTCTCTTGCATGAATTTTGGGTTTTTTTTTTGTATAATTTATTTAATACTACAACATGATATACTATATTTATTTATTTATTTATTATTATCAAACATATTTATTAGGTATTTTAATATACTTATTATTATTAATTAAATGTCTCTTTTTTAGGTCAAGTTAGTGTATAAGTTTAAAAAATATTAATAATAATAATTATAATAATATAAATATTAATATCTCTTACAGCAAATTAATTAATTTTTATATATTTTACCATTTTATAAATATTTATTTTAATTTTATTTTATTTTATTTTAATATTTTTTTAAAAATCAACTTCAACTTTGATGGAAATTGTGTACTTTTTATAGGTCAAATATTTGTATATTCCTTCGACAGCATTGATTCATTCATTGACTATCTGTCTGTCAATCTGTTTGTATGGATGTGTGTGTAGTGACATTCATCAGTATCAATATTTATACTACACTGACAACTTGGTTTATTTAAATTGTGACAACTACTATGGTATAAAAGCAAAAGCCAAAAGCCTTACTATGCTAATAGATCTTTCCATTTTTCCATTTCACTCTATTGACTTTTGTTACCACAAACTTTTTATTGTTGTGGTGACAGATATGGAAGGCGGCAGATACAATAATAGTATTGGAGCAAAAAATGAGGTTACTATACAATAGTTGAAATAAGTGTTGGGAAAAATGAAAGCTTTACTTGGCATTTATTATAATTAATAACTATTTATGCAATGTAAATTTTTTCTATTGTAAATTGAACGCCTTAAATTATGCAATAGAATTCTTTTTCAATAAAACCTTTAGTGTGAATACGAACAGATTGTTAAAGATATTAAAAATGAAAGGAAAAAGAGAAAACAATTACACACATTAAGTATTATTATTTTTTGCATAAATTATTTGTATTAATCTGTACATTGTTCCCTCAATAGGTGAGGCAGATGGACATTAGAGAAAGAAATTGGAATTGAAATAGGAATAAGGTACTTACAACACTCTTTACTTTACTTTCCTTACACATACAACCACAATCAATTGACCGTAATAAAATAATACGAAAGCAATTTACTAGATGTCTAGCATACTAAATAGTTGCAAATAAGTGTTTGGATCTTTCAATAAAACGAACTAAGTGTGAGTTTGATGCCTTAGTTTACCATGTACTTGGTAGTAGTCATTTGCTATTTTTTTTCCAACCCTCAATCTCTAAAGGATTATATTCTTTTATTATATGCTTGACTCTACTAATTTATATACAGTACACTTAGGAGTAATAGACTGTGGCCGGTCTACCACCACCACAATGATTGGTTAAATAGGATATTAAGTGTGCAACAATTAGACACGTGGCTCATTTAATTATAAAGAACAAAAAAGAAATACAATAGTATACGTAATAATATAAATGAAATAATAATATTAATTGAATGAAATTACATGTTACAAAAATTCACAGGACATGGAAAAAAGATTAACTTCAATTCTATTGAACTTAAGATTGAATTACAAATAAAAAGGTTCAGAAAGAAGTTTCAATTGTTCCAATAGTTCCAATATTCATTCATGCATATTTGATTGTTGTCATCTTAGTTCTAGATCACATGAGTACATGAGTGAAGTTTTACTTACTTTTGTTAAGACTCTATTGCATTATATAAAAATTATATTAAAGGTCTTAATTTCATAAAGGGAAGCCATGAAATATACTACCTACCTACTCACAGCCATGTGTGGTCAGAGGCACATAAGCTACACAGACGGTACAGCTGATCAGCAAAATCCAGAGCATCCAGCCAGTGAGGTCATGAATCCCGTAGGCAACGAAGAATGATTGCATTAATTGAATCTGGAGATAATTCAGGAGAGAGAACATGATAGAACTTATTATAATGAGAGCATAAAACTCTGAAAGGATCATGAAGGGCAAAGTTAGTAATTAACACTAAAGGGACAAAATTTCTCGTAGGACGACAAGGGATAGAAAAGTTCAAAAGATTTAAAAGCTCTGGAGAGTCAATGTTTCCGATTAAGAGCTTATGAAAAAAGGAAATCCCTAGAGCAATTCTACGATGTGCCAAAGACAGAAGAGAATCAGTAGGAGTCTATCAGGGTAAGATGGCAACCGGGAATTAGGATTCCAGTTGAGGCCACGAAGAGCAAACAGAAGGAATTGTTTCTGAACAGACTCGATTCGATCTTGATACTTTGAATATTGCGGTGACCAAATGCAAGAGCAATACTCCAGAATTGGACGCACAAGAGACACAAAAAGAATCTTGGTAGTATAAGGGTCATTAAATGGAAAGGCACCTCTTCTAGAACTCACTCTACCTTTAACATGCTAAAATTTAGCAAAATGTTAGCTTTATAAAGACACTATCTTTAACAGTAATCGATGAAATCTGACTGAAACTGATGAAGGCTTTAAAGTCTCTCAAACTTAAGAATTAATTTGCCTTTTACAAATTAAAACTCTCTTTTTTTATCTATTCTATTCTATCATTTACTCTAATTGTGTTGAGGGCGGGTATATGGATGTCATAAAGGGAATTCCTAAATTATTCTCTAATAGTTTCTACTCTGCATAAATTTTTTACCAAGAATATTTTTATACATTTATCTTACCTTGAATATCGCGGTTGGTTTTTATGTGCATATTAAAATGCAATTGCTATTTGTTCTTGCCTTACCATATTTTTTTCAGATACTATAGTATCTTCAACCCTTCCTTCTACCTTATACAATGCAAGTGACTCCACTTAAACAAATTTGTACATGTCACCGCAACTCATATTGATTAGTTTACTCTATAGAAAAGTTGTTCGGAATAAGAGAAAAAAATTCCTACTAAACTTTTCAACTAAAAAATTTATTAAAAAAATTATAGAAAAAGCCACCATTCACAGGATTCCGCGAGCTTGTCTATTTGTTTTGTTGCTGACTGTCATCAGACCCTAGGGGCCTTCTATTTCCCTAGTCTGTTTGTCATAGACAATACATATTTTTCACCTGTTTCATCTCTTTCTCTTCCTCCACATATTTCTATTTTTGTTCTACACCAGCACGTGCAATCGACATTTTTTTTTCGCGTTACTCTCCATTGACATGTGTATGTGTAAGTGTGTGGCTAGTGTCCTTTTTTTTGCCCCTCTCCATTTTAGTTGCATTTTATTATCGATTTGTGTTTGGCTTTTTTTTTTTTTTTGTATTTTTCATCATTGTGATGTTTTTCCAACTGTTGCCGCTGCTCTGACTCCACTATTCTATTCTATTTTTTCTTTTTGTTTTAGATTTTTTGTCATGTTCTTTGTGTTCAGTGTTGTTACATTGTGTCCTGCGTGTTTGTCCTTCTGTCATGTTATGTTACGCTTGTTACACGCCCACAAACTTAAATCGTCGTTTTCGAATTGCACAAAATTGTTAAATCATTAAAGAAGTTTGTTTTTCAAGTGACAACAAATCGAAATTACTTCATTTTTATGGCTTTTCCATTGTCATTTGATATTCTTGTTGTTTATAGACATGACATGTCTGTTAGTTCGCCTGTCCTGTGTCTTAAGTCTAAATTTTTTATGAGACTTTCAGACTTTGTGTTTTTGTTGTCCTTTTTCCTAAGTAATAATGGTATATGGTAAAGGTGGTCAGTCATTTTGTCTGTCTTTGACACTCTCTGCTAAATGCTCTTTAATTGGTCTTTAGTTTATGAAAATTTTGAAGCAATTTTCTCCGAATTAACACAGTTCTATTTGTGTAATTTTCTACCCTTTACCCTGCTTAGGTTTGACTTTGCGTTTGTGTGTATGTCATTGTTGTTTGAAATCACTGAAAATTTAATTCATTTAATTTGAAAATAATTTCTTATTTTGCTATTTGACAGGTAGAGATAATTGTACGTTTGGAAGTGTGTGAATTTATCATGAAAATATTTTATTATTAAATTATTTTTGACACGCCGCCGTCGTCGTCATCATCATCATCATCAAAAGAACCTCGATGTTTTGTAGACAACAACAAATAAAATTATTTTACAAATATTTTCATGTTTATTTCATGTTTTAGTTTAATTAAACAAAACAAAAGACCAACAACAAATTAGCATATTTTACCTTTCAAAATTTCTATATCCACCCAAACCTCCTTCTCTCATATATACATGTGTATATAATACATACGTCTTTCTACTATGCTATTTTCGATGCCAAAAAATTGTTTGTGTTCATTGAACAAAAAGTGAACAAAATTAAATGAATAATATCAGAAATACTCGTACAAATTGTGTGTACATTAGAAATGAAAAGCATCATTTAATTGGGTATTTATGCTACTTAGATACTCTTAAGTTAGGAGCTAATAATATGTTGATAGTTTAAATGATTTATGTTATAGTGTGTAAGGTCCTATGTTATTTGTTGTTATGTTAGCTGATTTCGCTATGCCTGATCTTATTTTAAAAGTCTGTTGACATCCTTCCTAAGTGGCGGTTAGATAGTTTCGTCTCCCTAACTTGTTAGATTGCTCTTATCGTTGATTCTTATTAAGATAACAATCCTCTTGAAAATCCTAAAAATTCACTCATTTAAAGTCAATTCTTTTGGCTATCGGCCTAGTGAAGTTAATAAAATATCCCTTACTATCTTCTAGGTATTTCTTACATAAATCATATAAATTCGGCATGATGACCTAAGCTAGAAGGTTTTTGACACCGGTTATCAGTAAGCATATTATTTGAGAATCAGATAAGATAGGAAATTCTTTAAAAAAAATCATGATAGATGATTGTTTACCATCTTAGCCAATGTGTTGGCTCCGATTCAATTTTCGCATACTGATCGACTAAGTATTGGTTCATTAACATTCCATACCTCAGTAAGGGGTTAAAATTTGCATGCCTTCTCATTATTCAATAACAATAATAGTTCATGCATGAAACTGTTTAATGTAGAGGTGTTCCAGTAACTGGATCAACTTGAGTAATATTTATGGTATATTCGTCTTCTCCCTGACATAGCTTCAAAGGATACTGTAAGCTGTCATAAGATCGGTGTAACACAGATATTCTGTGCAAGTTGTCGTCACGATTGTGCAATACAATATCTCATTTATCAAATTGTTGTCCAGCTATCACAACTGCAACTTCACTCGTAGATGGGGCATTAAAACGGCCGATGTGTTCTCCAGCAGCCATTTTATTTGCATGGATTGCGATATTAAAGTCGGGTGTTTTTAGCGGTACGCTCACAATAGCAGTTTTGAAAGACTTTACCTTTACTTAAGTATAATCAGGGTATTTCTTAAACAGTTCATGTTTGTTCCTTAGGTCCTTAGTAGGGTACAGTCCCTAAGTTATCTGCCCTTAGTCACTGGCTTCTACTATTACCAATCGAACTTTTCAATCAATAAACCCATTTTACTTCTTGTACGCTACTCGTACAATATTTGATATATTGTATAATTTATTTTATATTAAATATCAATTATAAATTTATTTATTATTTAAAATATTTTTGAAAAAATTTGAAAACAAAAGAAAATGTTAGAGAAAAAATTTCATTTCATTATTTTATGCTGCAGTCTTTTTGTATTCAACAACAAACATACATAAAAACAAAATAATAATTTTATATTAAAATCAACAATACCACAAATAGAAAGGAGGATGAGAAAGATTAAATTAAATTTTGTAAATTTTTTAAGTCATAACCTGTATAAAACAACAACATCAAACACAAATACAAACAACAACAATAACAAAAATTGAAAAACCCTAAGGTGTTAATAATAAACGTTGCTGCCTGCTCCTTTGTTTTGCTATTCTGTTAAATATATTCTACAGAATTGTGCTCAGTTTAATCTCTCCAAACACTTGCCACACTTCTTCCTCATGTGCTTATTGTTTTGTTCTAAGAAAATAATATGAAATAAAATATTAAAATAAAATAAAAATCAGAAAAAATCAGGATCAAAAGCCATTTTGTGTTGTTTGTTTGTCAGAAAAATATTATACAATATATGGTAGTAGTGATATTAAAAATATGTGTGTTGTTGATATTTGTTGCTGGTTTTCTTGGGTTGTCAAACAACCGCAAAATAAATAAATTGCAATATTTACTTTGATTGCGTTTTCCAGGTTACAAAACAAACGAAAAAAATTGCAAAATATTACACATAAAATATAATATATAAAGTATATTAAAAAATGAAAAGAAACAAAGTAAATGGGGAAAAATATAGTATAAAAAGTATATAACTAATAAAATAAAATTAATACAATAAAAAATAATTTAAATATACAGTAACCGACAAAACTAAAGCACGAAATTTACCACTGACATGGCTCAATAAAATTGTAAAACAGGTCCATGAATTTAATCTATCTATATCTATATATATACATATATAATCGTAAGCATTTTTGTGTTTGTGCACGCTAATCTCAGAAACGGCTTAACCAATTTGAATGCGGTTTTCACTGGTGTATTGAAACAAGATTCCTGTAACATATAGCTTTTATTTTATCAAAATCGACACATTAAATCAAAAGATAATCATATTTTTTGAATTCTGTTGCCTACTATTTGGCTGATTTTCGAATGTTTCCTTTAACAGCTGATGATTAGGAAAAAAATAAACAAATAAACAAAGAGACTCCTTTTCGCGCATAATATTCCCTTCTACAATTTCCCATAGATTCCCTATGGGATTGAGTTCGGGTGATTGAGCTGGCCACTTCATAATTTCGATTTTATTTGCTTTAAACCAATCTTTCACACATCTTGCAGTATGTTTTGTATCGTTATCATGCTGGTAGATCAATGATAAAAAAAAATTTAATAAAGTCAACAACAAAAAATTAATTAAAAAATGATATTAGGTAGTAGTTGACGTTTTAGTGTCTCATCTAATGGTGTCTTAGGTTATTTTTCCTGATAGGATATTTGTAAGAATGTTTCTATTCTATTATTGAATTTTGTAATACTTACTTTCCTTTGTTTTTGAAGACACAAATGCTGGCATACAATTCCTTGAGATTCTGTCCAGTTTCAGCAATCTTCCATTGAATAGAAATTTTCACCAAATTTTATTGAGACTCTACGACCTTTCTACTTTTAAAAAGTTTTTCTTTGCCTTGAAAATATTGACAGACAATTTTAATAGAATTGAATTGAAGTCGAGAAAAAAAGTGACCCTCATTTTTTTCATCATTCATTCTTCAAACCTGAGAACCAATTGCTAGCTGACTGCATTTCGTAATTTGTCCTTTCTCTTTCTCTGGATTTATTTTGTCTATCTGATGATGATGATGATGATTTCTTTTTTCTCATTTTATGATGTTCGTTCTTAATAAACTTTTCAAATTTAAAAATTCATCAAACTTTCAAAGAAACATCAAAAAATAAAAAATAAAATTACATAAGAAGATAAAGATAGTAGTACAGAGAAAAGAATGATAAAAGAAGAAGAAGGGCAAATGAATTGGCCTATCTATCATAGGGTCAACAGCAACATCATCATTATCATAGTCAATGTTATCATCATTATCTAGAGAGGAGAAGAAAAAAAAAAGAAAGCAGAGTAAAGTAAAAGAAAATAAAATTTAAAAAGAAGAATAAAAATTACATTAATCCGTAATCGAAAAACTTCGAAAGCGCGAAACCTAACACGCAACATTGTAAATGAATAAAGAAAGAGAAACAAACAAACAACATACAACATACAAGAAGGACAAATGGTCATAGAGAATTAAGAGAGTGGAAGGAGAAACAGTTGGATGGGCTGAGTGAGGATAGGACTAAAGGTGGAAGAATTTAACTTTTTGGAAATGATTTAAAATTTACTTTGTTACAAGCAAAATGTTTTTAAACTAAAATTTCAATTATTTTCATCCAAAAAAAGGAAAAAATAAAAAAAAAAAACAATTTAAAATTTAAATAAAAAAATTAAAAATAAAAATAATAAGGAAAGAAGTGTGTTGAGTTGGGTGGTGACTTCTCGATGACACCACAATATGTCACGAATGCGAAGCAACGTCTGTCAAAAAATTTGTGTCAAGCATTAGAAGATGAACATAAGAGACAATATAACCAACATAACCAGCATAACAATACATAACAAAGAAGAAAAGGGGATAAGGAAGGGAGGGAAGTAGCAGACTAAAAAAAAATTTTCTATTTCCCCTCTTTTTTTTTATTCTACATAGAAGAGCATAAAATTCAATAAACTCTTGTTAAGCACGAAGCAGCTGTGTACGCAGCGCGCAACAAGCAAAAAGCCATGACAATACCCAAAAGTAGCGACACCAGGCGCAGGCAGCCTGTCCTGCTTTAGAGTAAGCAACAAGGACAACGTTTTAAATATTGACAGCTAAAAGCGAGCAGCAAGTGAATGAATGAACGAACAAACGAGCTAACGACAAATGAATGAATGAATGAATGAATGCACAGGAGATGGGACAATAACAATGTATTGCACTCCCATCCCACCCCCCGTTCATCAACTTTTAGTCCTTGCAACCAACAACAGAGAGTGTCGTCCATTGCTACCCACTTCCATTTCCATTCAATTCAATTCCAAAACCATTCTAGTATTCTATTCAATTTTTGTGTCCCTTCCATTGACACAGAGACAGACAAACGAACGCAGGAGATACCGATTAAATAGATAAATCAACCCTAGAGACATGTTCAACCCAAAAATTTTGCATTTGATCAAAGTGAATACACGTTTTTGTATATATTTCAAGATTTTTTTCTTTTTTTTTCTTTTTGCTGAGGGTTGCTTATGACACACAATCATTATGTTCCTTGGCGGCTGGCTGACTTTCTTAAAAGAATCTACTTGTCTAATGATACTAGAAGATGATGAGTATGGTGTACTATAAAGAAGTGCGTGTCTTTAACAAAAGTTTTACTTTTGTCATATTGTATTTGGGAGGCAAGACTCAGTTGTCAAAGTATCAAGTCTACTTTTAGTCAGAGCCTATTATTTTTTAACGAATTGTGCTAATCACTGAGGAATTTTTCTGCTGCGTTGAATAAAATTGAGGAAATTACAATACTTTCATCAGTATTTGATCTCCTGCATCTAAGGATCTTTTTGGCAGCTTAATTATTCTTAGAAGGCTCCTATTAATGATGAGATATTTCTGCTTATATTTGTATAATTTGATTTGCTCATCTCTTGTTGTTATTTATCAGTTTACTTTCTTTTATCAACTACAAACAAATTAAAAAGTTATAAAAATATCAGAAGTGCGAATAAGAAACTACTATAAAAGGAAGCTAGATCTTGATAAAAAGAACAAAATGAACAAGTGAATGACTGAATGAATGAAAAAATAAGAAAAATTGTTTGTAAACATAATTTGTAGTGCCCCCATAAAATGCACCCACCTTTTGCTTCATGCCACTTGGACAGTTTGTTGTCATCATTTCATGCTTCATGGAAGTTAAAATTGCATTTCTTTAGATATTTTCTTCAATTTTATTACTGTTGTTGCTTGTCATTGAATAAAATCATTCAGTTGCAATTTTTTTTTATTATCGTCATAATATTTCATACTTTTTCTCACATTCACTTCTTTTAATGGTCGTTCGTCTTCGGGATGCTTAAAACTTTCCTCATTTAGTGTCAGTTTAAGTTTAAATTCAAAGTTTGAAGTGAAAGCGTGCAGCGCTCTTTGAGCGGAAGTTGCATTTATTTAATATACAAATTAGTTGATCCATTTTAAATTGCTTCATTTATATTTTTACACAAACATTAAAGAGAGAGAGTGTGTCCGTGTCCTGATCTTAAGGTTAAAAGTGCCTTTATTCTTGTTTTGTTTTGTCATGACTCAATTTAATATGTATATTCTTTTTTTTATGGAGCATAACCCTAACCCATAATCAAGTTCATGTTTTTTCTCTTTTTGACGACGACACTACTTAACTGCAATCGAATATCCCCAACAATAAAGTATGTAATCCGAGCTAAGGAAGCCAGACGCATTAAAGTGGGACTCTTTTTCTCTCTTAATGTATGATGAGAATGATGATGATGATGTGGCTATGACTGTGGCATCTAAACTACTTTACTAAGCTCTGAGGTCCATGCGATCCTAATAGTAGTGGTTGGTTGTATGGCAAACCATGTAAAACTTATTAATATGCAATGCGCACATTGTTGCTGTATTAATTGCAATATTAAATTTCTAATAACACTCACATGCACATAAAACGAACGAACGAACGAAAGAACGCCCTGAAGTATACTCTAAAAAGTTTCGCTGAACTTTTGTATTGAGTCTGAAGTTGTGTTGGAAGTTGAAGAAGGGAAAAAAGCAAATAAACTGAACCGAACCGAACTAAACTACGAACGAACACCTTTGGCTGCGGGTCGCAAAGTAATTATTACATGTCCATGTATGTTTAAGTGTTTTCATTTGAGTGTGTCATGCCATGAAGCATCAACATCATCATCATCATCGTCGTCGTAGTAGCAAGCAGCCTCATTCATATTCTCGCATTCAGTGCGAATTTACTGAAAAGCGATACTAATGATGAGTTTTTGCAGCAAATGAACTCAATTTTTGCTACGTTTTACATTACCACCAACAACAACTACAACAGCAACAACAACAATAATAATAATAATAATAATGACAACAACAACAAAAACAAAATGGAAAATGAAGAAAGCATCAAACAAACAAGCAAGCATGAGTAGAGAGAAGAGCAATAGATGCATTTCATGTACTCATTCGCTTACTCGCATGGCTTAATATGCCGGTATCTGCAAGTTGAAATTTTATATAGAAAGAAAAATAGACGAAGGTGTAGAGAGAGAGGGAAGAGTGTTGAAGAAAGAAGAGAGTGGAGTGAGGAGGAAGCAGCTTAAAGCAGCATGCTGTTTATGTTGTTTGTGTGCAAATGACTACTGTACCTGACAGTTGGAAATTGCATATGTGCAAAAATTCTGTCTGTCTGTCTGTCTATTTGTCTCGCACTGTTGTCTGTCTCTCTGTGTATTTGTGATGAGGAAGTAAAAAAGACCAAATAAAGGTAAAAGAAATGTTAAAAAATCCACAGTTTCCTTATTTTAAACTGAACTTTTGGTGGAGCACAACTAAAGCCAAATCCAGAATTACTCGACATCACTGACTCTGCCGCATTTGGCATACGCTTCAACACGCCGCCAATGTAATTTCAGTTTAAGTTTTCTATACATACATATATGTGTGAACGCACACACACTGAGATATTTATAAAAGAGTTGTGTGGATTGCATTTACTTACTTTACTTACCTCCTTGACGTGACGTGCTGCTTGAAATCTGAGCGGCACTGATTTCATTAACTAAAGTTCAACACGCATGTACACTCATACGTACACATGTATATATGTATTCATACAGCAGACATATGCTCGAATGAATCCTTTTTCAAGTTGCAAGAGAGGTGGAGCAGCAGCATATGCATAGGACTTTCATGAGGAGTTGTTATTCTTGTGCGCGTTTCGCAACTCGCGCGCTAAGGTAGAAAATTAATTTGTTGAAAACAAGTTGTCGAAAAGTTTAACACACACACACACACTCAGAATTACATATGCACGCATAAACACAAACATCAATAGCAGAAGATATATAGAAAGAAAGAAAGCAGTAGTGGGAGTCTGAAAAATCATCATACATAAACTTTAAAATCAACGAAAAAACTTTTAGTTGAATCAGTCAAAAATTTTAAATTTTAATGCAACACATAAAAGGAAAGAAAACACACACAACAAATAAAATAAGAGAGATGCTAACTAACGATGATTATTAAATGAATTTATAATAAGCATAATGAAGTCATCGTCATCGTTGTCAACTTCTCTTTTCAGCAAAAAGAAAAGATCACCTATAAAAGGTGTCATCAAAAATTTTCTGTGTGGTTGATTAGAAGTTTTATTTGTTAACACAAAAATAAAAAAATAATATTAATTTTATGCTTAAAGAAACATCTATCAGACTTTTAATTAAGAACTTTTTCTAAGCCCCGAAAATATGTATATCCTTTCTACTCTTAATTTTTGCTTTTTATTATAAGTAAGAAGCATTATTCATAAGAACATAAACATCTAACAGAACATCCATTGAGACCTTAAACAAATCTTTATTCCTTCCATTATTTATTTTATGGATAGTAAACTCACTTCTCTTGATAACCTTTAGTAAAAATGAGCATTAATCATCAAGTACTTGTATGTAGTAAGTTCATGCTAATTATTGTATGTTAAAGCTTTGTGATATTGCGGCTAGTAATACTCGTATAACCGACCAATCAACTGACCAGCAGCTTAACATTGTCTAAGTGCCACATAAAGTGTGCTAATAAAGTTATAAGTAGTTTGTAGCCAGTTAGAATTGTGATGAGATAACTAATAGGGACACGATAAACTAGATGATGATGATGGATTCTTAATTGAGAGCAGGAATCTCTGTGTTTTATTTATGCTTTTTTTTTTGCGTTTAAGAAGTTAAATAGTTTTATGCGCTTCAATTATGTCTTTCAAAATCAAATTAAAGAATTTTTTCCTTTCCTTTGCTTTCCTTGCCATTCATTTCCCTTTGCCTTTTAGTCTCTTTTTTATTTTTTGTATATTTCTGCATTTATTTAGCTTCCAGGCAACAGCAGCATCAGCAGCATAATTCATGACTTTCTTTCATAGTTGTAACCGGGCATCTATGCAAGTGTAAAATTTGTCATATTTTTCATTGTTGCAATTGTTGTTGTCCTTTGTTATACAATTCTCTTTTCTTCTATTCTATTCACTTTAGCACAATCTCTCCATCATTTGAGAAAGACACACAATTGTCACCTTTTGTTCAAAAATGCTAAAAAATATTTTACACTCGTTTATGCTTCAAGCAAATAAAATAACATAAGAGAAATGCTTTTTTATGAGAAAAATTCCTAGTTTTAACACCTTAGGCATGGAACAAGGGGGGCATCATAACTTTAGTAGAAGGTAAAGAATATGGAGAATGATGGAAATATTTACAATCTAACTTTTGATGAGTTTGTGGAATTTAGTTGGATAAACAGAGGGAAATTCAAGGAATTAATGTATAAACAAAAATATCTTTTGTCACACTTTTAAAAACCAGTTTACTTGCGCCTGCCTATATTCTGTCCTAAACATTCCTCTCGTTTTCTTGACATTTCCTTGTTCCGGGTCACTCACTCACTCACTTGCTTGCTAACTTCCTTAAACACTTAGATTGTCCTGTAAATGCAGCAATTCATCGTTGCTTAATGCAACTCTTTGCATTCTTTCTCCCCCTTTCCATAACTTTCTTTGTCATTTTCTGCATTTTTCAACACTGAACGATGAAAGAATTTTGCAAATTCGGAAAAAATGAGCTTTAGTATAGTGTGCTGCCTGCCACTTTGTTTGCTGCTTTTGCTGCTGTCGAACAAAAGTATCCTCCGAAAATTGTTCACATTTGTTGCCGCCATTGTTATTGTTCTTTCTCTGCAAGTTCTTCTTCTTTTTCTTGCTGTTGTTTGATGCCATTTTTGCCGCTTGCAATTTTCATATTTTCACACATTTGAGTTGAGTTGAGTTGAGTTGAATTGTCGACGTCAAAAATTCAGTATTCAACATTTTTCTATCTTACAATATTCTTCTTCTTGTTTTTTTTTGCAACAATCTGTCATAATTTCATTTATGCCCTCCCCAGAACTCCCGAATCCCCTTCGCAGTCTATCATTTGACAATTTTTCATGGTTGAAAATGCAATTCAGAAATTCATTCCGAGAGAAAGAGAGAGAGAGAGTTACTTATACATTTAGTCAGTGAATGAGTGAGTAGTCAGTCAGAGTAAGGCAAGTCAAGGATCTAAGGAACTGTATTATTTCCTCCACTCATATATATCTTTCGTTTTGCACTACAATCTGTGACTCATGACTCAATTGAAGGAGGAATTTCTCAGGCTTTATTTCTTCGCTTGTATGTTGTCATTTCATTGTGTGTCAACATTGCTTCACTCAGTTTATATCTTCTTTGGTTTAATTTTTTTCATTTTTTTTTTTTTTTTGTGTTCTGACAAATCGGAAAGTGTCATGAGCTTGGTTTATTTAATTTTCAACTTGCATAACTTTCCACTACTCTGTTTGTTGCTTGCTTTTTCATCTTTATTGATGAGGATGAAGATGAAGTTGACGATGATGATGATGATGATGTTGTTTATCTAATGGTTCTGTGACCAAATTCAATTCAATTTGTGCTTCTAACAAGATAACGATTTTCCAATCATTTTACTTACTTACTTTCTTACTTGGTTTTTGCCAATTCGATACATGATGTGTCCTTTATCTGTATAAATATTTATGTACTATGAGTGTTTGTCCACCTCTCCCTAAACGATTTATTATGGCCTCTGGTAAGTTTTTTTTTCTTATACATTCACCATTTGATCCATTTGATTACTTACTTACTTACTTACCTCTATTTGTATTCTTTATTTATGTAATCTTTGTGGGCTTAACTCATTTTGAATTGAAGTTTTCTTTCTTCATTTCTCCTTGTCCTTCTTGTTTTCATTATTCATGTATGTTGTTTGTTCCTCAATGGACAATTTCTCATTGACTTGACAAATTTATGCATTGAATGAATGAATGAAGTCGTCCTTAGTCTAAGATCTTTTCTGGTTTTTTTTTTATGCATTTTCAATTTATCACAGTTTCATCATCATTCATTGCTCTCGATTTATGCATAGCAATGAATGCTATGCATATGTTGCTTTATCAATACACTAAAAGGAATTCATTCATGTGATGAGTAGTAGGAGAAGGTCCTTTGCTTTTTTGCATGATGGTCAAATGTGTAAAATTGCATAGAAAATTGTTGAGTAGGCAATAATTCTTGACTCTCTACGGTTTATTCATTTCACTTGGATGGAGTTGGACTTTTCCTTCCTTATACTACAACAGTATTGCCTTGTTGCTTGCTTTATCTTTTATACCTTTTCATGCCTATCAAGGACTTTGTGTGTGCATGTCCTTCTTAACATTTGATTCACACGATGCTCTTGGAAATATCTTTGGAATGTTACTGCTTACATACGAGTATGTGTGATGTGATTTACCACTTATGGAAATGTCGTTTTTGTGTGAGTCTTCAATCGACTTGGTCGAGGAATAATATTTAGTTTTGAATCAACTTACACACACACACATCAGCAGTAACAGCAGGTCAACATGATGTGATATTATGACACACATGGGGGGTGGGTGCAAAGTATGTTTGTGATACCTAAGTCTCTACTAAGTTTAGCATATTCATCATTTTATGGTTATTGGTTTTGACATGTTCAAACTCAATTGGACACAAATTATGAATATGTGATTGAAACTAAAACCAACCTACCTTTGGCCATTTACTACTATGTACAACATTTGAGTGATGAATATGTGAAATTGACAGTTGGTCAATGGATGGATGAAGATGATGTTGAAGACCACATTCTCCCAAGTGCGTATTTAACTGAAATTTATTGTTACTCTAATGTTGCCCACCCACCACCCGTCTGTCGTTCTTTGAATTGATTTTGTTAAAATTATTAGTATTTTCCTTAAGAGCATCAAGATCCTAATTTGCATTAGTTCGATATTCAAATTGTTGTCTGCATTCCCTGTATGCCACTAACCATTTGTGTTTGTACTCTTATCCTTATTTGACAAGTTGCTGTCTATTCATGGTCCAAGTTTTTGGTTTTAGTCTCAGTTTACATGACAGCGATGGCGCCTTTGGCGTTAGTTTCTCATCTCTCATCATCATCATCAGCAGCTATGCAGTTACAGTAACAAAGAATCATCTCATGTTCCCTAGTATATCCTTGTTGTTGTTTAATTTTGTTCATGTTACTTGCGTTCTTCTCTCTCCATATCCTTCCTTGGTCTTTCCTTTTCTACTATTCAACTATGCTTTTCATTAGGTTGTCAAGCAAGTTTCATTCAGTCAAAGTATGCATAGTTTTCAGCTCATCACCATCATCAGCAGCCATCATCGTGATCAAGTCTTTGTTATTTAAGCCTGCGGCAAGGACAAAAACTACTTACTAATCGCCCATCATATAGACACATTTACTACCATACAAACATGCTAGTAATCCGCTAGTTGGACCCAACCACAAGTATGCTTTGACATTGAGTCACTCTTCTTAAGCTCTCTCTTATTGCATTCAATGCAGTACACAGTAGTACTTGGAAATGATGATGATAATAATGATGATGCTACTGGTAATGGATGGTGGCTTATTTTCAAAATTCAAAAGCTTTTAAATGCTTCTTTGAACGCGCTTTACTGCGTATTTGAATTCAATATGGCAATTGAAAACTAAGCCAAGTCAACCTGGCATTTATTTGGTTGCTTAGCAACTTCTTTGGCTTGGCTTCTCTTCTGCTACATATAATTTACCCTTGTCTTTTGTTCTCCTCCTAAATTCACTAAGTACATAAAGAGAAATGGTTGAGTTAAGTATTGTAGTGTATATATGGCATATTTCATTCAAGCATAAAGTTCATTAGGCAACAAACAACAAAAACAACAAAATCAGCTAGAAAATACTCCTACTACTTATTCGTACTCATTATTATCATTAGCAAAACCAAACAAACTTCATTGATGACTTAAGTAAGTGAGTGAGTGAGTGAGTGAATGAGTATTTGTACTTTGATCCGGATTTTCTTTGCTTGTCCCGTTTGTTATTCTTACATTCCATGTTTTATTTACCAAAGTCAATATTTAAAACCAAAGTTATGTCTTCTCTTCTTATACCATTGCTTCTTCTTCAGCAAAATATGTGCCACATCCTTATCCATTATCATCACCATCATCATCACCGACGTCGTCGTCGTCGTCGTCGTCAACTCTCTATTAAGAGTTAATTTGTTTTAATTGCCATAATATGCCAAACGTCTTCGTTCTTAGGTCCTTAGCATAATCATCATTAACAACAGCAATAACAGCAACAACAGCATTTTCATTATTATCACAGAATCATTAGAAATATTGTTTATTTGCCTTTTAATTTTATTTTCATCTTATTTTGCTTTTATTGAATATTTACTTAAAACATTTTTGTTGTTTATTATCGACAGATATTTCATTATTATTATTAATATTATTTAGATAGTCACAATCTTCCTCTCGCCCATTGTATTTCATGCTCCGTCCTGTCTTCATGTATATCGTGGGTTGTTGTTCTTTGCTGCTTCTAAGTCCATGAATCTTACTAATTAATTTGCTTTTTCCGAAAACTTAAATGAAAATTAAGCAAGCAGCAGCACTCAATAACTTAAGATTCAAGTCTTAAGATGATTTCTCTTTATGAAAGTCATTTAAATGAGGTCATCATAAATTAAAATTTCACTCGACAACCACAAGATAAAATATTGGAAAATGATAGAAATTTTA
Source organism: Amiota communis (assembly GCA_037043315.1). NCBI lineage: Eukaryota > Metazoa > Arthropoda > Insecta > Diptera > Drosophilidae > Amiota > Amiota communis. Next base: position 1,052,651 of record JBAMAV010001191.1, on the reverse strand, counting down.
TATCATAATTACTTTCAATCATTATTAGCATCAGTATCAGCATCAGTATCAAGAATGGTATCCTGTTATGTAGTCTGTAGTATTTCAAACCAAAACCTATCGATAAAATGTTATTATAAAGAGCCAAAAGCAAAAGCAAGCAACCGATGATGATGAGGATTTCCTTTTATATTTTTCTTAGATTGCCTGCTGTGCATGTGGTAAAAGCAAAAAGCGTAAAACAGAACACAGCAGCACGTCGTCATCATCATCATCATCATCATGTGAGTTTCCCAACTAGGCTTCACTTATAGTACAAGTATGAAACCATCTTTCGATCTCCTCCTTGTCATTTTATCCTTTTCACGATATGTGTTTGCCTTTTGCTGCTGCCAGCTGCTTTTACTTTTATTTCAACGTTTTTCTGGTTATCAGCAAAATTTTATTAACTTAAGCACCAAAGAAAAGACCAAACATAGAAGCAGCAAAACATTACACTTAGATATTGTACAAAGATACATACATACAAGTAAAGGGAAATAAATAAAAGATCTGAAAAGTATGCAACACGTAGTGAGTTTGTCGACATTTCCACGTTGTTGAATGTTAAGCCGCTAGGCTTTGCTCACACAGCACATTGTACAATAGTAAAGAAGTAGCAAAAGCAGACAGACAAAATTAACAATAGAACACACTCACAGAGAGATACAGAATACTTGTACTTAAAGATACAATACCAAAAGATTGCCTTTCTTAATGTTTGTCTTGCTCTAGTCTAGGCTCAAGGAGCAACTGGCTGGTGGGTGGCATCGTTTCAGACAAAGCTAAGGCAGCACATCAGGAAATACATTTGATTGTCGAAAAAATATATACTTATGTATAAATTTTGGCAAAGATACATATATGTATTTGTACTCTGTTCTCTGTGTGTGTGTGTGTCTAAAGATGTTTTGGTAAATGGCGTTTTGCTTTTGAAATTGCTTTATGGCGTTTTAATAGCGCACAAACACAGCTCATTGATTTTTCTTTTCCTTGGGCAGGAAAGGAAGAAAGAAGGATATAAAAGCAACAGAAAAAGAAAACTTTCTACCAAAAACCAAGATGGTAAATCAGCTTAGAAAGTATCTACCATACTAGATGAAGCATAGTACTACAAGATGGAAAAGATGCAGCCAAAAAACAAACATAGACATTATCAGCAATATAAACTTTGACTCCACATCTCTACTGTATCTCCCTTATCCTCCATCTCTTTGTTTTGTCTACTTTTTGCCTGTTGCTTTGCTGCTATCTATGATGCTTCATCTCTCGTTTAGCTCTCCCTTTTGTTGGTTGCTGGCAACTTTTAACAAACTCACATAAACACTTTGTTCGTTAAAAATTTGCTCCTCATCATTATTTTCATCTTTCCTATTCCTACACACACAACTTTTTCTAGGCGTCGCGTGGCGCCTAAAAGTAGACAACAAAAACAAATCCAAATGATGCTCATGTTATATTTCATAACGATTTTTTTTGGTGGCTTCTTCTAGAAGACCAAAAACAAAAAATAAATTGTTAAAAAATAGGAAAATAAAGGAGGAAAAACTTTCCGTTGGCATGCGTAACAAGTTAATGTAAAAGTATTTTTATGCTTAGACAAAAAAAAAAAAACAAAAAAATCAGAAAATATTTCAGAGGGCAAAGTTAACAAGAAGAAGACGGAAAATATACATTAAACAAGGGAAATTCCTTTGCTTAAATTACAACAACAAATTGCGGTTGCATGTTTGTGAAATTAAAAGAAAAAAAAAAACGAAAATATTCTAATAAAAATTAAAGAAAATTAAACAAAACATCAGAAATAGAAAAAAGTATCATTTTCATCATCATAATTATCAACATGATTATGATTGTCAGTTTCATTATTGTTATGCGATACAACAATGTCTAAAGATTGTTTCATATACAAAATAATATTTTAATATAACAAAAAATGTGTAACAAAATGAATGAAGACGCGTTGCTGCACGCCAAGCATATTTCAAGCGTAAAAGTCCAACCAATGCTGGTAATATACAATATATACTAACTACCCACCTATCTATTTATCTAGGTATCTATCAAGGTATCTATGGTTGGCAACCTGTCGCAGCGCTTAAGATAAATGTCTATTTAAATTGTCCTTGTTGGTGTGGTGGTGGTGGTGGTGCTGTTGCAATATTATATCCTAAAGATGCCTTGTGTCTTACTATATAGTATTTCTTGGTCCTTGCTTTGAAAGTCACTTCTCGTTGTTGTCTTCTTGTTGGTAGTCTTTGTTGACGGCTGCTTTGCTAGTTAAATCTTTATTGCTATCATAATTTGCCTTTTTATCCATGGCTTATTTTTCTTTTTCCAAGAATGAGTAAAGATATGGCGGCAGGTGAGTTGCTGCTTGGTGGTTCTGTTTGGTTTATTGTATTATTTTTCTACATCTTCCTTTACATCACTTCACTTTGGTTAGGTTCAGTATGCTTTTGTCTATGCCATTTTCATCATAATTGTTTTCGTGCATTTTCTACATAATTTGCTTGACGTTGTCGTGTCGTCCTTGTTGTTTGTTTATCAAAGATACCAAAAAAAAAAAAAAAAAAAAACCTAGGCAAATATTCTTTTCTTGAATGAACAGAACACAACAAAGGACGACCGATGAGATTGACTATGACTATGGTCTTGAAAAATATTCGTTTCTATAATATTAAAATGCGATACTTTCTCCCTTCAATCATTTTTCATTGCCTCTTGAGTTTGGTATAAAAATAATGAATGAAAATCAATAAAATTTATAATTGAGTAGCAGCGGCAGCATCAGCATCTATTGAGAAAATAAAAGTATCTCTGTATTATCATTTTATAAATTTTAAAAAATTCAACATAATGAAAATAACAAACAAAATTAAAAATAAATTGATAGAAAAATATGGCAAAATAATTAGATTGTGCAAGTGATATCCTGTCATGATTTTTAATAGGAAAAACAAAATATATTCTAAATAGATTGATTGACAAAATTTATAAAACAAAATTGTCAAAAAGAAAATTCTAATGCAATTTAATATGAGGAAAAACACACAATAATTTAATTATATGCTTGTTGGACTTAGAATTTATGATATTAAAAAGGAAAACAAATATTCATGGTAGAATTTATGGTTTTATTTATTCACCTGATCGGTATTTTCTTTTGTCTATACTTATATCTAATGCATTATTTTTTATCACGGTTCGTATAGACTGCTTTTTCCATAATGAGCTGTTATTGAATTTTACAGGTCAATATCTCCAAAAAAAAAAAAAAACAAGAGAATTTATGCGCTTTTCTTTCTTTAAGTCAGCTACAGTCGATCTTTATTAATCAAATCAAGTTGCTATAGCGTTTAGAGCGAAAATTTTAAACAAATTTTCGTCGATAAATTCGATAAAGTCGAATTTGTTGGGGAAACATCAGATTATGATGAAATATTTTGAGTAAAACTATAGATATTGACCTTAAGAGTCAAATAATAGAAATTTATTTCAAAAAGTCCACATGGGACTCTTGACTACAATTGATAAAGATCGAAACTGAATGAAAGCTGATTAGAAAGTATGAATAAGATTCAATTGTAATGAACACGACATTATTGGTGATTCTTATAATGAAAGTTCGACTGTATGTTACACAACAAGAAGAGTTTCTCCCCCATTTAGTTAGTAATTTGTCGAAAATTAAAAAAATTGCATGTGTGCCATTGTACACGTGATAGAAGAGAAACTTCTTAAAAACAGAGAGAGAGATAGAGAGAGAGTGAGAGATCATCTCACAACAAATACAACAATACAAAATATTCTGTCTAGTTAATTTCTTTCTGTCTTTCAGTCTGTCCGTCTGTCTATCTGTCTGTATGTTGCTTTTGTTTTCTTTGGCGTGTGTAATTGTTGTTGATGTGTTGCCCAAAAATTAGATCAACTGCGAGTTTCTGTGTGTTTTTCGTTCTCTTCTCTTCGTATATTTGCTTGTTTTTGTACAACACACAAGCTGTTTGCTTGCATGTTGTTATATTCATTTTTATACACACAAACTTCATGTTGTTGTTGTGGAAATGTAATTTCTTTTTTGAGACTTTTCCGGTGGATTTTCTACAAATTTTATTATATGTTGGAGATATGGCAATAGAAATACACATTCTATGAAAGTGTTCAAGTGTCTACCTAGTGCGGTTCATGAGATACAGAATCCGGAAAACGTTACAATCTGTATTTTTTCACTCAAAATTTGTACGAAATTTTTGCCCAACGCCGCTAAAGAAGTTTAACTTCAAAAATAGATGCGCTTTTTATCCCTTAACTCCAAGCTATGGTCATACTTCACTAACTTGAACTTCAACTCGACTTAAAGAGTCAAATTAAAGGAAATTTGTTTCAAAAAGTCTACAAGGGTTTTCACGGGACTCTTGAAAAAGATCAAAACTTGATGGAAGCTGATTAGGAAGTATGAATAAGAGTGAGAGCTTATTGATGTGGATAATGCGAATTGCACAGTACTCTGACTTTTTTTCTGATGACGACATTATTGGTGATTCGACTGTATTTTGAGAAACACGAATAGATTGTCCAAACCTAAAAGAGTACAGAGTTCTTGATTAACATAAAGTATTCTGCAATCAATCAGTTCTTTGTACTGTATAAGCCATAGGATCCCGAGTGGTGGTTGCTTTGGGGGTGAGCTGTTCATTTAGATGCTTTTCCTTTTGTAAGTGCTGACAATGACTTCATAACGAAGAGTTCCTGTGCTTTTCTTTTAAATACAATAAAAATACTTAAATAATAATAATTTCAGAATGATATCTCCAAAAATATGCTATCCCTGCATAGCAATGAGGAAACGAACAATAATTTCCTTTATATTAACATTAAGAAGTCTTACAATTAAACTACATTTATTTTTTTCATAAATTTTACTACTTAATTTTAATTATGACTGAGATATTTCTTTCTACAATAAATAGTAAACAAAATATTTTCATCCTTAAAATTCTTCATTTTTTATTTGTGTACTCCTAGCATATATTTTTCTTTAATTTATGTTTTGTGTATTTTTTTTAAAATATAATTAATTTTGTGTGTAATAAATAAATCTCCTTTTAATTGATATTGTGTGCTGCAAATTTGTTGTTGTTGTCGAAAATATTGTCGTGCATAAAAACAAAAATAATACTTCTTAATAATAAAGATACAAATTTTCATTGAAAATTAAGAAAAAAAATAAAAATATGTAAATTTGTTAAAAATTGTACTAATAATTTTCTCTTTATTCTTTTCATGTCTTTGCAGGTAAGAATTGATGATCAACTATTTTTAAAATTAAATCATTTGGTAAGCAAAACAAATTTCTTTTCAAAATTTAATTAAAATTGTAACAAAAAAAACTGAAGCAAGGACCACCAAAAAGGAACTCACTGTAGCATGTGAAAAAGCTAGTGAGAATGTACTTAGTAGAAAATAGTAAAATAGTTGAAAATATCTTTTTTGATCATACTCATACACACACACAAAAAGTTTACCTTGCACTTCTTGTGCTTGTTTGGTCTTGTTTGCTTATATGCCGCCATAATTGAATTTTAAATAAACTAAGGAAATAAAATGAATTTCTATATTTCTATACTATAGTATATATGTGCATCTAAGTGTGCGTGTGTGTGTGTGTGTGTGTGTTGTGTTTGTCTACATCTTTAACTGTAAATAAATTTTCATCGAATATCCTTTTCACAATATTGCAAACAGTCATTGAGACTCTCAACTGTTTCAGTGAATGAATGAATGTATGAAGTAACGTGACCAAGTGTATAACGTCAATGAAAAGGCATATTTTATGATTCTATATATCTCCTCATATTGTATCTACAATATCTATCTACCATATATATCTATGAGTATATGCATGTTTGTATTGTGAATGAGATTTGTGGCATCTTATTCAACAAGGTTGTTACCTGTTTTCTTCACCTTTATTTTTTATTCTATTTTTTTTTCTTCCTTAATACCATAAAATATTTAAGTTTACATTTGCCATTGGTCTTTGGACCACACCAGAGTGTGTATGTGTGTGTGTGTGTGTGTCCTATTCCACTTTTTCATTGTCCCTTGCAATTGTATATGTCTCTCTTAAGTCCTTCTGTCTGTCCTTAGTTAGCTTTACTTGTATGTTGTGTCATTGTTGGTCTTACTGTCCTGTGCTGTCCCTTGCTGCGAATTTAACTCGTTCTCAACTTATTTCTATTCTATTTTCTGTAATTTTTCTAACAGGATTTGAGATTTTTCTTCATTTCTTACTTACAACATTGCACCTACATACTTTCCTTGTTTTGCAATTTCCTTAACACACTACTAAGACTAGGAAAACATTCAAGACTAAGTCTTCTGCCATAAGTTCAGTTCAGTTCAGTTGAGTTGAGAGAGTTCAAGAGATCCTTTTCTTATATACATAAGTATTGTATGTGTGTGTGTGTTGGTCTTGCACTTAAGATTTGCCATGAACTCATTCAGTTTTCTATTTACTTTTATTTATTCGCATTTGTAGTATTTTTTTTCCTTTTTCTCTAAATTAAATTCCTTTTTGATTAAATAAAGCAATGTGCTTTCAATTGGAATTTGTTTTGCTTTGCTTTATTTTTCGTCCTTCACTACTACTACTATTAATTAACCACAAAATTGACTTTGAGTGATTAAAACTAATGAAGCAAGTTAATTTCATCAACTAATTTGTTAATTCATTCGAAAAAAGTAACATCATTCGGAAAAAAGGAAGAAAGGAATACAAAAAAAAAAAAAAACATAGAAAAGAAAGAAGGTTATTTTGTGTGACATTAGAATAGTACTTGAGGATATGGAAGGTAAACCACTCAATATGTTTTAGTTGGTTTCTTCTAAGTGCTTTTTGTTGTGGTGCCTCACTAATAGTGTATAATATTGTATCCTTTTTTTTTAGATTTACTTCCCGCCGGGTTTAGTTTTGTTCGACATAAACATATGAGCCACCATAGAAAAGCCTTGCATGTCCTTGACATAAACGACGTATTCATTTAGTTCGAGGCTAACAAGCATACAAAGAACTCACTCACTCACTTACTTATATCGTAGTGTAGATACATCCATATTCAGAGGTCTCTTCAATGAGCTGTGCACTACTCTGCTTTTCCATCATTTGTTGTATTGTATAATAAAATGAACAAGAAAAAAAAAGGGTTGCCAGGACAAAGGACAAAAATCAGTGACCCTTTGCAAATTAATGTTGCAGGTAAAAAGGGTAATTTTGGAGCATGTTGCCAATCTTTCCCTTCTTTCTTTTTTTGATTTCCTTTCTCAAATTTTTACTCTTTGTTGAGTTCTTCCTCCTTCTTTTGTTGGCCCTTTTGATTGACCCCTTTTACATGCTTCTTTTTTTTTTTTGTAACCAAAAATCAACAAAGAAGCGTGCTGCCAACTTGTTGCTTGTTTTTTTTTTCTCTATTTTTTTTATTCTTTTATATACAATGGAAACATAATGCGACCGAGATGGTCGGTCGATCGGTCGGTCAGCCAAGTCAAGTGTTAATAAAATGTATCTATATACTATATAAAAGTTTTTCTTTTAGATGATAAAATAAAGGAAAAATTTTGTAGAATAAAAGAAAGAATAATAATAATAATAATGATGAAAGGCAGATTCTTCTGTTCCTGTTTCTGTGTGAGGAGAAGCCAAGGAAATAGGCCCAAAAAATAACCCCACAAACATGAAAAGAAAAGAAAAGCAAATGAGATTGGTTAAGGGAAAACAGATAAGCACAGGTGAAAAAAGGCCACATTAACAGAAAGAAATAATAAGAAGAAGCCTAGTCTAACCTAGCCTAGCTGATGAGGAATATGCATCGAAAGATATCCTCTTTTCCTTGCTTTTTCTGCCTAATAGATGTCGACGATGTAAGTCGCCTTTGGCCTTAAACTCATTAACGTTAATTGCAACCTTTTGCCATCGTTTTCTTTTTCTTTTTCTTTGAGAAACTTGTAGTACTTCTTCCTTTTTTTTCGTTCTTTCTGTAGTACTTAGTTTCATGTTCATGTGAAACAACAAAAGTTGAATTAAAAAAACAAAAAGCATTGGTTTATACTCCTCATCATCATCATCATCATCATCATCATCATTAATGATGTGATCATTATTATGTTGTTCTTGTTCTGCTCTACCAACCAACTAAGCACATTTTTAAATCTCAATTTTGTTAATTAATTTTCGCATGAGCTTCTTCATTTTTTTTTTTTGTATTTTTTCGTTTTCGTATTTTTAATGTTTCTTCTCCTTGGCAATGCCAAAGTTGAAGTCAAAAGTTTGAATCTGTCTTGTCTGTCTGTCGGTCTTTTGATTCATGTGCTTGTTCTTAAAGGAAGGATAAAGCTTTAGCGCACCGGAAGTACCAGTCGCATAAGACGGAAATGGCAAAAAACAGAATTTTTTGGGGGTGATGATGATGAAGTGATTTTTTGATACCCTACTTTAAGTTTAAGTTTCTTTCTTTAAACATGACTTAAATATGTTGTCAATCACATGTTGCTTCAATCTGGAATTGGTGCTAAATGAGGGAATTTAGAGTTGACTAAGGAGGGGGAACTAATGTTGCTGCTGTTTGTTGTTTGTTTTTTTTTTAACGCTCTTTGACTTTTAACGCTTTTCCAATTATTTCTATCAACCGTTTTTTTTTTTGTTTTGTGTTGCTTTAGCTCTCTGCGTATCACATTCCATATCATTCTAGCCTAGTCACGCGCTGCTGCTTGCAGGCACAAAATGTGGAAGAACATCAAGACGGTGAAGAAGGAAAATGTATAAAAAAAGAAAAAAACCAAAGTCATGCCTCATTCGTCCTTTGACTTTGCTTTGCGTTTCGCTTTGCTGCGCGCTTTACCCACAAAACTCACTCAATTTAACTTAACTAGGAGGCGCCTGTCGCCCAACGCCATTTCCTGTCACTGACACTGATTGTTGCCACTCGGAGTACTAGAAAAGCATGGTTGGTTCCATGGTTGCTATACTAGAAGAGGATAGTAGTAGGAAGGAATAGCATGAAATGCTTCACTTCATTTCAACTTCCATAAGGTACTATAAGGATAATTTGTCTTGCGGGCAAATGTTCTATTACAATTTTTCTTCTTTCTCTCCATCTTTGTCATATTCTCTGTGTGTATGTGTGTGTGTTGTCTCAATCTTTGAAAGTGTTGAGTGTGTGTGTGTGTTTTTTGAAAAGTAAAAAATAATAACCTCGAGTTAGAAAATCCTAGGTATAAGAAATACACTTTTGTCATTTTCAAAATCATCTGCTTTTGCCGTCTTGGTTCTTTCATTGTTGTCTTTGTGTGTTGTTTGCCGCTGAAAATGTTATTAACAAAATCAGCTTATGGCGTTGAAAGCGCGTTATAAACACACCCATACAACCATAGATAGAAAGATAGTAGTCCTAGCAACACCATGGCATATGTGCTTTGGTGGATGAGTGTTGATGAAGTGTTTGTATGATTTACTTTTGGCCATTATTTTTCCAACTTTAAGTTAAATTTTGTGTAATTTTTTAAAATCATCTCCCATTTAATGGTGACTCATTAAGTCATTCATACAACATAACATTTTGTCCTTTTGTTTATATAAATAGTATTTATCCTTCTGTCAGTCATTTAATTTAGACAATGAATGAATGAATGGCAAAACCCTTATCAAATATGTTCATCAAATCGTTTAGTCTCGTATACTTACATTCTTTTGTCTTTATTTTGATGTAATATTCTTTCTCTTTTTGTCCTTCTTTTCCTGTCAGTCAGTCATTTACGCTTTGGTCAAACAAATGTGTATATTTTGTTATAATCAAGGATAATTGCTGCATTGCATTAATTCTATGCCGCCAGAGCAATGAATAAAAATGAATGAACTGAAAAACCGGGTGCGCTCGCTTGCTCGCTCGCTTATAATTATGAGTAATTGCTATTAATAACATTTCAACGTCATCGCGGAGTCAGAGTCCCTGAGTCTACTAAACCTTGAACTGAGAACTTAACTTAACTGAACGAACTCAACGGAACTGAACTGAACGGAATTAAACTTAAATAATCAGACTTTATGGGCCCAAACAAACAAAAAACTTTGCTTTACTTCATTCATACTCTGTCTCTGGCTTTTCGAAAATTTATGAAGCGCCTAAAAGCACGCAATGCACACATAAAAGCGACAAAAAACAGCAACATCAATAATTAGCAATGGCAAGTAAAGGCGACTGGCGACAGGCGACAGGCGGCGGCTACAACAAAAAAAAAGAAATTAAAATACAAAATACAACTAAATGCAAAGCAATTTTTTATTTTCTATTTCTTTTGATAAAAATCTATGAAATTATCTACAAAAAAAATATATAAAAAATAAATATAATAAAAAGAGCAACTACAAAATAAGAACAATTAAAATATATAAAAATTATTGAAATAAATTAGACAAAAAATGAAATAATCAAAATAAATTTCAAATAAACAAACAAACATCTAAATAAATAAATTCAATTGTTTCATACAATTTTTAAAGTACATATTTCTATTTATAAACAACTATGTATGTATCTTCCTTCTTTGAAGAATATTAAATGATTTTATTAAGAAGCGACGTCATTTTTCCTTTTGACTTTGCTCTGGCAATATTTGTTTGTTTTGTATTTGTTTCATTAACAAGAATTCTAATAACAATTTAATTTAAATGAAAATCCTATTTAAAGTTGCTTAGTTGCACAGACAAGATAATAATATTAGTGAAAAAAAAAACCATAAAAGAGACAAGGGTACCCGCCTTGACTTTATAAAATAGACAAAATAGGCAGTGTTTGGTTTCTTTGATGAAGAACATTAAATCACTTCAAAAGCATTACCAACAGTTACGTCAATAGACAGATACATAGACAGACAAACCAATAATGAAAGAAATATGTAGAAAGAAAGAGAGATAGGGAGATTCAGTGTTGGGTGAGAAAAATTCCCTAAGCTCTAGCAAGAGGAACACAAAGCGTGTTAGGACTTTGTGGTTATGTAGTTGGTGTTGTTGTTGCCAAAGTTAAATAGTCAAATAAACAATGTTGACCAATGTAACAAGGGAAAAAAGACTTGACCGACCTTTGGAGTAATGACTTAAGATTTCAATCTAAAAGAAACTCATCTCACTAGCTACAAGAAATTTAAACTAATTTGTTGGCACTCAATTTAATAGATAAAAAATGCTTTGAGGTCTTTGTCCTTTGTGGGATTCTCACAGTCTGTCTATATGTCCATGTACCACCTGAGAACTTAAAAGCATATTATGTTTTGTTTTGGGTGGTGGTTTCAATACTATTATTTCTCATTGTAACCTCAAGCGTTAAACTTTTTAAGTGAACTTTTTAACATGGATTTGTTTCTTATAACTTTCATACAATTTTCTGTGTTTATTACACAATTGATGCCTATTATTCCTTGAGGCTTTCCAAAGTGAAATAAACCAACAAAAGCAAAAGCAACCAAGAAGAATTAAGCATATAACTAACTAACAAAATAACAAGAAATACTCGTTATTAATGCTTGAATGAGTTAATAATGTCTTTAAACTAAATCGCTGCAGTTCTTCTTTAATTCTACTGCTGCTGATTCTTCAGTTGCTTTGTTTGTTATTGTTTGTGCTACTAATTAAGTTTAAAATAAGTAAAAAAAGAAAATTCACATTCACTTTATTCATACAATGTGATGCCACAAAGTATGCTACAAGTTTTTTTGTTTTCATTTCATTCTCTTCATTTAAACAAATCTTTGTTTCTTCTTGACACACTCATAGACTAGAAGAAGCTTAATCAAGACAATAAAGTGTAAGTAGAAGAAAGAAAAGCATAAGAAAAAGTTTCTTAAACAAAGAAATTGTATGCGACAATTGAAAGAAAACTAAAGGCAAAGCAGAAAAAAAACAATAAAATAATAAGAAAATACTAGAGAAAAGATTGTTGTAAGTAGTTTAAATGAGGGAAAACAACAACAACAACAACAAGTGAGAAAGAACAAAAAAAAAGCCAGAAAAAGGCAATTGTTGACTTAATTTTTATTACATTTCGGTTTTTGGTTTTTTGTTTTTTATATTTTTCATATTAAAAAAAGAGTAACTAAAACTGGAATGATGAAAGGGAGAGATGATGAAAGAGAGACAGGAAAAGGTAAAGGAAAATTCAATGAAAAAGAAACAACCAACAACAAAAATAGAAACAACAAATATCATGAGACATGAGAGAAGGAAGACAACTACTATCTTAACCAGAAAATATATAAATAGAAAGAGTGAAAAGTGAACTTTTTAAGTGTTTATTTCAATTATTTCATTTCATGTGGTTTCTATGTGTTGCTGTGTGCGTGTGTGTGTCTGTGTGTGTGTATGTTTGCAATTTAATTTTCCACATTTTCCACAACAACAAGTAAAAATGAAAATGAAGAAGTAAAGAATTCTTCAGGTTTTATTTTTATTTCGTGAACTGCAGAATGCCAAAGCTCCTTCTCCTCCTCCTTTCTATTTCTTCTTGTACTGTGCTACAGTTTCTTAAATGTTTTTAGTACTCTCTCTCAGACACAGAAAAACTTCAATTTTTCTTTGTTATTCCTTTTTGTTGTTTGTTTGAAAATCTATTTAGTTAAGCGAATCAAAGAAGTAAAAACTTTTATTTGCGCCACTTTTACTTTAATGTTTTCCTTTTCTTTTTTTGTGTTTTTTAGTTAAAATAAACTTCTCTCTTTTAGATCTTTTTTGCTGTTGGCTTTTATTTGTTGCATCCTTGGTGATGATTTTTTTTTGTGTGAATTTTCATACAATTTATTCTCAAGCAAACTAATGTTTCAATCTGTTAGAATTAGTGAAGAATTGATTAAAAATGTTAAAAAATTGAAGGGAAAATATTATGTTAAATAAAATAAATAAAAAATCAATGAATGAGTCACAAAATTAAACTATCATTCAATATATTAATTTTATACAAGTAAAAGAAACAAATGAACTGCTTATATGGTTTAAATAATGACTGACTTAATTAGAGATTATTTATCATTTTGAGTATCTTCTAATACGGGGTGAGGCAAAACTGGACGGACGTTTTTCAGAAATTCATAAACTTGTTAAGGATCATTGAAAATAATTTTTATTTGAATTTTTAGAATCGTTAGGTCAAAGCATTTAAGAATGTCAAGTGTGGAAAACAACATTTGGCATGTGGTGACCCCCACCGGTGATGCATTGCTGAAGCTGTTCCACGAAGTTTGCGTCTACTCTCTCGAGCATTTGCCGGTCGATTCTGGCAGTTTCCTCGCGAATCGCTTCCTTCAATTCCTGTAGGTTTCGAGGCTTGTGTGTATATACACGAGCCTTAAGGTATCCCCACAAGAAAAAATCGCATTTGAAGAGATCAGGTGACCGAACAGAATAAGGTTCGCATGTTGATCTGAGAGTGCTTCCATCTCACGAGCGAACGTCACTCGTTGTTCATAATCCCTTGGCTGCAGCTCTTGAACAATTGCCAATTTGTAGGGGTGGAAATGCAGTTCATTGTGAAAAATACGCCTTACCGATGGATTACACAAGCGAAGTTGAGCGGCATGGTTTCGTGCGAATGAAAGCTTAGCGGACCGCCTCAACATTTTCTACCGTTCGAGCCGTTCGTGGACGCCCTGGTGGGCGTCTGTTGCTCAAAACACCTCGGGTGCAAAGTGCTTCCACCCACCGAAGGATCGTGTTACGTGTGGGTACTCTTTGGTTCCGATGAATGTTGGAGTGGCGTCGGAATTCGCGCTGCACAGCTGTGATCGACTCATTATTTCACACGAAACTCTCGTAAGCGTAAACGCGGTGTTACAACATCCACAGGGCCATGGCGGTCCCTAAAAAAAAAAAATGCTATTACCGGACGAACATAACGGTACCAACCCCCCACCCGTCGGCCCTTTGTGGGGGAACTACTAGCCATTTCAAAAACGTCCGTCCTTTCTTTTTCATTTTATTCTCTTAAAAGAATTTCAATTGCCTTCTTTTTTGTATTTATTGTTTGCTTTTCATACATTAATGTACATATGTATGTGTATGTTTATTTATTCTTGTCTGAGAAAAACTACTGCAAGAAAGAAAGAAAATTCTTAAGTGCAATGTAGAGTTCACCAAACAAAACCAAAAAAACTAACGTCGGTTTCTGTTCTGTCTGGAATTGACTTAATTTGATGTGGCTTGACTTAGTCTGACTGAATTAACTTGACTAGGGGTTTGTCGGACTGACTAACTGACTGACTGACAGACTGTTATAGTTGCCGTTCGTCTTGCTGCAACTGCTTTAGTCACCAACTAAGTCATTTATTCACTCTGTCAGTTAGTCAGTCACTCATTCATTTATTCACTTATTCACTTTAATGTTTGCTTCCACTGTTTATTTTTTATTTCCTTCACTGACGTGTTTTTCTTGTGTGTGTGTGTGTATGTTTTTGTGGTTGGTTTTCCTTGCATTAAACTAGTAATTTTTCATGTTTTTTTGTACATATTTTCTTCCATTCTGATTTGTTATTCCTTTTGTTCAGTTTTTTCTTGCTGTGACTTTGACAAAGACGAAGAGCATATAAAATACATTGTTGTTATTGTTATTATTGTATTAGTATAACCATTCTTATGTGCTACATTGCGTATACGATATACTTATTAAATAAATTTCCATTTTTTCTTTCTTTACTTCAAAAAGAAGAAAGGTATAACCAAGAATATTGTGACTGTATAAGGAATTTATCATAAATTTATAATTTGTTCACAGTTCAACGAAGCTTAACTTGATTTGGTTTAAAGTATCCTTGTAGTATCCTTTAGTTTGTTTGTTTCACTTTCTTAAAGCTTGAAAATTACCTCTTCATAGTAGCAAAGCAACCTAGGCTAGACGACTTTTCTTGTCAACACTCAATAGTAAGTGTAGAGTGTGTGTTTTGTTGGTGATGCAAAATGTCGCGTGTCATCACATTACTAACATTGATGTATTATTTACCTCAATTTTTCCATTTTCTACCTGTTTCATGCTTTCCTATTGTTTTCACTCTCTCTTTTTACAGTTTTGTGACTCTCTACCTTTCCTCTTTGTTGCTTGTTTTTCTTTCTTCTAGGTAATTGCTGTTTTTTTATTACAAAAATTAAAGAAACATTGAGCTTCTACATGTTGATTTGTTGTTATTGTTGTTTCAATAGCATTCAACCTTCATCATATTACAATTTATGTATTTGTTTGTGTTTTATTATCGCTTATTTTGGCGCCATTTTTCTCTTTTCTAGTATATTCATATGAAGCAAAAATTTGTTGGGCTTGCTTTTGTTTTCTTTTGTTCTACTTAAAGCTACTTAAAGCTCATGATGTCTCATGCCTGAAAGAAACACTGACAGTTTGCATGAACACAAATAAATCTATCATCGCCATCGTCAATATAATTACATATATGTCAAGTGCGGCGCTTATTCATTCTCTAGTGTTGAGCTCAATTCATTTTGCAAGCTTATGCAATATTAAGCATACGACATGTAATATGCAATTCACTTAAATGAATGCATAGTTTAGTTGGCATATTTTAAGGTTGCAAAGACCCTAAGAAATGTTAAAAGTATAACAGAATGGGAGGTAGAAAGGTTAACATAAGAAAGGACAGGCGCTATTTGATAGAAGACAAGAATCAGTTGTATTCTTGGCCTAATGAAATGGAAATGAAACAAACCAAAAACATGTGTTTGCGCTTTATTGTTATAAAAATAGTAGTGTGCAATTACAACAACAAAAACAATAACAAATACAACATGAAATTGCAATCGTCATTAAATCTTGGTTGTGTTGTGTACTTCATTTCATTGGTACTGTTGTTGTTATTGTTAGTTGTAGTGTTGCCTGTTGTAATTCTTGGCATTAAGCCAAAATCCCAAATGAACTGGGTCGACTAATACACACACGCATACCCTTAACATTACATTATGCATGTGTATGTGTGTGTATGCATGAAATGATAGAGGTAAAAGAAGGGACAACTAAGGGAACTAAGAGCTCTACTGAGACATGGTCATCACGCGCGCTTATGAGAAAACAATAAGCGAATGAACACTTCCAACTAAATGCAGACCCATGCAAACCTTTGAATACAAGTAAGTGTATCTGTGTATGTGTGTGAACGGTCGGTAAACAATAGTTCATTTAATAGACTTGGGAGAAAGAAAGTGTGAGTAAGGGATGAATTAAATTGAAATCCCGCATAAAATTATGCTTACGTGTTAAGTTCATTGAATCTTCATTACATTTCACTTTCACTTCCCTCCTGTTCTTTGCTATAAGTAAATCTATAGATTTCATTTAATCAATTTTACTTGCAATGAAAATTTCAATAAAACTCTACAAGACAAAATGCATATAAAAACCAAGATGATGATGCTGAGAGGACAGAAGACTATTGATTCATTTAAAGATTCTTCCTTTAAAATGAATCTATTTTCTTCCATTTTTTATTCCTCATTCATTTGGCCAAGCAAACTAAACTTGTTCTTTTTGCTGTTGTAAAGGGCTAAGACCCGCCAAAAAAGACTAAATGAAATAGTCTACTTTTTGCGCGTTTTAATATTCTTCTCTCCTTTTCCATTTTCCTTGCATACTATACTTTACAGGCAGGTGGATTGGTTGCATATGAGTTTCTCTTGTCGCTAACCATCTTTCATGTCATCATTAAAAGTGAAAATCGTTTAGCCAAAAAAAGAAAAAGAGAAAAAATAGGGAGAAAATTGTTGTTGTTGCTTTTAAAAGCGTAAAACGATGGCGATAAAATCCATTAAGATTCTCTACAACTTCTCTAGGCTGCTGTTGCCTGCTATTGCTTGTTGTGTTGCGCTGTGTTATGTGTTATTGTGCCTCTTGTGCTACTTTTCTCAAAAGCAATGAAGCACTTAAAAGTAGAGAAAACAACAAAATAGCAACCAAGCAAACAAGAAACTGAGTGAGTGAGTGAGTGGGTGAGTTGAGTTGAGTGAACAACATTTGAAGACGATTCAAGTCTTGGGGAACACACAATTTCCCTTCCATTCCCATCATAGGAGCAGTATGATGACTCTAAGTATAGTAGATGATGCTAGAAGATGAAAAAAACAACCAACCAAAAAAAGGATATTCAGGCGTATGCTCCAAAACAAAACTCTTTAAAAATTTATAAAGCGTCAAATATTTATTATCCTTTGCAAAAGAAAAACCATTTGAATATAAAGCAATGAAAATGAAACACGCAAACAGCAGCAGCAGCAGCGTGTAACATGAAAACAAAGTGAAAAAACGATAAGATGAGATGATGAAAATGACTTAAGAAAAAGAATATTAAAGTAAACCTAGCACCCATTAAATGATTTTGCTATACTACCTTTTTTCTATTTAATAGTTACTCTTTACACTCCTTTATTTTCTATACACCTCTTTTCCTCTTTCTTTTTACTTTCAAGAAATTTCGTCCAGCTGCTGCTGTTTTTGCTGATATCTAAGCGGTCGCGCTTTAATCCTTTAGTCCGTTGTACAAAGCTCTTTCCCCCACTCAGGTCCAATGAACATGAAACACTTTTCGAAATTACAAAAAATGAATACACAAAAAAGAATCTAAAAGAAAATATACAAAAAAAAAAGAGAAATGTTCTATAGAAAGAGACGCGCAGACATATAAAATAAAAATTGCAAGAAAAACACATAAAAAGTAGGCAAGAAAAATAAAAAATAAACAAAATATGTACAATAAAACGAATGCGTGTGTACTTGTCTGAGCAATGAAGGGAACTAAGAAAGAAATGTGAATAAAAGAAATCATAGAAGCATAGAAGAAAGAGGAAAAAGTGTTTAAATTCAGGTTAACAGTTGTGTGTTGCCTTATTATTCTTGTTCATCTCGAATGTTGATGTTGTTTTATTTGTAAATAAATAAAATTTATGAAACAATAAAAATATACAAAATAATGAAATAATAAAATTAAAAAAAATATTCAAAATAAAATAAAATAAAAATATCAAACAATGTGACAAAAAAAAATAATAAAATTATAACATTAATGAAAATAAATCAAGTATAGTCTGAAGAGTATTCCAGTAAAGTTTGGTGCGATTAGGACACTGGGCTATCAAGAAATTAGATAATGTACCTGGCCCGGCGTTGCACGGTCAACCGAAGCTTTTTTTGAATAATAAATAATAAATAGAAAAAAAATAATTAAAATTGTATCAACATGTCCGATCCTCACTAAACTTTACTGGAATATTCTTCAGACTATGCTTGAGCTTCCTTGAAAATTTCATCAAAATCAGTCCAGTAATTTCGGAATCCATAGGGATCATACAAAGGTGTATTATGTATATATATAAAAACCGATTACAGGTCCAATATATTAAAAATAATGTCATACAGTGTTATTAATATCTCTTTCCGTGCGGTTCCTAAACATGACTGGTTTAACAAACAGGATCATTGTTATTGATGGTCGTGGCCATCTGCTCTGCAGTATGGCCTCCGTTGTTGCCAAGTAGTTGCTACAAGGCGTCAAGTTGCAGTTGTACGCTGCGAGGAGTTGAACCTTTCTGGTCACTTCTACAGAAACAAGATAAAAAAGTACTTGGCCTATAGCGCAAACGTTGTAATGTCAAACCAACGCGTGGCCCATTCCACTTCCTTGCTCCATTAAGGATTTTCTACAAGGCTGTTCGAGGCATGATCCCACACAAAACCAAGCGTCTGCGTGTCTTCGATGGTATCCCATCACCATACGACAAGCGTCGTTGCGTTGTTGTGCCAAAAACGCAAGCGTAAGGCCAAGATCCAAATCATTCTGAAGCACAACAGACCTGATAGTGCAAGCACGCGAGAATATCGCCAAGGTTGCCGAGCCATTCAACAAGATCATCAAATCTTATGGCTACGAAGTTTAGATGGATGTTTTCAAGTAAAGAAATTATAATATACAACAACAAAAAAGAAAAAGGAAAATATGTTTTTTTTAAAATAAAACAAATAAGTTTAAAAATTAAAATATAAAATACCCAAAAATTAATTATTCAAATAAAATCAAGAAAAATATATAAAAATTAGAAAAATAATGAAAAAATTCGGAATATAAAAATTAATAAAAATTAATTCAGCAAAAAGAAATAAAATTAATGAGAAACTGCATATCCAATTAATTAAACAGAAATGAAAGCACAAATATAAAATTAAATAAATAAATTCAAATTTAACATGAAATAATAAAATAAAAATAAAAATCAATGTTCCATAAACACGCGTGTCGCCTACAAGCAAAAGCAATATTATTATATTTTATTTTTATTTTCTCTTGTTGTATGCATACATACATACATATAGAAAATGTTGTTGTTCTTATATATGTATCTTTAACATCTGAAATACACGTTAACTGCTTAGCGTCAAGGCTCGCTACACTTTACTCACTTAGTTAGTCAGTCAGTCAGTCACCAACATCAAATCACCTCACCTTATGCCAGGCTTAGAACACAAGAATTTTTGTGTCTTATCGTTATGCCTAACAAACATGACTTAACCCATTCCAATCACCACCAAGAATACAAAGAAAAGAACCTTTGCAACAACATACTACATACGTATGTATATAATATACTACTCATCATCATCTAAAATATTTTCACATGATTTTCTTTTTCTTTTATATTTTTTTGTTGATTTTCATTTCCACGAATCACGTTTTAGTATATTCTTTAACCACTTTCCTTTTTCTTTCTTTTTCACTGTTAGACTTGGACTTCCTCTGAAATTTTAACCCTTTTGCTATTTGTTTTTTTTTTTCTTGTTATTCTTCTTGTTATTTTGTTTTTGCTTTTTTCCTTTTCATAGACTTTTCAATGATGATGATGATGGGGATGATGATGATTTGAATGACGATGACGAGACGTTGAAAAATTGTTGTTTGAAATATGAAAAATCTGCACATGTTTTATATATTCGAATATTTATCCATTTTTTTGTATTGCTGTTGTTGTTTCATTCATATGCTTTGCATATATTTAGCAGTTCTAAACCTCTTCACCTACTAAAATCATATTGTAACTTTAACTTGACTTAAATTCTTGAAGCTGACTGATGATTTTCATATGGAAAAGAGTCTATAGAAGAAGTAGATGTTGGGATGTGGAACGCATCACAACTCAACTCAACTCAACTCATATTGTTTGAATATGTGTAGATACAACACTTTAGGTCAGGTCACGTCACGTCACGTCATGTTATCGCGTTTTCATTCGTTTCACTTCACTTCAATTCACTTCAGTTCAGTTCAGTTTTTGGTTCACAGTTTTGTTTTGACTTGTGCTTCTTGTTTCTCTTGTTATCCTTTTTCTCCTTGTTGTTGCTGCTGTTGTTGATGAAATATTGCATTTGTCGAAGTCTTTTAATTTTGCATTAAACGAAGAAGAAAAGTTAGATGGATAGAAAGAAAGAACGAATGAACATATGAAAAATGATAAACATATAAAACTGAAGTGCTTGGCATACTTTTAGGCGCGATGCTTTACATGCAGAGAAAAAAAACGTTTTATATTGCGTGTACGTACACCTTTTTGTCTGTCACTGACTGGGTCTGTGTTTGTGCATGTATTTGTATTCATTCATTTCAAGTTGTGTGTGACTAATGATGATGATGTACTACTTACTACATATACATATGCATGCACGTGTGTTCTATATCATCATCATCATACCTTTTTTGTCTATTACTTGCTGCTCTCTCTGTCTCTATGTAAGGCGAACTAATGAGGCGCATAAATTTCAAGTGGCGGCTGCGGCAACATACATTCTAGAGCATCATGATGTATCCAACATTCATTTCATTTGTTTTTAGACTGAGGACTGAGACGATTCTCTCTGCCTTGAAATCTAGAAATGAATGAAAGCATGATGAAAAAGTAGGCAAAACACACTTATTTTTTTAGTAATGAGAACAGAATTGAAGAAAAACAATCTGCAAATTTTATGAGTTACTACCACTACTACTGTTGCCAAGTCAAGCCAAGTACTTTTTACTGTTATGCTTCAAGCTGTCAGTATAAGTAATGCTACCATCATCATCACCCATAGGTGTATAACATGTTCCATATGATAAGAGAAAGAATAGTCGTGTCTTCTTAGTTACTAAGTCAAGACTTGACAGGGTCTATTATAATTTTTATTTATTTCAATTTTTTGACAATTTAATTAAAGCATTTTAGTCACAAATGTTATTAACAATCACATCATTTGTCATGCTGTTTCATAAAGTATTGCTGCTAAGGGTTCAGGGTTTATGCTGGAATAAATTATTTATTTTTGCAAGAATCGAAGAAGATTATGTGTGTCTCTGCCTATGATTGATAAGATTTAATTTAAGTTTGATTCGACTTGGGACTCAATCAAATGAACTAATCCTGCTGGGACTGCTAGATTCAACTGAATCAAAGACCCCACCTTCCATATTAGATGCCTGTTCACTTATCTGTTTCAAATTGAATTAAATTTTCTATTTTTCTTCAATATTTCTGATTTATTTTCATTATTAATTTTTATTTCAAATTAAAATTAAAAAATATTCTAGAACATACATATTTCTCATAAAACAAATAACTAGTTTCTGTTGCATATTCAGTTTTTTCTAACATTTCCTCTTATAAACTAAATGGGAGTAAAAATTGTACATATTTGTACCATTGAATGACCTCTGCTACTGTTCAACGTTGCGTATGCGTAACACACTCACATTCAATGATGACTTTTTATACTGAATAATTTTTTATTTAGTTTTTTATACATTGAATATGAGTATTTTTTTTTTTTATATATTTTCTCTCTTTTGTTATTCATTTATTTATTTATTTTAGTGGTCAGAACACGTTTCAGATTGTTGGGATTTGAATTTGATTTGAGTTTAGTTGAACTGAACCGAACTGAATTGAGATGAGTTGAGTTGCGATGAGTTGCATTCAACTTTTTTGTGCATGTTTAGTGAATGTATTTGAATGTCCTGTGTTGCATATCCTGTTTGTATTTTTTGTTTTTCTGGTGATTTATGCTAAATTGAAATTTGTTTTTAGTTTCTGTGATTTTTCTTTATTTTTTATATTTTATGTGCGGAAATTGTTTACATAAAAAACAAGTTAACTTTAAATAATAAAAAGAAATAAAAATAAATAAAAATAAATAAATGAAATTGAAATAAAATTTAATTGAAAAAGTACTTGCATGTTTGGCGTGTTAGTTAGTTTTAGTCAGTACTAACAAGCGTGTTTCGTTTCAATTTAAAGTTTTTTTTTTTTTTTTTTTTTTGATGAATCTCAAGGGAACTTCAACTTCAATAACAACACTAACTTTTTAAGCGTGATGTTTTTTCTTCATATCAACACACAGAGATACTCTTGTCTAATCACATTCATGTGTGTGATTCTCAAAAATATGTATATACATAATTTTCAAACATTTTTTAATTACATAAAACCAAAAAAATTGCAAACATATGCAGTTTTTCTCCTTTGGAAATAAAATTCATGGTTGGCATAATATTATGAAATGTGTAGAATGAGGAAGATTTGCATATGTTATGAGTTTGTCAGTTTGAACTGATAAGAGAGAAAAACATGTGATGAAATAAAATTTAATGAAATACAATAAAATGACAAAAAGTCATCATCAAACGACAATACACAGTATGAAACATCATGCTGCTCCTGCTGCTGCATATTATCATCACAATCATCAACATCATCAACATCAACATTGTCATCAATGTGCGCATATAGTATGTCACTTGCATACAAACGAGTATAACTACTCCGCTTTCTTTCTAGCTGCATATTCAAATTTTCATATTTGTCTAAAATATTATAAAAATTATTTGTACTAGGTTTTTGGGGCCCATGGAAATGGATTTGGTTTAAGTAGAGAATGATTTTCACTTTACTCGCATGTTTCATTCTGAAATATTTAGACTTGATCCCCTTGTTCGTCTGAAACAGAATCAAATGATCTTGAGTATTGAATACTCAAAAGATTTTAGTCTTGCTAATCATTGCTGATCGACTGTTTCAAAGTGTTAGATATTTGATATTACCATAGATATCTGAACGCATTGATGCTTTTAGTTTCAGGGTACGACTAGATTCGTCCACGACTTTGTACGCGTGTAATATCGTGTATTTTGTTATTTTTTCTTAATTATCAGATGTTTAATCCGCAGCAAAAGAGGAAAACATTCGAAAATCAGCCAAAAAGTAGGCAACAGAATTAAAAATATGAATATCGTTTGATTTAGTAAGTCGATTTCGATAAAATAAACGCTAAATGTTACACGAAACTTCCTACAATACACCAGTCAAAACAAACGCATTCAAATAGGTTAAGCCGTTTCTGAGATTAGCGTGCACATACAAGAAAAGACTAACGATTATATATATATATGTAGATAGATGAAGCACTTGCAATGCTGTACGCCATAAGAGGGCTTTCGTCATGTATTGTCTCTGATTGGAAACAAAATGTGTCAACTGCCGGAAAATTATCAAATGTTTATTTTAGGAAATAAGAGGAATTATATTTCATTCAAATATTATCGGTTGCCATAAAATTCGATCATCTTTCTCCTAGAACACATATCCATTTAAGCTTGTATTTTATATATTTGATCGTACTTTTTGGAAGTTTTTTCATACAAATACAATATTAAATTTTATATATTTCTTTATTATTTATTTTTTATATTTTCATTTCAATTCTCATTCTCAAAATGCTGCAGTGTTTCACTTGATGAAAAAAATCAAATCAAAATCACAGACAACTGTCATCAACTTCTGTTGATGATGATGATGATATGTTGTCACTAATTCTACTGTTATCTCTCTGCTTATAAACTCACTCAACTTCAACTTCTTCCATTTTTGTAAATTTTATTTTAATAAAAATTGCATAATTCATGCGCAGGAAAAATGTATGCTTCGCTTAGTTGAACACAACAAAAGTTCAACCAAAATGGTGAATGCAAGTACATAATAATAATAACAATAAAACAAAACAAAACCAAAGCTCATGTCCTTTTGGATAACTCTAACAGCAACAATAACATTGAGGATATGTGTAGCGCAAGCAGGTGAAGACAGGCAAAAGCAGTTTATGTCCGTTTTATGTCGTTTACCATTCGCTAGTCGTCATCATCATCATCATCATGATGTCCTGGTCAACAATATACTTCGTTATAACTTTTCTTTCTTTTTTTTTAAATGTCCTTATTCTTTATATATACATATGTGTGTGCATACTCTTTTCTCTCCTGTGTGAATGCATGCATGCATGAATTGCATATTTCATTTAAATTTTACAAGTTAACAATATTAAATATTAACAGTTATATTTATGCATTTTTCGTTGCAAATCAAAAATTTACATGCAACAAAACAAGAATACAAAAATGTAAGGATAAGGACGAACACATGCACAACAGAATAAAGCATAGCATAGAACAGAGAACAGATGAGAGTTAAGAGCTTTAAAGTGATTTATCACAAAACAAAACATAAAAATATTGTATTCATAAAGAGATTTTCATCATCTAAATGATGTTGATGTTGTTGATGATGATGATGATAAGTTCAAATGATGAATGAGAATAAATTTTATTTACACCATACAAAACAGGACAAGAGAAACAAAATGACAAAACATTCATAAGCAATTTACCTTTTTGAACCGAAATGTATTTTATTTATTTGTTTCATCTTTCTTGTTTTTGTTTTTGTTATTTTTATCATTTATTTATTTATTTGTTTATTTTATTCTTTCCTTAATAGTTTTATACACATTTTTGTTTTGTTTATACATATTTATATCCCTTCCTGTTCTTGGAATTAAATGAAAATAATTTACTAGAAAAATATTTTGTTAGAAAATTATTCAAACAAATCAATTTTGTCCTCCTGCTCATCTCTATAAATTATTCTAATTTATGCTGAAAACAATTTCTTCTTCATATCTTCTTTTTTGACTTTTCTAATTCATTTCTAAACACAATTTCGTTGCATACTTTCCGGAGCAAGCATAAAACTTACTTGGAGAAGTCGAAGAAAGTCGTCATCCTGGTTTTGTTGAAATATGAAGATTTTTGAGAGGAAAAGTTTTTTACTCAACTTAAAATGGAATTAAAACATTAAAATACACGCATCGATGACGACCATGGGAAGTGATGCTAATTGAAATTGTTTGACAATACTTTGGGAGTTGAGAAGTGTTCTCCCAAAAACAAACACTAGTAATTGCATAGTCCTCCATCATCCAGCAAACGTGTAGTCATCTCATTCTTCAATCTCAAGTCAAGTCTCATCAAAATGATGATGATGATGATGATGATATAAATTCGTGACCTTCCTCAAAAAGTATGCAATATGCAAATTTTACGCGTAACAAGTTAAACTTTTTTGAAGAAACAAATCTGCAAGAGGGACAAAGGGTAATAAAATGCAATGGAAATTTGTCTGGAATTTGTTGTTATTATTTGTTGGCTAAAACTTAAATGCATCAGACAAAATTCCTAGAGAAATAGAAATAGAATGGAAAGTTTTGGGAATGAAGAAGCCTGAATGCCTAAAAATAGACAAAATATTTTGTTAAAGTCATCGTCACGAAATCAATGGGGGATTCATTGTTCGTTGTCGTTCCCGGTCGACCACAAAAACAAAACTTTTGCATTAACTTTATTTTGATGATGGAGAATAATCGTCATTGTATGCAGGCAAAAGAGGAAATGAGGAGAAACACAGAAAGAGAGAGAGAAGGATTGATTGGTGGGAGTATGAGTACTTGTTCAAATATGCAAATTACAAATGGGGCACAAGCTGAAGTGAAAAACTGAAGGCATTAGCAGCCCGCAAAAATTGCATTGAAAAGTTGCTACTGATGCTGTTGCAGCAACATGAAGAATGACGATGAAGGAACTTTTGAACTCTCAACAGTAGCAACAACGGCAACAACATCATGACCTAAACTAACTAAAAATCGTACAGACTAGAAATCTATTTGAGAATGTAAGTGGGTAAATGATTGTGTGTGTGTGTGTGTGTGTGTGTTGAGTAAACACAGACTGACTCTCTTAGTCAGTTGAAAGAATATAAGCAAAAGATTTTCCATAGTAGAGGCACAGGGACAGAGTGTGCTGTGACAAGACGAAGTACTTGAACAAGCAACAAGCAGCAGCAGCAGCACAACAAATGGGAGCGAAAAATAAATGGAGTGTGGCTGCTAACAAGCTGAATTACATTTACTCAGACACACAGACAGACAGACAAACAGACAGATAGACAGACAGATAGTAGATAGATGCATAGGAAAAGGAAGACAGTGGGGGAAAGAAGCACAGACAAATTGTTACCAAAATCATTGCCTCAATCTCAAAAGCAATGCAAGCCGCGACCATTAGAAGATTTTTGTTGGCCTAACATATTTTTTTTGGTTTTGTTTTTGGGCAAAAGCTAACGAATGTTGAGTGATGAAAGGAGACTTGTAAACTAAATAAAGAAGAAGAGACAAGTAGGAGAGACAGAGTGGATGTGAGTGGTAAAGTTACTAAATCAAAAGTAGCAAAGTAGGCTCTGGCATCAACAAGAACAACATCATCATCACCATAGTCGCTGGTTGAAGGCATCCCAACTATACTACTAACAACAATCAAATACCGGAAGCTTAGATAGAAACATAGATATGTTGGTGGCTCTTTCTTTTCTCTGTAATTCTTGCTTAATGCATGCATCCTTATTTAAGCCGTATTTTGTAGATTTTAAGCAAAGGCCAAACCGGACCGGAACAATGTATTTGTTGTTCATTTGTTGAACTAACAGATTTTGCAACATAAAAACCTCATTTTTGTTTATATTTGCAACGCGCATCATAATGATGATAGAGATAATGATGCTGTTGATGATAATGAACATTATGAGCAAAACCAAGTTGAAGCACTCAAGCTCAGAGACTTTGTTTGAAATCCAGGCCAGGCCAGGCCAGGCCAGGCAAGTTGCTTGTTGGTCGGTTGGTTTGCTGGTGCTGGTTCTTTGGTTGCTTGTTGTTGATGGTTGTTGGTTGTAACACAAAAAAGCCACGTACAAACGACGTGGTCAAGAAGTGATTTCTGGTTTAATGTTTTTTAATGCTTATGTTGATGCCACCACCAACATATGAAGAACAACAAACCAGAAAGGAGATACTATATGCCAGAAAAGAGTGGGTGACTGACTGGGTTGGTTGTGTGTAAACAACACACAATTACTCATGATGATGATAATATTGCAACTGATGATGACAATGATGATAATGTTGTTGTTGTTGATATCTCTGTTGTTTTTTTGTACTGTTGTGTTGTTGTTGTTGGTTTTATTTGCTTACTTTGTTGGTGTTGTTTTGCTGTCGACAGCAGTCAGCGGTTACTTTTTGGTTAACGCCATGTGTTGGTCACTTGCTCGTCCATTCTATCGTATACTCACTCACTCAGTACAGTATATATACAGTATGGATAAACCAGATCATTGTTCATGTTGTCACATTGTCAAGTCAAATATGTTTGTTGTGAGCAAAGCCAAGCCAAGCCAAGGCAAGTTTAATGCAAGCGTTGCATGTCAGAAGCTCATAGGAAAATGTGCCACAATCAAAACCAAATGAAACCAAAAAAAAAAAAAAACTATACTTTAGAGTAGTAGAGTGTAGTGTATGCACCTGAAATGGTAGAAACATGACAACAACATTATTTAGTGGTGGTACTTTTGCTTTTGTTGTTGTTGTTGTTACAAGAGTATTTTTACCATTGCATGCAAGTGAATGCTTCATTCAAAAGTTAACAAGGAGAAGAGGACTCCATTAGCATTTGCTGACAGATGGATAGTATAGCATACATTAAGGAGATTTTACAAGAGAAGAGAGTGTGTGTGTGTGTTGGTTTGGTTAATACCACCAATCTCATTGTTGTTGTTGTTCGCATGAAGCCAAACCAAATTTGACACAACATTTGTCAAACCACAAAATGGCTGCCGCATCGTTGCTTTCATTATGTGCTCAAAACACATATACAAACACCAACTACACCTACACAAACAAAATTACTAAATACAAATCTCCATCTCTCTCGCTGTCTCTCTGTCTTCTCCATAAGAATGAATAAGGATTAAGGACAGAGAAGAAAATGAGGAGAAAATCATTGTTTGGTTATGTTTGTCTTTCCACACTCTTTCTTCTTTCTTTTACCTTATCCTATCCTATCCTTTTGGTTGTTTAGTTATCCTATTCTAGTGATTCAAGTCATCTGATTTTGGACATGATAGTGTCGTCGGGATATATGATTGTGTGTCTCTGTGTATGTGTGTGTGTGTGCGTGTCTGTCGCTTTGGGTTTGTTAACCCTTTAATGACTACCAGATTTTGGTATGACGAGCGAACGACACTTTTGCATTGTTAATGTCTGTTATTTGTCATATTTGACTGATTAGACAAACACACAGACGGATACAAAGATTGAGAGTGGGAATGGGTTAGAGTGAAATTAAGCTTAACTAGCGCTGTTGGTTTTGGTTTCCTTAAACCAGAACAGACCAGACCAGACCAGACCGACTGACCAAATGATTAAATTGACTAAAAACCAACTAAGCGACCAACAACAAAACCACACACAGACATCACATCACATTATGTCACATTACTACTCAAAAGGGGTGTCATTAATGATGTTGATTTTGATGATGATTATAAAGATAATAAAAGCAGTAGGGTGGAGGAAAAATGTATCACAAATCTGAAAGCATATAAGACCTCTGGTTATATGTAGTTTCTTCTCAATAAAAATCAGAAGTTTCTTTAAAATATTCCCTTCTTCTCTCTTGATTTCTCTATATGTTTGGAATTCAATACTGATTTTCCATTTGTCAATCACTAAATTAATTCATGTTGTTTAAATAATTTGAATAAACAACAAAAATCAAGAGATTCAATGCATTTATAATCAATAATTCATATGCACTTTTGATGATGAACATACACCAGATCTTCTGTCACCCCTTTTCACTTTGTACATTATTATGATTATGATGATTTGCATGATTTATCAACAATTCTAATAATTGTTGCATATCACTAAACTCTATTAAATCATTTATGTTTCATTTCATCATGCATTTTGTATATGATTTTTTGGGGCAAATTCAAGTGAATAATATAATATTTTTTGTGTGTTTTATGCGGCCTAAAATTGTATTCACCTAACCGAGCAACTGCTGCAAACAATTCAATTATTCTACAATATATTTGTTTGTTATTGTCGCTAAAATGCTTTTGTCTTTCATCGACAAAAATGCCTTACGGCAATCCACCAAAAACATTTCAATTCAATTTAATTTGAATATTAACAAAAAGCAAATCTCACTTTGAATTGTTATTTCTTCCTGCTGCTGTTGATGACACACAATAGGCCACTGAACAAAGGACAAAATGAACACAAAATGGAATATTAAACGCATGTTTTTATGGCAATCAATTAGTGTTGGATATTTTGCAATTTGTTGCTTTTTTCTGCATAAAAAAAAAAAGAAAAAATATGTCAAATTGATGTTGTTGCCTTAAGCAAATTGTACAGATTCTTTAACAAAAAAAAACTCAAAAACTCAATCCAATATTAAAGAACACATTAGTGTTAGCATTGTGTCATTAAACTAATCTTATGAACGAACCGAACTATGATTGATAAATTTTTAATAGAAAAATCTTATGAATTTTTAATGTGATTTTATTGTAATAACAAAGTCTATCATATAAGCTAAGCTGAGTATTATATGGCAATTGACACACCCCTGTTGCACATGTCATTTGCGCACACATTATGACAAAGGATATTATCGATTTATGTATATATATATATATTGTAATTATATTTCTTAGTATAAGCAAAGCCAAGCCAAGTAAATCACTTGAAGGATAGGATGGATCATTATAGAAAGTGATGAAGGCGTAAAGAGGGCAGCTTGCAAATAGAAAATGTATCAATTATTATTTAATGCGAAAAAGGAAATAAACCTTGGAAATAACTGTATTTAACAGTGCTTGTGTGTATGTGTGTGTGTGTGTGAGTCCTTCTAATAAAATATGCATTTGTGTATTTTGTCATAAACAAAAGTCGTATTTGTTGTTCTAAATTCTTATTAATATTGCATTTATTGTTGTGTTATTGTGGTTGTTGTTGTTGTTGTTGGTGCTGTTGTTGTCAATTGCTTTTATGCCATAATTAATAATTTAATTGTTTCTGTTTATCTCTTAATTAAAAAGGGATTTATTATGATGTTGTTGAATTGAACTTTAATAAGAAAAACCACAATTAAAATCATGATAATTTTAAATCATTTCTCTTGCTGCAGTTTCGAAAATAATAAATTATACCTGATAAATAGGAAATTTGTCTTGTATTCAAAGCAAAGATAAAGGATCAAACTTTCATAAAATATGATATAGCTCAGGAAATTCCCTGTTTAGTTAGGTGATAGTTCAGCCTACAGTGTCCTGTTAACAATCTTGTAATGATTCTAAGGTTATTCTTCGTCAGATTCATTCAGTCCTTGTAGCGTAAAATATGGTATAGTGGAGAAGAAGTTCGACTTATATAAATAAAGATTTGTTAAACCAAAAAAATCATTATCTTCACTTGTTTGAAATGATATCTCAAAGTTTTAAAAAATGTTAACTGAAGTATGCGAATTAGCTTTAGAATATGCAA
This sequence comes from Amiota communis, assembly GCA_037043315.1. Classification (NCBI taxonomy): domain Eukaryota; kingdom Metazoa; phylum Arthropoda; class Insecta; order Diptera; family Drosophilidae; genus Amiota; species Amiota communis. The sequence goes on along the minus strand of JBAMAV010001191.1, from coordinate 1,021,815 downwards.
ATTAACTTTGCTCAGATTGAGTTTCACGTAAACCATATGTTAACAAGTGTATCCCAGAAGAATTTTACAAACATCTTACCATATATGTACATATGTACACATAATAATTTGCTTGCATTTCCACTTTTGTTTACAAGACATATATTTAATTATAACACAGTCGCTAAATTGCATAAAATATTTATACTTATGATTCTAAAGAATATTGACATGAGCTATAGTGTTTAGTTAACTCTCGACTAACAGCTTGAGTGAGCGCTGACGCCAGGCGGTTTGGAAGACTTTGCAGTCTCTGCCATTGACGTTTACTATTTTGAAAGACCTCGTGTCGCACTGTGGTCGTCTTTAATACTCTGTGCAAAATGGTGTTGCGCACAAACCAAGGAGCTGCAAATAAACGGCGAAGTGCCTTAATTTGACAGGCTTGAACTCGCTGACTATTGCTGGTTGCTGCGGGTACCCCATATTTGAATCAAGTAACGTTAAACAGGGGCCACTACTTGTCTGTAAATTGTCCCCTTGTTATTGAGCGACAATTTACTGGACGGGCATGACAACCTGTCAAGCCTACGCAACTTTGCATAAAAGCATGCAGTGATGGTTTTAATGTGAGCTCGCCATGTGAGGCATTTGTTCAGGATCAGTCCGAGATAACGGGCTTGATCCACCTGTAGGATGCTACTGAAGTCAAAGCTGACAACTGGACAAGAGCCACTCCTCAATGTAAAAACAATTCGCCGATTTCTCTTCATTTATTCCAATATTCCAATGCTTGACCCAGGCGTGGAATCTTTGCAAGAAATCCTGTATTAGCTGTGAAGCTTCATGGGCCGAGAAAGAGTTTGAGTCAATTGTTGGAATGCCTGCTGTATATAGCGAGTAGAGAACAGGAACTATTTTGCGGCACGCCAGCTCTAATACTTCTTACCAATGACTTCGTTTCGCGCACATTGACAAAAATACAATACTTTTTCATCTTTGCACGTTGCAAGCAATTCACTATGACATCTTTGCTCTGCTATTCAAATGCATTTTTTTGTTTATTATTGCCATAGTTCTTTGCTTTTGTCACTTTAGTTTAGGCCACTTTGTTAATCTATTCTCTTTATTGTTGTCTTGATTTGTTTGTTTTGGAACAGTTTTTGTTTGGCATATGACGTTCATAGAATCTGTTATCAATGTTTACGCAAAGCACTGTGTTGCAACTTTCTGGTCAAGTGAACAATGAAATGATGAAAAAACTAACTCTTTTGCATAGTGAAAAGAGAATCCCTGCTTGTTCAATGGATGATGATAAAGTGATTGTTACTGAAACTATGCATCATGAGTCTCATGTCAGGAAAAATCCTTGATGACGCTATTGTGATTCAGCCAATAAATACTTTCGCTGTGGTACCTGTCCTAGAAACACTGTTATGCAAATGTGAAAAATGCAATAAATACATGTGTACACTCCCAAACGTTTTCAAAGAATATCACCACGATATAATATGAGTTGAGTTGTGCATTGTTGACTTTCAGTGTTTTTATTAATTTTTTTGATGAAAGTCTCAACATTTTTTTTGAAATATTTTATTGGATTTTCCAGAAAAAATCTATCTTTACTTCAAAATTAAATCAACCTTTGCATTTATATTAAGTATAATTGTTTATATATAAATTTTTACTTAAATTTCTTTTTCTTTTATTATCATTACAGGTGAGTCCACACGAATATTACCAAATACAAATGCCGCTCAAATTAGTAAGTTGAAATTGTTTAAAAAATTCAATAATTTTTATTTACAAAAAAAAAAAACATATAATTTTCCCCTCTTTAAAATCCCTTTATCGTTATTGTTTATGAAAGAAACCCATCCATCCATTCATTCATCCATTTACAGGCATTTTTACCATTTCACCCGAACAGTCAATCACTCATCTTTGTGTCAGTTGTTGTTATTCAGTTTCAGAGATTCAATTCAGTCAGAGTAACTTAAGGAAAGACAATAACAATAAGAATAATAGCAGCAGCAACAACAACAACAACCACTTAAGTATTCTACAAATTTAATTTCAACAAATATTTCTGACCAAGACAAGCAGTCAGTCAGTCATTTACACTCAACTCAACTCTAAGAACCCATTCCAAAGAAACACTTTATAACACAGACCCCGTCTTCTTCATTTCATTTCACTTGTATTTGTGTCTTTTTAACCAAAATCGTTTCTTTGCCTATTTAACGAAACTTAATTAGTTCTATTCGAAGAATGTTAAATTGCTGGGATGCTTTACGGTCTCTCTATCTCTCTCTCCTTTGTGTGTGTAGTATGGCTCATGAGCCACCACAAAATTAAAAGTCAGCACAGCCAACGCCTAAGGCGACAACAAGACGAAACTAATAGACAAGTCAAACCAAGCCATGTTTGAGATACTCGTACTTCTACAACCTTTCAAATTTAACCCTTATACAGTGTGATGAGTTTCTTGAGGAAAAGGTAGCTACTGTCTCTCTATACATTCCACTGTCTTCAGCCTTCATCTATCTCATTGTTTGCAATTTTCATAATTGTTATTAGTGGAATTCGTTAAGCATAAACAAAAGGTTAGTTACTTGCCTAATGAGCACCAAGTTGTATGTATGTTGGTGGCACAAGGATGAATCTATCAGTGGGGAGTTGTGACTCAAGTTGAATATTATGTATATAGAATTGCTTGTCTGCTGTTGCTGTTGATTTTTGGCATTTGATTGGCATTCAAAGTAAGCATCATTAGATCTTCTATCACTATGTTGAACATATGGCAAAATGTTATTTTAGTGATATCAGTTTCATTTGGGTAATTCTTCATATTTTCATAACTAAAAACAATCATAAGCTATGCTACTATTTAATATTGTACTTGTACTTGTACTTTCTTCCTTTTGTCATACTAATTCCCTTTTCTCTTAATCTATTAGTTTATTCCCATTGCTCCACTTGATTTTTTTTTTAGAACAAATTCAATGCCATTTTAATGAGCATTTTGTGTTAAATACAATCAATATCAAAGACGCAAAGCAACGTTTTATCATTAACTAACCCCTTTAAAAATATATCTATACCACATTATATATATTTCCTAAGACCCATTACCCTTTACCTTACTTTATGGTACAATTCTCCTTCTTCTTATATTTCTACTCTTCAATTGAGTTGAACTAATTAAGCTTGCGGTTAAACCAAAAATTGAAATGAAATTGCTTTTCTTCGTCGTCGTCGTCTATTTATGCCCTAAGAATAAGGAGAAGAAGGAGACAAGTGGTGTGTAGGGGGGTATCTAATAAAACAATAATAACAAAAACAATAACAATGAAACCAAAACAACAATAACAATAAGTTTAGCATAGAAATTTACTGAAAGAACAAACTTTTGCTGACTTTGCTCCAAACAAAAATCGCTTTAAAGTTTTCACAAGTTGACAGAATGGATTGGGCGCGGATGGGGGTGAACAATAGTCGTCGTCGCGTGCTTCCGTTTGACTATTACTAGAAAGGTGACACCCCAGACAACTAACCCAGCGACCCGAACGATTGAAGCTTATTAGTGTCGAAAGTTCGCGACCCCAAAATAACAACAATAATAAGAATTACAATATACGTAATAATGAGAGTCCACACAAAATGTAACAAAAAACAACAATACCTTAAGTCAAAGATGCTGATGACGGGGAGGAGACCTACAAATGCGACTATGAAATTCTTTGTCTATTGAGTCTGAGTAATATTTTGTGTTTGCGATTTTTATAATTTTATTTTTAGGCACAATTTCAAAAGAAAAAAAAAAGGTTTATGTTTCTGCAACAAACAAAAGTTGCACGAGAAACTTTTCAAAGTTTGCAATATTCTGCGCTCTCTTTTGGTTTTGTATCTTATTGAATTTTGCATTGGACGACTTGAGTATTGGAATTTTGTTACTTATATGGGTCAGAGAGAATCATAGTCATCATCGTCGTCGTCGTCTGGTTATTGTAGACCCATTGAATATATTGAAGAATTTTGTTCCTTTTCTTTACTGTTCTTTACTAGTCTTTTTTTTTCTTCTTACACCCGACAAATGGCAACTTTTGTGAGTACTTTGAAGGACAATCAACATTTGTACACGAAACTTAATTATTTACACAGACTTTTTGCTCTGCTTTGCTGCATCCCTTACTCTTTCAAATTCTTCTTTGACAGCTGAGCTGGAGCTGGAGCTGCTGCTGTTGAGTATTTTAATTAATTAATTTATTGAAGGAGACATTTTCCATTGACATTGGGAAAATCAATAAAGGCAAAAATGCGAATACCTCTCAATTGTAGACTTTAATATTTTTGGGAGTCTTTCTTTCATACAAATTTAAACAAAACTTCTTTCTTTTCTTTTCTTTTTTATTTTGTGTATTTTAAGTTCCTTAAAATATTTCCACTTGACCGCAGTTTATGTTCTCACAACTCAAAGTCCTTTCTTCCTTTATTTCTTGCTTTTTTTGTTATTCAAATTATTCAGTATACACATTTGCACAAGGAAAATGAAATATTTTTTCTCGATAAATGAGAAATTTCCTTTCCATACAATATTTCTTATTGTTGTTTATTATTTTAAACAATCAAGAACAATAAACACAATAAACTTTAAAACAATAAACTCTCTCTGTGTTCAGAACAATTACAAAAACAAAATACCAAAAAAAAACAGATCAGAAAAAACAACATCTCTGAAGAGTGGAGGAGGAAGAAGAATGAAACAATTTTACAATGAATTAAATAAAAACAAATGTAAACTGCCTTAAAAGTATGCAACGAAACGAATAAATAAAAGCAAACAATGAATTAATTATAACAATTTTCTAGAAAACAAAATACCATACTATGCCATATAAAATAATAATAGAAAAATACACTCCAACACACACACACACACACAGCTTAATACTTTCATTCATTCCCATTGGAATTTGGATATACAATACTAAAAGACTTGAACTGGTCAAATATTGTAGTTTTGTTAAGTCAAAACAACAAAACAAAATATTAAAGTCGACTTTTTAGGCTTTTGTTGTTTGCTTGACTTGGTTTTTCATATGCAAAAAAACTTCTCTTACTTCTCTTACTTTGTTAAGCTTCACAAAAAATATTGAAAATATAAGAAATGTTTAGAGAGGAAAAATGAAACAGACAAAAGTGAAGTGAATACAATGTTTCAAGTTAGGTAATCTATTCCAATTATTGTTGTCTGTGTGTGTGTGTGTGCAAATAAGAAATTTACTATTTCAGCATTTTAGGCTTAAGGTTTCTTTCTGTTTATTTGCTTGCATGCATGTGCTTTCTTTTAAGCTTTTAGCATAGTCGTCCAATTTCATTGCCATTTCTTGTTTCTTTTGTGATTTTGTGGAATTTATGCATTTGGCATTTTTGCACAATTCAGCAAGAAAACTTGAAATAACAAGTAAAAATAACTGCAAATACAATATGTGTGCTATACTGTGTATACTTTTAGGCATGCATTCAATTAACAAACAGCATACATAAACTAAAAACAAAAGAATTATTTTACTTATAGTTGGAAATGACAAGAACATTTCGTATGTTAGATCTTCTTCTCTGAAGTCCATAGAGACAAAATAAATAATAATAAAAAAATATTAAAGAAAAGTAATCAAAATGTATTCTATTTCCTTCTTTTTCATAAGTTAAGTGGTACAGTTAACTCTAGAAGTTCCAACAGAACATTTTTTGTTCTGTTAAGCTTTTTTTTTTTTTTTTTGAAAGTGCATGCTTCTTTATTATGCTGCTGCTACCAAACAGGATGCAGTTACCTTATGAGGTAGCATGTAGTATTCGCCAAGTATTTACTTACATTAATTTACAGAAATGATATCTATATCTATCGATATCGATATATATATAAAATCGTAAGCCTTTTTCTGTGTGTGCAGGCTAATCTCAGAAACGGCTTAACCAATTTGAATGCGGTTTTCACTGGTGTATTGCAGCGTTTATTTTATCGAAATCAACCTACCAAATCAAAAGATATTCATATTTTTAGTTCTGTTGCCTACTTTTTGGCTGATTTTCGAATGTTTTTCTCTTTTGCAACGCAGTAACGGTAAACAATTGATGATTAGGAAAAAAAATAATAAAATATGCGCAATTACAAACATATTTCATTAACCCCACGCGTACGAAGTCGTGGGCACAGCTAGTTCACAATATGTATTGGGGTGGACAAGTTTCCTAGCCAATCTGTTAATCCTCAGTTTGTTATTGTAACGACTTGAATGATAATTAATCATCTAGGTGATGATAAATACGGCAGTTCCTACCATACCATGGGCAGCCGGTGATTGTGCGTAGTGCGTAGTTCTGCAATTTTTGCTCCTTCAGTCGATGGGATCTGGCTGCCGTTCCCTATATCTGAATACAGTATTTCGGCCCGACAATTTTGCAATAAACTGTCCTCTTGTTATGTAGAGACAGGCAGCTTCTGTTACCTAGTAGCCTATGAAGGCGGCACATTCTGCTCCAAGAGGTCGTTCTTGTGATTTAAATGTGTTTGCGAAACATGAGACAACTATCCAATATTAGTTCCAGGTATTTGACTTCAGATTTTTGCTCCTGATTCACTCCATTCAGAGCGACGGGTGGAAGAAGTCGACTTCTCAGGGTGCTGCGTTTGCTTGGGTTGAGCTGGTCGTTCCACATCCGAGCTCAGGCTGTCTGTTTGTCTAAGTAAGTCGTGGTGTTGCATGTGTTACTCACCATAAAGCAAACATCGTTTGTATACATAGCCATGAGTAGGGACTTAGGTGGTATTCCGAAGGCAACGGAATCAAGAAGGAAATTAGAGTGTATACGAAAGGTCCAAGCACACTTCCCTGAGGCATGACTGTGTTGCCCTTAGTTTGACCCTGAAGGAACTGTTAAGCTTTCAAAATCATCAAGCTGCTTCACAGACATTTTCATTTCACCTTCATCAAATTTTGTCAAACATATTCATGGTCAATACTTTAAATACGCTGGCTCAGTTAGTACTTTCTTTCCTTTTTGTTTAGAAAAAAGGAATATGTCGAAAGTCTTTGCACTTTATGCACTTCAATTGATAGTATATATTTGTATAAAATTAAACTTTAATCCAACAAGAGAATTTTTGGTAAGAAAAATATAACAAAAATTTATGGAAAATTAAATGCATGCATTTACGAGTATTTAAAATATACAAATTTAAATAAACTTTTGAACCATGCAAAAATGACCAACCAACCAAAAATGTATTGTATTCGCTTCAGTAAAAATTTGTATGTACAACTTTTTGTATTGTTACCTTTTAAAATTTTTAATAAACTCTGTGAAAAGCCGCTTTAAAATCAACATCATTACCACTACCATCACCCAGTGACTATGTATTATGATACTCTGCTCCAACTTCGTCATATAACATTTTAAATCAACTCAACACTTTGCCCATCATGATGGGAAAAAAGGGATTGCTTTACACTTACACAGTACTTACAAACCAACACAACACACCACCATCAACTCCACCATCACTTCTTCCCGAGAAATACAATTTTTCATTTAAGCATTTTAAGAATATACAATACAAAATAAGGACGATAGGTAAAACACCCGCGCATTCAAGTTGATTTAATATTTTTTGGATTTTTTGTTGTTTTGTGAGAAAGGGTGTGATATAATTAAAAATGCTATTACAACGCCCAACTTCATATAAATTTTTAATTAGCAATTTTTGCTATTTTGCTACTTTGTTGTGTGTCGTCATCAGCATCAGCATCAGCATCGTCATCTCTACATCTCCACATCTTTGGTCTTTGGTTGTTTTAGTGTTTCAGCAGCGCTTGGTTCGTTATCCTTCTTCTTTCTGTGTTGATTTCTGTGTGTAGTAACACAGTGAACTTTTTAAATTAGCACTTTGTTAAACAACAACAACAAAAAAAGAAAGGATTTTACACCTAACCTAAACACACGCAAACATTTGCTCTCTCTCTCTCATTTTGCAACAGTAGCTGCTCAGGCATTAAGCAGCTGTCATAAATTTTTTAGATAACAAAAAAACATAGGAAAAAACACAAAGCAAGCATAGAAAGAAGAAATGGTGTACAATGAAAAAAAAAGCAACAAGGATAATGAAAAAAAGGCACGAAAAATAATAAAACAAATAGCAACAACCACAACAGCAACAATAAGTACAGCTAAGCTAGCGGTATAAGCACGTCAAGTAAACATGCATGCATGAAGTGTATGATAACAAAAAAAAAAATGAAAAAAGAAGGAGTAAAAGAGAGTGAGGATAAAAGTGTAGCATACTTTGTGGGTTAGAACATTTCCTCATTCATTCGTCAGCAGCTCAAGCCTCATTGTTTTGGATTTGTTGTTAGATTTTGTTCAGTTGTTCAGCATTAGCGTGCGTTACCTTTATTTTCACCTTTTTATTTTCTTTTCTGTGTGGTTTGCCTGCCTAACTCTGCTGTTGCTTTCATCAACAAAATATTGTACAAAACAAATAGAAACCCTTTTCTTTTTTGTGAATGTATGTGTGACCTTTTGAAGCGCGCGATTATTATAATATCTATTATGAGTGTGAGTCCATGCCTCTTTTCCATGTGTTTTTGTGACAATAAAAACCACACAGTTGATTAGCATACTTTGTGGCGTGGTGCTTTGAGTTAAACATTCCAGGGGGTCGTCGTAGTCTTTGTTCTTCCCCCTCTGTAGTAGTATGTGATGGTGATTATTAGATTTTGTGGCACTCATCATCATGATCATCAACACTTAAAAAGCTAAAAACAAATATTGACAATTATGGCCTATAATTTGACAGAGCACATTTTCATGACTCTTGTGGTAATTTCCATATGTGTGTGTTTGATTTTTAACACCGCAAACTGTCATAAAACAAATGAAAACAAAATATAATAATAACAAAAAGACAAAAACAGGAGCCAAAAACCAACCACAAAACAGCTTGAAATCATTAAAGGTTTTTATCCTATCCCCCTCCAATTCCTAATTCTTCTTTCTCATTATTCATTGTTTGTTTTTGTGTGTTTCATGTCAATTAAATTCATCATAATACGCTTTATGCTGATGATTTTACGCAATCATCTTTTGTCAGTCAGCCAGTCAGAGCTGAGCTGAGCTACTAGAGTGTAGGATTTATCCTGACTTGGCCTAGTTGCAGATTCACCATTGTCATTCTCATCAGAATAACAGGGAGTAGGAACAGACACATGTCATGCATTTTAATTAAAATTAACTTTATTCTTTTTAATACTCATACGCAACGTCAGCTGGTTTTGTTTGTTACTCTCCTTACTACATGTGTGTTACGGCATTATTACGCTGATTATGATGATGATAAGAGAAGCGAGTTTCTAAGACATACTCATGATTATGTTAATTTTGAAATCAAATAGAAGAACATACAACATTGTGTTTAATCGAAGTGTTTTTCGGTCTTTAAACAATGTAAATTGCTGATCATAATCTTCTTTTCATATAAATAGACACACACAGCCATGCTGGGATAATGAAAAAGTGGCATACTACATACATACTCTTCACATGATACTTGTCTCATCATCCTTTTCTGATTTTCCTCATACATTATGGATTACCGTGTTCTACAAATTCTAACAAATTTTCCTTGAAATCAACTGATAGCAATTCTAGTTTAAGAAGCTTCTATACAACTTAGCAATCATTCAGATCTCTTTTACTAGTAACCAGCAGCTGTGAAAACGAAGAAGAACCGGAGAGCATCCAACACCTCCTCTGTGACTGCCCTTCTTTTCCTAGCAGACGAAATGACATTTGGGGGACCTGGCTACGTTCGTGAACTCCTTAGGTTGGGCTTAGAGGTAGAGGGTGACCTCTGGGACCGACCTTGAACATTATCATTCTATCACGCATCATAATGAACCTTAAGGCTTCTGGGTGAACCGCTAGCGGCCTGTTAAACCTAACCAAACCTACAACGCTTGTCCGCATTTCTCTCTTGCTCATTTAGTTAAAGTTTATCCTATCTTTATGGTACTAAGGCCATACTGAAGATGGTATGGACTTACAGTACACAGTTTTGGGGCACTGCAGCCAACTGAAACCTAGAAATCCTACAGGGGTTTCGTTCTAAGCTACTGTCGAGGATTGTAGGTGCGCAGTGATTTGTCCGCAACTTGTCAGAAACTTCAATAGGTTGGATGCCCGTGTCAACCACCTGGCAATCAACTTGCTGGACAACAGCATGCAAACTTGCTTAAGTTACTTATATCTTCAGATAAAAAGATCGCTTGTTGTCATTTGTCTACAGTGGCAAATAAAGAATATACAATGATAAAAATCTTTCTTGTACTGAAAAGATCTCTTTATCATTACATTTTTAAGGTCTTTATCATTGTTGTGATAATCCTTTTTTAAATGAATTGTTTCAGAAGTTTCTCAGAAATGCTTATCAATATGATGAGTTCAAGCAGAACATTATTGAATTGAATTCCTTATCGGACATTATCTTAATCTTTTATCTTTTTATCCCTCATTTAATAGGAGTTTATTACAATTGTGATTACTCTTTTACTATGTTTTATTCTATGTTTATGTTTCATGTTGTATTTGCTTCTTACTCCTAGATCGGTTGTCTTTTGCCCCTGCCATTCTCATTCACACTGCTGCCTCTCATGACTATTTCACTTAATCGCTTACTCGACAAATAATTTTTACAATTAAATAAAGATTTTCATCATCATCATCAACATATTTTCAGGCTTAACGGAAGAAGCTCTTTTACTTGCCGGCTTTTGCTGTTGTATTCTCTTTTATATATATGTAGTAGGTTCTTTCTTCTATAAACACACACACACACACACACAGACAAACACATTTCCTGCTGTTGATATATGTATATGATGTGTGTGAGTAAATATTTAAGCTTGTGTTGCTATAAAATTTACTCTAGGTGTCGCGTCGGCATATTTTAAAAGCTTTTTGTTAAATATGCGCGTTTACTTAACACAAACAGATATGCACACATACATACACACATTCACTCATGTAAGGAGTTACACACACAAACACATATGGAGAGAGATGCGCTTAAAGGAAATCACTCATGCTAAGAATGAAGCATGAGGCATATTACCAAGCTGCCAGGCAGGCAGTCGTCCTTGTAGGCACTAACGACACGTGCTTTCTTCATTGTTATTGTTGTCGACGACGACGACTACGACTTGCTTTACTCGGCATTTTACGCTGTCATCCTTAAACCTCCTCCATATCCTTCCTTCCGTTGTATGCCATAATGTTTCATATACATATGCAAATTTATGCCGGTCTCATACACATGAGTATATGTGTAAGTATTTCACTTTGGCTTAAGGGTAGCCCAAAGGAATTTCCGGTTTTAGTATTTTGTTGTTTTTCTCTTCTTTTTTCTTTTTATACTATAGTGGAACACATCGTAGTTAGTCCTTGTAGTATTAGTAGTAGACTAGGCAGTGAGTCCTCTTGTTAATGTTGTCATTGTTGCTGTTGTAGTAAAATAGCTGACGTCGCTTGTTGACGCTTGCATTGTGTGCGCTTGAGTGGTTAAAATAGGAGTTAAAGCCATCAACCATTCTCCCTTCTCTCCGTTCGAGTTGAATCTCTTTAGCATTGTGACTCTGTGGCATGAAATAACTATGGTGGCGCCTAAATGTATGCAAAGCTTTTGTTTAAAGTGCCGCACACATCCTTTTACATATTGTGTTATTGTTAGAAAAAGGCATGCATGCATCATCAGCAGCATCATCATCCTCAAAAGTCTTTTGTATTCTCGTTTGATGCTTTAAACATCTACGCGTTTACTTTTGCTTTGCTTCAACTTCCCTCTTGACTTGATACTTGATACTTTCTCATTCTCCTTCCTTTCATTGTTTTGTTATTTATAAATATTTAATAGTTGCTATTTTTGTTAAGTGCTTAAAATCGTTGAGTCTACTCGTAAATGCGTCTACATTTAACTTAATGCGCAGCAGCTTTAAATGTAAGAAAAGAAAAGCAAATGAATTGAATTGATATGAAAAGCATCAAGGGTAAATGGAGATGGAGATGGAGTTTCATTGATACAAGAAGTTAGAGAAGTAACAGAAGTTTTGTCATTGAAAATTGTTTGTTTTCTTTGTGGCAAATTCAAAAACTTCATTCATTCGTCCATTGAAAACTTCATCATTCATTTGCTCATTGAAGAAGCTCCTTTTATTTCAAAATTCTTCTTCTTCTCTTTACTTAATATGTTCTATCAAATGCCACAAATTCATTCATTCATTCCTTTTAACTAAATACTCTCACAGTAGCTTACTAATTAAATGCCATATCCTTTTCACTTTTTGTCCAACAAAAAGTTTTTCAACTGTTGCCATTGCTGCTGACGATGGTTGCCTTTCTGTTTATGTCCTTCATTGAATACGGGAGGCAACATTCCCATCATCACCATTTTAGTTAAGCTTCAATCCAGTAACACAGCATGATGTCGTTTCTATTCAATTAGAAAACGCAAACATCTGCGAAATAAACTTTATTAGCAACTTAAGTTTTTCGTGTTTTGTTTCTTTTCTTGGGATTTTATGAAATTTCATTTTAAATGAAGTCATCGTCCTAGATAGCATTTTATTCTTTAAATATTGAAATTTAAATTGTAAAATTGATTTTTAAACCTCAAGAAAGAGTTGCTGAGTGCCACAAAAAGCATGCAATAATTATTATGAATGCTGAAATCTGTTTTGACTATTTTCTGCTGAGGAGGAGGACTAAATCTAATCAAGCTTTATTATTATATTATTATTATTATATAAGTAGTTTCCTCTCTTTTGTGGTTTTGTACTGCTTCTTATGATCTCTCTAGACTTCCCCATTAAGTTTACAAAATCATCTAAACTTAACTCCTGTATGCAAATGCATAAGGAATAAGTTTTTGTTGTTCTTTTCAGTTTTGTTTTTGTTATTGTATCCCATCATAGTTGAGTTCTTTACTCCTTTCTTCTCAACTGCTTTGTGTTGTTTGCTGAAGCAAAGTCAACTTTGCATCAATTTCATTTAATTTTACCAACTTAAAACTTAATTGTAGACTTCCTGGCTTGCATAGCAATAAGGCAGCCCTCATACTTTTTCTTCTCTTTCTCCATAGTCTTCTTCCATGCTTCCATTCTTCTTGTATCTTCTCAGTAGCATGCACACCACAGTGTGTGTGTGTGTATGCTCAATGAATTGCGCTTCCTGTATTTAACATAAAAACCGCGCTTTAGTTTTTTCCCTTTCCTTTTTTTAGTTTAAATTTACCAACTTAAAAACTTAGAAAGCACAGAATGAATGAAGAGTCAGTTGGTTAGGAGGGTTTGTGATCAGTGGTAGTGAGAGTGCAACAGGTTTTTGATGGCTCGACTTGACTTGGCGTGCTAAAGAAACTCATTTAAGGTATTTATATTGGTGGTGAAGTTGCTTCTTTTTTGTGTTTGTCCTTCCTTTCTCCGACAGTCAGTCTGTTGAGAAGTCAACAAAAAATAAAGGATTGTAAATGATGTTATGTTAGAAGGTAGTGGTACTAGTGATAGACATTGTGATTCTGATTTGCATTTGCATCATTGTTTTTGTTGTTATTGTTTTTGTAATTTGTATAAAAATGAGTAAAAACGCAAAACGGAAATAACCTCGAAGAAGTACAAGTAGAGTAAGAGAAAACCAAAGAAAATATTGTAGTAGAGAAAGACAACTCAACACCGGAAACAACATCAGCAATGATAGTGAACATCATGAGCATGATGTCTTAGTAGTAGAATAAAATAGTAAAGGATCCAAGGCAAGACATTAAAATGAAACGACACGATTACTAAAGGAATAAACTTTAGTTGCATTTTGTCTATGTGAAAGTAAATGTGGGCTGCAGAAGAAGAAGAACAAGTAGAAGTAGGAGGATGTGGAGAGTTCAGTTGAGCGTCCCATCATCATTTAAAAGCGCATTAAAAACTTTTTAGATTAATTTCACTTTTTACGCTTTACATTTTTTTTCCCCCTTCTTCTTGTCGTTGCTGTTTGGCATGGTGTTTCCATTTTTTTTTTTCTTACTGTTAGTCCATGGAAACTTATATTTTTGTAGTTTCTTCTTTTTTGATTTCGCGCGCCATTCATTCATTCATTCATTGCTATTTGTTGTTGTTGTTGTTCTTGCTGTAATCCTTTGTATTCACAACTTTGTGTGCAATACAAAAATGAATCAAAAAAAAAAAAAATAATGATTTAAAGTTTTAAATTAAAATGAGTTCATTTGGAAAAGAAATTTTAAGTGATTTTTATAAATAATACTATGCGACTAAAGGAATAAAAACAAATACACGTTTACTCGTATTAAAAAATTTCGTAAAATTATTTAAATAATATGTTTTACTTGAATGGTTTCCAGTCTTCCAGCCTTTTTATTAATATAAATAATATTTAATGAATATTGCTTACATAAAAAAATAATAATTTACTAACATAAACTGTTGTCAGTGCTGTTGCCCCAGAAAGAAGGCTATCATTGGCTATGTCAAAGATGTAATACTCTTCACGCTCCTCTTTAGCATCACTGAATTCTCTTTTTTCTAATAAGAACATTAATTTAAATGGGGGTTTGTATGGCAGGTACCCCTCCTGGTGATCCTAGGATCTTGAAATTTACACGGTTGATGGATATAGATCAGAAACTTATAGTTTCCAAATTTCAGTTTGATACGTCAAAAAACAAAAAACTTTTTCTAATAAGAACTTTAATTGAAAGTGTGGTTTGTATGGGAGGTACCCCCCCTAGTGGTCCGATTCGGCTGATTCCGACAAATGAACTGCGTATAGTAAAAAGAAACCTATGTGCGAAAAAAAAAACTGAGGGACTAGTTTTGATACAGACGGACAGACGGACATGGCTTAATCAACTCGTCTCATCGAGCTGATCAGAAATATATATACATTATATGGACTACGATGTCTCCTTCTGTGTGTTACAAACTTCATGACAAACTCCCGTGAAGAGTATAATTATAGAATGTAACCTTAAAAGTGCATTAAAATCAGTTGTGCCCCTATGACAAGCATGCGACATGCAAAGGTAACACACACATGTATATTTGTCAGTAACATATCCTTAAATGTAACGCATGTGAGAGTATTGAATCTTATCAAAGGTAGGAAGCAATTCAATAATGCATTTTATACTTTTCTGTAAATACACATGGTTCAAAAGTATCAGTCAATACTTCAGAAGACTAGACGACGCACCTATCCAAAGTTTTTTTTCATTTTTTTCAATCATTTTCAATAAATTTATTTCAAAATTTGTTGTATTTATATTTCTTTTGCTTACTTACTTACTGCTTTATTCGCATTCACACATGCAGTGCAAAAGAAAGTAGGAAAAAAAAACTGAAACTGAGAGACAGATTGGAAGTGACTGTCTGAACATAAAAGAAGAATCTGATAAGATCTTTCATATATGTATATCATATGTGGTTCCTGGTTGCTACTGTGTGTCTCTCTGTCTGTCTGTCTGTCTTTCTTTCAATCATTTCATATTACATTTTTATATATTTTTTTCATTTTATTGGTTTCATTTTGATTTGGGGTTTTTCCCATTTTCTCTATATGTGTAGAGCGAGAAAAGAAATCTCTTGCCTTTGGCTCGTGTCGTCGCATTGAATTCAACAATATTTTCTTCTATCTGCTTCTTCATGTCATGCCATAAATGCGTGTGGCATGGCTTACAAAATATAGTATTACTATGAGGCACCAAGGAGGCAAAAAAGCAAAGAAGCATGTGAAGCTCAATGACTGCTTGCTACTGCGGCTGCTGCTGGTTTTTCGATTTATTTGCACAGCTGCGTTTCAATTCGCTTAACAACACATTTCATATTCATTCATTTAACCTGTAGAGTTTGGCATGTATCTAGATATATGGTATACTTATATCTGCAAATACATACAATAATAAATATGAATGGATGAGATATCCGTTTTGTTGATGTTGTTGTTATTTATCTTGTATTTTCCTAATCGTTAAATGATAATTCATTGATTTCTATAGCGCTATTCAATGTCATCCTGCTGTGTGTGTGATAGATACTCTCATAATAAAGATGATGATGATGATATTGATTGTGTTGTATTCTGTTGTGTTGTATTCCTGCTGCTTCTAGTGATTTAAATGCAATTTGTTTGAAATTGTAAACATGATGGAGAGGAGAAAGGAAAGGAAAAGAGTAGAAAATGACAAGATTCATAACGGATTTAAATACATAAATGTATTGAAAATATAGATTTTATTTAAGATGCTACATACGAGTATGTGTATGCTTTCTTATTTACTTTTCCATGGTTGCTTGCATGTCTTGCACATTTAAAAGGATTTATTTAATAATGACGAAAAAAAAACTGAATCATGTAGTTGAATTGTTGGCCTTTGACAAATATGTGTATGAGCAATAATATTAACTCTTTCCATCTCTTTACATTGGTTCCTTCCTTTTGACATAAAACTGCTTGTGCTTACTCAAAGTTTCTCCCTTTAAATAATAAATATATACAATATTTCTTTCCTTAAATCGAATTGAATCTGGTCATATGGAGAATATCCTCGGCTTCCTATGGCTGCTTCATTTTCTCCTTTATATAAGCAGATTATTATTGATGACGCATACGACATGTATGTATCAATGACTGGGAAATATTGCAATTTATAGAATCCTGAGAAAACTTTTATCCAAAAGCATTTAATTACTTTTTATATAATTTATATTAAATTTTCTTTGTTTTTTTTTTGTGTAAATTAAATCACACAAAAAATAGAAGAAATCTTTTCCTTTGATTATCAAACAAACAATTCAATAAAAGCATGAATTAGTGAAACAAAAATTGATGCAGTAAAATGGTGCTAAATAAACAAAAAAACAATCAAATGAATGAATGAATGAGTAAATGAACAAACGAACGAATGAACAACCAAATAAACAACAATAAATCAAAGTTTATTTAACTTGCATTGAGGTTTCCGATTTGCCGCAAATTTCCCTTAAAAAAGCCAAACAAGTTGCAAATACAACCAACCAAATAAAAAAAAATAATAAAAAACGGTACAGCCAAAGGCAACAAAATGTTGAAAAAAAAAACAAACTAAATCCTCAAAATAAATAAAGCAAATACAAAAAGGGTTAACAATACACAAAACTCCGACCAGGACCAAGTAGCAAACGCTTGTGGCTTATATTTTTTGGTCTAAGAGCAAGGCAAAGCCGGAGGTCCTGTGAGCTGCCGTCGCTGATTGCGTCTAACGATAGACGAAAGAAAATTTTTATAGAAACAAATGCACAAATAACAAAAAAAAAAAATATCAGACTTAAAATTCAATTTGTGTTTCCCTTCCCATCTTCTTTTTATTTATTTTTTTTTTTTGTTCTATTTTTGTTTGGTATTTTTAACACTTTTAACATTGATTTATTCGGAATTTTGTACTCTTTTTTCCTTTGGTTGTTCCTTTTTTTTTTACTTCCTTGTTGATGATGATGGAATCGATGATTTGTTGATTTGCTAAGCAAATATTTTGCTTTTGCCTTTTCTCTGACAATGGACATTCATCATAGTTTTGCTTTTTTGTGTTTTTGTCATTTTACTGCTTTTTGTGAATTGAATCAAAATGTTATTTATTGAATGTCCAATGAGCTAAGCATGGGTCAAAAGGGGCAATGGGAGTTGGAAAGCTTGCAATAATCGCGAATTTTTACTTGAGAAAGAGTAACATTTCCGGTTTCCGTTTTTATTACAAGAGGATAACAAGCAAAAAGCATTTAATCATATTTTAGCTTTAATGATTTTTGATTAGAGTAGAATAAATTGAGAGAAAATTATTTATTAAGATATAATATTTAAATATAAATATGTATTAAATATTCTACAAGCTGTTGATCACTGAGCAAGACTGTAATCAAACTAAGTCAATTTTAAGTTTTGATTCATAAAGTAACAAGCACACATAGTTATAACAGCTTCAAAGCTAACCAAGCAATCAACGCAGAAACTCTGTTGCTTTTCCGCTTGCTTTTAACTGTTAGATTTTAAGTACAAGTAGCGAGTTCGATAAACTTCAAACTAAGCACACAAAAGCCCGTCAACCCACCTGTGAAACAGATACTAGCATAATCAGACGCAAGTCAACTAGACTTTTCTCCTCTGCCAACAAGATTGGTCGAAAGTCAACTCAATTGTCTTATGATCATTAGACTTGCATAACTTGCATTACAGACACTTTAGACTTGCGTATTAAAGCCGTCGAAGTCTGACGCAAGTCATTGTTTACTTCCCCCACTTTTTTTATACTCTTCATAAATTATATATATATTTGTGATCAGCTCGATGAAACGAGTTGATTTAGCCATGTCCGTCCGTCTGTCCGTCCGTCCGTCCGTCTGTATCAAAACTAATCCCTCTGTTTTTGAGCTAAAGAGCTGAAATTTTGCACATAGGTTTCTTCTTACCATACGCTCTTCATTTGTCGGAATCAGCCGAATCGGACCATTAGAGGGGTACCTCCCATAAAAACCCCCATTTAAATTAAAGTTCTTATTAGAAAAAGTTGTTTGTTTTTCGACGCACCGAACACTATAAGTTTCTGGGCCATATCCATCAGTCTTGTAAGTTTCATGATGTTATGGTTACCAGGAGGTGTACCTCCCATACAAGCCCACATTAAATACAAACTTATAAAGAGTAATATTGTACAATAAAGTGCCACTCAAACAGTGCTCATATCTGATACTCAAACTGTGTTCTTTATTGATTGATACTCAAACTGTAAAAGAGAGAATTTAGTGATGCTAAGAAAGCAAGGTTGGATGAAACCCGTAGGAGCGTGAAGAGTATTACATCTTTGGCATAGCCAATGATAGCCTTCTTTCTGGTTTTTTATTATTTTTTAATTTGAATAATGTCAAACAATCGGATGGGTTTTTTATATTATTTCATCATATTTAAGACATTTACGTGAGCTTAGATAAAAATGACATCTAATTATTATTAAGATCCCCTGCTAAGGAAATCGTTGCAATGAAGTCTTTTCAAACGACGACGGATTGTGTTGTGTGTTAGATAGACATCTTGCCAGGGGATTTTGGTGCTTCAGTAATTGTTCATAGTATCGGTTGCTTAAGAAATTGATTTCTTCGATCACCGTCACGATGTAATTTGGTGTTTCCACAATCCACATTGCACCAGTTATGCGTTGTTGGGCCTTGTTTTGAGTAGCTTGCAATTACTTGATATTATATGGACCAACGGTCCCCATTTTTGAATGCCGTAAAGGCAAACTGGGCCCATAACTTGTTGATATATCAATAATTTGTTTTTGAGTAACAGTTTGCTGTTCGCACGTTGTAGCCAGTCCAATTTCCTCATTTTTTGATTGCAGCACGCTACGATATTCTTCACTTGCTAAGATCAGATTTTATACCTTAAAGCAACAAAGAAAACGTATATTTAAAATTTAATAATTTTTCTATGAACATCCAAGATCCATTTAGTTTTACTTGAATCCATAACTAAATACATACATAAATCAGCAGCAATCTCATTAGAAAAGTTTTGACACTAAGCAATGTCTTTTTCAAAACACATGGTATTTTTCATTCATATAATTGAAGGCACTCTTTTTCTGGTAGCCTTACTTGAATGACTGAATAAATGATGACATTATTAGTTTCATATTAGACTAGAAGATTAGAATAAGCATGAAGTGTGTTCATTTGAATCGAGCAATGCTTAATCGAACAATTTCCTTCCCAGCTTTCCATTGTTTCTCAATTTCTGAACCTCGTGATATCGGCTTTCTTTCATTTCTAATGTTTATTTCTTGTTTTTATTACTTTTTAAATACCTAAGCTTAAATTCAATTAAAACAAATCACAATTTCTGCATAATTCATGTTAAATAATAATAAAATACAATCGGATTTTTTTTATACATATATTAAATGACAATCAATGGCTAAATAATTTTTAATGGATTCATTTATTTCACATATGAAAAAACATATAAATTTATTTATTTAAATATTTATCAAAAAAAAAAAACAAAAGCAACAACAATAAAATACACATAGTTTTCCTTAAATTATATTTTATTTATATTATTATTTAAATATTTTTTATTAAAATAAAAATAAATACTAATGGAATTTATATAAAAATAAAAAACAAAAAAATTCGAAAAAAGTGATAAACCGCTTTTGAGTTAAAAATGTTTTAAGGAATAAAATGCAATATTTTTTTTAAAAATACTAAGTAGAAAAATACAAAAATGTTGTACGAGGATTTTATGTATATACATATGTATGTATGTATTTCTCACAGTTAATATAGTTTTGCTGTCGATAAAGTTTATTTAAAATAAAAAAGATTATTTATGTGCACGAAAAAAAAAAGAAGAGAAAATATCAAAACGACAAACATAAATAAAAATGCTTTCAATGAAAAATAATAACAACAAAAATAACAATAATATAATACAAATGCATGTGTATTAATGATTTTTGTGCAAACAGATTTAATATATATATTTTTATTTTATACGAGTATGTGTTTTTTTTTTTTTTTATTAGTAGGTATATGTTTTTTCCATATCACATATATTTTTTGTGTGTTAAATAATTTAATTGTCAGTGAAATCGCAACATATTTTTCGCAATTCGTTGTGAAATGAAAACAAAACGGAAAAAAAACCATTGCATACTTTTGGGAAAAAACATTAATAAACCGGAAGCAAGAACATGTATTCGTGTGTCTATGGATGTGTTTGTATAGATTTCTGTGAGGCAAAGGGCAATGCTTTTACTGCTCGAATCAAGCGGAAATAAAATGGAAAATCGCTTTAAAATGTGTTGCAAAAACAAATAAACAAACAAATGAAAATATATGTGCATACAGATCTGTGTGTGTGTTTGTGTGTTGTGTGAAGTCGTGTGTGTAAATCAGGTATTAAAAAATTGAATTTTGTTTCTGTTTGTGTGCGTGTGTTTGTGTTTTAATGCAAACGACGTTTTTGGTTGATTTTTTTTTTTTTTTTTGTCTTTCACATATTGCCATCAACGCCTCATGGTGGGGATGTTGTTGTTGTTGCTGTTGCAGCCAATCTCCTACACCGCATGCATTTCTCATTATATACCTACATCTTTCTCCACAACACACACATACTCTCCCTCTCTCTGTCGCTCATTCTCACTTTCATTGTTTTCCTCTCTTACGATCCCTTTGCCTTTCTCTGTATCTTTGTTTTTGTAATGATTCTTTTTTTTTTTTTTTGTTTCTATCACACACATCCTGGTGATGTTGATGATGATGATAACTCGAACTGAAAACATGTTTATCTGTGTATCTGCTGTTGTTCTTGTCCTTTATTGTTGTTGCTGTATTGTAATTGTTGTTGTCTGTTGCGCGTAAATGCAATTTTTGCATACATAACCGCAACAGATGCGGTCGCTTCAATATAAATGCACAAAATACAAATGCTCCCCATGCTGTCCTTTCTTCAGTTTGAAATCCCACTGTGATTCCCTCTGTCGCTTCGATTTGCTTTTTTGTTTTCCCTTTTTGGTCATTAATACACACAGTTATATAGACACAAACATGGAGGACATGGACCCAAAGTAGACACGTTTATATTGTGCACCATTATGCCACACTGGCTTCCTTTTCGTCCTGTTTTTTTGCTTCATCATCGTCATCATCATAACCATCATTTGTGTTCTTTTTTGGCGTTGGTCATTTCCGTTTGTGTTACGCTGTGTGTCCTTTTTCCTTTTGTTTCTGTCATTCAACACATATGTATGCTGACCCAAGGCTCTGACCTCTATAAGTATCATCATCATCATCAGTTTAACAACAATAATAAAAATATCTCTTACTACTCTTCAATAGAACAAAAAAAAAAAAAAGACCCTCACTGGTTTACCAAGTATCATCATCACCCATTATATTGGTGATCCTTTAACAGCTCTTTGTGTCTGAGTTTGGTTGGTCTTTTTGTTTTCATTGAGGATTTTGGTATTTTGGCTTTTTGGTTAGTTGCGCTTTATCAGCTCACCAACAAGTCCACAACATATCAAACCCACCAAACAAATGCCAGAGTCAAGCCCTCTTAGAGTCTTCATAGAGTCATGTGCCTTTCGCGCGCTCGTTATGTGCTCTTCCGGTACTGGAATGAACGAATGACAGACTGCAACCAAATGAATGAATAGGCAAGGGAGTAACATACGGACAATAAAGGCACGGAAATATATTTATAAATGCACAGACATAAAGCTAATTATAAGATTTATGCATGCATCCTCCATCCTTTCACTTAAATTTCCCTTTCTTTTATTCTTCCATTAAAACTTTAACCATTCAAAGTTTTCAACTAATGAAGAATAAACTTGACGTCATTCATTAGCATTTTCTACCTTAGGTTTTCGGTTTTCATTTCCCACATACTATGTACTATTTGTCACATGATTAGTAAAGGTGCCTGCCTTTTCTCCTGCTTTCCATTGTCCTCCTTTGTCAAAGCAATTGAAAACAATTATAAAACCCCCAAATGAAATCAAATTGTGTAGAGTCAACGAAGAAGGAGAACAGAGGGTGGGGGACAAAGCAAATTTTGTTTGTTCTATGACAACGCATTACATTGTTGTCATTGCCACCGTCAAACATGGGTCAACATGATGCAAATTTACCAGGTTACAACACACACAAATCATCATCATCACCATCATCAGCAGGCATGAAGGATGGATTCCTAAAGTACAGAGAGAAATCGATCTAATGCCAAATCAAACCAAAACCATAAGTAAAGGCAACAACGATTTCCATTTCCATTTGTCACATTCATTCATTCGTTCATTCATTCATGCATTCGTACTTACATACGTACGCTGTCGCTCATTGTTCATTCGTGATGTTTACACACGTGCGCGCACACACAAAATTCATTCATGGTCACACACACATGTGTCAGATGCACATTGAGCACGTTCTCCTCTTAACAAAAGTTGATTTTCGCACAAAACGCAAAGCAACGCGACAATGAATATGATAATAATGATGCTGATGATGACAATGAATTGAAGCGGTAACAGCTTCAAATGGTGGTAACCCTGTGCAAACGTGCATATGATGCGACAATACCAACAGCAAGCTATCCAGTATAAAACTATTCTCAAATGCTTGTTGCATCCATCCAACACACAAATACACACACTCACACAGATTGATAATATGCTTACAAAATCCATTTTCCGGTTTATGTGTAGAACAAATGGATATGATGTGTGTGGCATAAGATATAAAACCAGGAGAGGAGGATGAGAAGGATATGATATGGTAACCTTGTTTTTATGATTTCTATTTTTAGAATTCACACTGAATATGGAGAGTGATAGAGAAAGAGAGAGAGAGAGAGAGAGTAGAAGATAGTTAGTAACAAGAATAACAATGGCAAAATAAGGAAATAAATTTACAAAATTTCGTGGCAACAGCTTGTGGCCAAGAACATTTTTGTAATGAGTTACAAGGCTACGCAGGCATACTCTATAATTGTCGTCCTCTCATTACCATCAGGATAGTTATTGCCTTTTAGCATAGTTTTTGATCTGTTCTATTGCTCTCCCCATGACTAGTTAAATCTCTATAAACACAGGTCGAATTGGAGACCCCATAAGTCCCATAAATCAGAGTTCTCTGATTACTGGAATTCATTTGCTTTCAATTCAATAAATTCTCATGTGAAATGGATCTGTGTGATTCCGGACAATTGAACTTATTGCTTTGTCCCATATTTCTATTGTCTGTTGAAATAATGTTAGTGCCTTACAAAATGTAGCATGCAACATAAAAAATGAAACCCTTAATGAGACCACTCACTTAGTTACCCATATCTTCTTACATAATTGCTAATGGCAACTACTAGTAGTAGTACAAGAATGAAACCAGACACAGTTGCCACCACTGGTGCCGCCTAAAAATTGTTATTATTGTTGCCTTGCCAGACACCTGAACTTTTTATCATCATCATCATCATCATTATCCACATTGTTATGTTCATCATCACTATTAGCATTATCACTATTGTCATTGTCGTCGTCATCGTCATCGTCGTATTTTCAGCATCATTAATTGTCTGCTTTACTTTCATTCTCTCTATGAGAATTTACTCTTCTCTCACCCCACCCGCTTGGGTGCGATGGAGGTCTGTTCTATTTTTATATTTCTTATTGCTTGTACTGCCTCTGTACCTCCTCTTCTTCAGGTGTTACATTCTTTGTACTCATTTTCTTTTGTTCCACACATTTTTAGTCGTCTCTGGTTTCATTTCTATTTGCCTTGCCTTGCTTTTGCTATACTACTTCCGGTATTGTTCTTATCCCAGTGTGTGGGGTTCCTTGGAGAAATTAATTTGCAAAGTTATATCTGTGTGTGTGTGCGTGTGTGTGTGTCTTATGACATCAACATCATCTCCAACTCTCTTCCTAAATGTTACCACAAAATTTCCTATTTACATTGTATACTTTTTCTTCATTTTGTTTCACTATTTTCTTTGACCAACTTTGCTTTTTAGTTGTTACTTTACTCAGAGGCCACAGCTGCCAAAAACAAGGAAAATACTTTTCTGTGGGTGACTTTTATGATTATCGCGCGTCTTAGACACATTTCCACATTTAGACATCTCCATTCCTACGCTACTACTCCAGCCAAGAAGGAAGCAAAAAATGTCTTCAAACTACACTTAAAAAGCTAAAATTTGTGCTAATTTCTTTGTGACACCGCAAAAGTGACTCTCCTCCTCGTGATATTTCTAAGTTTAGAGTAGCAGAAGCGGCATCCCTTAAGCACAAAGTAGTAGAAAACACAGCACACCTGAAATTATTTCTATGCCAAAAGATATTTTCTCTGTTGTCGTTGTTGTCCTTTTAATTTGTACGTGACATTTTTTTGTTTTTATTTTTTATTTTGGTTTTGTCTTACTCATTTCTTTCTATTTTCTTCTGTTTCTCCTCCAACTCCATGTCCATATCCATGTCCTTTGGCTTTTTCACGCTCTTTGCTTAATTGGTTCAGTCACCTGTCTCTTGATCTGCTACCTGCCTGCCCGCCTGCCAAGTCAGTGAAGCATTTTGTAAGTATTTCTATTCCTTACTTCTTAGTTTTGTACAAACAGATGGTAGTCCATACCACATCAAAGTTACTGAAAGGAAATAACGCTTTGGTTTGGTTTCTGTTGTTGTTGTTGTTTTTAGCATTTTAGATTACAATAAAAAGTAACGTTGTCGTAGAGTTGAACATTAACATCATCGAGCCTACCACCATCGAATGAATACCTTATCGTCATCATTGCTTGCCTGCTTGCCTTACTTCCTTTCTTCCTTCCTTTGTTTCTTCCTTCCTTAGGTTGGTTTGTTTCTTGATTCATTCATTCATCTATTAGTTTGTTCTCCAGTAAAATGTTTGTCACTCCAACCACAATTTTCTATGTTGACCACAAAGTTAGCAGCGCATGTCGTTAACTTAATTGGCCATCACCACCCACTTTGCGGGTTCTCGCTTGCTTACTTTCTTTTTATGACAACATCGTCAGCGTCGTCGTTGTCGTCGTCGAGTATTACTATGTATTAGGTGGTAAGGACTACTCAACACAGCCTGCTGTCGCCTGTCACATTTTTGACATTTTTATACAATTTTTGTTTTCTGTTTTTTTTGGTGTTTTTTCCCCAGCTTTTTGTTTTATTAAGACTCTTTTTGTTGTGTTGTGTTGTTTTGTTTTTCGGTTGTCACCTTGGCCCATAATTTTTTATTTATTTCTCAGTGACCCCTAGGCGCATGTTCATGTGCGCCGCCGCTTGGTTCATTTTATGACATGCCAAAAGCAGCAGCAACAACAACAACAACAACAACTGAATGTCACATAGACCAATTTTCTAGACCAGACCAGTTCTAGGCTCCTAATGGGGCTTTTGGCTTTCAATGACAGCCAAGGAACATTTCTGAATGAATGAGTGAGTGACAAAATGAGTAAGTGCCTGACTAACTGACTGACTGATTGGCTAAATGACGATTTGTTTAAATGACAGTTGGTGAGTCTACATTTGTTGTCGTTTCTTCATTTAGTTTCAGGTTTTGAGATCTTTTACATTTTGTTGTTCATTGGTTTCGTTTTTCTTTTTTATGTTTGCATTCTTTGCTTTTTTCTTTTTCTATTTTTTTGTGATTAATAGGTGTGTTAATGGATGTCATTTTGATGTTTCCGTCATACCTAAACTTCCTGTGTCGTCTGTCTTCCACCTAAATACTGTTTTCTTCCAACCTTTCTTTGCCTGCCTGCCTGGACTCATCAACAAAAGCCGGCAACATTGCGTCGTTTTCATCGTTGTCATTTCGTTGCCTTCTTCTTTATTTTATTGTCCTCCTTCCTTCACATTGTCATCAGCGTCGTCATCATTGCCCTTATTCATTCATTATCATTTGTGAACAATTTCTGACCTCTGTTGCTTTGCTGCGTTGCTTTTTATGTTTAATTTGAGCATTTTCACGCTAATTTTTAAGGTTCGTCATTAAATGTAGATAATTTTTTATGTGTTTTTTCCCATTTTATTTGAATATTTTTCTAGCTTTTACTTTTGTCGTATTGTAATATCCTTTTTTCACACTTTTCACCCTTATATGTATGTCCATAGGGTAAGAAAAAGGCCATAAACAAATGCACATTGACCCAAAGTTATTATGATTTTATTCTATTTTATTTTATTTATTATTTTATATAATTTTTGTTGTACTTTAATTGTTGAAATTCATACACCCACATTTTCTGTAATTAGAACACAGAATTGAAAGGATTTTAAAGAGCACCCTTTCATTTTAATCGATATAAATAATCTCCATTTAAAGCGCATTTGGTTTATTTATTTATAAACAACAAGACAAGAAAAATGAGGGGGAAAATAGGACAAACGCGCGCATTCAATCAATTGCAAATGCAACATGTAACAATTTGTTGCGCCTCCTTTTGTTTGTGGTGCGTCGTTCATCGTTGGTCGTTGTTATTTAGTAATTAAGCTTCTGCTTCTGTTGCACATACAATAATAGGACAATTCTTTTAACCATAAGCGTAGTAAGTAGTCCTTTGTAATCCTTTATTTTGTATGCTATATTCAAATGAAAAAAGCTCGACGCTTCTGTCTAGCTATTTTTGCAGTTGTTGTTTTCAGTAATCGATATATAAATACTTATGTCCATGTCCCTGTTATGTGTGTGTGCCTGCGTATGTTATTAGCAACAAATACCATAATACAAGTAATGTGCTTGCCTGCCTGCCTCCCTTTCCTGCTGACATCTCTTGATGCTCACTTGCATTTAAATAAATCAATTACTTGCAAAATATGATGTGGCGCCGCAGGACATGCAATGCCAGCCAACTAATGCAATGTCATGCAAGAATACTGTTGTTGCAACACGCGTCTGAACACGCAAAACATTTTAAATTATTTAGAGCTTTAGATTTTCTGCATTTTGTTGAGTTTTTTTTTTTTTGTTTTTTTCATTTGTTGCCTTTTGAAAATATGATTTAATGAATTTATTATTGGATTTCATCATCATGATGATGACATGTGTAGCCAAAATCGAATTAATTTTTGGAAAACCCCAAAAACAAAAAATATGATCAACTTAATTGGTTTGATGAATGCAAACATCAAAATTAAAATTGACAAGTTTTCAATGTCACATGAATAAATTTTATGGCATTTAACGAAACACACAATTTGCATTTGTTAGTTTATAAGAAAAGGATAAAGGGAAAATGAACAGAAAAAAATTACATAAAATATTTAAGCGCATTCAAAAAAGAAAAGACTGAAATTCTAAGAAAGGAGAAAATTCAAAATGTTGGCTGAAGAATAAACACTTTGCATTTTGTAGTAAAAGGTGAAAAATCTTGTGTTAAGCACAACACAGGACAAGCATGAAAAAAGGAAGAATAAACTGAGAAAAGAAGACAAGGTAGAACTAAGATTAAGACAGAGTTTTGATAGACAAACAGACAAGCAAACATAACAATTGAACATACACAACTGACAGAGACAGAGGCAGTCTTTATACAACTTTGAACTCAAGTCAGTAAAAAGTCAGACAAACAGTCACTAAGACTAACAAATGGCCATGAAGATAGACAGCCAGAGTGACAGGCAGGCAGACAAAGAGTCAGATGAAGACAAAGACAATTGTATACTTTTACCATATTTTCATACGTTTTTTTTTTTATTTTTGGGGAGCAGACTAACTAGAAAAATATCTTCCTTTTTTCATATTTTGTTTATTTTTATATGGGCAAAACAAGCGCCAAGTAAAGTGAGAAAATAAGGTGAGCTGAGTTTAAAATGTTGAAAAAAAGCAGTAGCCAACATTCAGTGAATAAGAATAACAATGTCTGAGTGCAGTAAATGTTTCAGAAAATAAAAAAGACCGACAATACAATAACACCAAAAAAGGTACTAAAAAAATAGTAGTAAAAAGAAGTTTATTGAATCAAATGAGCGAGAAACAGACTCTCTTGACGGTTATTTCTAGTCATTGGAGAATTTACCAAATGCTAACAACATAACTGAAAAGGAAAGATCTTTCATTTTAATCTCATTGAATACCGAAATTATTTCATTAAGAAAAAACCACCAAGTATTTATAAGAGAAGATTTTCATAGATTTTTCTTTTAGAAAAATTGAAAATAAAATTCATAAAAATTGGGAATAAATAAAAAAAATTGAAAAATTAATAATAAAATGCAAAACTCATAAAAATAAATATATGAGAAGATCCTTCTGCGTCTATCTTTATCCTACTTTGACCAACAAAATAACGCGAAAAACATTCACACAATCAAAAGGAAAACAAATAAAACCTAGGATGCTCTTCTTTGAAAAGAAAAAGGGATCAAATTAACACACACGTTCCACTTCAAAGAGTACTTAAGCAAGCAACGAGGACAACGACCATCACGACTATTTCAACGACTATTTTATATTCTTTTTTTTTTATATATTGCATATACATTTTCCACTTGCTATTTTGTTATTCTTTTACCATGTCCAGCCGCCATAAATTTCAATGTTGCTAAATTTTGTATAAACTTGCAAACAAGGCAAAGGATAAACACACACAAGAAACGAAACGAAATGGACCCATGATGATGATATACCTGATTCTCCAAACAAACAAAAATACTTACAAAACGATTCGATTTCATCGTTTTGGCGTTGGACCCAACTTTGAGTAGACTTAAAAAAAAAAGAAAAGAAAAGAAAAAACTTGGCTGCTTGTAATTTATTTTCGTAAGCAGCGAGCGACACAAAAGTTCAAAATAAAATCAATATGTAAGATTTATTGAGCAGGTAATCGTTATTGAGGTCGTTAGACTGACCCAAACCAATTTTTCACTCTCTTTTCCCATTAAGCCTCTTTCTCCTAGTAAGAGTATTGCATAAAAGTCTCAGCAAGGGATTACAAGATTCAAAGTTTATTGCTAGTACGAGTTTTTCCACCTTCAGTTTACTACTTTTTTTTTGTATTTTTGTATTTTGGTAGCTCATTAAATATGCCAAGCGGCAAATGTCTGTCATTTACATACGAAACTTTCTTACTTTCTTTTGCCTTTTCTCGTATTTTTACCAACCAACCAACCAAAAAACAACAAATACAATAAAGGAGAACATCAACAAATGTGCAATAAAATGTAAGCAATAAAAACAGAAAACAGAAGAGGAACCAAAATTATGATGTCACATTACGCTAGACTGAATATCTTAATAGACTTCAACTGAATAACCGAATGAATGAATAACTCCCCCTCTATGCCGTATGCCTTTTGCCCTTTGCCATGTCCTGTGTGTGTTTGGCGTGCCATGTCCTGTAAATGAAATACTGAAATTGAAAAGTTTGTGCACGCATCCCTTTAGAGAGTCTGATGCTGATGCTGATGATGATCATATCATAATATGTTTTCCAAAAATCCTTTTCAGTTGAGCAACAGTGAATACTGAAATTGAAACTGGATATGATTTTTTAGGGTAAAACGTGCGTGAAAATGAATTTAAAAATAAAAAACAACAACAACAAACAAACTTTGAATGAAATCTAGCAGTGGAAAAACTTCTTTTAGATATGAAGACAGAAAATAAAATAAAAAGAAAATCATTGCCTACTTTTGTGCATATAGTACAGTACAGTGAAATCTCACATAACCAAGATGAGATGAACAAGAGAAATCTATTTATTTACTTATTATTATAAGTGGACAATGATAGTTTGTCATTGGTAATGAAAACGAGCAGGCAGAAGGCTATTACAATGTATACCGGTTAAGTGCAGCCCGCTTAATTGCATTTTCAGCATAAATGCCAAACATGTTGTTGTGTACTTTCATATTTATATACTCTTAAATGCAAACTTTTAACTACCATTTGCGACTTGTCATTTATGCGATATGCATTGTAGAATTAACAAACGAGGGCAGTTTTAAGTGGTTACTGCTTTCATGTAACCCATGAGGCATTAGTATAGATGATGTGCTTTAAAATTAACTCATTGGTGCTTAATCAAGATATCAATCTTTGAAATGAAATCTAAGATTGATATCACTCTTGATAAATGAGAAATCCCAAATGTCATTGGCCATTGGCTTCAACAAACATGTGGCATGAGAATTATAACAAATTTTTGATTGATATAGCATTATGATAATATCTGTGTCTATCAAATTTATCTCTAGTATCCACATTCTTGAGTACCACTGTACTTGAGTTACTCAATCTCATGCTGCTTTCCACTTTCATCCATTTTTAACTGCCATTTTTGCGCTATTTTCCACAATTTGTTTCTTAAGTGTAAGTATGAGCATTTTCTTTTTGTGGCTGCTGCTCACTCAATGACTTCAGTTACATGGTTGGTAGTCAGTTTTTTTTTTCCTTTATATGGTTGTCTGTCTGTTTGTCCATGTCTACTGAGAGAAACACATGTTTTGAATAATTTATACCGACAGCATTCAAAGAGCAAGAAGAAAAAAATCTTTATATTTATGCTTTGCTTCTTGGCACTTGGCCAAGAAAAAGTTCTTCATACTACTAACATATAGTACTACATACAATTCGAGTCGAGTCGAGAGTCAGTCAAAAGTCGTCTATAGTGAGTGTCGAAGCAAAGAAAGTAGGCACTAAAAGAAAAAGTGATAAATGTATGGGAAAAGTTTCAATTCGTTTTTTTTTTTTTACTACCATACTGTTTTGTATTTTTTAGACTATTTTTCTTATCCTCATCTACACCATGTCCCTTTTGATTTTTAGTAGTAGTTGCCCATTGCCTGATGACGATGAGGACGAGGACGAAGACGAAGACTCAACTATGGGAACTAATAGTAAAATTGCTACAAATCGTTTTGGACTTTTGCTAACTTTTTGCTGTTTATGTTTTGTTCACTACTGCTGCTGCTTTGGTTTTGTTTTTAGTGTTAGATACTACTATGTCTGTCCCTCCTACTCCCCCTTTAATTCTCTCTGTAATATTCTAATTTAGTTGCGCTTGAAATATTTATGCAAACAAATTGAAATAAAAAGAGTTTTTTCCCTCTTTTTTTTCTTTCTTTTGCTCGAAAGCAATAAAAGTCGGAAACGTAAATATTTTGTAGGGTAAAAAATTACATAGAGAGAGAGAGGGAGGGAGAAAATGTGATACAAATTGAGTGTGTGGAGGTAAAGATATAAAATGCTGCAGGACATGATGACTACCAATGCATACTTGTTGTCGTTATTGAAGGCACAAATTCGCGCGACCTCCTTCCTCAATCTGCCACTCACTCATTCACTCACTCACCCAGTCAGTCAGTCAGTCAGTTAGTTGGTTGGTCTTGCTCTCGATGGTTTTCTATTGGTATTTTATTCTATGTATATTTTTTTTGTGTTGCCTAGAATCGCTTGAGTGAAAGGACAAAACGATAGAGGCTCTTCTCAACCGACAACAACACACAACACAACTGGGTTGAGAGTACAACAAGAACGATGAGGTACACACTAAAGTACTTTACAAGATAAATACTTTAAATAAAAAGTAAATAAACTTGGTTTTTGCGCTTTAGCAAAATGATATTCACTCCTAGCATTGGTTACCTTACCTTACCTTTTTTACCTCTATTTTTCTATTTCTATTTTGTGCCTAGCAAAGCCTCTTTTTTATTCAATACTTACAATAAGCAAACCTCTCTCCAGTTCCTTTTCACCACACAACCATTTTCTAGTCTATTTTTATAGTATTATAGATAGATACATTTGCTATAACATCATCTCTGTTGCTGTTATTGCATGGTTGTCTAGGCCCCCCCAGTTTTGTTGGCATATTCATCTGGTATATAAAAAAACAAGAGCTCACAATATTTATATGTTTCCGTCGTTCGTTTGAGTCTCGTCGTTTAAGTTTACTCTATGAGAATCGGTTCGACTGTCAGCCAAGTGCTGCAATAGTGAGGAGTAGCAATATTCCTTTGTCAGAATAGAGGAACTGGAACTGGATGAGATGGGGTTATACTTTTGGTGGAGCAGCAGCTGTTACACTTTGGCGGCTTTTCATATAATTTATTGCTTTTGCCATGCTAAAGTGCCGTACAAAGGGAAGCAAGCGACGACTTGACTATGAGTATAGTAAGTTGTCTAGGTTGGTTAACAGAAATATACCGACATACATAGATATCTGTGTGCGTGTATCTTCAATATCTATCTATCTGTATAGCAATATGTAACTATCTCTGGTTGGGTTGATGTTGATAGTAACGACGTTATCACAGTTAGAGAACAACATCGTTTACATGTTTTGTTATTATTCTTGTTGTTGTTGTTGTTGTTGTTGTTAATATTTACAGCTTGTTGTCTGTTCTCACTCTGTCTCTCTCTCTCTCTCTCTCTCTGAGCTGAGTTTTTTTATTGCGTGTTGAACGCCGGAAATGTTATAGTTTTATTTCTTATTATTTTTATTTTCAATTTTTTTGTACAAATATTTGTTGCATACTTTTCAGCTTGTGTGCCATATACAATATTTCACGAATCTTTTCCACGTTTCTTTTTTTTTTAGGTTTTTTGTTACTTTAACTTTGACATTTTAATTAAAATTTATTAGAAAATGTTTTTCATGCGGTTTCCATTTGCACTGCAATCCCCGTTCCATTGTCCCCATTCTGTAAGGAGCATGTTGCATCAGGGTGAGTGAGACCTCAAAGTATGCAATGCAATGCAATGTGGTTTAATGAATGAAAGGATGATGCTGCTGCTGCATTGATTGCTACTGAAATGTGGTCGATGGTTAAAGGAAAGGGAAAGGGAAAAAGATAAGACAAAAAAAAGGCAATTTGGATGGGTATGACATTGGTGGGGGTGCATATCAAATTGCAGTAGCAATAATTGTTATTTCAAGCAGTTTTATTTTCGTATGGAAATGACTCTTTCCATTTCCATTGTTCTTGCATTTGTTATTGTTTTTTTTTTTTCAAGGATATGCTAGCTACCATCATCATGATGATCATCATTTGCATGCCATACAAACATATTAAAAGCGGATATGTTGACGCATATCTGTGTCGCATGCATGCACAGAAACATATGTGTGAGAGAGAGGGGGTAAGGAAGCCAGCCAGCATTATTGAACTGTGTTTTTCTTTTTTCATTTTAAAAATCGACATCAACATATTCGATTTTAATATTCATATGCCGCCTTCATAAATTCATAACAAAATGTTGTTGCAGGGCAGAAAGAAATGCAAAAGCAAGCAACAACGTCGTACTGTGTCAATAAAATATGAAATTCACTTGGAAAAAAATCAAAAAGAAAAGCGTTGAATATGTCGAATTGAATGACTACTGACGACTGACTTCTACCACTATATCTTTCTAGAGTATGAGAATATGTACTATATGTGACCTTTGTTATTGCCTCGATGCTATCCACATCGTCCTCATCATATACTCACTCACTCACTCATTCAGTTGTTCATTTGTTGTTGTTGATTTGTATCTTTAACCTGCATTTTCCTTTGCATACTTTCCGGATATCTGCCACCATTTCATCATGTCGCTTGTATGTGTGTATATTATCCTTTTTTGATTGTTAACATCATCATCATTTTGTTGTTTTTCTTTAATGTCAACATTCATTAATCCTGGGTGATTTTCTTTTGGTGTTCTAGAAAAAATTAATTTGCTGACTTTACTCACTTTTAGTCACTGAAGTGTTAACCAAACTTTGTTTTGCTTGGCTTTCTTTCGCCTGTTATTTGTTTGTTGCTATTTACTCAGCTGCTATTTAGACATAATTATGACGCTTCACAAAAAAAAAAAAAAAACAACAACCAACAAAACTTGCTTAAATAACAAAACTTTTCTTTCCACCAACTTCTTTTTTCATTTTGTCTAAGCATCTCCTGCTCTCTTTTTCTTTCTTTACCCAGTTACTTCACTTACTCATTTAGACAGTCACTGTCCGGTTAAAACTTGGTCAATGGGGTTTTTTGCACACTGACTTTTATTATGTTGTTGTTATTGTTGTTTTCCATTCATTTTGTTGACCCTTTTTTATGTTTTCTCCTTACTTCTCCTAGTAAGAACTTGTGTTGTTTTATTAGAAAAAAAAGAAAAAATAGAGTCACTTACTTGCCAGCACCCTGAAACCCTTAAGGCAAATAAACAATATTATGTCAGAACAAGTTGGGCAGGACAATGCCGGATATACTGTTGTCTGTCGTTGACAATAACTAACAACAAGCAACCAACAAAAACAACAAGACCATAAATTTGCAAAGTACTCATTAAGTGAAAAAGAAATATACTCATTTAAATTGAACTCCGCCTTATTGGTTCCGTAACAAAATTATATAGTATTGCATACTTTTAGGTGGTGTAAACTCAAGACAATTTACTACATTATTTCTTTACTATTATCATTATTGAATTATGTGATTTTCATACCAATTATAAGGAGCTTTAAAGAATTATTATTAAGTCTTGAGACTCTTTAAGGTTTCAACAAGAAGAGATCATTTGACTTAATCAGATTTGAACGAAATCAAGGACATGAAAATTGTTGTAGTCTTAGCATAGAGAAGTGAATTTATAAAAATTATGTAAAAATTCAAGCAGCAGGACACTGGGATACTATTTCCATTCAAATGTCTTCTATTCAATTTGGTTTATTTGAAATCTGCTTCGTTCAATGGACTTTACTTTAGTCTGGAACAAGCAACATATGCGTGCGTGCCCAACTAAGCAAACGCATCAGTTTCAATCGCCCCTGAGCGCACCAGTCATCGCTTCGCCTCCCTGCTGAGTACAAGTATAACACAAGCTCATTATACAGACGATTTTTGTTGTTGCTTCTTCATGATGATGATGATGTTGATGACACCCTTTTACTTCCGACGCGAATGCGTCAAAAACTTAACCGTTAGGCATATGTGTGATTATCTTTACAGCTACAGACTATGACGAAGAGATGATTCTGTCATCTCCCTCTCTCTGGGGAGCACAAGACTTAGGCACAGTAAGCCAACAACTCCAACCCCCTAACAGCTTGCGTGTTGATGTTGATGTTGCCTGCCCGCCCGCCTGATTCACATTTATACGAAGCACTTCTTAACAATTGTGAAATGACCCAGTTACCAAGCATAAGCAGTAGCAACAACGGCAACAACAAAAGACGCAGGATATTCAAGCAACATCAACAAGGATAACAAAAACAAGTACTAGAAAAAGGCACATGTCATCATCATCCTCATCCTCATCATAGAAGAAATCATAGCACAAATAATGTTCAGTCGTGCCGCTGGCATTCATCGTCATCGACGTTGGCAGCGCAGTTTACAGAAACAGTGCAGTAGCAGATGATCACAACAACAACAAAAGAATAGGAAAATTTAATCGGAAACATTGAGATGGAGAAGTAGTGATAGGGGGTAGAAAAGCAAATGGCCGCATTATACCCAAAGTCAAATGGAACGCATACCTTTTCTTGTACTCTTTCTCCACACAGAGACACATATTCACTTACATTGTAGAAATTCATTAAAATCTGTAGGAACAAAAAAAAAACGAAAAGCAAGAGTAGAAGAAGAATCAAAAGTAGAATGAATAAAACCGGCGTCCTAGTAATAGTAGAGAAGCAACAAGGACACCAATTCAAACTGTGTAGACATTTTAGTGGAATCTAAAACGACAAAAGGAAGTCAGGCTTATCGCCAACATGTTCTGGTCATTTCATAATGGATGAACGAAGTGAAGTAGTCAAAGACGAAGGACAGCTATGAAAAGTCATTGGCTTCACTAAGTCAGGAAGGGACATACTAGTTACTCTTGATTCTCTCTCTCTCTCTCTCTCTCTCACTATTTGCTATTTGCTTATTGTTTTTATTATCTTAATATTATTTTTAATAGTGATGAAACCCAAGCAATGGCATATATTGCTGCCCATATGTGCACACTAGCATATGAGCAACGAAAGCCGGTCATGGTTATTAGAATTTGTGGGTTGGGATTGGTTTTGGGTTGGCTGAATGAGATGCGGTAGTAATCAAATATTTAGCATACTTTTGAGCGATATTAAAATAACATTTCCGGTCAGCTTAACACACAACAGTACAGCAGGACTCAAACATTATCAAAGCCTGTAGCCATGTAGAACAGTGGAAGGTATATTTGGTATTGTAGAACGGTTGAATGCCTCTATGGATGACTTTGTCGTTCGTTGTTATTTTTTTTACAAATACAATATTTTGTAACAACCTTTTTTTTGTAATTTTTTTATATTTTTTCTCCCCATGGTTGAGTGCAAAATTAGCTTTCAGTTGTAGTGCAATATATACTACTACTCCTGCTACTGCTGCTGGTTACATATGTTCATTTTGTGTGGTCTCATTTGAATGGGAGTGTGTGTGTGTTTTTGTAACTTCAATTGGTAAACGGATGTAAGCAGGCAAAAGGCGACTATGCTTACTGTTTCTGCTGCTTGACGTTCCACGTCATCATCATTGTGATCACATGGGATTTGACTAGTCTACTCCAAGAGCAGTTAATATTGTGTAGCGAATGCATTTGAATGGGTCTGTGTCTCGGCGTATCAGAGTGTGTGAATGAGTATTTAAAGTATTTTTTAAAGTCATTTAGCTGGTAGAAGTATATTTTTTAAATTTCTTGTTAAAAATTTTTGCATATTTTGTTACATTTTTTTAGAAATTATTTTTATGCCATTTTATTTTATGTATTTTTTTTTTTTTCATCTTTCTCCAATCGAAGGATATTTTTACATATTTTTTATATCAAAATACTTATTATTTTGCCTTAAATATATTTAAATTTTAAAGCTTAAAGAAAGGATAGAAATTCTGAGTTAACCCACAAAGAGAAACCCTTTTTCTTTTCTTTTCATTTCTTATTTATTTTTTCTTTGCTTTTTGACAAGTCATTGGCATATTTGGGCACAAAAGTTTGGTGCAATTGTATGAAATCAAAGGGAAAAAAATTCCAAAAATTATGATAATAATAACAGTAGCAAAGAACGGAAAACATAAAACACATAAAGCAAAAATAGTATAAGGGGAATAACGAGCAAAAAAAAATGGATGGATGTATGAAAGAAAGAAAGATACAAGTGAATAAATGTCAGTGCACAAAGCAACAGCACAGCTCATCTGTTGTGATATCATTACTCAGTAATACAGAAAATCATATACATGTACAGAAGGAAATGCTTGCGTTCGCGACATAAGCCACACTTCCGTCATATGCCATCATTTTGGTGTTAGACACCGACACTGTCACAGTTCCAGTCACCGTTACCGTCAGCATCATCGTAATTCACATTCACACTCATCTAAATAAATGTTGCCAACTGGTTTAACTTGCTTTGTTGTTTTCATTCATTCATTCATTCATTTTTTCTTTGCTATCCTTGTTCCTTTTTCATTTTTTTTTTTGTATTACTTTTTCTATTTTGTTATTGTTGATGATGTGTTTGTTGTTGTTTGGCTGATGTTTGTTACACTGTGAGATTTTATCAAAGTAGAGATGAAGTACTTTAGTGGTTTTTGATGTTACTTTGTTGAATGTTAATACACATGTACAGACGCATATTTGTATCTCTCTCTCTCTCTCTAGTCTTTCCTTTGCTTTTTGTTAGTATATTTCTGGTTGTTACCGCATGTTGTTTTTTTGTTGTTATTGTTATTGTATTTAAGCTAATTCTTTTATGTGCATAAAAATGGCATAAAAATAAAACCAACCAACCAACCAACCAACGAACCGAACCACAATGGCAACAACAATAGGAATAACAATAGAAACATCAACACTAATAACAACAACAATAAGTTAAAATACTACTACTATTAACAAAGAAGAAAATGATAAGCCAAGTGGCGAATTCAAGCGTATTTGAAGCTGATAGCAGCAGATACTCACTCACCAACTGACATGAAAAACATATGAAACTCAACTAGACAAAAGCAACAGGAAGCACTCAGGCATATGTAAATGTGAGTGTGTGTGTGAGATAGTATCTGTGTTTGTATGTGTATGTAAGCATGACAAAAAGGTGCTTCACACAAAATTACCCTTTTCAATTTACGCGCGCACTTGGCTTTTATTCTATGAGCAAAGTACATATGGGTTTCTATGATCCTCTTCTCTATGTGGATTCTCCCCTTCATATATGTATGTGTGTATGTATGGGTTTGTTACCCTCTTTCCTCTTTCTTTATAATAGACTGCATACTTATATGTACTACATATTGACTTCTTCTCTTTGTCATTCATTCATTCATTTATTTGTTGGTTGTTTCGCAATTTTTCTCAGTTAGTTGTCATGAGTTCCATCTGTTTCTATGCATATGTATGAAGAGTATGTGCATGTATATTTGTATGTGTGTGTGTGTGTGTGTTCCCTTGTCCTTAGTCAACTTGATTTTCATGCGAACATTTTATTTAATGTTTTTTGGCTTAACTTTATTTTACTACTAAATATTCTATTCCTCTCTCTCTATCCTTTAGTAAGTACAATTTTATCCATTTATTTGTATCTAAGACTT
The DNA here is from genome assembly GCA_037043315.1 of Amiota communis. NCBI lineage: Eukaryota > Metazoa > Arthropoda > Insecta > Diptera > Drosophilidae > Amiota > Amiota communis. The sequence continues at coordinate 982,631 of JBAMAV010001191.1, read as the reverse complement.
AGTCTCTGTGTGTGTGTCTGTTTGAATATAAATGTATGTGCTTGGCTAGTCACCAGTTTTTTTGCACTTTCTCTTTTATTATGCTTTACTTGCGTCGTCATTATTATTGTAATTAAGTGTCACAAGTAATTGAAATACACTTGAACTACTTAAAACCATGTGAATGATAATTAGTTACTTTCATTCTTCTCTTCTCTAGCATTTCTCACTCTGTCTATTCTCTTTTTTTTTTATTATGTGTTGTTCTCTATGAATTTCTAACATTGTTTTGCAGCAACAACAATATTTATTCGATCTTTTGCACTATATAAAAGCATCTGTGGATGTGTGATGCTTTAAGTACTGTTTCATTAACATTTTTCTTTCATTCATCCTTTTATTTTGTTCATTCCTCCTCATTTTTTTTTGTTACTCACTCCCTGTCTGACTGTGTCTGTGGATCTCATTCTCTCTCTTTCTCTTTTGCTATACTTCTTCTACTATTCTCTCTAATTTAAATTAATTTACAGCGTTGAGCAATTATTTGCTGCTGCTGCTGCATTGTAAAAACAATAAAATCAACAAGCAAAGCACTTATTTTCAAGGAGCTCTAGCAGTGGTTATTTTATTCCTCACTCTCTCTCTCTCTCCTGTTTTTTTTTTTGTGTGTTCTAGTTCTCTTTCGTTTTGCATATTCACTTTTGTTCTCTTTACTATTTACATAAGTTTTACAGGCTAGCTTGGTTTGGCTTGACTTGACTTGGATTTCATTACTTACTATGTGGCCTTGCTTTGCCATGTCTTATCTTACCTTACCTTATCTTTAGTCTTAAATCCTCAGTCTCTCACTGTTAGTTGGTCACTCTTGCACTACTTTGCTTGCCTTGACTGTTTGCCTGTGACTGTCTGTCTGCTTGTCTTTCGTTTTTTTTTTCTCTTAAATACAAGAAGCATCATTCACTCGGTCGCTCGCTTGCCATTTATTCATAATTTTTATTATTTATTTAAACTGTGTTTTCCTCTTTTTTTTTTTGCAATATTAATTCACCTGTTTTATTTATGCACCATTTTTATACATTTATTTTTCCCTTTTGTCCTCTTAAGATTTATACATTTATTTTTTTTTTCAATTTATTCATTAATATTTTTAATTTATTTTCCTTCTTTCATTTTTTTATTATTTTTATTTCACTATTTCCTTATTTATTTATTTTTTTTTTTAAATATTCACCCCTTTTTTTAATTTATTTATTTCATGAATAATTTTCTAATTTTTTAAATGTTTCTCATTTCATTAAAAACAACTTCTTTGAAACATTCTACTACATTTTCTACATTCATCACCATTATCTCTTTCAATTACTATTTTTGTTGGCCTCTCTACTTATCTGACTCTATATACATATCTCTCTACTCATCTCTGTCTCTTATTTTGTTTATCTATTTTATCCTTAACTTATTTACTTTTACCATTTACACACTCTCTTCTCTCTCTCCGGTTGAGTGTGCTTATTAAGCTACTCAAAAACAAAACAAAAACAAATCTATGTAATTTATTTACTTGAGTAAATATTTAAATATTTATATTGTTCTTCTCCTTATTTTATTTCATTTTTTTTATTTTTTATTCTCTTTTTATGTACCTCCGTATCTTCTACGTGTATCTTCTACAATCTACACCACCACAAAAAAAAAAACAAAAAAAATTATAATATAATCTCTTCTTGCGCCTGCCTCAACTACTCAACTCAACTCACCACCACCATTATTTCTTAAATAAATAATAATAAATAAATAAATAAAAATGCTTTTTCAACAACAACCATAACAACAATAAAAATAACAACAAAATAACCAACAACAACATCAACTCTAATAAAATAAATAACCAACCAACCAACAATGATATGATGATGATGATGGAATCATGGCATAATGGCTTGTTGTCTATCTAAACAATTGCAGCGTGGAAGCGACGAACTTTTAAGTCAAGCAGCAGTCATGGCACCCGCCTCAGACAATAATAATCAGGATTTAGCCACAAAGAAAGTCAAATTGGATTCAGGCACCGTTCTAGGCGGCGTTGGTAAGTCTCACTATTCCTATCACTATTCATACTATTCTATTCCTTTCTATAAATACTTTTACTTACTTTCTGTAAACTATTTAAATTATTAAAATACTTAAGATATCCCAACCCAACTACCAACTAATTCTACTTTCTACCACTGCCCTTGTTCATATTTTTTTAACTTGGTTTAGCAATAAATCATAATACTTACCAACTACTATTTTTTATGATTTTTAAATACCTTCTTTTTTTTAACTTAGTCTTTTTCATTTTATTGCTTTCTCTCAAATAATTTTAATATCCTTTTTCTTTTATTTTCTGTGTTTTTCCTTATACTACTGTTGCATTGCCTTTGCTGCGCTACGGTTTGTTGCCTTTAGAGAGAAATAGATTTTGAAGGGTGCACAATTAAATCTTTTCCTTCTCCCTCCTTTATTTATTTTTCCTTTATGCATATATAAGCTTAAGTTTTTTATTTTATTTACTTTTTCCCTTTTTTAATGCTACACTAAGATGCTTTATTATTATCATCTTTTTGTAGTAAATTCTTCTTCTTTATTTTGTTATTTTATTGTGAGGAAAGTAAAGTTTACTTAGTTAAGCTGAGCGAACGCTTAAATAAAAGCAACCACCAACATGAAGAAAGTTAAAAGATTTCATAAGTTGAAACCTTTTTTCTTTGGTCTGTTGTTCAACTTATACTTACAATATGAGTGTGTATTAACATCCTTACAACCAAACAGAGAAGAACATATTTTTAAACAAAAACAACATGAGCATGAACATGAAGTATAAAACTCACACGAGCGTAATTAAGTAAGAAACGCTTATAGCCAATTAACCTACTAATTAGCATAGAAAATAAGTCAACAGAGAACAACAACAACCAGCCAGCAACCAAGCAAAACACAACCAAGCAAATGGAGAAAAAAACGAACAAATAGATATACTGAAAACAGACAGAGAGACAGTCTAATAGACATACAAACAAATGTAAACGCAACAACCAAAAATCGTTGGTAAATCAAGCACACACATACTTGTACTAGAAGTTTTTGGGGAAAGAGTTTCGAAAAAATTACATGAGTACGCACTTTTAGTGTATTAATTAGCCAAAAATAATGAAATATACATATAAGCACACATATTTATACATAGATACTTTCATGTACTTATACATACTATATAGCAACCACAGAGTTATAAAGCTAATCAAAAAACATGTAGTAGTACTTTCTATGTTTGTAGGTATAACATTTACCTATGGCCTGTGTATATGTATGTGTGTTTGAATTGTATCTGTATGTGGGAGTGTGTATGTAACTCGATTACCACGAAAAATCAGTAAACCGACAATGACGTCGTCGCCGCCGCCACACATTTGGCAAATATTTGTCAGTGGCGACGGCATATTGCCAACAACCAACAAAACCAACCAACTAACCAAGCGAATAACAACAACAAAGCAATAGCAGAGTAGAACAAACCAAATAAAAATACAAAAAAAATATCTAAAAATACAAAAGAGAACAACAAAAATGTTGGTGGTGACCACAAAATGATTTCAAACGCAAACAAATCAATAATATTTGAATGTGGTGTTGCTGCAAACAAAGGAACCATGAACAACACCAAGCAAATTCGCAACACATTTATACCATTTCCACTTACTTTCTCTTACTTACTCTTTTTCATTGAAATCTGATGAAAGCCAAAAGCAAGTTAGAAGGCAAACATTGATTGGAGTATGGAGTTCACACAGAATTCACTCAAAATGCCAAAAAATCAAAAAATTTGAAACAATTATCCATACTAGCATAGCATACTTACAGGCGAAATGAGCTTACCTATCAAAATCATATTTCTTTTTGTATTGAACCATGATAATGAGGAAGGAAAACGAAAGCGATTGCGAAAAATGGTTAATTATTTTACAGCTTCATAATGTATAACGATGACCAACATAGTCAACATTTAACATCCAGAGGCTATTCATTGAGGAGGCAGCCATCCAGAGGCTTCACATTCAGGATTCAACCCTGTCATTGAATCCACCAAAACTCCACTGTTCAAAGTAACTGGCTTTCAATATGTTTTTTGGATGTTCACTCGTTAAGGTTATTAAAATAAACAATAAACAATGGTGTGGCTCAATTGACGTTGTTGCTTTTTCATCACCACCATCATCATTTTACATACGACTCCTTGCTCCTTCCTTCAATCCCTCCATTATTATTATTGACCATTTTTTTTTTTATTGAACGAACGAAAAATGTAATTAATGCCAACATGCAGTGTGGCGACGCCAACAACAATGTAATAATATAAAGGAATCAAATTGAATCCTGTGTATCCTTATTTCTCTTTAAATTTATACTCCACGGGATTTTTTTTCTGGATTTTTCAATTAGCGCTCATTAATAACTGCTGCTGTTGTGTTGTTTCATTCATCGGTGGTTATGTTTATGAAGCTGTTAAAAGGTAGTAACCATTTATGTTAATACCAAAACCAATCCTTCCTTGGTTCCTTGGTTGAACGTTGGTTGGTTGGAAATAAGGAGAAAGTGTAAAAATGCTTGTAATTATGATGATGATGTTGATGGAGTTAATTAAGTTGAGCGAAAGTGAATTGTTGTATTGCGATTGTAAACAAATATGAATTAATTATTCTTCTTGTAAGGGGAAACTTAAGAAAGTATAGCATAGCTTTCATTCACAGTGTAGGTTAATAACCACCAGATCTTTCAAATAAGTAATCTTTCTTTTATCATCTGTATTTCATTAAACTGGAGCAGTTTTTTCTGGTAAGGGGAAACTTATGAAAGTATAGCATAGTTTTAAAAACAACTTCCAGTCACAGGTTAGGTTAATAATCTTGCATTAAGTTAAACTGGATCAGCAAATTGCTTGATAATCTCTTACAAATTTTCGCCTGTAAAGTAATAAAGGTAACTTTAATCAATTGAGATTAAATTTATTGAGATTTTTGTGAATTTCATTGAAATCATAACAGTTTTCTCTTTTACTTTAATCACTTAAGTCTTGCTAAAATGGAAAAAATTATCCTATATAAGACATTTCTTTAAACCTTTCAAATAAAGGCTATCATCTACTACTTACTACTACTACTACTACTACTTGTAACATCATTATCACCTTTGTTGTGACCCTATTAAACTTACAAACTTTTATAGTAATTGCCTAGATTCTTTCTTAGATTTTCATTTTCTCTACCTTTTTCTTTTGCCCTTTTTTTGTTGTTGTATTCTCTATTGATAGAATAGCCAAATAGACAAACTTACTCACTCACTGGGTTTCCTATTATTATAAAATGCTATTAACAAGGATTTCACTTGCTTGCTTTCTCCTCATTTCACTTCGTGCCCCCTTTTGATTGGTTGTTTTCCATCATATTGTAGCATACTTTTGTGCTTAGTTGGCTTGGCTTTCACTTGTACACCTTCGCATAAAGTTTTAAAGTGCAATAATGGTTTCGATCAACTAAAGAAAGAATGGAGCAAAAAAAAAAAAACAAAACTTGAAACTGAAAAGAGTAAAAGGTGCGCCAGTTGTGTTGGGTCAATATATAGAAGTGGGGGTGGGAGTGAGGATGGTAGATTGAATGTATTGGTAGGAGAACTTTGGCGAATGTAAACGCAAAAGCATAATATTTATTTATTACTTTACAAAGGACTTTTCTATTAATTAAAAAGCAACAAACGAGAAGAGACCACGCTATATGCGAATATGGGTTTTTTCCCATACACACACACAGTCGACACACACTTAGATACTCAGATACAATGAAAGGCGTAAAGCAATCCAATGGTGATGGTGGTGGTGCTCTGGTTTGTTGTTGTTATAATTTGTGTTGCTTGTTGGTTGGTTCTTTGGTTCGGTCGTTCGTTCGTTCGACATTTGGCCACTGGAGGCAATAAAGTGGCAAGCATCAAGTGAACTCTGGTAATACAAAAGAAACCACCAACATCGGGCATCATGGACATGGATGGACAAGAACCATGAGCCAAGAGCCAAGCGCGCTTACTTAACCAACCAACCAACGAATATAACCAACCTCTAACATTCCAATTGGGTCTATTGCTCTTTGAGAATGTATAGGTATAAATGTATCTTCGCATGTATGTATGTATATACATATCTATACTTGTTTCGCGTGGCTCTGTTATGCTTTGTTGCTGTTGGTGTTGTTTTCATAAACTAGAAAGCAGCGCCATGCTTGATTCTCTATAAACTTTCAATTTTTTTTTTTATTCATTTTTAGAAAATTGTGTTGGTTTTCACTTGAAAGCTTTGGAGTGGAGAAGACTACTCCTGCAACTCTTACTCAACATGACCCAAATGAATTTTTGACTCTGTTTTTTTGTCCTGTAGTCATTTCCGCCTCCCTTCCGCTTGTATTTTTTTGCACCTGGGGTCATTTTAATTTTCAATATTTTTCCAATATTTTTTGTATTTTTTCTTACACAAACAAACAAAATTGGAATCTACTAGTCTATGCAAAAAAAAATAACAAATTTAAAGGTGAATGGGAAAAAATTAAAGCATACTCCTAGGCTAAGAAAAAAGCATTTGACACGTACAACATACACTTGGAAACAGAATCTAAGAAACATATTGAATTACCATAAGAAAGAAAGAAAATCATGGAAAAAAAGACGAAAAAATTAGGCAAAAACAAATACGGAAAGGAAGGAGTGGCAGCAGTGAGAAATATTCAGGACATTCAATTGTATTAGCTTCAAGTCAGTAATTCTATATGAAACTCCTTTGCCACTTTCACTTCTCTATTGTTATAGTCTTGGACTCATCTTAGATGTATTCACGCCGAGAAACCACTTAAAGCTGACACAAAAGCTAAAGAAAAAATAATCACAAAAGAAATTGCTAAATAAACGTGTAAGGACAGTTTTATTGCTAACATCACTAGATCAGAGTGATACGGAGAGAGAGAGAAGAAGAGAAGAGAGTGTGTAGGTGTATGACACACAGAAATCCAGACAGACATCAAAACACAGCCACAGACACAGACGAAGAGAAAACATCAAATGACAGAAATCCAAGTACAAAGAATAACAGCAACAAAAATTACAATGACCATTGTCCTTAGACACACACGCACGCATGCACACATGATGGAATCAGAAGAAACAGAGGGAGAGAGAGAGAGAGATAGAGGGTGTAAGGTATTATGAGAAAGAGAGATGGAAAGATATTTGCCACAAATTTGCTAAAACGCTTCGCACGCTTTCGTGCCTTTTATAAAACCAACTAACATTGGTTCAATTGTCTAGCCAACATCACTGAATGTGGACAACATTCTTTACCCACCACACTCTTGATACACGTATCTGACTGACTAACTGACAGAGTGTTTGTCTATCTATCCGTCTGTATGTTTGTCTATCCTATTGAACTGTCGTTTTTGGTCAATATGTATTGTAACAGCAGCAGGAGGATGAATACCAACAATAGCCAATTGTATTTTTATGCCACGCAAACCAAATACAACGTAAGGCAACGCAACATCACACTAACGTAAGCTTCCGTTTGTATATAGGTATCTACAATAGTATCTCACACCAAAGTGTTGCTGCCCTTTGGTGCATATAAGCTGGGCAAAACAAACCTCAAAAGCAAACCGACCAGAGATCGACATGCAACAAATTTCACGTAAATGTAATAAAAACACTTTGGCATGTAGCAATAGAATGTTAGAACTTGTTTTTTTTCTAGTTTTTTGGTATGAGAATACTACTTCTCGGATCAACCGAAAATCTTCTTTCCAAATAAACCAACTCACACCTGCTCAATTGCTAATACTATGTTTTGTTGGTTCATTCATTCATACCTGCTTCTTTCCATGCGTGCCTCTATCATTCTTTATCTTCATACGAGTATTCAAGTGAAGTACAATACAATACAATACACTTAAAGTATCTCAATGATATATACATACTACGAGTATTGTACATAGAATAGGATATATGGTATTCACATTCTTATGGTATTTTTGAAGCTGCAGAATAACAAACAAATACTACAATAATAAATTCCTTTTTGATTTATTGAATTATTTTTGTTATTATTATGAATATTACATAACTCACACTACTTTGCACACATCTCGTGACAATTCTCACAGGATTCGTTTACTACCCACAATAAATACTAACAACAAGGATAATAATTCATCATTGTCCGTGATTGTGTCGCGCCATATACAATACAGTCAAGACAATATTTTGTTCAGTGCTCATTCATGATGGCGAATGCGCGCCTTCAAATATTGGCAGGACATGGTGTTTTTATTGCTACAAGAGTAGAATGTGCTATGGAGAAACGATACCAAAGGACCAAACAATGAAATTTGTTTAGTTTAGTTTGGCTTGGAAATGTATTTATACTGCTAGTATCTCTAGCTCTGAGTATCTCTATCTATGAGTGATGCATGTGTACACTAAAAGGTGACATGATTTTTGGTTTGGTTTATTTACTGATTTCTCGCAACTCATCCCTTTCAATTTAACACTCACTTTGGCTGGCTGACAGAAAACAAATCAAAATAAAGAAAATTAAATTTTTCCTTAAATCTAATATTTAAAAATCTCGCGTCATGGTGTTAGTAAATGAACTCCTCCGAAACGGCTCGACCGATTTTTATGATTTTTTTTATATATATTTGCTAGGTATGAGAATAGGTCGTAAGGTATTTTTCACCCTCCTTCCCCAACCAACATTTTTTAATCGCGATTTTGTATTTTCGTATGAACAATATCCAAATAATAAGAGACATATCAAGTCGCTGCGCAATATACTACAATTAAACAGAGAACAGCATCACGCACTAACATCACGTCGGAAGCGTAGCTAAGCACGCCGAGTATACTAGTATTCTATATATTTTCTATATGCAAACACTCTTGAACAGCGTATGTTTTGTTTCAAAGCTAGTCCAAGTAGTCCTTAGTCTCTGTCTTAAGCTCCTAATCAAAAGTCAATAAGTAGTTCAAAGTCATCATCATCATCATCATCGTAGATCAAATCAAAGTTGAAGCTAAGAGTTAAGAGTTCTTAAACAAAGTTATTACGTGATTCATTCTTAGATACACAAATGATGGAATATACAATAAAAAATGGAAACACAACACTCAACTAGTGTCCAAGCGACTAAGTAGAGAATAAGAAGGACTTGTACATGTGTATATCCTTTCATATCCGCTGTTTTATGTCAACATTTTCTCAGTCAATAAATCAAACGTGGATCATATTTTCATTTGTTTGCTTTGTGTAAATATTAGCGTGGCTGGTTGGTTGGTTGATGGCAAGTAAGAGAGAGAAAAAATGAAGAAAATAAAACTGAAAAATCAACATCATCATCACCATCACCATGGTTGTCACTATAATTATCATTGTCATGGACAGACAGTATTGTCGTGTTCATTGTTCTTCTTGTCTTGCCTTCTCCTTTGAATACTTTATGCGAATTGATATTGATATTTTTGCAGTTCATTTATTTTGTCCTTGCAAATAGTTTACTTTTAATACACAATTGATAAATGTAAGCCATCATTCTTTTTTCTACTCTTCTCCCTATTCACTTTTATCACCATCTTTATTTATACCTATTAACATTTTAATACTGTTAAATGACTTTTCGGCTTATTGACTTCATTTTGTTGTCGTTTGACTTGTTTTTCTGACCTTTTCCACTCTCATACAATCAATCATTTTAACTAAGATGCGAACGCTTCATTAGAGCAGGACAAATATTTAATAAACCTTTGTTTGTTGAAAGTTTTCCATTGCTCTCATAATTGTCATCTCTCCTTCATCATCATCATCATCATCATCATTGTTGCTCTATAGATCTTTTTTTGTAGAAATAGAATATAATTTAGGTCTTGTCTAAGATAATTGCTATTTAAGGGTTCATTTTCCTTCCACTTATCGGGGAAAATATGCTCTCTTGAAACCTTTACAATTGTTAATTTTTTCGTATTACACAATTAGATTTTCTCACCCCTCCATAAAGAGTTTTATTCATTTATTACCCTTTTTTTTTTGTGAATTTGTGAATTTAAAACAATTTCCACTTTTAACACACAAATTTAATTAACCAACAAAAATTTTTAAGCCCTCATTGGTGTTTACCATTATCATCATTACAATCATCATCAGCATTCATCACTTGAAAATAATATTTAAATATTATTTTTTGAAAAATTCTAAAGCATACTTTTCTGTGTTTTAAGTGCAATTGAAACACTTTTCCATCATCATCATCATCATCATCGTTTTGATATATTTTTTGTATAATATTTCACAGGCAAATCAACCTTTCTAAAATGGCAACATTTTAAATTATAAATACATTTTTTTCGCTTTCTGTTTATGTGTAGCAGAAATTCAATAGCAAAGTTAGTTAATTTCTCATTTCGAAAAGGGATGCATAAATTATTATACTTAGTATATAAAGTATTTAAGGGAACATCAACTACTAAATACAAAACTAAAGTACTAAATTATTATTTTAGGGTTTCAACAGATTCAAATTCATCATTTCATTCCCCCCTCTTAGTATTATTTGTGTAATTACTTCATAAATGAAGTGGAACAAGTTAAGCCAAGCCAAACCAAGCAGCCAGCCAGCCTCTTCTTGTCTCTTACACTAGTCTCAATGAGTAATGATGAAGTAAAAGTAGTTTTTTATTCATTTTTTAAATGAAATCGTATGAAAACTTTATTGCAACTGTTTTTATGTGGTAAAATGGAGAAAGAGTAGTTGGGTTTACCGCTGCTGGCTGTTTGCTAAAGCATACTGAGAGTTGCTGCCACCGATATGGTATGTCTGGCTTTCACTCTGTGACTATGATGATGATGATGATGATGATGGAAACTGTGGAATAACGACAACGCGACTTTATGCAAATTCAAATGTATTAAATGCTATGGAATTTTTAATGCCGCCTCGACTCAAGTCGAGTTGGGTAAAAACTATTTTCGTAATTGAAATGCAATTAAAAATTGTAAACGTTGTCGTCATCATCTCATCCTCATGATCATTCCCTTCAATTCTTTCCCTGAATTCTCCTATTCTTTTAATCAAAATTTGTTGCTTGCTTTCATTATACCAGTGAAAACATCCGCCGGTCTTTGGTGACTGGCAAAGTAGTATCACTGCTTGCTTATATGTCCTACACTTTCTCTAGTTCCCTCTATTCTCTTATTCTTTTTCTCTCTTAACATGTGTCTGTGTTTGCATATGATACCGGAAAATTTTTAATGAATTACATTTCTTGCGGGTGTTAGGTTAGGATAAAATACTACTTGATTTTATTCTCATTGTTGATAGTATTGAGGAAGATTCTCTTTTTATTTCTATTCTGTTTTTGAAAGCAATGAATTGCATAAAAAAAATCATTATTTTCAATTTCATAAAAAAATTAAAGAATAAATTGTAAAAATATAAAATGTATGTATATGTGATTCATGATTATGATTGATTATTGAGTTCAGTCAATGTCAGGTCACAGACAAGTAAATATTTAAATAAATTAGAGTTTTTTGTTTTCAAAAAATAAGTCAATTTAAAAAATGATGAAATATTGAAATGAAACCAAGAAAAATTCAATATTAAATTCATTTATCCTCTCCGATATACTATTGCATATGCAAAAAGCGGAAGAAAACCTCATCATTTTATACATAGTAACATCCGCTTAATGATTTTAAAATTTATTATGTGCATTAAAAAATAAAACTGAAGAAGGAAAAAACCCAGTGCCACCGTGTAGTACATCGTATCATCGACACTTTCGAGACAAAGAAGTACTGCTCAGCTGTCTTCCTGGACATAAGGCAAGCATTCGATAAAGTTTGGCATCCTGGTCTGCTCTTCAAGTTATAAAATATTCTGCCGACGCCATATTACCTCTTTCTAAAGTCTTACCTAAAAGATAGGACTTTCTATGTACGACACAACGATGCTACTTCTGGCATAATGCACATCGTGGCGGGAGTTCCTCAAGGTAGTATATTGGGCTTCTATCCTGTACACACTCTATACTGCGGATCTTCCGGATCTTGGTGATGAACACTTGCTGGTTGCAACATACGCAGACGATACAGCGTTTCTAGCATCCGCATCGGATCCCAACGATGTCTCGTGTTTGCTGCAGCGACAGCTTGATACTATTGATCCTTGGCTTGTTAGGTGGAACAACGCAGTGAATAGTGAGAAATCGGGCCACACGACTTTACGCTTAGGCGTGCCACTTTTCCCCATTAAGCCCAATGCTAAGTATCTCGGTCTTACTTTGGACAGAAGGCTCAACCGGCAGGAGTACATTAAAAGAAAGAAGAAGCAACTCGTGCTGAAAAACTGGAGGATGAACTGGTTGTTAAGTAATGGGTCCCAACTCAGCTTGCGCAATAAAGTCCTTTTGTTCAAACAATAACTCTAATATAGAAATAATTCAACGCTATCAATCGAAGCTTCTGAGGAGAATAGCGAATGCTCCGTTCTACGTTCGCAATTCGGTGCTGCACAGAGACCTTTGAGTGCCAATGGTTAAAGATGAAATACGACGATATAGTGAGTTACATACGATAAGACTGGAAAATCACCCCAACTCGCTGGCTTTGGGCCTGCTCGACAACAGCCTTCAAACCAGAAGGCTACGAAGAGAGCATCTGCTCGATCTCCCCTTTCGTTTTCCACTAAATTAAAAGCTCTATGCAGATGTCTGAAGTCTGACTCATTTCTCATTTCTTTGATCACGTCATGTATTTCACGTTCGTTAGTTTTCTTATATATAAGTAGATTTATTGATTCGCCACATGTGGACAGATAGTAAATTAACAAATAACAAAAAAGAACTATTGTGTAATTCACACATTTTAAATTTGTTTAATTGAATATTTAATTTAATTTTTGCTTGTCTCTCATTTATTGCATTGCATCAAACATAACAATATAAAGATATAAAGTGCTTTGCCTATGAATGATTATTAAATATTGTTGTGTAAGCACATCTGAAATTTAATTGTTATTAACAATCAGCAACAATCTTTTTTATGAATCCCATTGTTTTTAATTTATTATAAATTTTTGTGTTTATCAAATTTGTTGTTTACACATCCTAAAAAACATATGCCGCCCTTCATTTATGTATTGTATGCATTATTATTGTCCTTATTTTGTCCCTTTATTTTTTTTTTTTTCTTTTTGTATTTTCATATGCTTTATGAATTTAAATTACCATTAATTAACTGGAATATGGAAAAATTATTATGCATACGCACGGTTAACCAATATAGTGCACAGCAGCAGCAGAGCAAATGAATAAAATGACCACGTGTTGAGTATTACACTGGTACACACAGATATGTACTGTAGTAACTCAACTCAATTACAGTTTTGTAAACTTTTCAATTAGCTATAAATAAGTTATTTACATTTTTGCATGCAACAACTCAACTCGTGTGCATCATTATTTCGTCATACCATGATCCAGCAACAATCAACATTGATGAATTGCATTCAGTTCAGTTGAATTCAATTCTTTCGTTTTATTGAATATGTCATCATTTACATAACTTTTAATAATACTTACTAAAAGATATCCACCCGTATATTGGGTAAACCTTACATCATTATGCTGTATGCTACTTTAGCTCATTTTCTCGGTCAATCATGCATATGATTGTTATTCATGATGATGATGATGATAATGTTGATATTGTTGATGTGCCACCAATGGATGCAATATCATTAACGCATGCAAATTTTTATAATAGCATCATCACATGGACATGGAAAATTGAAAAAATAAGTATATTTACTTATTTAAATATAGGTTAAATTGATAGTTAATTATTTTCATTATTGTTGTCATTGTTGGTGATCCTTTTGAACCCAACACCATGACCAGCATCAGCATCAGCAATCACCAATCATTCAGTCACCTGTAAAGAAAAACTCATTTAATCAATTTAAACAAACTGAACTCAGCATATCCTGTTTTTTTTTTCTTCATACTTTCCATTTTTCATTAATTATATTATTATTAATTAAAAAATAGTAAAACATTTTTTGTGCTTACTCATAGCAAAATTTTATGCTGACATTTTTTTGTTTTGAAATAAAATAAAATTGAATTTCATATTTCATAAGGAGTAGTCAAGTTTATGAAAAATCATTTTTCATGCTCAATACAATGTTCATTACTAAAAGTAGTAGTAAATCTGCTTTCAATAATATAAGTAGTCGTCGAGTATTGTTGCAGCCAAAAACTCTTTACAATTCTCACAACTCAACACAGCACAGCACAACTCAATTCCAATTGAATTGAATTCGCTTGAAGTCAATTCATTGAGTGAGTCGTCAGTCAGTTGCAGTTGTTGTTGTTGTTGCTGTTCTTCCTTGCTTTCGTTACTTTCTTGTCATTTTTATACCATTTCTCACATTCTTTTCCTCTAACAATTCTTTTTCGTTGTCATCGTCGTCTATTTTTCTCATTTTTCCCAGTTTAGCGTTCCATTCGATAGTTTCGTTTCCGTTGCTGATTTTGTTGCACTGTTGCCTTTCATCCTATAGAAGTCTATCATTGTCTTTTGTCCTTCGAGGTAACACTCAACATTCATTCATTCATTCATTCATTCACTCTCCCACCCACTTATTCACTCACTGAGTCAGTCAGTTGGTGAGTTTCTCATTTACTTCATGCTTCTGCTTGCTTGCTTTTCAATTATTCTTTGAACAATGCGCGCACATTGCACAGCCTGAAGATATGCAACAAAAAAAATGAGGAAAAACGTACGAAACGAAAACAAATGAAACAAAACCCAAGCTTTAGAGTGTAATAGTTACCGTCATGTCGTCCTTTGTCTTTGTGGCTCATTCCTAGTTGTTGTGCTCTCCTTCTTCCACTCTTTTCACTTCTTGCTGTGTGTATTTTCGCTCGCCTGATTGCCGCTTTGGCTGCCGCACGATTTAATCATTTTTTACACATAATCAAACAGCTTTTGTGTCTTGGTTTTGTGGTGTTAGTAGTTGTTGCTGCTGATACTGCTGTTCCTGCTGCTTCTGATGCACTAAAACAAAAGCCAAGAATTGTTGGATGAAGGATGAAGAAAAATGTATTGCATACTTTCATGATATTTTCTCTGAAACCATCAACTGTTGCTGTTGTTGCTACTCTCAATAATAGTTTCAGTTGCATGTTGAACTCGTTGGCGACATTTCCGTTCTCCCTTTTCTTCTTATCGTTATTTATGATATTTTCTTTATAAAAGTTTCTTAATTTAATTTATTTTCATATTTTATACAATATATTTTCTCCATGATTTTCTTCACTTTCTTGTTCTGTATGTTTGTTTTGTGTATGGTTTTTCATGTTTATTGATTTTTAATAAATTCTTCTTCTGAATGAAATTTTTCAATTCATCAATCGTTTTGTCGATTCTTCCTTAGTTTTATTTCATTTGCTCAGTTTTACTTTTTGATTTTCACGTTCCATTTATAGACCATCATCATCGTCTATCGATGACCCGGTTAAAATAACAAACCTTCATGGCCTTTTTTGGTCCTGTTCCTTCCACTTGTGTTGTGTGTAGTTGGTTGCTGCATAATTTCGTTTCAACTTCATTTCCGTTTCGAACTAATCAAAAAGTGTAATTTCCGATTACTATTGAGCCGGGGAGAAGAGAAGAAAGTACATCGACTATGATTTTCCATATTTTCTTATATTTTTCTTTCACTTACACCACTGTTAGTGTGTGTGTAGTGAGTTCAAGAAGGCCGCCGAAGACCAATCACCAACTCATCTCACTTGCTCCCTCTGATGACTAAAATTGAGTATATTTTTCAATTTTTTTGTTTTTGTATTTGTTAATCAAAGTAAAATGGCTCAATGACCCTGTGTGTGTGTTGTATTGATGAAAGTTGTCTTGAATTGGTCTGAATTTAACTTGAATTGATCAATTTGGGGCATCTGATTATTTGGAGAATAGCTTTTTATTCAAGGAAAATGTAAAATGAAGATGGGTTCGTTACTAGAGTCTTATGGCGACCTAGAAATCTCAAGCGATCACAAACGCTGCTTTAATCCAAAGGGATGGATGCTTGTTTTGTTGTGGCTGGTGATAGAATGGTAGTTTTTCTATACCACTTTTACATAAGCTTTAGTGATGAAAGGGAAGCGGATAATTAGTTATTTTCCCAACTCCTAAACAATGCTTTCAAGTACTAGTAGTTCAGTATACTTTATCAGTTTAGTTAATTTGCTTAAGAACAGGACACAGGATGTTTTTAGTCTTACAATAAGCCTTAAATGTTCTAAGCTCTACCAAACCAAAGGACGGAACGATGAGGCATAATTAAAAACAAATAAATTTACAAAAATATCCACATGTATGCATGCCATATTACCTAAGCCAACAAACACTTTACACTCATTTCTATTTTCTTTTTTTTCTCTATCCAAATCCATGTGATTTGCATACGCAAAGTGCCTTAAAACTACAATACAAATAACAACAGGAGAATAGCAACAATAACATACACACCTATGCATGTTATTGGTTACAGGACATGCATGGTCTAAAGCTCCTTGGTATCCTATTTTATGCTCCTGCTGCTGTTGTTGCATGCATGCATGCAGGTGTTGACTAGACACAGACAATGGTGACGATGAGCTCTCACATGATGTTGCTCCTGCTGCTGCTTGCCAAGTCCTCCAACTCTATTTAATTTTTGTTTTTTTTTATTCTCTTTCACTTGTCCTGCTGTCCATATTTATGCACTTTACAAAAGCGCCACAAATTTGTTTTTGTCGCTTATAAAAATTTAAGGCACTAAAAGTACCCAAAAACAAACAAGCAAACAAAACAAAAAACAAATAAAGAAAACAAACAACAAACAAATAGAAGAAGAATAACATAAACAAAATAAATAAAGAACACAACAAACAACAATACTATTAGAGACAAACAGACAGACACATTATCCAGACCAGAGCAGACCAGAACAGAGAACAGCTTAGCATAGAAAAAAAAAAGTATGATAAAAAAGAAAACCAAAAAACTGGAGTAAAATGCTGTTCAAAATCCCATTTGTGAATGTCTCATTCTACAACAAATTTTACCTTACTTTACTCGATCTTTGTCACTCCTCTGTAGGCTCAACCAACAGAGTCAGTCTGTCCGATGGACCGACCGACCAAAACTCGTGGGATTTTATTTATGCAAAAATAAAACACATAATAACAACAAACGAACGAACATCAACAACAATAATAAAGGCCAGCAACACCAACACCACCAACATGGTGGCGTTGCACACAATTTCACAGTCTAAAAGGCACAAATGCATGACTCAACTATGCTTAACTTTGGGTATGAGACCCCACCGACCGACCGACCAACAATTCTATAGGCTGCACTACGTTTCTCTTAGGTCATTTGTTGTTTTCATTTTTATTTATCCATTTTTGTTTTGTTTTGTGTTTGTTGTGGGGTCAACGTTGCATTGGATTGCCCTGCTCTTTGGATTATTCAGAACCGTTGGAAATGTGCAATGAATGAATGGAAATGAATGAATTTATGTAAACTCACCACCATTACCCTACATTTTGGTAGTCAGTCTGTCCTTCCATCTGTCTGTCTGGATGTCAGTCTGTTGGTCTCTTTGACGTTGCTAGTCGACATTGTCCAATGAGCTTAACAGTTGGAAAAATTCATACAAAAGTGGTGATGTTTGTATGTTATCATTTTGAGGTTTCTTTTCGTCATTTTTTTTTTGCATTAAATTTGTAGCAGACACAGACACACTGAAATAAATATAAAGAGTACCATACAAATTAAGCATACGGAGCGTGCACTCGACCGGAAACGGAAGTGAATGAGCGTCACACATTCACCCATACAAAAAAACTATACTCACACATCATACAGAAAGATAGACAAGAGGACAGACATAACAGAATGAAATTGAGGTAGAGGTTTATACTAAAAAAAGTAGAGTCAGTAACAAAGAACGAACGAACGAACGAACACAAACGATGCATGATTTTAAGTGGCAATTTTTTACACATTTCACAATTTATTTCCTACTCCCCTTCTCCACGTTTCTCTCCTGTTCATTTCCTCTATTTTTTGACTACTGCTGCTTGACTCCATTTCCGTTTTATCCTTGAACCACCTTCCGCTACGTGACCGCGAGCGTTGTTAGTGTCGCACATTAATATTTTAATCGCATTTTATAAAACAAAAAAAAAAAAAAAATAAGTAAAAATAAATAAGAAAAAATACTCATATTTTTTTGGCTCAAAGGCGTCAAATTGTTGTTGTTGTTGTTGTTGCTGTTGTTGACAGTGATGATAGACAACAGTGTCCTGTCCTGATCTGTCCTGACCTGTCCGAGTGTTGTCAGTGACTGGACAATGGTGATGATGATGATGATGCTGATGAAAAGTTTAAGCGGCTTTTTGGCACACCACTGAGTTGGTGACTGGTTTTCATTGTATCCTTTTTTGTTGCAATGGATCAACTCTTTGCTTTGTTAGTTAATTAAAGTTGTCTTTCCGTAAGAGTGTGATGAGAGATTGAAGGATGAAAGGATGAACAGAATATTTCTCTTATTTATTTTTATTTTATTTATTAATATTTCTTTTTTAGATATAATAACATATAATTTTTCTATTTTAAATATAATTTAATTAATTCTTGTGACCATTTCTTGTATTGCATACTTTTAGGTAAAGCCTCAAAAGTCATACACTTGCGTAACATTCCAAACGAATCTGGTGAATCGGATGTAATTGCCTTGGGGCTACCATTCGGTCGTGTCACAAATGTACTCGTATTGAAAGGCAAAAATCAAGCATTTATCGAAATGGCTGATGAAATATCTGCGACATCGATGGTCTCAGGATATACAATAAATCCACCACAAATGCGTGGACGCATGGTTTATGTACAATTTTCAAATCATCGTGAATTGAAAACAGATCAAAGTCATAATGTAAGTACTACAAAATAATCTTTTATCTTTAAAAATGTTTAATGTGTTATTTGATAAACTTAAATTTTATAAAATTATGGGTAATGGGAGGAAGGGAATTTTCTGTAAGACAATCAACAAAATTTAATGCTACACATGTCCTATTACGA
The DNA here is from genome assembly GCA_037043315.1 of Amiota communis. Taxonomy (NCBI): domain Eukaryota; kingdom Metazoa; phylum Arthropoda; class Insecta; order Diptera; family Drosophilidae; genus Amiota; species Amiota communis. Next base: position 963,388 of record JBAMAV010001191.1, on the reverse strand, counting down.
TGTGTGTGGGTGTGTGTGTATGTGTGATTGTAAAAACAAACCAATTTATTTTGTAACAAACCCAAACTAATCATCATTATATGCTTCAATTAATTACAAATCCAAGTGAATTTAATCCCACAAAAGAGAAGGACCAAACACAATCATACAAATCTCCTTACATACCAGACATACATACATACATACTCGTATATGAAGGAATGAATACATATGTGAATGGATGAATGAATGAATATGAGTGTGTCTGATAGTTTGTTAAAGGATATTTGTCATATGCCATGCAAAACCGATTTCTAATTTTAATTTCAAAAGCCACAAAAGTCACTAGCAAAAGGTTCACTCACCACACACACACACACATATACACATTTGTGTGGGCTGAAGGCAAAAGAAACCTTGAATAATTTCTGCATATCTCACAGTATATTGTAGTTTTGATAGGGTAGAAGTGAAGAGGACCAAGAATGAGAGTAGAGATATGAACTCCTGCGGCTAATGGCAGCATATTTTGATAACCAAAATGCAAAATAGAAAATCACAAACAGAAGAGGGACATACAAACAAAGAGGAGGATGATTGGACACAGATAAATAAGAAATTCAAAATCCACCCACTTAGTTTTGGAAGCTTAGAATTGTGTGTGTGTGTTGTCACCATTTAAGACAAAAACACCTGCTGGCATTGCCATTCAACATGTATGGTAAAGAGATAGAAATATACTCTTACTTTGGTTGAACACACATACAACAAACAAAAAAAGGTTAAGAGGTTGCAGCAAAATACCAGAAGCAACAAAATTACCAGAAGAAAAAAGATGAACCAGAAGAACATAAGAAGAGAAAAATAACAAGACTCACAAGATACAAAAGCTTAAGAAAGCCAACTGAACAAAAGGAGACTAACCTCGAGGGTTCTTTCCTTCATTTCACTCCGCTCAATCACTAATCCATTCACCCGCTAAACTCACCAACTCACATATGTGGAATGGGATGGGTGGTACATTTCAGTGATTACCTTTTGGCTGTGTTAACGTGTTTTTCTGTTTCTGCTGCTTCTACTGCTGTTCTCCTGTTAACTACTAATCCTAGTAAAAAGCCCTTGTTATATTTTTTTACTAGACTACAATAGCAAAAGCAAAAGCCAGCACACTTGTAATATCTTTGAGTGGCAAATCTCTTAAAATGTAACGCCAGCCAGCCTATATAGTACAAACAAGCACACATCTCCTCCTTTAAAGTCCTTGTCTTCTGTTGTCCTGCTGTGTTGCTGTGCCTTGTATATGTTTTCAACATATTTATACAATTTCTCATTTCTCATAGACATCTTTTTCTGTTTTTTGTTTTTTTATGTCCCTCTACTAAAGTAGTCTATGTTGTGTTGCCTATTGTCATTCGTATTGTCCTGTCCCTCCGTCTGTCCTTCTGAAATCATCATCATGCTTTCTTATCATCTTCATCTTGTTTTGTTACCTTGGCTCTTGTTGTGTTGTGTTGTGTTGTCCTGTCCTGCTGTGTGGCATGTGCGTCACATGTTAACAACTGTCTCCATTGGCTTTTGTCTCCTTCCCAGACTAATGTCGGTCTGACTGACTGACTGTCTGTTTGTGTGTGTGCCTGTTGTACTTTGTGCACCTGTAACCACACATCCATAGATACTACATTATACATTTGTAAGTCGTTACATATGTCCTTTTACTTTTGGTTCTGCCTGCTATTTGTGCCCTTTGTCGTTTGCTGTCATTTGATATATTCATTCCTTCTTTTAACTTAAAATTTCGCAAGATTTCCAAAAATTGGCTTCCTTAACTAACTAAAAGGAGACTACATAGTATACTGCTACTAGTATATTTATTCCTTATTTTTATAAGATTTTTCTATATTTTTTTTTTAAATATTTTTTCTACTTAAGTATTTTTGCTCTCGACTTACAACAGATTTTCCTAATAATGCTAATAAGAACAACCATTTTGTTTTCGTATTTGCCCAAAAAGTATGCAATGCTTTCAATGTTGCAACAAAAGTCTTTGATCAAAAAAGGATATAAGTATAAATGGAGCTCAATTACATAGGAATTGATAGGAAGACTAGGGAGAAAAGCATGAAAAGTTAAGGGAATAAAATGAAATACTAAAACGCATTTAACAAAAAAAAAACCTGATTTTTTCCCAATTCAAGAGATTTTTCCAGATTTTTAAACAAAGCAAAGATTTTTTTTTTGGGGAAATAAAGAAAACATACAAAAATTGTACTGCATTTCATTATTGTTGTTGTTGTAGTTGCTCCTTAGTGGCATTCGATGGCATTGCCCTGTAATGTATGCTAAATAAAACAAAAAGAAAAAATTGAAATACATAAAACAAAAGAATATTACTACTACACACACACACACACATAAAAAGAGAGGATGAGAGAAAGAAAGGTAAGGAGGAGGGATACAAGAAAACTAGAAAATCATTGAAATTTCGCACATTTACAAAAAAAAAAAATATTTCCAGCTTTTCACGAGTCATTCTTATGTTACCGTACCTTTGTCGATTGTGTGTATGTGTGTGTTGCATACCTTGAGGGATTTAAAGCATTAACAATTCGTGTGTGTGTGTGTGTGTGTGTGTGATGAGAGCATAGCATAGCGTTGAGAAGAGAAGATTACCAAATCAACCAAAACCAGTCAAAAGTAGGGGAGAAAAACAATGGAACTGATGGGAAACATGAGAATGATGGGGGGCAAGCAGCTACAAAGAGAGTGAATCAGTTGAGAACGAAACACACACACTCACAAATAGTGTGTATTTCTCACATATCTCTTGGTTGACTGATTGTATTGTGTGTGCCCGACTAAAAACCAAAAGTAACCGAAAATGAAATAACTAAAAATAGAAAAAAAAATGCAAGATGGTAACACAAAATGTGAATAAAAAGAAACACTAAGTAAAGGAAACGAAAGACGAATGTTGGCATAAGGACAAAAGGAAACGAAAAGTAGAAAACCTTAGCATACTTTGTAGCTGTCGCCACAATACTTTTATTGTCGTGACTGACTGAGGCTTCTTGTTTAGTTGTTGTTCTGTTCTTCTTCCTTCTTATATGTTGTTGGTCCTTATTTTGTTGCTTATTTTGTTGGTGGTTCGTTTGAGTTGTTGCTTTTGTTATTGTTGGTGACTACTTGAGCTTGTTGTGCCACTGACATTTATGTTGGCAATTTCCCAGTCACATATACTTTGCTAGAACAAAATGCTTTAGGGGCCTTCAGCTAGCATCAATGCTAAGCATAGCAACACCTCAACTAAGTCGTCTCTCACACACACACACCCACACCGAAATCTATGCTATTTTTAGTTAAATGTTGCGTATGTATAAGTGAGTGAATGAGAATGAGTGTGTGCGTATGTTTGTGGTTACTCAAAGCTACACAAGCTAAGAAATGAATGAAGATAAATGCACTTGAAGTTCACGCAGGTTGAGGTTACCCTCGAAGAGCACAAGAGCAGCAAAGTAAGTAAGTAACTTTGGTTGCCTCCCTTCCAAAGAAGGGTATAGTCCTAAACACAAGAATCCTTGCTATGGTATTTTCCTTAGATGAAAGTATGCATTGCTATTTGATTCTTCAGCTGCTGTTGATGGCTTGTTTGTTGTATTGTACTATACATTGTTTTTTACCAAATTTTTGTGGGTATTTCTTTACTAAACTTTTTTCAGGATTTTCTATTTATTTGGTTTTTTTTTTCTTTGTTATGTGGATTTTTATTTGCCTTCAAGAAATTTGTTGGTTTTCTTCTTGCGTTGCTGCGGATCAAATTTGACGTGTGATTGCTTTGTACGGGTAATTTTGATAAATTAATTTTTGAGCTCTTTCCTTCATGTGCGGTTGGATGAGTGAGTGAGTGTGTCTAGTTTCGCTTGAAGGGTTGACAGCCACTTGGGAGTCATTCACAGTCAGAGTCATGGCATGCCACATAAGGCTGATTGAAATTTAATTTGGCATAGTATACGAGTAAAGGATAAATAAACACACTCAAAAAAAAAAAGAAATGGAGAAATCACAAAGCTGCTTTCCTTGGTTTCTTTTTTTTTAAAGATACGCAAGAGAGATTGGTCACCTTGACAACTAAAACAAAAGTGTGCAATATTTATTTGTATTGAAGGAGAAATAGAGAAGGACATGGACACTACAAAGTGAAATCAAAATTACAATAAACCACTCAAAAATTACTACTAAATGCTGCTGTTTGCCTTTGATCAAAGCTAAGAATATATCAATGAAGCAAAGCATTGATTAAGAACAAAAACAACAACAACAATACTAAGAGCAACAACAATCATTTGTACTTACTTACTACATGCATCAAGATTATGCTCGGTGACTTGGTAGTGCGCTTTGCTGTAGTTTAACTTAATCGTCATAATTGGCACTTATACAATAAACAAATACACACACACACCTATGTATATACATAGTCCTCATAGGTAAAGGATGAAAGGATATTAATAGGGGGAAATGGTTGGAAAGTAATAGAAAATCAAAGTAAGCGCCTTTGATTCAAAGAAGGGCGTACGTATACTTAATGTTTGTGTATGTGGGAAGAACAGGTCGAGTTAACTTTGCACAACACACAGAGTTTAACTGTTAATATTGTGGTTACTTGCAATAAATACGTGTATACACATAGCCATACAAATGTGTGTGTGTACTTTGCACTATCAGGCCACTGATTACAATGTTTGAATTGCATTTACTCTCTCTGTGTTTGGATAAAACTGCAAAGGCATTCTGTTGAAATAGGAGAAGGAGGAGGGTGCAGACAACCCAACACACTTTTACATTCAGCTCAGTTCGTTCATGAGGCGTGACTACAAATGCACCAAGAGTGCGAACTGTATGTGAGAAGTGACCATCAGTAAAAAGTAACAACAACTGGAACAGGATCTATTGCAGCAGTAACAGCAATAGCAGGTGTTCAGTTTCCCTTTCTTGTTTTGTATTTGCCTATTTTTATTTTTTTTTTTTTTTCTGTGATAAGATTACCTTGTGATTAAATTAAATTGCATGCTTTTCAATATACAACCAACAAAGTCATTGGCGGACTGTGGGGAATGACCAAACCTGGGCCAGAAAGTTTAAAATTATATTCAAAAATATCAATATTTCTGTTACTAGATGCATATGTCAACTCAGGAGGGTCTCATTTCCCCTCTTGAACTGAAAAGAAGAGGATTAATCGTCACATTGTTGTCTTATTGCCATTTTCATTTCACTTGATAGTAATAAAGTTTGCAAATTTCTCATCAAACCATGCGCCTTCTTGAGTTTTGCTGTCATGGGCCTCCTGGAAGCTTAATCCGTCAGTGTAAACTAACCAACAATGAACATACACAAACTGAGCTTTAGTTGTGGTTTAGAAAACACTTTTCGATTTTTGTACAGATGGTAATATTCTAGTTCTGTGGTGTGTTCCTCATAGTCATTATTACTAAGTATTATTGCCTTTGAAGGCACCACTTTCCTAGACTTGACTTAATTCCCTTTATTAGCTTCACTTTTTGTTAGGCATTTCATTACTGATTATTTATTTAAACATTTTCTCAATCAAAGAAGGAAACTTTAATTATACAAATACCTTGCATATTTTAAGGAGTAATTGCATTCTGTTTCTTACTAACACAATTCTTTTAAAAAGGAAAATTTAAGGAAGTGATTTGTTAACTAAAATTCCCTTTTAAAATAAGAGAAAAATGTTGCCAAAATCAATAGTAAATCAAAGTTAATGAGAAAATTGTATAAATCTTATATAATCTCAAGTCTACTGCTTTAGTGATTTTAATGCCAAAAATCAAAGCTCACACAGCAACAAAGTGGAAATGTGAAAATGGTTAACACCTTTTGGCAGACATGATGGCAGCTTGACTTGACAAAGCCACACCATCACCATTACCATCAGCAGCAAATGTCAAACGATTAAGCCACAAAAAGGATCAACATTATTAGCAAAGGATTAATGCTACATAGCCATTGAAGTCTGTCTGTCTTGTCTGCCTATTACAAAGTAGATGATGATAATGATGATGACGATGATGTTGATTATGTTTTGTATAAAGAATGAAGAAAGAAGAAAAGGCATTGACAACAAAAGATGTTTGTGTATGTTGTGAGTGTGGATGTCTAAGACGAAGACTAGCAACAATTAGTTTAAATACATATATATACTATAAGCCATGTGTGTTTCTCTGTTGGTGTGAATCTGTGTGCTTACTATATTGGTTGTTGCTATTTGATTTGTGTTAATATTATTATCCCAGCTCAAAGTAGCATCGCAAATTGTGTTTATTTAATTTTCTACTTTATTTCAATCTAACAAGCAAAAAAGTGACAAACACACATACAAGTATGTATGAATGCGTGCGCTTGAGTAATCCTTCTCTCTGTTCGATGTTGCCTTTTGCTTTAAGAGTTTGTATTCTTTTTTTTGCTTCGTTCATTCATTCATTCGTTCCTTCAATTCAATTTTTTCATACATCAGACACGTAGAGCAGCAGCATGTCCATTTACAGGATTATAAGCACTCAGCTGATTTATTTGATGTGTGTATGGCATGACATGGTATGGTATCCTCTCTCTTACAATTGCTCTATTTTGTTGATGCAAAGTTATATATAGGAGTATTCATATGAATTCCATGTGTTTGTGTGTAGATGCTTGAAATGCCAAAATTATATTACTGCTGCTCACTGCTCACTTGCTTCCTTGTGCTTGTGCTTGCATGTTTATTTATTTGTTGATTTACGCTTCAAGTTTTTCCCCCTCACTTTTCTTTTGTTCTTTTTTGTATACCATTTTGCTGTGATTCCTCTCTCTCTGTCTCTTCTAAATCACCTTCTTGCTTGGCTAATCTTATGTGGTGTATCCTTTTTATTATTGTTGTTTCATAAAGGAATTCGCGTTTCTTTAACTTTGAAAAGTTTCCCTCCTTTTCTTTTTTTTTTATACAATACTTGTATTCTTCTTTGACTATTTCATCGTTTTTGTCTACTTTGTTTTTCTATGCTAAACACAAAAATGTTGCCACCTCATGTGTTTCCCCTGCTACTCATCTTTATTCGCTTGTTGATCCTTTGAATTATGTTTGTTGGCAACGTGCTCATCTCGTCCTTCTCTCTACTACACATGCATATATGTTGGTACTTATCCTATGAGTGTGCTGTGTGTGCGCGAGTGCTAAAGCTTTTTGTGTGCCATTTTGATTGGTGACGTGTTGAAAATGGATTTAAATTACATTGTTTTCCAACACGTTCCAAAATAAGCTATGAGCACAACAACAACACAACAACAAGAATAACAAAAATAGCACACACACAAAAAAAAAAAAAAAAAACAATACATAAAATGAATAACAAAAATAATAATAAATAAACGACGTGTACAAAAGTAAAACAATAAAATAAATAACAATAAGCAAACAACCTTCCTCCCTCCTCTCTCTCTCTCTTTCTCACTGTCAGTCTCTGAATGTAGTATTTGATGATTTGTCTCACTTACTCTGCTTCTCTATGTCCTTTTGCAAGAATGTTTTTGTGTGTTGTGTTTTTGTAATTTGAGCAACTTCAATGACAAATCAATGTTGACAAATATTTCATTTCTTTTTTATTATTGTGTTTGTTTTGTCATTTGTATTGTTTCTCTTTTTACAACTTTAATTAGAAGAAAAACGGGACAATTAAATATAAATTAATTTAAAACACATAAATACTTGGAATAACATTAAAAGCAAATTAATAAATATCAAAATTAATAACATAAATTAGATAAAGGAAAATTAATTAAAATAAATGCAAACAAATATTCAATGAAATAGAAAATCAAATAAATCAAAATTAATTTACAAACTTATAAAGAAAAACATCACTAAAAAATGTTTTGAAATTGAAATAAAATGAATAGAAATTTATTAACACTAATTAAAAATTAAATAAATAAGAAATTCTCAATATTTAATAAAGGGAAATAAAATATTTTAAAAATATTATAAAAAAAAGAAGAAGCAGTAGAAGTACTGTTGGATATGGCTACGCAAACTGCATACAACTAAGCATAATTTCTTCACTTCTTCCTCAACTAGTTTCCCGCACCCCACTTTCTATGTCAATGTCCAGCCCTGGCAAAAACTAGAAATAAGTTTTTGGGCAAATACATCATCAACTATATCTCGGGACTGTTCAGTCACATGTCTGGGTGATTTATTAAAATACCTAAATTCGACAGGTTGGATTTAGTAATACTGATTGCGTTCGGTGAGGAAGTGGCACTCTAGTGCTAATTGTGGGTCGTAGTGGACTATACGGGTCAGCCACGGAAACCAACCAACCAACCAGATTCCCGCATCTGCTACAATAACTCAAGTCTTTGTCGTCTGATCACTTCATTTTGTTGCTTTCATTTTTGGTTCTTTTTTAAACAATCTCTCGCCTAAACAATACTAATTGGAAAATGAATAATAAAATATAACAAAATATGAGCTTATATTAGCTGTTTCATACTGCCTTCCATTTGCCAAATACTTTGCCAGAGAGGATTCCCCAGAGTCCTCAATGTTATTTAAGTCCGGACTTATTGCTGGCCATTGCAACAGCTGAATATTAATAGTATAGAATAGAATAGTAAAAAACTGTTTCGTTCGCTGTGCACAATGTATTGGCGCATTATCATGATGGAAAGTTATCTTGTTATCGGTATAAATTGGGCTGGCAAATTTTATGACTTCATCGCCTAATAAGTTGACGTACAATTCAGCATTCATTCTTGTTGAAATATAAAATATCGAAGTCTTGTCTTCATAGCAAAATGCTGGCCAGATCAAGTGTGGCAAGTGAGATCCTTATGTGACCAATACTTCTTGTAACAGTCAGGACCATCTAAATAGGTTAAACTTTTATTCGTCGCTAAAGATGATGTTGCACACTCCTCATCCCAAAATTAGTACTTCGTTGCAAAAGCCAATCTTGCGTTTATACGAGGCTTGTTCAAAAAGTATCGTGAATTTTGGATTTAAGCGGGCTACGTATATCCGATTTATGATCAGACCTAAATTTGCTACAGAGGGTCATAACTGGTGACAAATCATGGGTTTATGGTTATGACGTGGAAACAAAAGCTCAATGATCTTAATGGAAGGTTGGCATGCCTATTGTTCCCACCCATGTATGCCTACCATCCACAAGCTATGGTCCCGCCACCACAAGCCTCTATGGCCCAGTCACTGATTGGCGAACCCCTACCACTTTCGAGATCTAATCGAAAATCGGCTGCTTCCATGGGCAATGGTCTAGAACGATTCGGGTCAACATCAGGTGCCGAAGCACCTGGTGGTACTGGTATCTAATAGACGTAAAGGTCACTTGAACGAACGTACCTTCAGCTATTCTATACGCCAAGAGCATCGCAGCAGAAGCCTATGGTTCATTAGCTAGTCATCCAATTCAATCCGCTTGAAATCTAAAGAAGAGCGCGAGGTTGCCCAAATGGTCGCTGGCCTTGATTCTTGCATGACAGCGATGAGCGCCAAATGGGCTCTACAACCCTCCAGCGTAAACAGCAAGCTGCCATGGCGAACTGCGTGGACCACATGCGCTTTATGGTGGCGTTGGGGGTGGACCCCCGCTTAAATTTGAAATTCGCGATACTTTGTTGAACAAACCTCGTATGACAAGTTAAAAGTTTAGGTGTTCCGCGTCATGGAAGTATGTGAAATCTTTAGAATTTTCATGCGATGTTTGCATAATTCTACTTCTAATTCTACTTCATAATGAATGAAGGAATGCAGCAGCACTATTACTAATTATAACAGAAGAATTTAACAATAAACAAATTCAAATATTAACGGAATTAAAGAACGCCAACATACAAGACATCTTATGTACTGAGAACAGGATGTAACACAAAACCTTATGTACTATAACATTAAATATTACAGAACAACAAGACACAATTTGATTGGCTCCAAAATAAGAAACATCCATTCTATTGATTTATTTAACTGCTTAAGCAAAATTGTCTTAAACACAAATACAAAAACTGAATTGAAATATTAAATCTTCTCGATAAATAAAATATTTTTCAAATATAAAATAATAAATAAATAAATTCAATGGAAAAAATGAAATAAACTTTTCCATTCCGTTTAGTGTGGCATTGCTAATTTCCCATTGCAGCATTTCACAGCATTTCATGTGTCAAATTTTTTAGCTGGCAAAATGTCAAAAATGTTTCCATAACCAAACACGAGCACATAAAGTGAAAAAAAAAGAAAGTGAAACTTTAAACAGATCCCCCAGAGACAAGTGACGAAGCTTAACTTAAGTAGAATAAAAAAGCGCAATTGTTGAGCCTCTTCCTTTTTCCTTTTCCCTTTTTTTTTTTTTGAATTTATTTTCCACTTCTTTTTTGGGGATTTTTTTCTATTTTATTTCACATATACTTATATTTTTTCTACTTTTTTCCCCCATTCAACTGTTGCTTAGTTTTGTGATATTTTTATATTTTTTGTTGTTCTTGTTGTTGTTGCACCGTACTCAAATTTGTTGACATTTGGAAATAAAAAATATCAAAAAATAGCGCAACAGAAAAAATAATAAAATAAAATAAAAAAATGAAAAGAAAAGAAAATGTTCCTCACTCACTACTTTGTTTATTTGTTAAGCCGTAAAATGTATTGAGAAAACATGCTCAAGAGACATAAAAACTTCTACCAATAGAAAAATGGACAGGAAGGAGAACCAGATGAAAAAAACAAGTAAGATGAAGGTGGGGCGGAACAAAAAAAAAAAAAAAGGAATTGACAAAAGCTTTTAAGAAAAACTTTGCAATATTAAAATATAACAGAAAAATAAAATAAGTGAAAAAAATCATTTAGTTGTTGTTGCTCCACCATACACGATGCGATTCACAAGGACATAACACTACAGCTAGCAAAACAGCAATGTGCGCACAAGGACAATAGCAGCAACAGCGGCAGCAGTAGGCCTTTTTTTCTTATAGTTTGGACAAAAAGTATATGAGAAAAGCAAATGTCCTTCTTCCTGCATAATAAGAAAATAAACTTGAAGCAAAGTCAAATACAAATCTCTCCTCGATTGTACATAGTTAAAAATATTGAAGCATTCAAAATTATATTGCAAAAGCGCATTAAGTGCAATTGTCCTTAGAGAAGAAAGTACTACTAGTTGATGGAGTGAATGAAGGTTGACATAGAGTTTGGTTGGTGTTTGCTTCCTTAAAGAAGTTTGGTTGCGGTTGTTGCACTTTTACTTAAGACTGCATAAATATTATTGTTTCAAAAGATACTCATGCACACACACCGAGAGAAAAGATAGTAAGTAAGCAAAATACTTGAGAGTTGGTTGTTTTTTTTTTTTTGTTGTTTTGGACCACCAAAACTACTAAACTTGAGTAAAAGTAAAAGAAAAAGAAAAGAATGTTGTATAGTAAGTATATAATATTTACTACCTACCAACTTTGTAAGCCACTCAGAGGTAAAAATGAAAAAAAAATAAAGAAACAAGGGGGATAAAAGAAACTAAAAACATTTTGAAGTATCTCGCACTGGCAGTTGCAGTTGTTATGATGTTTCAACCATATTGCATATGTTTTTTCTACATCATAATCATCATCATGTTACTATATGCACCTACTACACTACTACTCGTATACTATATTTTGACCAAGTTTATTTTCGTTTGGAATGTCATACGCTTTGCTTAACCGAAAAGTACTCACTGCAGCCAAGTGGTTGACAGAAAAAATAGTAGTAAAAATAAGAAATTCTTATCCCCATCATCATCATCATCTACTTTAGTGTTAGTATGCACTCTTGACAATCTCATTTTTTATATCCGAGAGATGAGACTTTTTGCTTTAATAAAATATAGTAGGTATGTATATGTGCGTTTAAAACCGCACAAAACTCGCAAGCGGTTTCTTATACAATATTATTTCTCACCCTTAGTTTTGTGAATTTTTTGCTGTTGTTGGTTTTTTTTCTTTTTTCTTTGCATGAATTTGTCATTAAGTATTTTTCGCCACCTACCACCTCCTCATGGTGTCATATGGTGACTATGACTATGATGTCCTGTGCTGTGCTGAGCTGTGACAACAAAAGTGACTCAAACAGCAAAACTCTCTACGCTCTTAAGCACAGAAAACTTATCCTTACAACAAAGAAAAAATAAAAATTATAAATAAACCACGATGAACTTTTAAAGCGCGAATGCATTGCTTGCAAGGACCTAGCATGAAGCAAGTCACCAAACAAACAGTGCCGCCGTCTTGGTTGCTTTGACTTAACTTTGGTTGGCTTTGGTCACCTAAATAATCTTGGCAAAAAAAAAAAATAGAATAAAATGAAAAAACTTGTGAACAACAAGTACAAAGACAAAAAAAAAAACAAGAAACTTGTTGTGAAGTTTTAAAGCTAAGCTGCGGATTATGTATTATACGACGGACTACTACTTTGCAGTGGTTTCGTGGTCAAGTCTCTGTGTGCGAATAAGCATTTGCTTTTAAGGTTTTTATCGAAACACACACCCAGTCCCTTTTTAAAACTCTCCACACTCCTTATGTTTGTATATTTCTTTTACCTTGTTTTCTAAGAATATATGAATGAGTCTCTGTGTGTGTGTGTGTGTATGTGTGGCCAGTGGTTTTTGGGGCTTTTCCCTTTGATGTTTGCTTTTGTGTGGCAAAAGTTGACAAAAAATATACTTATGTTGTGTGTTATTTGTTTAGTCCTTGTTAAAGAAATCTACTTAAATTATACTTAAGAACCCACAACCACACACATTGTCCTTTGACTAATGCTTCCTTAAATGTATTTTTATACGAGTATATGGTATTTACAAATTGAAAAACACTTTGCATACTCTTAGGCTGTGCAAAGTGTTAAAAGTCTTAAACTCTTCAATCATCAACAACATTCAATTTAACACTTCAAAATATAAATTCGTGTTTATTTAAATACAAAATAAAAAGAAAATATACTGAGTGATTTTGAGAGTCTCTTTCTTCATTCTTTTTTACCTTTTTGAACAAAAATAAATGTAGAAAAAAATCAATAATTTCTTATCAGTAAATGTTGCTTATCGCAAAATAACAACAAAGAAAAAAACTGGAAAAAAATACAATAAAAAGGAAAAGGAAAAAACGCGTGCTTATCATTGTTCACTTTGACTGACTAAACCTGTTCATAAAATACAATACCAAAAAAATGGGGGAAAATTAAGTCAAAAAAGAAAAAAAAAGCAAACAAAAATTAATTTCCAACCATTTTTATCGGCAGTATGACTGACTGACTAACACTTTGCTAAATGTATGTTCCATACGGTTAGAATTACCTAAATACTTTTACTAGGTGCATTGGCATATGTCGTTTGTATAATATTTAGATAAACAAACCCACCCTGCCCGCATATATTTACATAGATACTCGTACTACAAAACAAAAACAGCACAACAATAAGCTTTTGCTCATTAATATGCTATAAACCACAAATAGATACAAGAGGGACGGGCTAATGGAGTGTGGGGTTTTGGGGTCAAAAATTGTTGTATTTATAGTTGTAATTCCACAAACCACACATATTTTTTCGTTGATTAATTTTACTATCAACTGTCCTGTCCTACTGTTGTTGTCGTCGTCATCGCTTGTGTTGCTAAGCTGATGACTGATAATCGAAATACAAACCAAAATCGAAAACCGAAAACCGAATTTTTAGTAGTAAGCATGTACAACGATTGTGGTTGACTAAATTTCATGGTTGTGTTTGCCAGAGCGCCACATTATTATAAAGTCATAAATATAAATTGACTAAAAAATGTCAATTGCCAATGGTACGATATGAGTTTAGCTTGCTCCCCATTTTATTGAAAATTCCCCAAAATAAATGCCACAGAATGTTGTGTGTAGATTAATTGTCGTTTATTTAATTTAATCGTAGGCATTTTTTAGTTAAACACACTTGACATATGAATAAATGAAAGAGGACTGACTCCTTGCTCCTTTACTTATTTTTTTTTAAGTGATTCAAGTCATCATCAACCATCATCAACTCATCCTTAACAATCACAATCACAATCATCATAATCAGTTTTGTGTGTATGTGTGAAGTATCAAATTACAAGTTACAAAACGCGAGCACTTGACTTGAATTGCTTTCATGTGGTGTTTGTCTGTGTGTATGTCTGTCTGATTGTTGAATGTTGGGTGTGACGGCAAACAGCAAAAATGTCCTGCTGCTGATGGCATGACACTTTGAACCTTAGCACACACCTTTTCGAACATATTGAAGAATTAAAAAGAGAATATTGTGTGTGTGTGTGATACGCAATGTTTTTAGATATGCCGCCTGTAGCTTCTGTCTTTATACGAGTATTGTAGATGATTGCCCCTCTATTTTAAGAAATGTCTAGGAATTCATGCGTGTGTGCTCTGCGTGCTTGCGTGCCTTCGTGCATTTTGTCGTACCTTTAGCAATTCTAATCAATTTTTATTATTTTTTATAAAGTTACAAGTGAAACCTACTCCTATTCCTCCTGCTGCTCGGCTTTGGTGTTGTTCTCGATTTGATACAAGGACTTGACTCGATTTGTTCTGGTTTGGTTTGACTCTTACACACTTTGATATATCAAATATTATACTAAGGACCATCATCATCATCCTCTATGCTTGCTCACCCCGTCAAGCGCCTTTTTTTTATTGTATTACATCTATGAAATAAAAGAAAACATGAGCCAACTTGGAAAAATCACACGCTTGGGGTAGATTTCGTTTTCACATGAAGCACGGCACTCTACAATTTCTACTATCTACTATGTATCTATTTGTCTGTCTGTCTGTCTGTCTTTTAGTCTATCCATTTCTATCTATTCATATATATTTTTTCTTTTGCCGCCAATTCAATATGATGTTCTAGTAGGGTAGGGCGTTTTAAGGATGCGGCGAATGTGTTTACGTTATGATTTTCTCAAAATCAAAATTCAGCACGAATAGGTATAAATTTACTTCCGAATGTCATTAAATTGTTTTCCGATAGAACATGTATACTTCAGATATTTCCAACCACCATCAAAACAGCAGTAGCATGAATAAGAAAAACAACAAATTCTAGGCATCCAACAAACAACTTAAGATAGACAAAATCTATGCCTATCCCAGAGTCTATCTGTCTGTCTATCTGACTGTTGTTGTTAGTTCAGTAAGTTAGCTTTAAGCTTGAGGAATGGCATATCTTCATCATCATCATCACCAGCAGCATCTCAGCAGCATAAAGATGATGAGCACAGCATCATCTTCATTATGCTACTTTTGATTTCCTTTTATTATACAAAGAAGGAGAGAAGTATGAGGATAAAACGATAGAGCGCGTGTTTTCTTTTCTAACATTTTCTCTCATATTATTGATTTTGATTGAGATTTATGTGGCACATTCCTTCCTTTTACATCTCCGACTTATCCAACTTTTTCTTTTCTCTTTCCCTTTTTAAAAATATTTAACATATTTGTTGCTGTTGCTGCTATTTTGTTATTGTTTATTCGTATAATTTTTGTGTGTTTTTTTTATTTTTATTGTTTTTGTTTTTGTTTTACAGAAAAAAGTTGCGCGCATATAAATATTTTTTGATCAAAAATTGGCAAGTTTTTATGATTAATGCGAAAAAGTTCTTTGTTGTTCTTTTCATTTCTTTTTCTTAGTTTAGTTCCCTTAAGTTAAGAGTAGAGTTGTTGACTTGAAAATTGAAGTTTTTAAACAAGGATAAAAAAGCAACAAGCGATTTGAAAACTGCCAAGCGTTTTCCATGCGTTTTTCTTGTGACTGAAGCGTTTTCTAAGCGTTTTGTATATTTTTATGAATAGTTTGATAACAATTGATTTTCTTTTTTCTTTTATTTCTTTACAGAATTCTGTTGCACAATCTGATTATCGCATTCAATCGCCTGCTGGTGGTTCACCTTTACCCCTATGCGGTGTCAATTCAACAGGCAACGCAAATAATTCAAATACTGATCCCACTACAGCGGTAGCTGTGCTACAGAATAATACAAATGCTGTCAATTCGGCCAGTGGCAATACAAATGCCGGTGGTCCCAATACTGTGCTCAGGGTAATTGTCGAATCGTTGTTGTATCCCGTCTCTTTGGACATTTTACATCAGATTTTCCAACGTTTCGGCAAAGTGCTGAAAATAGTCACTTTTACAAAGAACAATTCATTCCAGGTATGTTTCAACTATCATCCCCATCAAATATCTTTATATATGTTAATCTTAAAATTGTTTTGCAGGCACTCATTCAATATCCTGATGCACATTCAGCTCAGCATGCTAAATCCATTTTGGATGGTCAAAATATCTATAATGGCTGCTGTACATTACGTATTGACAACAGCAAATTAACTGCACTCAATGTCAAATATAATAATGATAAATCACGTGACTTTACGAACCCTTCGCTGCCACCGGGCGAACCGGGCGCTGACATAATGCCAACAGCCGGCGGCCTAGTAAATGCCAATGACCTTCTTTTGATTGCGGCACGTCAGCGGCCCTCATTATCAGGTGATAAAATAGGTAACACCAAAATTGAAACAATTTCCGTATATTTTTCTATACATTCATATTCCTATATTATGATTTTGATTTGATTTTCTCATTAACTAATAACTGATCGCTTGCGCTCACCTACAAAAAAAAAAAAAATCACTCATATTTCTTGGATTTTCTAAATTGATTATTTTTTGTGTTATGTCATTTTTCACGCTTTACACTACGCTATCGATTCATTAGTTTTTTAAATAAAATTAATACTCACAATTACACACTTACACTACTCACATATCGATCACAAGGATTCTTTGGAATTTCTTATTCTGATTTTACTAATTGTTTTCTTTTTGATATTTTGTAGTAAATGGTTTAGGTGCACCTGGTGTGATTCCACCATTTGCTGCTTTGGGACTTGGTACACCGCTTGGCGGTGGCTATAATGGTGGCATACCAAATTTGGCTGCCTTCTCTTTGGCCAACAGCGGTGCTTTACAATCAGCAGCGCCGCAATTACGCGGTTTCTCAAATGTTTTACTTGTTTCGAATTTAAATGAAGAGGTAAGTCATATTTTTTTTTTAATTTCACTTCAATTATTAAGTATTTAATACAAAGAGTATAGTAAATTTATATACATATATTGTAGAGAATTCATAATGTCCTTCATGTGATGTTGAATGAATTTATATCCATTGATGTTTATATCAAATTGGTGGAGTTATGTTTATCTGATCAAATTTTATTGAATTATCAATGTCATAAACGTCAAAAAAAGAGTTGGAGTCAATGGATATAAAAAAATTAAACAGTAACTTTCCTATACTAAAACTATGTAAAGGAAATCTTCATACATAAAGTGCCTTTTTAAACTTAAATTTAATGATTCATAGAATAATGAAAATCAAGAAAAATCTTCCCTATAATAAAACTATTAAGTAAGGAAAGAAAATCTCAAACATATTCCTTGCGTTATTTGATAACATTAGAAAGTGAGCTTTGACCTGGAATGTCTTTGATTGTGAACGAATGCTCAATTTTCCATACACGTCAAACCGATCAAACTCAGAGTTCGCAAATAACAGTCAACAGTTTCAGGCTGTCTGCAAAAAACTGTTAAACAAGAGAATTTAACATTGATTTCTATTTTCTGCTGTCTCTCAACCAAAAACAGTTTTTTCAGTTACTCTTCCATCTGGCTATTGGTACGCCATTGACTCGCCTCATGCACATGCTGATCAGTATTTTTTTGCACGCTCTCTCCTCTCTCTCCGACTAATCAACTCATGTCACACCACACCAACAACACAAAGCCATTTATGCTTTCCACTTATTTCGTTCTGTGCTCTCAGAAACACTTCTTTTTGACAGATGGACCGAATTGGTCTTTTGGAATGGTTATTGTTAGACAGACATTTTTTTTCCCTCAACTGTTAACTTAACAGAGAGTGCATAAACAAAGCAACAGAAGTGTTCGGCGCAGAGAAAAACCAATCGGCTTCATTTATTTCTGTTATTGCAGTGAGCAGACAGCATTGAAAATATGTGTTGACTGTTATTTGCGAACTCTGATCAAACTACTTCTGGTTTAGAAGACGAAAAGAACAGAAGCTCTTCTTAACTAGCATTCAAACAGACCAGACGTCTTTACACATTCTTCAAAATTTATATGCCCCTTTTATTTATATGATTATTATTATTTATACTTAAAACTAAATAAATAAAATACTTTTGCCTTTTACTAATCATATTAACTCTCTGACATTTAATGTGAAAGGCATTTATGCTTCGGCTTCACCGAAGTTATTACCCCAATTTTGGTCTCTTATTATTATTATAAATACAAAACTGAATAAATCAAGTAAAAAAGTATTATTGTAGTTTGTAAATTGTCTCCTTTTTGAATTAAGTAAAATTTTAGTCAAGTAAATCATACTCGCATTTTATATGATAAGTTTTTCATTATTTTATCATTTAATGTTGTGTCTGTGCTTGTCCTTTAATTTAAACAAAAATTTTATTTAATTTGTCATATTATGTAAACCTTTGATTTTATGTGTTTAGTTTTTATATGTTTGTCATAATTATCATTTTTTTAATTAATCTTATTTTACATTTCATCAAATATAAGCAAATATTTAAGATTTATTTTGATTTTCTCATTGCAAAAGAATTTAATATTTAAATTAAACATAGTTCTCCTCTTAAGATATAATAATGTATTATTAGCTTACTATAAAATTTATTTGAATATATAAAAATCTCTAAAAAAAAAATAGTAAAATACAAAAAGTATCTAAAGCGCTCCAAAAATCTTAAAACTCTTAGCGCCTTTGAAATACTTATAAAGTTTCCAAACTCTTTCGCCTTTTAGACTCGTCTGATTCTCTTCCTTATCTTCAATTTATTTTCAATTTATGTTTATTTCATTTAAAAAAATTATAATAAATAAAAAACAATCAGAGAAATATTCTTAATTTATTATTTATTTATTTATTTATTTAAAAGAATAAAAATTGAATTTCTTATTGAGAAAAGAACTCATTTTGATTTCTTTTGCTATTCAATTTCTTAATTTTTTTTCACTTATTTCTTTTTTATATTATTAATTTATTTATTAAAAAAATAGAAACAGAATACAAACAAAAAAAATCTGATCCTCTTCTCTTTATAAAAAAAAACAACAATTCTATTTTTTATTTTTCTTATTTTTATTTATTTATTTTTATTTTTTTATACAAAAAAATCTCTCGCTAACTGAAACTCTATTTTCTCTTTTTCTCTGTAGATGGTCACGCCTGATGCTCTCTTTACCCTCTTTGGTACGTCTGCACAAACAATATTTATTATTATTATTATATTTTTCATTTATTTATTTTTTATTTATTTACAAACAAAAAAAACTACAAAACCCCAAAAAGACGTAAAAGTTTTGTATATTATTTACTATATTTAATTTCATTTCTATTTTATCAAGTTTATTTGTTGTGTGTGTGTCTCTGTTTATATTTATGTATATTTTTTATTTATTTATTTTCCACTTTATGCGCAGCTAAACCTCTTCTTTTCGTTTTCAATAATTTATTTAAATAATTTTCATTTTGGTAAATTTTTTCTATAAATTCCTTGATGAAATATTTGAATTTTCTAATGGTATTTAATATTGTATTAATATTATTATTTATTCGATTGTAGAGATTCCTTTTGATATTTGATATTTTGTTTTTTTTTTTCTTTTTTAAACCAATAGAATTTTATTTAGCAAAAACAAGAGAATTTAAGCAAAAAACAAATGAGTAACATAAAAATAGATTGGATGTTCATGTGTTGCTGCTAGACAATCAGCTTAAGTGGCATGCATAATTTAAATCTTTAAAACAAATTGTTGCAGAAAAATGTTAGCTATGTGATTTTGATTTAAATTGATTAGGTAAAATAAGTAATAGGATTTATATAAAATATTCAATTGAAATTAAATCCGGTTTTAGGGAACATAAAGAAATTCCCCTTTAAACTGAAATTACACACAATTTGATCAATGATTATTTCAGAATTCATTAAAAATATCTTAACTATTCTGAACTGCACTCTTTTGAATGCAAATGTTGTCGAATAAGACAAGAGAAATAGATAAGTTATGTTTACAAAGAATTCATTTCATTAATATACTAAAATAGAATGAAACACATGGCCTCCCTCTGAATCTTCTTTTTCTTAATGAAAATTCAATGATATAAGACAAGATAGTGTCAAATGTTATAAAGATTCCATAAGATTCAAACATTGCTTATCCAAACATTGCTTTAAAATAGTCATGTAGTCATACATACTACAATAAATATGAATTCAATCACTGTGCATTGTAATAGTGCATTCAGACAGAGCAAAACTCGAGTTCTGGCAGAACTCACACTAGAACTCCAGTTCAAATTACAAAAACCACAGGGAAAACTAATGTTGTTGTATCTCAGAACTCGAGTTCTCGTACGAAGAACTCGCTGGTCTGACATGGTCAGTCTAAAAAGTGTTGGTAAAATTTGGACTCTTTTAGTTGATTGTCGATAGTCTTGTATTTTCTTTTTGTTGCGCGGTAATAAACAGCTGATGATGACAGACAATATATTTAAGGAAACCTTTAACAAAATACGTAGCAGAAATGAAAAAGAGAAATGCCAGAACTATGTGCATACACTGCAAAATGTTCTAAATCATGTATTTTTCACAAAATTAAAATTTTTATTTCTCACAATTGCCACAACGTTCCATTTGTGCATTTGTATGTGTAAAGAAAACAAAAAAAAACAAAAAACAGCTGCTCAGAACTCGCAACTCAGAACTTGGTGACAAAAAACGGGTAACCAGAACTCGCTGTCTGAACACAGTATAATATGTCTATAGCCTCTTCAATTTCAAGCTCTTTCTTTAAGCATTTAACTACTTATGGATCATAGTCTTCCATAATATCAATATCCTAATGGCTCAGAGTAACATTTTCTCTGTAATAAGGTCTTTAGAGCTGACCCATCTTACTTGTCCCATCCAAAGATGGTCCTCTGCTACTGAAGATGATACTCTTCATGTTCCTTGAGTGCTTCCATGAGTAGCTCCAGAGACTCCTCACTGTTAACATACCTAAATGAATGGTGTCTTCTAATGTGAAGTGCAAATACCAACCAATTACTAAATTGTAATACCATTTTTATTTATTTATTTAATTCATGACAACTTACTGTCAACAAAAGTACATACGAGTAATACAAGTTGATAAAAATAGTACAGTATAAATATTTAAATAAAGCTTACACCTAATTAAATAAACATAAGATAAATCTGTCTCTGACCCGGTGGTGGAAACCAGCTAGCTGTGCCCCTTACTCAAAGCCATAAGTGGTCCGAGACAAATACTCAATTGATGAGCAACAGAGTGAATTCTTAAAGAAATGAGTTGATTATTAAATTATATTGATTGATAATTTTGCATTTAAATATTGTATATTTTTGTTGCAATCGAATAGAATTTGTTATAAATTTAAATTCTTGACAAATATAAAAGAAGTTTAAATCTATCTATATCTCAATATTAAATTACTAAGCCCTGAACTCATCTTAACTTCAAGTCAATTAACTTAAACAAGAACAAAATATAAGAACAAAAAATACAATGGTATTGTATTGTTTTGTATTGTATAACAAACATAAGTTGTGTCCACTTAAAGATAAGATAAGCAAGTATTAAGAACATAAAGGATAAAGGATATACTACTCATAGCAAGTATAATAAATATGCAAACATACTCATGTATGCATTATACTCGTGCTAAATCCTTTTAACATAAATCCAACTGAAACATATTAAATTGAAATAGTTTTACTATTTTTTTTTTTTTTTTCATAAAAGAAAACGCAACAACAGAACTGAACAGAACGAGAACAAAACTCACTCAAATGCCGCAACCTCAACACGTAATCTTTTACGTAGTTTGTTATTATTATTATTATTATTATAGTTGTTGTTGTTGCTGGCATAGATATATCCTGGCATATCCTTTCTGGCATACACACGCACACACAAACATGAGAGTTCCGTGCATATGCATGCACACCATGATGTTGTCATAAGTTGTGCGCTTTACAAATTGTAAAACAATGAAAATGAAAATATATTTAAAAAACGCTTTTCTCTCTCTCTCTTCTACATTCATTTTACATAAATACAATTCTATGAGTTTGTAAATGCAAGTGTGAGTGATTGTGTGGATTCATGTGAGTGTGTGAGCCTTGGTAAGCTTGCAACAAGTGAAACCAGTCAAAGAGCCACTGCAGCAATGACAACAAAACGATGATGATGAGTATGAAAACTAAAAGCTGCGGCTGCAATGATGCCACATTCAACCTCATCATCATCATCATATGCTTGTTATGCTTGTGCATTGTATCCTGTGTTGGCATACAACAGATACAGATACAATTTTATATATGTCCCTGTCAATATACATATATGAGTGTTGGGCAGGAGGAAGACTGCAATCTAACAAACGAACGAACAAAAACGCATACATATAAAATTACATGAATTAAGTGTGGTGGAACAGTAACAACAACAACCACAGATACACTCATATAGTACTCTAGCATAAATACACATACAAAGCTGCCACAAAAACTACCAACAACAACAACAACTATAACAATGTATCTATAACATATTTGTTGCGCTATAGTAGTGGCTGGGACTGAGACTGAGTCTGAGTGCGGAAGTGTATAGAGCTATAAAAATGTCCATTTATTTAGTTATCATTGCGATGATTGTATTGTAGTTGTTGCTGTAAGTTATGCTTGTTGTATCTTTTGATGGTGTGTGTGTGTGTGCATGTATATCTGTGTGTGTGTACAGACAATGTCACAATATGTGCTGGCATTTCTTGTTGCATGCAACAAATGACTATGAAGGACGTCCTTCCTGCTTCGCTAACACCACCGCATATTATTCTCTCTCTCTCTCTCTCTCATTTGTGAATATAATTGTACATACATATATCTATGTGTGTATATATTTGACTGCAATTGAAATAAAATTTACTTGCGACTTTTGTCAGTTTTCATTTCAGTTTGACTCCTATTCTCTATCTCGTTCTCAGTCCATCCAGAAGTATCTGATACGAGTAGTAGACTTTCTTAGTTTATAACTGTCATATGAAAGCTGTGAACTTGTTGTTGCTTATTGCACACACATTCTCTCTACTTTCTTTCACTTCATTTTTATATTTGTTTGACTTTTTGTCTTCTGTGATTGTCGTTTCTCTACCACAGACACTCATCATTTGTCCGTTGGTTTTTTTTTTTGTGTTTTTGTAACTTCTAAATGAATTTAACCAACTTTATAAAGTTAATGGTGTTTGCAGTTTTACTTATTGTATTTTAACCTTCTCCAGTTTTTCATATTGTCCTTGTTGCTGTTGTTGGTGTCGTTGGTATTGTTGTTCGTCTTTCATCCATAAAATTTATGTAGAAATAATTTGTTTTTGTCGGTTTCTTTTTATTATTATTTTATTACATTTTACTATCATTGAATTGAATTGAATTGACTTGACTTTACTTGGCTTGGCTTGTGGCTTTTTAGCCTTTTGTCATTGTTGTCATTGTGGCAGATCATTTTCTCTCTCATTGTATATGAAAGAATACAGTAATTTAAATATTACGTATACGCATGAGAAACATTTAAACAAAAAAGGAATCAACTCAATAAAGACAAATGACTTGGGCAAATTAGAATGTGTTTTATCACTTTCTTTCATCAAAAGTTATATAATTCAATAAATTTTAAAAGAAAAACCAATCAAAAATACATAAAAATTCAAAAGCATTCTTAGAAAATCTTTTAAAAATCCCTAAAAAGTGCAATAGGTCACATTTGTATTTCCTTAATTCTTAATTAAGAAATTACTTTCTTAAATTGCAATCAATAAAAAAAAAATAGTATTAAAAATATAAAAGAATGTGCCACATGCCACAAGTTTGAACTCATATGACCAAAATGACAAACTTTGAAAATCTCATGAGAGAAAATCAAGAAAAAAGAAATGTATATGTAATCTAAAACTACTTTGTAATGGATTTAGTTTTCCACACACTTTAGTTCTGTCTTTTTGTCTATCGAATTGTGTTTGTATCTGGTATTCAGTGTGAATCTAAGCAGGACAACACACCGTGAGACAATTAAATTTTCAATACCAAACTTACAAATTATACATGCATACACATTTCCACATATGTACATATGTGAATTGTTGTTAGTCTTTTTGTCCTATGTAAACATGCATTTGCACGCATGATCCTCCTCACCATCAACACCATCATCATCCTTGCTTACTAAGTGTATGCAATACTTTCTATAACAAATATAAGGTGGCCTTAATTCTGAGTGTATCTACTACATACATATGTTTGTATCTCTTTGTATGTCTATCTGTCTGTAAGTGAGTGTGTGATTGTGTCTGTTTGTTTGTGCGTTTTGGGCGTGTTTTGTGTTTGCATTTAAATGAATTTAATTTGTATTTAAATACCACAAAAATACTAAGTTAGCAAATAGTAACAACAACAGCAATTAAACGAAGTAGCTTATGTTATTTGTTCTTGTATTTGTTGTTGTTATTATTCCCAAATGATTTATTTACTTATGGAAGAAGAACCAAAGTAAAGTATGTGTACATAAATACTTTGAGTAGATAAACAAAAGGACAGTAGTAGTAGAAGTAGTTTAAAGATTTAAAAGTATTAAAATTGATTAAATTTTATGAATGATAATGCATGATTTAAGCTTATTGTTTGATAAATTTATTAACTAAGAACTAAGAACAAGATATGACAAGATAACCTCCATAACAAGATATAATTCTTAGATGGAAAGGAAATGAAAAATAAGCAAAAAAATTGTATTAATTGTCTTGTCCATATTGATAACAATGACAATTTTGTAGTGATTCCCCTGAGCTCAAGGAAAAGAAAATTTCTCTTGTTTCTTTACAAGAATATGGCTTCTCATGTCAGGCTGAGACTAACTACTTACTTGATTAAGTCATAGTTCAAACTTATATAACTAGAAATAACTAGATTAGCAAGAGAACTGTTCTACAAGTATTCATACTTCATCAAAGATTTGTTGGACAAAGTTGAAGTAACAAACTACTCGGCAGCTCACTGCAGCGCTGAGTGTCTGGTTATGGAAGAATTCACTTTATTTCATGTGCATTTCGAAAATCACTCAACTATGATAAAATACATTAACTCAACAATTGAAGCTGAACTTTATTCATTCTAAAACTAATTTCTGTCATGAGAGAAGAAAGTAGTAAATGCATACTTATACGCAATGTTAGCTTACACTTACACACTACGTGAACTGTAGTAAGACAAACTCAGTGAACCTTTAATCTTTGACTACTGCATGCCATAACGTGATGTCTTCCAAGATGGTGGCATTATTATTTTACTGCAATCAATAACAACAACATCAGCAACAAAAACAAGATTGTTAATAGATAATAAGCGACAGTGCGTGTCAATAGATTTTAGATAAACTCAAACTCAATTCACAACTTAAGATGAGAGTAGTCAACTTATCGTAGTCACTGAAATCATCGAGTCAAGTCGAGTCAATATACTTAAAGCATTTGCAGCACAACAGTAGCAACAGTAGCATCAGCTCCTTGCTCTTGTAGTTTAATGCTTCAAAAGCTCAAGTGTTGTAATTGAGGCGTGTCAAAGCTTAGCAATTGGACAAGTGGGTGGCATTTAGGTGGTTCTACTGTGTATTAATATAACTAACTACTTATCTACAAGTATGGGTATGTGTGTGTTTGTGAACACAATCAGCTAAAATGGCAAGCTAAAATTTTATGTAATAACCTTTGAATATCTAAGTAGCTTTACTTCTTCACTCTCCTTGCTTTCTGCACTGTTTAACAGTCTGAAGTCTACTGCCTTACTTTTGAGAAGTGATGATGACACTTGTTACCAAAGGTGTTGGATGCTTAGATGGTTGTTATAGTCTGAGGCAAAGGTGTCTTGTTGTGTTGAACAATGTTTGGCTTTTGTTATGTTAATGGTAACAGCAACAAGGAACACGCAAAAAGGCACGTAACAACAATTTGATGCCTTTATAATGCCATAACAAGAACATGGCAACATCATCACACTGAAGCGTCTTTCCAATCTTCCTTATACTCGTACATACTTTCCCTTTTCTAATTCATCTCTATTCTGATATGTTTGCATATCAAATGAATTAAATGGAAGGCATGAATAAGCAGCATTCATTCAAAGTAAACTGAAGATGATGACGACAACAAAAAAAGAAAGAAATACCAACTAAATTGCCGCTTAGATTTTGATCAATGACATGAAGATGGGTTAAAATCCCCATATACTTCCATAAAATATGCAACCTCCATTCTAAAGCTTTGCTTCTTTGTCTGTTGAATGTGAAACATTTTATTAGTTTTGACAGCAAAAACGAAGACATCCTTTTTAGACAAATTCTACTTTGTAGTAGTAGTAGCATTAACGCATTTTCCAGCCTCAACTTCTATACTTTACTCTACTCAACTCAACTGAACTGAACTTGAATCGCTTCGATTCGGTTCGTTTCAGTTCGATTTGGTTCAGTTCGACTCAACTTGACTGACACAAAAGGCTTAAAGTGTCAAGCGATTTGCTCGTTTCAGCGCTTAACACTCACTCAAAACTCCTCGTACTAAATTGAAACATAAAAAAAAACGGAACAAAATGAAAGGATGAAGGATGTAGGATATAGGATATAGGATGGAAAAAAAGGTCGCTAAACTGTTGCAAGTGTTAAAGTCTCCGAAATGTGTTCATTCTTCATTTATTATTGTTGTAGTTGTTGCTCTGGTTGGTGGCGGCAGCGGCGGCAAGCTTAATATATCAAATCCTTTAGACAAAATATTTAAGCTATTTTCTCCTTTCTTTCTTTTTTATATTTTTTACTATTTCCGCTTGAAAGCATACCACAACATTTATGTGAATGTGTGTGTGTGTGCTGCCACTTAGTTTTATGTTTATTGCCATCATTTGGCATATTTTCTTTTTTTTTTACATTCGTTATTCGTTTGAAAGATTGAAACGTTTGATTGCGTGTAAAATTTTATCTTTATGCGAACCATCGTCGTCGTCGTCCTCATTGAATGTTGAAAGTTTTGCCAAACTGTTTTTGCATAACAATAAAAAATATAATAATAAAATAATAAAAATAAAATAAAAATAAAATACCATAATATAAAATAAAAGTAGAACTGAACTGGTTGCTTTTAGTTGGCTTTTCCAAAAGATTTCATACATACCCTTATCTAACACATGAAAAGATTAGAACAAATTCTTGTTTCCATTTCAAAATTGGAAAATTGGTATATCAAATTGAACTAGTATGTTAATTTAAATCTATTTCTATAAATGTAAATAAAACTCGCATTATAAAATGGGGTACAATGAAAATAGGCTTCATTTAAGCTTTTCCCTCCTTCTCTCTCTCTCTCTCTCTCTAGAACAGTGGGTTCCGTGAAATTTCTTGTTATGAAATGTGAGTATTTTGTTCAGAGGAATGTTCAAAATAAACTTGAAGGTCTTTCATATGACTGTATTGTATTGATAACCTAACTAAGCTTTATAAGGTTGATACTTTCTACCATAGTCATTCTTTTCAATTAATAATAAGCCAACTGTAGTAGGTCTGGGTACTTTCTGGGACTATCCTTATAGCAATTTTACCAAATGCTGATTAAGTCTGTTAAAAAGATCTAAAGGCTTACCTACGTGTAACCCACTCAGAGTAACCCGTAGCATGATTCTTAGTCCGAAATTGACGAGTTTCGTTAAAAGATTAGGAAGGGAAGAGGACCGCTTGATATGATTGAAATGTGCTCCATCATCCACAATTTTTTTTTTTTCCTTGTAACACTCCTAGTTGGAGCATAGGGCCTCCACGATTCTGGGCTGTTATTTTAGCGCCATCCCATGTGATGTTGACATCAGCTGGTTCCCGCAAGGTTGATCTTCTCCAAGTGTTCTTTGGCCGGCCGCGGCTTCTGCTTCCATTCAAGTGACATTCTCGTGATACTTTCTGGCTGCTTTCTTAGCGTGTGGCCAATCCAGCGCCACTTCTTACGCTTAATCTGTTTCAGTATAGGCTCCCCGTTTGTTAGACGCCATAGTACCTCATTGGAAATAGTGTTATGCTAGAATATTATGCATATGATCCTCAAACACTTGTTGACGAAAGCTTGAAGTCTCTGACTGATGGAGTTTGAGATCAGCCATGTTTCGCTTCCGTACAGTAGCGTCGATTTCACGCATTCGGAAAATATTCGCAATTTCGTGCGTCTGGACATTTGGGAACTTGCCCATACCGATTTTAACCGGCCAAATGCTCCAATATTACCAAATTTAAAATAGTCCTATAATAACTTTTGACATTATCGGCATACAACTTGGTAGATTAGTCGGTAAGAAAGTCAAAGAAAATTGAAACAGTCTTCGACAATATTTTCATTCATTCGATAAGGCAAAATAAAGTCATCAATTCATAATTCATGCGACCGATCATGTCTAAAGCGTCGTAGTGCGCCAAAAATTTGTGTACGTGTGTTGGATCCAACATACAGCGAAGTTGGACAAACGTTCACTAGCCGTCGGCACTTCACAAATATTTCACACTAGCGTCCACAGTTGTTCATTTCAAATATGTGAAAAAATGGTGTCTCTCTTACCTTGTGAAGGCGTAAATCAGATAGTTTGCACGACACAGCAAAGTGACTGAGAACACTATGATGAAGTTTGACACACCATGTTAGAACGAGCTTAAACAGAAAGCACATGACGACACAAAATGATCAAGTGCTGAATTGGGTGATTCGAAACCTCCATTCCTCCTTTTGTCCACACACTAAGTAAGTTTATGCCAAAAAATATTGTTTAAATTCAATAAATGACAAATAACAAAAGATCATCTATCAACATTGACTTTGTAAAAGATCTTTCCTGATACTTATCTAAGTACTATATTCCATTAATTGTTGATTTCCATCTAAACTAATACAAAATATAAGTATCTACACTCTCATTAGCTAATGCAATCTTAATGATATCAATGACAATCATAGTATCACAGTATTATAGTAATCTCCCTTGCACTCAATCATATTATATGCATAATTATGTAGGGTATAACAAAAAACTTGAAAAATTAAAAAGAGAAAACTTAATCAGTTGTGCAAATCGTCGTCATTGTCGTCGTATGTTAGAATGTAGTATGTACTTTTATTGATGCTTAAGTCTTATTGTTGTTATTGCAGAATATCGTTTTGATGTGTAGTACTAGTTAGTTCTTCATATCCTTGTTGTTTGAGTGCAATTATTATTATATTACATAGTTCTAAGTACATAGTTTGAGTACTTTAATATTAAGCTGATTATGGACTCAAAAACACACACTCAAACACAGTATTCATTACACTAATGATGAGTGTTTGCGTGTTTTGAATATATTGATAATAGTAAAATGCGTTTTACTATTCCCAATTGAATGAGATTTTTCTGTTCATTTTTTCCTAAACATTATTGTACAATAGTACTATATTCCTTGTAACAAACATGCAAACAACTAGTACTGCTATAAATTGAGTTAAATCTCTTTTAACAATACAATTTTTCCTTCCCCCCTTTTATTTGATTTTTGATTTTTTACAACATTCAATAAAATACTAAAGCTAATAAAGTAAATTTCTCACTAATTGATGCACAAATCAAATGTGAATGATGATGATGATGTTGATGGAAATGCTTCAAGCTGCTCTTCGATGCTTGATGCTTTGATGCTTCTTGTAAAGTATGAAAAATCATTGGAAAAACCTTTTAAATTGGTTGCTTGGTTGCTTTTTAACGATGACTGACTGTACTATGAAGTAGTATATTGATGCTTCAATAATTTAGTGAATCCGCTTAGAGTGAAGTGAATTCACAAGAAACGCTTCTCATACAATTGGTAATGAAGCGCACGAGTAGAAAAAATAGATAACAAATTGAGGAAAAATACTCGTAAGTATGTAGATATTTGCACACGAAAGAAGCATTTAAATGGGAAAACTTAGCCGAAAGGAATGTAAATTGTTGAAGGACGCACCAAAGGATATAGTATAAGCATAGTCAGCAGTAGCAAACAAGCAAGTGAGTGAGTGAGTGAGTAACATAGTAGTCACTGAATGAATGAACAAGTATAAGCTCACATTGGATATATATTTCTTCATCTAAAATATGCTAACATGCAGCTAATGGCACTCATGGGAATCCTGCATACAAATAGGCAAAAGAATCACCATCATACCATGTGTATTAAGCCTTTGCAGAAGGTACAAGAGATAGGCCAGAACAAGACAAGACAAGACAAGTTTAGTTAAGTTTGCTTTTAAGCCGCAAACCAAACTTCTCATGTGAATTCAGTTCTTCACTTCACTTCACGTTGCTTTGCTTAGCTTAACTCTTTCTCTTTCTGAAGTCATTTTGTATCTTATTTTGTGTACTGTGCCTTGTAAATCTTTTTTCTATAATAAATTTTTATCAAGTTCAAAAGAAAGCAACAAAATCAACATACTAGAAGAAAACCTTTCCTTCCTACTACTTTACTACTACTTGTAAAGGAAGATCAATGTCTACATGTCGTGTGTCTATGACTTCACTTGAATAAATCGAATACGTGTAACCAAAAAAATGTGTGGCTACTTTGCACCATTTGAATTTTAACTTCAGTGCTCAGTCATTCACTTCAACAACTATGATTTTTGAGTAAATATGTTTATTTTTTTTTTTTCTTCAATGTATTTTGTCTATTTGTGCATTACTTCTAATACATTGACTTCCTGGCAGCCACATGCTTGGCCAATTTTCAAAGAAATTTGCTTTAGCCAATTTTATCACAAAAAGAAAACGAAAAAGTAAGACTTCTCTGCTCTACTACCAAGCCAAAGGACTTCAAGTCGTTATTGTCCTGGCAAATGCATTGCAATGACTTCTTCTACACTCTATGCAGGTTTAGTTTAACTTAGCGCATTCGGTTGTGTATGTGTGTTTAAATTGGATTTACTACTATTTTCAACTACCAGTATACTCGTAGACTTCTTTTTTCCTCCCATCCCCATTTCATTCCTCTTCTAGCTTACAACTTAGTTGTACGAGTAGTAGAGAAAAAAATATATAAATTTGTTCAACCATGTGGCAGTTGCCAGACCAAAAAATGTTATATTGACTTTTGGCTTCTTTGGTTTTGGAGGTTAGCTTATTTAGTTAGTGCTACATAGTAAGGAAGTGACTATTGTCAAATGAAGATCAAGTCATCCATTTTGGTTGGTGGTGCTCGTATGTTGAACACACAGAGGCTTAGTAAGGTTGAGTTAATAACTTATTAGGCATGTAGTTCGCCAGTATATCAAGAATCTAATGATTAACTTCATAACCTACCAGAGTTAAGTCAAGTTCTTTGGATCAATAAGTATAGAACTCAACCTTCAAAATGTCATACTGTATAAGTACCTCATCAAATACACCACTGGGATCATATTTCAAGTACTTAATAAGCACCTGAATTACTTTAAGAACCCTAGGCATACCTAAAAATTGATTTAGATATCAGATATATTGCCATGATCATGTGATTCTTATAATTAATTGTGTTAAATTACTTCCTATCCCATTCTAGTATCTGATGATCAGATAAGTTACTTGTGGTATCCCTTTCTTTTCTTTAAATTTAGTAACCCTCAGGAGACAGACATCCATGGCTACCTTACATTATATTTTTCATTTTTTTTTTTTAAGGAAATTTTGTTCAATTTTCTTATTTTTATTGTTCAATCTGCTTGATGTAGTGCATTGACCGTAGTCGTTTTTGGTTTTATCCCTACCATTTTGGCATTACATAAAATATTTTGCAGCATCTCGTCTCGTATGTACGCAGCTGCCAAACTAACAACGCTCGCGATTTTTTATGACTTTCCACTGGCTCGCACTTAATACTTTGTGTACTTTATGACGACACAAACAGCCAACTAACAACCAAACCATCCATCCCACGTACCCAAAAGCGCAGCACTAGTAGTACTTATTTGTAAACTCCCCGGTAAAGCATATTTCAATAAGTCAATAAATGTTGTAAGTTTTAGTATTGTAGTTGCTCGCTACTTGCTTGGTTACTACACTAGTATGTCTTCCGTTTCCGCTTTTCGAGTCATTCGCGTAAATTTAAATTTTTAAAAAGCCACAAAAGTGGCCAGAAGAAACCTTGTCTTACAACCAACTAAATCAACTAACCAACAAACATACAAAAATGTCTGTGTCTCGACATTCACAGCCACCATCCACATCCACATCCTCATTGACTGTAGTCGATGTCTACAAATTGTTGCACGCGAAATGTGGTAATGCATTTTAACGGCGACAGCATACACTTGCATATTACATACTTCAAGGCATCGCACATTCACTTGGCATTGGTAAAAAGAAAGATCCCAACCAAACTGAACTCAGGCAAACCAAGCGAAGTCAAGTCATAAAATACAATTCAATAAAGTCCAACTAGTAGTAGCAGTTACCTGGTCTCACTTGAGCTCTCAGCTTACCTCGAATGAAGCGCAACGAAGATGCATGCAGCAGCAGCGGCAAGTTAGCAATTTTGGATAGTATCAACACATAGCATACTGCAATATATGAGCGCGTGTGTGTGTATCTGAGTGTAAAGTGGTCCTGCCAATCGTAAAAAATACGCGCTCACAGAAACTTATTGAGCTAGTTATGAGGCACTTTCATATGCCATGCCACATTCACTATATTTCTGTTATATGTATCTGTGTGAATGAGGGTGTTAGCAATACAGTAATAATCTCCGTTGGGATTATATATTCTCACATGTAACATACCAACTATATATGCCACACACTCACACACTCTAAAAGAGATTTAGAGGTTACTTTTAAGCTCTTTTTGGCCAACATTTTGTTTGCACATAAAAATTTTCGGTGAAAATTTACCAACAACCATTTTTGGGGTATAACCTTTAACAAATGAGGATTTGCTGTAAATTTAAACTATACAAAGTAAGGGTAAAATAAGTTATACAATGCTATAACAAAACTAAATGAAGGTCCTTTGGCATGTTTCAATGTGTTCAATGATTAAATTGTATAAATCAAACTTGAATTTGCTTTGACTATGGGATTCAAAAGGAAGCCACACTTATTAATAAGAAGCTTCCAAATTTGCCCTGTTATGTCATAAATAATATTCAAACTTTGTCATTTTATTATTGACGACTATAATACAATTTATCATGGACAATTCCATAGCAAATAGAAATTGTGAGGAATCAAAAAATGGCCAAATTTATTAATAATTTAACTTTGCTAACAAATGCGATAAACTTAGACGTAGGTGATAAGTGATTGACCTCTAATGGCAGTGGAAAGATGCTTTTAATATTAGTTTTAAAGGCATGTCTACTCTAAAGTAATACATAAATCAGTTCCGGAGTACTGTACACTACCCAGAGGACGATGAGGGTGGTTTAAGGGAGACATCGCACACATAGTCACGACGGTGGCTATTTGTCCGAACGCATTCCTCCTAACCAATATGTTCTTGTATTGTATAGTTGGATGCAAGGTGTATTTACTCAGTAAGACGATATGTCTCCAAGAATACTATTGCATTGTAATTTGAAGAAAAGATCCCTTTAAGTTGATAATGGAAAGAAAAATACTTCCAATACTATTACAACTTTCATAAACTTAAGCTGATTTCTCAGCGTTTTTTACTATGAAAATTTTATTTCTTATAATCATTGAATAATGACAAACTTCTTCATAATTTACAAACCTGAGACACATCTTATGTTCCATCATTGGTATTTTTTTTTCTAAATTTTAAAATGTTAATACATTGTATATTTCTCATGGAATGACTTGCAATTGCAATGTATTGTACATAAGTATAAAATAATGAGGTTATTTTACATAAATATCGCATCTGAGTTGATCAACTCATTCTGCATTGTTATGATATTTTCAACTTATGTCCCACTTTATCATTCTTCCAATTGATTGTGTTAACCAAAAAGACCAGCAAAAGACAACGGATTTATGGCATAATTTGAGTCTGGGTGCCAATAACTCTTTCTCATAGACAGAGAAGTCTGATAGTTTATATGATGGAAAACAAAAAACTTTTTTAATAGCAGATTATACATGGGTGCCACAGAAAACTCTTCCTCCTCTATTCCACCAGATTTCCGATTTTAGGTTCCACATAAAACTCTTTTGGGAGTGTTTGATTTCTCCTTTTGTGTTTTTATATGCTGACAGCCCTATTAACATTCAGTTGAGGCGGTATGGTTATTCATAAAACCACCGAGTGGCCGAGTGAAATGCAAAACTCCATACGACGAAAAGACTAGAGTTTTCTGTGGCACCCCTGATAGAATATTTTAAACTGAATGCTGTATTTTTTAAGCATCTTATGATAATGAAAAGCACATTATAACCAAGCATCTTTAGAATAGTATTTTTGTGATTATTTTGATTCGATTTTTAGATTTTCTTATAAAGTAAAACATTTAATTACATTTTAGGCACATTCAGGCTTACTTAGAAACCTCTTCTTTTCATAGTTTATATTTTTGTATATTTTCTTTTCAATTATTAATATATTTTTAGAATTAAATAGATGATGCCACTCGTAGATTTTCTTTAAATTATATATTTATGATTAGATTTCTTTAGATATTAGTTTATTAGATAAAAATATTAAAAATAAATAAAGAGTCTTCCAAATAATCTTATTAATTTGTCGTTTAGTTTTTAATTAATTATTAAATCATTGAATTTTATTGATTTTTTTATTTATTTTATATTTATTTAGACTTGGATATTTTCTTTGGTTTTTTTTTTTTAGAGATATTTATTTTTTATTTATTAAATAGTAAATTATTAATAAAAATTCTAAAGAGTTTTGTAGTTTTTTTTCCCAAATTTAATTATTTTTTGCTTTCCTTTTGTTAAAAGAAAAAGGAAATACTAATAATGACATGTCTGTTTATTAATATATTTTATTCCTTTTTTCATGTCAAATCTACAATCTCCCTCAGGCGTATATGGCGATGTGCAACGTGTAAAGATTTTATATAACAAAAAGGATTCAGCACTCATACAAATGGCAGAACCGCAGCAAGCTTATTTGGGTAAGTACACAACAACAACAATAACAAAATCAAAATAAATATATTATATGTACATAAAAAATAATATTAATAATACGCAATGCAATGCAATGCAAATATTTTTTATTCATATGAAAATATTTTTTAAATTAAATTCCAACTAAAAGACAGAATAAAAAAATACCCCATAAAAGTGCAGAAATATCAGTGAAAATACACGTGATGAAGACTAAAAATTTGCACAAAATAGCGCCAACAAAATTTATTTTATTAATAAAACTGTGAAAGAAATAGGACAAAGGAGACCTGGGATGGGAAGGGAAAGGTTACGGGAGAGGAGTCTATGATATTGTAGTATAATGTAAGGTGAAAACCAGTAAAGGCAAACATAAATGGAATTTCATAAGCGCTTTATTAACAACATCAGAACACCACCAGCTGAGTGAGTGAGTGAGTGAGCAAAGCAACACAAGCAAAAACGTCATCTCATACTCTGTGTGAAAAGTATTGATGCATCAGGACTAAAAGGATGCATCTTACTATATAATACAATGAAATGAAATGCAATGGCCACATGCCGTATCATTTCTCTTTGCTTTTGTTTTTATTATGTGCGAATTCCTTTATTGAGGATTTTATTTTCCCCATTTACTTTCTTGTTCTTTTTTTTTTTTCATTCATTTGTCCGCGAAATGATTTTATTTCAGTGCATCAACACCTTTACCAAAAGGTTGATTGCAATGTGCAGCGATAAAGAAAGAAAGTGAGTAGGAAGGAATGGTGGGTGCACTCCCTGGTGGAAAATCCAAAAAAAATTTATTATGCACAACAATGAAAAGCAAAGGCACACGACAGGCAAACAAAAGACAGACAGACAGAAAGACAAACATTCTAAGGGGAAAAAGGACAACAACCATGGTGATGATAATTAGAATGAGGATATGACTGAGATATGAGATTGAAAAAGCAAAGGAATTCAAGGGAGAAATGCTTTTAGAGAAAATAATGAAATGCTGCTGTGTGATTGTGTGTGTGTGTGTTGACATGGACAATGATGATAGTGACACCTTTTCAATTTTCCAATTTCATTGTTATTGTCTTTTGCTGTTTTATTAATTCATTTAACGCATATTCATATTATCATCATGATGATGATGATGCTGTCCTTAGTCTTAAACAAGCTTTCTCATATCATCATTATCATTGCATTGCATTGCATTCTGTGTCCTTTGAGTCCTTTGTGTTGTTTGTCATGCTGTGCTACACTTTTATTGCACTTGAACTGAATTGAATTGAGTAGAATTGAGTTGTGAATGCTTGTTGAAATATGAAAAAGCCTTTGTTACTTAATTAAAATCGACAGCTTCTCCATAGAGCATCATCTTTTACTTCTCTTACACACCTCCTCCTCCTAAGTTTTCTTTCAATCACTGACAGTTGAATAATATGAAAACGACATGCTTTTGCATCAACAATGAGCCTGAATCCTTTTGTATTAGTACAGATTGTATTGCATATTTTCACTCAGTATTGCTTGATTGTGAAATTGTCAAGTTTATTAGCTCAATTACTCCTTATTTCTTCTTCTTTTTCTACTATTTGCCTTGAATTAAATCAAAATGAAATCATTTGATTGTTGTTATTGCTCCTTGATCATTTTGTGTAGTCCTTTGTAAGTAGTTCTATACTAGTACTTGACTCAAGTCTCTTGTATTGAATATTTATAAAGTTTTAGATATTCAGCAGATGATAATAATGATGATGTTGATTCTGCAGTTATTCATTCATTTTTTTTGTATTCTTTAAAATTTAATTAAATGAAGTTTTTTCTTTTGATAAACAGCTTAAGCAAACTTGAAACAGCCTAACCCTTTTGGTCATCATATATACAGAATCATGCTAGTACGAGTATAGTATTTTTGCCCCTTTAATGAAATGGAGAGTATTTTATTTTATGTCAATAATAAGTAATACAATGTTCATTCATTTACTCTCTATTTACATAATTTCATCTCTACTATGCTACACTCATGTTATGTAGTAATTATTTATTAATAAAATTATTAAAAACTCATCTCGTACACATCATCTCTCCTCTTTATAGAAAAAGGTTGAAATACTTTTTTTTTTTTTATTATTTGTTATGCGGTTCATTCGCACAAATACACGTTATTCATTTTTTCCAGTTATTTATGCATTAATTTACGTAATTTTTTTCAATTTACTGCATTTCATTGGGAATATTGTTTGCGTGAGAAGTGAGAGTGTGAGCGACCATCTGTTGTATCTGTAGTATGTTTGTTGCTGGAAATAAAGCCACGAATTAAATGAAAAAATACTGTAAAATGTACTACTACTACGTGTATTTTAACCAATTGACTTTGGTTTGGGCTATGAAAATGAAAATATGCCTTTGTATTTTATATGGTAGTTCACTCAATTAATTCTTTACACATATTAACAAGTACTGCATGTGAGTTTAAGTGTGTTTAATGTGAATGTTTATATCATTTTGTATACCCTTCATAATTTAGTTTAAATGATTATTTCTCATTCTTTTACACACAATGATTTTTACAATAAATATGAAGAGGTTGTTGCCTTTTCAGGCATCGCATTTGCCTGTTGTTGTCTAGCAGGTTGATTGTCAGGTGGTTGACATACGCATCCAACCTATTGAAATGTCTGATACTGTGTCTGACAATATCCTCATTTAATGTTGGGATCTGAAACCTCTGTAGTATTTCTAGGTTTGAGTTGGCTGCAGTGCCACAAAGCTGTATACCATAAGTAACCTTTTTACGCAGGTTGAGCTTCGAATTTGTAGTGAGCAGCCAACAAAGTTTCAAGTTCAACTGTTTCCTTTTGATCATAATGTGAGGTTTCCAAATGAAGTGCCTGTCCAGTGTCAGTCCCAGGTACTTGACAGTGGCGATATTTGGAATGACATCCCCGTTGATGAAGACAGCGGGGCATGTTGAGGGGTTCAAGGTGAAGGTAACATACATAGATTTCTCAGCATTGATGCAGATGTTCTACCTCTTTAGCCACGACTCCATGAGGGCCAACTGGTCTTGTAGTAGAGAAGAGGCTTACTAACAGGGCAGTGTCATTCACATATGTCACTGTTGCCAGTTTTTCGACTCTCGAGATAGGGATGTCCGGCGTAGTTCTGCCTTGATGAACTCTAGCTCATCTCATCGATAGCATTGATATGTTTGGTCCATTCTACAAAAACTGGGAGGGAGCTTTTCATTATCAGATTCAAGTGAGGATGATTTTCTATCCGTTGCTATTTTTTTTGTATTTTTTATATTAAAAGGAATTTCATTTATAAATATTTTTTCATTAAATTACAATACTTTATTTGAGTATTTATTTATTTCTGCATATTTTGCATATTTTATTTTGTCTCAGATATTTCACACAAAAGCATTCCAACCTTTGAGTGTCATTTTAAAATAAATACTCCTCCCTTTCTTATGTCTATAGATTTAAAATGTATTTTTTATGTATACCATATATTGATGATGATGATGATGAGTGGCATTTTTAGTTTCATGTACGCCTCCCTTATAATATTATTAATTGCAAACTTTTACCACAAAATTAATGAGTGCATTTTTCAATGCAACCAAAATTGTCTACAGATAACAGAAACACACACACACACACTGATATGCATAGAACACTGACTTTGCGTATGCATAATATTAATTGATAATAAATTAAATAATTTCCATTAAATTCTTTTAAAGAAAAACAAAAGATAATATTGAAAAAATATATAAAAATCAAATAAAATAAAACTCACTTCACCTTGTGTGTGCCGCCTAAGTTAATTCATTACGAAATCATGTTCATGTTCTCTGTGAGACAGACAAAAACAACAAAAAAACTTAAACAAATTATTGTTGAACACCTTTTGCTACTGTTCATACTGTGTAGACAAAGATATGGACAGAAAGTATTGTACTGAAAGGGAGTTTTGATAGAGGAAAGAATAGATCGAATGATAGAGAGTCGTTACTTCTTCCGACGACAGTACTAGTAAGTAGTCAAAGTTTTGTCGAAATATTAATGGCATTGTCGATACTCGTATGCTTGCAATGCTTGCCATGCCTGCCACAGTCACAGATAGACTCACTAATGGGGTCCGCAAAGGGCTGTGAAATCGCACAAATGGCGTGAACGACATAATATCTTCATTGGTCGTCGATATAGTACATAGTACTCCTTCTTCTTTTGCTATCTCTCTCTCTCTCTCCTCTACCATTCCATAGTTGTCTGTATTTCGAGTGAGTGGTGAGTGTTGTGTGCACTTATACACTCATAAAATATTAATAAATTCATTCGTTACTTTTTTCCCAAAACACACAACTCCAACAACGCAACAATAATAAAAGCAAAATACCAAAAACAAAAGCGATTATGTCGCAACACAGATAGAGAGAGAGAGACTGTGAGTATGTTGTATCTGCGGAAATAGCAGTGTCCTTAAAGGGACAGGACATTGTTGTAATGCACACACACACACTTCAGGCGCACTTACAAATTACGCCAGAAGAACCAAAAAAAAAAACAATAATAATAACAACACCAGGAAAAAATCAGACAGGCTTAACAACAACAGATAGATACATAAGTAGATACTCATATGAAGCAAAAAGCAATCAAAGAACAACACAAACAACTACAAAAAAAATTACTTACATTTGCGTTTATTTATGTTTATTTGTATTTGTCTGTAACCAAGTGCATGAGTGTGTGTGTGTGTGTGTGATTGTTTGTAGGTAGTATATTGTGTCTTTATTGTTGCAAGTATATTAAATGAGAAATTATAATGGCAAACTCTCTTGATAAACTCCTTAAGTGGAAAGAGGAGGGAATAGCAGAGTATGCCAAAATTTTAGTCCACTAAGTCACTCTCTCACTTGTTATAGTACTTACTTTTGTATCTGCATACATAATTCATTTATGTTTTGTATCTACAAGATGCCAATGCAACTTAGTATGCCATAGCGATATATGCTCAGCTATCCTAAGGGATTTGAATTAATATCTCAATAATACATAATAATAAAAAGAAAATACTAATACCATTGAAAGAAAAGTCAGTACAGTAATGAATTTTTATGATATTTTCATGGGTTTTGAATATAAGAGTATTGAATGCAACTAATTGGTTTGAAGAAGAACTTTAATAGTACATACGAGCCTTACAAATGATGTCACCAATTTCAATAGCAAAGAACGACCAGTCCTCTGTTGAGCTGATCATTCGCCTAACAATCTCCTGTGAATTGCAGAGATATCCAAGGCGAGCATACTATATTCTCCTTCTGCTCCACATGTATTGCCATATGTTTATGTACCTGGTCCTAATCTTACTTCTACCAAGCTGGGCGGAATATGCATCTTTTGTCCTATAGACTCTTTAGATTCTCAAGTTACATTGTTTTCATAAGACTATATGAAAATCAGCATGATTTTTTCTGACATCTTCAAGAATCATCATCATATTGTAGCCAATTTACGCAAAATCTTAATGAATTATACACCTATAACCTTTCTAATGAATCACTCCGTCCTTTGGTGAAAACCGTATGAAAATTCGTTCGGTAGTTTTTGAGTTTATTGAGTTTAAACAAACATGCGCAATAATAGTAATATGTATCTAAAGAAGATCTGCGCTTAAGTCTCCCGAATAGTTAAATCTTTTTTACATTGTAATCAATTCTTATAATTCTAAATAAGCCACCCACCCTCTCTAAACGAAAGACTTACAGTCTTGACATTCATGAGTTTCTAAAAGAATAATTCATCATAACTTTCTATAAAAACAAAATCCTTATAAGTGAATTTTACCACTTTCTTAATACCATATACTCGTGTACTACTTACCTTATCCACCTTTATAACCTCATGATAACATGATATACTCGTACTCTTACCTAGATCACCATTACCGCCAACCATTCCAACAAAACCTAACTTGTTTGTTTATTTACCCATTCTTGTCTTCATTTAAAGTTCTTGTGTCCTTCTGTTGTATGTATGTACATACTCGTATACTGTTTTACTTTCTCTATAAAAATGTTCTTTCTTCATTTCAAAGCGAAATATATAAAATTTTTTGGTCTCATCTGTTTTTGGGTTTAATAACTTTTCTAATGATTTTTCGTATATCATTCACTTTACACTCAGGATGTTGTTCTTCTCTTTGGGTTATGTTCCATGAATATCTTCATCATCATCATCATCTTATGGTCAGACGACGGTTGTAATTAAAACTTTTTGTTTTGCTTTTCTAAAGAGAGATGAAAGCAAAAGGAGGCATAGAAGAACCAAAATCAGTAAAACATATACAAACAGAAAAGTGGAAGAAGCACAAAACCTCTAGAGAAAGTAGCAGCAGGAGCAGCTGCAACTGTTTGTCGTTGTTTGTTGTTGCCGCCTTTTACTTTGTCCATAGCCCAAAATATATGCTACAAAAAACATTAATCTTATTCTGTTCTAAGTTGAGGTACACGTAGTAGCATTGTGTTTGTCATAAAATTATATAATACTTTCATTCTTTCCTTCTTTCTGTGCTCTCTAAATATTTTCTTTTTTTTTTTTTTTATTATTATTAATAATAAAATGAGGATGTCACTTTGTTGAGCTACTTTTTAACAATTTATTATTATTTTTTAGCTTTTATTTTCCCATCATTTTATTATTTTTCTGTTAAATCATTTAATCCATTAGATGCGGTTTTTTTTTGTCAGTCTTTTCTGTCTACAAATGGCTGAGTAAGCATTTTATTTAATTTAATTTTTAAAAATGAGAAGCCACCACGCGAAGACTTTGACAAGTGAAATTATAGATAGAACACACCCTATAGATAAGTACAGTCAGTCTCACCTAATTCTGCACATGTCACATAAATTGTTATATGTTGTACAATAATTTATTATAAAAGCATACTAGTATAATGCAAAAAGGCATATGTTGGCATTGTGACTGACTGATCATCATTATCATCGTCATCACAATCATCATTCATCTACATGACTTTCTTTTATTTTCCAACTGTTGTGTGTTCTCTTGTTCCTTCCGCTCATATTCCACTACTACTTTCCATTACCATTTCATCATTGAGTAAATTGAAATAGAAAATGAAACTTTTTAAATTGTTTTCTTCTCTTTCAATTTAACATAAATACAAATCCTATTTTTATATTTGTTCAATCGAACTATATGGTATACTAAATGTAATACTATCTGTATGTTTGTGTTGTCTTGACTTAAATAAAGTTCTTAGTTTTCTTATCTTCTTTCAATTCAATTCAATTCAATTCAATCGTTTTTGTTGTCCACATATCATAGAAAGCCGAGCCGCAGGTGTTTCTTGGTTTTTGTATCTTGTACTATTTGATATTAGAAGAAACAAATACTTTTACAGAAAAATGCAATTTCTGTTTTCTCTTTTCTCTTTATAAATAAATCAGCAAAGCGAAGGCAACAAACTAAATGCATAAAGTATAATAAAAAAGATACATACTCGTATATGGATATGTATATGTATGGATATGCATTAAATGGTATACTCATCTCACATTGAGTGTAAACTGTAGAGTATTTATCGCTTTGTTATGATGTTTGGTACACATACTACCATATAAGAAAAGGCAATATGGGATTCTATTTATTTATTTATTTAATAAGGAAACAAATCTAAGATTAACTTATGGAGAGCACTGGCTAATATGGGCTTTTGCTTCAGTATGGGATTCTACTATATATGTTTTATTATTCTGTATACAAAATTAGAAGAGGGTTTCCAAGTCAATGAAATTGAATTGCGACTATCTTTTCCTAATCATGAATTTCTTTGTAAATGGAAATGTAAATATTACTTCTTTTGTGTAAGAAGATTATGAGTTTTATTCCTATGAAATCTTTTATGGTTTAAACGGAAATTGAAGTCAATAAAACAGAATTTGTATGAAAACCAAGGATTCAAAGCAATTATATTTATTAAATTTTATTTACACTTGGCTTTGCCTTCTTCTATTATAAGTAAAACTCTAAAAATCTGAAACTCACCTTGATTTCTTATACAATCAATTCAAAATTGTATACAGAAACTTTCTTTTTAGGGTTCTGTACCCAAAGGGTGCCAATGGGACCCTATTACTAAATACACTGTCCGTCCGCCCGTCCGTCAGAGAGCTCTATGTCATGAACTGTAATAGGTAGACTGTTGAAATTTTAAAAGAATGTGTAGGTCAATTGCGTGTATAACGACAAATACTAAAAATAAAATTAAATTAAAAAATTAGAGGGGTTTTCCATACAAGCTCAAATAAGATGAATGAATGCAATATGGGCCACCAACACATGTACTGTTTGGAGTGCAAATAGGTAGTGGATTAGAGACTGTGTCTGATACTCCGCGGAACTTGTCACCGTGGTCTTAAGCCTTTCAACTCGTCTTCTTACCCTTGACTATTTTTTGCTTTGCCTTCTTTATTTATA
This sequence comes from Amiota communis, assembly GCA_037043315.1. NCBI lineage: Eukaryota > Metazoa > Arthropoda > Insecta > Diptera > Drosophilidae > Amiota > Amiota communis. The sequence goes on along the minus strand of JBAMAV010001191.1, from coordinate 919,515 downwards.
TTTCTATCACATAGTAGTTGAAAACTTTAATAAGTACTAACCTGATTTCTTACATATTTTTTCAATATAATTTGCAGCAATGTCACATCTTGATAAATTACGTTTGTGGGGTAAACCGATTCGTGTTATGGCTAGCAAACATCAGGCAGTACAATTGCCAAAAGAAGGACAACCCGATGCTGGACTAACACGTGACTATTCACAGAATCCATTGCATCGATTCAAGAAGCCAGGCAGCAAGAACTATCAAAATATCTATCCACCATCAGCGACATTGCATTTAAGTAACATTCCGTAAGTTTCAATCAAAAACACATCAGAATAACAGATACAGATTATAATTGATTCAATATACTTTTGTTTTAGTTCATCTTGTACTGAGGATGATATTAAAGAAGCCTTTTCATCTAATAATTTTGAAGTAAAAGCATTCAAATTTTTCCCGTAAGTTTTTAGGTTGTGACTTAAGGATCTTTTCAATTTTACTAATGCTGTTCTGTTTTCTATTATATTATATAGTAAGGATCGTAAAATGGCTTTACTACAATTATCTTCAGTTGAGGAAGCTGTTTTGGCTCTTATTAAAATGCATAATCATCAATTATCGGAATCAAATCATTTGCGTGTTAGTTTCTCTAAATCGAATATCTAATTGGGAGCCAATGGCATTTTTAAAATTGCCCAAAATAACAATTACAACAACAACAGCAACAACAACAACAACTATTACAACAACTACAATAGCTATAATAGTTACAATAGCAACAGTAACAGCAACAATTACTATTACAATAATAATAACAATTATAATTACAATAGCAACAGCAACAGAGAAATATTCAATAGATTATTATGGAATACAATGGGATTGCTACCATCTCAGTTACAATATTATCAACAACAATTGCAACAGCAACAATATGAAAGCGGTAATAAAAGACAGCAACAACAGCAGCAGCAGCAACAGTTTTACAATTTCCAAAATCATCATCACCAGCAACAAACAAGAAATTTCTCAAGATTCAATCATAATTATAATTATAATAATAATTACAACAGCAACAACAACTACTAATTGCAACACCACAACACATATACACAATACTAAAACCAACTACAATCTAAGTACATAATAATAATAATAATAATAATATGAGCTATTCTTCTTCTTCTTAACATAGAAAGAAAGGAAAGCAAACTGGAATTAAATTAAAATAAAATTAAAATTAAAATTAAAATAAAATTAAAATAAAAATAAAATAAAAGAATTTTCAGTGTTAAAATAAATGTTTAAAATATACAATATTATACAAGAAAACCAACAGCAACAACAACAACATCATCCAGATCAACAGAACATCTATACACATACACACATCTATATATAAATAAATATATTTAAAAAATAATGTAATAAAAATTAAGTTAAAAATCTAAGGAAATAAATCGCACAGAGACATTCAACAGAAACAACATTATAACAACAACAACTACTACTATGAAATAAAATTTAAAAAATAAAAATAAAATATTTATATATACACAACACACACACACAAACAATAACAAAACAAAAAACTAAGGAAATTTTTAAGGATTTAAAACAAAAAACAACAAAAATGATAATGAAAATGATAAACAAATGCAATCAATTAAAAAGAATGGGAAAAAATCATATAAAAATAAGAAAAACAAAAACAAAAAAAAAGGAAAGTAACTAAATGTTGTTCTCTCTTGTTCGTTATTAAATATAAAATTAATTATTGAATTAATTATAATTAAGAGAATCATCTAAAGTTTTAATAATTGTAATAAAAGTTTTTGTTTAAGTTTTTAATTCAACAAAATAGAAAATAGAAAAATCAAACTGTGCATGTGCAAACAAAACAAAAAACAAATTCAACAAAAAAGAAAAATTAAAAAAAAAGATTATACAAATGAAATTAAAAATAAAAAAGTGAAAGAAAGAAAATGAAAAGGAAAAGGAAAATATGTGGAAAGTTAAAAACTTTATGGAAAATTTTTGGAAAATATTATTATGTTTAAAAGTAATAATAATTTATTATGATAAAATAATTAAATTTAATATTTTTATTATGTATTTTTTTTGCGCTGATAAATGTTATTTTATTTATTTTTTAATGGAAACACACAAAAAACAAAAAACAAAATTATTAATTAAACAAATCATTTGAAAGACAATTATTAATTAATTAATTATTAAAAAAACAAAACAAAACAAGTAGATTTTAAACAAAAAAAAAAAAAAAGAAATCATTGTTAGTTGACATTTTTATTAAGCAAAATTAAGAAGAAAAAAAGTTAAAAAATAAAGATGCATATATACATACATAAGTGTGAAAAGGAAACGCGTAATAAGCAACATAAACAACAACAAAATAAAAAAAAAATCATTCATTTTTTAAGTGAAAAAATCAAATTTATAAAATAATAAAACAAAAAAAATCTATAAAATATAATATATTAAATTTAAAAATTATTAAACAACAACAACAAAAAACAAAAAAAGAAAATTATTAATGTTTTAGTATTAAAGAGAGAGAAATTATAAATAAAAAATAAAAATATATTGTATTAAATGAGAATAGAAGAGAAAAAAAAGAAATAATAAATAAAATAAAATAAAAAATTAAACAAAACAACAACATTTTTTGGTGTATTTTAATGTTGGGTGCACGCGCGCATGAATATTTAACAAATTTTAGATATTTAATTAAAAAATTAAAATATAAAATAAATATAAATATACATAAATGTTGTTCTTCTTCTACATCTACTTCTTTCTAAGGTAGAAACAGAAAAGAAAACAATATTAAGGATATACATACATACATAAATACATAAATATAGAAATAAGTGTAAAAATGCAAAGAAAAAAAATCAACATCTCAACATCATCAAAAATAACAAATAACAAACTGAAAACAGGAAAACAATTTAAGCTTAAAATTAATTAAAACATAAAAAATATATATATATAAATATAAATAAATATAAAGACAAACAAATGAACAAATATAAAATAAATTAAAAAACTTTATGATGATGATTTTTTGATAATTTTTACAAAAACAAAACAAACTAAATATTTATTCTTATATACAAAATTATTAAACACACACACAGATAAACACATAAACACAGCATACATACAATCATACAATTGCAACAAAAATACAACAAACAACAGGCATATGTTTATTTATGTTTATTTAATGAAAATTTCACTGTTTTTATTGTTTCAACATAAAATAATTCAAATAATTTCAAAAAAACCACAAAAAAAAAAAGAATAAAATAAAAATTAATTAAATATATATATATATAATAAAAAAAAGAAAGAATCAAAACAAGAAAAGAAATATTTACTTAGATAACAAATAAGTTTAAGTAGAAGTGATGATAATTTTAAAAAAATTATTAATTAAACAAAAACAAAAAAACAAATGGTAAAAGCATAAAAAATAAAATACTATAATAATAATAAAAATTTTATGAAATAAAATTAAGAATTAATATACTTAATTAATGAAAACAAATTAAAAAAAAAATTACAAATAGAAGAAACAAAGGAAATAATAAAGCGCAAATGAATAACAAACAAAAGAAGACAAAAGAATATGATTTTTTTTTTTTATTATTTTTTGGTTTAATTGTATAAATATAATATATACACATACATGGAGACACATACACACACTCACATTAAAACACAAATGCGTGCAAAATAATCATTATAAATCCAAACAAAAATTTAAAAAATAGGAGGTTATATTGGATGAAGAATTTATAAGGAATAAATTGAAAAAAAATTTAATGGAAAATTGTAAAAAAGAAATCAACATTAAATTTATCTATCTATGAAGAGGAAACCACATAAGAAAAAGTAAGTGTTTGTTTTTAATTTCAATTCAATTAAATAACAACAAAATATATATAGAAAAATTAGAAAATACAAAACAAAAAAAGGGTAAACACAAAAAAAAAATATTATTAAATTTAAATTAAAATATGAGCAAACAACATTCAATCAAACAAAAAACAACAAAAATAAAGGGAATTTTAAATGGACTTTTATGAATTTCATTTAACATAAAACAAAATGATAAAATTATTTAAAAAAAAAAACAGAAAACAGAGGAAATAGAAATATCAAACAGAAACAAAAGAATTATAGAAAAATTAGTGAAACTTTTTATTTCCATTTAAAAAACAGAAAGTTAATGTATTTAAATTCTTGAAAAGATGAATAATGGAATTTTTGGTGTTTCATATAAGTCAATAAAGGCTGGAACAAAATGATGAAACTGAAGCTGAAGCAAATGTGACTATTTGAACTATGTGAACGAACATAATGTGAAGCTGAGTCAAAGTACTAGTTTAACTTCACTCAGCTTCAAATCATTTGTCTCTCTGTATCCTGCCTTCAAATGACAAGCACATCATATTGATAATCAAAACAAAAGCGAGACTCAGACTCAGCTTCACCAATCTGTTCCAGTCTTAAGTTGTTACAATTCTACCATAATTCTCATAATGTATATATAGCGCCATATTCACTGAGCTGTGTGCATGATCAAGCATTTGTCTATGTGTGAGTTGAAGTAATTGAATGTGCGTTGTGCATGCAGTTTCAATTGTTCAAAGTGCAGACGGCAATTCACAAATATTTCACACTAGCCATCGGCACTTTGAAAATATTCCGTACTAGCGCTCACGTCTGCTCACTTTAAGTATTTCGAAAATGTGAGCACATGAATATATTTGCTTCTTTCATACATACATACTTACCTTCTGTAAGCTTAAATGCGATAGCTTGCACGAGAGAGCAAAGTGAGAGACTCATAGAGAGAACTTGAGAGCACTCACGATGATATCAAAACAATTTGGATATTCCTTCAATCATTGTATGTGAGTCACACGCATTAAAATTTCACTAACACTATGATGACACTTTATTATGCTTGATCATGCAATACGAAGTACGCTGCTAGACATACACGACAGATTCGTGCTAGACAAATATTTTCAAGTTCGTTCTTATTGTGCACCGACTCGGCAAGCACATTTCATACAAATACAAAACACACGACGAAACCGAACAGAATCGTCGGTCATTCGGCTAAAAACGTCCACAGCGTCTGTGGTACAGCAGACGCGCTACACTGTAAGCGTCGTAAGTTTCTTGCCTACAAGCACTTGTCTTCGGCTTGTATTCTATGGCGCTTATGTGTTGGAGCAGAACACAACTATCAGCTATTTGCTATAAATATTTGATTACGGTTCTTTTATTGCTTATCTTTGGTTATATTCTTTGTTATGTATGTTCTTTAGTTAAACTTAAGTCTTTTCTTTGTTTTAATATTGAATAAAGCTCAGTTTGTGTTTGAAAGGCAATCGTTGCACACGCTTGTTACTTTTTATACTTATTACACCGCCGCGCTCTGTTATTTCGTGTAAACAAGAAAACGCTTTTGATTCAGCAGTTTATATGATATTTGAACTAAACTTAATGTGTGGAGTTTTCTAGACTCATTTGTATCAATTATTAATCATTAAATTAAAGGTGAAAACTCTTATCATATAACCAGACAATCAAAATAGTCATCACTAGATCAATATATCTGGTGATGCAATGATATCTGGTACATTTGGTGATTAGTTAATGGAGATATGTATACTAAACTAATGCAATTTGAAAACCAAAAATTCCATTGTTCATCTTTCATATCCATAATCCACAAATGATTATCATTTAAGAATACATTTAATACATACATGCAAAGGTATGTATAAATATATGTATATAAAAACAAAAAAAAAAACAAATATGAAACTTAAAACCCCACGACTGCTAGAAGAATTTCAAAGAAGACAAATCTCTCTCTACTATATAAATCTCTTAAATTAATTCGCTCTTAAATAAGCAAAAATATAAGTATTTAATAAAAAAGAAAATATAATTAATAATGAAGGTAAAACAGGCTATTACAGTAAATATGAAAAAAAACATACATCAAAAATCATATATTAAATTAAAAATAATAATAAAATTATGTAAAAATTAAATAAGAAAAGTAAATACAATATATGTACTTATAATTGATGAAATTGATGTGAAACAAATTTAAGAGTAAAAATTAACCCAACGATAATCAATTTATTAAATGATTAAGGGAATAAAAACAAAAAAAAAAAACAAAAAATATTTTAAATAATTTACTAAGGCCACAATAACAACAACAACATAATAATAATAATAATAACATATAACATATAAATAAAAAGAAATATAAAGAAATAAATATAAAAAATAAATGTAGTAAAAAAGGTTAAGTAATATATTACTTTAATGAAATTTATTGAAAAATTTAAAAAAATTATAAATAAAAACAAAAATAATAAATATTATAAATATTAATGAATATAAAATGCATATGATTATAATAAATAAAAGTAAAATAAATTAAAAATAAAATCAAATAAAATAAAATAATAATAATAAAAAGAGGAAGAACGGAAAGAATTTAACTTAAAAAAGTAAAATAAAATAAATATATACATATATATATATATATATATACAGCATGAAAGCGTTACTAAATTAATTAATTAATAAATTGATTAAAGACTTAAAAGCATAAATATTGTATATTTTATGCAAGAAAATATATTAAATAAATTAATAAGAAAAATAACAAAAAAAATGAAAATCAATTATAAATAAAATAAAAATTGGAAAATTAAAAGAAAAAAAAAAATTAAAAAAATATAAATAAATAGTAAAATGTTAAAAATATAATATAAATAAAAACTATAAATACTAATACAAAAACTATTAAAATATATAATAAAATAAAATAATTAATTAAAACAAAAAATGACATAAAAAAACAAAGAAAATTAAATGAAAATTAAAAAAAAAAATAAATTGCCTAGGGAAGTTAAACGAGCGCAATGCAAAATAATATATAAATAAATAATATTTAATTTAATTAAATTAATTGATAAATATATAAGTGTATGTATATGTGTAGTTAAATTTAAAAAAAAATATAAGTGTTTAGTTACATAATCTCAATAAAATTATTAGCTTAAATAACAACAACAACAACTACAGCAACAATAGACATAATATAAAAACAACATTAAAAACATTTATTCTTTGTTTTTGTGTGTAAGTAAATAAATAAATGAAAAATATCAAAAAAAAAGAAACCATACATTTACATATGATGAATTTGTTAAAAAATATTTATTGGGTTGTTGATAAAAATTGTATCTGAAATCATAGTTTAGTTTTGTTCAATGAGGCTTTTGTGATCCTATCTCGGGACACTATTCATCAGTAGTACGTATTAGAGGTCTGCATGATGGCAAAAAAACTACAATGTTCAATATTAACTGAGTGAAATAGAATGCGAAGCCGAAACAATTCGAGTGAATTTGTGCACTCAAGTCAGACTCAGTCGCACAACATTTACACAAAAATGCATGAATCGAATGAGTGAGAATGATAGGTTGTGTTCGAATTAATCAATCAAACGAAAATTCGTATTAATTCGAAGTTTTCATTTCGTTTTGCACGCTAATTCTTTCTTACTCATTTCACAGAATGCAGACGGCTTTCGAACTTAAAACACAGTCGCATTTATCTTCATTCATTTCGCTCTCACTCAATTCAATTAAATTCAAGTTCATTCTTTGGACTTCAGTTGTGAGCGAAGCCACGTAGCTGCCTAGTACGTATATACTGTGCATCAAAGTGTGAATGGATGGATCAATGAATGTAGATGGATTCTTAGGCAAAACGCGTGATGTTCGACCTTTTAACAGCCCAATGATATACTATTAACAATACAAATAAATTATGAAATGTATAAAGAAAAAAAACGAAGACAAATTGAAAGCATCAAATCAAATGTTATAAAAAATGAGCGGAAAAAATTAAATAATAAAATAATTCATAATTTTCAAACACAAAAAAAGAAGAAAAGTAGAGAAAGAAAACACTTTGAAAACATATCAATTCAATTAAATACAAGCAAAGTAACTAACAAACAGACAAAACTACAAACGAAACATAGATTCATAGATACATACATACACACATACACATTCATAAGCTTATTAATTTTTTTAAATTATTATTTTAAAGTGAACAATAAGAAATGAGATATAAAAAAAGAGAACAAAAAAAGAGAGAATTTTAAATTATTCAATTGATGAAAACAATTCAACTGATGATGACTCTTTCATTATCATTATTATTAATATGTGTTACTTGATGATGATGATAATGATGATTATTTTGATGATGATGCAATGCTTGGCAAATATTGAAACGATCGTTTGATCTTAGCATAATCACAATAAATTAAAAGAGTCAAAGTAAATTAAATGAATCAACAATGATAAGGATGGGTGAGTCAATAATCTTATTACTTGATACAATAAAACAAGGTAACGATCTCAAAATTGCTCGCTCTCAAATTTTGACTTCATGAGTATATCAGTGTGCTAAAACGCATTTAGTGTTGGACATAACGTGGAATGACACTAAAAAAAAAACAATAAAACAACAAATTATTAAACAAAACAGCAACTTTTCTATTTTTCACACAAATTCCAAATTTCATTCATTTAAAAATGCATATTATTGCATTTATAAATTAAAAAATCATATATAACAACATATGATAGTGTTGTACAGCGTAAAAATTTAGAAGAAGAAGAGCGTAAGTATATTTTTGAGAGAGAACCACATAACTGTAAACTACTGTCGCTACCTTGTTTTGTCAATAATTTTATTTATTTATTTTCATGATTTTACAACACTTATACACACACACACTAACACACATACACATGTATTTATATACAAAGAAAAAACACATTGATAGCGAAACACAGGGTTGTCTATAGCATATTAAAATAAATAAAATATAATGAAAAATAATAAACTAAATAAAAAATAAATAATATAAAAAAGAAATAAAATAAATAATAATGAAAAAATAAATTAAATTAAAAACAAAATTGGCCAGAAACAGAAAACAAAAAGAAGAACAGAGATTTGTTGAATGTGAAGACATTTAAAATTTATTTAAAAAATAATTACAAAAACAAAAAAAATAATAATAGCCACATTAAAAAACAGTAGATGAGTTCAATTGTATTTTAAAATTAAATAAATGTAAAGAAGAAAAGTTAAAGAAAAATTCAGAGAAACCTATTGACACAATAAAAAAATTAAAAAATATAAAAAAACTTAAAGAAAATAGAAGAAAAGAACATACATATGAGTAAAAGAAAAGCCAATGTGTTTAAATGAAATATGAATAAATATAATAAAAAAAAATTAAGCTGAATTGTATAAAAAATAATACAAAACAAAAAAAGAAAAACATGAAATTTATTGACAAAAAAATGATAAAATGATGAAAGAAGAAAAGAAAAATGGGCCGTAGTCGTCGTCGTCGTTGTTGTTTTGTTAAATCATATGCGGCATTTGTTTGTTGTTAAGAGAAAATATTTAATTAAAATTTTTAAAAAGAAATGGAAAACAAAGTGATAGAAATGATATAATTTTTTTAATTAAAAAAAAAAAACAAAACAAAAATTGTGAGATTAATTTGTTAAATTATTTTTGCAAGTATGGACTTAATTTTCTTTTAATTATACGTTTTTGTGTTTAGCGGAAAGTGTTAGTTAGCTAAAATGTTAATAGAAAAAATTTAAAACATAAACAAAAAAAAACAATTTAATCAATTATTTAAATAATAATATTAATAATTTTTTATTTTGCAGCATGAAAAATAATTTTAACAAATAAAAATACAGTGCAGAAGTTCCTATGTTTTATTAAAAAAGAAAACAAACAAAATCATTTAAAATAAAAAAGCATATATAACAAGCAGAACAAAAATTATAAAACAAAAAACTAAAAATCCATAAATTTAATAATTTTGATTTTATTTTGTAATTTTGCTTTTTTAATAATATTTTTTCATTTTATTTTTTTATATAAAAAATTAGCTAATTTTTGCATTTTGGAAAGAAAATGCTGGTGAAATTTATGAATTAAAAAAACATCTAAATTTAAAATTATGAAAGTATATTTGTATTTAAACTTAAACTAGGGTCCAAGTTTAAAAAAAAAATTATTAAAAAAAAAATATGTATTCCAAAAACAAATGCACAAAAAAGGGAAAACAAATAAAAAACACAGATATTTAAAGCTTTTGGGTCCCAGTAGAAAAACAGTAAAAGGAACATAAGAAAAAAGCGCATAAAAATGAGAAAAATAAATTTGTGTTACAGCATCATCATCGTTGCCATAATCAGGATAATGATATGGATTCTCATAAGTAAGTGAACAGGAATTAGTAGGCATCCAGTCATATCACCACGGTTAAACTCGACAAAGGACTATTGAATGCAGATAAACTAAGCAACACTGACAGATTCCTTGATGTTTTATCATTTGTAACATCAAGTTGTATAAAGATAAGATATTTTAGTGAAGTTAAAGGTCTACTGTTAAAGTTCTTATATGAAAAAATCGAGATGAAAAATCTGTTAATCAAACTAATTATGATAATAGTGATGTCAATAATGATAATAATGAATAATTATGTCAATGATAAAGGTATCAATGTATTGTAGTTGATGTCATTGCAGTTAATGTCAATGTTACCGATGTCATTAATGTTGATGTCAATATTAATTATGTTAATGATAAGTATGTCAAAGTAGTTGAAGTTAACCTTCTTGATGTCAATGTTCTTGATGTCATTGAAGTTGATGTCTATGTTCTAGATGTCAATGTAGTTGATATCAATGTTCTTGATGTCATTGCAGTTGATGTCTATCTTCTAGATGTCAATGTAGTTGATATCAATGTTTTTGTTGTCAATGTAGTTGATGTCAATATTACTGATGTTAATGTTCTCGATGTCCATGTTCTTGATGTCAATGAAGTTAATGTCTATGTTCTAGATGTCAATGTAGTTGATGACACTGGTTTTATTGTCAATGTAGTTGATGTCAATATTACAGATGACATTAAAGTTGATGTCATCATTAATGATGTCTATTTAATTAATGTCAATGTTCTTGATATCAATGATGACAATATCAAAGAACTTTATATCAATAATAATGATGTTTATGTGAATGATAGAGAATCTTGTTGATCTTGATGTCAATATTGGTGATGCCAATCTACAATACCTACTTAATGTCAATGATAAAGATGTCAATGTAGTTGATGTCTATATTTCTGACGTCATTAATGTTGATGTCAATATTTGATTTCTATGTCAAATATTTTGGTATAAATTTTGATGTCAATGTTCTTTATGCCAATGATGATGATATCGAAGATTTTTATAACATTAATAATGATGTTGATGTGAATTACAATCTTGTTGATCTTGATGTCAACATTGGTGATGGCAATGTATGTACAAGATGTCTATGAACTTGTTTAATGATGTCAATATTATGATTATGATGTACAGTATTACTGATGTCAATGATCCTGGTGTCAATGATGATGTCTAATGATAGTTTTTTTAATTTAAAAAAAAAAAAATGGAATTTATAAAAGAAGCATATTATGATAAAAGGATGTATCTATGTGAATGGCATTTGACCAAAAGCTTTAAAATTCAAACGAAATTTATATTTTTATTTTTATTCTTGTTTTAAATATTTTATTATTTAATTTATTATTTAATTTATCATATACAAGGATTATTATAATAACATAAAAAAATGAGAAAAGAAAAGAAAAACGAAAATGTATTTATATTTTATTAAATTTTTCACTTTCACTTTTCCATTTCAACTTTTTAACTTTAATCTTCTGAATGCTAAAAACTTAACTCAACTAAAATTAAAAGACAACAAAATCACAATCATAACAACAACATATTCACACACATATACACATATACACAAATTATAATTTAATTTTTAAGCGCTCGATGATATCTTAACATATTATAAAAAAAAAAAACAAAAAAAAAATGTAAGTGAAAACCTTCTTAATCTAGGAAATATTCTCTTGTCTCTAAAACTTTTTTCTCTCTTTACTAACTAAAACTAAACTTTGTATATATACATACATACATATGTAGTATTTATTAATACATACTTACTATTCTTATATAGTCTATACATACATATATACTTACTATAATTAACTAACTATAAACATATACATACATACAATCGATATCGATATCGATAACTTAAAACAATCTAACGCTGCTAAATTCAATTGGGAAAAAGATAAACGTCTTCATTTTCTTAGCAAAATAAAAATACATTTTCGTATTTAACAAAAAAAAATATATACACATATATATAAAGAATATTTAAAAAAAAAGGAATTAGTTTTTACCATAATTGTGTATGTCATCAGTCTTAGTTTTTGGAAAAATTTTGCTTAAACAAAAAAACAGAAAAAAAACACTAAAAAATAGAAAAAATAAAAGCTTAACAAAAACAAAAAGAAATTAAATAATTAAAAATTAAAGAAAAACAATCAATCATAAATTGTATAATAATAAAAAAAAACACAAAATAGAAGCAAAGGAAAAAAGAACAAAAACAAGAAGAACAACAAAACTTAAACATAAATTGTATTGATCAAAATGATGAAAATGATATAAAAACAAAGAAGGATGGAAGAACAGAAGAAAAATGAATAAAATCAAATCAAATGAAATGAAAAAAAGCAAAAAAATAAAAAATAAAATAAATAAGAAAAAGAAAAAATAAGAAATTTGTTATGTTACAAGCATTAATTAATTAATTAATTATATTATAATATTAATTATTATTGAGAATATTTGAAAAATAAAAATATAAAATAAAAGGAAAAATGATTTAAATCATAAATATGACGAGTTTCATTCCTAAGGCAGTTTGGTTTTTACTTTCCGTAGATCAGATGAGATGAGAATCGATTTAATACAAAGCTTTTCTTTCAACAAAAGCTGTTTACCCAAACTCTGAAAGCTGTGCTTTTTTATTATTATTATTCATCACAAAATCAGTACTAAGCTTAAAACTTGCATTCGCTGCAATTGTTTGAAACACCTTGATGGTCCAATGTGTCAAGATGCGTCTCGCGCGCAACGCGATTTGAAAACCATCGCAGGTGGATCTAGGACTGCCGATGGATAAATTTTGTTTGCAAAAAAGTAATAAATAAAATAAATTGTAATGATTATGCTTGATAATTAAATAATATTAAAGTATAACGAAATCCTATAATTAATAACAGGCAAAATTACAACAGTACAGTAAGGGGGCTTAATTCAGAGTATAACAGAATTCTGTTATTATGTTAGCAGCGTTTTTCCACTGTTGTTAAGCAACGCAGCAGAACACAACACTACTTCAAAGATTTACAGAACCTCCAATGTAATGTTGTGCTACTTAATAACAGCGTTTCCCCCCACACACTTTGTTTCCGCTCTTTTAACGACATAATTTTCCCCTTAAATGGTTTATGTGTTTCTTTATTATTTTTCTCAAAATCAGCACTAAGCTTATATCATGCTTTCGCTGCTAAGCTTTATAATGCCTCGATGGTCAAGTGTGTCAAGATGCGTACGAAAGCCGATACAAGCCAGCCACCGCGGGTTCCAGAACTCATCAAGACCAAGCAAAGACACCGGAGTGAGTATTATAAATAAAAAGACATTTTCAGTGTAGTTATTAACATAAATTATAATAAACAAGACATAATAGCAAAACAAAATCAAAGTAAAAAAAGTGGGTGGTGGTCTGTGTTGTCTGTCTGATGGGGTGGGTTTTGGTTATATATGATATAAAAAATGTAAAAGCCAAGCCAGCAACTGTGAAGAGAGGAGGGGAAGGGGAGCGACAGCTAATGTTAACAGTGCACAGTTGACAGTGTAACACTAAATTCAGAGTTTTAACAGACGCCCCCGCATGTTTGTGTAACATTTTCACTCAGCCCTGATTCTCTGTACATAAAAATAGCGACGCAGCAGAACCAAATTTAACAGAGAGGGCTGTAAATGTTGTGTTACAGAACAGAGTTTTTGTACACAGATCCATCTTCTCTGTTGTGCGTTGCTCTTTTTACATGAAAGGCACGATTACGCGAAAACAAAGCGGCTTTCAATTTCTTTTCCTACCTAAATAAAATAAAACTGGGCAGTACGCAAAAGAAATGCGCAGCAGGTGGTTATTGCTAGCCATAACTAGCAACTGAACAAACAACTGAACCAATTTCAAAGAATTTACTTCTATATAACAGTTCAAGAGGTGGACTACCTTATAGTTTCATCTGGAATTGTAACCAGATACGACAAATATGATTGATATGGTGGTCTGTGTTGTCTGTCTGATGGGGTGGGTTTTGGTTATATATGATATAAAAAATGTAAAAGCCAAGCCAGCAACTGTGAAGAGAGGAGGGGAAGGGGAGCGACAGCTAATGTTAACAGTGCACAGTTGACAGTGTAACACTAAATTCAGAGTTTTAACAGACGCCCCCGCATGTTTGTGTAACATTTTCACTCAGCCCTGATTCTCTGTACATAAAAATAGCGACGCAGCAGAACCAAATTTAACAGAGAGGGCTGTAAATGTTGTGTTACAGAACAGAGTTTTTGTACACAGATCCATCTTCTCTGTTGTGCGTTGCTCTTTTTACATGAAAGGCACGATTACGCGAAAACAAAGCGGCTTTCAATTTCTTTTCCTACCTAAATAAAATAAAACTGGGCAGTACGCAAAAGAAATGCGCAGCAGGTGGTTATTGCTAGCCATAACTAGCAACTGAACAAACAACTGAACCAATTTCAAAGAATTTACTTCTATATAACAGTTCAAGAGGTGGACTACCTTATAGTTTCATCTGGAATTGTAACCAGATACGACAAATATGATTTACACGAATAAATGCAACTTAGTCTATTTAGAGGCTTTATAGTAGTCGGCTTTTGGTTATATGGATCTATAGAACAGAAGAAATCCTAAATTTTCTTATGACGTTGGTATCATTAGAATACATTTAGTCGTGTTCTACTATATAGGATTAAAATTGCACATTTTTGACAGTGAGCAGCACACAGTTTGTGTAAATAGTATTGCATACTATGGGGACCAACTTTTTCTGAGTCAAATTTTGCAGTTTTCTACCAGTTGACACCTGGTGAACAGAAATGCTTAGCAAGTGGATATTGCGAGTCAAAATTGTTACAAACCTATAACTTGAGAACGACTGAACCAATTTGGATGGACAAAATTCCATAAAACAGTTAAAGAGTAGGACTAAAATCTGACATTATTAGGAAGCGTAACCATATACGGGAGGGAAGTCTGTATTTTTTACCGGAACCGAATCCTGGTTATATGGATCACATGGAAAAGGGGAAATCTTATATTTTCTAATGGTTTAATCACATTCCATTCAACAAGCCGTTTTCTTATTAAACAAAGCACTAATTTTTATTTTACTGCAAAAGAAAATTCGTGTGACGCGTTAAAAGAAGGCTGTGAGAAGAACACACACACACTGCACTGCACTCCTGCTATCCTATAAATAAACAATTAACATTTGGCGCGCGCTTCTGTCGTCCAATTGTGTGTGTGGTAAAGTAAAACCCCCAGTTTCCAAATCAAACTTTTGTACGACCGACCAACTGTTAGATTACATAGTTCGCGACCAATTCTGTTAAATAACATTAGTTTTTGCTCTGTTAGTATTTTGTTCTGTTCTCTATTTTTTTGAATTTTGTTCATGTCTCAAATCAAACAAACACACACCACCCACCCACCCACCCACTGTTGAAAATTTCAAGATTTCGACAGTTATATCCTTTTCGAAATTTGGTAGTATTTTTTAAAAATCGTATTTAATTTCTATATTTTTGCTTCTCATATTATTTCGAGGAAAGCACCCACATGTCTTGAACCGGCGGCGGACGCCTTTGAATGAAAATTCCCTTGCGCGAGACGCATCTCAACTCAATGAACCATCATGCCGTTTGTGGATACATAGCGAATGTAAGATATAAGCTTGGTACTGATTTTGTGAATAATAATAATAAGAAACGCATATGTACATAACATAAACCATCATTTAAGGGGAAATTACGCTGTTTGTTAACAGAACAACAGACAGAGTAGTAGTGTGTGTGTGCGCAGCAGGCTGTTAAAGTAACAGACATCATACATTCATTCATTTATTGGCGACTCTTGTTTTAACTTTGAATTTTGTCCATTGCCTGATAAAAACCCAACACACCCCCACACACTTTATATACTGTTGAAAATTTCAAGATTTCGAGAGAAATCAATCCTCTTTTCGAAATTTGGTCGTATTTATTAAAATCGTATTTAAAATCTATATTATCTTCTCATATTCGATGAAAAAGCACCCACATATGTTTTGAACCGGCGGCGGACGGACTTTGCTCCTGCGCGAGACGCATCTCAACCCAATGAACCATCATGGCTTTTGTGGTTACATAGCGAATGTAAGATATAAGCTTGGTACTGATTTTGTGAATAATAATAATAAGAAACGCATATGTACATAACATAAACCATCATTTAAGGGGAAATTACGCTGTTGTTAACAGAACAACAGACAGAGTAGCGTGTGTGTGTCCAGCAGGCTGTTAGAATAACATGAAGAAAAGAACATCATACAATTTCATTTATAGGCGGCTAGGCTAAATTCATAAAAGTGTTCAACGAGACAAAACAGAAACTTTCACGTACGTAGAGAAAACATACTACAAAGACTGTTTCATAATTCTGTACTATTATTATAGATCTGTCTGTGTAGTATGTCTTCCCTCGTTCGTGAAAGTTTCTGTTTAAAATAAATAGTATATACTTTCTTTTATAGTATATTTAAGAGAAAGGCCTGGCCCGGGTTTTGAACCTCCTCTGCTTGGTTTCGCGAGCCGACATTTAACACACTCGACTATCAAGGATGTCTGAAGATACAAAGCGAATGTTACATTTAAGCTTGATTTTATAATGAATAATAATAGAAAAGCACAGCTTTTTGAGTTTTTGATGCATGATGCATACATGTGCACCGGAGCTTAACACAATACAAAAAAGCTTATTTTGATCCAAGATTAATAAACTTTCATTGCATTTTATTAAACTTTTATAATCTTGGATCAAAATAAGCTTTGTTGTGTATGTGCAGTATTTATAAAAAAAAAAATAATATAAAAACAATTAACAATACTTACGATGTCGCCAACAGATCATTCATACGAATAGTTACTTAATTTTGGTGATTGCAAAGAAAAGCGCTAACGAAACCCAACGATGATAGACATCAAAAAGTGTCCACTTTAAATGACTATTACTCGAGAACTCCTAGTCGAATCCATATAATATTACTATCGAATTCAATAATTGAAATTCAACATTCGGAATACAATAAATGCAATTTACCGTATTCGGTTACATTTCCGGATAATCTACAAATGTAGTCCTACTCTTAATTTATCAACCGAGTTATACAAATTTAAACATTTGTGGCTATCAATATGTGCCAAATTTACAAAATTTTTGTTTTGCTAAATTCAATTCAAAAGCTCATTGCTACGAAACAGGTTCATAGCAGTCAACTTCATACTGTTCACAAATTTTTGCTAAAAGCATTTCAAAAGCTCATTGCCATGAAACTCACATGATGACAAATGGAAGAATTCATAGATAAAAGTGCTGAATTTAAATGCTTATAATTTTGAAACCTACTCTGTGATTCTTAACACACGAAAAGAGGGATATCAATGGTTCACATATTAGACAACATGTTCAGCATTCAAATTTGTGCTTATTACTATTATAAATTAAAAGAAATAGTATTTCATTGAATTTCTTGTTAATTGCAAAGACTTTAAAGAACTTTAAATCAAGGATAACTTAAGATTTTTCAAACCAAATTCAAGTTTTTGAATAAAATTAAGATTTTAAACACAAATTTTTACAATAAAATAAGAAAAGCAGAAAGTAGACTTTGCTTTCAAATTCAACTAGAATCATTATAGAATATTTTTGATAGCCAAAAAAGCTATCGAAACTTAAATTCAAGTTTCATTTTCAAAGACGTCAGGAAGGCTAAAATGGTTGAAATTTATTTGAAGAAGATTGCCAAACATTTCTATAACAATGAATTTTATTGGCAAATCTTGAAGAGCTTCAGTCTATTTTTCATTTCTGTAATTGTCACAGAAGAATCTCGTGCTCTAATGATAATACCACGACCAATGCCGACAATGGGAACAGTCTAAGGAAATGGAAACAGGAATGGAATGGAATGGAATGGAACTATGCTGCTGCTGATACAGAAATTTGGACATTTTTCTTGATGCATTTATCAAAATTTCAAAATTTCTAATTACAAATCATATTTATAATAAAATGAACATTTAGAACATGAATGAACATCATTAATGGATTATTATTCTATGACACTTTAATGCGAATTGGCACATGAAGTTCAAATATTTAAGAAAATTGTTTCTAGTTGAAAGTGAGACTCATTCTTGAATATTCTTTTGTATTGTAGGTTTGAAGAAGGATGTCAAAAGTTGTAAAATTTGTACTTTACAAAGCTTCGACTGTTTGCAATTGTTATAAATATGAAATGTTCCTTCTGCTTGTGATTCTGAAAAATAACGAAAATAGCAGTCAAAGCAACAGCAGAAATCATGATCATGGACAAAATCACACCAGCAGCATTGTGTGTGCAACTTTTGTCATGTTTCACAAGCACAAGCAGAAGAAATGAGACTTATTACAGTTTTTTAAACACACATTGATCACAATATTAGAACTTTTTGCTTGAATTTTACACATAACCCTTAGCTTTGCTATCTTATCTTATATCTTATAAATTGCTTGTTTTTCTTACATTTGTTCATACATAATTAATACCATATGATAAATGACAATTTCTTATGTTTTGTTTTGATTTTCACATTTAATTTTTAAATAAATTATTTAATAATTTCTTCATCATCATCATCATCACTAGAAAATAGCGAAACTATTAGCACTTTAATACAATTTTTTGTTTATATAATACAAAAAACAAAAAGAAAATTCATTAAACTTAATGATAATTTAATTTAATCGAATATAATAAAGCTACAAAGTCAAGTCATTTGAACAGAAACCTTTTTGTTTTTTTGTTTGTTTGTTACATAACTTTGCATTTACATAGAAAAATAGTAATAGTAATAGAATATAAATAATCTTATATTATTATATTTATAATATATTTTTTAATTAATATACAATCATATTTATATATTTTTACAATATCCTTGATGAGACTTAAAAATTTTCGTTGTCTTATGTTCTTATGAAATCAAATGATCAAAATGATTTCATTTCATTTAAGTTTTTGATAGCAGTTTTTAGTGTCGTGTATTGTGTAGTGTAGTGTACATTTGTTTTATCATAAACACATCATGATGATGATGAATGACAGTGTTATATTTGATTTGATTGCACTGTTTTTGTATTGTGTATTGTATAAATTTAATACTTTTGCTGCTAACTAACCAACTAACTAACTAACTACGTTACAAAATGTATAGAACAATTCTTAAAACTTAAAAAACAGAAATAATATTCTTCATCCTTTCTTATCATTCTTATAATTTTATAAATTTTATATAAATTAAAAATATCTAATCTTAGGAACTAAAAACAGATGAAGCTTTATACAATCAATAAGTATAAAGATGTTGTAGATTGGTTCATGTATGTATGTATGTATGTACATATAATGGATGAATGACTTTACATAGTACTAGTTAATGTAAGTTGCTTCTGCATGCATTGAATACATTTATAATGTTCGTTTATCTATAGACTTATAGACTTGCATTTATCATAAGCTTAGCACCCTCCCTTCTTAATTTTTTCTTTACTTTTTCATCACTTTTATTATTATGATTATAATTTTTATACTATTTCTTCTTTCTTTTGTTTCCTGGTTTTTCTATTTCTTATATTGTTTGTTTTTTTTGGTTATAGACTCGTTGTTGTTGTTGTTGACTACCCTCTTTTTGTTTATCTAGGTAGTTTTAACAAGAGTTTTAGGAGTTTTTTGTCTATAGGTATTAATTAGCTTAGCAGGTACAGCGCTTGCTGGTTTCAATGATCGTATAGAAATTGAACGAGAACAATGACAGCGTTACGTACAAATCTTATTGTGATTTGTTGGAGGCGTTGGTGCACATAATGTCATCATTGTTCGATTGCCTAATGATGTTGCTGATGAAGATGATGCTATTGATGTTGTTGTTGTTGTTGTCGTTGTTGAATCAGCCTCTTCTTGTTTTGTATTATTGCAATTAGATGCTTGTTGAGTTCCCATTAATACATTATTTGCATTAGCAGCCGCTGTTGCTGCTGCTGCTGCTGCCGCTTGAGCTAAAACTGTTGCTGTATTTGTTTTGGAACGAGCTGCTTCGACATTTGTTGATGCCGATGATGATGAATTCGTTGTTGTGCTTACATTATTTTGATATTTGCAACGATTTAATGCAGCTTCACGTTCATTTGCATCAAAATACCATACTGTAATGGCATAACGTGTACGATGGGCAGGTTGAACTTCATGTGGATTACGTTTATCAGACCAAAAGAATATCAAACGATCGAATTTTGGTGCAATATCAGCAACTGTATTACTAGCAGATGGAAAAATTCTATACCACAAAAAAGAAAAAACCATCATAAATAAAGATTACAAATAATCATGTATGTATATGGCTAACCTTAATATGCCACCACTTTCTGATGCATTCCAATCGATATTCAAATAATAAATGGCAGTTATAACGCGTCCATCTTTATTAGGATTATCCACATGGGCAACATAATGTGCTCCAGAACCAGGATAACAAGCAACCATAGCCTGCATCAATATATATAAATGAATTACAAATTTGAATTTAAATTTTTGTTTTTGTTTATGTTAAGAGAGACTCTACTAACCTTTGTTCTCTCTCTTATATTATATTTGCCTAAAATACCATTATTTTTCATGGTATTCGCACGATAAACAACTGCATCAATCTGGAAATAGAGGGGAAATGCATTTCATTGAATGAAATATGTAAGTATATGAAAACAAAACAACTTACTTGATTGATTAGATAACCAACATTTGAACAACCTGGTTCTAGTCCTTTTACCCATGTTATCTTATCACCACGTATCGTACGCTGATCTTTCTCATTTACTTTTATATTATTGACTAATTGACCATCCTATGAAACGAAAAGGAATATAAGTATTTAGTAAATCACTCATCTTTGGTTAAGTATGGTATTGTTGCTTACCTTAAACACTCCTGCATTGTACATGCGATGCACTTCATTTAATATATTGAGACCCTTTTCCATGCCTAGGAAATCATCCACAACCGATAAACCATATTGATTCATATCATTTATTATATTACGACATAAATCCTCATAACGTCGTTCACTGTAAAAGAAAAACAAATTAGTAAAATAAGATTAGAAAATCATTTATCAAAATAGATTCTGTTTCTGTTCATAGAATTGAAATTTAAATATGTATTCCCAATGATGAAATATGACTCTTAATTACAATAAATTTGTGCTTAATGACTTCATGTTGGAGGGACAAAACTCATTCACTTTATCACTTGAGTTTCAGTCAGTCAGCCAGTGTTAGTGTCTAATGCGCAAAACATGATTAATAACATCATTAAAATATATTAATAATTTTCTATAGTATTTACAAAATGCATCTGTTCTTTACCTCCTCTTTCTTCTTGTTCAATTTATTGTTATCTTTAAAAAAAAAATGTATTAATTTATAACTATGTGACTATACTAAGTAATAATACCGTGTGTACTTAGATATTTTTTCAATTTTATTACTTGAAAAACTTGTATATAAAAAATATTTTGAAAATAATATTAGTAGGGGGAAAACCCCTAATAATATGAATGCAATTCAAACATAGTACTACAAAAGATAAGCGACTCCTATCAATATTCATTCATTTGTTATATATTTTTATGATTTAAAACCATGAAATCTGAAAAATGTATTGAAAAACTCTTTAGTCACGTAGGCAACTTTCAAATGTAAGTGAAGTTTTTCTTTAGTTTTGATATATGTACATTGAAAAAGGAGAAAATGGATGGAAACATAAACAAAAATATCAAATAAATAAAAAACTTTTACAAGTTCAAAAGAAATAAAGAAACACATATGCATGTAGATGCATACTGTAACAACTCCCACAATTTATAAACAACACATTGATTATAGATAGTCATAGTCTTTGTCTTTATTGATTTAATACTCGAGTCTCGCCATCAACTATTCTGCACACTCATCATGCACACCCCTTGCCATCTGGTTTGAGAACGTCAGTATTGTTCTCCAGTGTTGGTAACGATCTCCACACTCCTCCTTTCCTTTCTAGACGTAGATTCACGCCTTTTCTTGGACTGCCACCCAACTCTTCCAGGACCGGGTCTTCTTGGACTGTCGGAGTTACTTGAGAAGACTGGCAAGTAGTCGCTGGAAACACTGCTTCGACGGATTTCCAGCGTCCACAACTTGTCTCACATTCCTAGTATAACACCTTCCCCTTCCAGACACCTATCCCCAACTTCTATGTCAATCTCTTTCGTTTTCCTAGCGCTATCTGTCCTTTCCTTCCCTTTCTGTTCTTGTATGAGATATCTGTCCTTTTGTTCTGATTCCGCAAATTCACCACTTATATCCTGCACCCCTGGAATTTTGTCTCTTATTACTCGATTGAACATAAATTCAGTTGGTAATGCCCCTGTAGTACCGTGCGGTGTAACATTGCACATCATGACAAACTTTTGGATTTCTTTTTTGTAACCGACTTTATTAGACTAACGATCTATTCATGTTTTCAACCTCCCCATTGTTGTAGTTGGGTAGGCTTATATTTTTAATATATACCATGTACCATCTAGGTAAGCTATAAGCTATAATATAAGACGAGCTCATTTATGTCGAAATTCTATACCACGTATAAGTTTAACAGGTGCGTCAGCTTCTTGTATTTTATAATCTGAAAATAACAACTGGTGTGATATACCGGAATTATCCGCACAGCTCGACGGCAGGCTATAGTTTGTTTCATAAGAAAGAATACATTCTATTATTATTTCAGAAGCTCATAAGGCCAAAAAGCCTGAAATGTGTGGAATGGAGTTTGGTATGGTAAAGCCACAGACACAAGTGTCTCCTATTCCCTAGGAATTCAATCAGACTCATGTACATTAAATGAATAAGAGCTTACAGAATTTATTATGTTACCAGTATGGTATGGATGAAATTATCATTTGTATGGCAACACACCACGTATGGCCAACTATATCCAATTACGAAAATGGATATGGATAGGCCACACATTGCGAAAAGATGCCACAGAAGTTGGCTGACAAGCTCTGGACTAGAATCCCCAAGGAAGCCGTAAGAGGGGTCGCCCTAAGATCACGTGGAAGAGATTTTTACAAAAAGAAATTGATGAATACGGAAAATCGTGGATCGAGTTAAAGATGCTAGCAAAAAACAGGATCAGATGGAAATGCTTTATTGAGGCCCTATACTCCAATGGAAGATACAGGAAATGATGATGATGATAGCAACACACCAACCTTGAATTATTAGTAATTTTGTTAGTCTGAAATTATTGCTGAAGGAAGCACAACGTGCTCTAATTTCCTTCCAGTAATTTGCAATATCCCAGAAACTAAATATACATAGTTCAACCATCTGGATGCAAATTGCTGAAATATTCAGATTCCATTGGTCTGAAGGCAATAAATGCTCATAGTGACGTTCCCCATATTGCTAAATTCAGATTAAATTAGTTAAATCAATATCTATCTATCTATATTTACATATATATATAAAATTGTAAGCCTTTTCCTGTCTGTGCACGCTAATCTCAGAAACGGCTTAACCTATTTGTATGCAGTTTTGACTGGTGTATTGTAGCAATTTTCGTATAACATTTAGCGTTTATTTTATCGAAATCGACCTACTAAATCAAAAGATATTCATATTTTTAATTCTGTTGCCTACTTTTTGGCTGATTTTTGAATGTTTTCCTCTTTTGTTGCGGGGCAACATTAAACATCTGATAATTAGGAAAAAAAAAAAGTTCACAAAATACACGCTATTACAAACATTTTTCGGATACCACGCGTACGAAGTCGTGGGCACAGCTATGTTCACTTGTTTTTTTTTAAAGTGAGTCAACTCGCTCACATTGCTCAGTTGTTCACTTGCTCACTTATGAATACTTTTCATTTGCTCATGAACAACACATCATTCAAATTAAATTAGCATTAAATAACAAAATGAAACATAAAATAGAAATAGAAAGAAAAACGAATTTGGAAAAGAGAACAAGTGAGTCAAAATAAACAATTGAGTAAATGAGAACAAGTTAACAGAAAAGAACAACTGAACAGAAACGAACAACTGAACAGAAAAGAACAACTGAGTTAACAGTGAACAAGTGAGTCAAAAAGAACAACTGAACAGAAAAAAGAACAACTGAGTTAACAGTGAACAAATGAGTCAAAAAGAATAACTGAACAGAAAAGAATAATAGTGAAGGAACATGTTCACTTGCTCAGTTTAATAAGTAACTCTTTTTTGTTCACTCACTCATGAGCAACCAACCCAACAGTACCAGGCATAAACAAAACGCCACATGTTGCGTCGCCGGTGACAATCTAATTGAAAACATTCAATTGGGAAATACAACCCCACCCGCCATATGATTATAATCAGATAATTATCAGTTGTTCCAATCGATGGCAAAAAATGGTCTGATAAATGGATAGCTTTAAAAAAAAATATAGAAATTACACAATTTTTTGTTTAAAAAAGGCGGAAACCTATTTGCATTCACTCCCCAATTCTTCGCCACTAACCTTTTATTTATTTAAGTATTTCTTTATTTATTTCCTTGATTATTTTATTTGAATTTTAATTATTTTTTGTTTATTTTATTAAGTAAGTATAATACTCTTATGTATTTATGTATACTTAATTCTGTTATAGGAAAACCCCACACAATTAACTATTATTTTTCATATTTATTTAGTAAAATTAATAATGAAAAATCACCATTATTATATTATTAAATATTTTATGAAATCAATCAATGAATGAATAAATGGGATTAAAAACCTATTATATGTAATATTGAACTAAAATAAAAATATGAGATAATCACCATAATAAATTGTCATCATGGAAATATTGTTCAGCATTCGATGGTTGTGCTGAACGTTTAAAAAACTTATTATAATCTGTTGTTGCTGTACTTGAACTTATCATGATTATTAATGTTTTTATTTTTATTTAATTGATTTATTTAAAAAAAATATATGTATATTAAAATTAAATAAATTCTCACTAATTTTTTTAAAATAAAAAAAAAATTGTAATAAGCACAGCACAATTAAATGGTTTATTATTTTTTTTTTATATTTATTACAATATTTTCAGTTTTTTTTTTTTATTTTATTTTATTATTTATTTTATTCATAAGAAATACTGTAGATTTTCTTCATTTAGTATTTGTATTTTGAATTAATTTATTGAGAAGTTTTTCTTTAGTTTTGTTTTGAAGTATTTTATTTCTAAATTTCTCTTATTATGTATTTTTGTTCCGACTTCTCACGTACTCCATGCACAACTGAATAACATTAGGCGGTGTTTGCCTATTAAATTTATTTTCTTTCTACTCATGCTTCATCACCACACAACAACACATCATGAGCACATGAGGGGGGGTCGTCGGAGGGCAATAGAAGAGGGAAGCGTGTGTTTTAAAGCCGGGTGTTAAAAGCGGAGGCAACCAGCAGCACCAACAACAACAACACAAGCAGGTAGACCAATTCGAAATGAAGAGACGTCCAAACACACAGCACAACACCACAGAGAAACAAATGACAAAATTGCAAGGGCAAAGGGACAGTTGATTTTTTTTTCTTTCTATTTTTATACCGTTGTTTGATTTCTTTCTTTTGTTCTATTGTTCTGTAGTTTTTTTGCTCTCTTTTAGTGGTAGTAGCCTTTGTTTATTTATTTAATTGTTGATTTAGTTGTTGCAAATTGTACTAAATTGCAATTCTAGAGGAGTGGAGTGAAGAGGAAAATTCACCACATTGATATGATTACACTAACTGATATGGGAAGAGTATATAAATTTACTATTGTAAATTACTTAAGCGTGCAATATGTCATTAGTTTGATTTTTTTCTTGCTTTACACAATATTCCGTTTTGTTTTTGTTTTCTTGCTATTTGCTCATTTCTCACGTAATTACTGTTTTTGTATTTATTTGTTAATATTGTATTTGTAGACGCGTTCGCTTTCATAGAAATGACCGCACGCGTTGACTGTTTTAAAGCGAATAAATAATATGGGAAAGCGCCAAACTCCATTAGACAGAGAGATATACGAGATTAAGCAACATTTGAGAGACATAAAGAGACGGTGTGTGTGAGAGTGTCAAACCAAACTAACAACTAGAGAGAGCGCAACAAACAAATCACCTAACACCTTCTACAATACAATAATAAACTAGATAAGTGACATTGTGAGAGCATGAGTAAACAAATGAATGAACCTATAAGAGAGAGGAGAGTGTAAAGATCAAGAGGGAGGATTACATTGTTATAGTTTTCTATGAATAGATTGTTGTTTTGTTTCTTTTATGGAAATTAAGAGATAAGAATAATAAGCGTGTATAAATAAATAATGTAAATAAAAACTAAATATTTCTAATTTACCAGATTGCTTATAGAAAACTTAAAGATCACTAGATTTTCCATAATCTTATACAATTCATAAGAAAATGTCTATAATTTGTTACCAAATGCATTTTTCCAATTGGAAAAAGCTTTTATAATTTTCACAAAATCTGGCAGCCCTTTGCTTTATCAAGCAACAAAGTTTGTTAGTGTTTTGTCTACCACCACCCCTACATAGTAGTACTACGCTTCTCAACCCACCTCACTGCTCTGCTCAGCTCAGCTCAGCTCTTCTCTTCTTTGTTCTACACTGTTCTGTATGGCTAAGGCTAATATGTATGTAGTTGACTTTTAGCCCATATAAGTTGAGCGAGTGAGCAGGCGAGCGCCAGCCGCCACCATAACATTTATTTCCGTACATTTGTTGCGCACACATTCAGTGCTTCTTCTTCGTCTTCTTCATCAACCACACACTTGCGTCCCGCAATCCCATTAAATATAACAACAAACATCAAACGTGTATACTAGTAAGACGCGACATTAAAGAAAGAAAAAAAAATACACGCTCATGAGCGCAAGCACGTAGCGCAAAACCAAACATAGACACAGATACTTACACTTACACAAACACATGCAAACAAATAAGACCAGTAAAGCACATGTATGTACATAAGTATTTGTATAGGCTACTCAAAACAAAACACACACACACGAGATGATGTGAAGAAGAAGAACACCAAACAAAAAAAAAACCATTTGAATTTCAAATATAATAGTTTTTTGTAGTATTTAAATTTCAAAATTTAGTTGGAAAATGATTAAAATACACTTAAAAAAACCAAAAATTACTCGAGAGCAGTGGTTCTTAAACTGACTCCCAGGAGGTATCAGAAACAATTTTGATAATATTGGATTGTAGATCAGGTTCAAGCAAGTAAATATTGGTCAAGGTGGAGTTGGCACTAGAATCCAAGGCAGTGATATTCAAACCATTTGCCGCGGAATTCTGTTCTTGAAAATTGACATCACTGTCAATCAATGACACAAAGGGTCCACATCTCTGAATGGAAAAGTATTTAAGGCACGTACAATAGACTGGAAGTGAGAGCTTTCTCTTTGTGAGTAACTTGTCCAGTCTATATAATTTCACAGTCTTTGCTTAAGTTTTAAGGAAATCTTCCAAGTACTTAAGATGAAACGACATTTATATATCAATTTTAAGAATTGATTGTAATTGAAATACAAATCCTAACAATAAGATACCCAATTGAAACTGTATCCTACATATTTCTTTACAAGAAAATCGCAAAATTTACTCATTTGCTCAATTGTAAGTGTGTCATTTAACTTAAATTATAAATTATTAAAAAAAATATGCGATAAAAAGATTGAAAATCACTGATCTATATACTTTTTTAGATATTGTATGACGATGAATGAAGGTAAACTTAAACAAAATAGTAGGTCATTAGCCTATTTCCCCAATACTACGCACTCAAACCAAACTTTTTAAAATCAAATATTGTAGAATGTAGAAAATAAATTCAACAATTTCTAACTAAACAGATCTAATTATAACTAAAGCAACAATCAAAGCAGCCTTGAATTGTATCCCCAATCTTTTTAGCCCTTAACTATAACACGAGTATATCTATGAATGTATGTATGTACATATGTATCTATGAAATAATGATTTTAATGATTTACACCACCATCATACATGAGCACGTAGTCACGCACTTTGTTGGCTTTGTGAGTTTTCTATGGGAAGCTGTGGGTAGTTACATGTAAAGCAATGGCAAAGTCAACTTGACCTTGAGGTGAATTAATGTAAGTGCGTGCGTGTGTGATTCATGTCTGCAATCAATGGTGAATTTATAAAAGAAAGACTGACTCAGTGGTGTGTATGAGTGTGTTTGAGGTATGGTAAGTTTGTCAATTATAAGGGAAAAGTTTATGGTGGGCCTATGGTGGGAAGTTATTATAATATCAAATGTTGAATATGATGGATTATGGTGGGTAATGGATGCGTGGCGTACCTGAGAATTATCACAAAATAAACGCACGTAGCAACAATTTATACGTTTTTCAAATTGTATTTTTTTTTTGATAAAAATCAATTTGGCGTCGTTTTTTTTTTTCATACACAAAAAACTAAAACGGAATAAAATGAATGAAACTTACAACTATTGAGGGTTAACAATATATTCAATGCCCTTCCGGACAATCAACTCTATTCATTTTCTATTTACATACTTTCATTGGATATGTTTTTATGTTGATTTTGTAATCACACACATACACATACATTCATATTTGTTTATATTTTTTAATTAACAATACCAGTTTTCTTATATTGTATTGGAGCGTGAATTATTATAATTTAAATTAATTCATCTATCACGTTTTTGGTTTTTTTAATGAATTTTCTTATCAGTTTTGTAAATTAGAAATATATTTCTGTATTTAAATACAATTATAAATGAAAGACTCTTGGATAGATTGGGGGGTACAGCCAAGAATATGAAATTGAACAAAATAAAGAGTTAGATCAGCTCTGGGTTAGATAGATAGATTAAGGGAAGGGCGTGATCTAATTCACTACGTCATTGCTACCTCGAGTGAGCGTATTGTGACAAGCCCCTTAATTACAGTTCCTCTGAGAATCTGGTGTTCATTAAGAGTTCCTGAATTTTTTTTTGGAAGTATATTTACAATTTCATTTGGTTTTATGTACTGGTTACCCAGATAGCAAAGTCTGGTCCAAATGAAGCCTTCACAGTGGCATAGTAAATGCTCTGCTGTCTCCTATTCTACATATATTACACAATCTAAATTGATAGTTTCGTCTAATCCATAGAAGAAGAAGATGTTTCATAACTCTACAATGTTCTGTTAAGGAGCATGAAACTCCAAGAATGTTGAATCCATGTTAGGCCCAATACCTCTTTGTGTTTTTTTGTGAGATCTAGAAGGCATGAAAGTTTTAGCTACTCTAATATGTTTCGTGTCCAACCAATATTGGTGCAATTGATGATAACATCAAGCCCTTGTTTGAGTTGTATGTGAGTGAAACTCTAAGGCAGACCACAGAATGGTTCTGGTCCAATGAAGGCGTTTGCGCAGCTTCTTTTCTGGCAAGTACATCTGCCACTTGGTTCCCAAGATACCCACTGTGTCCAGGTATCCAAATTAAATTAACATAGTTGAGTTCACTTGGTCCATACTATTTACTAAATAAGCGTTTTCTAGGGTTTTCCCCATAAACTCCTGCTCTAACACCAATGTCCGTTTTACAGTCACCCTTATACCACACATGGGAAACACAGACGGGCTTAGGTCTTAACTGTAAATGTGTTAGAACAATTATTGTTGCTTGGACCAGTTGCCAATAACATCGTGTACTGAGATCTTTCAAACGGCACCAAACTAAATAATTTCATAAGTAAGTTTGGGGCAGCAAAAAGCTACCTCCCTCTTGGACGAAGGGCATCATCGTAAAGATCCCAAAAAAAGCGTGATCTGCGCGAATGTGGAAACTGGAGAGGAATAACTCTACTTAATAGCATCTACAAAATTCCAGCCGCACTTATACAGAATTCGCCTCGAATGCAGTTGCGTTGACCAAGCAAACACACTTCGTATCATCGTCGAGCAATCGATTGAATGGCGCTCCCCGGTTTACATGCAGTTCGTAGACTTCAAGAAAGCATTCGACACACTCAAGCGTAACTCCATATGGCTGGCTTTGAGCAGAAAATGAGTCCCCACTAAGCTAATCCGCTTCATAATAGCGCTGTACGAGAACCCTAAGCTGGCGCCTGAGCGATTGATTTCATAGAAAGCTTCTGTTATCTCGCTTGCACAATAGCAACAGATGGAGAAGCTGAAGCGGATGCTAACTGCAGTTTAAGCAAAGCAAGGGCGACATTTGGCCGGTTAAAATCGGGATGGGCAAGTTCCCAAATCTCCAGACGCACGAACTTGCGAATATTCTCTGCATGGGTGAAATCAACGCTACTATACGGAAGCGAAACATGGCTGGTCTCGAACTCCATCACGCAAAGACTTCAAGCTTTCGTTAACAAGTGTTTGAGGATCATATGCAGAATATTCTGGCCTAACACTATTTCCAAAGAGGCGCTATGGCGTCTAACAAATGAAGAGCCTATACTGAAACAGATTAAGCGTAGGCAGTGGCGCTGGATTGGTCACACGCTAAGAAAACAGCCAGAAAGCATCACAAGAATGTCGCTTGAATGGAACCCGCAAGGAAGCAGAAGCCGCTGCCGACCAAAGAACACCAGGAGAAGATCAACCTTATGAGAATTAGCTGATGTCAACACCACATGGGAGGGCGCTAATATAACAACCCAGAATCGTGTGCAATGGAGAAGCCTTGTGTCATGACATTGAAATAGAACATCTTTTGTGATTTTATAATCACTGGAAAACATAGAAATATCGAGCAGTGATTATTGATTTAAATAACGAAACCTAAATTGATGAGATTAAAACGATAATACTTAAGTGTAAGCACGATTACTCATTCATCTGGAGATCAAGTTCAACTAATACTTTTAGAGTCTAGATACTCGTTTATGGTGACGCTGTTTTGTTTGAAACAAAGTAATGAAAGAGCAGACATGATCATGTATAATTGTAATTCGAGTGATCATTAGTTGTTGCAGTACTGTATCAAAGCAACTGAGTCATACAAAATCCAAGTAAATGATCGAGTGTGCACGTGTGATACCCAAAGCAGTTTTGAACCAGATCTAGACCTTATTGAGTTAAACGTGCTAAGACACTAACATCTCCGTCAAGGCAACACGCACATTGAAATACAAACTAGAGCTTACTAAAATTGAAGGGTAGTGTTTGCATGGGAACCATACATATACACTTATATATAGCACATCTTTTTGTAATTTTAGAACAAATAGAAACACATGTTTAAGAGGAAAACTTGCAGCTTCATTCATTGATTTGAAGCTTAAATTAAACTTATAATTCAATGGCTTTATGAGTTAGAGATGTTAAGCCATTGACTTAAGGACATTTCCCAAATGGAATGCATATGGTTTAATATTTTAAACAATATTATAATGAAATTCTTTTACAAATCTTGCATATATGCTATTTTTAGATTTGAAAAATTCAAGAAATGTGTAGATAATTTATAGCTAAATAAAAGGCAATCAAAATTCATTGTCACACCCCAAAATAAGAAAAATAAATAAATAATTTTATTATAAATGCATAGACATGCATATGGAATGCATGCATGTATGTGTATCATGATTGTAACCCCATTAAAAAAGCAGTGAGACCACCCAATGTGAAATGCACTTGCACATTGATGAATCAGAGGCGACAGTGTAGAATTTTTGAATATATGAACACATCATGAACACACACACACACATATATACTTTCTTTCTTTTTCTTCTGAATTCTGAATCAATTCAACTCAAGTGTGTGAAAATTATATTAATAAATATATCGATGTGAGTGTGCGTATCTATGTGGTATCTGTATGTATGTATATTTAACAACGAAATACTGTAGCGAAAAGGTAAACACACATCATGG
The DNA here is from genome assembly GCA_037043315.1 of Amiota communis. Lineage (NCBI taxonomy): Eukaryota > Metazoa > Arthropoda > Insecta > Diptera > Drosophilidae > Amiota > Amiota communis. The sequence goes on along the minus strand of JBAMAV010001191.1, from coordinate 887,056 downwards.
AAATAAACTGCGCAACAAAAAAAACAAACTTAATTATAAATAAATTGCAATGACTCTCTGATTGCACTGAATAATGCACTAGGAGGAGGATTGACAAAAGAAAGACGGGGCGGGAGAGTAAAGTGTTAAGCAAAGAAATATGCATTTTTTAGCAAGGCACGTAACCAAAAAAAATCAACCCACTAACAAAAATAAAAGAAAACAGATACTAGTATGGTTTTTAATAGCGAGACAAACAGAACGAAAAGCATCTTAATGTTTTGGATTTGCAATCCAATCAAATTGCAAATATTTGAACGAAATAAAAAAAAACAAATACCAACAACCCCAAACCAACAAAAAAGACATAAATAAATTAACAAAACATATGGTTTTTATTTTTTTTTTTGCATTTCTTTTGTTTTCTTTTAAAATTATATATACAACAATTTGCCAGATTGAAAGTCACACAAGCGGGCGGACAGACAGACATCTGATTAAATTAAATCGTGACTAGTATGGCGTCACGGTGAATTGTGATAAATCTTTTTGCTCATGGAACTTCTTTTGTTCTATAATACATACATATGTATACACATATTTGGTTAAGGAAAGCGCTAAAGTAAAAGTATGTCAGACTTATCAGTTATTTACTGATACTCATACTCGTACATACTCGTAATTCTACGTATCTGTGTGATCAGTTGTTAGATTATTAATGACGACGATGGTGGGCAATAAGAGTCAAAGGTAGGGAAAATTTAAAAAAATAAATCGCAAAATTATCTAGTCTTGTTGTGCTAGTGCTTGCTTTTCTAATCTATACTTTTCTGGGTAAGTGTAAAGAGAAAGAATGAATGGATTGTAATGAAAAACATTGAGGTGAAAGGAATGGTAAGGTAAAAATTAAATTATCAAAGAAATCTCTCTGTTTCCTAGAAATCACATAACCAACGGAGCACATGTTTATTTTATGTGGACCCCCTTTAATTTTTAAACTTTATTTTATTTTTATTATTGGTTATTACAGCGACAAATTAAATACTCTGTGATAACTTTAACTGTCTACCTTTTTCGGTTCATGAGATGGAGCTAACTGACGGGCGGACGGACGGACAGCGTAGGCTTAGTAATAGGATCCCGTTGGCACCCTTTGGCAAGATTTATACTATAACAACTATACATGGGCCAAAATCGCATCACCTATTTCTATATAACGTGAAGAGCTTGAAAGTCTAAGAACTAGTTTCGTTATTTGATAAGACGACACATCTGGCATTGCATTGTCTATCAAGATTTTTCTAATCAAGCTTAACATTCCAGTGTGAAAACATGAGCCATAAACATCTGTTTTATTCTGATACCATGTGACTTTTATCTGTTCCTCAAAGACAAATCTGCATTAAAAAAATCCAAAATTTTCGCCTAAGTGTCTATAAAAGATGGAGAGATGTGGGGATGGACTTAATTCAGGTTTCTCAGTATCTCATCGTTTTTATTTGACACAATGGAGAGATTACCAGAGCAGGTGGCTTGGTAATATGCTTCACTGCCGGGTGATAAACTCTGACCTTGGCTCAACGACAATAAAGAAACAGATCACAAGAGTCACTGCACAGGGGAGAGTTATATCCCCTCTTATTGAGAACTTAGTTCTGAATGACCTGTTTTTGAGCCTGCAAAGAAAAGGGTGTAGAATAACAGCCTATGCGATTGATTTTGTTTTAATGGCAGCGGGTCAATTTTTACCCATAATTAATGAATTATTGGAATGCTTCCTAGGTACCATTCGCGGTGGTCTCAGCAGAACGTTCTTGGTGACCAGGCTCTGTTCGTGGACTCCTCAGGTTGGTTTTAAAGAAAGTGGCTAAATTCCAAGGACCAACCTTGGATAGAAGTGGATTAATCCTTATCCCTCACAATCCCCCTACCCATTTAAAATTTATCACGCATCACAATGAGCCTTAGGCTTCTGGGTGAACTCACGAATATTTGCGATCGGCCTTTATAAACTATCGATCTATAAAAGGAAAAGCGACAAAAAGAAATTCATCCGGCATTGTTTTCTAAAATGAAATTTCACATGGAACTTTGGAACTAATAGAGGTGAGGGGTATATGAAGTAAATAATAATAATAATAATTGTCTATTAAGATATTTCAAGCGGTAACTTAACTTTCCAAAGTAGACCATTAGCCTTAAACATCTCATCTAGAAGCATGTGACTTCCAATGACAAATCTGCCTTAAAAAATAACCAGATTTTAAACCGTTTCATTAATAAAAGTCGGGGGAAAGGAGTCAATAATGGGGCAATTTAAAAAAGAAACGTAATCGCAGAGTTATCTAGTATGTAGTGCCTCTAATCTATTGTTTTTTTTTTCTTTTTTTGAAGATTGAGAATGAATGCAAGAACAATGGGGTGAAAGAAATGATAATGACGATAATAATAAGTTTTTGCTATATTCTAGATATCTTTGTTTACTTTGATAGTACGTAAAATCTTAATAGCGAAAAAAAACATTTGAACAATTTAGAAGGTTCTATTTTTTGTTTGAGATTACATACAAGTCATTCTAAGCTTCTGTGAAGATTAGTGCATACTCATTGGATATGAAAAGAACACTGACATTTGTCGAAATATTCAATGTCAATAGACTACATTGAAAGATTCATCTAAAAACATGTACTGCTACTTAAAGGTCACCCCAATGTTCATGTTCATACAATAGTTCATTCAAAATTCTAATGGGTACATTCACCTACTCAACAGAAATCACATTTTTTGACTTAACTATCTAGATTTCATGATTTTAAGAAATACTTATATGAATTTCTTTTGGATAGAAACAAAACAAGACTTCACAGAGACATCAGTCAAAACAAAAACAAAAAAAATATTCGAAAGACAGGAGAAAATAATTATAGATCATAATACATCAATAGAAAATTTTGTTCAATATTCCCCACTTTTTTTATTTACAACAAACAAAATTAAGGAATCCCAAATCAAAATTCAATCATGGTCGAGTACAATCGCCAACCGTGCCCTGTACGAATTGTCGAAGATTGTGGATGTGCCTTTATGATGGGTTGTATAGGTGGTTCATTATTTCAATTCATGAAGGGATTTCGGAATTCGCCGTCGGGTCTGTCACGTGCTTTCTATGGTGGCTTAGATGCTGTTAAAATGAAAACCCCTCTAATTGGTGGAAGTTTCGCTATATGGGGCATTACATTCAGTTCTGTGGACTGTTGTTTGGTAACATATCGACAGCGTGAAGATTCATGGAATTCAATAATGAGTGGTGCAGCAACTGGTGGTGTACTGGCGGCACGCAGTGGTGTCAGGTCAATGGTTAATAATGCATTTGTAGGCGGTTTAGTATTAGCAATGATTGAAGCAGCTGGCGCAGCGGTAGCCACTATCTATGCTGCTGATGACGACACCGTTTTGAATAAGTATCTTATGGCTGAAGGGAATATCGATGGCATAATATGGCATATGCCACCGTGCTTTAAACATGAGAATAGCGAAACTGCAACCAATGATGCCGACAAATTGACTTTGACAGAGAAGGTCACGAGAGCGAATTTCTATTAAGTTTTCTCTCAGTTTCTTGCAAATCTCGCAAATCTTTTTGAACATATTTCCTTAGGGGTATGGTCATGTCAAAATTGTGTACATGTAAAATTGGATGAATATTAATGTAATTACTATATATTTTGTATGAAACTATGAACAGAAATCATGTACTGTGTTTAAAATCAGAATGATTAAAATTTCGTTATCATTTCTCGTACTCACTTTGCATTGCCTATGAAATTATCATCGGCCAGTCCAATTTGATAGCTGGAACTCTTTTCGTTTTGTCCATTTTGACTGTTGTACAAAGATGGAGGCAACATGGCTGGCGGCATTGGTTGCCCAATCTGCTGCTGCTGCTGCAGATGATGTTGCTGAGATAACTGCATATGAGACTGAGGATTCTGTTGTTGCTGAACTGTCGATAAAATGGCAGGTGATGGCATTTGAAGCACATCCGGCACTTGATTCTGTATGGCAGCAGCAGCAGCACCACCACCACCACCACCATTGGTCAGTAGACCATTGACATAATTGCTATTGCTAACATTTGCCAATTGTGTTGATTCACTGCCAAAATCCGGAGGCAACACAGCCAGCATATTATCAATCACATCTGGCCAATTGACATTTTCATTTGTTTGGTGTTGCTGCTGCTGTTGTTGATGATGATGGTGGTGTTGTTCTTGATATTGGTACTGTTGTTGTTGCTGCGGATCTACTGGAGACATCATTTGGGCCGTTGAACAATTCGCTGTGACGCCAGCGCCAACATAATTCATGCTTAAACCACTACTATCACAACTACTAGTACTGCTACTATCTAAGGTGGTTGCTGCCACAGCCTGCTGTAGTTGCTGCATTCGATTGTTGTTTTTCTTTTGGCGAGCCAATAGTTTGCACTCGGACTTGTGTGTCGGCCAGTCTATGTGTTGATGTGAAGAGGAACAATAATAAATGGATCTGCACTTGGCACAACGCAAGAGTTGCTCAGTTGTTCCACAAATGGCACACCGTGCTAGGGTAGCTACTGTCTGCGATTGTTGTTGCTGTTGATTTTCCATAATGCAATTATTAAAAAAGATTTACAAATTCAAAAAAAAAAAAAACTTAAATGTCCTTGCGTTGCCCTTTTTTACATAGCAGCAGCAGCAGCAACAGCGGTGAAGGTGGCAGCGATAGTAGCGTCGAAGTCAGCACCAATAAACATAAACATCATTACAAGTTGTGTGTGTTGTTGCTCTTTGTTGTTGTTTTTGTTCCCCAACTTTCAAAGAGACGAACGACGAGAACGCGCGAGAACTTTGTGTTCCACTTAGTACGACCTTGAGGTTAAACAGCTTTACTGAGACTGAGAATGCGAGCGAGAGCAGAGTGCGAATTGCGGGGGCAGCAAATACTCAATGGTTCAACTTCCCCACCACCTCATGAACAAGCACAAGCACCAACACCAACACACCAGCAACAACAAACCCGACAACGAACAAGCAAACGAATCGTTTTCAGCTGTTTTCTTTGTCGTTTGTAGTCGCGACGATGGCGCCGCAAACGTCGCCAAAGAGAGCGCACCAATATGCAAGCAAACTCACTTTGCATTCATTTTTTGTTTTCCTTTTATAAGTGTATTATTTTTATTTTTGCTTTTTCTATTTGTTTGTTAATTTCTTTTGTATATTAGTGTATTTTAATCACGTAGGCCGTCGTCGCAATCGATCGACAACTGTTCACGAAATGTTAATGTTATTAACAACAACACCAACACCAACAACAACAACTACATCAGCAACAAAATTAACACATAAAATTAATTTTGGTTTTTTGTGGTCGTCGTCGCATTGTCTGTTGTTGTTATTGTTGTTGTGGATTTTTGTTAGTTTGCAGCTAGCAAATGCTGCTGCTGCTGTTGTTGTTGTTTTGTGATTTGTGCTACTTCACTGTGGCTGTCTGCCTTGGGAATTTGTTTGCACTGATTTTTTGTCAACGTTTTCGATACATTTCTTTAAAGATTTTTCTTGCATTTGTGCTTCTTAAGTATTTGCATTAAGCCAAAACATTTCCATTTAACACTAACAATGCAAAAGAAAAACAGTGAAAATAAAACAAACAAAAACTTTCACACACACTGCAATTTGAAATGCATTGAAAATTCAAAAATTAATGGTTATGCAGTCAATTGTTTTCGCATTGATCAGATTGATTATTGGCAAAATTGTTTGCTTATTTTATATAGACCGCAATTATTTTATTATTTAAGTTACTTCCTCGAATATCTTACAACAACACTGTTGCCAACTAAATTAATTTTGTTGAAGACTAGTTTCGGATCAAAATTGCCAACCAACTCAAATTTTCGAGGGTACAAAGTAGCGAGTACCCCGATAATCAACAATCGATAAAAGACCGACTTGTGGCTTATGCTTATTTTCAAGAAAAGTTATGAAGGAAATGAAATTGTAGCAAACAATAATATATTAATCAATTGATGGAAAAGTAGTTAAAAATTTTCTTAATAATTTCTTTTTGAATATCTCCAAATTCTCTGTGGAAGCGACAAACGAGGGCTGCATGCATCAACAATCGATAAAAGACCGACTTGAACCGCAATTCTGTTATCAATAATTATAATCAGGTCTAATAAAACAAAAAAAGAATGATAACCGAACATCAATCTTCACATTTGTAACATTATTTAGCGGAAACAGAAGAAATGGTGCAAATTAACGCAAAAGTTGTGCTTATCGACATCGAGGGAACAACAACATCCATTGGTTTTGTCAAGGTTTTGTCCAGAAATAAAAAAAAACAGAAACACGTTTTTCATAATTTTATTGAATAAATTTATTTTCATTTAAGGATGTGCTTTATCCTTATGCAAAGCAACACATTCGTTTATATATGGAGCAACATTGGAGAACAAGAGAGATTAAAGGAGTTGCTTGTGGTTTGATACAACTACCTGAATACGAAGTATTTTGTAGATCAATACCTGTTCCCACTACCCCTGAAGTTTTAGGAAGATTTTGCAATTATCTGATTGAAAGGGATTCAAAATGTACTCCACTTAAAACGATGCAGGGCATTGTATGGGATAGAGGTTTTAAAGATGGCACCTTAAATGGGCAGTGAGTATCACAAAAAAAAAATGAATACAGTCAGATTCCGTTATAAGAAACTTATTGCCCAAGCAAACTGCTGATAACAATAATAAATTTTATTAACATGGAATTTCTTAATATATTTTTCTATGGTTCTTCTTAGTGTTTATGAAGATGTCCCAGTAGCACTTAAGCAGTGGGCTGAAGCTGGTTTATATATAGCAATCTTTTCAAGCGGCAGTGTCGCAGCACAGAAATTACTATTTGCAAATACTAGTTACGGTAATTTATTACAATACATCAAAGGACACTTCGATACTAATGTTGGGAAAAAACAGGAAGAAGAATCTTATATGAAGATAGCAAGGGAATTAAAAGTTGCATGCAAGGATGTGCTGTTTCTAACAGATGTTCCTGCTGGTAAATTCGAAAATTTCTTAAAACTTATAAGAATTTTAATTTTCAACCATTTAATAGAAGCTGAAGCTGCTTCTGGTGCCGGCATGAATGCCGTTTTAGTTACCCGCCCTGGCAATCCTGGGCTGACTGATGATGAAAAGGCTAAATTCCCACTTGTCACAGATTTTGGAGCTATTCAGGTGTCCAGAAAATAATCTCTCTGAATATAATATCTAAATTCATACTTTAATTTTTTATAACTAATAAAATTTCTCTCTAAATATTACTACATTCTATTGTGTTTCATTATAAGAATGCTCGATCCACACTGCACAGATCATCACCACTGTCCAATGGTGATGACGGAGCCTCCACAATGTTGCTTCTGCTTCTCGAGTCCCGTTTCCCACTTGCACTCCGGTGTGAGTTACGTGAATTTGATTTAGCACTGCTTCCATAAATCTTTCGCAATTGTTGGTTTTTGGTAATTTCATTTGCTTTATGCCAAGCTCCACCATCATACCCACCACCACTACCACCACCACCACCATTACTTACATGACTGTCATTTGCAGTTGTGCAACGACTACTTTGACCACAACTCTTCTTGCGGTGTTTGCGCTGCTTTCTTTCACATGTATGCCGCATGCCTTCATGTTGACAAGTGTGTGATAATTTGCCTACATCGGGACCCCAAAAGGTGTCACCTTCCAGAAGCAATGGTGCCGATTTAACCCGTTGACGCATTAGTTCCATTTGTAATTCATATTGACGTTCTTGCAAGGCTTGCTCCGCTTTGCGTGTCGCCAAACGTATAGAAAGTATTGTCTTGTGTGGCTCACTGTGGGGAGAAATATATAAACTTTTTGAATGAAACCCAAGGATATTAGATATTAATAGACTCACTTTAAAGCCAATGACTTCCATGCCGGTGTCTTCCGTACTTCCCAGTCAACATGCGGTGTTGTATCGCGATAGGTGCAGTTATTCTTAACCTCCTTGACTTTCCGTCGTGCAACTTCTGCACGCAAAGTTGCTGCTAAATTAGGTCTGGCAACTGGATGCACTGGAGTCGGTATGTCACAACTAGGATGAAGCTTTGGCGAATCTAATTGGAAAATGGTAAATGGTGGTTTCTCATCCGAGGAGCATTTCTTGTTTTTCGTTTTCCTTGGACGTCGAGCGTATGAAGCACTGCTGCTCCTTTTAGATGATGATGTTGTTGGTGATTCAATTGTTATCTTAGGCAATTCATTGGAAGCAGTACGTCGTTTTGGAGCGAAATATTTACTCAATTCAGTGCGGTAAACATGATTAGTTTGTTTTGGTGTTGGTGGAGTATCACCAAAGAGTGAAGTCATATCATTGACTGAATAAGATTTGCGTAGAGCTTCACGTTTGCATGGTGTTGAAGACCCTGATTCTTTGGCTCTGAAAAAAATAAAGATTTTTAATTGAAATTTCTACCATATTTAAAACTGTATACTGCATACTTGTCCTGTTGCGGTTCCACAACCATATCCGGTTTATTACTCTCTTTCGTGCCTTCATTTTCTTCTATTTGTTTCTGCTTGGCCTTAACCTTTGGTGTATTACAACCCGACTTGGGTCGCCCACATGTACTAGGCCGACTCGCAACGGGTCGATTGAATTCCTCTTCATACGTTTTTAATGTTCGCTTGAAGTCTGCTACCTCTGCTGCAAATTCCTCCTTAAAGCTATTCAATCGACTTATACCACTCAAGCATTTGGTATAATCATCTGTGACATGTGTTGTTGTGGTATTGGTAGCACAACGTGAATTCAACTTGTTGCAAGAATTAGTAGGAACATTTAGAGATTTTCGCTGATTGTTAATCTTCTTTTTGCTGGTACTCTTAGCGCTGCCCTGTCGTTTTTTTTTCGTTGTGATTTTCAATTTATCCAAGCCACAATATGTAGCCAAAGATGTTGTACTAGAACTTTTGCATGTGTCCAAAAGTGTGGATTGTGTACGAAGCTCACGACTTGTAGTCCTAAGACTCTCCAATGTTGAATAGAAATCTGCTTCAGACAAATGATTTACTTCACAGTAATCTACAATAGATGAAACTTATTTCATAAGAAAATCATTATGTTAACACATTTATCTATTTACCTGGTATGCTATCATAGAACTTGGCCAATGACCGAATACCTGCATTGGACCAAGAGTCTATCGATTCATTGTCCCCATTGTTCCCATTGGGTGTGTCTCGCTTGGTGCTTTCAGAAAGTGTTGTTGCTATTGTTGCATGTGATTGTTGTCGTCCTAGATACATTTTTGGTCTATTGTAAACTGGCGCTGGACAATTGTTGCACGGATCAATGGGCACCTTGAGACAAGAGTTCAAGAAGGCAGCACTTTGTGTGGTCATGATGAATCAAATCCTAATTTATATACAGCAGTTTACAGAACAGTTTTCTTAACAATTAGTACTGCATTTTCTTGAAAAATTCTAATTCCAATTAGCTTTATCAATAATTCGTTGTGCTCCAAAGTTATTGGCGACTTGTTGCCAACGTTACTTGCTACCCTTTGTTTTTGTGCATTTCCGCTTTTGAGTCTAATTCGTGACCTTGACATTTTTACGCTTGCGCACACAATAATATTACAAATATATTTTCATTTGTTTTCATTTCAATGGATCTTTTTTAAAAATTTATCAATAAACTTACCTATTTAAAGTTAACGGATGCTATTACAAGTTTTGTGTATCGATAACACTATCGATTCTTCTTGCGCTAAAATGTATCATGTGGCAACTCTGCCGAGTCAACGAAGTGTCGTGAGTCACTGAAAATAAGAAGAAGAAGACTCGCTGTAGAGGTGGAGAACTATCGATAGTCGGCACCATCAATAGTTTTCGATAGTATGTTGAAACAAAAATGTTTACAAACGGACCTTTTATATCTTGTAATTATTGTTCTTAGCTCATGTTTTGTATGGGAGGTACCCCTTCTAGTAGTTCGAGTATCTTGAATCTTACACAGTCAGAAAATAGGTCAGGCACAAAATTGAGGTGTTACCGCTCGTCTTACTATGTATATTCTTTACTACAGTTCAGACACTTGGCAAGCTTTTTGTCATCCGACCTCTTAAAATAAGTACTTCAAAACAAAGCAAAAGAAACGCTCACGCCCACGAACTATCAGGGGAACGGGACAAGGAGAGAATGAGCCTGAGTGTTGCCATCAAAATTTGTGTCTGAAGAGTGGCACCACCGCATAAAACGTTGAGCAGTCTGGTAAGTTGGTAAGTGCATAATATTATCCGCTGTTTCAGTCAAGATTCGTCATCTGTGGGTGTTTGTTATTAGAAATTTGTTGCGGACTTTTGATTCTCAACATATTGATAAATCATAATAAAAGTGTTTTTCTATACGTCGATTATTTTTGCCTAGACTTAACAAATCAAAAGTATTAGCTAAAAATTTCATCATTTCCTTGTGCCGTCGGCAACGTCATTTGTCATCATCTGTGTGCCCCCAAAAGGCAGCGCAGTAGCAGCAATAACAACATTACCAATCACAACAACACACAAACAGAAATAAAAGCTCGCGCGCCATGAAAATCTTTGTCACAAGCGGAGGCACTTTTAGTGCAACAATTGTTGCGCTAATGTTCATTATGATGACATTAGCTGGAGCGGCTCAGGTAAGTTTCTGTCTTGCTCTCTCTCTTTTTATCATACATACTATATAATATTATGATTTATTACCATAACTTTGCTATGACGTCGCGTTGCTTAATTAAAAAACTTTCATTGTTGAACCAACATAACTGATGTTTTTTTAGAGAAATTTATTGGTGAATATGGGCTCCCTGAAAAAAATAATAATAATAAAATTTTTGAATGCTGCTCGCTTTTACTAAAAAAGATATAACTAGAACTTGAAAAATAGTTTTGAATTTTAAACACACATATACACAGATACTCAGATACTTAGATACTCAACAACATACAACACCACATCCATCTTTCAGTAGAGAAGAAATAATCCACAATTAATCGTCATTAGGAAATGCCTTCAAATTAATAATATCAACACACAAAAAAAATAAAAATAAAAAATTGTTTACTTGCATTGAAAAGTCGTCGTCTGATTTACAATATCTTATCAGTTGTTTAAATCGTGTCAATCATGAACATGTTTCTCTTTGTTAAATTCTATTTTTTTCTACTTATATGTACTAAAATATGTTATGTTCATCAGACTTTGCCGGGTTGAATGATTAAGTACAATACTCGTATAATAAGTAACGCATTGCGTTGTAGCATTTTGCTTTGTTATCAATTCAATTGGCCGTTAGAACCCTGAACAAAGTAAAGCTGAGATCCCATTTGGTTGAATTGAATTGAATTGGATTGGAAAGGGACGTTAGAGAAGTATATAAGTAGGTTTCTTGGTTAATATATTGTGAAAAGAGAGAAAAATAAATAAACAAAACTGATATATAAACAATAGATAGAAAAAAATTGCGTCTCAATTTCTTTGCAAAGCAAAAAAGATTTCTTGTTTAATTTCAATAAAAATGTTGACTTAATTGAAAAGGTTTAAGAAACTGATGAGGAACTTTGAATTTAATAGAGAAATTTATATAAGATTTTATAAGGAAAGGTTTTAGGGTCTTCAAATTATTGACTCTAATTGGAAATTTATAAGAAGTGCATGGAAAACTATGAGATTGAATGTTATCGGAAATTTTTAAGAAACTTTAAGAGAAATGGGAGTTTTGCCGCAGAGATTGTTTATAGATAGTTAGTTCTAGGGACTTTATTGGCTCTATTAGGAAGTAAAAGGGATTAATATTTTTTTATTTTATTTAACTATTTATTATTATTAGAAATTAGTTGTCCCGGTTCGCGTTGCTACGCCTTACCTCAAGGAATCTTGTTAAGGTAGTAGCTGAATTAAATTCAGTTTTTATACTCTTAATTTTATAAATTTTTTTAAGGTATTGCTGTGATTTCACCCGGGTCACCCTTCATTGAAATATTTCCTGGAATATTAAAGACTCTACAGCGTAGAATGATTTAATATATGTATATTTATCTATATTTTATGAATATTGACACATCTGATATCTCTCATCTAATTTGACAAAGAGTCGTCTTGATTGATTTTAAATTAAGTCTCTAGGGTGTCTATGCAAAATTTTATCCACGAATTACTCGACAACAGCTGGTCCTATTCGATGTTTTAATAGTTATTCTGCTATACGGGGCGGAGACAAATCCAACAAATCAAAAATCATAAAAGTCGACCCAGCCGTTCTTGAGTTATAAATGGTGTAACACACACGACTTTCTTTTATATATATAGATAAGTAAACCCATAAGCTTATAACAAGGAATGAATAGCGCTGGCTGCTTGGGCCTTAGGCTACAATATAAGTACATAATATATTAATATTTTATTAGTTGTGGCCCTAGGAATCCATTTAATCCAGTTCACTTCACACTATTGACTTTAATCGGGAATTTAAAGAAAGCTAATGTGAAATTTAGGGACTTATATTTGATATTTCCTTTTTTGTATATCAATTTTGGAAGAAAAATTGTTTACACTGGTTTATCTATGGATGTTATGATATCTTTTTAAACGCCTGACAGTACCATTGCTTTCGAGGCGATTTGTTAGCTACAAATTTCGTTTCAAATGGCTACTGAGTCTTTCAAAGTATGTACATACTTGGTCACCTTGACTATTTCTTCCCTGACAAATGAAATCTTGTGGTCAAATGGTATGTAGTAGTTTGTAATTACTTACAAACCAAGGTGAATATATAGATAACAAGTACTTAATTTTAGGAGTTGAAGAGTTTAAGTATACAAAAATAAAAATAAGTCACTTAGAAAAACAAAATTTTTTGTGTTCTCTGGCGTGGTGTGAAATCTCTTGTCTCGCTTAACACGATTTTGCTTAACACTCTGTCTTCCAGGAACATAACCCCCGTGTGAAACGAGGCCTACCAGTATTTCGTTATAATTTATTTTGGTAATATTGCAAATTTTCAAAATTTCAATTGTTTGAAAGGCCCCAAAGTTGCTTGCGGTTTTAACATACTAACTTTATAGAGTAAAATTTTATTTTTTATACTCAACCCTGATTTTGTACCAAGCAGCCAATACATTCTATTCTTATTATAAGCACATATTTTAAATTTCTTTGATGTTAAAAAGGTTATGATTGTTGAATTCATATAAAATCGCATTATTGTAGAACACAATTCAACTTAATTTGAAATTTCAGCTGAAACTATCTACAAAAGTGGTTTGCTTGGTCTTTTGTAACCCATGGTTACTTAATAACTGTTACAATAACAACATAATCAAGAGAATTTTCTAGAATAAAAAAAGAAAAAATGACGGAAAATTATCTTGTATTTTATTTTCTATTTTCTGATGAATAAAACGGTTTTCATCTTTTTTTGTTTTATTTTATTATAGTTTTTTTTTTTTTTTTTTTTGCTTTTAATATTATAATTTCTTGGAATTATTCTCAATTTTTTTTTGTTTGTTTTTTTGTATCTTTTGAGTAATTTGCAAACTTGACAACATAATAAGTAACAGACAACAACAACAACAACAACAATAATAGAAACTGACCTTTAGTTGCAACGAGGTCATGAAAATAATTTTTATTATTTAAGTAAATCCGTTTATTTTTTCGTTGGTGTGCAAATGAGAGGCGTAAAGTGTTATGAGTAAAGTGAATTAGCATGACCACTTTGTTCGGATGTTTGAATCATCAGTCGGTGATCCCATATAATAATGGATATTATTATATGAATACGATCAACGTGTCAAGGAGAGAATCATTTAAACATCCGACTGTTTATATTCCAGTATATGTACTCGTATATAACCGCTTAAATATTTTGAAGAGACACAGACAATTTTTGTTTCTGTACAAATATTGTAATTTACGTACGAGTTCCCATAATTTTCTCTTTTTATAAGTTAGAAAAACATTTACATGAAATCTTTCAAAATTAGACCGATTGGACTAATATATGATTATAAGTAGCTAACACTATAAACTTATGGGGGAATGGTAGTTTTTAGGAGTTTTTGTATGTAGAACTAGTGAAGTTTTTATGTAAAACAAAAATTAAGCTCATTGCAAAGGTAGATATAACATCAATGTTGACATAATAAATGCAAAAATAGGCCTATCGGACTCATTAAATGATATAACTTCCTTATAACTTATGTCATAAAAAACAGGTTTACATGAGTTTCTTCATTTAAAAGTTTTATAGCAAGAAAAACTAGACTTAATGTAATCAAAAATCGGAACGATTAGTACCAACAATATACTACTATTTACTGCAATCTACTACTTTTTTTACTACAATATACTACAATAGTAGTACTAATTACTACTGTAGACTACGATTTACTGTTAATCTGCTACTATTTTTTTACTACAATCGACTACTATTTGCCACAATCTACTACTATTTATTACTGTTGACTACTTTTTACTGCAATATTCTACCATTCACCAAAATCTACTACTATTTACTACAATCTACTGCTATTTACTGCGATTTACTACCATTTTTTACTTCAATCTATTTACAACTATTTACTGAAATCTATTACGATTTATTACAATTTAATACTATTTTTTTCCTAAAATATACCACTTTTTAACGCTATCTACTACTACATACTACAATCTACTACTATTTACTACAATCTACTACTATTTTTTATTGCAATCTACTACTATTTACTGCAAACTACTACTATTTACTACAATCTACTACTATTTTTACTACAATATATAACTATTTACTACAATCTACTATTGTTGACTACCAATTACTGCAATCTACTACCATTTACCACAATCTACTACTACTTACAATCTACTATAATTCACTACAATCTACTACTAATTTTTACTTAACACAACCTACAGCTATTAACTGCAGCATTCTACTATTTTTTTACTATATACTGCAATCTACTATTATTTACTAAAATCTACTATTATTTTTTATTACAATTTACTACTATTTAACACAATCTACTACTATTTACTATTATTGACTACCATTTACTGCAATCTACTACTATTTTTTACTACAATCTACTACTATTTTTAACTGTTTACTTAAATCTACTACTATTCACCACAATATACTACTATTTTCTTTTAGTGTGTTACATATTGTGAGCTTCATAAATAAGTTGACGGCGACAAATGTCAGATATCACATATGCTTCCTTTCTTAGCATCACTATATTCTCTCTGTTACAGTTTGAGTATCACGAATACACTTTGAGTATGAGATGTGATCATAGTTTGTGTGGCACTATATTTTTTTTTTTTTTTTTTTTATTGTGGGCACATGGCCCTGATATTTCACTTAATCTTAAAAATAATCGGACTTAGTTTTATTTATTTAGATATGTTAAGCTCATGACACTCAGTGGCAACGTAGCATTCTACTGGTAGAAGAATTTTTAAAATCGGATGAGTAGTTTCGAAGATTACCTCTAACATCCAAACAAACATTACCTCTTTGTATAGAAAATATAGATAAATCGCTCTAAAATTATAAATTTCTTTAAAAAATTCTCAATTTCCTCAACTGGGATGTGAAAGGAACATGAACTTTCATGGAAAATCGGAGTAAATGTTCTACTTATAATATTATTTAATATTATAATTTTATTTGTATTAGTAAACCATAACATCACAAGAACAATCTTCTTCTTGTTATTTTCTCATTATTTCCTGTTCAATTTGTATTAGTATAATATTGTATATATTTTTTATATTTATTCTAAATTGCATCCAAATGACACATCATCTTCTACTTAGTGTTACGAGTATAGTATATGAAAAAATATAGAGAGAAAGGGAGGAGCTATTTGTGTGTGAGTCACAAAATCATCTCCATAGTAATTGAGAAGAAATTAAAGTGTTCCCCAGAGAAAATACAATACGCAAAACTCAATACAACAGCAACGCAGTAACAACCAAAAACAATAGCAAATAAATGACAAAAACCACACACACACAAATATTCATTTTAAAAATTGAGAAAAAAAATCAGCAAACTCAACAAAATAAAAAATATACAAAACACAATATACATAGAAACAAAGCAAAAAATATATGAAGAAATTGAAGAAAACAAAAAAAACAAAAAATAGAGAAAAAACTTAAACGGAACGTTTCATGTTTGATTTGCATAAAACCGACAAACAATTGATGACAATTTGTATTTATTGTCCTAAGGCAGTGGCGGCTATGCTTAGCGTAACATAACGTAACAGTTTTGTAATGTAATTCAAGTGAGGAATGGAGGAGCAAAAGGGGGGATTGCTTTGGGATACCGACCTATCTAATGTGCTTGAAATCAATTTGTAATGGTTTTAAGGGACACGTCTTTCATTCATCTCACTCGCTCACTCACTCACACACTTACCATCCGTCCATCATCATCCTCATCATCATCATTTAAAGTAATTCATTGAGGGAAATTGTTTTTGTCAAAAAAAATATCTGCCTGCCTGTTGGCAATAACTGGAGGGTCTTAGATAAGTTTTGTTCAGTTCAGCATAGCTCAGTTTAGTTCAGCTCAACTGAGCTTAGCTCAGCTCATCTTCTTTAGTATGTCATGTAAACATTTTTTATCTTTCCGAGATGCTGATTCCTCAGCAGCACTGTCACCAACCAATATTCAAGCATCAAACATCGTCGTCGCTTGTTGCCTTTCGTTATGTTATGTCATGATGATGTCTTTAGTCTTTGAATGCTTTCTTCAAATACATTTATTCTTGTTGGTTTTGTTTGGGTATCATTCGTTTGTTGGTTCGTTCATTCATTCACTTCCTAAACAACACAATAACCAAAGTAATTCGTGATTCGGTTGTGTTGGTGTTGTTAAGAAACAACTGAAAGACAGACATTACAATAGCTAGAAATTTATCTCTTAACCGCAAGCAGTTGCCACTGACAGCACGAGTTACTTTTTCAACATTCAGTCAAATTCATACGAAATCACTCAGTCAGTCACTCAGTCCTCCAGTTATTCATTCATTCCGTCAGTCAGTCACTCAGTCAAGCAGTCTAAGCAGTTCAGTTTATGTCAATCTACCAATCTGTTTCTGTTTCTTTCCTCTACTGACTTCTGTGTTCTTCCTTAATGTCTGTTGGCTTGACAATAGAACAATTTAATTTTTTATTACTTTTAAACAAAAGATATCTTTATTTGTATCTTTTGTATTTCATTCAAAACATACCAATACAATAGATACAAAACACACGTATCTTTTTTGCATATTCAGTCAGACTTTTGTTCACTCCTATGATTTTATTTTTGTATTTTATTCCATTTTATTTTTGTTTCTTGATTATTAAGTTTATAGATATTTTTGTGTATCAGCTTCCGCTTTAATTTGTGATTTCAATAATTTAAGATTTTGTTATATTTTGATTTGTTTTTTCATGCAAAAATCTTTTAAGAAACAACAACAACAACAACATGCATTTTTTAAGTGTCTCTCTCCAACTCAATCAAATGAATGATAAATTTATTTATTCATTTAATTATTTATTATGAATTCATTCACATGAATGTGGGTTTTTTTTTCTTTCTTTCTGTCTTTATGAATTCTCATTTAATCACAAGTGTCATGTGGTTTTGACTCTTGTCAATTAAGTTAACCTACCTCAATTTATTTGTTCATTTCTATAAACATTTTTTATTTACCATATTTCATTTTATTTTTTCAAGATATTTTTTATATTTTACTTTCTACATTTCTACATTTTTATACGCTTCACACTAGGGTTATTGAGTATTAATTGTTGTAGCATGATGTTTGAAGCATATCTAAGAATGAGATTGGAGTTTCTGTTAGATTAGTTTAGGGAAAGAAGTAAGCTAGCTACTTAGTAACCTCGTCACTGCGGCATCAATTGCTATTGGTATGTTTTGAATGAAATACAAAAGATACAAATAAAGATATCTTTTGTTTAAAAGTAATAAAAAATTAAATTGTTCTATTGTCAAGCCAACAGACATTAAGGAAGAACACAGAAGAGAGCAGAGGAGAGAAACAGAAACAGATTGGTAGATTGACATAAACTGAACTGCTTAGACTGCTACTGTTGTGACAATTAGTCAGCATTTTCTGTTGGTTTTCTAAGCTGTGGTTCCCTAGATATCGATGGCATTATATATAAGAAATGATCAGCATCGCAATCGTATTAAAAATCTATATATTTTAAGAAGACTAGCTTCTAAACGTTTAAAGGATGTAAGAAACTGAACTTTTATATTGAATTTTCCACGATTGCTGAAAGGGATAGTCCCCCTAAGGCATTTAAACTAGTTTTTATATATGACTTGGATTTCCCATACCATCAAAATGATATACATCAGTTCAGTATGTAGCATAAACACAGAGCAGAGAAACAAGTTTTTCTATGGAGAATAACATCAAAATAATATTGTAGTTGACAAGAAGACAATTAATCAATTTTAACAGGACAGTTCCAGAGCAACTGACATTGAAGTTATCAAAACTTACTTAAAACATAGCAGGTCAGTCCGTTGTTTATTGGAAACTAGCTTTCCCAGCGTGTTTTGCTACGCTCCCGACGTGATGTAAGTGCGTCATGCTATTTTTTTTTTGAAATGTAGTACATTGCACATTAATTGAAATACTTTTGTAAAATAAGACGAATCAAATATTAATATTGACATTATTTCCTGCTATATTTAACAAAGATGACTTGATTGATTTTAAAATATGTCTCTAAGATATGTATGTAAGCTATTATCCACCAATTTCTCGACAATACCAAGTCCGATTCGCACCAAACTTTACTGAAACACTCTCAAGACTATGCTAGAGATGCCCTTAAAATTTCATTAAAATCGGTGCAGCAGTTTCAGAATCTATACGAGACTTGCATATATAAATACATTGAATTTTATATATATAGATGATTGAACACGTTGAAATCTAAATAAAATAACTAAAGTCAAATGTAACTACACAAAAAACTTGTTCAATATTCTAATCCACTAGCTTAGATGTGTCGTCTTTAGAAAAAACGCAACCCGTCTGAGTCAAAACCTTCTTCCAACCGTTTAACTAAGTTAAGAGTCTTGTCATTCAACGTCAAATCCTTCAAATTCATCTTATTCATTACAGAGGAATTTAATAATATTATTAGATACCCAAAAGATAGATCGATCGAACCAATGTACTTTATTGGGGGGTGACCCAGAAAACTCTCTCTAGTGTTTTCGTCGTATGAAGTTTTGCATTCCACTCGGCCACTCGGTGATTTTATCGAATAACCAAACCGCTTCAACTGCTGTCAGCATATAAAAACACAAAAGGAGGAATCAAACACTCCCAAAAGAGTTTTATGTGGAAACTAAAATCAGAAATCTGGTGGAATAGAGGAGGAAGAGTTTTCTGTGGCACCCCTGATTGTATATGTATATTGTTACCATATAAACCAATCTAAAAATTGTAGTTTTTTTCTATAAACACTTGACTAATTCGCTTTATCAGTTAAGAATTTTAAATTTGAGAAGAGCGTAAGGACAATTCATCAGAAAGGGGAGCCAACTTACGCTGATCTAAAGTGTCATTGATCAGTATAGCCAATCTCTTATAGCAAGCCTGAAACCTTAAGCATACAAAAGCAGAAGAATGTTTCATGAAACTGTCTAATCGGTAAACTGATTGACTGAGGTTTGCCACAAGCGACTTATACAGTTTTCAATCAACTTGATGATCTGAAAGGCATGTCAAGTGGCCCCAACTGCTTCAGGTTGAATTCCTAGGGAATAGGACACACTGTATCTGTGGTATTATAGCTTTTCCACTGTGATTAAAAAATTGGGTTTTGAAAACACAAGCCGAACTTTGTGTTCTGACAGGGAAAACGAATGAAATTTGTTTTTGTTGTACCTGTTAGAACACAGAGTTCTGCTTGTGTTCTCGATGAACCCAACTTGTACCCACTTTTTAGGCCTTTTTCGGTCATGGGATCATTAAACAGCTGATGATAGCTCAAAACATTTTTAAGTAAAATGCAAATTGCTAATTTTTTTTATAATTTTAATAAAATAAGTAACAGGAATGAAAAAGGGTGTTGCAAGAACTATGTGCATATTCTGCAAAATGTTCTCAATCATGTATTTTTCACAAATTTTCAGTTTTATTTTTGCCAAAAAACAAAAAAACAACTGTTCAGAACACACCAGAGCTTACTGTGGACGCAAAACCAGAGCTAACAACTTTTTAGTCACTGTAAAAGGCTATTACACAGGGTTTTTAATGATCTAAGCGTGCTGGTCTCCCACCCAAACCTTACCAAAACAAAATGTATGATTTTATCAGATCTAATGAAACCCTAAAGCCTGTTATCCCATATTAAAGAACTCAATTAAATAAAAATTCAGCTTTCTTGAGAAATCTTAAAATATTATTGTCACAAGTTCAAAATGGTTATCATTTTCATGAGTGTAATGTATTTAATCCTCAGTGGGACTTAACTTGGCTTTTTTTGTGCTTGTTATTTTGTATTAATTCTAGATCAATTCAGATATAATAAATAATAGATTCCATATATGTACATATGAATGTACCATATGTATGTAATCTTTTGTTTTTATTGCAATTTCAAATATTTTATTATTGATGATGATGACTGACTTCTACATACTTCTATCCATCATTAATCTTATTTTCATTCATTTTCAATTTATCGTGTGTGACGACGAGTATCCATAAAAATAATATTATTTTAATGAATATTTTTTGCCGCAGGTGATTCACTTGTGACATTTCTACTTCTACTTTTTTTTTCTTCATTGCTTCTATAATATTTATGTAATAAATTAAATTAAATTCTGTTTTTTTCGTTTGTTTGTTTTTCGCTCTTCATGGAGGATTTACTCATGTGTTGATTATTTAAGATCATTAGTCAGTACTAGTCAGTTATACTTATATTGACATGAGTTCATCGTGTTTATTTATGGTTTCTGTATTCATTTCATTGAACATCATCATCAACATCATTAAAGCTTAACGTTTTAATATTGGATTTGTTTTTATTATTCTTGGTATAATCTTTTTTTTTATTTTTTTTTATTTTTGCAATATTAATAAGCGCGGTTATCGGGTTTTTGCAATTTAAAATTAATGAAAAATTGTCAAAAATGGTTTCTGTGTGTGCAGATACATTTTTTGTTTTTTGGTTTTGTGTTGCGGCTTCTGAATTAATCTTTGCCATCACCCCATCACCATTATTAATATTTTACTCACACTTTATTATCTTGTATCTTTTTAATACTATGTAGGTATAAAATTATTAATACTTCTATTGATCTGTGACCTTCAATGAATTTTGCTTAAATGTTTTACTGAATTTTTCAGTGATTATTTTAGAATTTATGCTTCATTGATTCGATTTTATAGTATAAATTCCTCTATAACCATATGTCTGTCTAGAATTGATTAAAGTTTTGTAAAATAAAACTCTTAATAATGGAGGCTGTACAATTTTATACTCAAAACTCTAAATGCTTCGGAAACATTTTTAAAATTTTATTGAATTTAAATTTGAGGCTATTTACAGATTTGTAGCTATCAATATATTTTACAAAAGCATTGATTCCCACAAGTGGTCACTTCTTTAACCAGAATTCATGTGACAATAGTTGCTCAAGGTCTATTTATCTCAACCAAGGGAACAAGAAGTCTTAAAGGTGGTAGTCTTAAAGGGGAATTGTCATATGGGTACCCTTAGTTGGTCTCTACGCCTTTGAAACTAACGTGCAAATCAACAAAAGAAACCAAATCGTCTAGTGACAAAATCTGTTGGTGATTAAACTACAAATTCCAAAATAGGATAATAAAAAATTACTTTGATTTGATTAACTTGAATCTTCATCAACAAAATGAATTATTAATCATGTCTATATTAGGCTAGGTTAGTTCCTTTAATCAAATACTTGAAGATCTTGGACCCATTCTGTAAGTTCTGGGAATACTAGGAATTCTTTAAATACTAAATTCATTTAGACTTTAAAATGAACTCATTGAGCCCACCTGAACTGTCTCAAGATGTGTCAAATCATTTAAGAAACCTTGGCCTAGGTAAGTGGGCCTCAGCCTGCCAAGAACTAGGCTAACTTAGAAAGATGTTCAAGTCTATAGAGATATGTCACCAAGTGGAGTGTTTTTAACATAAATAAGGGGTGGCAGCCAGTATCAAAACCAGGTGTCTTAGGTGATGGTGTTGTGATGCCGCATACACAGCGTGTTCTATTAACTGTACACTTATTTAAGGAACCTTAGAATACACAGATCATTTTATACCTTCTATTTTATAGCTAAAGGCATGAGCAAATAAGGTGATTGATAATCTTTTGCTGTTCTTTATTCCCACAGCATTTGCAGAAGTCTAGTCTAGTGTCATGTTTGCAGATTAGGCAATGTCCTGTGACACCAATAGAGGTTTTAGTGAAATCATTTCGATACTTCGACTCAAAATGACTTTTAACTTCAAAAGACAAGTTCCAATATCACAAATAATGAAAAATATGCCATTTGACGACTGATGATTAATATAAAATTTTTAAATTCTAAACAAAAAGTGTTAATCTTTTTTTTTTTAATAAAAATTATTCAAGATACTTTTTTCTTATAGACAAAAGGAAGATGAAAACAAGTTCATCAAGTATTGAAGAATATGAAACAAGATCTTTAGTTATTGTATTACCAAAGTGTATATATATTATATTATCTTAAATATTCATTTTCATATCTCTTTCTTCTTTATTGAGATATCTCAGGAAATTAATGACCTTGAAAAAGTGAAAAATGAAATAAAAATTTACACATTAAAAACATGAGACTCATTGAGTTGACAACCCACCAACTAAACCAACATGTGTGAGAAGGGTCTTTCTTCTTCTCATAATAGGTCGTCGCTACTAGTATGCTTTAATCAATGGATGGTTTTTTGTATACAAGTATATTTTATTAACGAAATTTTGGAGACAACTTTACATTGCTGTTAAGCAAAACTTGGTTTGACTTGGGCTTGATGGTTGCTGCTAGATGGTGGTGGGGTTTGGTTTTGGAATGAATTGAATCGATAAATGAATTTAGGTCTGATACCGGTTCTTTTAGTTGTTGTTGCTGTGAAGTTTGATTAAAATTTTAAATTTTAATGTTTTCTCAGTATATATTTTCGTTTTGTTGTTGTTGGTTGTAGTTGTTGCATAAAATTTAGTACTCTTCTTTTTGATGATATTGTTTGTTGTTTTTGTTTTGATGTCGCGGCATTGCCTTTGGGACAACATCACCATCATCATCATCATCATCCATTGTTTGTTTTTTGTTTTACTCTTTTAACTTTTGTTTTGTTTTGTTTTGTTTATTTATTTATTTGTTTGTTGCTTGTCAACGACATTTGAGTTGGTGTTGTGTTGAGTAGTGAATTTTGTTGCTTTACTTTCTTCTCTCATGTTGCACAAAGCAAACGCCGCCGCGCTTAGTTAAACTTTAATTAAAATCAACAACAACAAATTACAACAATAGCAACAACACAGTCAAAGCAACAGCAACAAAAATTGGCAAATTTTAATTAACTTTTATTATTATTTTTTATTTTATTTTAATTTTGCCTTATGGCAAATGGCAATGAGAATTCAATGATGCGTTTCACTTGCTTTTGAGTTGCGTGGCGGTGTTGAGCGTTAATTCAATTATTTTTTTTTTCTTTTCCATAAAATATAAATATATCTTTTTTTTTAAATTTTTTCTCTGTCGATTTATTAACTTGGCTTAAATTGCTTAATTTATTTTTCACACACAAAATATGAAAATGAGAGATTTTTCCATCATTTCTTGTTTGAGAATCATCGTTATTTCATTTATTGCAATAATATTTTCTGGTTTCCTTTTATTAATTTTAATTCATTTAAATGCAATAAAGTTTAATTGAAAAACATGCCACCGAACATTGCTGTTGCAGCAACACGCACACTTATTCATTCACACAGATAGTACAAACACATGAAGGCACGCAATTCTGAAATGCCACAAATGCCAAGAGAAGCAATAGCACGAGCAATATAAAAGCGCCACCAGCTAAAGTGGTAGTATAGGAGATGGTTGGCGGATGGAGAAAAGACAAGTAAAGCTCTAGAGCTGGTAACCAAACTCATTATCATGTAACACGACAATATGATTATTATCTCATCATCACTATTATCAGCATCATAGTTAGTATTGCCATTATATCATTGTTATGATGTATCTATATCAAGGGATTCTTAAACTTATGTATGCAGTCCAAGGATCTCCTCTTTAACTAGGGACTTTGTTGGGGTCTTCATCCATATTTTGTGGAACAAATTTATATGTTTTTAGTTGCTGATCCAATATTTTTTTTATCAATTTCAAAAGACTAGAACTTTAATATCTTTTTAGTCTGATGAAATAATGAAAAGAAGGTCTTCATGACACAATAATTTTAAGTATCACTAAGGTGGATTCAGATGCCTCTCTTAATGTATGAATTCCAGCACAATAATCTTGCATTTTGTTTAGGATTTCTATTTTCCATTAAATCTTTTAAAGAACTTTAAGCATTTCAGGTCTGCAAAGTGACTTCTCTAGGGTATCACTTGTTCACATATTTTTTTGGTCACTTGCCCCCAGTTTGCCATCACTGTCATAGGTACTACATTCCCTTCCATTCACTAATATAAAAATGTTTGTTTATTCTGGAATGACACCCAGACCAAACTGCTGAATCAAAAAAGCTGAAATTATGACAGCGACTTCTCATTAATAAAAATATGATCACTGATATTCCACTCCTATGAAAGGAGTTAAATGGTGGATCAAAATATGCATATGCAAGTTTGACTACTGTCCAACCGTCTTGATGCATAACTCGGTTATACCTCAGGTGGGCTCAGCCCGCTACCTGGGTATGATCTTGGACAGGAGACTTACATGGCGAAAACACATTGTCAAAACTGCTGCAACTTGTCGTCAAAAACTGAAGAAGCTGAACTGGCTCATTCGGCCAAGGAGTCAACTTAGCTTAAGCGACAAGGTTATTATTTATAAGGCAATAGTGGTCCCGTCCTGGACTTATTGGATTCCCCTCTGGACACTGCAGCCGACTCTAATATGATATGATATTCACGGACCTAAGAATCCTCTCTGTTCGTGAGCAGATAAACTTGCACACTAGCCAGTATAATGACCGGTTAAAGTCTCATATCAACAGGCTAGCTGCTATTTTGGCTATAAATACCTCAAGCGCCTTCACCCTGATTACCTTTTGGTACACGGACGCCAAAGAGGACATAGGCATCCCTTTTAATTAAACCAGACATATGTATATATTAATTTAATATACTTTTTTGGCTTTAAGCCTCACGTCAATCTCTCGCCTTTATCACACAAATGTTTTATATCCATTAAGTGGGAGGCTTATTTTTATCCATTAGATGTAAAAAAAAAAGGAAACAAGTTTGGAGACAGAATCAATCTTCCTTTGATGAATATCAATGCAAAGCTCTTGGCGACACTTGACTTTGGAACAAGCAAGTAATGGGTAAGCAAGGCTGGAAATTTAAGAAGGAAACACCAGTAATGTATTGCGAGAGTGGATAAGTGAAATTACTGAAATATTATTCACCAACAAAATTGCTACAAGTCCAAGGCATATGATAAATTTTGTTAAAAATGTATGATGAAATTGTTCTGCAGATGAAAGTTTAAGAAGCACTGCTCCACTACATCATTGCCATCATTATCATCAGTATAATAATTAGCATCATCATCATCATCATTATTATAATGTTGATGTTGACTGTCAGATGCAAGACCCCAGCAAATAACCAAAAAAGTTTTATGCATTTTTGGGCTTTTGTCACGACCAAAGACCAGCAACAACAACAACTTGATGTCTGAACATGAAGCAACACACTTTGTTGATGGTCCTGTTGTTTGTTGCTGTTGGTGCTGTTGCTATTGGTTAGTGCCAACTTCAGATGCTGTCGCCATAGCCATCAGCAGTATCATCATTATTATCAATGAAATCGTCAGAAGCAACAACAGAGTACCAAGCAACCTTGCTATCAACATCACCATCATTATCATCATCACACACATCATCATCATCACAAACATAAAAAGATAAGTGTTTAAAGCTCTCAACTGCATTAAATGACATACAGGGTGCTTTTGCACTTGTGTTGCTTACTTGCGGTTGTTGGCTTCTGGTTTTTGAGTTATTTATTTTTTATTTCCTCTTGTTCAACAGTCTTCTTTTATACTACATGCTATGTGTATGTAGACATCATCATACGATGAGTTGGTGTTGACCATTACATTTTTAAGCTTAAAATATCATCATCAATTCAGTTTTTACTATATATTTTTGACAAGCAAGCAGTTACATTTTCTTCTCACAGTTTTCTGCTCTGTCAATTTTCTCCATCATCCAATAGTACTTCCTTTTACTTTTGCTTAATGCCATTCATTCTTTTATTCAACCGACAAAATCCTTTCAACAATTCTTCCAACTTCATTTATTCATTTGAAATCATTCGCATCGCATTCAATCGTTTCTTCCATTCGTTCAGTTCTTTCTTCATTTATTTGTTCATTCGAAAATCGAAATTGAAATCCACTATTCGGTTGCATTTATCGATAAAATTTTTATGTGAATACTATTTTCTTGCCAATGTTACTTTTGTTGTTGTTGTTTGCTATGATTTGAGTTGAGTTAAGTTACATCAGTTGATTTTTTATATTTCTTTTCATTTTTTTTTTATATTGTTGCATTGCTGCCTCTGAATTAAGTTGAGTTGAGTTGAGCATTGAATGTTTTGTTGCCCATTCAACAAAAAAAATGATGTAAATGTAACTGAGGAACTAGTACAAAGAAGGGAAAGAGTGAAGGATGATAATAGATGGATGGATGGATGAAAATGAAGCAAACTGGTTGGTTGGTTGGCTGTTGAGTTAATTAGTTTTTATGGCTTACCAAATCGTATATTTTTGTTTACCTGAATGCATCTTTAGTTTTTAATTATTGCAGTCTTTTTTTCTCTCTTATCAATTTTTGTTGTTTGTTGACACAATTTTTTAATTTCATGAAGTTTCCATGATTTGAATTTATAAGTACCATTTATGGAATTAATGAATTTCATTAAGATTTTTTTTTGCTAATGCAAATTTATGCGACAAAAGAAATTCATTAGCTTAAAATTCTTAGCAACAAAAGAGAAGTGTAAAAAAATATGAAAAATATATGTTTTATGTTGAATAAAGTTTATGGCATTTTGTTGAAGTTTATAATCAGTTTAGTATGATTTTGTTATGCATAGAAATCGCACATTGGAAACTTTACGGTGTGGCTTGATTAGCAGTTTTAGGAAAATTGAGAAGATCATGTTTGCTTGGATCAAGAGATTCTGATTTAATATTTTAAGAGTTTCAAATGGATCTGCAGGAAAAGAGAGAGTTCTATGATTCCAAAACAAAACACACAGAGGAGCATTTCATTATGATCATTAAAAGGTCTAAGGTGTTAATGAAAACAACAACTGTAGCAGGACTGTAATCAAACTTAGTCAATTCTAAACAATCAGAAGACAATTGATAGTAACAAGTCAACTAGACTTCACTTAAAAATAGACCGCCGACAAGGTCGAACTTAAGTCACCTGGCTATGTTATGAATTTATCCATCCTTATGATATAAAACTAGATCTATGACCGGATACCCTCTTATTATTTAAAGCTCCGGACTGTAGTGCCTGGAAGACAAATTCCCTCTGAAGAAAACCATACAACAGCAACAACATTAACATAAAGGAGACACAAAACAATGTTTTCCTCAAAACAGATATATCAGAGAATTTACAACTAACGGGTGATTTTTTAAGAGCTTGCTAATTTGATTCTCAAAAAAAAAAACACATAAAATTCAGAAAATTGTATGAAATCTTTATTTGAGTCGATAAAACGATCGATATAATTTAATGTTTAAAGATAATTTCATGTAAATGTTGGTCGCGGCTGCACAGCAAATAGTCCATACTTTGGGGCCAATTTTGGCATAATCTCTCCAACATATTGGCCTGTATCTCACGAATAAATTGTTCAATATTGGCTTCCAATGCGTCAATCGTTGCGGTCTTGTCGCTATAGACATGAGCCTTAACATAGCCCCATAAAAAATAGTCTAGAGGCGTTAAATCACATGATCTAGGCCGCCAGTTGAACGGCCACAAACGTGAAATAAACTGCTCACCGAACTTGCCTCTCAATTGGGCCATTCTTTCGCGTTCTGTGTGGCATGTTGCACCTTCTTGTTGAAACCACATGTTAGCCAAGTCAAGCTCTTCCATTTTGGGGAAAAAAAAAATTTGTAAGCATCGTACGGTAACGCTCGCCATTCACAATAAACAAAAAAAGTACGGCCCAAGGATACCGCCGACCCATAATGCACACCAAACAGTAAATTTTTCGGGATGCATTGGTAGTTCTTGCAATGCTTTTGGTTGCTTTTCAGTCCAAATGCGGAAATTTTGCTTATTCACGTATCCATTCAACCAGAAATGAGCTGAACACAATTTTTGGATAAAAAAATTGGATCTTCATTCAAATTTGCCAGCGCCCATTCACCAAAAGTTAGTCGTTGTGGTAGGTCGCACGGCTTCAATTCTTGCACCAGCTGTATTTTAAAAAGTTTTACACCCAAATCCCTTCGCAAAATTTTCCACGTAGTGGAGTAACAGAGGCCCAATTGCTGCGAACGGCACCGAATCGATAATTTAGGGTCATCAGTAACACTGGCGGATACAGCTGCGATTTTTTCCTCTGTCCGTACTCTACGTATGCGTGTTGGTGGTTTAATGTCCAATAATGTAAATTGGGTGCGAAATTTAGTTACAACATTCCGAATACCCGTTCCAGAAGGTCGACCAAACTGACCACAAAATGGAAGAAGTGCACGATACACTTGCCTTACCGAGCATGAATTTTGATAATACAATTCAATAATTTGTAAACGCTATTCATTTGTAAATCGATTCATGGTTAAATTATAGACCAAACTGAACGTGTTTGATAGTAACACAAGGCACGTAAACAGCGTCAGCTGTTAAAAACAGTGTTGCCAAAAAAAAAAGTTGCTAAAAAATCACCCGTTAGAAGTTTGGGTACTGAAATATATGTACTTCTAACAATGGCAAATCAATAATTTATTAGAAAATCCTTCATGGGTTGCTTGCAGTATGATGATACTTATAATTAGTTAACTACCATAAAAGATTAAGGTAGATTACAATGTGGCCTAATACTACTATAATAGTCAAAGAATATCAAAACTCCTCTTTGTGTTAAGAGCATCTGTCTATAATATAGACTCTATATACCTAAAGAAATGATAACTTTATTTGTTTTTGGTAAATTTTATAAGAGTTTGAATATGGAAAGTGGAGTTCCTTGGTTCTAAGACAATGTTCATTTCATTAAAACCAAAATTCATCCGATGATTTCTTACTCTTAAGTTTTATAGTATCTAAAGAATGATTGGAAATCCCTTCCACTTATACTTGAAACCATTTTGAATTGTAGGTATTGCTTGAGTCAATAATGGCAATTGATGAAGACATCATTCGGAAGCTTTCTGATTAGATAAATGTTTTGTTGTATGACCTTTTTTATAAAACATATATGAGTGTCAAGTGAGTCTTTCTCTTCTATTTTTCCTAAGACATAAGGGAATTGTATATTATATAAAATTTATTCGCTTAAGCTTAAAAATAAAAATCTTTCATTTATAAACCTCATCTATCAAGTACTTACTCATAATATTTTGAATGATGTATTTTGTTTTAGTGCCTTTTTAAAGTTGTGTTGCTTTTTTTAGATTCCTTTGTTTTTCCCTTTCTTTCTTTCTTTCTTTCTTTCTTTCATGAAATTTGGTTATTGGAAACATGACACACACACACATAAGCCATCAACCAACCATCAATACTTTGGAAACATTTGAACTAACGAAAACAATTCAAAATTCTCAGATACACAAACACATATACACAGTATTTATATAGATACACATCTACATGCATATATTTTTCATTGTCTTTCAATATTGTGATTAACAATTTATGAAAATCTCTTGTGTAAACATTGAATGTGTATTTTGTCCTCTATGTTTTTGTCCATTTTTTCGTTTCTTTTTTCTTTCTTTCATTTATTGTGTACACCAACACCAACTTCTACCAACACCCACTATGTGAATGAATAAACACTACAAATCACCATCAATCAAACAACCAAATACCATCAGGCACAAAGTGAAGATACTAGCAACACAGAAACAACCGCAGCAGCATCCACAATAGGATCAACAGAATTACCAAATCGCATGGAACCAGTAAGCGAAGAACCCATTAAACTTGTTCATGTGCTCAATCCAGGTGAGCGTGAATATCTTTCACCAAATCTAATTGGTGTCCAGAATATTGCAATGACTTTCCTGCCACTCAGCATGAATTTCATTAATGTTATCGATGCTTATCGTGAGATTGTTAATGGTGTACGCTATGAGATCCATTTGAATGCGGTAGATACAAAATCCAACAATGAGGAAATCATATGTCGTTTGGTTATACTCGAAAAGCCATGGATACGCACAGAATGGGGTGATAAATATCGTGAATTGGTCACTTCAAATTGCACTAGCGGCGGTAGTAGCAATAATGGTGGCATTGCTGGTGATGATCCGGAAAACAATTTAACGCTTCAGGATCCAGCAGAACATAGTAAAGCATTAAATGATAAATATCCAAAAAATGCGATTTTCAATGGTGGAACACGTAATGAACTGAGTAATGAGGCAATGGCACACTTAGAAGCGCAAATTGTGCCAACCAAAGAAGGTGATGGTGATGGTGGTAATGGCAATAATAGACGAAGGGCAGTTACTACTACAACCACAAGAACTACAACGACTACGGAAAATGTGGTAATAACAGCAGGAGCATCTGATAGTAATGAGGCTGAAGTTGTTACGGCAAAGCCTGCAATTAACATCAATGCAATACCAGTGGCACCTGCTGCTTCCGCTGCCGCCAATAATGACGACGATAATGAGGCAACTACTAAAACACCAGAATTAAGCGATAATGAGAAGCAATGGCTTGATGACATACTCTCAGTGGGTGCTTATAACTTTGAAAAGACCATTGAAGCCAATAAAGCAGATCACAAAGAGGCAGAGCAAGTAATTGCACAGTCAAAACCAAATGATGATGCAGTAGCAGCGTCAGCAGCTATTGATTCTTCTAATGTAAATCAACCTAAGGTGTATCAAGTGGAAGTGCATGTACAGGAAGATGGTCCACAACAGCAGGAACGACAGACACATACAATAGAAGAAGCAGCAGCAGCAGCAGCAGCAGAAATAGAAAAACATTAACAAAACACACACTTTATAAGGAATTAAATTGTGAAATAAAAACATTATTATTTAATTGAAATTATTTAAACACAAAAAAACAAACAAACAAAAAAATTGTTTATTTTTCTTTCTTTCTTTACTCTACTACTATATATTTTATTTTTATATTTTCTTATTTGTGTTATTTGTTTTGTTTTCTTGTTATTTTCCGTATTCATTTATTTATTCATTCATTCATTTGTTTTGTTGAATTTCGCATGGTTTCATTTATTTGTCTGGATGACTGACTGACTGTGCCTTCCAGGCTTAACCTGTTTCCGACAGACTTCACTAGCATCCAATATTCCCCTATTCCCTATATGTTTTGATTGCTCTACCTTCATTTAGTTGACTGCCAGCCTGCCTGCCTGCTTACCGACTTGGTTGCCTATCATTCATTATCATTCAATGGAAAATAAGGCGGACCACTCAAACCAAAGCACGTACCATTCTTTCATTCATTCAGTCAGTCATTCATTCATTCATTCATTCATTTAGTTTAGTCAGTCACTCAGTCAGTTGGTTGGTTGTTTGGTTGGTTGAATGTTTGGTCCAACAACTAACAAACAACCAGTCTTTCAGAGCTTTCCCTAAAGAACTATGAAACCGAAACCCCTTGCCGTCTTACCACTTATTACGCCTTAATAATCAAATGAGTTTCCGCTTTCAATTACAACGGCCGCAATCCGTTTGTTGACGCCTGCTTCACCTGCTTCTACTACTTCTGCTGTTTCTGGTAACGAGTCGTCCTGAGATGTGGTTGGTTGGTTACCTTTTGCTTTGCTTGCGCTTACGTGAAAGTGAACGGACGGAAAACAACAACCAGAATATAAGCAATGCCAGAAGCAACAACAACAACAACAGCAGCATCAACAGCGGAAACCTCATTATGCAAACACATTCTGTTTGTTTTTGCTTGTTTCCTCCTTATCCATGCTCCTTACCAACATAACACCACTGTACAGTGGTTTGTTATATAAAATGCTGAAACTTAAGCAAGGCAAAGTAAGCTGAGCTGAGCTGAGCCAAGCCGAGTCAAGAAATAATGTTTGCCTTTAAGTCTGGGATTTTATTGCATGTAAATCTGTTTTTAGCCATCGTCATCCTCATCATCATCATATCTCATCCATCTAAACCAATGTCTTGGAAGACGAAGAAGATACCATCTATGGTATACTCCTTCAAACCACTGTAGTAGGTGCCTGTCTGTTCCTCTGCCTTAGTGTCTGTTAGAGGATGTGTTCATGTATTCATACACTTTAGCATAAACGTCATTATGCTTAATTCTTATTGAAATACATCCCCCATACCCAACTGAATAGTGCCTCCTAGCCTAACCTGGCTTGGTTTTGGCCTGTCCTGCCCTACTACTCGTTCTCTGGCCCCACCCATTGTATGCCCCCTTGTCTTGTGTGTGTATAACTCAACAATGGCAAAACACTTAATGAATTCATGTTATATCTGCAGGATTGCGCGTTTATCTCTGTGTGGTGTGAGTGAGTGAGTGTAAATGTGGAGTGTTTGTGTAATCTCACCATCACTTGCCCCCAATCTTGGTGAGGAGCCTCATTCCACTATTACATATTATAAAACATCTTCACACCTGTGCCTTGTACACAGCTTTATAAACTTACAACACACACACACACTTGGCTTTGTGTTTTTGTTTTACGTTTTTCCTTTACATATTTTTTACATCCTTTCCACTTATTTTTATTTTCCATTTCCTTTACGTTCCTTGCTTTCTTTTCAATTATACACACGTCGTAACCATTACATTTCATTTGCGCATAAGTGTAACGCTTTCTTCATGTTATATTGCTGAAGAGTATCCTTGTATACATATATAATGTGTGAGTATCTACATATGTGTATAATGTGTGAGTATCTATGTATGTGTGTGGCAAACTCTTGTAACCATTACAGATTCTGAGGTAGCGAGGTATTACAATGGTTGGCCTAACCATGCTGCCGCCGTCGACAATTTTCGCAATGTTTGTTTTAATTGCTTTCATGTTTCGAAAATGCCCCTCTTTGTATGCAATAGTTTTTTTTTCTTTTGGGTTTTGTTTTCTGTATTTATTTTATTTTCATTTCATTTCGTTTTTATTCCATTTCCGTTACATTTTGTCCATTGGTTGGTTGGTGGGGTTCAGGTTTCCTCATCTTACCACATGGAATGGATGATAGTGGCACCATATCACATCGCACATCACACATCAGATACAATACATTTTTATACTAGTACTTGCATTTGTATCTGTACACACAATAGTATTTCAATGTATTTCACATATAAATTGTAAATGTTTTTAAAATGCGTGTATGATGCAAATGTAACTGAACTTCTTTCTCTTCTTCTCTCCTATTTTTATTGTGTGTTAAAATTTAAATACTATGTGTGTGTGTGTTTTTTATTATTCTTTTGCTTCACATATGTTGCTGCTACTGCACTCATACATATGCATTACTTTCTCTATTCATTCATTTGTTTCATACATTCATTTGTTCATTCATTCGTTTCGCTTGCCACATTTTCAATTTGTTTCAACCCCAAAAAAAAAAATAAAAAAAAAACAGAAAAAATAATGAAAATGGAAGAAATAAAACCAAGAAAAAAAAATATAACACAATAAAGATGACTAGTATAACACAACAACAGATATCCTTCATTATGCACCTGTCAGTTTTTGACTTTTCGAGTTGTTATTTCTCTCTTTGTCTCTTCTCTACCTATATAGTATAATGTTTTGTTTCCTGTGTTCTTTCAAAAAATCATAAAGTCAAATCTCCATTTTTCCTATTTGCCTCAAAACTGTTTTCCGGTTGGTTTAAAAAGTACAAAAAACACAAAACACACAAAATACTTTGTGTTTGGCATGAATTCTTAATGAAATGAGATTTGAAAGCAAAACAAAACAACAAAACAAAAAGAATATACAATATGTTTCTGTATATTTTCATTGTACACCACGAATTCATTCATACACATATCATGTGTGGTAGGGTAAATGAAACTGACTTTAAGCTTAAACCATGACAGAATTTGACAGAATTTTAAAAGAAAAAAATTACGAATATTGGAGCTCTTTTCAAGAAGTAAAGGGATTTTTTAATAATCTCCATGTTGTTTTAACCCCAATCCTTACGAATTTTCCCACACTTAGATCATCACATTAATTTTTAAATTTGATATAAATATGACAAAGCTAAAAGCTATCCCAAATTAAAGATACATAGTACATACATATGTTTTAGAATTGGAAACAGCGCTGAATGTATATAAGAGAACTGAATACAAGGATTTTTAAGAGTAATGAAATAAATAGAAAACCAGAAAGAAGGCTATCATTGGCTATGCCAAAGATGTAATACTATTCACGCTCCTCCGGGTTGCATCCAACCTTCCTTTCTTAACATCACTAAATTTTCTCTGTTACAGTTTGAGTATCAACAAAGAACAATGTTTTAGTATTAAATATGAGCACAGTTTGAGTGGCACTTTATTGTACAATTTTACTCTTTATAAGTTTGTCATTTAATGTGGGTTTGTATGGGAGGTACCCTTCCTGGTAACCCTAGGATCATGAAATTCACTTGGTTGATGGATACAAAACAGAAACTTATAGTGTCCAAATTTCAGTTCAATAAGTCAAAAAACAAAAAACTTTTTCTACTAAGAACATTAATTTAAAAAGGGGTTTGTATGGGAGGTACCCCTCCTGGTAACCCTAGGATCATGAAATTTACATGGTTAATGGACATAGATCAGAAACTTATAGTGTCAGTTTGATACGTCAAAAAACAAAGAACTTTTTCTTATAAGAACTTTAATTTAAAGGGGTGTTTGTATGGGAGGTACCCCTAGTGGTCCGATTCGGCTGATTCCGGCAAATGAACTGCGTAAAAAGAAACCTATGTACAAAATTTCAGCTCTCTAGCTCAAAAACTGAGGGACTAGTTTGCGGCCAGAAGGACAGACGGACATTTCTTAATCAACTCGTCTCATCGAGCTGATCACAAATATATATACTTTATGTGGTCTACGATGTCTCCTTCTGTGTGTTACAAACTTCATGAGAAACTTATAATACTATTCACTCTCGTATATCAAATATATATAAAAATACAGCCAATTCTGATTCCGATTGCACATGAAGAGTTTCTTACGCAATGCTCAATCGCATCGTGATAATATACATTTGGGTACAGATTGCCACTTCGTAGAATTCTCTAGTATTATAAGAGAAGCAGATCTTATTCGCCTATGTATATGCTATAATCTCGTCTCACATTATCAAACTTTTGAACACAATGGAGCTAAGTCCCGTATGGAACGTTTTATGTCCCACTGAGAAGCTCGGCAATACAGTTTTTGTGAGTATTACTTTATGTCCAATTGGGAAGCTGTTTGTCAGGAATATGTGTTGGCAATGTATAGTAGTTTTTGTGGGAATTGCTGTGTAACCTTAGAGCAATGCATATTGTACCACACGTTTCTTGTGTGGTGACCCCTTTAACTTGAAAACTTTATTTTATATTTATTATTTGTTGTTAGAGCAGCAATTGAATTACACACTTTGATAAAATTTTAACTGTCTACCTACTACGATTCATGAGCTTACTGTCGGTTGGACGGACGGAGAGACAGCGTAGACTTACTAACAGGATGCCCTTTGGGTAAGGAACCCTTCAAATTATGCGCAAGAACTGAACTCTATAATGGATGCCCAGCAGTACTTGGAACCAGTTGAAATTTCAGATCTGTCTCCGAAGAGGTTCTTGGAATTCCTAATGTATACCAGAATCTCGAAGGAACTGTGATTACGGGGTTTTTCACAATAGCTAAACTTTTAGCCGTAGTGACGAGGGGTACTGGTTACCGCCCTTTCCTTAATCTAATCTAATGGTGGATGTAGCAACACATCCCAATCGAGCTCCTAAATGTAATTACAAGGGACCAAATTTGCTTGTGGACTCACAATGGTCAATTTTATGTTAGAATATTAGAAAGAACCTTTCTATAAACGCACCAACTTATTCATATGCTAGCATCAATGATTGTCCCTCTATCTCGAACTAAATGAAAGCACTGCTATTGAAACATCAAATCCACAATTCATTGTGCCTAAAGTGTGTTTTGTAAACTTTATTGAAAACATATACTGAAATTTGAGATTCAAATTTCCATGCTTTTAATGCAAGCTTCTCAGGAGTCTATACTGAGTTCTGTCTTGTATATAACATTTTCAATTCGTGCAAGGGACTTTTACAGAAGCTGTGTGGATAAAGAGGAGGAAAAGACAATTAGTTATCTTCTCTGATCATGTCCTGCACCATTAAAAAGAAGGTTTATAACGTCCGGTTCATACTTCTTCAATGAACTTGAAGATATGAATGTTTGGATGTCAGGCACATTCTGAGGCTTCTTAACTGTTCAGATTGGATCCCTAGGAAATAACACATGCAATGTCAAAGGGGGTTTTAAGCCAATGTAACTTTATTTTTAATAAATTTTTATACAAATGTAATCATAGTATCCCAGTAATTGACATTTGCTTTTTAGAAATACAACCCAGAATTATCAAAACTTTCCATAGAAATCATGTTAGCTTTCCAAAAAAGTCAAATTCAATAAAATAGAATTCTGTCAACTTCAGGCAAAATCATTTTAAATATACTTTATTATATGACGAACTGAACAGCATAATTCGACATCTCTTAAAAAAAAATTTCTTTAATTTGGGTAAGTGAAATTTTTTGGAAGCTAAAGAAAGTTGTCTGTAGGGAACTAATCGAACAAAAGTGTTGGTGTAAATTTGATTTTACAGATTTACAAAATAAGAAGATAGCGCGATCAAAATGCGCTCTTTAATCTTAACTCAATTGAAACAATTCTGGCGTCTTCCCTCTTGGGTGGTTCATGATGTGGTTAGCAGTGTTGCTGTACTCATTTATCATCGTCCCGATTTTCAGAAGGCTGCCATAAAGAAAGTTTGCGGAGAGCAAAAAGACGAGTAAGAAGATTAAAATAAAGAGGAGAAGATCAAAAGAATTAGTGGAGGAATTCTCTATCATGATCGCGGAGGCATACGTTATTGTTTTATATTTGTAAACATTTAAATGATTCCAAAATTGTTAGTTTAACATTACACAACCAAAAAAAAAAGGGTTCAAATAAATCTTGAGGAATTAGAAAAAGAAATGCCGACTTTCATTTTCATTTTATTGTTTTGAATTGTCCTTTCCAGGGTGAGGAGCAGCGCGGCAAACGCAGCAATGAAAATACTGCGA
This sequence comes from Amiota communis, assembly GCA_037043315.1. Lineage (NCBI taxonomy): Eukaryota > Metazoa > Arthropoda > Insecta > Diptera > Drosophilidae > Amiota > Amiota communis. Next base: position 849,136 of record JBAMAV010001191.1, on the reverse strand, counting down.
ATATCTTAGGAGGAAGTAGTGATATTACGAATGAACAGGCCCAAGAGGTCTTGCAGAAATCTCTTGACAAACTGGCTACTGGCGATGGACCATCATACAAGTGAGTATCAATCTTCATTGCAAGAGTTTTTTAATTTAATTATTCCAGAATTCATCACATTTTTAATGCAACACGTCAAACTGTTGCTGGCACTTTGACAACCATTGATGCTGATCTCATTAATGAGTACAATGAAAAGGAACGTTGTAGAATAGAGATTTGGTCACAACCATGGCGACCCAATGGCAATGAGGTCACATTCCGTTGTGGCACCAAACAAGTAGTTAGTGCCCGCCACACTCGTTCTTCGGAATATGCCGAGAAGAAAACCCACAAGAAACACAATCATCATAATCTTGACAAGATCGAGCATTTATTCCATAAATTCCAAATGAAATTCAAGCGTCAATATTCCACAACAATGGAACGTCAGATGCGTTTGCGTATTTTTAGACAAAATCTAAAGACTATTGAGGAATTGAATCACAATGAAATGGGCAGTGCCAAGTATGGCATCACTGAATTCGCTGATTTGACAAGCACAGAGTATAAGGAACGTACTGGGTTATGGCAGCGTGAGGAGAATAAACCGACTGGTGGCCGTCCAGCAGTTATTCCCGAAATGGAGGGTGAATTGCCAAAAGAATTTGATTGGCGTGAAAAGAATGTTGTAACACATGTAAGTTAAGGGGCTATGAGTTGGAAGACCTCATTTATTATATGATTTTTTGTATTTGTTGTTTTAGGTTAAAAATCAAGGTAATTGTGGTTCATGTTGGGCTTTCAGTGTTACTGGTAACATTGAAGGTTTATATGCCTTGAAAACTGGTGTATTGCAAGAATTCTCTGAACAGGAATTACTTGATTGTGATACTGTGGATTCCGCTTGCAATGGTGGTCTACCGGATAATGCTTACAAGTATGGAATATTGAATGTGATCTATAGAAAATATTTTCTAATCTTGTTTTTGATAAATTTATAGAGCCATTAAAGATATTGGCGGCTTGGAATATGAATCAGAATATCCTTATTTGGCCAAGAAGAAGCAATGTCACTTCAATAAGACTCTCTCACACTTGACTGTAACAGGCTTTGTGGATTTACCACACAACAATGAAACTGCCATGCAACAATGGTTGATTAATAATGGACCCATTTCAATTGGTGAGTTCACGTACTGGTAATTCATATATGTAAGGTAACTCATTCCTATCATTGTTTCAGGTATCAATGCAAATGCTATGCAATTCTATCGTGGTGGTGTTTCACATCCATGGAAACCACTATGCTCTGGCAAGAATTTGGATCATGGTGTTCTTATTGTTGGCTATGGTGTTTCAGATTATCCCAATTTCCATAAGACTTTGCCTTATTGGATTGTCAAGAACTCTTGGGGCTCCAAGTGGGGTGAACAAGGCTATTATCGTGTCTATCGTGGCGATAATACTTGTGGCGTTGGTGAAATGGCAACCTCTGCGATATTGGGTTAAGCGTCAACTCCAACCAATGCAAGAAAATAATATAATTTTATAAATTTTAATTTGTATTACATAAAAACTCATTTATAATCCAACAACTAGCAACTTCCCTCTCGATTATTCTTTTAACCCAAACTATGATTAAACAAAGATTTATGCTTCTTGAAGGATCCCCATAATTAACAGACATAATCTTCTATATATAAAAGCAGATGATTACATTAGAATGCAGCAGATTTGTGTTTTGTTGTAATCGTAAATTTGTAATAAATAAAACATTTAATAAACGCTAATAAATAATTGTTCTTGTAGAAAAGTGTAATGTGTTCCTACCTTGACTGTAATTTCATTTCATTTAATTTTCATATTCACTTAGTTTAAGCAATAGTAGCCTTAGTTTACGTGCCTCCAAACCAATGGTTAATGGTTGCTCTGGCACTTCATCTGTTGCTGTGAAAATATTTGCTGGTGTAAATAATCCAAATGCCTCACATGATTTAAGAAAATTTTGAACTTCTTGTACTGCTGGATAAGGTAAAATTATGTTTTGCTTGGCCATGCCAGTTAGCAAACCCAAGACACAACGTTTGACATGCAACCAGGTGTCGGCATAGAGTCGTGCTCCCGAACCACCCTCTAAGGCATGAGCAATGCGTGACAAACCAAATTCATAATTGGATTTGGCACAATACAAAGTGCCTACAACAAGATTAACAATACACAAATGATGATATTGTTTGCCCATGTTTCCCTTAAGTTCTTCAGCTTTCTCTACTTTACGCATAAGTTCTTCGGCCTCTTCATTTTGAAATGTCATAATATAGGAGACACATAGATTGGCCAGTACTGCAGCAGGCACAGACATAATCTGTGAATAAAATTTAACAATGAATGACATACTTGAATTGACTTTTTTGAAATGACTTACATCATCGACATGCTGACGCACAATGGGCTCATAGAATGCTGCTGCTTCTTTATATTTATCGCCTTGCATGAAAAGCACATGACCGGCATTCAAACGCCATATGGGATTCTCCGAACAGAATTCAGCACTTGAACGGAATTCACGTTCGGCACCAATGAAATCATCATCACGCCAAGAGATCCAAGCACGAGCCATTACAACTGGCAAATATCTATGGCAAGAAAAGCATTCAGTTAGATAAAACAACTTCATTCCTTATAGTGAAGATTTACTTACAGTTCAAGAGCATTTTCATAATCCTTCAAAGCATTACGCAGTGCATTTTGATCAGTTGTTGAGCGAACTTCTTGAACTTTTGCTGCCAAACTACGCAATTTGCCAGCCAAACTAGAAGCCAATGTTCCCAATTTCTTCTCAGCCAATTCTGCTGAGGTCTGGGCCGTTATCAAAGCATCTAGTAGCTCATAGAGATATTGACTCAAATATTTATATGTCAAATCTGTATGCTCTGCTAATATATCAGCTGCTGTTTCATACATTTCATGCTTGCAACAAGTGAGCAAAATATTTGCAAATGTTTCCTTTGGGCAAGCCGGTGGACCCAATTGCAATAGGAAGGCCAATTTACGTAACCCTGCAACTGGACCTTGTGTATCGGTCAAAGCCATGTTGTGCAAAGTGACTGGATCCAATTCGCTTTCAGCACGTGGTGGCAAATCAAGTAAAGCATCTCTTGCTGATTCTATATTACCATCCTGATACTCAATGGCTGCTTTCAGATTCAATGCTTGTGTGATACCAGATAATGCCATGGTAATGGGATTACCAACACTACGAGCACTACCATCGGTATCAATCTGGGCACCTATACCCAGCTCAGGATGATTACGTATGCCACGTTCAACGATTTCAGCTGTAATAAAGCAGTGAGATTGTTATATGCTTTTTCCAAAAATTACTCTTTTTTTTATTCAACTTACCGGTATAATCAATTGCTTGTGAACGCTCTTTTTTGCGAAAATGTGTTAAAGCCAAATTGTATGCCATAAGTGGATTAAAACCACCCACTTGTAAGGCTGTTTGAAATCGTTGTACAGCTGCCTCAAATTGATCAGCCTGATATAGCATGCAACCTTCATCATTCAAAGTCTCTGCATTGCCTCCGGCTCGTTGATTCAAAATACTCTGGGCACCAGCATAATCTTCGCTTGAATACAAAATGGCACTCTGCAGTTGTAGGCATTGCTCTTTAATCTCCTCATGATCACTGATTTGCTTTAGTACACGCAATGCATCCGGAAAGATGCCTGCTTGGTAAAGTGATTGTGCATAATAGAATCTGCATTGGATTTACATTAATAATTAAGCGTTGTGTTGATGTACTATTACATTGTGGATGCAAACTCACTTATATCTCGGTTCCTTTGGCACCAAACTACACAATTGTTCATAACATGTTGCAGCCTCCTCATACTTCTGTGCATGATAATAACAATAGCCGAGAGTTGAGAGTCCGGCACGTGTATTTGTTGCCTCACCAAAGTTAACAATGCATTCAATTACATCCTCATAACGTTTATCTTTTATCTGGTAATGATGATGATGATGAAATTATGAATATTCACTGTGTTCATGCATTAAATGGAAGTTTAAATTTTGTTACCAGATTGTAAATTGTGCGTGTGACGTGTCCTTCACGCAGGATTATGCCTTGATGCAACATTTTCTGGCAAATCTTTAAAGCTGCTTTCGGATATACTACTACTTTACTCGGTATGCCAATGTGAATTAAATAGAAAAGTAAATTTATTTGTGTTGTGTGTTGGTCAACCATTCAACCATGTTGTCTTGGTAACGCCAAGCAAATGCAATAATGAGAATTGTGTTTTCATTCATTCATGGTTTGTTGCCATGCCAGCAGTGCACAATTATCCAATTCTGCTTTATGTGTCCTAGAGAGTATTTACATCATAAGACACCGAATAAAGTAAAAGTCAAAGATAAGCTCTTCTCATTTTTTGCTACTTAGCCATTTGGTTTCACCTCTCTACCAATAACACAGGCTTTACCATTTCGTGGATTTCTTCCGTTCCCTTTTAGAGTGAGAGTTATCTTTCTTATTGACTTTTGAACACAATGTGACAACGATATTCTCTTTCATAAGCCATTATACAAAGTTGAAGTAAAATATACTATTGCTTAGCCATTTGCTTTCTTTTTTCTACACTTAATAAAGCAAGCACTCCTTGAATTTCTCTTTTTTCTTTTAGAATAAGAAATATCTTTCGTAGTGGCTTTCAAGCAAAGTATGACGATGTTATTCTCCATTTCAAAGAGCATAGAGTAAAAGTAAGAATAAGTTCTTTTCATCCATCCATCCATTTACCAATGCCACCGGCTTCAGAATGAGTATAATGATGATTGTATAAGCCTCAATGCATAGTAGAAACAAAGACGACAATTTCGTGAGCGAAATCTCCAGTCTAATCATATTATAGTCTTTGGTAGAAATGAGATTAAGTACGACTCATCTTCTGGTATCTAAGCCATGTGCTTGCAACTCTTAACCAATGTCACCTGCTATTCCAATTCGTTGATATTCTGCATTTTATAAGCCACAATGCATAGAAAAATAAGTTTAAGTGTGCCTCATCTTCTGCTACTAAGAATGTGCAATGTGCTTTGGTCTACCATTTACGAATGCAGCCAAGTACAAGTTACAAGTAAACCATTTCATGGATTCCTCTCTTCTCTCTCACAATGAGAGACATTTTCCATTTAGAATTAAGTCATAATTACTTTGGTTTATTTCTATGTTGTAAGATTACACAAAAAAAAAAAAACCAATTGAAAAACCGGCAAAAAAGAAAACTTGATTGATTTTTGCATACATAAAGATTTGTTCTTTTATTCGTAAATATATATTATTGTTGTTGCTGTTTGATATACGCATGTATATACCATATGTTAGTTAATTATAAAGTTATGTAGAAATTCTTTGTATAAATTGCACTAAATAATTATAAATATAAAATGAGTTATGTTGTTTTCTTTTGGTTTTGCATTCCATGACAATTAATACAATTCATTTCTTGTTGTTGTTGTTATAGACGATTATTAATGCTAATTACATTTCATTATATGTATATTATTAATGCACAAAACAAAGACACTTAATAAAAACAAACTTTCACGCTAATTTTGCAATAATTTAAAACAATTAACACATTAATAAAAGCTTTCAAAACGCAAAGCAAACAATTTATTGCGCATTGCGAATTTGCCGGCAAAACAGCTGATCGCTTGCAAATTGCAACCATGTCTTGTTGTATATCGATAATCAATCGATAAATTTGTATCATTCCGATTGATTGCTTTCATAATTTTGATTAATAATGCTTAAATATGCTTGACTGGTGATGGTGAGGAGGTGATAATTATAATTATATAAATTAGATATTTAGTTAATGGTATTTTGTTTCTTAGTTTTCTTAATTATAAGTTAAATAATTAATATTTAATTTGTTGTTGTTTTTGTTAATATTTTGGTTTAGCGACTTAAAATTAAAATTGTATTTGTTTTCTGTCAAAGAAGAAAGCTTAACAAGCAGAAAATGACGACGACAATGATTTTCTTATGTTTATTCTGTTTGAGTAAATATGACTGACTGACTGACTGACTGGTCACCGTATAGGAAATGCTGAGCTGAGCTGAAGTGTCTTCTCTATTCTGTCTGGCTGTGGGTCCATTGGAAGTATCGTCGCTTTAAAGAAGTACACAAGTTGTGCGATTGTGAAAAACAGACACATATGGACTTCTAAAGTCCATTTACCAAAAACCTGAAGATTTGCCGCCCGGTGGGTTTCTGACTTTAATGCAGGAACGTGTGCCAGATCTGTCAAGCTCCTCTGTAAATGAAATTAATATTAATGACTCTTATAAGCAGATGCCGTCCAATCGTAATTCTTACTTACCACTAATAGAAAATGTCGATTCCTGCATATCGCGTACTCCATCGACCTTGCCACGTACCGAAGGTGTACTACAAATTGAGCCTTCTGCTGGCATCGGTAAATTACCAGCTAACATGCTTTGTGAGATACTCTCCTGATGTGGTATTTCAATTTCCAATTCAGCCAAATTAAGTTTCTTAAGTTGACCATTCACAGGCTCATCAACAACACCACCACCACCATTGTGTTCTTCGTTAGCCTGGACGCGTCCTTCGAGTACATCATAAACAAATGGTGGACGTACTGGTGTATTAAGGAAACGACCATAGCCTTCAGCTACGCGTACAGTATCATTTTCTACACAAATTCGTCCACGGACAATAACCACCTCTGGAACACCATGACAAGTCATGCCTTCGAATATATTAAAATCACAAGCATGATGATGTGTTTCCTTGGAAATGGTACGTGTTGCACTTGGATTCCAGATGACAACATCGGCATCACAACCGACAGCAATGCGACCCTTTTGTGGATACAAATTAAAGATCTTGGCTGCATTGGTGCTGGTGACAGCAACAAAACGACATGGATCAAGTAGACCGGCATGTACACCCTTCTCCCAGACAACAGACATACGATCCTCAAGACCATTAACTCCATTGGGTATTTTGGTGAAGTTGCCTTTGCCCAGTTCCTTTTGTTCCTTGTTGAATGTACAATTATCACTGCCAGTTGTCTGCAGATCATCACTATGAAGGAAATGACGCAAATTAATATACAACATACTTATGTGTGAAGGATAAAATTAAGGAAGAACACAAAATTAAAAAAATAGTTAATTCAATACAAAAAATGAACAAAAGCATAAGTATGATGACAATCCGCTTTCTATGAGCGGGAGCTAATGATGAATACTCACTACGCCAACGATTTCATGAGCTGCCTTGGCGTTTCAGCTGAGGCTCGTATTGGTGGACTAGTGACATAGTAGATTTGTTCCTGCTTGCGTACACCATTCATGCTACGTCCAACCGAACTTGCAAGCGTTTCACCAAAAACGCAATAGCCACTGCGACGGCATCGTCCAATTAATTCAGCAGCAGATTTGCTCGTGACAGCAGAAACATACAGAGGTGCCTTCATCTATGTATAAGGCATATGAATGATGTCGTTGTTTTTTGGATTTGAATTTAGATGCAGATGTGGGCGCGCGAACGCATATAACAAAGACAAACAATAACAACGAGAACAAGAACAAATATGAAAGCATTAGTAGCGGATTCAAGGTCAAGAAGTAGGTCAATGTGAATGTGAGTGAGTGTGGGAGTTCTTCAATCAAAAGTAGTCAATTTATTAATTAGTAATAATTAGTTAAATACAATAAATCAATCAAAAACAAATACAGCCTCCAATGTTAGTAACAAACGTATATGAACTTTCTCTTTTTGATTTCCCCACCCACATAGTAAGAGATTTTTATCATTTTATCTTTCTCTCTCTCCCCACACTTACTTAGCCAACAGCTTCATCATAAATTCTGGTGTTGTCGGATCTGGTCTTAGTGGTGGACTAAGCACATGCGCTGCAGCATGGTTGAAACAATGATGGGCAAAACAATTTGTACCATCAGTTCCAAGTGCTGCCGCAAGTGTCTCACCATAGATGCCACGATTCTTGTAGCGATTACGGGCTCTTGCTAATTCAATGCCTGCCGATTTGCTCATCACATGCACCACATACAATGGGCAATCAACCTAATTACAATAGTTTATGAATGTGTTTATGATATGTTTAGATGTGTGTGTGAGTGGGTGTTTGAGAGTGTGTGTGTGCGTGTGTGTTTTGATAAATAAAGATTTGTTTTTTGTTGTTGTGGTTGTTGTACACAGTTGGATGCCATTAGCCGTTTTCATTCATATTTACAAGTGATTTTTTTCATTATGAAATAAAAAAAAAAAAATTAAATAAAATTATAATTAAGAAAATAAATTTAAATTATAATTATATATACAAATAAAAATATGTCTGTCATTCCATTATGACTTCTTTCATAGTTCCATGTCTCACATTAATCAAGGCTCAAAGTCATGCTGTCCTCAATCTAAGTAAATTTCTCAGTTTAACTAAAGAAGTAAGATAAGTGAAGATTCACCTAGTTCTGAGGCAACAGACAGACAACTACTGGTCAAATCTTTCTCAAATTTATATGTGGACTACATGACAAGCACCAGCTTTCAAATAAAAAAACATTAAAGTCGGTTCACCTAGAAAAAAGTTCTGAGGAAACAGACAGATAACTAATGGTCAAGTCTTTCTCAAATTTATATGTGGACCACAGGACAAGCACCAGTTTTTAAATAAAAAAGAATCGCCAAACTCGGTTCACCTAGAAAAAAGTTCTGAGGTAACGTACCTAAAAAAAAAAAAGTCGAATTGATAACCTCCTCCTTTTTTTTTTGAAGTCGGTTAAAAAAATTATTATAAGTGCATTTGAGGAGCAATTCATTCAATTTTTCTAATCGAATTCAATTTTTGAACTAGCACTACTATTAATTTCAGCATAGGTATAAGTATGTAATGTCATTGATTTTCAGGAGCCAAAATTCTTTTTCCAAATGACCAAACTTGTATGTGGTCTTGGCGAATGGCGAATCACCAAAGACGTTTCTGAACAATGTGATTATCCTGCAGTATAAATCACTGGTCCAAAACTGGTTGGTAGCTAGTCCTTTAACATGGATTCAATTGGTGGATTTAATTTAGCAATGTCAATGGATAGAGTCAATTGCCACCACCTGCATAACCGTTCTTCATTCGTGTCATCAGTCATTGCCACCGCCTGCATTTCCTACGACTATTGAACTCACTAGCCACCAGTAATGCGATGAATTTTTGCTGACCTACTATGGAAAAGCGAACTTTTTTGCTTGCATCTGCATAGCCTATGACTAGTGATTTCACTAGCCAAGGGGCTAGTGACTTACTAACGAAATGGCAACTCCTGCACCAATCATGCTGCAGGGTACTTATTTTCTATAGGTACTCATTGTAAATATCAGAATTGATAATTTTGTTTAATGAAAGTAGCTCAGGGAAAACTCGCCCTATCCAATCTCATTAGGATGACATGATCATATTCTTTTCCTGAGTGTCCGTCTTTGATAGCCCTTCCAATGCTTCAATTCATTTACTTCGAATTTCGTTTTGGCTGACATTGTTTCAGACAGTCCATTTGCTTTAAAAATCATCTAGCAATACAATATTACGAGTACTAATGTGCAAACCCAATATTATAATTAATTTTTATCCAAAACTATTCAATTTCGAAGAGATTTTCAATTCATTTAAGAAACTTATAAAGAAATCAACTTTCCAGAGATCTAAATAATGTTTACCACAAGATTTTTAAGCTTTCGTACTATGTACTTATAGAAAACATTGATTACCAATACCAATTCAATTAAATTTTTAGTCTAAAACGTACAACTACCAATATTTACATTTCCCACATTTCAACCGGCAGTCATCTAACTACTGTAGTGTATTGTACTGCCAAAAAAAACTATAAGTGCGACCTACCTGATGGGCTAAAATGCAAGCACGATTGACAGCCTCAGCTTCGACTTCTTCTTGACGTGATAATTCATGACCTTCGGGACCAGTAATACCGGCAGACAATAGTTTGTTTACATTCTTAGCAATAATATCGCCATTCTCAGCATGAACCTATAAACATAATAAACTAAATCATATAATCACAATATGGTATACAATAATAAAGGAATCCCACCTGAGCAACACCACCTAAGGCGCGTATACGCTCAAATGCATCCAACAGATCAGAATCATTCAATTGATAAAGACCCTTATAGGCCATAAACATTTTAAACGAATTAATGCCCAATTCTTCACACATGATTTTCATTTCATCGGCAACAGATCTGGACCACCAAGTAATGCCCACATGGAAGGCATAATCACAACAAACTTTTGGATCAGCCCATGCACGCCACTTATCATAAGCTTCGACCAACGATTCACCCTTGTCAGGTAAAACAAAATCAACTGTAATTATAGGAATATCAAATAAATTTCTCTATGTGGGCTCTTCAGTTGAACTCACTAATGGTAGTTGTGCCACCAGCAATAGCTGCCTTAGTTCCATTATAGAAATCATCGACAGCAACAGCTCCACCAAATTTCAATTGACAATGAGTGTGAGGATCAATGCCACCTGGTATGATGAGCCTACCGGCAGCATCAATTGTACGTACGCCACCGGGAATATTGATATCGCTAGCTGGACCAACAAATCTAATGAGAAATTATGAAATTAGTATGTATAACATGCTTAATATGATTCTTTATTCCTGGATGAATGACTTACTTGATAATGCCATCTTCAATATAGACATCAGCTTTAAAGGTTTTGTCGTGATTCACGATTTGTCCATTCTTGATGTAAACACGATTTTGGGCGCTCTATAAATGAACCAAATAATTGAGAATTTCTTTAAAATCATTATATTAATTTTGAGACTCACCTGCAAATGAATGGGCACCTTCTTAACTGGTTTAGGGCTTGTCGACATCTTTTAAAAGTTCTGGAAAAAATAAAGAAAGAAGTTTATATTAGAACTATGTGAATTTTTATTATGTAAGAAAGGGTAGTCAGTTTAGACTCATCACACCAGGCAGCAATAGTAGCAGAGTGTGGCAGCATGTGAATGTTAGATTTACAGCAAGAGCAGGAGTAGTGGATAAGAAGAAGCAGAAATGACACTAAAAAGATGATAAAGGAGATGTTGGAGACGTTCCTAAGCGGAAAAGGTGTATGGGCGAAGAGTTTAAAAGAAGTAAGGAAGACTAGACTTATCCGTCTTTATATTAAAACATATATAATCCATGAAGAGCCAATTTTTAATTAAAAATAATCTTCATTTGTGTAATTTGTAAATACCAGAACAAATTACTTTCGGATGCTCCAGGAAATTTAATTAATTTGCACTACTAATCTATCAAACACTCCAGTAAATAATAAAAAAAGATCACTACTGCACCAGATTAATCAGATCTGTTATCATATATTTATATAGTTTTGATGACGCTTAACAAATTTTTTGATAAGCACACTGTCCAAGACAAGCTTTATTGATAAGTAGTTTGATTGATTCTATTTGACGTCAAAATTTAAAATCTGAGTGACATAGAACTTATTCTACTATAAGTAAAAGTACACACATTTAACTTTCTATAGATTTGTTTTACTAACCAAAATAATGAACTCACAATGTATTCAATGATAAGCGTTTTGTTTAACTGCCGTCAATGTTATTGTTCGTGTCCATTTATTGGCAAATGTTTGTGAAGTTTATGAGTATAAACAAAAATATCATTGTATATAGTATATGGTACCTAAATTGATAAATATAATTACTACTTGATATTGAGAAAAACAAATAACATTTGTATGTATGTTCATTAATTTTAGTAACATGTCGATAGTATCTTTGGAAAGTGAAGCTACTATCAGTAAAGATAACAAACAATATTTGTTTCTCAATATTTATATAGTGAGATAATTGATACGAGTAGAAGTCAAAATCAAGTGGTTCTGTCTATGAGTTCCATGTAACTTAATGACTAAATCAATGTAGGAAAGTAACATCGGAGTCTATATAAAGCAATTTGAAGGATTTCAAAGTATTTCAGAACAAAATATTCGATACATGAACCTTTCTGGAGTAGTTGGTTAAGAGATTTAGGTAATAGATCCTAGATTTGATGGAAGATCATCATATTCGATTTCAAAGAAAATCTTATTTCGATGATCCACTAGAAAAGCATTCATCCTATCAGCCATTTATATACTTGGGAGGGCAATCGGTGCTAAAGCCCCAGACCTCCACATTGAAGGCTTCCACAAACATTGGATTCAAAAATTTAATAACAATAAAATGAGACCTTAAATCGTTTTTGGCTCTGTTTTTCTCCTATAATGTAAAAAAATTACGGCTATGCGTGTAAATTAGAAAATACAACTCAGTGGAGATGGCTTTCACGACTGGAAACATGCATCTAAGTGTATTTCTGAACATGAAAACTCAAAAAATCATCTAGAAACTATCACAATTTTAGCAAAACTAGGAGTGATACGGGAATGCATCGATAAGAGTGTAGCGAGAGAAGAAGCAGAGCAATCAATATATTGGCACAATAAAATTTGTTAAAGAACTAGGATTATCTTTTAGAGGATTGTCAAATGAATTGGTTCACCGAGAAATGACTATTTTCTAGGTGTTTCAGTATTGCTCGCAGAATACGACCCATTTCTCTTAAATTATTCATCATTTCATCTACAATATGTCAGGAGTTGAGATTTATATTTTTGATTGAAATTTAATAAAAGGGTCTCCACTTTCTTCATTGTCCCGGGTCCCAACACCCCTGGATCCGTCCAAGCATCTATGAGATCCATGAAGCAGATAAACTGAATTTATATAAAAATTACTTAGCACTTATGTCTTTAAGTTAAGAAAACCCAAAGCTTGTTGAATTTTAGTAAGTGATATTCCCATATTTATAGCGAATTTAAGGTTATGTTAGATTAGGTTTGTACATCCATCAGTTTTAGAAGATCAAAAATGTAGTATTCAATAATCATCATAATGGACTTCAAAGAAATACTTTCTTGGAAGAAAAACTTTCTTGGAAGAAATACTTTCTTTCAAGAAAAACTTTCTTTGAAGATAGTAGATACACTAGCAAATTGTTTGTCCCTGGAGTCATTTATATACTTGGCGGTAATAGAAATTACACAAATCCTGTCAAAACAATGCGTCATTATTTACAAGAGATGGATGAGTCACCAGGAAACATACATATTGAAGGCGACAAAGTATGCAGTAAAATATTCACTCAAACATCCCCCAACAACAAAAACAATGCCGCCAGCCGCCATCATCATAGACGCCAAAGGCATAAAACATTGCCTTCTCTTCCACTACACAACAGCGACAATGAGTCATCATAGAAATCCTTCCGTCCTTTCATTCCAGTTTGCCAGCATTGAATCAATATGCCTCTTGTATTTGTAGTATACGAGTATGTATGAGAAATGTGCACAACATAAAATTGAGAAAAATGAATGTGACAAATGGAAGTGGCGGCAGCACATTATGACATTGATTATGATGTGGCGCAGTTGCATAGTGGCGCTATTCAAACCAAGACTACCAAAGCCTACATACTGATGGAAAGAGCATGAAAGATGTTCTGCTTGCTACTTGCTGCATTGCCCAAGACACGCGACTATGCGACACGTGCTAAATATTATCATGCGCATGGAACAAAGGGTGTGGTTGTGACTCAAGCAGAGGCTGCAACCCTAAATCAAAATATATATACACTTAAGAGGCCATAACAAAAGAAAAAAGAATAAAGTTGCAGATTCACAAAATAGAAGGGGAAAAAATCTGGAACAATAAATGTTGTTGATAAAGGTCTTTGGCATTGGTAGGCAGTTGGTTGTTGTTAATGTTGATGGTTGTGGTTGGCTTAGAGGAAGCAAGAAAGAACTGCCTGCACAAGCACTTAATAAATTATATGCTTATACATATTTTTGATTGTCAACTTAAGACGCAACTCCCATTCCACCCAATTTACCTAAAATGATTATATGATAGAATTGGAACGTGCTCAAATGATAAAGCAATGACTTAAGTAAGCTCAATTGAAAAGAAACCAAGTTGGTTATAGCAATGGTAAAGGGGAATCTAACAGCCAAATGCACAGTGCATTATACAATATATGTTAATTCAATTTCAAAAATATTGTAGGTATATAATATTAAGTTCTAAACACACAAAACTGGTATTTGTTCGAGTGTCAAATCAAAATGTGTATAAAAATGGAAGGAAAAGTATAAAACAATCAAATGATATAAAGGAAGGAACAAGAGGAGGGTCACACGAGTATGATATTTCATTTCACATACGCACTGTTGACCATAAATAGAACGAGGGCCCTCAAATAGAAAGAATTAAGCACTGTTAGATAGATAGACAGTGACAGTCAGCTTGGCATTCATATGGTTAGATAGACTTACAAACGCTCACTGTACATTTATAGAACTCATCATTTCCTGTGCTTTATAATTTCAACATACACATTTCCCTTTTGGCTTCTTTATTGTGGTTCTTTTACTGACTTTTTTTTATTGTTTTATTTATTCATTCATTCATTCTGAATTTGCATTTATAGAGGTGTTTTGCTTAATGGAATTCTATAAATTGTTTTCTGTTTTTTGCTGACGCCATTCAATTTTTTACCTTCTGTTCGTACACAGATAAAAAGTCGTCAGAAGGTGAACTTTTGCAACGAGGGGTGGATTTTTAAGTTCACTTTATTGGGATAGATGAAATGAGACTGGCAAGAGCATTGCACATTCATTAATAGGGCACTGGCATGCAATTCTTTGACACAAACGCGACATTGCAATTCAACACGCTCCTTCCCTAATATCCACATATTTAATCACATAATTCTTTATTGATCTAATCATATATGTAATCCTTTATTGAACTAATTTAATAATTAAGTACACAAAGTCCAAAATTATTAGTATATAAATAATCTAAAATACATTGACCCCATGACGTCATAATATAATATAGTTTTTTTGTCTCATCAAAATTTATATTAATTATTTTACTGTAGTATAAATCAATTTAAAGCATCTGAAATACTTAAATGATTTTAATTCAATTTTATGTGTGGGAACAAAACGATGAGCAAGTGTTTGTATTTAAGCATCCCCAATGTCCCATTAAGTATCACCTTCACCTTTCATTAAAAGTATATAGTATTTCTTAATATAAATGGACATTTTTATATACAAGGTGTCCAGAAAGGGTGAGTGATATTTCATTTTGAAATTATCGATCGCTTCATAGACCTAAAGTCTGGAACAGAATGGTGAAGCTGAGTATTAAGCTGAAGTGAATAGAATGCGACGTTCATCCATTATCGACATTTGTTTTGATTATCAATCAGCTGTGCTTGTCATTTGAGAGGCAGACAGAGAGTGTATCTCAGCTTTAGACTCAGTTTCAGTTTCACATTATGTTTGTTTACATACAAACAACTGTATTCGATTTTTTGACCGGCTTCAGACACAGCTTCAGCTGCATCATTCTGTTCCAGCCTTAAGGTTATTATTTGGGCGCAATGTCTGCTAAGTCATGTCTCTCTCTCAATTATGGTTTGTTGAGAAGGCAAGTGCGCGGGTCGCTCAGTCACTGTGTTCATTGTACGAAAAACAAAAACAATGCGCTGCAACCAAAGTAGAATCGACAATTAGTCGCATAATTCTGATCCATCGCCTAATACGGCTATAAGGGAATATATTCGGTCCTTGTCTTTTTTTGAAGGTTGTAAAGGTTGAGCACTAACAGTGAATACAAAGCTTTACTGCTAGATTCGAACAAATCTACATACTTAGTTCGATCATTGCAACAGTTTCATGGCTTTAATACAAGAAGGTGGTTACAACATGATGGCGCCACTTGTCACATATCAAATGATTCAATTGAAACCATAAAAAAGTTAATCACCGCAAAGTGGTGATGTTAATTGGCCATCTAGCAGTTCAGAACTGAGTCCTCTGGATTGTTTCCAATGGGGGTTTTCTTAAGTCAATGAAATTAACTCAATTAAAGCAAAATACATACCACAGCAGAAATGCTCAAGCTTTGTCACAACGTGTACTAAGAAATCTTCGCTCAAATTTAGAAGTGCTAGGAGCATAACAGACGCCAAAATCATTGAAAGTTTGCTTACGTACTACTTGAACACACACACCCTGACATAATTTTAGGGAAATAATTTTCCAATAATTGTAAATTGAAAATAAATTTAAAACTTTCTTTGAAAATTCCTTTATTCATAATTTATTTTACTTTTAAGCTGCTGTCACTCTCTGCTGTTATTGGTCTTTGTGAAATTTTATCAGGTGAAGAAATTATTGAAGAACAAGTGAATCATGGGTCATTAAACTTATGACCAATTTAACATTGAACTAACCTTAGTGCGCAGTATTAATATTAGAAAAAAAAACATGACATCGCTTTCTTAATGTGTCTGGAAGCACAGTCACACCATGAATGCCCCTTGAATGTTATTGTACAATATCTATAATCTAACAAATTGGTGGCTTAATCCCAAAGCTCCTGACGACATACATATAGGCACATTTATAGCCTTCTTAATTGAATATTTATGAGTTAAACTTTATGACCAATTTCAACTTTCCAACAACCCCCATACAGATCTTTTAGATAAGTACATATATGTATTAAATCATTAGTAAAAGTTTCTTAATTTAATGAGTCAATAAAAATGTTGATTACACACAAAATTCTTTTCCCTTTTCTTCTTGTAAGTTCAAATACAATAAAACTCCTCATGACATACATTTTCTAAACAATAGCTACATAGTACAATAGATTATATAAAATTATTTACAGAAAAACCCTCCCACAAAAAAATATAATAAATATAATGACTTCTATTATGATGGCAAAAACACATAATGAATGATGAATGCAAATCTACTAGTTGACTTATGAGTACTAAAGTACACGTACAATACTTGTATTTTTAGTTCAGTTGCGTATGGTATACCTAATACTTAAACCTATTTACATAATATTTACACTTGCTATTATTACCAGCATCTAGACAATGAATGCCTTCAACTACGATTATAACCACGACTCACATGACCGAATATCAATGGCCTAGAGCTAGTAAGTAAGTAAGTATATGAAGTAATTCAAAACAATGGAATACCATAGTATTCATTGTGTGTGGTTGTGAGAGAAAAGAAAACTTTTAAGAGGCACTTTACCACTACTTCAAGCTATGGAAGTATAGAGAGAGACTTAAACTTCTTTTGTCATGCACAACTTGCCACAATTTCATCAGCTTAACTTTGAGTTAGGAACTTTGAAGCGCCTCTTCATCTTCACCCACATCCGCTCTCTAGTCTAGTCTAGTCGTACTACATACACATGTACCATATAAGTATGTAATAACATGGCAAAGAGCGAGCGACACATTCAACCGCAACCGCTGACAACACAACATTCCCTAGAAAATTACGATACAGGCAGGCGGCACAGTAGGCAGGCAGGCAGGCCTAGTTAGGCAGCCTAACTGACTAGAACTGACTGACTCTATTGACGTCGTGTAGGCGCCGTGACTCAGTACAAAGTGTAGAGTGGAAAGTTCAATGGCCGTCACTTGTAAGTTACTTATGTTTGTATTCTTTTTTCTCCATCTACTACAACTTTTTCTAAAGCGTTCAACTACAACTATCGTTTCATAATCTACTAAGCTACACTACTATTCTCAACCAAAAAAAAAAAAAAACGATAAAAAAGAAAAGAACAAAAATAAATATGAAATAATAGAGTCGGCGCAATACAAGGGAATATTTTCAACAATGCGAATGACATGCCACACTCAGCTCAGACTGGTATTGGGATGATGGTACTAGTACATAGTAGGCCCAGTCTGTGCCTCTAAGCATTTCGGCTTGAACTGTATCGACCTGGTGGTCTGAGAAGGTCAATGGGCGTAAGCAAGCACACTCTCATGGTGCTGAGAGTCAAGTCGAGATACACTTAAATACACTATTGTAGTTACAAGTTATTAGTGAGTTTCGCTGACAAAATGCTTTTATGGTAAAAGCAACAAATTGTTGTCATGTTCTTTTTCTTTGTAATGTAACATGGAGAAGAATGGATGCTGGTACTCGTATCTATAATAGTAAGTAGAGTAGTCTGATTTATGCACAACTACTGAAATGCGCTGATGTCATCTTGCAAGCTTTTTTTTATACTTGGCTTAACAGATGCAATGGAAAAACAACAAATAAAGAAAAATCTATCTGAACGCATCTAAAGTATATACATTACATTAAATGGAAAGACATTTTAAACCAGCTATGATGAATGTCTTTTACTTTAATGTATTAAACATGCTATAAATTTCCTAACTATGTATGTAACATTTTCAGATTAACTAGAAAGATGAGTTTAAGAATGATATAAGAGACTTTTTAGTGTGGAAATTGACCCAATAGGACATTAATGTCGTTTGATTTAACGTCGTTAACATCAGTCGTAGACTCTTAATATCACAGTACTTAGCACAAGGATTGATAAATGTTAATCAACATACCAAATCAAGCCATACTTATTTTGGTTGCAGGACTCACTCCTTGGTCTGGAATAAGGCCTATCTTAAGGCTCTGCTGCTCTTTGTGTCACAGCACCCGGTTGTATAACGCAACTCCACGTCGAGCTGTCACTCTACAAGCATCTGTGTACAACCACAGCCACTAAGATACTCCCATAAAATGACCGTCTCCGCTGGCCAGGACGGAAACAAGTTCCGTCGGCTTCTGACTGCCTGTGTTACCAGAAAAGAGCTTCTGGTCAGACTTCCTACCCGAGGTACTACTCACATTGATTCTCAACCTTTTTTACCACGAATCTTTTATAATAATTTTAAAAATTCGCTACACATTACAATCATCATCAATCTAAGCCATTTAGGCCCCAAAGATAAAGCAAGTCTCAGAGTCTTTACAGCATTCTAGATACTGTTTTGATTGGCTTCCTTTTTCTGGGACTTGTAATTCATTTGGTTTAGTTCAGTTCTTAAATACAACTAAGGGTGATTCGTCTTAAGTTCACAGAAGTTTATTCCTTAGATTAAGTATATCATTGGCAACCTAAAATTGCTTAATATTATACTTTTCCATTCAGGACCGCATGGCATCATTGGGCAACTGCTTGTGTTGATAATATCAGCTATTAAATCCACTTGTGTAAGGATAAACTTTACATGTTTCGATCGATCATTAATAGACTAATCTAACTTTATTTTATTTCAATTGATTTCTCTTTCAACCGATTACAAACTTCTTTTGAGTGTCAAGATGCTTTACACTTTGCAAGAACTACAAAAATTTAAATTGCAATAATGACATCAAATGTTTTTGTTTTTGTTATTGTCATTATTATTACTGTTGTTCTTGTTGTTGTTTTAACTAGTTAAGCTCGTTTGGTTTTCGATTCGCTTTAGTTCACACTCACAATTACAATACACTTAATACGAGTACAATACGTGCTAAGTACGAACGAGTGTGTGCAATGAATGCATAGTAAGTATTTAGTTTTGTCTGGGTCGGTCAGCAAGTTTTTGCATTGAATAATTTTCATTGTAATTTGAGCTAATTAAATTGCACTTTATACACTCTGTCACGATGTATCTCTTCCCATCCCTTTTTCTCTCTACATCTTTACTTATCTATCTTTATCTGTTGTAGACTAGCAGCTGTCAGCATGTTTTCATTTCTTTTAAAACACTTTTATTTAGCACATTTTCGCTTCTAATTTACATAACAAAGTATATAAGTAGCACTACCATATACATATGTGTGTAGTTAGATGCATTACCAAGTCAACAGATCCCCTATGTATTTATACTATTTATAAAGGTGACATTTCCATTTGAGTGAATTCAAACTCATTACAAAGCCACCACCATATGGCAACTTTTTTTTTCACAAACACAAGTTCTACATTTTTATCAAAGTTACATAGCATACCTTACTATTGATGAAACTTTTGCACTGATTACATTTAGGTCCCGTATAGACTAGGCTTTATTTTTCAAAGACAGTGGCAGATTTGCAGTCTTGGCCGACCTAGGCCACAGGCCTGTAAGTACCAGCCGCCCCTTTCTCAGCACCCATCAAGAAAACGAACGTTGTCCAGAACTGTCACATACGAAGAGCAATATCCACCTTTGGGTAAATCTCTTGAAGACCTTCAGTACGTAAACATTTATAACCATATATAATGTGGTTTTGTCACGATTGGCTGCCCCTAATATCTGGCCGCCATAGGCCCGGGTCTAATTGGCCTTAGGGCAAATCCACCTCTGCCCAAAGACCACCTACCTATTTTATGAAAATAAATACCCTTCAAATATTCTTCTTGTACTACATACGTCAATGAATTAACAAAGAAACTTGTGTTCACAGTCAACATACCACACTTTTAATGAAACTTCCCGTTAGATTGGATTTCCAAGATAGACAAAACCTCAAAAGCCAAAGATCAACCTACCTCCATTTATATATAAACTATGGATATCACAATAATTACCTTTAAGACAATCTTTCTTCATGAATTTTCATAGAATCTTTTGATTCAAACTCAATAGCTCAATGAACCTAGTAAACCTAGTAAATCTCGAATCCAGATCTTAGAGAGATCAGACTTTAAGGCAAAGGATCATCAAGCTACCTTTTTGGCTGACTGAGAATCTTCTTAAGACAATTAGTTCTGTTACTATTTAGCAGTTATCGGAATAGTTGTGCTTGTCTTCTTTGAGTTGGAGTAAGTTCCAGTTAGGCAAATGGCCGTAAGGTTTCCGGTTGAACTTGCTTTCTTGTGCTTACCCTAAGCTTACCTAGTTCCAGTTGGTTGTCTGGAAAAGTTTTGATTTCCTTCTCCATCTAAGTACAACATATACATATTAATATTCCTAGTATCTAATCTCTTTGCCCATTGCTATTACCTTTTCATTTTTAACTCTATCTTTCTGGTTTTCTTTCTCAATCTAAGTAGATATACCTGCTCCAATAACAAAGCAACCTAAAATTAATGTCAAAATAACTTTAGTAGACATGATTTTTTATCAATAAATATCAAAACAAAATTTGTCGTCACAGAAATTTATCGTCTTGGAAAAATTTGAAAAAAAAAAATTACCCGTACAGGAAAAAATTCGTAATAAAAATGGCTAAAACGTACGTAACTTATGAGACAAAATCTATCACTTTTAATACAATGGTTTTTCATGTAATTATTATAGATTCTATAGATTCTTGACACCCTTTCATTTTCGTTATTCCAAAATGTCCGCTATCGATTTTAGTGAATGGAGACCACGCTATGGCCTACGGTTTGATGCTCTGAAGCTGCAACAGGAGATTGTGGCAAAATGTACTGCATACCGGGACAAGCAACAAGCAGCAAAGAAATCCGCTGACTGCATAATGAAGAAGGTAAATAATGTTAATGCTAAATCAGGATTGGAAGACGAGAAAAAAACATAAAAATCCATGTGGATTCTGTGATGGCCTTTGTTTTCTATGACTTCACTTTAGAATGGGTAAAACTGAGCAAAATAATTTGGGAAAAATAAACAAATATTCAGTTATTAAAAAATTGTAAATTAAAAAAGAAAAAAACAATAAAACAAAACATTTTCCATTAAATTTCCCAATTTTTTATAGTATTTTATTTTTGTGTAAATATATTCAATGGAAAAAGCGGAAAAACGTGATTTGGTCACGCTCTAGAAAACCCTTAATAAGCACAGAACTTGACCAGTTTTTGTTTCTTGTTAATCCAAATCATTTGGAAATGGTGTTAACATCATATTAACACCATTAACTGAAGGTGAGAATGGTAAAGAAAAGAAAGAAAAGAGAAAACGTAACGCCAACGAAAACAAACTGGGAAAATTTAAATTAGAAAAAACGAATAAAAAAGAAAAATCTTTTTGACTGTGAGAAATTAGAAGACAAATAAACATAGCCAAGAGAATCAAATAAATAAGAGAACGGAACGACCTAATGAGAGACAGAAGAAATTAAATAAACTAAACACGTATAAACAAATGAATAAAAAGAAAGGAAATAGTACTACACATCAAGAGAGATAGGAAAAACTTTGGTTCACCGAATTTTATATACCTTTCACAGGTCAGTTGATGAATGAATGAAGAACTTGCGCAGACAGAAATTTCTAAGTATTTCGATGGTAGTTTATATCCATTAGAGATGAGCTAAACAGTGACACAGTGATTCTAAACAGGGATTGAGACACAGTTATTTGAAGGGAGAGACACAGTTGACTTTGTTTAAAATGTGATTGGTAATCACAGTTAAGAGAGCAACGGAATCAAAGTGAGTCACAATCAATCAAGTGACTGTGACTCAATCACAGTTTAGAATCACTGTGTCACTGTTTAGCTCATCTCTAATATCCATAGCCTCATCAATTTTTAGTCTGATTGGTTCAACTTATGATGGTTAGATGGAGATATTAGGTTGAAACACCTGTTGTGCTGCTTTTTTGTATGAAGAGTACCTGTTCCAGCAAATGGAGAACTTGGATTTCGACAGATAATAATGTGTTTGATAACACATTTGATAGGTAGACTAACTAGATACCTTTTACACCCTAGATTATGAAATGAAGAACTTATATCAAAGCTCGGTTTTTAGTCTGATCGGTTCAAATAGCAAAGTTATAGGGATATTATAGCTCTGTAGATTTTCGTATGGAATCAAGTAGAGATGAACTTAGCAGTGATTTCAAAATCACAGTGATTATAAACTGTGATTGAGTCATAGTCATTTGAAGGGAGAGACTCAGTATACTTTGTTTAAACTATGATTGGTAATCATAGTTTAGGGAGCAACTGAGTCAAAGTGAGTCACAATCAATCAAGTAAACTGTGTCTCTCCCTTCAAATGACTGTGACTCAATTACAGTTTAGAATCACTGTGTCACTGTTAAGCTCATGCTCTAAAATCTAGATTTGATTAGGGAAAGGAGGCTCGTCACTGCGGCAGCAAATGGGCCTATTATGACAAACCCCGTAATCAAAGTTCCTCCGAGATTCTGGAATTCATTATGAATTCCAAGATCCTCTTCAAACACAGATCTACAATTCTAAATCCCAAGGTGACGGATTAGGCCCTCGCGGTGACATAACACGTGATCTACTTCATTACATAGTCTACACAGATAGCTGCAACTGATTCGCATGTTATGTAGGTGTTTCATTACTCTGCAATGTTCTGTCAAGAAACATACCATCAGATGGAATGGGGAACTTAATAAGACAGAAGGGCACTTTTACCACAGTTTTTTTCAATTTACAGTCTGATGGGTTCAGGATATAGAAGTTATATTATAGAGATATTAAAAAGCAAGAACGCAACTTTAATACTTAGATTGTTGTTTTTTGTATGGGGAGACTACGTCTTCCGATAATTGGGGAACTCTGGTTCCGACATATTAACTGTGTCCGATAGCAATAAATGAGATCTTATAATTAAATTTAGTAAAGCTCTCCGATCAACGACACAAACCACATGACTAAAGTGATAATCCCTATTCAAACTCTGTGTAAAAAGTATACAAAACATGTACTGCATTTCAAATATGTAATTCTAGGGCTCAGTAAAATCGTTGCAGTTCTTCACACCACATATTTTAAACACATTTCTTGCAATTAATTTCACTGAGTAAACTGCGTAGACAAACCTCAATCAAATGGAATGGGATTACGAGAAGTATAGTATGGCAAACATCTGAGTGACGATGATGCCATGATTTTGGAATGAAAGCAGAAAGCTCTGATGGTTGCAGACTGACATTTAAGTGTGTGCTGCATAAAATGTAGAATAGTGGGGCATAGACTGTGAATGAAATTCTCGGATACAGAGAGATGGATAAGTGACAGAGTACTGAAAAAGAGAGTCATCATTGGGCCAGACACATTCATTCACTCAATTTAGATTCATTATAATAACATATTGTTGTTGTTATTGTTTCATGTAATTTGTAGTTCTAATTATGGGTCATCATCGCCATCATTAACATCGGATGATTTTATAATTAAATTAATTTATCGTACAAGAAACAAAGATAAATAAATAATTTTGTTAATGTTGTAGCTCAAATAACACACTCTTTAAATAGAAAATATTGATTAATTCTTATACACAATTTGAAGTCCCTAACACTAAATGAATCAAGTGTTTTGTTGTTCTAGACTGAAATTGAACTGATCAACCTAACATAAGGACTGCACTTTTAATTAATGAAATCAATTACAACTTTACCTCTTTGTGGAATTAGAAAGACTCTGTGAATTATGGTAATTTAAAATGAAATAACTGGTTGAGTTTCCCCCATTCTATTTCAAGTCAACACAATGGGACACTAGGCTTCTGGTTAACTAGACCTTTTCATCAAATTCTAATGACAGGGCCTGTCGATGTTGATTACTTCTTTGAACATTCACAATTATGCGAAATGGGTTTCTTAAGCCTTTTTAAATGGTGTCTCTCAAACACGACTCTATACTTTAACGCCACGTTAGGGGTTTTATCACCTGAGACATAATTTGTCATCTATAAAAATCTTCTATCATGCAGATGGAATCAACAAATTAAAGAAACTTTGGACAAAAAGTATTGAACTACAAGAGAAGATGATTAAGCTGAGAAACCATAACTCGAACTACTATAATTCAAATTTTCTATAACTCGAACTAACTTGCAGTAAAGTTTCGAGTGAAAATTCTATAGATTTGTTCTTTCATAAAAACTTTCATAACCTTTTATTATCGCTTAGAGCTATCAAATCCACCTCCAAGTGCCTTTGGAACTCGAAGTCTCCATAAATTGAACTTTTTTGTGCATTATGGTGATTCGAGTTATGAAACTGTGACTGGATCTTTATGTACAAGGCTAAAAGACTATCAAACTACTCTCGTATTATAATAATAAAATATTCATTCTTAATATAGATAAATTGATATGATGAAAAGTCTGAGTAATAGCACCGTCACGTCACCATGTTCATTCATGAACATCATGCAATCGGTCTTATCCCTTTAGTAGTAGAGCCGTCGCGGTAGTAACCATGTTCATTTATAAACATCCTGCAAACGATCTTATTCCCCTAGTAGTAGCGCCGTCGCGGTAGTAAGCATGTTTATTGATGAACATCCTGCAAGCGGCCTTAACCCCTTAGCAATAGCACCATCACGATAGTAACCATGTTCATTCATAAACATCCTGCGAGCGGCCTTGTTGCCTTCGCACCAGCGCCGTCGCGTTAGTAACCATGTTCATCAATACCATAGTATTCTGCACCCGGCAAGATGAATTGTTTCTTCGACTTTAACATACATAGATTCTATTTAGGGGACAGCAATTTTTATATAAGAATGTTTTTCATGATCATACTTCCACCATTTACCTGTACACTATGAATCGTTTTAAAAGAAATTATTAAATTTGAAAGACTTTTCCAAAAGGGACTTATCTTACGAAGGACAATCAACAAGTATCCGTGTTTTGAAGCGAAATGTTGTTCGAAAAATTATGAAAGAAAAGATGTTAGTTGAACCTTAAAAAATCCTATTATATAAAGGAAACCAATATCATCCAATGGCTTTGATCGAATTTTATGACAATCGTTTTCGATAAATTCTAATGCAATATATATTTAGAGCGTCTATTTAAATCATCTTCATATTTTACAATTTTTTCCATCAAAATCTGTCTATAACATTCCGTATTTGTTAGATCTGTTAGTGATGATCCTTTTAGAAAACGCTCAACAAATTGTATAATGAAAATTCCACAATTGTGATCATCCCTTTGTACATCATGTTTAATTACACCAGATTTCCATTTCATTTGGGAGTAAAAATTCTTCATTTTCTTAACATAGAACTCTGATCCGATTTTTGCCGTTTGTGTTTCACCATAAGGATCTATGAAGATTACTGCACCTTTTTTGGTATTAATTGCAAGTAAACAAAAATGATCAATACTTGAAAAATTTCTATGGACTTGTACTAGAAATGGTACTAATATCAAATTCGGTCTCTTTGTTGATCGCATAAGTCTCTCAATATGATTATCAATTTTTATATAATTCGATACCTGAGCACATGGCAGTGTTATAACATTTGGGATTGTCAGTTCATTCCATAAGATCAATAGAGATGCATTGACAATGACACTATTCAATGGACGTTCAGAATTTCGAAGAGGATATAAAAATTGATAAATCCGAAAGACACTTGGATATTTATATTTCCTTTGTTGATATTGCTCTTGTTTTCTATGCTTACATAAGTCAAGTGACTGGGGTTTTTGTCTTATGCAGCATTGCCATTTATCCCAGACTGTACTATCTCTAGAATTTGGTATTGCTTTTTGCCATTTATCGCTTGCACTACATTTCATATTATTTTTAATTTTTATAATTTTTTTTTTTTTTTTTTTTTTTTTAATTTTTATATATTTTGCTTCATAAGTTCCTTAGTTTCATCACACCAAATTTTATCCGATATGATTTGTTTTTAAAATTTTGACACTGTTTATTTTGTTTTTAGATTATAAAGTGAGTAATTTAGAAAGAAGACTACAAGTTACTTTGCCGAAGAAGAAAATTTATTTCATTCTAAGTGGGTAAAAATTTCTTAAAGTTAAATACCGAATATATTGAAGTCTCTCACAAAGTTAATCTTCTATTTCTAACCCCCTTGTAAGATTGCCAATTGCCGTGGTAAGGATCTCCTTAGATGTTAGAACCCTGAGAGAAATGCTTGTGGTAGCCTAAGGTCTAGGCTATGAGTAGGATCACCTATGCCGGTTAGTTTGTAGGCGAACACTGAAACTAACAACAGTACAAATCCTCTGAGTGGTCGAGTCTTTTTATCTTATCTTATCTTATCTTATGTTATCCTCTCCTCTCCTCTCCTCTCGACTCCACGCCACTCCTCCCCTATCCTATTCCATCCTATGCTATCCTATGCTATCCTATGCTATCCTATCCTATCCTCTCCTATCCAAAACCTCTCACTTCTTCCCTTTGATTGAAGATTTGATTTAGTAATGCCAAACTTCGATAAGCCCAGCAAAATGGATTCTTTTTTTAATCATAAACTATTGGAACCAAATAGTATTAAGACTTAAACTTTTGTAAAGTGCATTCTCAAGCAACCTATAGCTGATCTTGACCTAATATAATATGTATTAGATTTGGTCTGTACTTCTGGAAGCAATCAAAAATATTTCTCTAGGAGATCTCCTGGCGTCAGTGCTCACCCAAGGCATGAGTCGACCCCGATAAATAAGGCTCCACTCCAACGATCTTCCAAACTGAAGGTCTAGTTAATTAAACACTATACCCCACGTCAATATTCTTTAGAATCTAGGAGGATCTGCTTTGTCAAATTTGAAAGACTTTCTGAAAAGGTACGAGGGACAATCAACAAGTATCCGTGTTGAAGAGAAATGGTGTTGCTACAAGAAGTTTGCTATTGACATGAAATGAAGGAATTAGATGAACCTTAACAAATCTTATTATATAAAAAAGATCAATAAATTAGAGATATATATGTTCAAAAATTGACAAGAAAAAAATGATTTGTTCGGTTCTCATTGTTTGGATTTTCATTGCTTCTAAAAAATAAAGGGAGAAGGACAAAAATATTCACCCCATTAAAAAAAATAAACAAAAGTTTGTCGTTCTCAGTATCTAAAATATGTATGAAGTCTAACCAATATTAGGGTACATTTTATTGGTAAATTCGAGCTAAAAACATTTTTCATATTATTTTTTTGGTTTTAGTAAAATAAACAAAATAAATTCCAATTCCATGTGAATTTTCTTTTATTTCATTGAAAAAAAACCATAATAATAAATTGAAAGAAAAAGAAGAACTTTTAATGGTTTACACATGTCAGCAGTGAGATGGTAATGTATTAGAAAACCTACCCCAAACCACCCACTGTGATGAGATGAGCATTAGAAATTTAACAATTAAATACAAAAAAAAACATCATTTAAAATTATTCCCAATAAAGAACAGATCTTATGATGGTGATGCTGATGGTGATGATAATAATGATTGTTTAGATGATTATAATGATGAATTTTAATGATGAGAAAGATCACGAACTCTCCATAAAACTATTGAAGCATCCGTTTCCGTTTAAGTACTCACACTTTATGTGAATTTTTTGAGTGTGTTCTTTGTCTCATTTCCCAAATTTACAAAAAATTTGTCTGGGCAAATTGGATTTTGATGCCATCATCACACTCACACACACACACACATTCATACAAATTGTTGTAAGAATACAAAAAAATAAGCAAAATATAAAAATAAATAAATAAATACATTTAAATTTGACTATTTTTATTTTCTTTTATTTGAAAAAACAAACATAAAATGTTTGTTCTAAATATTCTCTTTTTTTATGCAATTATGCAATGAAAACATACAATTTTTTATGAGGAAAAACTCTTTAAGATACTATTGTTATTAAGCCGGTTCTACCGGGCGGTTTTTCTCTTTTATATACAATTTTTTATTTGATTTTTAAAGGTTAAAGATAAAACAAAACTTGCGTGTTTCGAAAATGACGCAAATGCACGATATACTGAATTAGAAAACTCAGGACGTTGACCCAATTTTTTTTCTCGAATAATAATGAGTTGAATAAATCAAATGAAAAATATATGTACTTAAGGCAATAAAAAGAAAATTTCATTACCAAAAAAAAACTGAATACATTTTCATTGGAAAAATGTTGTTTAACTAAACTTGAAATATTAATTGTCTTATTTTTCTTTTTCTTTTAAGCATTTATTTTATTACGATTTTCACTAAAAATAGTAACAACAATCTAATACACCCAATGCTCAATGCTTAATGCTCATTTGCTCAATGAGACTCGTTTTGCTTTTGCGGCTTGTTAAATCGATAAAAAGAGGAGCACACACACACATACATAGCAAGCGAGAAAAGCGTTTTTCATCCACTTAGGGCAGCTAGCCAGCATTCAACAGCATTTTCAACATTTCTTCATCATGTTTTTATTTTTCTTTGATTTTAAATTGATTTGATTTGTTTTTTGATTTGATTTGATTTATTTTCTCTATTTCTTGTTATTGAATTGTTGAACTCACAGTTTACTAGTTTGCCAATTATGGTTAAAGACACCTAAAGGCACACCATCAACAGTCATTATCATCATCATCATCAACATAATTATTTTCATTCCTACCATATTCATTGACACTCAATAATGAGCTTCATTTAATAACGGTTAATACGGTTATAAGTAGTGACTTGAGGCGTGGCAAAAGATACTTACTTATATGGAAAACAATTTTATGAATTTTCTTTTTTATTTTCTCAAAAACTCACCTTAGTTTTTTCGTATGAAAATATTTAACACTTTATTCCAATTTACAAAATTTTGTATCCCAGACAAAACGAAAACCTACAATTAGTATGACAATGTTACGTATACACACAAAATAAATAAATTTATATATTTTTTTTATACATATATTTTTTGAGTTTTATACAATAATTTTTAGGTTTATATATTTTTTTGCAAATTTATTTCTATTTTATTGCTTTTTCTCTTGTTGTTGTTGTTGATATTATTGCAATTTTAAATTTATTTTTCCCCCGATAAGAATCAAGAAAACTCAATATACATACACTCAGTCACTCACACACTAGCGCACGCACATACACATACACACGACAACGGTAAGTTAAGTTATTTCTTCTTCTAAAAACTCAAATGCGAAATTCGTAATAAAAAAGCCTCTAAATAATCACTTGCTTCACTTTTCTTTGCTCTAGCTTATGAACTTTTCACGCTCACGTTTTGAAGACGACTAATTTGAAAAACTAAATGAAAAACTTGCAATACGAAGAGAGAGAGAATATTCACTTGATTTAAGTTTTTCCAACAGATGGCGCTAGTATACAACATACAATAGGTGGCGCTACTGTGCCAACAAAAAAGCATTGCCACTTTTATATTGTTTTGCTTACTTTGAATTAAATTTAATGCAATTTAATTAAACAAATAAACAAATTGTGAAATAGATTAATAATTTATATATTTATTTATTATAATTAACATAATAAACAATTTAGCATAAACAAAAATGTGAATTGCATTTGTGTTATTTGTTTCATGTTAATTATTTTTGTGAATGTCAAAATAACAAATGCAAAACTTTCACTGTGAATAATAAAGTCCACGTATGTGTTTGTTTGTATATAAACAGCCGGCAAAAGAAAACGACAACAAATTCGCTAATAAAAATGAGTAAGTTTTTGTGAAATATTATTATAAAAACTAATATTATTGTATTTATTATTAAAGCCACCACCAATACAAATAGCCCTGTTGTTTCTGCAATTATATCTACCATCCTCAGTTTGGTTATATTTGCCTCTTTGCGTTTCTATGCTTCGTGGTTCAATGCAACACAAATGACTATAATATTGGGCGGTTTCACCGGCTCCTGGTTGTTTATTTTTAGTTTAACAGCAGTATCGAATATTGAAAATATTGTTTTTGGCAATGATTTTCAAGCAAAATTCATACCAGAAATATTATTTTGTTTATCACTAGCAGTCGTAGCTGCCGGCGTTGTACATCGAGTATGCGCCACTACATGGTAAGTGGGACTGTTTTATTTCATTAAGTGATTAATTTATATGTATTTTCTTTTAGTGTTTTATTCTCACTTGTTGGTCTTTACTTTATTGATCGTATATCGAATAAATATCATAACAAAATTGCAACCACCACTGATAATTCATCGGCAGTACGCAAAACTAGCAAGAAACACAAATGAAGGAGATAATTATTAATCTTTATATTTTCTAAGTCTATTTTTCGAATATTAAAAAGTATTTCGGTTATTTCTATAATCAAAACTATTGTATATTTAATGCTTATATTGTTTTGTCTTAGATTGCATTTTCAAATAATCAATTTTTTATATTTTTTATGTGAGATAATAAAAATTTAAGCTTAAATTGATGATATTAAAAATTTTATTAATCCAGCTACTTTAACTTATTGGCACAGATATATAAACTGTAGAAGTCAATTCTTAAGTAATGTAATGTAGACTGAGCTCGGGGCTAGCAAGTTTCGAGGTTGTCGCATGTAACTTAGATTTTGATTCGCATAGACACTAGAAACGACTTTCAATCGAGTGTTTAGAATCTAATCCTACTATGTCTTATATTTTTATTCAATATACTTTTGTAATGAGTTTCAAGTGAGATATTTATTTGATATAAAAGAAATTTTCGATTTTGCTTTGTTTTATAGATTTTATTGTTTAGTACTATACTATACAATATTTCTAAGCCTATTTAGCGTCATTATATCGTCTAATAAAGCATTCTTTTACTCTGCCAATTCAAAGACAAGATTGAACACTGATATGGTCTTCAATTGGGCACCATGTCGTTCATTTTGAAACCGAGAGTCTCATCATCTTCAGTACAGTAGTATTCTTCAATTAAATTCGTGGTTAAACAATCCTTTGCTCGATATCACAATACTTACTTGCTGCAATAGTTCCATTTCTTGAAGCAATTTTTTAATAAATTGAATAATGGATGTCATTATTATACAACACCATACAGAAGTCAGTTTAAAACTGATTCAATTCAATGCATTTCTTCAGCTTTATATAATTGATGGTTTTTTCCCGAACTTTATTTGGTTTATTATCGTAACATTGACAACAACAGAATGCAGAGACAAGACACAAAGTGTTGCAAGAATCGAGTTTAAAATTATAGAACTGATTACATAGTAAAATACAATTTGTGTCGCGAGAATTGATGTTTCTGATGTGTCTATCGGTAGAGACTATGAATTTATATACTCTAGACAGTTGAGTGATTTTAATTTCTGGTAATTCCAACAACAATTTCACACAAATTGTTGGATATCATGTCATTCTATTGACCGTATTGTCTAGTCTATATAAATTGAAACTCTTTGGTACCAAGTATAGGCAAGAATCGAGTTTCTTCTGTATAATTGTTAGAGATATATACGTATGTATGAATGTGGTTTTAAAATGATTTTGATTTAATGAGTTGAGACGTTCCAATTTATCCCGAGTTAGGTCCACCTTTCATTATGAACTAAAAAATCTGAGTTGTTACAGGTGAAATATTCACTTTATCAAAGTCAAATTTTGTCTCTTGGCCATTGAGTACATGACAGCAACAAAATGATGATACTGAAGCATAAAATTAAGATTCTTGTATGGAAAAATTCACAGTTTTTGATAAAAAAAACATTTCCATTATCAGAATATTATCTACATGTTTCGAAATGCAACGAAATTCAGGCAATCAAGCGATTCATTCTAGCTTCTTCTACAGACTTATCCCTAATGATGAAAGAATGCCTTTTCTATTTTACTAATGACATAACATAAGAATGAATTCCAGGACATGGTAATGAAAGAGCTGACTGATCATTGATCTCGAGTCAATGTTTCTTGAAAACAAACAGGGTGTCTTCTCAAAGTTATCTTCACCTACCCAGGGAGAAGCTATGAATACTCACAGGAGATCTCACATGTAATCGAGGCCTTTTGAAGGATAAAATTAAGATTCTTGTATGGAAAAATTCAACATTATTGATTAAAACATTTGAATCTAATTATTTCAAAAGGCAAGGAAGGTGAATATACACATCTATTCAGACAACCAAGCAAAACTTATCATCCCTTATGATGAGAGGATTGTTTTTCTATTCTACTTATTAAGCCACCACAATGACCTCCAGGACTCATTCATTCACTCATTCGGAGATAACGAATGGATTTCAGGACTAGAAGAACACAGGCGTTTGGAAACAGCTGACTGTCTGGTTAAGCAAGGAGCTAAGCAGTCCATCAATGATCTAGAGTCCTCACTAAAGCCTACAACAAATCAGCAAATGGGAGCACTAATAATTTGTTGCCTACTAACAAAGAAAAGAAGGACAAAGGCAAGCATAATGTTTCTTAAAATCAAATAGGGTGTCTTCTCTAAGTTATCTTCATCATCATCACAGAAAGAGTCTACGGATACAATTGCATGTAAGATACCCGGTGTCACAAGGAACTGTAGCCTTTTGTATCATTTAAAGACAATTGGTATCTCATACACTGACTGTTGTCGATCTTGTGATCTCCAAAAAAAAAAAAAAAGAAATGTAATTGATTTCCCTAACTTAAGTTTAATGAAACTTATCAATACAACACAATCACAATACAAGATATAAACATTCAACATTCATTCACACTAAGCATTACATACACTTAAAATATAACTACTTTGCTTATACATAGATACATAGATTTATCCTTAAATTCTTTAATTTAATTCTATCATACTTTCATACTTATTTGTTTTAAAAATTAAATTTTTATGTTTAAACATAATTTGAAATTATGAATTATTTTCTTAGTTTATATCCTATTGCTATGTCTATCAATGATGGGATTATGATGGCTGAAATTCTTAATATAATATATGAGATTAGTATTCTGCTTATCTAAGTCTAATTATCATTTCATGGTTTGACTTATATACTATATGATAGATATGCCTTCTAGTGATGAAAGGGAAATGAACACATTTACATAAACTTAAAAACTAAGTGAATCAGATCGGTGGATCGATGGAAGCGCGATTTCCTTGACTATTCTAATATTATCATTATTCTATATAAAATAAAGTTATACATAAGTTACTACATTTATACTTATACTTATATGAAGTAAATAAGAAAAAATTCCATATTACTTTTACAAAAACTTAAAGATTAAGTCACCTTCAATCAGATGGATGAATGGATGAATCATAATTTTCTTTACTATCAATATATATGTACTTAGTAATACCAGTCTTATGTGTCTCCAATACATTATTCTTATATGGTACTTATTAATATTCTTACTTTCTTAAAGTAAAAAAAAAAAAAAATTAAATTAAATAAATGATTGAATTATTTATCATTAATCGAAACATAAAAAGGATTTTAAAAGATTTTTCATATTATCATTTGGTTCCAGCAGAGGATCATCCACAGATCCAGTTGCGATTCTCGTTCGTGCAGTTAAGGTTCCCATCTGACCTTGATCTATTATATCGCTTATTAATTTTCTAGCAAGCACTACCTGGACGAAATTCATTTTTCTCATCTTTCCATGCCAAGCTTCTGCATCTTTTTTTAAAATTTTTTGTTTTTCTTTCATATGTCGCAAAAGTAATTGTCTCGTTTTATCCTTAACACTCAGTTTTTCTTTCTTGATTTCAGCAATTCCCTTAAGATCTTTCTTAATCGAATGCTAAACAAAAAAAAAATGTAATACAATGAATCAAGTTTCAGGCTTTACAATTTTCATATAATATGCTGAAAAATTACATCAAGCTACAAGGGATCAAAAGTAACAGAGATGGCATCCTTATAGCCTTTCCGACACATGGTGCATCCAGTTATCGAATACGAGGCTCTGGTGACTCAAAGGAAAGTGGAATATCCTTGCCTTTTCCATACCATACCATCCACCCAATCAACCTATCCTCCCCCATCCTATACTAGACATAACAACAGACTCCTCCTAATGGCCTAAGTGAGCTTTTTATGATAAACTAACTTTCCCAGACTATTAATCTTTCAACAGTAGAATTTTTAATTATCGTCTTAGCAAAGCAAGCCCTACAGTTAAGATTTACTATACAGATCCACCCAAAATATTCGAAGGAGTGTCATGTTATCTTCATAATTTTTAACGGAAAAAAGTATTCAGACAAATATATTATAAAACTATTATAAGGAAGATCAAAAGTCCAACCTTATAAATTCACTTAATACATACCGATTTCAACTTAGTTTTATTCATACAACTGTCAATGAACGACATTGCTTCACAATATGAAGTTTTTGGTCCTAATCGAATTTTTCCCATTCGATATCTATACTTTAACTCAGCTATATGTTTAAACATTTCTTGTTCGGTCGCCTTAGGAAACCTTTCACGATATTTAGCCAAGAGTATTCGAGCATCGGTTTTTTTCTTGGCAGTGTTTTTATAGCCTGGACTCTTTGAATTCCATAAATTTGGTAATGACTTATAACAACCAATAAATTCGAACATAAATTTTTTTTGTTTTTGTTTTTCCTCATCCATTTTATTTACGTTTTTTCTTTTCTTGTTGTTGGTAAAATTAAAATTAATTTCAAGTTCTATCGCGCTTCTTTCCCTGATTACTGATGATGATCTTATCGATTCGATGATACTAAAACTACAATGCCGTTAGCAGAATAAAATAAGACAGTTATGAATACAAATACAATTTTGTATAAAATTTGATCACATACATTTGCATAAAATTGACCGTAATGTGGGGAATATTTGAGAGATCGTGAAACATGAGGAGAGACAATTTCAATGGGAAAGCTTTTGAGGTGAACTTTGATCATTTTTCATTGAAATTTTGTAAGTGCAGCCCTGATGAGATGCATCCATGATTGTTATGTCCAATACGATCTAAATTCATCTAAAAAAGCTTTCATTCACCGTGATCATAGATATGAAATCGTAAAAATTTATTTGCTTACATTTAGTATGATTTGAGCCTTATTCCACCAATCTGATTTCC
Source organism: Amiota communis (assembly GCA_037043315.1). Lineage (NCBI taxonomy): Eukaryota > Metazoa > Arthropoda > Insecta > Diptera > Drosophilidae > Amiota > Amiota communis. Next base: position 813,320 of record JBAMAV010001191.1, on the reverse strand, counting down.
TGAATTATATGTAGTTTTTATTACTGGAGTGATTAACACTAGATCGAAGAACCCAAAATTCAAGTAGAGGTTATCAAAGTCTCAGCAAAATCTTATTAGGAACCTCACTGTTTTTGATAAGAAAAAGTTTCAGCGATACCAATGTCTTGATACCCATTTAGTTCAGTTTATAGGAACAAATTTCACATATTTTATATTTATTTTGGTTGCCTGTGCTCCCGACAAGATTTATCCTCCATTACGTTGTCAGATTAGATTAAGTAGTGCGGTCCGCTCTCCACAAGGTCAAATTCATTCAGAAGCCTTACTGCCCATTCAAATGCTTGAAATTAGGCGGATTTGGTTTCAACGAATGCCCTACGCTTTTAAAACTAACCCACAACATCATAAAAAAAAACCAATTCCCCTAGTGGTAAATCTGCATAATGACCAAATTTTCGAAGAAATGCTTTGCGAAGAGTAGTCACATAGGTGGTATTGTATGCTTTCATTTCCACAGCTATGGCCGAAATCTTAATGGGGAGCATGCATCTCTTAAACCATTAGCACAATGGCGCAGTACCTCACACCATCAACCGAATCCTATTCTTGTTAAAATGTGGGAACTTGGGAGTTCATTAAGGACTGATTGTAGATTAAATCAAAATTATCCTCAATTATTGAAAAAGAATATAATTTTAGGTGAATCTTCTCGAATTCATTCTAATTTCTTGATTGAGTTCCTGGATGACTTCAGCAGATGGGCAGACCACTAGAACATCGCTGTCAACAGTTCTAAATCACACCACTGTATGTTTACGCTCAGGAGGGACTAATATCCAACCCTTTTGGCTGCATAGTTCAGTCATACCTCAGGTGGACTCAGCCTGCTATCTGGCTATGATCAAACACTTTGTCAGAATTGCTGCAAACTTTCACCAAAAGCTGTAAAAGCTAAATTGGCTTCTACGGCCAGGAGTCATCTTAGCCTATGCAAGAAAATAACAACCTAACAGATGATTCATTAAAAGGTTTTTTTGTCAATTGGGTTTCTTTTACAGATCACGCGTGACTGGTGTCATAGTGTCATGTTATGTTTGACAAATCATCATGGAAAGACTCACGCCGCAACAACGTCTCCAAATTATTCAGCTGTATTACGAAAATCAGCGTTCTAACAAAAATGTTTTTCGTGCACTTCGAGCAACATATGGGGCGCATCATCGGCCTTCCGAGACCACTATTGCCAAAAACATCCGTAAATTTGAGTCGCAGTGTACGCTTTTGGATAATACGCAACCGAACAGACCATATCCAGCCCGTAGTGAGGAGAATACTGCGGCTGTAGCCGAGAGTGTGGCTGAAGACCATGAGCAATCCATTCGACGCCGATCTCAACATTTGGGCTTATCGTATGCAACAACTTGGCGAATGTTACGTCAGGATCTTGGTTTGAAGGCTCAAAAAATCCAACTCGTCCGAAATTGAAGCCGCCAGACTTGAATTTACGCTTAAATTTCAGTCAATGGGCTCTGGAACAGCTCAACGAAGATCCGCTGTTTTCGCTTCGAATTTTGTTCAGTAATGAGGCACATTTCTGGCTTAATGGCTAGGAGTACTACTGCGGATACGAATATCTATGTCATCCAGAAGATGCAGAACTCTGCTCTTCATCGGATCGTTAACGTACCTTGGTGTATGCGTTTTGACGACATGTCTCGAGATCAATCGTGACAGGTATAATGACCGGCTTAAGGCGCATGTCAACAAATTTGCATTTGTTCTGGCTACAAATACATCCGAGAGGTGCGCCTCAAGTGCCTTCACACTGATGACCTGTGTGTACCCTTACGCCAAAGACGACGTAGGCTCCGTTTAACATTTTATCAAATTTTACTTCGAAAATTATGTCAACTTTAAGTCATCAGTTATTTTCTAGGCTTTTGTCATATCAGTCGGTGGATTAGTGTTTTTTCCATTCAATAATAATAATATTAATAACACTTCTCGATACATTCGCATAGTAAGTATACCAACTGCAGTGAGTATGCAGGGTAACGGATGATCTATTTGAATTTCATAAAAAATATTACCCTACGAAGACATGACGACATGACATAAAACTTTAAATACGATACAATCGAAATGGTCACTCAAGTGTCGCCAAAGTTTCGAACCACAATTGAACAGAATGGTCTCCTTGAGAAAAACAAGCAGCAGCACGCGACAATAACGAAATTTTATACAATTTTTTTTTTTAGAAGTTCCTTTGGTTTATGACTTTTGGATAGGTTTTTGTATTGAAAAATTTATAAAAATGGTAAAGAAACAACATAAAACAATCCAAGAAAAATTAAAAATTGTTGCAGACTTGAAGAAAGGTGCAACAATAAAGGCATTAAGTGTTAAATACAAATGTCACCCAGCAACAATTCGACGCATTCGAGCCAATGAAGTCGAATTAAGCCAATTGTCAGAAGCGTCATGCTCAAATCGACAGCGTGTAAGATATGGTGCACATAGAGCATTAGAAGAAAAGCTTTACGAATGGCTTAAGGAGGAGCAAAAAAAAGGATCTACCAGTATAACTCCGAAAAGTGTTTTGGCAAAAGCTAAAGAAATCAGTATCGTATTGAAGGACAAATTTAAGCCACATTTCACATGGCTTACACGTTGGAAAATACGTCATGGCATTGGGTATCAAAGAAATTCTGACGGAACCGTTAAGTGGATTTTCCGAGAAAAAGCAGCACAAAATGTCAACACTTCTGAGCTTGATGATTCGGTTAATGAAGAAGAAGAGCAAATCACAGAAAATTTTTTAAATTCAATTAGATGTGATGAAACGCTAGATAGTCTTTCTTCTTCTGAAGAAGAAAATGTTCCGGTTGAGCAAGTAAATCATTTGGAAGAAGATGGATTAGAATTAATGAAGCATTACACAATTGAAAACATTTTTAATGCTGCAGCTATTGGTATTCTTTATAAAGCATTACCGTATTCAGAAGATACTCTAAACACACCAGAACAAGAACAAGAAAAACTCACTGTCTTGTTAATCTGTAATGCTACAGGTTCTTTTAAGAAAATCTTCGTGATTGGAAACTCTGAATTGACAAATTCTGATGATATACCATCACTACCATTGCCATATTATATTAATGAGGAAGCTTGCATGACCAAAGGACTATGGATTGAAATACTTACCGCTTTGGATATTGAATTTGGTGAAATGAACAGAAAAGTTCTGATGTTTGTAGACATACCCATATGTTCTAATTTAATCATTGATGATTTAAAGAACACTAAACTCAAATTAACATTGCCAACTACTGGTCTCCAGCCCTTGGATCAAGGTATAATTGAAGCATTCAAAAGAGAATACCGTCAAAATATTGTTCGTAAGCATTTGATTGCTTTGGAAATGGGTGTAAATTCAAGCGACTTCACAAAATCAATTTCAATTTTGAAAGCTTTAAGTTATATAAAACAAGCTTGGAGTATGATTAAAGTGGACATCATTCACAAGGGATTTGAACTTGTAAGTTTACAACTTTCTTTGATATGCACATGGTTTTTTTCTTCTAATTATTCTATTTTAGGCTGGTTTTATACATTCAAAAACACGCACAGAATTTTACGAAAACATTCCCAATTGGAAGAAATTTCTTCATTGTGATGATTATGTTAGTTGTTATGGTGGAAAAGACGAGTTCACTATACCACCAAAAGGTTCCGAAATTGAAGAAAAGGATGAACTGAAAAATGTTTTGAATGCCCTTCAAGTATTGGATCAATACAGTGGAAAGCATGGATTGGAGAATATTCAACAGAATGTTCTTCTAATTGAAGAGGAATTACTGAAATTTTCAAAGAAAACTACTACTACATCTACTACTACTTCACAAAATGATATTCTTTAAATAACCGGTTTTTTTTAACAATTTTTAAGCTTTTTTTTACAAATAATTTATGAAAATTCTTTGAATTTTTTTTTTCATTTAACTTAAATTGTATATGTAGATGTTCCTTTGAAATATAGTCGCACGAAATCCCCAAGGGGAAGACAAAAATAATACGTATTGTAATTAATCTTAATTTTGTAAATCATTGCTTACTGAACAAGTTCTAAAAGTTGACAGAGATCTTAGGATAAGTATACACTATGCGAACGAATGCGACTGAAGAATAGTGAACGCATGCGTTCAATCAATGTGTATGTCGAAGCGCAGACGAACGAACGCGGTATGTCGCATTCGTTTGCATGCGCAGCTTTTCAATCGGCTGGTGGTACATCAAAGAAAAATACGGCCAAACGCAATTATGCATACAAATGACGCGCAGTGCATTCGTAATGTGGGACAGCAATCAAATTTAAACACAAAAACGAATGCTCCCAGCAGAGATTCGGTAGCATCACTTCGGCTGCTTGCATTCGTCTAATGTGTAACAGAGATGTGCACCGAAGACTTGCCTTGGTAGGTTTGGTGTAAGTTTGTAGTACATTACATTTTTGTTTGTATTGTTTGCTTTGTTCTCTTTTTTGTGTTGTGTTCAGGTGCGTTGCGGTCGACTATTGCGTGCATATGAAAATCATTACATTAAAACAAAAACAAAACAACAAAAATGACGTATTTGTCTTTCGTTGATGCTATAGTTGCATTGGTATGTGTTATTGTTGCTATTGGCAACTAGCGCACAAGGGCACGTTCAACCAGAAGCCTTATGGTCCATTGGACTGTTCTTAGCTTCAGATCAGGTTGCGATCCGGCAAGGAGACAATGTGTCACATAACATCAATAAATTTAAGATTGTTTCCTCTTCATAATTACTTAAGTTTTTTGTATATCATTTTGCTCATGATATATTAGTCAAAGAATATACATACATACATACTTATGTACATATTGAGTTTGGCAAAAACCATGACAAAGTGTTGAATGTTTTATAAATACTTACCTTGCTTAAAAATTCCTTCTTTTTTTAAAGATTCAGTTGGTTATATGGAGTTCTTATCAAATAGTCGCATTGCTGGTTAAATCCAAGGTCTATTTCTTTTCTACACTTCACAATTTTCAACTCAAAAATTTCCACACACTCATAAAACAAAATGGTGGTATTAAGTCTCCAATAGACAAGACAACCACTGTAAACCAAAGAGTATATTTTAATAGTCTTTGTCTAAACTGTTGCTGCTTACACAATAATAAAAAGCACTTTGAAGAAAACTAACTTATTACGTTACACTTGCAGGATTTTGAAAATATTTCTTCACATTTACTTTTATACTATAATTCACTATTTTGAAACACAAAATTTTGCGATTACAAAATTCTTAATATTTTATGCAAACGACGCAATAATCGCGCACCAACCGAACACGAACAATAAACGAATGCAAATGATACAACTAAAAGAAAAGGCAAAGAGAATGAATGACCAACAATAATTGCAAGGTTGCATTGACTGAGATGCTAAGAATAAGAGAATGAGAGGATATTAGAATAAGGTGTTGTGGTGTTATGGAGAGAACCAAGATCAACCGCCCCCCTTCTCCCCTCTATGCTGGCGTCACTTCTGCAACATTGAAAATTAACATAGAACAGGGATGAAATGTAACACGTACTTGGTACTTTTATACATTTAAGCGTTATTTCCTCATTTTTTTTTTTAAAAACTACTCACACGTTACCACATTGCAAGTTATTATTTTTAATTACTTTATTGTTGACTCAGAATGGCTCACTAATGTGTTGAGTCAGCAGAACTGCAAGCTATGAATCTGGAAGCAGCATTTTCTCAACAAAAATTCTTTCAAAGATCCATTATGCAAACTAACACTGTATAGGACAGTGGAGCGACCAGTCTTGTGCTATTTAGCTGAAACTTGGACTGTGAGCGATTCGAAAAAAAAAATTCTCCGATAAATCTTCGGCGCAGTTAAAACTGGGCCTGATGAATGGAAAATAAGATGGAACGACGAACTTGAACATCTAATCCAAGGTGAAAACGTGATACGATTTATCAAAGCGTAACGCATAAGGTGGCTAGGCCATGTAACAAGAATGGACGAATCAAGAGCGCAAAGAAAAATTCTAGATGCGAAGTCCTTCAACGACAAAGCAAGGGGAAGACCAAGATCAAGATGGATGGACGAACTAAACGAAGACCTAAAGAAACTACAACTGGAAAACTGGAAAAGGGCGGCAAAAGATCGAGTAACATGTACTAGGTATATTGTTCATCATGATGATGGTGATGCCGCAGTAAATTGTTTTCGTTTCAAACCTTATTGTTTTTACTTTAGGATTCGATGGAAGGAGAATGTGATTCTTCTTTGAATTCAATTATTTAATCCATGGCATGCCAATTGTCCGCCATCACAGGAACATAAACTATCCTAGTCATTCATGTATGTATGTATCTCATCATAGCATTAAGACCCTCTAGTCTTTATTCAATTGATTTATAAACAAATAGGTATTTTTTTTTTTAAATTTTTTGTTTTTTATTTTGTTCATGTGGTTGTTGTTGTTGTAATATTTATAATTAAGTTTAAGTTTAGTTTTTTTTGTTTATTTTTTTTTTTAATTTTTCATTTTTTTTTCTCTTCATTATTTCATAGGGTTTTATATATAGATTTTGTTATTATTCGTTTGACCTTACATTTTGCATTGTGTTGTTGTTACATTATAATTATTTTTTTATTTTCTTTTTTTGCATATATGTAATAATTAATTAATTAATTCATTAATTTTCGATTGGTTTCTTTTTCAATTTTTTTTATTTTGTTGCATTTTATAATTAAATATTTTATAAATACATTTATTATATATAAATTAAATAATAATAATTAATTTAAGGGACATACAATTTTACATGCTAACAAAAATTAAAGACTAACAACTACCGAGTATCTATCTTTTCATTCACACATTCACATTGTTATCGTTATCATCTTCATTATTATTATTATTATTTAAGCAATTATTCATAGAGTACTATATCGTCATCATTATTAATTATGCAATCATAATAATAGTACTAATAAAATTATCAGAAAACAGCATTAAATTTATTATGTGCATTTATCATCATTACCATTATCATTGTGGTAATTACATATTATCATTATGCTCATAATTTTATATATATGGTCATCATCATTATACATACATTATACATATGTACTATTGTATGTTTAAATATTTTCCCTGGGTTCCAACGATTTTATTAGAAACAAAGGACCTCCCTTCTTCTTCTTCGAATTCCTTTCTCAAATATATTTTAATAGCATAGAGAATCAATTTATTTTTAATGTTATTCAGTTGTTTCTTAATTAATTAATTAATTAAATTAATTTTTATTATATTATTATTTATAATTTGTTTCTTTTTATTATTAATTTAATATTATATCAATATGCACAATGCCATGTTAGGAGTTTCTTATTATTTTGTTTGCGATCAATTTACTTCGATTTTTAATTTTTTATTTAGCAAAAACATCATTAATTATTGTATTTTGTATACCAATGTATTTTTTTATTTTGTTATACAATAATATTCCATTGTATGTATTTTATTTTGTTTTTTGTTTCATTTCATGTCACTTATATTTTATTTTATAATATTTTTTTTTATTACTTTAATAATTCAATTTTTTGTATATTTTTATTTACTAAATTTTTATTAAATTTTTCATTGGTTTTTTTTATTAACTATTTATTTATTTATTTTACAATTTATTTTTTCATTAATTCCATTTTCGACTTTATTAATTAGAAATTTAATTACAAAATAAAAAAAAAATCTTATCTCTACTATTTTTAGTATAATTTATATGTTCTTAATATATGTATGTATATAAATTACATGATCCAATTTTGCTTGTTTGTTTTTACATATCATCACCATTGAATTTATAATTAAATTAAAATTTACAAAATATTTCTAATAATAATAATTAATTAAATGGGATTAAATAAGTTAGTTGAATAATAAGATTGCAAGGAAAATCATACAAATACATACATAATTGTATAAAAATAATATGAAAAAAATAAATCAGTAAATTAACAAAAATTAGTTCTAGAAACAATAAACATTAAATTAATGAAAATATTAAATTTTATGTGATACAATTTGTATTTTTTTGAAAAAATTGCTAAAAAACTGAAATATTATTAAACAAATTTGCTTTTTCATTTCAAATAAATGAAAAAAATTATATTAAATATATAAAAAAAAATAAAATATTATAACAAAAAAAACACAACAAATTTATAACTGATATTTGACTATCATGACATAAATTTAGCCAGATTTTTCTTACATTTCACATGGGAATAATTTACAAATTCTTCATAGACATGATTTATTTATGTTACAAAGCAGCAGCATTTTGTTTTTTTTTTTTAATTTTATCAAAAACTAGAATAAACAGCATATAGTACACACTCACTAACACAGATAGAGATACTGATACAAACACATACTCATACAGGACCAGATTAAGCCATGTAGAAACCCTTTAGAACAGGCAATGCAAGTCTTTGGAATTTTTTCTTCTATTTCCTTCTGTTCAGTAATTGCATTGATGATCCATTAATAGAGTGACATATTATTCCCACGAGGGGCCAGCATAGGCAGTAGTATCCTATATGAATTAACTGATCATACATACATACACAAGTAATTTATAGATATGAGCCGTTTATTTTGAAAGTGGCATAAGTCACTTTGTTTTTTAAATCGAGATATTTAAGAACATCAACATAATGGTAGCAAATTTTTCTTTTAAAATAAAAGATATCATTAATTTGATTTTTCTTGAAAACTGACTTATGCCATTTTCATAATAAACAACTCATATATTGACAAGAATACCACACACTAAAATTATGCATAACTAAAGCCAAGATCACACAAATAAATACACTCACTAGTGGACACACACACATAAGAAATTATACAAAATTAGTAGCAACAGCATCATCATCAGCAGCTCATTTAGTATTTTAGCATTTTTTCATCATTCATACATTTTACTACTATACACATATCTCTCTCTCTCTACACTTTGTTCAATACTATATATCATTATTGAAAGTTTCCATTTTTGTAATTTTTTAATTTGATTTCATTATAAGTTTTATTATTTTCTTACATGATGGCAACCCTATAAGTGATTAAATAAATAAATAAATTAATGAATGATTCTATGAATGAATAAGTGTAGTATATTTTGCCAACTACTGTTACCATAACATGACTGTACTATTCCAGTATTGCATTAAACTTTTCTTTGGGGATTCCTTTCTTTTTTTCATCCTATTTTTTTTTTCATTCTTTCATTTTTAAAATTTTTCTTTATACATATGTATACTATTTTTAATTTGTTCGTTAAGCACACTTACAACATTATTTACATTTATTTGCTTTACTAATTTGCAATTAATATTTATTTGATTTATTTTTTATTGTATATTTTAATTTATTTCTTCATTTTTAAATTAATTGCAATTTGTATATTTTTTTTATAATTTTATTCATTTATTGTTTTGTTATTTTTTATTATTAAATTTATTTCTTTATTTTTTCTTTTTGTTATTTATTTTCTATATTTTTGTATTTATTTATTTATTTTTTATGCATTTTGATATTAATTTCTTTTTTTTATAATTTTATTGTTTTCATTTATTTATATTTATTTTATTTACAATTTTATCATTTTTCTATTGATTTACATTTATTTATTTATTTATATGCTTCTATTTATTTATTTAAAATTTATTTTCTTTTCTTTGATTTTCTTTTATTTTATTATTTGTTTTATATATTATTATTTGTCATTTATTATTTTTTTTTTATTTATGATTAAATAAATCATTTCTTCTATAGTATAATAATCAATTTTTCTTTCTTCTTTTTTACTAGGAAAATAAACACACAAAGCTTTTTTATTTTTTTATTTTTTCTTTTTAATTTAATTTAATTAATTATTATATATTTATATATATATATGTATGTATAAATTTAGTAAATATAATTTTATATATAAGCACAAGTTCATCATATACATGTTAATTGGTTTTTTGTTTTTATTATTTTAAATATATAAAAAATTATATAACGCGCACACATACAAACATTTTCATTATCATTTATCATTTACCATTTATTTTCTTTCTTTCATCTTTCATTATCTTAAAATTCTATTTGTAATTAATATTTTGTTATGTTTTCCATCATTTTTAAATTAAATTAATTAGCATTCGTTTGGATTTTGTTTTCTAATTTCTTCATATTTTTTTTTCATTGTTTTTTTTTTTATGATTAAATTTTTAAATCTAATAATCTATTTTATTAATATTATTATTATTACTCTTAGTTTGTTTTTGTTAGTTATATTTACTTGTTAATTAATTAAATAATTTTTTGTTTAAATATTTTTAAACATTTCATTTTTTCGTTTCTATTTTTTTTTTATCGCTTTTTGTTTTGTTTTTTTTTTTTTATTTATTTAAGTTTTCTTTGAGTCCGCGTGAGTTGTCCATTATTCTTCATCTTCATCTACATAGAGTCGTCGCTCGCTTTTGTTTTTTTTTTTTTATATTTTTTGTTAAATATATAATATTATGAATTTCTTTAAGAACATTCTTTTGAATTTCATTTAACCCATATCATATCATATCATTAACCCATTATTATTATTATTATAATTATTAGTCCTGACTTTTCTTTGTCGTTAGATCTTCCCAATTCTGTAACTGTGGAGGTGTGTGTGTGTTGTGTATGTGGCGACGCATAGCATTTTGGAACTATATAATAAATTTATGAGTATGCATTGCGATTGTGTCCTTAAAAATATACAATATTTTCTTTATATATGTATAATAATATTAATAATAAATTTCCAGTTTTTTTTTTACAATTTTTTGTTTGTTTGTTTACTTCTTTGCGCACAACAATTTAATTCTTCTTCTTTTTCTTTGTTTCTTTTTTTAACAATTTTTTATTAATTAAATATTTTTGTTTCTTATATTTCTTTTTTTTTACAATTTCTTTTTAGCTCTGGTATTTCTTTTGACATTTTCTTGTTTTTTCTCGATCATTTGTCATGTGTTAAGTAGTGAGAGTGAATGGGGTCTGTTGTGTTGAGGTCAGATGAGGTGAATTGTGATTGGGGGGAGGGTTAGTAGTTCAAGACAAGGCAAATGAGATTAAGATTAAGCACAATGATGAATCTGTTAATAATAAAATCAATTATCTTTTCTTCGTTGTGGTTTGTTTTTTTGTTTTTACTGTTAAATAAAATTTAAATTTATTTATTTATTTATATATTTATTTATTTATTTTAATATCTATGTTGTTGTTGTTGTTGTTGTTGTTATGATGATGTCCTTCCTCTTGCACATTCATATAACCCATGTGTGTGTGTCTGTCTGTCTATTAATGTGTGATCATCAAAAATGCCTCAATCATCATCACCTCCGCGTTGCCAATAACACGCCGGCAACATTGATGTGTACTACGCAACCGCTGCTGTTGTATTTGTATTAGTTGGTGGCGGTGGTGGTGGCGGCGCTGTGGGTGTTACTACTGCTGCTGCTGCGGCTGCAGCTGCTGCTGCCACAGCATTTGTTGTCGTTGATGTGTTGTTGTTGTTTGATGTATTTGCTACTGCTGCTGCTGCGGATACTGTTGATACCGCTGCTGCTGTTGTCGTCATTACTGCTGATGCTGCTGCTGCAGCTACTGTTGCTGTTGTCGATGCATTTATACTAATATTGTTGTTGCTACTACTTAAATTACCTGCTAAAGATGACTTGCCACTGAGCAAGTTTTGTTGCTGCTGATGTTGCTGTGGCTGTTGGTGATGCTGCTGCTGTTCACTATTACTGCTACTACTATGTTCTGTGGTGGCATTCGATGTTGCTCCAATGCTATTTGCATTCGCTAATGTGTGGCTATTACTACCTAGGCTACTGCTGTTGCTAAGATTACTGCTAGCTGTGCTACAACTGTTGCTATTTGTGCTGCTGTTGCTGACATCATTGAATGTGGCTGCCGGTGGCAAATGTTGGCTGCTACTGTTGCTATTTTCATCAGCTACAGCTGCTGATGAGGATGATGATGATGTTTGCTTATTACAATTACTATTATCATTTTCTTGTTTGATTTCTACTTTTAGATGTGAAGTACTACTACTACCACCACTACTACTACTGCTACTACTGATATTACTGATATTGTGCTTTTTATCTAACAGTTCAGTTGATGATGAACCACCACCCGCCGTTGCTGATGATGGTGGTGGTGATGAGGAGGCTGACATTGCTGCCGCTGCCGCTGTCGCTAATGCTGAGTTAAGTTCAAGTTGCTGTTGTTGATGGTGTTGCTGCTGTTGTTGTTGTAGCTGTTGCAGATGACGTTGCTGATGTATTCTATGCTCCATAGAGTGCGTTGGCCCCGGATGACCACGTGATACTTGAAAAAGTACCCTTGATATAATCAGTGCCACCTGTTGGTCCAATATATGCGACATAACCAAACCAAGTAAACGTTGTTCTTGTTGCATAAATAGAGATCGATTATCTGGATGCTTGGCCAGATGCAATAGAGTTCCTGCTGCCCGCCTCAACATATCTAAACTTGTACCCATTGAATCGGGATTCTCACGCAGGTAATTGATGCCATGTTGATTGGCTACACCGAGAGCAGTTTGTTCTGCTTGCTCAATGAAGGCAACCAAATATGAAATGCAAGGTGACTGCAAGGCCACAGTACGTGCCATGGCACTATCAGCTGCTGCCAAATAATGTAGGAGATTTACTGAGAATTCTCTTAGCACTTGGTCTTCGTTACGACATAAATGACGTGTGAGTACAGCACAAAGCTTTTCCAGCCTTGAGAATGGTGGTGTAGCTATTACCAAGTCCACATTTGCATCAGTAACGCATAGCTTACACAATGCTTCCAATGCCAGACGTTGTGGTGAGAGCGCTGTATTGGGACCAACTGAGGGAAAGGGATCCTGCGCATGCGCACTTGGACACACCGCCCAATGCAGAAGGCCATCAATGAGAGGACGCGCAATGAGTTCATCGAAGCGTGCCAATTCCAGGTGACCTGCTATATTTGCTATGGCTACTAGCATATTCTCGCGTATGGCAATCAAATAATCCCACCACCATTCGCATTCACCTTGCAGAGAACTGCAAGAATCACTGAAGTCTGTGTCCTCTTCACGATCATAGTTGCGTGTTTTGGGCGTACGCTGTAAATGCTCATGGTTGAGCAGGAGCAGGCGACCCAACACGGCCAGGAAACGTGTTGACTTGGCTAGAACCGTTTCATTGCCAGGCACAAACGTTAGATTGCGGAAAATATTTGAGATGGCAATGCAACGCCGCGCCAGCGAGTCTTGACTCTCATTGACCAAATACAGTGAAGCCTCATCACGTGTATAGCATTCATCTTCATATGTCGAATCACGTCGGCGTTTCAGGACAAGCGAAGCATCTCGTACCGTTGATTTGGGATCAAAGTTGCCGCCTTCTTGATGAACTGATGACTTTGTTGAAGTCTCATCGCCGCCACCACCACCACCACCGTTTGTTAGACGTGGAGTTGTTTCAACATCCATATCAACTTCACGACAATCACTGTCACTTGTTGATGGTGGTGCTGAAGATGAGGATGATGCTGATGGTGTTGTTGTGGTGATTGTCAACTCTTTTTTCACTTCTGTAGGTTGGGCAAATTGTTTTGAGTCTTCTTCGCCACCTTCACCATCACCTCCGTCATCACTTATTTTCAATTTTTTCACGTCAGAATCTGTGCTATTGATTTTATTACTATCTGATGAAGCTGTAATATCTGCAGCACTTCGCTTCTTGCTACTGCTGTTGCTATTGCTGTTGCTGTAGGCATTTTGCAATGGCAGGAGGCCATCTTCGAAATCATTGTTATCCTCTCGCTTAATGCTGCTGCGTAACGTCGCATCATCATCTTCAGAGGCTTTACTTTTTTTGCCACCACTACTACTACTATTACTACGGATATAACGTGCAAATGGAATGTGTACAAACTCCGACTTGAACACATCAATGATGCCATCTAAAGCATCAGCTTCCGTGAATCCATATGTCCACGCACTGCTGCCAATGGGTTCCTCATATTCATACAGTTTATTTGTATCTATGTCCCATGATTTCCGGCGTTCATCGACAAATATGTCATCCTCGGATGATTGTATGCGCACTGGCATACCCTTCCGTGATATCAGTGTATAGTTTGGTGTATGTGACAGCAATTGTACACGTTCATCGGGATTAGCATGTACACGCACTTGACCCAAGTCAATGCCTTCATCGGCATCAGAATCATCACCACCATTGTTGGAGTTGGGGCCTTTTTTCACATCCAAACTTTCATAATAACGTTTCCTACTATTGTAACTGCACAAACCACCAGCAACACGTTGACGCCTTGCATGCGTACGTCGTCTATCGCGTATAGCTGTTGATGGTTCCACTGTGCCACTATCAGCGTCATCTTCATCGTCAACAATCATGTCCATCATGGCTTCACCACCATTACCAATCAAAGCAATTTCATCATCTCGCTCAATAAACATATCAGCGAGATTCTTTTGAAAATGTTCCAACAGTAGCGTCAATAGGCCTGGCAAGTGTGACAGACCAAAATATTGTACTGTCGTGTCATCGAATAGCAACACATTCAGAATATCCAATGCCCAGGTGCATTCCGTTAGCAAACCAGAACGCATTGCCATAAATATCCTCCATGGATCAACTGGACATACATCCGCTTTGGTCAGACGTTTACGTCGATAGACAATTGGTGTTGTGGCCTCAACACTATCTGGCGGGAAAACAATTTCTTTTTTCACTAATTGTGCGCCACCTGGTGGCTGTGCATATGGTGGCTGCTGTTGTTGTTGCTGCTGTTGTTGTTGTTGTGGTTGCACTTGTGTTGGAATTCCAGCGCCAGGCACCATTTGTGCTGGGGGAATGCCCATTTGTGGTGGTTTCTGTGGCATCATACCCACCGGCATTGGTACACCACCACTAGGTGGACCACCTATAATTTGATTTGGACCAGGTGCATTGTTGCCAACAACCATTCCAGGAGGGACACCTTGTGGTGGTGGTGGCATTGAAAATGGAGGCTTCGCCATACTACCACCAATCACTTGTGGTGGCATACCTGGTGGACCACCAGCACCTAACACTTGAGGTGGTGGTGGTTGCTGTTGTTGCTGCTGCTGCTGCTGCTGTTGTTGCTGCTGCTGCTGTTGTTGTTGTTGCTGCTGCTGTTGCTGCTGCTGTTGCTGCTGTTGTTGTTGCTGTTGCTGCTGTGGTGGCATTCCTGGTGGTGGCACACCACCTGTTGGCGGCATACGTTGCTGTGGAGGCACACCAGCCGGAGGGCGTAATGGTGCGCCAGGCGAACTTGGTTGCGGTGGCTGTGTAGCATTCATTTGTGCCCATTGTGGTGGTGCTTGAGGTTGTTGTTGACCACCCGGCTGTGGATATGGAGGCTGTTGTTGTTGTGGGGGTGGAGGTTGTTGTGGCGGATATCGATGTTGTTCCCATTGTACCGCTGCAGAGGCTTGTTGGTTTGGTGGACCACCATGTGGACCACCTGGTGGTGCTTGCGTTCGTGGTGGTGCACCACCCCATTGCTGTGGCGAGGGCGAAGATGGATACTGCGGCCTATACTGATTTGCACCGCCTTGCCAACCACCTGTGAAAGTGCCAAAAAGATTGTTTATAAATTGATCAATTTAGGATGATTTCTCCATTAAGCTTACCATAAATTTGTGGTCTCGCATTATAGCCTGGATATGGCTGTGTTTCTTTGACAAAGTCAGGATGTCTTCGTGGTTGTGGACCCTTTATTAATCAATCAATAGTAATAAGATTACAAAAAATATTCAGAATCATTCAAAACAAATGGATTTACCTGATCAGGAGGTCTATAATAATCCTGTTGTGGAGGCGCACCTGGTGGATATGCACCACTGGGAGGAGCACCTGGTGCACCCGGTGCCGGTGGGCCACCAGCATTTGTTGCTCCTGGCTGCGTTGGCGGTTGTGGTGGACCACCTGGTGGTGCCTGACCATAAGGTCGATTTCCATATGGACCATATTGATTAGCACCGCTTGGTGGCCTATTAAAGGAATGAAGAGAGTGGGAGAGAGAGAGTGAATATAAGATATTAGTACATTTTAATTCAATTCATGATTTTGGAGAAAAAAAAGAAAAGAAAATTGATAAGAGTTTTGATTGAATGATTCGCTACCATAAAAAGGTAGTAGGTGGTGAATGTACAAGACTATGTGTATGTCTGTCTGTTGTGCTATAGTGACTTCTGTCTGTAGTTTATTGAGTAGTTGTAAGGATTGTGGTGTTGTTAGATTATAGTAGAGAGAAGAAATATGGAAGATTTTTGTTTGCACTCACGCTTCTCCCTCGGCTCCATAGGGAGGGTACATATTGCGATTCTGTGGCGGATATTGTCCTTGATTCTGTCCAAATGGTTGACCAGGTGGCCCCGTTGCATTGTACTGATCACTAGCGCCATATTGTCCATAAGCGCCCGGTTGTCCTGGATAGGGTGCACCTAAAATAATGATGATTCGAATCGATTAAGCACATATTCACATGGTTTCACAAATAGAAAAAACATATACAAAAAATGATGGGATGATTGCAGTTTATACACATACTACATATAGTAGAAAGTAGAAAGTGAGTTATGTATATAGTATTGGTAGATAGAAGAGAGTGAAAGATAGAAGATAGATGAATTAAAAAAAAAGCAATTGAATGAGAGAAATTAAAATTGATATAAAATAAAATAAAGTGAATAGAGAAAAAACTCAAATTGGAAATTACAACTCGATTTCGAAAAGATACAAATTCATTTACATATGCATGCCATTCATTCTACTACATATGCATATATGCATGCATGCCAAGCATTTAAAGTGATTTTATTTCCTTTTTTTTTCCTTTTTGCAATGAAATGCAATTAACATGGAAACACATACACACACACACACACACACACTTCCATACAGTTATCCTTGATTGGTAATTTACATAGTCAAACACACAAACATTCAGACATTTCAGACTAAAGTTCAACACACATTTCCAACTAAATTGTGTTTTAAGAATTCAAGTAGGGCAGGGCAGGCTGCTCCTCATACATATTTATGTATGTTACTACATATGAGTATCTATCCATCTTTGTTGCATGAATGTGAGTGTATATATAAGAGTGTATGTGTGTGTTCGACATGTGCAGGTTATGTTGATGGCGATGACTGGTTGATTGACTAGTTTAAAAAAGATGCATTTAATGAAACGAATTACATGAATTTTGATGGAAAAAGAAATTAAAATTCTAAAATTTTTATGATGTTCGAAACTTCTACCCAAAATATCCAATGTTTCAGTATGAGATCTATGATTAATTTTTTTTTTTTAAATTTCTTTCGTTTCTATGATATTTTTATATTTATCTAAACATTTTCTTCTTGATTTCTTTCTCTGATACTTTGATACTTTATTGTTAAACTTCTAAAACCTTCAATCGAAGCATCGATTATCTGTGCTTGCAAAAAGATCTTTAATTTCATGAAATTATGATTTTTAGAATAATATTATCCAAATTTGATTACATCATATGCAAGATATGACGATGATTGATTGTGGATTGTGATGCATTAAAATTTTGAAAAAATAAAAATGATGAGGATATTCGAAACTTAATAAAGTTAGGAAGTAATATCTACCAAAATACTCAATGCTGCAGTATTAAGAGATCCCTATATAATCTATTCTTCTTGTTATTTTAATATTTTTTCTATCAGCAATCAATCAATTTTTATCTATAAATTTCTCTTAATTTCCTTCTCCGATACTTTCACTTTATTATGAAGAATTATATCTGGCGGTGAACCTAGTCGTAGGTAAATAGATGGTTAACCTCTAAGTTCAATGGTAGAGTTCTCTTAATCTTAAAGGGATTCCTACTCTGAAATAATACATAAAGTAGTAGTAAAGTAGTAGTCAGAGTACGGAAAGGGAGGGTCACGAAGGTGGTTATGGGTCCGAAGGGATTCCTTCCTACAAAAAAAAAAAAATAATAAAATCTTGTCTTCTTTAAAACATTAATGCAAATGATCTACCAATTTTTTTTTTTTCCCCGAAGTTTCTGGTGACTTTGAACATGCGGCATTCCATTTTTATATAAGTATATGTATGTATATAGATCTTCTTATCAGATACTTTGGCTGTATTTTAACCAAAACCTATGAAGGATTATCTCTGTTTTCAAAAATAGATATCTACAGTTTCATGAATTTCTGATTTTAGAACAGAAGTTTCTTAAATTGATTACATAATCTTTACTCTGGTAGGATAAAATTCAGGATCTCTGATATATGTATATACTTTAAGTTGCCACGTTTTGTCTCATTCAGAATTCCTAAATTTGTTTCCCTTTCCTAAGAAACTTCTTCTTCTTTTTCTTCATCTTCTTCCTTAACATTATTCTTCATAATCTCTAATCTATCATAAGAGAATTGAAATTCAATTCAGCTTGAAGATCTCTGATATACTAATATAAGTTGCCACGTTGTATCTCATTTCAACTACAGAATTCCTAAATTTAATATCCGGGATAACTAATATTCTCTTTTTTAAGAAACTTCTTCTTTTTCTTCATCTTCTTCCTTATTCCATATTCCATTCCATTCCATTATTCTTCATAATCTCTAGTCTAATATAGGAGAAGTAAAATTCAAATCGGCTTGAATATCTCTGATATACTTACATATATAAGTTGCCACGTTGTGTCTCATTTCAACTACAGAATTCCTAATACCTGGGATCACTAATATTCCCTTTTTTAGTAGAATTAAATTCAATTTGACTTCAAGATCTCTGATATTGATACCTGGGGGAATATCAATTCTCACAATTTTAAGAATAGTCTTTCAGTCATTCAAAATTTGACTTCATAATTTCTGGTCTAGTATAGTAGAATTTAAAATTCAATTGAACTTTAAGATGCTTATAAAAATTGAATTATTAAGAGTTGGGGATTCCCTTCTTTAACACTTCTTCAATTTAAACTCAAAATCTTTTTAGAAACTGTATAGAGAGAGAGAGAGAGATCTCAATTGATCGATCATGCATATAATATACTTAGATAAGATGCTACAATAGAAAAGATAATAATTTATAAAAAGAAAATAAAGATTTTTTAAATAAATTTGGAAAACTAAGATAAAATCAATAATATATATAATAAAAAATAAAAGAAAAAATAAAAACAAATATAACAGAGAAGAAAAAAAGATAAGAAAAAATCAAATCAAATCAAATCAAATGAAATGAATACCTGGTGTTCTCGACACAGGCGTGGGATACGAACTACCCTGTTGTTGATATGGTGCAGCATTACCACCGCGTATATGAGGCGGCGGTGGCGGTGGTGGTTGCTGCTGCTGTTGTTGTTGTTGCTGTAATTGCGACTGAGGTGGTGGTACACCTGGTGGTGGCTGCTGAGCTTGTTGTGCTGGAGGAGGTGGAGGAGGACCAGAACCAGGACTAATACCAACACCAGTAACAGAAGCAGCACCACCAGGTGGAACAACATTTGCATTAACAACGCCGCCAACACCACCGCCGCTGCCACCAGCACCACTGGCAGCTACCGGCTCGTCAAAAGGATTGTTCACACTAATATTATCACCAGCAGCTGTTGCTGTTTGACTTTGACTATGATTGCCTGATGAAATGATGTAAATGATGAATGTTTTTTGGTTTCGTTTCGTTTGGTTTGGTTTCATTATTGTTTGATGATGATGATGATGATGGTTGGTGGAGGAATTATGATTACAATGAAAATATGATGTGATGTGATGTGATGATGATGATGATGAAGTCAAAATGTGTTTGAATTGTTTAAATGAATAAATAAATGAATGAGTGAATAGAAAGAATGAATGATGAGTGAATAGAATCATTGAATGTGAATGAATGATGAGTGAATAGAATCATTGAATATGAATGAATGAGTGAGCACAAACGATTGACAGAATGATAATATGGGAACAGTTTTGGTTAGAATGATTAAAAAGGAAAGATTCAAAAGGGATGGCATAGTTGAATTGTGTTAAAACAAAGGGATTTCCATGATGATGATAATGATATTAATGATGATGTTGAGTGAATATTTTCTTGTACTACATCATTTTTGGTTTAGTTTTAAAACTAGTGATGATGATGATGATGATTTTGATATTAAAAATTACATAAATTAAAAAATAAAAATAAAATAAAATTGCACAAAATAAAAAAATAAAACAAATTTTGAATAAAATATTATATAAAAAAAATTTAATTTTAATTTTAATTAATTAAATAAATTTAATGGAAATTAAAACCAAAATGACATAATGGGAAATAGTAGAGAGAGAGAGAGAGATAATACACAGATAGAAGAAATAGAGGAATAATAATTTTGCCAACAAAATATAATAATTTTAAAAAGGATTTTTTTCATCAAATGAGGAAGATTTTTTTTTTTTTAGTTTATGTATTAAAATATTTATAAATAAAAAAAGTTAAACTTACCCGGATGTGGTGACTGTGCGTTACTTTGTGATGGTGGCCTTTGCATTTGCCCTGCAGCGCCATAATCTGGTTGTGGCCCAGCCGCACCAGGATAAGCACCCGCCGGCGGATAACCAGGATAACCGCCACCTCCCACTACGCCACTTCCATCAATTGTTGCATTTGGTGGCGCACCAGGCGGTGCTGGGAATGAATCTTGCGAATTCGAGGAACCTGTTGAATTCGTTGTGGCAGCATCCACCAAATGACCACCGCCAATTGGTTGAAATTTAGTTGCAACAACAAAACAATTAAATTTATTATAAGTATCTTTCTACTCTCTCTTAAAATCATTTGGGGGGGAGAATTTTGTGTTTTCAATTTCGTTATTTCGAAATTGTGGAACTTAATTTTACCTGGCGATGGTACTGATACTGCTTTCGTTGTTTTCTTTTTCGTGCCAGCCTCAACTTGTTGTATTATGGGCAATGGATCAATATCACCACGATCGAAATGACATTCAAAGGCTAATAGATTTTTCGTATAATGTTTCCTTAACGTATATGCCGCACTACTGCTAGCTCCAATGCCAAGTAATCCAGCAATATCTTTCCATGTTTTACTTTTCGTAACCTTAAGTGAAATTGAAGATTGCATTTTGTTGATAGATTTTCATTAGTTGTTGTTGCATGATTTGTTCCCAAACAAAATTTAATTTTCTTATTTTTTTTTCGAAATGTTTCAAGGGCGTCGAAATTTTTAAGAACACAAAGAAATATATTTAAAAAAAACACACACACACACTATTGTATATATAGAAATGCAAATTGACAAGGCAAACAATGTTAATTCGTATTATCATTGGATGCATATAGTACAACAATTCCTTTTCTCTAATCCCTTCCATTCCTCACAAATGAATGAACAGAATTGATAGAGAAAATTCAGAGTGAAATAGTTGTTTCTTTTTAGAAAATACAATAAAATTTGCATAACACTGTTTCATTATTACTAAAAACATCATCGGACATTACCCGATGTTTGAATACCCAACACATTGTATTGTTCAATCCACCCAATCTAATTTGGAAAACAACTGCTGTTCCTTATGAAGGTATATCTTTAAATTGAATCTGATAGATTTTATGGTTCAAAATCCCACTCTCCTCTATCACAATGGGCTTTAATTGTCCAAATGAGCTGGTCTTGGTACCCGCTACTGACCTAACCTTACCTACTAATTTAAAATATATTCTAATTGCATTAAATACCACTCTTCTTCTGCTACACTTACATGTTCTTTCTCTCACAACGGGCTTTTATGGCTTAAGCAGGTTGGTCTTGATACCAGCTACTGCCCTAAACTAGCCTTATGATTCTAATTGATGAATAAAATAGATCCTAATTGATCCTATAATAATCATGTGACCAGAGTCATTAAGTTCTCTTCATTTCTAGGAACTATGGTAAGAATGATTTGGTTGAAATATCCAATTAAAAAAAACCAACAGATCTGAATGAAAAAATCTAGATTAGAATGTGAAAATGCGTTAGCAGGAGTTACCTCATCGGTGTGGCCTCAATTGGGTCGATTTTAATAAAAATCTTGACTATTTTGGAGTTTTTAAACACCTGGATCTGGTGAATCCAATCTGTTATCTCAAATTCTTTTCAATGAAAAAATGCTCCACTTTTCATTCTCTCATGATGTCATAATTATGCACCAAGAAACATAAGAAATGAAGTATTCACAATTTCAAATGTGCTCCCCAAAATCTTTAGTTTTTAAAATACTTCAAAAAAATGAGGAAGTCATCAATCCAACGGGGTTTTTTTTTTTTATGTACATATGTTACTTCAGAACTTTTTTCTAGGTGAACTGATTTGGATGATTCTTTTTTAATTTGAAAGCTGATGCTTATCATGTGGTGCACATATATTTTGATCAACATCGGACTAGTAGTTATCTGTTTGTTACCTCAAAACTTTTTTCTAGGTGAACCGATTTTGATGATTCTTGTTTTGTTTGATACCTGGTGCTTGTCATGTGGTTCACATAGAAATGTGATCAAGATCTGACTAGTAGTTATCTATTTGTTACCTTGGAAATTTTTTTCAGGTGAACCGATTTTGATGATTCTTGTTTTGTTTGATAGCTGGTGCTTGTCATGTGATTCACATAGAAATTTGATCAAGATCTGATCAGTAGTTATCTGTTTGTTACCTCAAAACTTTTTTCTAGATGATGAAGGTGATCAAAACAATCCTATTTGGCAAATGCCGAGAAAACAGATCAAGAAGACGCCCAAAACTAAGATGGATTGATGGAGTCGACCAAGATGTGCAAGATCTTGGTATTCGGTCTTGGAGAGCAAAGGCAGGAGACAGATTAAGTTGGAGACTCACGCTGAAGCCTCACTTGAAGTCGGTTTTCTATATTGTTGAAATATGTTCTTCTCACTATTTCATTCTCCCATGAGGTTATAATAATGGATCAATAAACATATAAAAACTGGGGCATCCACAGTTTTATAAAGTAATTTTCAATAAAAAAAAAGACTCCCCAATTCATAAATATTCACTATTTTCTTTCTACCTGAAGTCATAATAAAGGATCGAAGGCAGACGGCAAGTAGCCATGCCAATTACCACAAGTTCTATCTATCTAATAAAGGATCAAGGAACAAATTGTTTGATTGATTGATTGAGATGGCAAAAAAGACTCCCACAAATCTATTAAGATTCTCTCACAATTTTCTTTAACCACAACAATGTGTAGGGTAATGTGTGTTGTATAAGAAATTCTCTTTATAGTAGAATCAAACAAATTGTATTAAAAAAAAAACAAACAAAAAAACATTTATAAACGAAACGCCCTTTGAAAACACACAAAATGAAACATCGACGAAGAACAATTAAATCAAATTCAAATTCAAATTCTTAAAAATAAAATAAATTCATCTATTATGGTTTTTAGGATAGGATTTAAACTACTACTAAAGGGCAACAAAAATCAACTACTAATTACTTCTACATAACATTACAACAAAAAATTCAATAAAAAATAAAACCAAAAACAAATTAAAAAAGGAAAAAATTACAAATTATGGAACTGGAACTATAACAATGCAGTAAAACACAACAACACAACAACAAACACATTCAAAGTGTAAAATTTTAAAAACATTTATGATGAAACATAAGAAGAGAAGAAGAGGAAGGCATCATTTTGAAATTACATTTAAATAAATTAAATTAAATTAAAGATTAAAACATGTAGAATTTAAATAAATTTTTTTAAAAATTGAAAATTTCTATAATTTTATGATGAATTCAAATAAAATTTAACAATTTTTGCTATAAGAGTAGCACAACAAAACAGCAAGTGAGACAACTGAGACAACTGACAAGATGAAAAATTATCGCATGCGATAAATAAATTGATAAAAAGTATCATGATATAAGTATTTTATTTGACATTCTTATACTTTTTTTTGTTATTCTTGGTTGCTGTTGTTCATTTTACGTTGGATGCCAGACAGAGGAGGACAGAGTGTTGTAATTTACAATTTGGTGTTTTATTTTATCAATCAAATGCAGCTACAGTGAAATGATGAGAAATTGGATTTGTGGGGAGGATGATCATCAGAATCAGGAGTGCGGACAAGACAAAATAGGAAAGGATTAATTTTAAGGAATATTACCAAGTGATGTGAGCTCTTTTCTTTAGTTAAAAAGACTAAAAATGCAATAGATTAATGGATTGGGATATTGCACTTTGGTGGTGGGTTTTGCTTTGAAATTAAGTACTTTAGTGGTGGATGATTTGGTTTCAGTGGTGGTGGTGGTGGTTGTGGAACAATTTCTAATCTTGGTTTTGGTTTTGATTTTTTTATTTTTCTGTTTTTGTTTTGGTTCTTTTGCTAGTAAATCTAAAAAGAAGTTAGTAAAAGGAGTTACTACGGCACCTTGCATACCTCGACGAATCCGCCACGTTCTTTTACATAAATATATAACCTATATAAATCGAGTGGCTGTTTTGAGATGGTTGGACACGCTGTGATTGGTGTACGACGGTCTTCCATGAAGGCGCGCAATTTATCTAGCCAACCCCTACGTTCGGGATTTTCGTCCATTTCATAGAGTTTACAAAGAGAATCGGATTTCTTAGTTGTCGTTGCAGCACTTCGAAATGGTTCTTGTGGAGGAACATGACTGTTGAAGACTTGCTATAATTTCAACAAAGAAAACAAGAGAATAAGAAAATGATTTTCTATGTGATGTGTGAGAAAATACATTACCGGACTAGCGGGTGGACGTGACCAATTTGGTGGTGAATTCACATCATATTCTTCACCAGGTGGACCACCTGGATGCATAACACCGGGATGTGGACCACCGGGTGAAGTACTTGGCGGCGCTAAATGACTTTGGCTATATGGATCGTTTTTGCGCGACTTTGGTGTAGTGCATTGTGGATCCTCACCACCGGACGCTATTGATAAACACACACACACATAAATGTCATTAGTTTAATTAGATTAGATTAATAGGATTAAACTTACCAGCTGATGCATTCGAGAGAGTGCTTTGTTGACTGACTTCATCCATGGGCGTACCATCTGGTCCTGTTGTTACAACTGATGTTACCGGATGTGGTCCTGATGACGATGAACCCGATGAACTGATACCATTATCTTGTGATATATGATCTGGACCATCGGGACCTCCACCACCACCTACTCCTCCTCCTCCTAATGGTACACCACCTTGCATTGCTTGCGGTGGCGTACTTGTTGGTGGACCCATATTTGTTGGTCCATGCGGTGGACCCATATGATGTGGTGGTCCCATTGGCATACCGGGATGCATGCCAGGTCCATTGCCATAGCCCTGCGGTGGTGATGGGCCGGGGATATAGTTACCTTTGTGCTGTAAATGCTGTTTAAGATAGTTGAGTGGCCGTGGTGAACCGCTGCCTTGTGGTGGCGGTGGACCTACCGGCGGTGGTGTTCCTTTGCCTTGCACATGATTGCCCATTGCGCCAGCACCAGGTGCACCACCAGGGCCTTGTGGTGATGGTGGTACCCAACTTTGATAAGGTTGATATTGTGCGTGTGGACCGGCACCAGTATGATTGGGCATAGGTCGACCAGGATATTGTTGTGGACCAGCACCAGGTGGCATATTATTCGCGGCAGTAGGTTGATTTGGATTTGGTGGTGGTCCAGCAGCTGGATAACCAGCTGGTGGATACTGCGGTCGTGGCGGGTAGTTGCCTGCAATAATAAAGAAACACATTCAGTTATAAGATTGATTTCTTATTAAAAGTAAACCAACACTTACCTTGCGGGTATTGCTGTGGCTGTTGTGGCGGATAACCTTGGGCACCTGGACTTTGGCCAGGCGCACCCATTTTATAGCCACCATGCATATGAGGTGGCATTGGATAACCACCAGCGCCTTGTGGCGGTGGCGGCGTACCCATATTATTGAGGCTTGGATTTGGTGGTGGCGGTTGTTGACCACCCGGAGGTGGTGGTGTCTGTTGTGGTGAATTACTCGCCGATGATGCAGAATTTGATGCCTGCTGTTGAGATTGCTGTGGAGGTGGTGCGCCAGGCATACCATGTGGTGGCATTGGTGGTGGTCCAGCACCTACCACCGGTGGTTGAGGCATTGAACCACTAGATTGATTACTCGCTGGACGCGAGATCGGATGATTTTGAGCTAAACCAAAACACAAACATTAGTTAAGTTATTATTTTATTGGGTCCTTTGCTCTTGTTAGAGGTTATACACTTACCCACTGCTGGTGACATGGAACGTGATCCAGATGAACCCGTTGGCGAAGGTGTTGGTCGCATTACTTGTTGAGGATTTGGTGTACCAGGCGTGCCAGAACCCAAACCACTATGCGCTCCGCCACTTGAACTATCATTACTATTTTGACCCATCAGCTCCTAAAAATAAATCAATCACACAGAGAGAAAATATGTTAAAAATTGTTTTTGCACATACATATATTTTTGTAATAATTCAAATCTATTATATCTCATCGTAAATTACCCAAAATCTCAACATTAAAAATCTTTTCTTATGCATGGTTTGTGTTTTTCTTTAAAATTCGGAGATGTTATGTATAAGTAAAAGTAAAAATGTCAAATGGTTCAGAAGGTTTTCTAGAGCTCTCTGCCTCCTAACAGGATGTGCAAGTGCAAGCGAGATAAATAGATGATAGATGATAATAAGTGATAATGTTATTTTTTTTTTTGGTGTGGTGAATATGATAAGATGTGATATGATGATGATTTTGTGGAAATTCACCATGATTTTTGTCATCGAAGCAATCGATTATTTGGAATAACAAAAATTGCGCCATTTGATAACACAAAAGTGTAAAAGTTGAGGAAGGAAAATCACATCAACAAAATTTACATATGTATGTACATAATAACACCCCACACATCATCATCATCATCATCATCCACACATATAATAAATCATTTTAAACAGAAATCTATCAAAGAACAACAAAACAACAAAATATGCCGGCCGGCCGGCATAATAAAACTGAAACTGAAACTGATAGTGAAGAATTTAGTAGTTAAAAAGAGAGCAATAACAATAATAACAACAACAACAAAAGCAATTAAATGAAAACTTTGTTTATGTACAAAAACAAATTGGAGACAAAACGAATGAAGGTGGTGGATGATAGGCGACGACAATGTAAGCAGAGGCAGGCAGCGCAAACACACAACATGCAAGTTTATTATTAAAGAAATCTACAGAAAAAAAAAAAATTACAAAAAAAAAACAAAACAAAACTCAATTCATCCAATAAAACACACACATACACACATATACATGAGAAGAGCTGTATCACCAGCAAGTGGAGAAAAAGACCATAACAGTGGGGGCCAAAGAAAGAGAGAATGAATGAACGCATTTAGTTGCTGGTGGTGGTGGTGTTGCTGTTGCTGGTGCTGTTGCTTTATGGCAACGACGACGAAACTATAATTAGCAAATGCAGAAAATGGGCACACAATAATAATAATAATAATAATAAACAACATAAAAGAGTGAAACAAACCCATAGTTGTTATTGTTGTCGTAATATTGTAGTACTAACGACGACAATTTGTAGAAAAGATTGTACTAGTACGACGACACACAGGCGAGATGCGTGACTTTGACTTTGGTGACTAAACATAAATCATTTTTATGAATGGCACATTACACTTAGTAAGTACACATGTATGTGTATATAATTCAATGTAAAAAAAGAGAATAGAAGAAAAAAAAGGAAGGAGAGACGACGGTGGGTAAGGCAATTGGTAGAGCAATACTTTGTATTACAAGTGAGTATTCTTGATTGTTGTTGTTATTGTTGTTACAGGGTTCAACACAACACACATTCATTCGCTCACTCAGTCAGTCATAAAAGTGCTACAAGTGTGTTGTTGCTTTATTATTATTATTATTATTATTATTGTATTTAAAGCTCACAGAGCCCAAATCATTTGCATTGTACTATGCATGAACCTTTGTATGTATGTAGGTGAGTTTAAGTACTTGTCACTACACTGAGTAAAGGTGATTTACGTCAGACTGACTACTATGGAATGTACATATTCTCTCCCCTTACTTATACTTTTCCATCCTTCTCCTGTTTTCTTAAATATTCTATGGTGAGCCACCACCATGCATTCATTGTAACTGTCAAGTGGACACTTGTTGTTTTTGCTGTTACGGTACTGAGAACTGAACCGAGAGAAACCTGAAGATAAAAATCCGTTTGCTTTTTGCATGGACATACTTATACTGACTGACTCTGTGTCTTTGTGTACGTGTGAGTTTGTTTTTGTAATTCAATTGTAATAAATAATTCGAGGGAATAAAAGGAAAAAAAAAGAATTAAATAAACATGTGCTCGTTTATTCATTTGTTTTTGTTTATTGTTGTCTGTCTGTGCCGCAAAAGATTCTCTCACTCACAATTTTTGCATTAAATAAATGTAATTTTATTGGGGAATTTTTATAATACTTATTTTGTTTTTGTTTTGATAAAACTACTACTGCACAGGTGCATTACCAGATGGACCAACAGAGAGACATACAAATAGTCACATGAAATGGAAGAGGTGGATGAATGAAGTAAGGTAAGCAAAGGTACCACGTGTATTACACAAAGCAACAAAAGCAGCAGCTGCAAGGCATCAGCCACAAATATACGTAACAACAACAAGAACAACAAAATAGTAGCATACAAAACCTCACAATGAATTATTTACGAATGTGCAAACAGAAAGGAAACAGGAAAACAAGAAGAAAAGAAACAAAGTAGCAAAGAAAAGAAACAAAGTAGCAAAGCAAAGAAAGTAAAGTATGTTTGCTTGTACATATGAATGTATTCCTAATAAAAATGGTTAGTGAAGACAGACAGACAGACAGACATGAGGACGACAAACAAAAGCTAGTGCAGCAGACAGAAAGGCACACTTAACCACACACACACACACATACATATGTATATGGTAAACACAATGAACACATAAACTCACTTAAAACAGATTGAAATGACCAATAAAAAAGAAATAAATTACAAATGAAATGAAGATAAACCACATTACATGCATGCATGCACTTGTAGTCACACACAACAGCTGATTTTTATTTATTTTCACCCACTCTACACCCACCCAAACCCATTCACCATCACCCCCACTCTCTCTCTCTCTTCCTCTTCCTAAATACCCCACAAGCCAACACACATCAATTGAAGGCAACAAAAACACAACAATACGATCGATATGCGAGCAGGCAATGGCAATATGGTGAGTGAGTGATTGAATGTCAAACCGTTTTTTTGGTACAAAAAATATGCCAACAACAATCTGCACTTGCTCTCAACTATCAGTTACCTACTCTCACACTCACTCACTCACTCATTCGATCTCTCTCAAGGTTCAAGAGCTTATTAAAGACGAAAACTAAAACTAAAATACAAGTAATGCAATTGCATTAATGTGAGCACGTTTTTTTTGTATTGTTGTTATTGTGACTAATAGTAAAAAGAGTCGACGGCAATCACAAGCACAAAACAAGCAAACAAACACAAAAACAATAAATAAACTTTTAAAAATTCACATAGTGCGGGAGAAAATCAAATGGAAAAAAATTACATAGTTGTTTGTAAAGTGTAAATTGTGGAATGAGAATGAGAAAATGTCATATAAATAGAATAGGAAAAACAATATGAAAAGCACGTTTCAAAAACACAAAAGAAAATTGTGCAAATAAATACTTTAGTTTATTTGCAAATAAATTTTAGAGAAAAATAATTGAAAATTGGGTGGGTGGAGTAACAAATAAAATGGAAAAGAAATGGACCGGCTTACAACAGCACAGTTATGTACATATATCATAAAAAGTTGTAGATAATAATAAATATAAAGTAAAAATAGAAAAGAAATAAAACTTCAATAAAATAAATAAAAATTTGTGTCTTTCAATCTGCAAATCAAAAATTATCTTGACTTCTGATGAAGCACAATGACCATGATTACGCACATGCAACCACAAAACCAACAAAAAGATAACACCAAATTTACCATACTCAGAGAGTGAGAGAGAGATCATGACAATAATGAAGAACAAGCAGCCACGATGCAAAACTAATTATAACCGACGGATGGTAAATCAAAATCAACCAACAGATCAACAAAATAAAAAAAAAGAAAACGCGGTTTTAAAAACACACACATGTATGCACACATAATCTTCGATAAATAAAAATTAATTACAACAAAATAAAATTGTACTAAAAATGGGTAAATGCGCGCAAAACTTAACACAAATGCCAAATTGAGGCTTACATACATATATTTTTTATTGTATTTCTTCTTTTTGTTTTTGTTTTTTTATGTGATTTAATCGAAGTAGAAAGTATATGGTAAAAAGTTGTAAACTTACTTAGAGGAAAAGAAACAGAAAAAAAAGAACGCGAACGCGGCGCTGCTTCTACAAGAAAGCCGCCTAATGAAACTACTAACAGAGAAGCCGCCAGCGTCAAGCCACTTTAGCCCCACACAAAACTCAATACACACGAGAAGCAATCACAAGTCAACGACGACGACTATGATGACGGCAAAATGACAACGACGGCCGAGCTAGCGAGCGACCAGTCGACGACGAACGAATTTTAACGGCAGGCAGGCAGGCAAGGCAAGGCAAAGCTTAATAGGAATAATAGCAGCGGTAGTCGCAGCAAAAGCACAGTGGAGAGCGCATAGACGATCACATTATAATGGACGGCAAATGGGGCAGTGTTCATGATGAGAGGAGAGTAGAGAAAAGTGAGCAAATGAGTGAGTCTATCAACAGCAGCAGCAGCAGCAGCAGCAGCGGCAACCGCAAAATGTTGATTGCTTTTGGCGCTTTGTGAGTAGTGAACAGAAAATAACAAAAACAAAGTGGGAAGTAATTGTAGAAGCGATTTAGAATGATTGAGTGTGTAGACAATGATTAAGTAAGAGAGTGAAGGGTGAGTGAGGTGAGAATAGTAGAATAATGTATTCTGTTTCTACTGCATTGCTAATAAGAGATAATGTGCGTTGATGGGTCGCGACAGGCAGGGTGTTGTGCAGGTTGCAAAGCACTCTTCAATAGTTCAGTAATGATGTTGATGATAGTACATATGACAAACGACCGAAAAGGGCTGCCGAATTGCAATGTGACTGTGATTTTACAAATAATCGTGAGAGAAGCTACATCAGAGCATGCAAATATAAATAACAGAATGATTAACGGTAAATTATCACACACAAGTCGGGAGAGAAGAGCCACATAAAATGCAATCAACAGGATAAAACACTTTTTGTTTACTATTGAAATTTTACAAATTGAAAAGAGAATGAATGAAATAAAACAACAAACAAAATGTGACCATTGAAATAGAAAGACAAATTCTCAATAACAACAAGTAGTAGGACAAGAACAAGGCTAAGATCATTTCCTAATAAAAATGCTAAGTGAAAACAGGACAAGCAGACAGCAAGGCACATAGACATTTTGTACTTTATACCTTATATGTATCACTCCACCTCTAATGACAGGCAGACACAGGATAAATTCCCCTCGTAAGGCGTCTCCACACCCATCCATAGTGCTATGCCTTTCAGTACAAACCATTGACGTTTCTTGTTTTCTTATTTGGTTTGGACTAACAACAACAAAAATTGGCGCGAAATACTCAGATGTAAAAGAGACTGACAACAACATTACAATTTTGTCCAATTAACCCATAAAACGACCTTTTTTTCTTAACTCGTTTTTCTGTTGTATTGTGTTGTGTTGTGTGTGTGTGGCGCAGTATTGACATTCAACTCAACTCTACTTTACTTTACTCTCTAGAGTGCATTGTACCGTTAAGATAATACAAGAAAAAATAAACAGAACAGAAAACTCAACTCATTCTTTTGCAACGCAAAAAACCAATTCAACCAAAAAGATCCAAAAACTGAACCGTAAGCGAATGATTTTTTGTTTTTTACAAAGAAATCATAAACGTCAAATCTCATTCACATTTTGTTGTATCTTGTTTTCTTCTTACAACTCAACTCAACTCAACCCAAATGCTGCTGGCTCTGCTTGCTACTAAAAATCATACAAACAGAAGAAAAAATACAAAAAACATTTAAACCCCAAAAACCACTTGAAATTCTTATAAGAACATACTGCTGCTGCATACTAGTATAGTATAAAGAGGAGAGATCTCATGCCGGCTTATAACGACAACAAAAACAATTCGCCTCGACAGCAAACTCAATTCAACCTCAAAGCAAGTAAGCAAGCAAGCAAACGAAACGAATTACAAATGGTGGTCGGTCGGTAGATGAGAAGAGTTGATGGGCTCCAGCAAGCACTAAGCGCTCAGAGGGGGACAGATTGAGATTGCTTGAACGAATGTAGGAATGAATAAAATAAAGAAACGTAAAAAAAAGCTAATGTTAAAAGCAAGCAAGCAAAAGCGACGTTTCTAGATAGCGATGGCAAAGTAAGCAAGCAACCAACCAACCAACCGTCGTCATTGTCGTAATCGAGTAGTTGTTATAAACCATAAGAAAGCTATGTACAAGGCGGGGGGGGGGGGGGGGGGGAGTCAACGAAGGAACAGTAGACCCATCATATAAAATACCCGGTATCTGAGAAATTAAGTGAAGTGAAATGAAATATACAAAGTCTGACTGACGACGAACGAACGAAACGAAATAAACGAACAACAACAATAACAAAAACTGACGACTTTGACTGGCATTCATTTTATTCTTGTACCCCCCACCAACCTCTTCCCTAAAAACACTACTCTGACTTTATCCATTTGTTCGTCGTCGTTCGAAGTCAGTGCGCAGCGAAGCGAAGTGAAATGGATTGGCAGCCTGAACGCCTGAGAGAATCAAGAGCGAGTGAGTTAGAGAGGAAGATACAACACAGTCATGAGTGAAGTAGAGTGGTGGTGAGGAGTATAAAATGAAAGAATTAACGAACAAACGAAATGATGACAAAGACGTAGATAAGAAGGAACAAAAAAAAATACACAGCAAAACACTCACGCGCCGCATTTCTTGCCAGTAATAGCAGCAACAACATCAACAACGACAATGATAAGCGGCGAACATTCATGCGAGTCAGGAGGGTAAAGAGAAACCAACAGATAGAAAAGAGGCTAAGAGAGATAGAGTGAACGAACAACACAGCACATACTTTTGTATGTGTTTTGTGCTTGTACAATAATAAAAAGTAAAATATTGACGAGAGGAGTCCAAGACAAGAAGAGATTGTGAGTGTGGAGCGGCTGGCAAAGTAAATGATGTGACGAGCGGAAAAAAATACAACATGCGAACGAACGAACGAATGAACGAATAAAGAAGCCAAGAATACTTGGGGACGTGAAAAAAATATTCAAGTTGAGAAATAAAGAAAAATTTACTTGGAATAAAACACAAACAACAACAACAAGCATAACAAAAAAGAATAATAAAAAAAATTGTAAGAAAAGAAATACATAAGCACAAAATAATAACAAGAACAGCAATGGAGCAACGCAAATACAACCAACAACAGAAAGAAGTCAAGTCAAAGCAGTAATCGAATGGGGAGCGGACACACACACTCACTATCATACTCACAATAAAAAGAATGGAACAAATGAAAGTAGAAGAAGGAAAATGAATTGTAGTTAGTTGTTCTTCTAAGCCAGAAGTTCTTAAACTTTTCATTTAGAATCAATCCAAATGTATAATCATCAAAGTATCTATGTGCCCCATTTTTTCAATTACAACATAGTTTTCTTTATTCTTATCCTAAATTTGCACTTTACAATGAATCTTTTAAAGAACTTAACAATTTTACCGGACGAGAAAGTGACTCAACTAGCTAACAATAAGCATCTTAATGTCAACATCTCACAGTTGCAAAGTTTTTTCTTTTTAATCTGCAAGCTGCCCTTTAAGAACCACTGTCCTAAGCAAAGCAAAGCAGCACCAGCATTGAGTAAGCTCTTAGTATAAGTTAACAACGAGAACAAACAACAGCAACAACAACAACAATGAACAGTAATAAGTAATATGAACATATGAAAGCAACAACAATTGCTGCTGCCGCTGCTGCTTGTATTGATGGCGCAAAGCTTTTAGAATGGAGACTCGCCTCAAAATCAACTGGACTCGGACTCTAGAGCAAAGCTAAGCCAGCAAGTAAAGCCAAGCAAAAAGTCTTCGTCGCCTTCGTTGCCCCACAACCGAAGTAGTCTTCTGTATTCAATGTTCAATGTGTCTGTGTGTGTGTCTAATGGCTTAACGCAATGTGCTTGTGTTGTGTTCTCGACTTTGAAGAATTGCTTCGTGTATTGTTTAAAAATAAGAATAGAATAAAGAAACGAAATAATGAAACAAACAAATGTATATTCAACAACAACAACATCATCATCATCAACAACAATAATAAGAAGAATTTTATTGAATTTATATGAAATTTTATTGCTTTTTTTTAGCATTTGTTGTTTATTTCTTGCTGTTGTTGTTGTTTCTTATTGAACAAATGTTTCTCCTCTCGAAGAACGCAGTTTCACTCTGTTGATGCTGCTGCTGCTGTTGCTGTAACTGTTGTTGTTGTTGTTGTTATTCTTTGGCATTTTATTGAACGAGCAAACGAACGAACTGTGAACTGTTGTTTGTATTGTTGTTGTTGTTCTTGTTCTCTTTTATATTTTTCACTTTTCTGTGGGGGCGTCACATGTGTGATTGGAATGTCTTATGAATGCGTATAGAAAGAATGACTGACTGACTCTGACTGTTGTTATTATCCACATCTGTGTATGTGAGGTGGATATTTTTTTTTTTAATATTTTTCTGTTGTTGTTCATTCAGCTGTGGGTAGGTGGTGGTGCTGTTTACCATTGCAAATGATTACTTTTCATTAATTTCGCTCGCATATTAAAAAAAGCAAGAAAAACCACAAGAAGATTGATGGGGAAATATAAACAGAGATGGGAGAGGAAAGTAAGTTCCTTCAGTATCTCCCAGAATCTTTATTAATTTTTAATTGATTTCCTACACATCTCACATCATTACATCTTCTTGGCCCCTTCGTTCATGTTTTGAACATGAAATTGAAATGATTGTCTTTTCTTCTTATTTTCTATGGTTGAAAGAATAGAAAATTAGCAACAAAGCAAAACAAAACAAAATACAACAGAACAGAACAATAGGCGGCTAATTGGACAACATTGTGGCTTTGGTTGTTGCTTTTTTTTTTGAGGGGTATATGGAATATATACTGATATGTGTGTGCATTGAGTATGTGTGGGTTCATTTGTTTTTCATCTTTACTTGTTCTTTCATTTTCTTGTTTGTGGTTTATTTTTGTGGATTTTTGCGGCATCACAAAAACAACAACGAAACAGCTGTTTTTTTTTTCTTACTTTAATACAAGTACATAATTTTAACAAAAGAGAAAACCGACTTCAAGTAGCGCAATTGAAATGCGCATTATTAAGGATAACTCAAAAACTACTGGTCAGATCTTGATATGTTGACCACATGACAAGCACCAGCTTTCAAATAAAAGAGTTATTATCAAAATTAGTTCACCTAGAAAAAAGTTCAGAGGTAACATATGTATGTACATAATAAAAAAAACAAAAAAAAAAAAAGAAACAGTCGAATTGAAGAATGAGGATAGAGAGAATGTATTTAGTAATGGTAGAGGAAAGTGTGTACCAAGTGGAGGGCAAATCAGAGATAAATTAATGTCCATATGAATTACTTTATACTTCAATAAACTTTAAAGAATCAATAATAACCTAATTTTAATAGATATTAGATGTAGAGGACACCTATGCTATAATTCCTGTTCAATTTGGGGTAATCTATCATCTATTCAACCCATTTGTTTCATTTGTTTTGAGGAAGATACTGTTTTCTGTGACCTCTTTTAGTCATAAGATCGAGTAACAAAACATAAGGAGGATGTGATAAAGCCGGCTATGAATGAACAACATGGACTGGACAATTCAATTGTTGGGATATTGAGCTGTTGAATGGAACCTAGAGATTCAACAATTTTGAGAGCGAATTGTGCAATTTATGTATATTGTCATAGTCTTTGCTTCGATCTTGTCGGCAGCCTTTTTGCAAGTGAAGTCTAGTTTACCTGCATCAGATCATGTCAGTGTCTGCTTTGCAAGTTGTTTGCTTCTGCTACTTCATTGCTACTTTTAATTAAAAGTTAATAATTAAATGCAAGTCAAATAGAAGCAGCAGTGCAAATCGAAATTGCTATTTTGGTTGCTTGGAACCTCTGTTGTTGCTTTTGTCAATTGTCCTATGATCGTTTTTACATGGTCAAAAAGCAGTAGCAATCTTAATCAAAATATTATTGAAATTTCTACGAATAAGGCTCATAAGTATACAATGCTTGAGATAAATGAACGATCCCATCTTAAAGCGCAAGAACATAGAAATGATTGATACTGCTTTTTGACCATGCAAAGAACCCTTTACTGTGAATTGTGTGTATGTTATACTTAGAATTGTGTAAGCTAAATTACAGTTCTGCGCTGCCTACACCATTTATGAATGAAATCTCAGCTGTTTTTCTAACTTAAGTATTCGTGGACTATATCATACACACAATACATACAATACAAGTGGATGATTTAAGAAGGTAATATCCCACACACACACCTCTATTTTTCTATCAATGTACTTATGAATGTGTATGCTTGTATGTATGGTTAACAATATTGACACAATTTAGTTCTTTAGTCCATTCGATTTGCTTACGTTGTCGGAGCAATTTACTACTACTACGTCATTTTGGGATTTTTCTTTTTATTATTATAAAATTGTTTATATTATATTTGTTATTGTTATTATGGTTTATTGCTGCCCCTTTTGCCTTTTTGTTTATGATGAATAATAAAAATATTTTTATTCATTAATATTTTCTATCTTGTACACATTTTTATTGTTGTTAATTTTTGTTCACGTTTTTGTTGATAAATTTCATTCAGAAAAAAAAAAATAAACAAAAAATGCTAATCATGTTTAACATTAGCCCCTCTCTCCATCAAAATCCCATTGATTAGTTACTTAAAACAACAACAACAACAACACAGTAGTCAACAACTTAATAAATATTTCAATTATAATTAAGTATGGATGGAAAAAAAAATCACCCATCCGACATGTATGTATGCACATTTAAACAAACAAAATTGTAATAAAATATTATTACTTATCAATTAAAAAGAATTTGTTATTAAAAATACAAAAACAACAACAGCAACAATATGTTCTATTACTCATTAAAATAAAATAAAATAAATTAAAAAATAAACACAAAATTCTCAAGAAACAATAAAATTAAATTAAAATCAAATGGAAAATGTACAAAAAAAATGTTCAAAATGAAGTGAATAAGTGGATGAAAAAGATACTCAAACAAAACAAAACAATAACAAGAAATCATATTAAGAAACAGAAAACAACAAGACAAAAAATCGAAAAGATTTTTGCGCGCCAAAAACTCAAAGTCATAAAACAAACACAAACGAAGAAAAATTGGAGCTTCTTCTGGTGTTGTTTTTGTTGTTGTTGTTCTTCACTCATCAACTCACCACTCTGAACAAACTCACTCCTCTTCAAAGCATAAGAAACATGATAAAGTCAACTAGACAAGTGAACGAGCAGCAAAAGGAGAGGCGGTGGTTGGTTTGGTGTATATGGCATGAAGGAAGGAAGGAAGGAATGTAATATATGTATGTGTGTATACAACTAAACCCTGACTGTGCCTCAGCTTATAAAGACTATGAAAAGGAGGTCGGCGGTGGTGTTAGTGCAGCAGTGTTTAACAAAGGCGTCAAAAAAGTGCACAACATTGAGATGATGATCATGATGATGATGATGACGGAAGCATTGAAAAAGAACGTGACGATGACGACGACAGTGATGAGTTTGATATTTTTATTATGGTTGTTGTTGTGCATACTTTGAAGTATTTCTTTTTTCCTTTTTTAAATGCAACAAAGTTGAGTTGACAAAGGCCAAACAAACAAACATAAAGGAAAAAGAGAACAACAATAACAGACAAAGGCAACTTTTACTTTGAAAAAAAAGGTCTCTGGATGATGATTATAATAATGATGATGATGATGATGAGCTTGTTTTGACTTTACAATGAACTATGTATTTTTGTTATACTTTTCATTCAGTTCACTTCAATCTCATTCTTCTCCATCAAAAATCCTTGAAAAGACAACCGTATCAAAAACATCATCACCATAATCAACATTTGACAAGGAAATATGACTACTTTATGTAAAACCAAAAGAATAAAAAGTCCATCCTTCAAATAATCAAACCTCCCCAAGAACAAAACAAAAAGAAAGGAGTTGGGAGGCTTAATGAACTTACAGACAGAAAAACCTCCATCAATAATAGAAACCAACTTTGTTGAAGAACCAAAAAAAACCAAACAGGAAAAGACCAAATCATATTGGACGACCACCGCCATAGAAACAGAATACAAAAGACAATCAATTTCATCCATCAGATCAAAACAGTTAGTCAAAATCATCAAGTCAATGAATAGAGTAGAGTTGGAATTTCTTTTATATCATTTCGTTTCGTTTGAAAAGTGTTTGAGACAACGACTCAACGATGATGATTTGTAGATTACTCTAGTATTTTTTTTATTTTTTCGTATTTCAGTTTCAGTTAAATAAAAATACCATTGAAGAGGAGCGAAGAAGACCCCTGAAGTGTTTTTCATCGTTATGTGAAGATGGTAGAAATATGAACAACAATTCACTTCGAAAGGTAAAATAAAAAAAAAAATAAAAGAAAAAGACTCAGACACGATTCAGCCATCACAATAATAAAACAGACACCATGGTGATGATGAGACATACAGACAGACAGACAAACAAAAGCTAAGCCAGGCCAAAGGCACATTATTATTAGATAGATGACAACCAGTCAAAGTCACAGAATCAGTCAAAGTTACTCAGTCAGTCAGTCAGTCAGTTAGTCAGACAGTTAGTCAGTGTCAGTGGGAGTCAAGTGTCATAACTGTCAAAAGAAGTCAACTTTACTGCCTTCCTAACTTACCATCATCATTGTGAAGACTTAACTCTGTTTCTCTCCCTCTCTCTGTGTATTTCTCTGAAGAAGAACTACTACAACATGAATAAAACTTAGGATAGACAGACAATGAAAGCCAAACCAAAGGAAGGAGAGGAAAGTATGTATTGGGAAATGCTGCTACTGCTTGTGCTGATTCAGTTGATGAGAGATGAGGTGGCACAAAATAAAGTAGCAACAGAAGTATCTTTATTTCCATTGCCCAAGGCCAGTGATGATGTTCCCTTTTAGTTCTTTGATTTTGATGATGAAGATAGTACAAGAACAAGCAGGGAAGGTTAACAATTTTTCCTTCATTACAGCCAAAAATGAAAAGTAAAACAACAACACACGAAACAAACATCATCATAATGTTAAAGGATACTAAGACCCCAGTTGTCTAGAGAAAAACTGCAGCAGCATTGAAGAATTTTGTACAATATTATAAAAGAAGAGAAGAGGAGCATACAAAAGTCCTCTGTTTGTATGTCGATGTCGCCGGTCTGTGCAAGTTGTTTGCTTGGTTGGCTTGAACTTTGCTTGCTTCATTTTTTGTTGGAATTTCTCTTATGCTGCTGCTGCTGCTGCGTTCATCGTTTATGTTATCGTTTTTTGTTTGTTGTTGTTTCTTTTGAAAGAAGGCGAGGCAGTAACACACAACAAAAACTCGAGTCAAGCACGTTTTCATGTTTTTACTCTTCATAGGTTGGTTCGCAATCGGTGCTTTATGAATATAAACAACAACAACAACACCAAGCAACACACAAACTTTGTGAATACCGACCCGTTCGCCCGTCTATCCGATGTGTCCTTTCATAGTCAGTTGGTTGGTTGGTTGTTCGTTCGTTTGGCTTTGCTTGTTTGGTTATAAAAGAAAATTGGCGCGAAAAATATAAACTTCATAAACAACAACAGCAACAACAACAACTACACAACAAGAACAACAAAAGTCAAGCGTTGTTAATGAATTGCTGTGCAGCAAAAGGCAGGGCAGGCATGACGATGAAACTAAAAATATACAAAAACAACAACAACGACAATGATGAAAACAAAAACATAACAAAAGGGGGGAGCAAAAGAAGTGTGTGCGTGCGTCGTCATCATCACTGTTGTCGTTGTTGCCGTTGCTTAAGCACCATTTAAAAATGCTAAAAAATAAAAAAAAGAATTACACACTTCAAGAAAAGAAAAAGTGGAAAAAATTAGTAGTCTAGAGTCTCTTATAGTATACTATGAAAGCAACAACACCAACCAAACCAACCAACAACAAACACATGACATATTACAAAACGGTATTCCAACACCTCATCATCACAACACCATCAAGTATTAACTTTAGACCCAGAGACCATTAAGGCCCATCAAACAACAAACAAACTAACACTGTCGGCTTGACTGTCTGTCTGTCTGTATGTCTGTCTAGTACTTAACTACTCTCAAAAGCTAAAGTTAGTTTACATTGTATAATTTATACATAATTTATGAATGGCAGCAGGCATCAAGCAACCAGCACTCAACTCACTACTCACTCACTACTTACTCACTTGATTTATAGAAATAAATATGTTGATAAAAGGAATATTAACTTTGGATCAGGTAGAGAGTTCCATAAGTATTTATCATAGATAAAAATAATTGACAAAATACTTATAAATTTATAGATATTTTCAATGCACAAACACCTTATCCTGTCTTAAGTTTCTTCTATGAAGACAATCTACTCATCTTCATAGGATTTCTGACTATAAAACAACATATGATGGATCAATCAACGAAACACAATAATAGATGTGAAACATTTCATTAGGTTATCCTCAGAAAACTTTGAAAAGAGGACTGTGCTAGGAGGAGTATACTTAATTTCTTATAGATTTCATATTCCAGTAATTATTGGAACTTGGATAAGGAATGTTCATTTTAAACTACATATATATCGATATTTATTCCCATATGATATATCGAAAATTTTAAGCATGATTGAGAATGTGATGAGCTCTATTATAAGAGTGTTTAGGAATGAACACGACTGCTGTCACGATAGCGCTGGGGTCAGGGCGCCAAGAAAAGCATGAAGACGAGCAAAGTCTTGAAGAACAAAGAAAAACTGTTCGATAGGTCTCTTTTTTCCTCTCACTAAGGCGGAATTTGTTGTCCGCAATCATTGTCTAAAAGAAAACTTAGGAATCGTCATGATATTCACATCAAGGCCGCCAACAGAATGTTCAAAATGTTTTCATTTGTCGGTTGATGCTCACACTGAACAAGAACTGATTTCTGTTCATTTTTGGTCCTTCGAGCCGGATGCCGTAAACTAGAATGTTTACAACATTCTGTGCCAAGAGTAAAGCCCAAACTCCATACGAAGCTATGATTTCTACATGTTTCAACGTCACAAGCTCCGCAACACGCAACTGTGTCAGCTTCTTGATTACCAAAACTCTGTAAAGTACTAGTCGATAGTTCAAATGCCACGAAGAAGAATTTCCCTTCACAGATTTTGGGGGTTATCTTTTAATTTCGTCTTTGCATCTTGGATCTTAAAAATTTCGAGTTTTCGGTACGTTTTCGAAAGTATTCGGTAGTATCACTAACTTGGATCTATGATAGTAATCAGCTTATACAATAAAACGTGTTTAAATGTTTAGATAGGATAGGTGAGACACCTATAAGCCACGTTGTTTGATAGGAAACGGATGAATCTTTTTAGGAATCTTCATAAAGTCAATTATATGAAAAACAGTAAAAGGCAGGCCATCACCTTCTTATGAAATGAAAAATCAAAGAACAAATGATTATATGACAAACACGCATATGTATGTATGTACCCACACATTAAGATAAGAATAAGGTGGGAGGATGTTTAAGAGTAAAGATTATATGGAGAAAAGCAGATCCTCACAAGATTTTGTCATTTTTTCTTACTTTCACATTTATTAACAATTAATTCAAAGAGAATTAGAATAAACAAAATAAATAAAGAGACAATAAATGGGTGGAATGGTAATTCACTTCTTATTGTTTTCATTTTTTTTCTCTTTTGAAGCACTCAAAGCTCACAACAGCTGATTTAATATTAGTAGTATGAGTGATATTATATAAAGTATACTGTATACATAGTGAATGTGAATGAATATAGGAAAGAGAAATACATAACACACAACAGCTGTTTTTTTTTTTTTTTTTTCTTTAAAAAGTTTCAATGAAATTTGACTTAATCTTACATTCAAAAAACAATGGGAATGAAAACAGTTGCAACGTGTTACTATTCCGATACAATCCCCTCACCATCCTACAAATGCCAGCACAGCACACAACACAGAGTCATGACACAAAGGGAATCATCATACATCAAAGCGAAAAATTGTGTTGCAAAAACATGAGGAACAACAACAGAAGGCAACAAAGTATTGTAATAAAAGAAAGAGTCAAGGAATGAGGTAGGCAGACTTAGACAGAGAGAGAGGAAGAGAGTGAGAGATTGCAATAACAGAGGCACAGTCAGCAGGACATGAAAAAGATACAAACAGCAAAGACACACAACAGATGACAATGGAATTGGAATACAATACACAATTCAGCACAACAACACCATGCAACAAACAAGGCAACACAGAGAGATCGAGGTGAGTGTGTGTTTCTAGTTTTGTTGCTGCTGCTACTAGTAGCTACCGTTATTTGTAATCGCCCTCTGGGTTTGGCAAGCAGGAACAAAAACGTGCAACTAACACCAACCAACATAACACAATCATCAGCAAAAAGCAAAGTAAAGCAACCAGAAACTCAAAGTTCGCATTTAGTCTCGTAGATACTTCCTCCAGCCACTACCACTCACCGGTTTTCCTCCTCATCCATCTTTTGTGTACACGTGCATTTTAATATTATTAGCCCCTGAAGTTGTATTCCGACACCTCGCATTCATGGCAACAGCAACTCAACGAAACACAGTCGACCGGCAATGATGACAGTGAAGTAGTAGTAATAGAAGAGGGAGGAAGAAAAAAGTACACCTATCCATCGTCATCATCATCATCATCAAACCAAAGACCAATGCCGGTACCGCCAGCAGGCAAACTCAAATGTAAAATGACATGGCAGCAGAGAGCAACAAAAGCAAAGTTGGTGAAGTAAAATCGTTTGTATCAAATATACTAGTTGAATTTGCTTGTTGATGAGCTTTGAGTTGGCGGCGTCTGCGGCAATATAGTACCGACGGCAAAGTACAATAAAACAAAACAAAATAATGACTCTCCATGTGCGAATAAGTTTAATTAAATAACGAAAATAACAACAATAATAATAAAAACGCATCTTCTAAGCAGCAATTCAGATTCTATATACTTTGCCTGAGATGATAATGGTTGAATGAGATTGAGAGGTTCAAAAGATGGGCAACATTTGAAATGACTTCAATAAGATTAACAAGTGGGAAATCACCTTCAGCCTTTAACACACATTTACTATAAGCTTCAAAAGCTCCAAGAGATTAGAGGGTTTTCAATTGAACGGCAAAACTACAATAACAAAACTTGTATATTCAACCTTTATCAGGTTTGTCAATTCTTTAGAATATCCTCCCGGATTGACTTGATTTTGACTCCAAAAACTGTTATAATAGCAATGACATTTCTGAAAGACTTTAAGAAAGAAATAAACAACAAATTTTGGACCACTTAATGCTGACCTTCCTTCCTTTTGGATACAATTTGAATCCAAGGGTTAACTCTACAACAACAATAAATGCAAGTCATAAAGAAGAATGAATTTGTGAGTAAGCAAAACTAAACTAAAGACTGGGACAAGACTAAGTCAAAGAACAAACTTTGTTTCGATTCATCAATATCTTTTCTTGGAACTTTTCTTTTCCTTTCATCATCATCATTATCATCATCGCCAACATTTCTTAATATCGCGCTTGTCACATGTTTGCAGCAGCTTCGATGTCAGCTTTGAACATTGACTTATGAAGAGGAGCCCCAAGGAGTAGTAGGTTGGTTGACTTGACTTGACTTTCGTAGAAAGCAACAATAACAAAAAAATGATGATTGTTACAAATTCTTAATTTCTCTTCCTTCCTACTACTGCTACTACAATTTCTTCTTTCTTATACTCGTAGTGTAATTTGCATTTCACACTATGTACATACTTCCTTCTTTTGATTGTCATCATTTGCATTTGCCATCGCTGCCGCTGTTTTCTTTGCTGTTTTATTGTATTCAACAAAGACTCTTGTTGTTGTTGTTCTTGTAGTATGTAATTGTAATTTCTTTTCCTTCTTTCGCAAGTTTTGGTTGAGTTACAAAAAGAAAAGAGTCGCAATTA
Source organism: Amiota communis (assembly GCA_037043315.1). Taxonomy (NCBI): domain Eukaryota; kingdom Metazoa; phylum Arthropoda; class Insecta; order Diptera; family Drosophilidae; genus Amiota; species Amiota communis. Next base: position 768,668 of record JBAMAV010001191.1, on the reverse strand, counting down.
TTTTATATAAAAAGCAACATCAATTAAAAATGAAAAAAAAAAAAAAAAACGCAATGCGCGTCATTTGTTCAAAAATTCGTCGTCATAGTCCGTGTCGTCTACTTAGAATCAAACACAGAAGCACATACAGCGATTCTCAATCAAACATATTAATGTTTTGTAGTCACAGACTCCTATTCCACATCATTTAGTGGAACCCTAGGCTTCTTAAAACTTAATTTCTGGCTCAATAATCTTTTAAGACCAGTGTGGAGTTGTCAGTTGGTTATCCTTAGTTGGTCTCAAAAGCAAATTTACAAAACAAATCTTTGAAAATAGGCTTCCCAAGCATATATGTACATCTTCCTAGAACAGGAAGGCAGTCACTTAGGGGGTGTTGAATGCTTTCTGACTATTCTTTCTTGGGGGATGTGTAAGTTTATGTCAAAATAGTGTCTCTGACCCACGGTAATAAATGATAATTTAAGAACTGCTGTTCTACTTCTACTCTTTTTTTACACAGAATTGTATACATGCATATATTTTCGACTCGAATCTGATGATGAGCGAAGCGATCGAGGGAGGAGGTTGGAAGTGGAGTGACAATGAAACACAGCTGAGCGTGCAACATAGCAAAGCACTTCACTTTGTGTGTGCTGGAAAAAGTTAAAGCTTTACATTTTACACATTGCTTTTATGCTTCTTCTTCTTCTTATAATACTTAGTTTTTACTTATTCGTCTTCTTCTTCTTGTTATTAGAAGCCCCAAGTCAGGAGGGATCTTCTTCATCTTCTTCAATAAAATATGTGTGTGCATGCGTTCGTTTGTTCCTCCTTCGTTTGTTTGTTTGAAATTTTATGTGCGAAACGAAAGTTTATGAGCGTCATCGCCATAGTCGTTGTCGTGTGTGTGTGTTAGTGTGTATTTGTATGCGTATGTGTTTATATCGTAAATGGCACAAGGGAACGCCAACAGCACGCAAATAAATACTACATCAACCAAGTAACCAAACCAAACCGAACCAAACGAAACCAACAAAGCTAAAAATGTATAAAAAAAAAGTCTCTGAAAACAAAAAAGAAGCAAAACTCGCACACTTGGTACTGACTGACTGACTAACGACAACGACAACGACGACGACTGGCCTAGCTAGCATGAGCATGGATGGTTGGTATGGCGGCATAGTCAAGCAAGCAAGCAAAGCAAGCATGGCTGGTCTGGGTCTGTCAGTCGTTCTGTCTGTTTTTCAATACTCTGTGCTTTGCTCTGGTGCCGTGCCATGCCATCATGATGTTCATCGTTCGTTTCGCTTTAGCTCGATTCATTCGTTCGTTCGTACGTTCTGTGTTGTTTTTAATGGATGTTAGTGTTGGTGTGTGTGTGTGTGTTGTGAGTATCTCATTTGCGGCATTTGGTGCTGTGCTGTGTGGTGCTGCTGCTGCTGCTTTTTCTGTCTGAGACTCTGATGACTGACTAACAACTCAGTCAAGTCAGCCAGGCCAGGCCAGCCAACGTTCAACGTTTGTTCGTTAGTTCGTTGTTCAAGCCATTTGCTGGTGTACGGGAGGCAAGCAATTTTAGCGACCGAGCAATTTTTGCTTTGGATCTGAACTGAACTCAACTGAACAAAAATGAACTGAACTAAACTCAACATAACACAGCACACATATTACGGCAAAGCACAACACAACACAAAAACACAGAACGCAATGGAACGCGCGTTCATCGTTCGTTCGTTGTTCGTCGTAGTCGTTGTTGATGTCGATGACTATGAAGCACACACACAGAATGGCACAGAGCACAACAACAACAACAACACAACATTTTCAAGTATCCAAACGAGTGAACTGAAAAACAAGCAAGCATGCTAGCAACAAAACTTCGACAGCCAGGCAGGCAGGGCACCACTTACATACTAAAGTATATGATTGGGGAAGGAAGGTGGGGAAGAATGCACAGTACAACGCATACAAAAAGCAAATTTAAGGCAGCAAAAAATAAAAGCTGATGGTGCTTTGCTAGCATGGCATGGCATGGCCTGGTCTGGCTCTGACTCTGACTGGGTCTCTGTGACTGTTAAAATGAAAAACGATGATGACTATACAAGAAGGAAAGAAGTGGGGTGGGGTGGGGTGGAGCGAGACACAGACCCAGTGTTTCTGAACAGAGATGACTACTAACAGAACGAACGAACGAACGACTAAAAACCCGCTGCAACAACAAACAACAAATAAGTTGAATAAGGGGAAAGATGGGAGAATGGATGAGGCGTTGGGGTATTGGTGGTGTTGATGATTGTGTGCTTGGGATCGTTCGTTCGTTTATTCGTTTTGGCATAGTAAAAACCGGCAAAATTTTGCTGTTATAGCATTTTGTGCTGACTCTACTTTGACTGTCTGTCGTTCATTCGTTTGTTCGTTGCTTGGCCTGGCCTGGCTTGGCATGGCTTGAATTGTATAAAATGCCTCAAACACCTCAGCAACCTTTTTCATTGCACAATCGCCTCCGCCTGTCGCCCCGGTTGGTCTTTCTTCTCTTCATTGCTTGCTTGCTTGCTTTTGCTTGGTTGTATAAAATGTTCATTGCCGTTGGCCTCGCCGCATGAATTGCCAACTACTTGGTAAAAGTTGTATTTGGCAAACAAGCAAACGAACGAATGAACCAACGAATGAAGAAAAGCAGGCATAGCAGCAGCATAATGAATAAGGCAAGAGGTAGAGAGGGGAATAAAATGAAGGTTGGTTGGTTGGTTGAAACGATGAACAAACATTGAGAGAATGCGGCAAACTAAGTTGTTGGCGCTGCTGCCAGATTCGGGTCGATACCATAAATATATGTATGTATGAATGGATGAATGTCTATGTGCAGTAGAGAGGCAATAAACCAAAGGGAGAAGCTGGATAAAAAGCACATGCCAGGCATAAACTCACACACACACAGTCAGTCAGACACAGTAAAATCCACAAAATATTAAAATCGAATAAAGGAAAAACACAGGGTATTAAAAAAGTGGCAAAAACGTAAAGGGGGGGAAAGGAAATGGAGAAATTGCAGCAAATGCTGCAGCATCACAACTGAAATTACGATAACGAGATGCCTGTAGTCCATGTCCATGTATGTATGTGCAGGCGTTAGACTCTAACAACTACCCAACAACTAACCCCCCCTCTTATTACTCAACTCTTCTGGAATCCTTCACTTGTGATTGCCTTAACACAAGCCGGCTCAACTCAACTCAACTCTTCTTCTGTGGTCTGGTGTAGCATGGCTTGGCTTGGCTTGGTCTGGTCTGGTCTGGTCTCGGATCAACTCAATTCAACTCGAATCGAGTAAACTCGACTCATGACTATAGTTAAAGGTTGTCTCGCTTTTGTCGTTGTCTTTGTTGTTGTCTTTGTTGTTGTTGTTATTGTCACTGCTGGCTGTTAAAATTGCTAGAGTGCTTTGCTGTTTCAAAACCATGTGAGTTGAGTGCGTCTGTCTTTCGTACTTCTTCTTCTGGGTGTTGTTGTTCTTGCATTTTAGCGTTGGCGGCATATTGTTTGGAACAGACTGAAAGTTGATATATGTAGGATCATCTACCGTATGTTTGGGACACATCACATGCAACTGTAGTGGCTGCCGTCAGTCAGAGTCAGTCAAGTCAGTTTCCAGTCTCAATCCCAGTCCCAGTGTTTGTATTTTGTGTTGTTTGTAATTCATATAAAATAAAGCCGCAATCACATGAATTTCATGTTGTTGTTGTTGTAGAAAATGGTATAAAGAAGTGTGCCGGCAAAGAATCTTGGTCACCTTCTACCCATCCACCCACTCACACTAATTTAGAGAGGAGATTATTAAACAACGTTTGCAAAATTGCTATTAGATTAGATATAAGGATGTGTGTGTAAAGGCTTAAGAATCTAGAGATGGATAAGATAACTGAAGATCCAATTACAGTAAATAAGATTTTAACAAAAGAGCAAAACCGACTTCAAGTAAGGCAAATGTTACGCGCATTATTAAGGAAAACTCAAAAACTGCTAGTCAGATTTTGATTAAATTTATATGGGACCACATGACAAGCACCAGCTTTCAAATAAAAAAAGAATCATCAAAATCGATTCACCTGGAAAAAAGTTCTGAGATAACAAACAGATAACTACTTGTCAGGTCAGCTCAAATGGAATAAGAATGAATTGAAAGATGTCCATTTAGAATCCTTAACATTCTTGCAATTCCAATTATTCTAACACTATCTACCCTTAACATCCTAACTATGTAGTCTAAACTATCTATCTATTGTAACTATCTATCTATCTAAACTATCTATATATCCTATCTATGTATCTATCCTAACTATCTATCATTTATCTATCTTAATTACCTATCTATGTATTTATCGATCTATCTATCATTTCCTTTTTTTATTTCTCAAGATGCTCCCATCCCATACTCTGAACCATTCCAATTTCAATTTGATAAAAACCTCCACATATTATGCAAAACTCTTTAAGTATTTTATCAATTTAGCAATCAACTCAACTCAAGTGAGAGGAGCACTAAAGAAGAATCATTTGCTTCAAACAAAACACACACAAAAAAAAAAGAAACCCCCCAATGAAATAACACTACAGCATTCTCAAGCTTAGTAAAAAAGCAAAGGAAGAAATAACCTCAAGAAGACTTTTATCGCAACTCTCCATTAAAACAACATCATTCTTGGTTTCAATTTATATTTTTTTTTTTTATTTATTTTTGCCTGGTTTTTTACAGTGCATGACACTGAACAATTCTCGGTGACGATGACAACGCAACAGCAACAACGATGATGATGATGATGACTATGGAAGTCACACAGTAAGTGAACCAACAACAAACTAACGAATGAACAAGAAAGAAGCAAAGGAAACGACAAACGACCCAAAACGGACCCAACAACAACAAACACATTCAAACAACCATCCAACCAAACAAACGACAAAATGACATACACTCAGACGGAGAAGACGGACAAACCGTATATGGTATGAATTTAAGTGCTGTTGCTGCTGCTGTTGTTGTTGTTGTTGGCTTTGGCTCCAGTCAGATTCAACAACAAACAACAGCAACTAAAGCTGTTATTCGTGCCGACAACACAGTAACGATGATTTCAATTCTGCAGCAACACCAACAAGAATGAGATGTGGGACGAACGAACAAACGATGGAGAGACCGGCAACAATGACAACGGCAACGTCAAACGTTTGTTGCTGTTGCTGATGTTGTTGCTGCTGCCATCCATTTCAATCCATTTTCCATATTATGTTGCCAACAACAACAGTAACAGCAGCAGCAGCAGCAGCAATAAAGACAAGTCTCGTTCGTTCATTCGTTCTCGAACTTTGGTTGACACAGACACACAGCAGTCGTCCGTCGTCGTCAAGTCAGTTAGACTTGGGGCCGCTCCTCGTTTAACAGCCACAACCAAAGCAGCAACAGCAACGACAAAACCAGCAACAGCAACGAAATCGACAACGACGACGACCATCAACATCAACAACGAATTTAATGCGAATGGAAGTCTCAAGTAGATGATGGCAACAGCAAGCAATTTTAACCCATCACCTATAGTATTACATTTCTCCCCTTCCCCTCTATTCATATATCGTTGGTATATGAACCATTTGGCGCTGACAATACTGTTTTTAGTTCTTATAAAACCCCTTCATAGACACCATCATACTCTACTCCATTATGTCCTAACTTTGCTCTGAAACTAGTAATTCTTAAACTATGGTCCATGGACCCCCACCTAGTGACATTTTATGGGCCTGGGATGGGGTCCGCGAAAAACATTTCGATCCACAGATAATATAAGTTTAAGAACCACTGCTTCATATACGCAACTCTAGTCTCAGTGGTTTTCTCTGTTGCTGTTGCTTTGTGTAAAAAGCTGTAAAAACCAAGCAATCGTTGCTGGCTTAGTTACTGACTTGCTTGCCTGCTTGCTGTTTTTCGTTCGTTCATCCATCAGTTGCTTGATTGCGACAACACAAAGATTGCTATAGCTGATGAGCTTTTTTCTTTCTCTTCCTCTTCCTCTTTAAACCGTTGCTGATGCTTCTTCCATTAGTTGTATTCAAGTGTTTTTCATTAAATGCAAAAATAAAAAAAGCAAACAAAAATATAAGCAACAGCAAGCGAACAAATGAATATGAATGCCAGAGCCAAGCCAGCCAAGTCATGAGGTTGAGAGCCTGACTAAATGAGTTTAACTGAGCTCTGAGACTGCAGCAGCAGCAGCAGCAAGCAGGCAAACAAGGGAGGAGCATCATCACTAAGAAGAAAAGAAGCTTTAAGAGCGCAACAAAAACAAAAATTTATATGCGAAATTCACATAAAAATAATAAAATATAATTTCTGTCAGTGAAGTAAATTTATTTTTTGTTGCCTTGAATTGTTGTTGTTGTTGTTGATGCGTGCACAAACGAAACGAAATTAAATGAGTGCAACACATCACAACAAAAAACAACTTAAACCAACTTAATGACTGTGTTTGTTGTAAGCTGTTCAGAGAGAAGAAGAGACTGACTGAGTGAATAAGTGAGTGAATGCGGTAGCATGCTTTCATTGTGCATTGAGTAATTTTGCTTTTTATTGTTATTGTTGTTTCATAGAAAGGGGAGCCAACCGAGGGAGAGCGTATAAAATACTATAGTATGCAATCATTTTGGCATGAAGCTTAAGCACTTAAAACTCATTTGCAAGAGAATGTAACGAAAATCTTTATGCATGATTCTGTTTATGTAGATTACACAGAGTTAGTTAGTTAGTATGTGAATAGATATTAAACAAAAAGAAAGAAAAATTCTCAAAGTTGCGCGCCAACAATGTTCGCTCTTCTTCAACATAATCATGTTTTTTGTTGCTGCTGCTATTATTATTGCCGGCAAAAAATAACCAATATTTTTTGTTTGTTTGTAATTTACAGCTGTTAAGTAGAGTGGAGTGGAAAGTGCTGCGGCGGCTGCAGTCACCAGTAAAATAATAAAAACCTTTTATGAGAGCATTAGAGTGGGGACCACGAGAGAGTGAGAGACGGAGTGAGTGCGAGAGAGTGGGGTAACAACAAAGAGCAAATTCTTAAAAAAATTGTAAAAATTAAAAACTTTGTTGCTACGCATTGGATGAGCGAGCATAAACGAGGGCAATGAAAAAAAAAGAGTTGTAATTGAAGGAGAGTTTAACATCGCATTTTGGCCATGTACATACCTTTTACTCTCTCCTCCTCTTCTCCTATTGTAACATAAGTTTTGACGCTTAACACCGTAATGACTACGATGATTTTTCGTTGTTGCTCTTGTTCTGTTGGTTATGTTACTGTTGCTTTCCTGCAATGCATATTGTTCTGTTGTTAACTAATCCATTTATTTTTTATTTTATTATTTCATGTGTGATATTGCTGCAATGCAGCAGTTGCTGTTTGTTGTTGGTGTTGTTAAATTTACATCATTCAACAACTACAACTGGAACAACACACTTTTGTTTGTTAAGTTGTTAAATTCAACAGCTAAAAAAACCATTGAAAAATAATTGCAGCGACAAACAACAAAACTTTAAAATTTTTCACTCTCTTATTATTATTTTTGTTACTATTGTAACACAATACATATAAAGTAGTCTCATATGAAGTGAAGTAGTGTAGGAGTTGAAACGGAAGTGGAAGAGGCCTCGCGGAAGTGGTGGCTCTGCAGTAATTGACTTCTACTTTTATTATACTGTTTTGTTATAACTGCAACAGCATTGCAGTGACAATTGATAAACTCATTCATTTTTCTTTTAGTTTACACATGCTTTCTTATTTCTTATTTATCTATGTATATGTCTTTCTAACATTGCAAAAACTGTAAGACAACAAATCGTTTGCAATTATCAAAATTGAAATCTTCAAATAAACAAACAAAAAATCAAATATTTTATTTCCATGTTTGTTGTTGGTTCTTCTCTTCTACTTGTGCTTATTTAAAATTGAACCAATTCTTTTAGTTCAAAAAGGGAAATAAAGAAAGAGAAAGCACAACAACACAAAAAGCAGCAGCAACAAAATCTAAAAAATGCTTTAGCAATTACATTTACAGTTCGTTTGCTCTTCTTTTATTTTTGTTGTAGTAATTTTTCTTTGATCAAATGACCATGAAATTGTTGTGCTGTATGTGTGTGCATTAGTCAATGTGGCACAGGACACACACACACACACTCTGTATGACAAGTTGACATGAGTTGACACAAACAACTCTCTTTTCTAACTCTCTGCTCAATGCTGTGAGTGAGTGAGTGAGTGAGTAGTGTGCGTGGTGAATGAGCCATTAAAAAGCTCAAGTGGGGAGTTCTCCTTGTTGTCAAATGAATGCTTGGCATTGCTTTGGTTTTTTGTGACAAGTTAAGTTTATGCAATTTGACATATGTATGTATGCGTATGCTTCCCCTCTCTTCATCATTAGTCTTGTTTCTCACTTGATAAATAAGTATGTAGTAAGAGGGGAAAAACATAAAAGAGATTTGAATTGAACAAAGCAAAACCTTTGTATTGATTGACGCAAAAAAAGAGAGTATGGTAAGTGCAACCCAATACATAAAATTGTACAATGAATTGATGATTAAAGGCAAAGTATTGTACTTTGTTTTAATTGAAGAGTCGCCGGTCGCTATGATACTTGAAAGAAGAACACGTTAGTTGATATATAGGAACATTTAGATTAGGTTAGGTTTAGTGGCTTTGGTTAAGCTTTTATACTGTTCTTCTATATATCACTGAATCCTTACTAAACTATAACAAACGCTAAAAGAAAGGATTCTTGTTGCATATTTTTATCTTTGAGATTTCTGAGATACTACTGAGAAACCCAAGAAGAAATGTATGAAACTCTCTAATGCATAGATCAAAGGTCCCCAAATTTATTTCGACCACCGTCCACTTTGAGTATTAAAGAAATTCTAGTGCCCCCTAGATTTGTTAAGTTGAGAAGATCGTCTGCCTTTGCCCTACTTGACGCCCCCTAATTTTTTCTGATACTCCTACTGATTAGCATCATAGCGCATTCTGTTCTTATGCTAACTTTTTCGACATGTGGTTCATCTTGATTTCTCAGAGCCTTCTACTTCCCACACTGAAAGCCTGCAGTGCCCACAAGGGAGCGTTAACGCTATAGACACACTTTCAATAACCCACTCACACTATCTGAAGAATAGACTTTAGTCCTATAATCATCATTTCTTTCTTGTTTTGGACCTAATTTTTATCACATTTTTCCTGCCTTTGAAAATGACCGACATATTTCAAAACCATAAAAAATTTGTCTTAATGTTACGTGTGTTTAATATTTAGTCATCTTGTCATGATTTAGAGTATGATGTTGTGCCCTTCAACTGACTACTACTGACTCAGTAGTTCATGTATTCATGATGATGATGATGATGATGATGTGTCTAATATTGTCATTTGTTTCATGCAGCATCCAACACATTAAAAAAAGCGCAATACATTTTCTACAAATTGCCATACTGCGCTGATGATGATGATGATGGTTGGCGGTGTCGGCAATGCTAACTTTTTATGGAAAAACCGACTGAATGACAACCAACAAACAACAATAACAACTTAACTTGAACTTAGACAACAGCAACAGTAACAATAACATCAAATACAACAAAATTGTGCACGAAACTCGGCGCAAATTCTCGCTAGTCGCGGCATCATTTTTGTTGATGTTAATGTTGATGGCGACGACGACAACGGCGTCTACTATGGCGCTTGAATGATGCTAATGATTATAGTGACTACTCTTGTTTAGTCCCATACATCCCACACTCTATTCTTCTCTTCACTCAAGTACATATCTATCCATACATCTACACTTTCTGACTCTGTGTCATCATTCACAATTCAACTATATTCGTTGTTGTTTTTTTTTTTTATTATTTCTACTATGGCGGCCTCCTGACTCTGATGATGTCAGTTCATATTTAATTAAATTCGTAATTTGTGCAAACAACAGCAACAACAAACGACATTGTGCATTTTGTTCGTATATGTGTGTGAGTTTGTTAATGTGTTGGTTGGTTCGTTGGTTGGTTTTGTCATTTAGCGACGCATGCATGCATGCCTGATTAGATGACGACGACGACGGCGGCGGCAGCAATGTTGGCGCTCTGATCGTATTATGTCTGGTCGGTCTATAACAGAGTTTCACCACTCCCCCCTCCTCTATGTCATTCAACCACTCTATCTATCTTTTTGTTGATTACTAATGCAAATTGTATTTGTTACGCTTCATTTTGCTTTTGAAATTTGATGCCAATAGTATTTTACTCAAATTTCACACGTGCTGATATTTCTTCATAACGTTTTTTATAATGAATTATAATGATGATGACGACTATGATAATAAATGATGTTGATAAACAAAAGAAACTCGTGCATTTAAAAAAAAAGCACATGACAGCAAAAAATAAATAAATAAAAAAGGCGCCAACTAAAACAACAAAACAGAATAAACACTTCCAACGCCAAACATGATCATCAACCAAATCAACGATAGCGAATGGGTTTTGAGTTTATCAGAGAGAGAGAGAGAGAGAGAGAGAGATAGAGAGTAATTCACTTTTAACAATTGATTAATGCATGAAGTGCAGTGGCGCACTAATAATTTTGAGGTACATAATAGTTTCCTCTTTTCAATTCCTATTTCTCTTCGAGTAACCGAACATTTGTTCTTAGAAGGAAGATGCGCCTATAAAGACAACAATTGGTCTTTCACTTGTTACACTACCGCCGCATGCCTCTTTTTGGAACTCACTCTCTCTCTCTCTCTCTCTCTCTTTCTCTCTCTCTCTCTCTGTACATCATCATCATCTTTATTTTTATACAAAACCTCATTGTTTGCTTCTACAATAATACTTTTTATTCACATTGGCGTGTTTATGTGTTTCTATTCTGTTGAGTGAGGAGAGCAGGAAAGAAAAACAGCACATTACTTTGTTGCATTGCATTGAGAAAGAAGCTTTTGGATTCTACATCACCATCATCATCATCATCATCACGTTGAGAGCACATGCACAAACACAAAATCAACAATATGCCAGTGTATGCCATTGGCAACAGTAACAACAACATGTGACGCAGAATTGTAAACACACAAGTAAAATAAAAAAAATAAAAAGAAGGAAAACTTTAAAAAGAAAAGCCAAGCAAAGTAAATATGTTACAAAAAATAGCACAGGAAGCACTACAAATGTGCAAAAAGAAAGGAAGTTGTTGCCATTTTTGTTTTATGTGATTTTCTCCTCTTTTGCGCATTAATTTTTTTTGCATTTTGTGTTGCACATTTTTCATTACATGGTATTGTACTTTGTTGTATTTGGCAACATTCTAACATAAAACATTATGGAAAGCAACATCATAACCAACATAACAAAGTGCGAGCATGAGTTTTGTTTGACGGCTAAAGAGTTACGTGCTCGATGGTCTTTCTTTAGCCAGAAGATAAGTACATTCATGTGTGTTGTGATTAAGTGGAGAGTTTTTAATGTATGGCAGCACTAGCAGATTAAGAGTTGATGGATCAAGGACCTTCAAAGTCCAATCACTTTTTTTCTTTTCTTGTTCCAATTTTATTTCATTATAAATTTCACAAGATCCTTTTATAAGTTTCTCTGAAGGCTTCATTTTCTAATGGTGACCTGGGCCCTCAATGGAGACAGTCTGTTAGAATTGAAATAGTATATTATGGCCATCAATGGTTATTGTTGCCATAACCTTTTACACTCACAAATTTCAATCAAAAACCTATTTTAAAGTAATAAAAATCCAAATAGAATCTCAACCATTTTAAGGCAGGCAAGGCAAACCTTTACGACATAAAGTCAATGATCCCAATAACACATAAAAATAAAAAAGCATCAACTGATGATTTTTATTTTTCGTTGCCAACTATTGCAAAAAGATAAGAAGATTTAAAGGAACATAATCCAAAAAAAACATACAAAATAATAAAACAAATAGAAAAAAATAAGGCGAGGCAGTCAAAACAAGACTAGAGCAATAAAAAAAAAAACAAGCAAAGCAAAAAAAAGGGGAGTGCCGCCTCTTCCTTTCATCTTGAAACTGCAATAAACAAACAGACGACAAGCGACACATGATGATGTTGTTTGGTTTACAAAAAGCTTTAAGTACCACATAAAGAATGAGCAATGAGGCAGGCGGCATATGAAGAATGTAAAGAAATGAAGAAGAAGGAATGAATGAATGAAAGACGAAACATGAACATGTGTTTTTCATGTGAAACCGGCATTTCATTATTTTCCTTTTTTTTTCTTTTTTGAGGTCAAACTGAGAAATCATAAAATATCTATATAAAAAAAAAAAAAAAAATGTGGAGAAGACACAGAGAAAAACCAAATGATAAAATGAACACATGACTTCTGACTTGGGTTGCTGCTTTTGGTTGGTTAGTTCGCATTGAAGGCTTATCCACACACAGACACACAAATAGAGAGCCGTGGAATCCGCAGGCAATTCTATGGAAGCTGCATGAACAAGTAATGGAAATCAAGAAACAAAACGCGAGTGTTTTTCTTTTGTAAAATGCGGTGGCAGATAGAAAGAAATGTGAAATGCAACGTGACTCATTTTTTCTGTTGCCTTTTGTTGTTTTCTTTTAACTGGGTTGCTTCAATACCATAGAGTAAAAAGTAGGCAGAATGCAGAGGAGAATATAATGCAGCTTAATGGGGAAATGAATGATCATTTTTCATTTTGAATAGAAACAAATATAAAAACAGTGTGAATGTGTCGTAAATGGATATCTCAAAGCTCATTGTGGTCTTAGGCAGAAAATCGATCTAATAGAAGTTAAGAAATGCAGATTCTGTTAATAAAACACATTGCAAAAGTTGTGGAGTGCCTGGAAAATGTTTTTAGTAAGCAAATGTAGACTCCTACAAAGCCATACTTGAGGCATTTAACTATGGGGAACAGCAGCCGAATCAAACATTGAAATACTGTAATATTAAGGAAAATGTCTTTGTCTCCCCCTGATGCATTTGTAATGAGAATATTCACAAAGATCTCCTGATGCCAAATGATACGAAAGAGATACATAAGTAGACACACCACAAGGCGCAACGATAAATTTAACCAACATACCAATAACTTGGCCCTTAGTTCTCTCAACAACTAACTCTGGAACGACGAGGAGGCTCAGTAGATTGCACCCGCCAGATTTTACTTTTTACTGAAGAACATAATCAATTTAAAGGAATAATATAAGAAACTTTGTAATGAAGGCCAAACTAGGTTAGGTTAGGTGGCAGCCCTCAGACGAGAAGCTCACTTTGGCACAAAAAAGAGTATGGCCCATTGTGATACCAGCAAAGAGTTGACACGGCACCCCCTTAGTCCGATGCGGAGAACCATTTGGATTCCGAAATGAACCCTGATTGGTACGAATGATAGTTCGATTAAGCTGGAGAGAAACCCAGCACCTAGGTTGTTCCATCTTCTTCTGGCGAGGGATGGACCCTGGCACATGAGGTGAAGCACAGTCTCCTCCTCGTCCGAGTTGCAACTGCGGCAGAAATCGTAGTGAGGATGCCCAAGTCTACCAGCATGTTAGTACGTTTAAAGTCTTGCTTATTGAGGTTCTGTCGAGATTTAGCAGCTGGCCGGTTCGTTTCCTGTTCATATTTGACCAGGTTTGCCTAGCTATGCTGCAAGTGCCTTCTTCTACCCAGAGAATATTGGTTTTTACTTGGTAGAATTTTCTGACAGTGAACTTTACTGTCCATCCGGAGACGTTACATCCACACGTAACGTCCCTTCTTTGGCTAGTTCGTCAGCTTCACAATTGCCCACGATATTTCTATGTCCAGGCACCCAGCATAATTGTATGGGTACATGACAGGCTAAAGTATCTAGGGAAGAGCGGCAGTCCGCGACAAGCTTGGATGTAGTGAATACACCCGAGAGGGAAGGTCAAACTAATAATAAATTGACAGTATTGAGGTCCGTTCTAAATGAACTTTAAATCATTATATGTAACAAAGTTTTGAGTATGAAAAAGTCCATTCTGATTACCCTATCATATAACTTAATACTCCTTGCTTACTTATGTGTCTGTACTAAACCTCTTTGGTATGCCAGCATGCACTTTACTTTACTCAAGAGACACCACCGCTACTCCCAAACAATCCTAATGAAGTATGTATATATACTTATGTAATAATAACTTCATCATAGGATAAAGAAAAGAAAAAGTAATGTAATACAAATTGTAATGAATTCTTGTTGCGTGACTGACTGACTGACTGACTGAGCACAACAAATTAATGATACATAAAAAGAGTAAAAGTTGAGTGTGGCGGTTAATGAAAGAAATGAGTATTGGGGGAGAAAGGGTATCAAACACCAGAGAGAACCGGCTTTTTCTTGTTGTTATTATTGTTTTTTCATTAAAAAGGCAATGAAACAGAAATTTAGTATAAAAGTACAAAAAGAAGAGAAGAAGGCGGTGGTAACAAGTAAAAAGTAAATAAGGCAGACAAGCAGTAAAATAAATCAAAAATATTTTGAATAAATTTACAAAAGTACATAACAACAAAACAAATGAGGCACACAAAACAAGATGTAAAAATATGTATTTACGATTACTATAAAACTGTAAAGAAATTTATATAGTATGATTATGTACATATGTATGTTTGTATCTGTGTTAGGGAAGCACATGATAACAACAACAAATGATGGGTACAAAGCGCATCTACAACAACACATACAAGAGGAGCATCAGCAACCAACAACAACAACGAAGATGCCCCAACAAATAATAATGACGATGACTACTACGACGACGACGATGATGATGGCAATGGCAATGGCGACTAAACGGAATTGAATTGAACTAAATAAAAATGGAATGAAAAAAAAACCAACAACAACACCAACAACAACACCAACACAACAAAATTGAAAATGAAAATGAAGAACAACGATGATGAGAAACAACAAATACAAAAACAAGAACAACCACCATCACCATCATCATCATCATAATCACAATGATGACTATATCGATGATGATGATGTTGATGATAATGGTAATGACGACCTTGGCATTGACCCAAATTGATGATGAATAATACTTGAATACAAATACAACATACCTATGTACAAACATACAAACATGCATACACCACACATACATATTTATATGTATAAATTTATGTATGTTTGCATGTGTGTATCTGTGTATTGGGTGAGTGTGTGTTTTTATGTTTTCATTGGTTTTGTACACGTTTTTATTTTTATTTATTTGTAAGGAAATCATCATCAGCAAAAGAATAGAAAGAAGCCAGAGAGAGAAGACAGAGATGGGGAAATTTTGACTTTAAAAGCCTTTCTACAGTGAGTAAAAAGTTCAGAGTTCTGGTTTTGCGTCCAGAGTGTGTTCTGGTGAGCTCTGAACAGCTGTGTTTTGTTTTGGTTATACACACACGTGCAACTTTGCGCGTACGTTGGCAAAATTAAAACTGAAAATTTGTGAAAAATACATGATTAAGTTCATCGAGAACACAACCAGAATTCTGTGTTCTGATTGCTACAACAACAACAAATTTCATTCGTTCTCCCTATTGTTCTGCTTGTGTTCTCCAGAACCCAAGTCTTACTCACTGTAGAATGGTCCTCTCTAACAGAACCATCAACAAACAAACACATGCATATTGAGAGATGTCAACGACATCTGATAAGCTTCATAGCAGCAGCAGCTCCTGCCCTCTCGTATATCAAAAACACATGTCAAAAATAAGAGGAAGAAAGAGGGAATAGAGTGCGTCGTAGAAGAGTGACAAGTGTAGAAGCCAGCACTCAACAAAAAAAAAAATAATAAAATACATCAAATATAGAGAAATATTCAAATTCAAGGGACTACACTCACTACAGTCTGGACAATTCGCTGAATGGTCTTTGGCTACAGCGATTAGGAGGTGACTAGTTTCTGCTCCTTCACCAATCAAAAGAAACTCTGCAGAATGGTCCAAAGCTGGTTCGTGGCTAGTCCCTTTGGAATCAGTTCTAGTTCAATCTCTATCGCATTTAACATGTCTTCAACTGATATAATTTATCATGGCGATGTCATTGGAAGGGTTCAATTGCCATCGCCTGCATTACCTACGACTAGCAAATTTCACTAGCCCTCAGTAATGCGAAAAAGGGCCCATTGAATAAGTATTATAGAAACGTTTAGTACTGCTGCCATTGAGTATACTGCAGAAAATTTAAATCTTTTTATACACAACAACAATTTAATGATGATATCAACACATCACAAATGGGTTTGTTTACATTGACCAAGTAACTTAAGGGAAGAAATTCCCCAAAGGTAACTTTAATCTAAAAATTGAAAGAAAACAAAAGTTTGCATCATGTATGTACGTAAGAATGTGGCCTAGTTTTTGTCATGTGATCCTTTTTTTGCTTGTCTTTTATGCTCCTCAATATATGTATATAAATATAAGCCGCCGCTGCCACTTCAATTCCACAGACGTGACATGACGAACAATGTACAAAATCTCAACTCAACTCAACTCAACTCATGTCAATTCAATTCATGCCAAAAGGTCGTCAACCAAAGAAGATTAAAAAATCATACTAAAAAAAAAAAGGATAAGTAAAATAAAAAATATGGTAAGAAGAACCGGCAGCATCACGACAGATTTTAGACCTATAAACATATAAACACATATGTGAAAACATGGAAATACCACGTGGAATTAAAGAAGAAGAAAAATCGCCATTCAAAGCATAATAACAACTGGAAAACGAAAAGCAAAAACAAACAAATAAAAGTAGACAAATAATAACAAGAAAATAATAATAAAAGAAAGGAAGAGAAGGAGGTTTAAACCCGCTGTCAGTGTAGTCATTACTTTATACAAGTATGTATGTATTCCCTACAAAACCCAATTCATTCCACCCACTCATCATACAACAGCATTTGCTTTTATATTCTTCTAGGGTTTCACTGAGTGAGTCACACTCAGTTAACCACCCATGCACCCACTCAATGCCTTCCTTTCACTGAGTCACCATTAAATTAAAGAAACACTTATTGAAAGAGAAAGTCCCGGCTTCTTCCACTTATTTGTCCGTTGTCTTGTTCTTTTACTATAATCTGTTGCTCTTTTCGCTTTATTTTATCATGACTTATTTTTTCGTTTATTGGTGTATTGCAACAATAACAACAACCACAATGATAAATATAATGGCACATGCATTTTGTTCAGTTAAATGCATTTCATTTTATCTCTTGCACTTGTTCGAAGGCTTTGCACCCAATCATCCACCATCATCAGCATCATCAGCATTATCGCATCATCCACTTCATTGCACTTTTATCATTATGTACTTGTATTGACATATCCAAAATTTACAATTCCACAGTTTCATCGTTCCGGTTGATCAACTTTAAGTCTTCTTTTGTAAAATTTGACATCAGATTAAAATTTAAACTTATGTTAGGTTAAACAGGACGCTCGCGATTACACGGGAGTTTCCCCAGAAGTAGAGCTGGAGAAACAACAATTGTTTGTATGGGAAACATCGATAGCTTGTATGGAAACATCGATGTTTCTCCAGCTCTACCCAGAAGCCTTACGGCTCATTGTGATGCCTAATAAATTTAAGACTGGAAATGGGTTGCGGGGATTTGGAGGGGTTTGGGTAATCCATTGCTATTAAAGGTTGTTCTCAGACGTCTCCCTCAGCCTCTAAAATTAACATGAGGAGTCCATGAACAGATCTAGGTCCCCCAATGGATATTTTGCCAAGCTATTCAACTCATCAAAGAACGGTTTCCCGAGAGAAAGGGTTAGTCTACCAAGAAGAGCAGAGCAGTCACATAGGAGGTGTTGGATATTCTCCGATTCCTTCTCATCTCCACAGCTACGACAGAAGTCATGGTGTGGAACCTGCATCCTTTGGGCCAACGGCCCGATTGTGCTGAATCTGAATCCTTTTTCTTGTTAAAGTGAAATTTGAAGGGTAAGCGAGTCAACCAGTTGGTTGGTCTCATTTATGTGTTCTCTATAGGAAGAATTCATTTATGTAACTGAGGCAGACACATTGAATAAATTCTTGCTTCAATTCATAACGAAATTCCTTCCACATGTTATATTCATTTGTGATTTTCCAACTCCTTCTTCATTCATTCTTTCATTACATCATTTTTAACCTTTTTATTAGCATTGAAAAAACCATCAGATCAACCCAATTATTTAACCAACATCTCATCTCATTGAAGTGCAGCCCAAATCCTTTCTTCTCCTGGCTTGTTTCACACACTCACTCAATTCTTCCTTTATCCAAACAACATACTACTTACTTACTTATATTGTAAAATCCAACTCACGTGTTTTTTCTCTTTTTCGACCTCTTTTTCATCTTCTTCTTGTGCATATATTGTAGTATTGTATTTATGCTTTTTCATTTGGTTTGGTTTCGTTTATATTTATACCTTTTTCTTCTTCTTCTGCTGTTTTCTGTTTTTGTTTTTATTTTTTATATCTTTTTCACTGTTGTTATTGTTATTATTGTTTTGCGCGCACCATTATTTCTGGGTCAATAAACTCTTTGCCGGCAGCAATAGCAGCACATGAACTTGACTTGCCACCATTGTCATCATCATCATTATTATCATCGTAGTCGTGATGTTTAACCCTTTACACTGACTGTCTCTGCCTGCCTGCCTGGCTGCCATCATCAGTATTAGCAGAAGCACCTCACTCCCTCTTAGTCAACACATCCAAACATCCATCCTTTTGTCTAACCAAAAGGAAGAATAGAAGGCAACCAAACCAAACCAATTCAAGTAAAGTAAGTAATGTGTCGTCATGCCGCGTGGCTTTAGTCTTCTTTTCATTTCTCTGTCTGTCTGTGTTTGCCGGCCTTTTGCCTGTGATCTCGCCTCTTTCATTTCTTCACATTTGTTGAGTTCAGGAATTTTGTGTTTGTTTCTTTTTAAAGTGTGTTCTGCTTCTGCTTCTCATTCATGCATAAATACCACACAACATCCTCCTACAGAACAAAGTTTTATGTTTATGATTGTCCTATTTCTGTGTTTAAGTGGTGTGTTGGCTGAATGAATGACTGACTGACTAACGGACTCCCCCTTCCCAACTACTACAATGATTGTTGTCGCGTTTTCATTGCACGTGTTTTTACTTATCATTGTCCTTGCCTTATGATTGTCCTCAACTCAACTCTCTCTCTCTCCCTGCTTTTTATTGTAACTTTTTATATAAATCAACCTTGTTTTTCTTATCCAGACTTCCTTTGTTTTCTGTATGGACTTAATCATCATCATCATCATCATCACACACCATGACATTCACATACAATCAAAATTTTCCCACACTCATAATAATGATGTTAAAGATGATTATGATGTTGGCGATAATATTGTGCAATAATTGTTGTTATTTAATGCGACCTGCTGATTTTGCTTTTTGTTTTATGAAGCAGCCGTGGTGCCACTTGTTCTGCTACTGCTGCTGCTGCTGCTGCTTCTTCTTCGTCTTCTTATTTTTTTTTGATATTTATGAATTTTAATGATTTCACATTTTGTTTTGATTACTATATTTATTCATTTTTATTTTGTTTTTCTGTGTTTGTTTGTTTTTTCAACAACAATAATAATGACGACAACAACAACTAGTGCCGCCGCCGCCACTCAATGCCGCAGCGACGTTGGCTTTGCCGTCTTAAAGTCTCGGTGATTTTCACTTCCTCTATACTACTGCTACTTCCCATTCACATAAATTTATTGTTGTTGTTGTAGCTGTCTTATTATGTTCTTTTTTTTTCTTTCTATCAATTACTCAACAACAAAAACAACTCAAAAGACAACAACAGACTGAGAATGAAACTGACTTATGGTGGGAATTTATTTTAATTTATTTTTTGTGTGCTTGTTGTTGTTTTCTTTATTTATAGATCAAAACATGTACACACCTACTACATACACTTGTTTTGGGACGCATACTTTATTTACCCTATGATGGCGCTTAAATATTTCTGTTGTTGTCACTCATGTATTTTATTTCTTCACACATATTTTTCTTTTCTTCTTATTATTCCTTTGATGACAACACATTTCATGCATACACTATATGCTTTTTTCTATCTTCTATCATAAGTAGATAGATGAAGCAAACAAACCATATATTTTTCCTATGCAAGAGTTGGAAAAAATAATGTAAAACATGTCTCAAGAAGACAGAAGACTGGCACCTACTACAAGTGTCTAAAATGTAGTGAGCTAGGTGACAAAAAATGAAAGAAATACAAAGATATGTAAATCGAACATTCTATGTTCATAAAAACTGACACCTGTATGCAGATACTTTGACACGTGTTGTAAAGAACACCATCATGGAACAATGTGAAATTGAATTCAGAGTGGGAAAGAATAGAAGGAGGGTGGTGGCTACACCACTTACCACACACTTGTTCTTTACTATATTCCATCATTGTACATACTTGTTGATCCACTTAGTCCTTAGTTTTTTATATTAATTCAATGATAATATGTTCTTCATCCAACCTTCACATTGCTTACTTTAATTATTATGTACTACATACATTTTTTATTTAATTATAGAGCAAAAACACAACAGAACAGAACAGAACAGAACAACACGCAGTGCAGTAATTGCCTGGATTTTCCTTTGTGTTACTCATCAGAATCATCAATTGAATTGAAGTTTATTGAATTTCTAATTTAATTAAATTAAATAAAATAAACAAGCAACAAAGCAATCAGGTATCAGGTCTAGTAGCACATTACCATCGTCGGTCGATACATATTTTTAAAATGATAACTGGGTAAAAAATCATAACAAGCTCACTTGATTTAATCAAAGAGTTTAAAACTTAAGGAAATTCTTTATCCTTCGACAGTAGATTAATACAAGGAGTTAGGTATTTTAGTATTAACCAAAGTAGAAGCTGTTAATCTAGCTCGGCAACACTCTATCAAGCTTATATGGGTGCCGATAAATGCTCACTCCGGTAACCAAGGTAATGTGAGATGGCAGACGATTGTGCTAGGAAAGGCTGTGTCTCAATCAGTTGCCAATATTAACAGACCATTACAGGATATCCTCTCATGACTGGAGGTGAAAAACAGAGATCTAGCAGGCAGGAATTGGGCTAATGAGTCTGGCTGCACTGTCGCTAGGACACTCTGGCCTTGCTATCAACCAAACAGAACCTCTGAGCTCCTACACTTTAACAAGAAAAGGATTCGGACGATGACGAGAGTTATGACTGGTCACTGCCCACTGGATGCAGGTTCCACATCAAGACTTGTAAAAATGAAGAGAAACTGGTGAGCATCGAACACCTCCTCTGTGATTGTCCTGTTCTTCTTAGTAGATGAACGCAGTTTCTCGGGAAACCGTTCTTTGAGGAGTTGGGTAGTTGGGCACAATGTCCTTTGGGAGCGCCCTGCATAACCTAACCTAACCTATTCACCTATATTATCTACCTATACACTTTTTTCATTTAAGCATAAGAATGTTCAGGCCACTTGTATAAAACCCTGATGGACGGGAGTCAATGAATTGCTGGAATGCTAGTTTTACAGTGTTGTCGGAAATAATTTGTATTCCTACCAAAAAGTTGTCCGAATTGCGGAACAAATAGTAATCCATGGGGACTAAGTCTGCAGAGTTTGGAAAATATTGAAGAAGTTCCAACTTCAATTCCTGTAGTTTTGCCACAGTCATTTGTACAGCGTGAGGTCTAGCTGTTATCGTGCAATAATATAGGAGTTGATCTGTTGACCAATCTACTTAGGCTGTTTTTGCTTAAGTTTTTGCATGAGTTTAACTTTCAATGATGAAATTGTCCCGTCTAACAACTGCTTACAGATCAACTCAAAAAGTAAGGGGATATATATTTTATACAATATTAGTATTCTATTCTCATTCTGACCAATTCCGACAAATGTTTATTAATCCGATATAAAATGTACAGGCTTTTCAAACAGACTTGTCTAGTTGGATTTTATTTCCTCTAATAGAAACTTTGTGGACTCTCTCTCTCACTCTTGTTATCTAAATAAGTAAATATATGTATATAAAAGATTTCAATGCACTTAACAAAGTCTATACACACACACACAAAATACTTTAAGTTGCACTTGACATTGACCTACTCGAAATACTAAAGGCGCTGCGCGCTCACTGATGCACGACGATTATAATGGTGATGATGGTGATGATGATGTTGATGATGGTGGTGCAGCAACAGAAATCGAAATACTACTATGTACAACATACTTTAACTTCCGCCTCAATGGGTTTGAATGTTGAATATTGACCAAAACACAACAAACTCTAAACAAATAATAACAACAACTACTACAAAATGTGATGAAGACGACAACAACTACTACTACTACTACTACTAAGAGATGATGTTGTTGTTATTGTTGAAATGTTGTTAGTTGGCGCATTGCTGTCGCTATTGCCAAATAAAGACCAGTGAGAGAGTAAAAGGAGAGACTACTAGTAGACCATGTTGAAGAAACAGCGACCAATATGGAGGAGAGTTGTGTTAAAACAAATGATGGCTAGCCACCAGACAACTGAACGACTAAGGTACGTAAATATATACGCACACCACATGTACATATGTACATATATGAATTGTAAGTAGATGCAAGCAGGCAGTCAGCAAAGTTTCATTAACAACAAACTAAAACAAAAACAAGAGCAACATTGGTGCACCAAGTGTAGCAGAGTAGCAGCAGCATGTTGCATTGCATTACTGCATTACTTGGGAAGGCAAAGGTGGAGGCAGTCAGTTGGTGTAGCAAGCACCAGTGAGTAGCAACCACAATAACTTGGCCAAAAGCAAACTGAAATCATGCGCCACTAAACAATTTTAGCTTTCGATCTCGTTCAAGTTACATTGCTGATGCCACCACACAACACAGCTAAACAAACGCACACACACACACGCAGATACTACATATATCCATATATCTATACTTATACATATATGTATGTTAGTATGTATCTATGTATTTCACTCTGAAATAAGTGTGTATGCAAAATACCAAAAATGAAAGGGAAATCATCATGCAAGCAAGGCGCCAAACCAATGATGCTGATGATGATAATGACGATATGACGAGTAGGGTCTGCTGCAACAAGCTAAGCTCCTCTTATGTTGGAGATGATGTGATGTGATAGTAGTAGGTAGGTAGGTAGGTAGGTTGATGTTGTTGCATGCAACAAATAAATGAAAACGAAAGCTAAACGATGACTACGACGACGTCAATCCAATCCAACTGCTGCTGTTGCTGCTGGTAAACTCTCAAACCAAAAATAACCCACCAAATCGGGTAATTCTACACAACAACAACAACAACATAACACATTGCAACCAACAAACGAATCAACCAAGTCTGCCTTCTTCTCTTTGCACTCCACAGAGTGAGTGAGGCTTCATTTGAGACTCGGCAGAGTCAGGCAAAGGCAAAGGCAATGCCAATTATTTGACGACAAAACACCAACAACAACACCAACAAGTTGTAGTCTCGTAGTATTCAACCGTTATACATAAGTAGTATTAGGAGGAAAAGATACACAGGCATACACAAATACATAATACAAACGATATCGTGGCATCATCATCAGCATCAGTATGCCGCCGCTAAAACATCATTGTACATATCATCCTTCTTCAATACTTATGCCAATGCCCCATTCTCCTATTATACAATCATCAGAGTTGATGCTACAATTGCATGTTGCAACACTATGACGGTTAGGCTAAATCTACCAACCAATAATACTGATGATGATGATGATGACGATAATGAAACCCACTTTAGTAAATGGACAAACAGATTAGGAGAACCAGCACTCTTACTGTATTTTAGTCACATTTGGTAAATTGAGGAGAAGATGGAGATAATGATGATGAAAACGACATTATGATTTCACACAATTTCAATGTCAACAGCTGATTGTAGGCAACAACATTTAGTAGTGGTAGTAGTAGTAGGGTAGTAATTGCAACCCATATGATGGTGATGATGATGAAAATGCTACACAAAAGTCAATAGAAAAGATTGTTAGAGCGTGTGGTGCTCAGTTAAAGTCATTGACCTTTTATATTGGCAACAAATAAAAAAAAAGGAAAATGTTGCACAGGCAATTTAACTCTCTAATCCTAAGAGAAGAAGGAGAAGACCTTCAGACTTTTTTTTCTTGTTTTATTGTTCTTCATTTCTTCACACGACATGACGCAATGACACACAATTGTCAGGTTTCAACACTTTTATATTTTGCACACAGTCAGTCAGTCATTCAGTCAAACTGCCAGAGCCTGTCAATCACCATACATGGAAAGACAACTCAATGCCAGAAACCATTTTTATGTGTTTCATCTCCATCTCCTTTGTTATCATCATCATCATCATGGTTGTTCTTATAACCATTCTTGTCGTATTCAAGAAACAAACACTGAACTAACTGAGTTAACAATCACGCACTCTCGAAGAAGAACTCAATTCTGATTAAAGTTAAAGCACGTCATCACCAAACAGTAGATGAGGAGATGACAACGTCAACTTAAGTTTACCAAGAGCACCGCATCTTGAATTCATTTCGCTTCACTTCACGCCACTCCACACTTAATGGAATTCTATAGCCTTGGTGGTAGATGGAGGCAACTGACTTTGCTACTATGTTGACGCCATCACAATACAACATCATCAACATCAAAATCACCAACCAACCCAACCAACATTCGCTTTAATCGTGCGGCAAAATGAAGAATAAAAAGGAAACCCATAAAAAACGCGCCGACAAACAAAGTTAAAGAGAAATAATAGCAGCAACACGCAGCACCACATGATGACGACAATGATAATGATGATGTGGTGGTGGCTGCAGATGAAACTGAATCTGAAACTAAGTCACAACCGAGGCAACTCTCAAGCAAAGCAACATATTACGTGCATTGCTTGACAATGTTAAACTTTGTTCGGTATTAAAGAAGAATCAGGGGAGTCAAAACACTACATAGTAACACATAGTTAGAGACCACTGAAATCATGTCAGCAAACTCCCAAGTAGAAGCTAATTCTATTAACCATATTTTTTCAGAAAATTCAACACACATTTTCACATAATAAGAATAGCAATGAAATGGTTCTTTGATATGTTAGGGTCCTTTTATACTGTCAGTTCAGTCTCAGTCTGTTATCGAGTCAAAATCATAACTTATAACAGCAAATGACTGGTTGCCAAATATACTTGTCAGTCAATTTAGATTTCTGAAGCGGTAACAGACACTTGGACTGGGATAGAACTGACCGTGTAAAAGGCCCAATACTTATGATAGCATAGGATAGTCATGCAGTTAAGTCTCGGGTTTAAATTCAACAGGAGGCCTTGCTTCCTATTGATAAGCCCAAAAAATGATTGAAAAATATATAAGAAGAACATATGACCACTATTTGGATCACATTTCATTCACTCATTCTATTTTATATTAAGAATTAGAGAGTGAGTTATTTAATCAGAGACAATTTGTGAAGCTTAAAAATCAGAAACTTCATCAAACATAGTACATTTTTCACTGCTGATTTTGGTACTAATAAATATTGCAATGCTTCCTCTGCTACAATCATAACAAACAATATACATATAAAAGTATTTTTAAAATATATTAAGTAAGCCCTTTCATTTAACACCCAACACGGTATAATTGACTTTATGGCCTCTAGTGGCCGCCATATTCTATTTAATGTGATGACACATAACCTATAACAAGCGGACGGTGAAAACACTTCCAACGATGCCTCCTTTGTCAAATTATGATAAGTGGTTTAGAAGTTATGAGAGAACAGATGAACATCCATACCGGTCAAACACATAATCTTTCTTTTTGCTTACATATCTAATTGTGATTCTCATTAAGTCCAATCATTTCTGCTTTTTTGGGGGAATATCAGTTCTCATAGACCACATGTTGGACGAATATTTGATCAAGTAATCACTATTCCTTCCATCGATGCAATTAATTGGTTGGTTTTAAGAAGAAGTGATAACACTGATTAACAATATTTAATTGACATTTTAATTGCAATTCAATAATGCAATCACATTAAGTAGAACTTCAATCGGTATACTTTAAATCAAACATACAATACCATGCCAATCAATCATCATGTTCATCATTGCCATTCACAGTGAAAACGTCAATAGGATGAAAAATTTCATTAAAAAAAAGAAAGACAATTTAAATGAAAATTAAAATTATAAGAGATAAATTTGTATAACGTGCTTGCATTTCCAATTTTAATTGCAGAAAGCCACAGTGAAACCCAAATAATATTCTATTGTTCTTCAGTTTTACATCTTTATTTTAAAGTTTTTAAGAGGCCAGACTTCACTGTATCATATAAACACAGCACATTCAGTCAAGTCAGGATGATATGAGAGAAATGATAAGAGTAAAATTAAAAATGGGAAATTATAGAAAAATACATTAACATTTCAATTGAATGAATAAATCGATCAATGGATGGATGGATGAATGAATGAATGAATGAATCAATGAATGAATGAATGAAAGAAAGTTAAGTACAACAACTTTCCAATTGAATTGTTCAATCTTAAACAGAAGAATCCCTATGAATATGTGATGATGATGATGAATAGAGTGGCTCCATCCCACTTTTGCTCCTGCTGAAGGCATTGAATATAAAAGAAATATGAGAGGGAAAAAAAATATCCTGAATGTTGCAGCAACAACAATTTATGGTACTGAATCAATAATGAGCAAAAAATGATGCCAGGAAAACAGAACAGCAAACAGAGAGAGAAAGATAGGAAAAGCAGGAAGAAAATGTCTCATGTCATGGAAAAGAAGAAAAAGTACTTACATAGTATACTCCCCGACGAACTTATACATATGTACGTAAATTGAATTGAATGGGATTTACTTGCAAAATGGAATGAAAATTGATGTTGGCGCATTGAAGGAAGGAAATGAAGATATACAACGAACGAAAAAAAAAATCAATGACCGACCAAACCAATTTATTGGATTTAAATGCAGACAAAACCAGACACACACACAGGGACAACACTAAAACAATCATCAAGAGAACACCAACAAATGCAGCAATGAAAACAGGAATCAGGAAAGCAGGACTCATGGACCAGAACTCTGATCAATTTGATTGTAAGAGTAAATAAAAAAAATAAAAAATTGGATGTGGAAAAGCAAACAAACAACAAAAACCATTGAAAAGTGGCACCAAAACTTTGGCCACCAAACAACATTCAAAACACCATTGAATGAGTGACTAAGTGCAACTAATAGATCATTTATGCATCATGCAGTGTTGTACAACAGTTGATTTGAATTGAATGAATTGGAAATCCCAAAGCCATTGGCCATTCGTCGCCACTGACATTGGCAAGCACACGGATATGAGACAGACAAGAGGATGTAGGAGAAGGAGAGATTGACCGGGGGAATAGAAATGAATATTCATCCAATACCAAATAAATTTTGATGACATTTTTCGTTAGTACCATAGTACTAGTAGCCACAGCTACAATTCACTGTAGTATAGTAGACGCAGCAATGCGTTTGCATTTCAAATTGCTTTGAATATTGATAATCATGCGTCGAACGTGAGCGACTAAAGCACACGCAATCAACACACATCCAACAACAATAACAAATGAAAAATAACTATGATTTCCACAGAATTGTTTTGAATACCATAGTACTACTACATGACTTCATGCGAATGAAGTTCATTGACTGAGTAAGTAAGTCGGTTGTCTGTCCTAGTCCACACTTTAAATTGTTATGTTGTTACACAACACAATAAAATACATAATAATAATAAAATGTATGTTACAACCAAATGGTAATGGAGGGATTCATGAAAATTGTTTGCTTGGTTGGATTGAATATGAGAAAAGTGCGTGAGTTATGTATGTGGCTGTCTGTCCGTCCCTCTGTGTGTGTATTCGTGTGAATTCATGCGTGATGCATGCAAAATAAATGTAATTATGTTTTACACACATTGTTGCTTCTTCTTTCAGCTCATTTTTGTCATCATTTATAGTATGTTACATTTGTTTTACATATTTATTTTATAATAACCATAAGGCATATATGATTGATTCAATAAAAATTGTTTTAAAACGATAAAAGGTTCATTTATGATAGTTGACTTGTGATTGATAAATCAATGTATTGTAGTACAAGCAAAATTCACCCATCCACTTCGCTTCAAGCAAAGGCAAAATGATATCTCGAATGAATTAAGAAGGATTATTGGGATTCCTGGTTCATAGGACCATCGAACGTCAATTCATTCAGATTTATCATGGTGGTTACTTTAAATGGAGCAAAAATTCCTCAAACTCAGGATATAATCAATCTTGGCGTTCACCTAGATAGGCGTCTCACATGGCGGAAGCACATCGATTCATAAAAAAGTTCATATGAAACTTAGAGCACAAAGTCTCCATTGGCTAATCAACTCGTGATCAGGCCTGCGATTTTATGACAATAAAACCAATTTGGATATATGATTCACAATTATAGGGTCAGCAAGCGAGAGAACAATAATAGGTATATCAGAAATGAAAACATCCACAAAGATCTCAATGTACTGCAGGTGAAAGATGAGTGTTCGAAGCGGAAACGTAGCAATGGGGATAAACTTGTGCAACATGTAAATTCATTGGCCAGAGCTCTTGTTCATACAAGAAATTCATCTCGTCTCCATCGCAATGATCTTCCAACCTTTCTGTTAAGCTAGAGACCCGTTAACCTCTTCTTTCACTTGTGGGAAGGGTAAATAATTATAAGTAAAGTGAAATTTGTTAGTTCTAAATAATAATACTATGAGAATCAAAAATTCTTCAAATTATGCTGTGCCCTCTGTTGGTCCAAATTTCCACAAGAAAGGCAATGAAATGTTAAAAAATGTTATGGGAATCATTAAATCACTCTTGAGTGATTAACTGATACAAGGAAAATTAACAGAACAACTTGTACAAATTCTCTTATTTATATCCAGCTTATTTTATCTCAAGATATAAGAAAAAAAAAAAGAACAGCAGAAAAGGGACCATCGTGTGTTCTCAAGTTGTTTTTTAATTAAATTATTTATTTTTCCTGTGTGGTGTACTTGCATATTGAGGGCGTCGATGAAGATGTTGATAATATAACGATGATATGGAGCAAGCATATCCTACGCATTTACAGTACAGAACAGCACATCATACGCAACACTACAGGCTGACGACTAGAAGAGTTCGTGTCGGGTAGAAGGTTGAACAAAAGACAACAGCTGGTTGGTTGACTTGGGATGGCATGGCATGGCTTGGCCTATGACTTCTCTCTGTAACTGACTTATAAAAACACAGAAATGTTCAACGCGCAATGTAACTCGATAACAACGAGCAAGGATGATAATAATAATGAAGTGTCTCTGTTGCTGATGACAGCAACAGCATTGCGCCATATAACACGAGTGCGAAAATGTGCCTGGCCCCTCTTTGCAAGTTGTCGTCATAATATTCCAATTAATATTTTTCTTTCTTTTTATTTTTTGCATCATGGCTGCCATCCAACCTAGTGATGTTGCCAACATCTGTGTTGACTTTAAGCTTTAACCGCATGCCAAAAGGAATTCAGTTCAAAACCCAGTTTTTTCCTTTTTCATTCCCTCCCACCCACTGACTGAACCCATCAAGTGAACCACCTAGTTTCCATTTAACACAGAGGTGGCCCCGACTGTCATGCGTCAATTTCAATTATAAAACCAACAATTTTACTAAAGGTGTGTGTGTGTGTGTGTGTGTAAACGGAACAGTTGAGTGAAGTACAACACCAACATTTTTATCAAATAAATTTCCTACTTTCCGTTTTTTCCCATCATTTTTTCATTCCCAATAATAAATAATACATACAATATATGTAGGTATATATTTTTTTGGTGATAATTTTAAATGTACATACCTGATGTGGTGATGGAGAAGCTTGTGATGGCTGCGGCGATGGACTCGGCGCATGTCCTGGACTACTGCTAGGTGGTGGTCCACCAGTGCCTGCATGAGGCGGCGGTGGCTGTTGTTGAGGCGCATGATGTGGCGATGCAGGTGGCAGCGGATGACCGCCAGGTCCGGGACTAGGTGCAGGCGATGAACCACCAGGCCAAGGCCGATTTGGTTCAGGATACTGAAACAAAAAGACAGAAAAAAAAAAACAGAATATTAAAAATTGTTTTTTAATTAAAAATGTATGCACAGATGCAGCACCATCAGCATCACCAGTATAATATAGAGGCGTAGTTTAAGACCATGTTCTGTTCTGTTCTGTTTGTTTGTTTATTTGTTATTTGAAAAACCTTTTTTGTTTATTATTTTTATTTTTATTTTTAATGTTAAAATATGCATAAAACTGTTTCTGTTGCAGATAGGACAAAAAAACACCTCTAACATAATACATGAAAAACTTGCAACAAAATTTTCAATTATTTTATAAAAATAAAAAAATATTAACGAAAATGTTGCACTTATCAAATAGATTTTAAATTGTTTTTTTCTTTATTAATACGTGCTTTTTTCTGTTTTTTGTATAAATATTTAAATATTTTATGTACATGGTTTTGTGGAAGGCACTACTACTCACTATACTTGTGGTGGAATGTAAAATGACTTTAGTGTAATGATTGTTCGGTATATGTGTGACTATCGGCGGAAGTAATCCCACAGATTTTGCACAACTGTTCTCTATCTAAGACATTAGATACATGAAGAAATATCTACCATGTGAAAGCAATCAAATCAAAGTGATATAAAGTCAAATGTGGACATGAAGAAAGCTACAATTTGGCAGTTTCTTTAGTTGTATTCAGACCTTTCAAACATCTGATGACTGCAAGCCATGACAACCCCATTAAAATGAATAATTCAAACTCAAATCTTAAGGATTTCTATATATATGAAGGCGGTGCATTAAGTATCCGTGTTTGACGATAGAGGACGTTCCTGAGTGAAGTTAGTGTTATCATCGTGTGCTGCCATCTATCAGATGACGCTAATACAAATTTCAGACTGATTGATAGGTTAGTTTGGATTTGGCAGCCATCCGAGTCAAACGTGTT
This sequence comes from Amiota communis, assembly GCA_037043315.1. NCBI lineage: Eukaryota > Metazoa > Arthropoda > Insecta > Diptera > Drosophilidae > Amiota > Amiota communis. The sequence continues at coordinate 737,447 of JBAMAV010001191.1, read as the reverse complement.
TCGTGATTTTCGTAAAGATGGAAAAAGAGCAGTATCGTTCAGTAATTCATTTTTTGTTTTTGGATGGGAAAAAATGCGAGGAGATAAAAGCAAATTTGGATAATGTTTATGGGGACAAGTCGAAATCTATGACCACAGTTAGATATTGGTTCAACGAATTTAAACGTGGTCGAACATCCGTTTTTGATGAGAAGCGACCAGGACGCCCGGCAGACGTGGATACCGAGGAAATTATTGAAAAAGTCCACAACATAATTCTCACTCGACGAACGAAAGTGCGCGAAGTAGCAAAGGCCGTAGGTCTGTCGACCGGAACGGCAATTAATATTTTACATGATAAGTTGGCGTTGAAAAAATTGTCGGCCCGATGGGTGCCGCGATTGCTCACGTTGGGCAACAAGCGGATGCGGCTGTTAACTTCGAAGCAGTGTTTGGGGCAATTTAGCGAGATCCGAAGGACTTTTTGCGTCGAGTTGTCACCGTTGATGAAACCTGGATTCATCATTACACACAAGAAACTAAGCAACAATCAACATAATGGATTTCTCCCGGTGAATCTGCACCAAAGAAGGCGAAGACGGTCCCATCGGCCGGTAAGGTCATGGCGACGATTTTTTGGGATGCGATGGGCGTCATCCTCATGGATTTTTTAGAAAAAGGAAGAACGATCATTAGACAATACTACAGTGAGTTATTGGACTGCTTCCACAAAAAATTTAAGGAGACACGGCCGCATTTGGCGAAAAAAATGGTGTTGTTTCACCATGATAATGCACCAGCACATTCATCTGGTGTTGTCTCCGCCAAACTGCATGAATTGCGTTATGAATCGCTGCCGCACCCCCAGTATTCACCCGATCTGGCTCCCTGCAACTTTTTCTTGTTTCCTTTAGCTCAAATGAGGAAGTCATCACCGAAAAAGAGGCGTATTTTGGAGAGTTCGACAAATCCTATTTTTAGGAGGGGTTAAAAAAATGGCCGGAACGTTGGTAGAAGTGTATCTTTCTAAAAGGGGACTATGTTGAAAAATAAAAAACATTTTTTTTTTTTAAATGGTGTCTTCATTTCTAACACGGGTACTTAATGAACCGCCCTTGTAATTTAATGTAAGAAAGAATCTTTATATATAACTGCATGGTTGTGTTATATAGAATACTATACAGACCAAGTTAAATGCATTACATAATTTAATAACTCGATGAATTATTCCTAGAAAGGCTCGGTGCAAACGTATACAAATGTTTTTACGAATTCATAATAATAAATAAAAGTGTCTATACAAATATAAATTGTATTTTAGTTTTATTTGGTGAGATCAAAGTTAGGGTATTTTTTTCTGGTGAAAAATATATGTATTTCATATTGTATGTGCATGTGCATGAATAGAGCTTTGTGTTCTTTTTTGTATAAAATTTTTAGTAAATACATTTTTCTGGCATATTTGCTTATTAGCATCCTTTGAACTTCAGCACGAATTATAATTAAAAATGGCAAACAAAAAAAAAAAGAAAGATAGAAACAAATAAATCTCTATGAGGATTAAAATATAAATAAATAAATAAATATGATACATGAAAAAAAATAAATAAATAAAATCAATCAATAAACAAAGAGAATGAAACAAGTTAACAAAAAGCAACCTTTAACACATGGTCTAGGCATATAGTTTAATGCACTTCACAATGATATCAATTTTTTATCAACTTTTGTAAATCAAATAATACATGGTTCTAAGAAATCATATAGAGTCGGGTCTTCACTCAAACTTGTATTTGGCGTGTATATAGTTTAAACCACAATCGACAATTGAGTAGTTTAAACAGTGTATACTGAGGGCTGCCAACTTTGTAAATTTATGATGAGTTGGCCATTATTTATTATTAGTTTACATTTGTGAATACGAAAGTCACTGAATAAACGATTTATACAGTTACACAGTCAATAATCAAATCAAGGCGTTCACGCAATTGTGTATGAAATACACGTGGCTATTCTTTACACGTATCAGTGAAGACCCTAATAATGTATTCATTATTTCCACTATAAGAATGTAAATATCGTACATGCCATACATAAATGTAGTTAGGTTAGGTTACATAGGCCACTCGTAATTACAAGCCTTACGACCCTTTGTGATGCCTGATTATACTTAGTAGAAGAAAGGAAGAGCTGGAGAGGGGATTTGGGCAATTAATTGATAAGGTTTCAATGGTTGGTCCCAACCTCTATAACCAACTGAAAAATCCTGCTTTTTGGATTAAGTAAGATCCTTAAATTTGCTAAACTCAGTTTAGTAAAATGTTAAGTTTCCACATGGGGCATAAATTACATTGTAATTAGTGTTAAGGATCATGATACTATTCTTTTTTCATAACTTAAAACAGATTTTTCTTTTTAGGAAAAACGTTGACCAGAAGTATGACAGAGGAATTTTCGATCAATTTAAAATTATGTAATTGGAGGGTCTATCAAATCAAGAACCTGAGCTCTATTGTCCTTAAGATACTATTTAACTAGTACAGATGCACAGTGTGTTAGGTCGTGCTCAAGGTGAAGCAGCAAATAAGGTACACGCTGCGTATTAGCAACATTTTTGATTCCCATACGGAATGATTTGTGGAATGTAGATCAAAAAAATCCGTCCACATGTTCTAATGCTAATAAATTTTATTGTATACTAGCTGTACCCCCGACTTCATACGCGTGGTATTCGAAATATATTTGTAATAGCGTGTATTTTGTTATCTTTTTCCCTAATTTTCAGATTTTTAATGTTGACTCGCAGCTAAAGAGGAAAACATTCGAAAATCAGCCAAAAAGAAGGCAACAGAATTAAAAATATGAATATCTTTTGATTTAGTAAGTAGATTACGATAAAATGAACGCTAAATGTTACATGAAGCTTGCTACAATACACCAATCAAAACTGCATTCAAATAGGTTAAGCCGTTTCTGAGATTAGCGTGCACAGACACAAAAAGGCTTACGATTTTATATATATACATATGTATATAGATAGATAGATTTACGAGAGTACAATTCGCATATATGTATCTGTGACAGCTTAAATCGAAAACCTAATTTTTGAGAAAAAATTCTTTAGCCGAAATACGTGTTTTAAAGCGATTAATAATGATAGCATTCAAACTTAATTTCCGATATGCTTTCGAAAGAAGATTTAATGAGATACAGATCAGATGGAGTATTAGTGGCTTTACAGTGAGCTATGATTCGATTCTATAAAGATGCGACTATTGATACGAGTTCCATTTGACAACAACAACAGGGAAAATGACAAAATTGAGGGGTTGTTGTTGTAGAAGATGTGATTCGATTGAAAGATGCTAATCTCAATTTGATATGCTTAGATTTGGTTTTTTCGTATGGTCAGTCTTAACAGTGTTTGGCAATATTTCCATGTAAGTTGGCAGCATTTTCATAATTTCAAAACAAAAAACAGCTGTTCATGATACTAAAATAGCACTGTTTAGCACAAAGCCGAATCCTCGTGATACGAGCCACTGTAAATCCACCCCATATCTTGACATGATTGCATGAAGTATTGTGTTCCAATTTTTAAGCAAATTTAATAAAGTCTCTGTTCTTTCATCAAATTTTGACCATTGACTACTCTCCTAATCAAATTATGTACAATATTAAGAATAATATATCGATTAAATCTGAAATTCAGGTTTCAAACTATTGATCGGAATGATAAAACATTAAATTATTCAAAATCTAAGCGATTTTCATTAATTTTAATCCCCTTGAGGGTGTTTCAGCAAGTTAAAGAAGCTTATTGAAAACTGAAATTGAATGTGTAATAAAAAATGCACTTGCATATTTCATATGTTAAAAATGCTTTCCTTTTTTATTATTTCAATTTAACTATTATTATTATTATTATTATTTTTTTTGAATATTTTGTCTGAAAAACAATTTATGCCTTTCTGTTGAATATTCTTATATTCAGACACATTTGATTTCATTTTTATTTATTTATGAATTTTTTATTTAAGCATTTTAATCCCTTTGTGGTTCTGTCAGTCGGTCGGTCGGTTTGTCTATGTAATGAACAAATAGTAGAAAAATACATACATTTTTTTACAGCAGCATTTCATATTTGCATTTATGTATTTGTTTTAATTTAAGGTAAATTTTTTTTGTGATTTTTTTAAGGGTTAAATTTAATATTTACAAATTTATAAATTCAATTTTGTTTTTAAATTTATTAAAAGCAATAAATACATGGACAAAGAGTGAGAGAATGGTTAAAGAATGAAAGCTAGAACAGAAATGCATTTTTATTTAATTAATTTCATGTAAATTTGTAAGACTTCATCCGTTTGGATACTACAAAACACAATCCTTTTGTTCAATTATAAAGATAAGTTAAGTTTCTTAAAGTTTAAATATTCGATAACAAGGATTTGAAAGTCATAGATATTGGTTTTTAGCCATTAAAAGTATGTAACTTTGACTTCACAAAAGCTGCTTAGTTTTTAAACATTTCCCTCCTTAGAACCACTCATATTTCAGGCATCTTTATGCATCATAAAAATGCTACCAAATGTCTTGAATATATATACATCATCAATGAGATGATAGTGGTAAAATTCACTATAAGAAACATTTTTCATACAAAAATTCAGAAACATCACAAAAGTTGAATGCTTAAGAAAACAAAAGAGATGATTTTGTTGTTATTGGAATAATTTATGATCGAAATATGTACACACACACACACACACACATAACACAACAATAATAATGAGGATGATGACAATGAATAAAAGGATGAATGATTCTGTTCAGAGAATAATGTTGAATGCTGATGACAACATTTCACACACACAATATAATAAAATAAAATAAAATAGAATGATAACAACAAAAGTGTTGCATGAAACGCCTATTGAATGTGAATACAAATTGACAATTTGATGAGATACATAGATAGTATAACATAAAGGATTTTATGTATAACAATGTATGAAGTATGTATGTACATACAACTGGTGAAAGGTTTGAAATGAGATGAACATGTAATTTAATGTACACCCATTCCTCAACATACATGTATGTACAAGTATATTGTGTTGTATTTACTCATACAAAAGTTTTGAGTTGACATTTATAATGCAAATTGTTGCAATGAATTCCAACACAAACGCTAAATGGATTGGATGTACGATACATGATACAGGACAGGACAGAACAGAACAGAACAGAACAGAACAGAACAGGACTGGATAGGATAGGATAGGATAGGATAGGAGACAATACAACAAACAAAACATTGTAAAATGTCCACCATTATATACATATGTATACAATACATTATGTGCAAAAAATATCTATCTATATGGAATTGTATGTTGTACATAGAATTGTATATAGGAAAACACAATCATATTTACCATATTACATACATATGTTTATAGTATACAATTTTGTTGCATTTATTGTTGGTATGTGTTGTATATACATATGTATGTAATAAACACTTTAATGTGAGATGTAAATAGATATGAGATAAGTGAATTTATGAGTACAGTAAAGACTTGGTTTAAATGATAAATTTAATTGTATTTCTTCAATCTTAAAGTCTTTTAAACACTATTCTAAGCAATTCATATCATCATTTTTATATCCTGTATAATACTTAACTTTTATAAAAGAATACTATCAAAATGAGTTAAATTACAAAGAGATTACATCATTTATATCATAATGACCAGTTAAACCTTCATTATTCTGACAGTTAGTTCTTAATCGCCATGATAGAACTACAAAATCCTTAAAGAACTTCTAACAATCACATAGTAGCCTAACTAGTTCAAATCTATCTTCTATCTACATATATAATTAAACGGCAAACACTGAATTTGTGAAGTCTTTCCTGGTTACACCACTGAACCGATTTGACAAAAAAAAATACCAATTGAAAGGTTTACTTCGCAAGATGTGTACAATCTCAATTTTATCAAAGGTGGTTTACTGGTTTAGGTAAGAATAGGTGTTAAAGATAACCGCTTTTCAACAACAAAAGCCGCTTTCCAACAACAACAGCTGATGATGTTGTGAATGCATTAGAATGGGAGAATAGAGAGGTTTGTGTGCCTCTCTCTTCTGTTCTATTGCTGTACGCTCATTGGTTTTGTGAAGCCGTGTTCTAGAGTTTTCGTAAAGAACACTGTTTATAGAGAACTTATTGTATTAGCACTTAAAAAAATAAGCTTTTTTAGAATGCGGCCGATTGTGTCGGCCGGGGGCTCCTCTAGTATATAATAAATTACACAGACGACTTGATTGAATTTAAAATACATCTGTAAGGTCGACAACAGCGGGTTCGATCCGCACCAAACTTCACTAAGAACACTCTCCAGACTATACCATAGTTAGATTTTATAAAAATCGGTCCAGCAGTTTCGGAATCCATAGGTAACACACATACGTACATTTAATTTTATATACATACATATATAGTTATACATAGATAGATAATCCAGCATTTAGTAATGGAAAGTTTTAAGCTACAAAACCTCGGAATGGAAACAAATCAAGTCAGTCATTCTGCCATTCTGGCTTGTAAGGAACTTAAGAGCGATTCTGGTGACCGGATAGCTTATGCCATCCATGCTCCGGTATGATCGAAATAATGAAACTAAGGCATCAAAATGGGCCAGCCTGTGTATCCTACTTATCCTAGGGAGCCATCCACATATTACATCACACGATAAGGGGTAGGAAGGGTGTCAGCGAAGAGTGACACTTTGTAACAAGTGGTGGGAGGAGTCATAAGCTTTGTGACGTCACATGTCAAACTTTAAAGTATTGAAACGCCAAACTTTAACATCCAACTTTCTATCTTTCGACCGTGTGATCTATCTAAAGTCTTAATAGGAAACATAACAGACGAACATTAATAGATAAGTGAAATTAAGTCCCCACAATAGATTCAGTATTACTATGTTAAGAAAACAACTTGTCAACGTCAAACGGTATATAACCCAAGGAAATTATGAATCAGAATGTAAATTCCCTTCGCTATCTTTGGAGCATCATCATATTGTAAGTAAGTTCCATACTAGAACTTTTGCCCCATAATCGAGACATACTTATTGAAACGATCGTGTGGCATCTGTGGTCTATATTTTTCATCAAAAAATCATGAAATTCATATGACTTAATGTGTATGGCCCCTAGTCAATCAGTTGCTTGGGTCCTTGATACATGTGTATGTATGGTATTATTCAAAACAAATCACAAAAGTTAATACCAAAATTATCTTGTTTGTCATCATAACACTAGAAAAACACACAAGATTTTCTCATATTTCGCATACTTTTAAAATCATAGGACAAAATTTATATTGTGGGAAGTTTTGGAGTTTTATCAATTTAATATATGCAGTGATGAGAAACTTTTCTTTTAATATTTGACTGAGATTATCATTAATCCACCCATTCAATTATACATTCATTCCTTCATTTCAAATTTAAACTTATCCCACTGAAAAAGGTGACACTGTACACTAGTATGTGATACAAAGATATGTTTTGTATATAGACAGGTGTTATATAATACCGCAAGAACAATACAGACATAATATATACTACATACAAACATATGTATGTTCATAAGCATATAATACATATATACTACATATACATTTTAAGTTATGTATAGGGATATATAAGGATAGGGATAGACAAATGGGAGGAGGATGGTGAGTGGTAGTGATGGTGATAGATGAATATATGAGATTACATAACATAATTGTTTATCAATCATACCTGATGCGTCGTATAGGCAGTTCGATGATTTGGTCCTGTCGCTGGCAAACCGGGTGGTGTGGGATATCTTTGAGGATACGGTGAATATTGAGATGTTGGCGGCGGTGGTGGTGTATTTTGTTGTGTATTTTGTGGTGGTGGCGGTGGTGGACCACTACCAGGTGGCCCAGGTGGGCCGCCGCCACCGCCACCAGGTTGTTGTTGCTGCTGCGTTTGTTGTTGTTGTTGCTGCTGCTGTTGTTGTTGCTGTTGTTGTTGGGGTGAACTTGGATAGGAACCTGAGTTTTGACCATGCGCTGGTGGATAAGGTGATTGACCTCTGGAAGTATTCGTCTGTAAATATAATGAGAGAGATACAGAGAGATAAGTAAAAGTTAATACATTTTTCACAAACACAATTCATAATTCTAAATTACAAAGTTTAAAAAGCTTAACAACAAAAAATTGTCTTACATTCAAATCCACAAAGAGCAATTTACTATTCAGAATCTTTAGGGACAATAAGACCCAAACAATCATAAAAGCAAAATGAAAGAAAAACACATTTTGGTAATTAAAATATCATTTAGAACATTAAATTGTTGTTAGATCAGTGTAGAAAGCAGTAAAATAGTAAAAGCATCCAAAAAGTTGTGGTCACTTGGGTTGGTCACAACAGTGGAAAGAAAGATTCGTCTTTGTGATGATGAAAAACTAAAGAGAAATTACATTTAAGAGAAGAGCAGCGCAGTAAGCAAAAATATTATTATCATTTTTAATTGACACCACCCACACAACATTGCAATTCCAAAATTTTTCAGTGGGCCAGGCCAAGCTGAGCAGTCACTCAGCCATGCAACCAAGCAACCAAGCAACATGACACACATAACACATCAATAGCAGCATTTAGGAAAACATCATGAAGGAAATGAGAAAAAGTATAATTACACAGAATTCATACTCTCACACTACTCACATGTTATACCATGAATGCCTGCCTGCTGCCTAGGTTGCTTATATGTATGTCATATTTATTAAACAATTGGTTTTGGAAATTGAGTTCGGTTTGAAGGTGTCTCTCGCCCACACCACACAACACAACTAAGTACAAGAAACAAAACCATCATAACGATAAATGTTCTTCTTTCACTCCATCTCTTTTCATGCTCCTCCCATCATTTCTATATCATCTATACCATACACAAACCGTAGCATAGCATAGCATAGTATAGCATAGTATAGCGTATAATGACAGCACATTTATTTTCTCAAAGTACAATTAAAATCAGATTAATATGCGAGCTATGATGTTGTCAAGAAGAGGGAGGAAGGGAGAAGAGAAACGCGTGCAAGCAAAAGCAAAGTAGTAAAACCACAAAATAGTTATACAGGCACACAGGCAGGCAGGCAGGCAATCAACAAGAGCAGCCACAGGAGCAGGAGCAGGAGCAAGAGTAGAAGCATTTAACAACACAAAAGAGTCGCATAAATAATGTAACACAAGCAAAAGCTAATATGTTGTTGTTGCTTGCTGACGATGGGTTATGAAAGTAAAAATTGGATGATGGAAAAGGGTGACAGAGAAGGGAGAAGACAAATGAAAGAAAATTACTCTGACTGAATCCTCTAACAAAAAAAGGTGAATGAAGTCAATATGTATGTAAGTGAGGTGGTGAACTTAAAAGTTCATTGTTATGATAGATAGACAGTCAGACAGACAGACAGCAGTTTAAGTAAAATTGTGTACTGTATACCATAGTCCCAACTTTTACTAGTAGTTTGTATTAAAAATTACCTTAAAATTATGCATTAAAAATGTATTACTCCGACAATGGATGGATGGATGACCTGAAATCGTATAAACCAAACAAACAAACACACCCATTCTTATATCAAGTATTGTGGAAGCTACCAACATCTTCAAAAGAGGGAGACTGTTGTAGTGAATGGTTATAGTCCGGCAACTTTGAATGCACACAAACTAAGTATCAAAGGGAGGCACGCAGGCCACTAAGCTAACAACAATAATAATAACATTAACTAGGTTCTTTCACAATTTCTTCTAATATTTTTTGGGTGTAGGTGAATTGAAAGGAACTCACAATAGTATGTTCTACACACAGTAAAATGTCGGTGCCCATTTGGAATAATGAATGAAACCGAATGACTGACTGATGACCCTTTAGCTAATTGCCTGAGACAGGAATAGCAAGCCTTCACGAAACACGAATTGCTTAGGATTTAAATAAACTTCCATGAACATAAACATACATATAATTTGGATTTCGTTTGTGTGTTGGAAGGGTTTCTATCAGACATATTAAACTAATTACAATTCTCTGGTGGCAGAAATCTGTTTCGATGGTTTTTGAAATCTCTGTGTCCCTTATTTGAAGTTTTAAATAAAATATAATACCACCAACTGTAGCTTATTATTTTCCTCGGTAAACTGCATATAAAGATTTCAACATTTCAGTTGTTTTAAATATAAATTTGCATTTTAAACATCTAAATTCGAGAAATCTTCGCGTTTTCTAGCACAACTACAGAGAAATTGAAATCAAATGGCATTAAAAACCATCTTCGATTTCTGGCACATGCCTGTTTAGCTAGTTTTGAGGGCCGCAGAGCCTTGGGCTTATATTTATTTTGTGTGTAGGCGAAGGCGACTTAAAAGCAACCAATAACAATATCTATAACTAATGGCATAAAAGGTGAAGGTGCACTCACTACTATACTAATTCACAGTAAAAACCTAGTACTACTAAAAGAGAGTAATTTACACAATTTTGAGAGAGAAAAAAAAGCCAAAATAGAGAGCATAAATACGCAATAGCATGTCATGGCCTCCTGCTGTTGTATCCTCCTTTGGCATGACTCGAGAGAATAAGTTTTGTGTTATTAGTTGTTGGTTGTTTGCCGCATATACATATATTTAATCTCTCTCTCTCTCATATTTTACAGTTATACACTGCTTTACTATGCTCTCTTTTGTATTTACTCTTACTCGTTGGTTGGCTTGATTCGTTTCGTTTCGATTCGTCTCTTCTATAAGTTGTTGTTCATCGTCGTTTGTTGGGTTTATTGGGTTCGTTTTGCTTTCACACAGCAGTTCGTTTTATTGTATGTATAATTTTAATCGATTTTCCAGAACCAATTGTGAAACACACTACTACATATGTATGTATGTATGTATGTAGTATTTATATATAGATACAATAATAATACTATCAAATACATAGGACGGCACGCAGCATTGTGAGTATGCTTACACTCACATATACCATATAAATATGTATGTACGTATAACAAGCACACCCACCCCCCAAGGGGATTTTCACTTGACAGTCACAAATGTGCAGATTAAAATGAGTCTAGCAAAAGAAGAATGAACGAACAAACAAACAAACACAACGGTAAAGTAAAAGCAATAGTACTAGTGACAGCAGTAGCAACAGTAGTAGCAGCAACAACAACAACAACAATGTTGGCGTTGATAAAAAAATGCGATTCAAACCAAGTGAACCACGCGCGTTTATACACAGTTACAAAAGATAGAGATACTCAGTCATTCAAATACACACACACAGGGAGAGAGAGTTGGGTCGGTCGATGGTCGTCATTGCTGTCGTTGTTCGGCATTGTGTGTTGCAAGTAAACACACGTTGAAATAAATTTATACAGTTATCAACTAGAAAGCAGTCAGAAAAGGAAAGGAAACAACAACAACAACTTACAAAATGTGGGCACGTCAAAGTTAATGCGCTTTGAAAAGAAACGAAAAGAAAAAGGGAAAAGAATAATGATAAACCTGGGTGGAGGACGGCAGAAGAGAAGTATTCACAAGTTAAGGAGTGCGCTTAAATATGAAGAATGCATGCATCAAAGAACTACTACTACATGATAGTGTAAAAAGCAAGGAACCTTCTGACAACAAGGACTAGACGAAGAGATGACTATGAGGATAGACATAAAGAAACGAAAACTTTAGCAAAAAAACAAGAATAGTGAGCAACAACAATAACAATAGGAATAAACCATAAGATTAGTCGTCCCCGCTTTTAAAATCGATTTAAATGTTACATTTTTATCAATGTTGGAACGATAAGGAACGGAACGGAAAGGAAAAGGAAGAATAAAAGGCAAAACCATTTTATTTTATATACATATGAGTGAGCAAAGTGTATGCGGTTGGTTGGTGTCTGCCGATTGCCAACAAAACAGCTGACAGCGACAGACAAGAGTCAAGTCAAGTCAAAACAGCTGCAAAAAAAAAAGAAATAGGAAACTTTTTTTTAGTGGCCGCGCATTGTTGCCGTCATTCACAAATGCCACAAATGCCGCTAACCAAAATGCCTTGCGCGTCCTTTACCCCCACAGCACTTGTCGTGTTCTCATGAACTCACACACACACACACACATTCTCAAACCAAATGGGGTCTTTCTTCTTGTTATACTTCTTCCTTTGCATGGAGTCTCACTCTGACAGAACTACGATGAAGCTTTATCAAAGTCATTTTTGCGCGCGCTTATTTGGATAACATTCAACAACACAAGATTCAATTTCATGTTGTTCCTTCTTCTGCTGATAGTCATTCACCCTCTTTATATCTTTTGCCAATTTATTCATATCTTTACTACTCACTAAACACACTTTACTTTGGTTTGTTTTTCTTTTCCATTTCTTTTTTTGCCATATCTAATTAAGCAAAAAAAGGATTAGGCGCGACAGCGGCTTCATCGTCTGTGGTTGTTTTATTTTGTGAATATTGCTTTTCATAGTCTTCCCCTTCTCGTTCTTCTGCTGATAAAACACAAACAGGTTAAAAAACCAAAAGTATGGAGAACAAATAAGTATAAAAGGAAGACGACACAACACAGCAAGCATTGCAAAATGAATGAATTCAAGATAAGAACATGAAAAGCATTAAATTGATAACGTGTTTGTTGTTTCTTTTGCTTTTTTTTTTCTTTTGCTTATCATTATTCTTCTTCTTCTTTTCAATTCATCCTTGACAAGTGAATTATTTTCCCCTCTCCCCCCTCACTAATAAACAAATGGAAATAACAACATAAAAAAGAAGTAGAAAATAAAAAAAATAAGGTCGTTCTTCAGTCATGAGAATGCCGGCGCCGCCGCCGGTTCATCGTTAGTTGGTTGGTTGTGCCTCAATGCTTTCGATGTTAATTAGATTTGAACCTGTTATGGGGTTTTCTTTTTAACGTCATTTTTTCTTTTATGTCGCTTGTTGTTCTTGTTGTTGCATATTTAAAATCACAAGGACATGCTTGAGTAAGGAAGCACCACTTCTCCTATGGAGAATGAAAAGTGTTTTCTTGATTAATTTGTCACCTTTTTTTAAGTGAAATACAAAAGAAAAAAAAATACAAATAAGCACCTTGAAGAGAGTATACAAGGATGGATAGCTTAAATGCAAATTTCTTTACTGGAAGGATTTTTAATGAAATGATTTCACACATCGTTTAATTATTCCAAAAAAAAAGTTGGATGAATGGCAAAACTCAAGTGGTTCGAACAATTAAAGAATTCTTAATCTCTAAATCTATATTCTAGTCGCGGACATCTCTCCCAGGCTGGCATAGAGAGATTTTACTGTATATCTTTTGTTTGTGCACGCTTAACTCAGAAACGCCTTAACCGATTTGAATGCAGTTTTCACTGGTGTATTGTAGCAAGCTTCCTTAACATATAGTCTTCATTTAATCGCAATCGAAAGATATTCGAGGAACTTTTCATAACTGTTACACGAATAAAATGACATATACCACTCTTACGAAGTCGCAGGCACAACTAGTCATCTCATATATTCAAAATAAAAGAATCATAGTGGTGAGCTCTTAACTAAAATCTAAGGACATGTCCCTCGCGATTGGATAAGAGTGCACCAGAAGCCTTACGACACAATGTAATGTTTGAGAGAATTTGGTGGGTGCTTGCATAATCCACTACTATCCAAGGTCGGTCTCAAAGGTCTCCCTTAAAAGCAACCTGAGGAGTCCACGAAAAGATTTAGGTCTCCTAATGGACAAAAAAAGGTTATCACTTATTAAATATTTTAAATCAGTTAAAGAATCCGAAATCCTTTTGAATGGGACCTTTATACAAGTTGATTTCGTTATCTAACTGAAGATTAATCATAAATATCATAAGAATATGCATATTGCAACATCAAACTTTTGAGCTCTTAACCAAATTTTAATCCATATAAACTTTTCTGGAGTAGTACAGAGCCACAGAGGATCCAAGAGCTCATCCCAAGTATTGCAGACTGTCATAAGCGCCAGTCCGGGTTTGAATTTACCCTAATCGCAATTGGCCATTGATGCTTTAGGCATTACTAGCACAGATTTGGGCTTTTTTGCTGTGGATCTACATTGTAGTCTCTGTCAAGACGTGGTGTGCAAACCAGGATCACATTATCCATGAGTGTCCTCGATTCGAAGAATTGGGAAGGGATCCCTGGGATCACCCTGCAATTCACAGGAGATTGTAAGGCGTAAAATCAACTAAATAGAGGACTGGTCATTCTTTGCTACCGAAATTGTTAACACTATACGTGGGGCTCTCGTACGTACAAGCGAGCAACGGCGCCTAACTGATTCAACTAGAGATATTATCTTTCCTTACGAAAGAATTTGAGGCAATAGGAAATGTTTTAGTCGGTAGAAACCTGACATAACTTGTAGTACGGGCTATAAGTAGTTTTTTAAGATTTTGACCTCCACTTCTTCAACTAAAATTTATAAAACCAAATCTACTTAACTGTTATGAAAAAATCCATGAAAACGTATCATAAAGTAGAATGGTTAATAATTTTCAATTCATTATATTACCCGCCGACCCCCATGCAAAAAGAGCAGACTATCTTCTTTGAATCTACTTTGAATACTTTGAATAACACATAAACTTACTCTTCCACTGCAGAGAGAACCTCATCCACATTTAACATGCAACTAGAATTCAACTGAACTGAACTATAAAACTGCTAGTGAAAATTAAACCATTTCCACTGATGACTTGACTGGACTCGACTGCACATTATTTACAACTCCCATGTGCAATCATTAGTAAGTAAAATAGAAACACAAGATATAGAAAAATGAACTGAAAAAAAGGATATTGAAAGACACAGAGAGGAGGAACGAATGAATGAACGCCAAGTGTAACTTACTGCAACTCATTAATGGCAGCAACAACAACATAAACCAAGCCAAACCAAACCAAAGTAAGTTGAGCCAAATCTAACGACTACGACTAACAGACTTTTACTAATAGAGAAAAGAAAGAAGTAAGAAAAAATAAGACCACCATCAAAAGAAAAAGCACGCAAAAATAAACTTCATCATAGTCGGTCGGTCGGTCGGTCGAGTCAGTTGACGAGTACGTCTGCGTTGAGGTGAATTGAATAAAAATATGTAATACAGTGCAGACAGTAAACGAACGAGCTCACAACACAAAACAAAGGAGGTCGCGGGTCATGAAAAAACCGGAAAATAAAGCGCGAAAAACTGCTGCCATAGAAAAACGTGTGCATTATCAAACAACAAGAACAACAACAACAATAATAATAATAATAATAACAAAATAGCGCATGATAAAAATAACAAATCAAACAAACATGCAGGGACGACGAAGAATGAAGTAGCAAGGAAGGAAGGAAAGAAAGAAACAAGCCAAATTAAGCATTCGCCTAAAACATTCAACTCAATTACTCAAACTTGAATAGTCTTTACTCCTCTCCATTCACCATGCTTCTCTTAAGCATTCTAGTCATCATCATCATCATCTTCATCATCCTTGTCTTTAGAAGTAAGAAGAATTAAATAAAATGGGGCGTTTGCTTTTGGGTGTAACGAATGAAACGGAAGCATCAGGAGGCAGCATCAGGACCAGAAGATGATGAAGACGACTACTGGAAAACATCATTGTCATACAATTCATATGAATGTAACGAATGAATGTGGGCCCTTTTGCTATGCCATACAATGTTTGCCATACCAAACATGCTTTACCCTGGTAAAGACTCGATTCGCGCAACTGCAATTTCATAAAGTTTAATTTCAATTTAGCAAGTTTTGGATTATGACGACGACGAGAAAGACACAACACAAGGGAACACCAGATGAAAGACGAAAGATGAAAAATTTATATAAGAAGAAGGAGGGAGGGAGGGATGGTAGAAGGAAGCCAGAAACAGAAACAGCCGGCATCAAAACGAACTACAGAAGCAGCTGAAACATAGAACCAACCATTCACTCAGTCAGTGACTAAGTTTTGTTGGTTGATTCAACCAAAGTTTCAGAACACACAACGGAGACCAAAACAATCGAAGACCAAACCTTGGTTATAACATACATATATGTACTACTAGAGAAGCCACCAACTAACTGAAAAGTAACAACTGCAACAATTTTGACTGTCGAGAGTCGACTGTCGAGTCAAGTTAAGTCAAGCCAAGCAAAAATGAACGAACAAATTAATGAAAGATGAAAGGAAGGAAGGAAGGAAAAAGAAAGAACGAAAGAACTCTTCAAGTAGCAGCAGGATCGTTCGTATCAGGTTCTCTTGAATTTAGGTTTTTTGTTAGGAACGAAAAACAGAACACATCGAGTGGTTTGGAATCCAAAAAACTAAATAACAAATCAGCAAAAATGATAGCTGCTGCTGTAGCACAGCAAAGGAAACTTTTAACAACTTGGACTTCGTCGTCATCATCATCATCATCATGTGTCCGGATAAAGAAGAATGTGTTGTTGATGATGAAGAAGAAAAGGTATAGAAACAGGAACACACAACTTCAGCTGCTGCTACATTTACTATGTGGGGAAGCAAAAGTACAGAGTAGTAGAAAAAGCAAAAATGTCATATTGGCAACTTAAAAGCAGTAGCAACAGCAGCAGGAGGAAGGAAACACAAGCAAGGCAGGACAAGCAAGCCAAGGAAGCTACAACGACAGTAAAAACACTTGAGAATTGGAGAGGACGACGACCATGGAAGAACCATGGTCCCATGTTGTATGGGAGAAGAAAATGAAACTAAACTCCTTGTGAAAAGCCAGCAAGCAAGGAGTAAAGCACGTAATGACGCAATGTCAGGCATACAAATAAACAGACAGACAGTTAGATAGTCAGTCAGTCATTCAGTCAGGCTGGATGGCTGGCATGGCAATAAGGTCGTTCGTTCGTTTGGTCCTTCATTCTGACATAAGAAGAACTAAGCATAAGCAGCATACCGACGATATCGAAGAACGTAAGAACGAACCAACGACTTTGTATGAAGCAAACAAACTTTATATATGCCATTAATGAAAGGATTTTCATTTTATTCTAGGGAAAACAAGGGCGACGTAAGAGTAAAAATAAAAACCCAAAAGCAAGCAAGCAAAGCATTTATGCATGGCAAATGCCAGCCAACAGTAACAGCAACAGCAACAACAACAATAATCAGCAAAAGTTGATTGGGATGTGATGAGAAGGGAAGGAGAAAGAAACGTACACAACAACGTACACAAGATACAACATTTGGGTGGGCGGCTTTTGGGTTGGTTGTCATTCGCCTCTTACAATACCAACAACACCAATGACTCGACTCTTCTTTTACACTACTGTATGTATTAATAATAAGTTTGAGTTGGGTTCCTTCTTCAACAACAACAGTAAAAAACTTCAACATGGCAACCATGAGAATGGATATATGTATGGATAGATAGATGAAATGAGGATGGATGGATGGATGGAAGAGAATGGGGACCGGGGACCAACAACAAAGAAGACGAGGACAACAACGACGTCAGAAATGCGAAATCAACGTACACACAAGCAACAACAACAACAACAACAACAGAACAGAACACAGACAACAAAGTAGAGGCAACGTACGAAAATGCGAATGCCATGCCAGAGTAAAATGTGGCAATAAATCTAATGGAAACTCAAAACGAATCCAGAGAGAAATGAATGTACGAACGAACGACAGAACGAACTAAAGCCAGCCAAAGCAGCAGCAACCAAGAACAAAAAGGAAAACCGATGAACTAACGCACGCGGCACACAAAACCAAATCATGAAGGGGACGACTACGACACAACGATAACAACAAATGCTGGCTGGCTGGCTGGCTGGCTCTAGCTCTGGGTCTGGTTGATGGGCTTCAGGAGATGAGTAAAGAGCAGGAGGGTTACAGGAAACATGAATGGATGGTTTTGGTAGCAACGTCAGGCAATAACACACAACGACCGAACAGACCAAGTATAATATAAAGTGAAATTGGAAAAAAGAAGGGAAACTCAACTCATCGTCGTCGTAGTCGTCGTCGACATGACTGAAAATCAAAAACAGAAAAACGAGAGAAAGAGAGAGAGAGAGATATCAAACTAGCAAGAGTAAGGTAGAGAAAGCAAAACGAATGAAGGATAAATGTGTAGATGACAGGAGAGTGGAGTGCAACAAAGAGCGATAACAACGATGGCTGCTGAAGTGGAATTTGAATTAATGCAGCAAGGGTCGCTCGGTCGGTCCGTAGCTCGATTCGTAATAGTATATCCAAACGAGCAAACTAAAGCCGACAAAAGCAAGTAAACCGACGACGAGAATGTCAGAGAGTCGAGTCGAGGCGAGGCGAGGCAAGGCAAATGACGGACGATGTCGAACGAAACGTGCAAACGACAATGGTGAATAATAACAAAAACAACGACAAAGACAACACATCAACGATAATGAATAAAGGGCGGGCTAAGCCGAACGAACCAACGTACAAACGAACGAATGTCATGGCAGTCAGGCACACACACACACACACACACACACATACATACACAAGAGTATAAAATATAATTCTATGAAAGGAAAGGACGAGGACGATATTGGAATGGCGCACACACAGGATGATGATGATCATCATGATGATGATGATGACTATGACGATGAGAAGGCAGAAAAGCCGGTATAAATGAATGTTTTCTCTATATTCAAGAGTATCTGTGTGCCGTGTGTGTGTGTGTTGTGTGTGCTTGAATATTATAATAATAAAACGACAGCAGCAGCAGCAGCATTAAACGAACGATGAGTTGAATGGATAAGAAGAAGAAGGAGGAGTAGGATGAGAAGAAGGACGCGGTGAGAAGCCGGAATAACAGCATGAAGCACTCAACTCAAAACGTTTCGTATTCAAGCCATGACACACAACAACAGAATAGCACACAGTACAGGGTCGGGTCGGTCTTTGGTTCGAACATACCCCGAATGAACAGAATACTAAAGCCAGCCAGCCAGCCATCCAAGCCAGCCAAAGGCAGTAAGTACTCATTGTAGCAGTAGTAACAGCAGGCAAAGCATGAGCAGGACTAGAGGACAGGATAAGAGGAAGGACAAAACACAGGCAAGCAAGGCAAGGCAAGACAGGCATCTAAAATTGTATATATTCGACGTAGTTTGTTAGTTGTTGGTAGGTCGGTCGTTCGTCGGTCGGAGTCTTGTTGGGTTTATAATTTCATGATAACATAAAAAGCAGAACACAGAGCACAGAACTGAACAGAACACAAACAACACTTTGAAATATGTAAGTAAGTAAGAAAGGAAGGAAGGGTGTGCTTGGCTTGCCATGCCATGCCATGGCTCTTGGTTCTGTGCTGTGCTGTGTGTGTGCACATGGAACGAGAGCATTAAGAACACAAAGAAGAAGAAGAAGTAAAATGCTATTTCAAAAAACAAGAAATGAAAAACTTGCTAGTAGAGTAGAGAAGACAAACGAGTGTTCAAACAAGAAGAGGAGAAGACGCCAAGGGAGTAGAGGAGAGGAGTTTAGGTTAGTTAGGTTAAAAATCTACGTATCATAGATATAAGAATAAAAAGACAAGGAGAAAAATGTATTAGGTGTTTTTCTTCTTCATATTGTTGTTGTTGTTGTTGTTGTCAAAAAGTGAACGTCGTTCAGGAGGAAAAGACACACAAAAATAATATGAAAAAGAAACTGAAAATATACGAGAAGAACAAAATGGTAAAATCTCATGCTTATGCGGTAAAAAAAAAAATAAAACGAAAATAAAGAAAAGTTAAAGGAAATTATTTTCAATACAACAAAATGTAAGTTTGAAGGAGGAAAAATGTGCACAGCAGGCAGGGCACATGAAGGCGCAAAGACCATAATGATGAGAAAAAAGGGAGTTGAGTAAGAGTAGGAGTGACATTATAACTTAGTATTTCAGTCAGACAGACAGACTGACATATAGAGACACCCAAAGGCAACACACTACACCACACCAGAACAGGGCATGGCAAGGCAGGATATGATGTGCTAAATACGTCGTCATACTCCACACTTTTGAAGCTTAAATTTTCAGTTTATGTATGAAGCAAAAGGAGAGATGAAAATACAACAAAAAACAAAATAGTTTAGTTTCATTCTGTAAAAAAAGGAGTAAAAAAACTTTGTTTTTGTTGGTGTTCCTAGTAAATATACTCGAAAGATTGAATGAATGAAGGAAGGCAGTCGTCAGTCAGTCAGGCAGTCAGCATAAGAAAGAAATGTGAAACGCAAAAATATGCACAAAATGCATTGCCAGAAAAGTTGTTTGAAACTATGCTCAGAATAGCAAGCAAGCAAAAAACTAAAGTACCAACAGCAAAAACAATAGTAAGCAACAAATAACTAATATTTTTTAAATTATGAGTAGACAGGCAAAGTGAGAAGAAGGAGGGTGGACTAAAATCTAAGAAGATCAACGAGTGGAGTGTCTGAAAAACAAAGGGGTGCAAAAATGCTGTAGCACCCACAGGCAATCAAAGCCAGTGAAAGCAATAAAACAAATTGATGATTAGTCTTCAGATGAAGAAGGAACGGTTATTAAAAGTAAATTGTACAAAATTGGAATTAAATTCCAACCTATCCAGTGTGTTCTTGCCAAGGATGTAGATCAGATCAACACCACACAAGGTGGCACTCATTTGATCAATGATTTTTGTCTTTTAACAAGTTTCACAACAAATGAATTCATGTCATAAGTTCAATCCTTCCCATTCATGTCATTCATCATCTAAGTAGTATGTCATATAACAAAGAACAATTTTAATACATAATATGATTACTTATAATATTCTTACTAAATTTAGTTCCATCACAACAATTGGACAAACTCATATTTCATTCCCATTTAACCTAATTTTACAAGAATACAAGGTATACAAGTAATTGTAAGTAAACTAGACGGACGGACACACAATTTTGTTGTCATATTTCCTATAAATATCTACCAGAAGGTTTTGAAGAGACACAACAAGCCACATTATTTAGATATCAGTACTCTGTATGGGGTGGTTCAATGGTAATGGTAATTACATAGTACACACATAGTTCACTGTAATTTTGTTGTATGTATTATAATGATGTTGGTTTTTGTTACAAAGTAAATTCCATTTGCAAATGGCATGGAATATACATAAATTTATTAAAGACTAAGCGATTTTAGAAGGATATGATTGATGTCAATAGCATAACATGTAGCAATCACTTGATATTTGGTATGGAAATGACAAGACTTAGAATTTGATTAAGATTTTCATAAAAACCAGAAAGAAGGCTATCATTGGATATGCCAAAGATGTAATACTCTTCACGATCCTCCGGGTTGCATCTAACGTTTCTTTCTATACACTATATTCCCTCCGTTACAGTTTGTTTATCAACAAAGAACACAGTTTGAGTGGCACTTTTATTGTACTTTTATTCTTTATAAGTTTGTCATTTAATTTGGGTTTGTATGGGAGATACCCCTCCCGGTAACCCTAGGATCCTTAAATATTCTTGTTTGATGGATATGGACCAGAAACGTATAGTGTCTAAATTTCAGTACGATACGTCAAAAAACAAAAAACCTTTTTCTAATAAGAACATTAATTTAAAAGGGGGTTTGTATGGGAGGTATCCCTCCTAGTGGTCCGATTCAGCTGATTCCGACAATTTAGCAGCGTATGGTATACCTATATACAAAATTTCAGGTCTCTAGCTCAAAAACTAAGGGACTAGTTTTGATACAGACAAACGGACGGACAGACGGACATGGCTAAATCAACTCGTCTCATCGAGCTGATCACAAATATATGTATATGTGTTACAAACTTCATGACAAACTGATAATACTATTCACTCCCGTGAAGAGTATAAAAAGTTATTCCGAAATCAGAAATCTCTATTCTTCTCTATTTCAAGTCATTGATTTTCGGTCATTTGTATGATAATTCATATACAGAGTAAAATCTCTAGTGGGCAGACACATCTACGGTTTCAATGTTCGCCAACCGGCATGTGTAAGTATTTTGTTCTCAAAGACATAACTTAGGACTAAGAAATTTGTTCGGCCAAGTCCAGATGTTCATATTCGCAACTAGAGATTTTACTGTATTTATTTTGGCACTTTTACATTGAGTAGAAGGCCATAAGTTCACTAGGCTTGAATAAGACTATAAAATTTTTTGAAATGATTTCAACTATCAACTTTCCCTTGAATATGAGCATTCTATCAACACACTGCACCACTCATTGCTTGCTATCGCCCTCCATTGATGTGCAATTTACAAAGTTTTGATTTTATTTTTATTTACTTATAATTGAATATGCCCTCGAAAATATCATTGGTTAATTACGAAAATCTTTCTTGCGTGAAGTAAATATATTGGCATTGTCCATAATACAAAAGATTCTTCCCCCTTCCTACCACTCTCTAATCTGTTGTGCAATTGTTTGTTGCCCATAATCAAGTTGGAAAATTTGTAACAAATAATACAATTATTCAAACTTTTGCAGTGAAGTTTTCCTAATTAAAATGACTTTTGATTGTTTGGATTATGTAATGTTCTGTAAGAGGAATCTCTTCGTCATTTTTTTCAATACACAAAATGTTCAATTGACATGATAATGTCTTTGTTATGGGGAGTTATGGCTCCTTAATGATGTCAATTCCAAAAACTGAAGGAATACCAAAGAATGAATATTGACAGTTAAAGCTACATTTGAGCTATGCTTGTAATAATCATCATTACCTAGTAGTACAAGTAGTAGTTGAAATTGCATAAAGTTTGTATACTGATTACTTCCGAACCACGCAACAGATTTTGATACGGGTTTCTATGTCATTTAAAGAATATTCTCTGAAAGGTTTTTGCATACATTACATTTCAATTAATTCTAATTAAAACGTTGTAAATTGGTTATATGGTGGCTTAGAGACATTTTTTGAAAATCAATTCTATGTGAGTCAATATTAAATCAATTTTGTTTTGAATAAATTAAATTAAATTAAAGTTGTTTATATCAACTATGCCAAGGTTAGGTTAGGTGTCAGCCCTCAGACGAGAGACTCACTTCGGCATAAAAAAGAGTATGGCTCATTGTGATACCAGCAAAGAGTTGACACGGCACCCTCTTAGTCCGATGCGGAGAACCATTTGGATTCCGAAATGAGCCCTGATTGGTAGGAATGATAGTTCGGTTAAGCTGGAGAGAAACCCAGCACTTAGGTGGTTCTATCTTCTTCTGGCGAGGGATGGACACAGGCACATGAGGTGAAGCACAGTCTCCTCCTCCTCTTCCGAGCCGCAGCTGTGACAGAAATCGTAATGCGGAAGCCCAAGTCTGCCAGCATGTTTGCCTATGACGCAATGGACCGTTAATACGTTTATAGTCTTGCTTATTGAGGTTCTGCCGAGATTTAGCAGCTGGCCGGTTCGTTTCCTGTTCATATTTAATCAGGTTTGCCTAGCTATGCTTCAAGATTGTTTCAGAATGATGTTAAACCGATGAAGAAATCAAAAAGGGTTATGATTGTCTAATGTACCCGCTTGCAAAAGCAAGGACGGGTAAAGTTATAAAATAGAGTCAGAGAATTGGTTGTTTAGAATCAACATGTATAAAATTTTCTAATTTAAGCTTAATCAATGGAGTTTCTTAACAGAATTCATACATTTTTACGAATTTTAATGGTATGAAATACATTCTATTGGCTTTAATTTGAACTTTGCAATATCCCAGCAAACTAATCATATCATTTTTGAGTTGAGTTCACAATGTGCTTTCCTTTTTACCAAACCTAATAGCCTCAAGTGTTAAAATTTAACTAGGTCAAAATCTTAATGTGTCCTTCAAACAATTTAAAGTGAGTGTAAGTGTATCCATAAGTAAGAATGAATGAATGAAAAAATCTATGAATTTAAAGGTTTTTTAAAGCACACAAAACAACATACCGAAAGAAAGAAGAATATCCCAATATCATCATCAGCATCATCATCATCATCATGGTGGCTCTTTTCTTTTCATTTCATTTTATGCCAAAGGGGCTTTCAAAACAGCGACAATATAATAAGAACAACAACAACGAGAACAAGAACATCACTTTAACTGTTGCTTATTTTGTTTGTTTGTTGCACTTTTAAAGTAAAATTTTGCTAGCCAAGCATGTGATGATGTGATGGCGGCGGGACAAACAACAAATTGAGTGAACTGAAGAAACAGATATGTACCTACATAGAAGGAAGGAGAAGACTGGGCATGGGCATGACATAGCATAGCATGATAGATAAAGGAAAGGAAAGAAAACAAAATCAGCAAACGACAATAGCAACAACAACAACATCACAATAACATCATGGGCAACAGCCGACAACAACAACAATGATGACGATGACAGCAACAACAAAGGCAGCGCAAGCAGCAGCAGCACAACATCAATGACGATGTCGACAACGATGAAGTCAGAAAAACATCGGCATCGGCATGTGCTCCACTTTTTTTGAAGGTCAAACTTTAAAAGGAATACAAATACAAACACAGACTCACAACAGAACACACAGAGAAGAAATTGATGGAGGAGATGGGCACATAAAAGAGTAACGACAACCCATACAAACAAACACACACACACAGAGGCACATACGCATTCATATAAAAACGTACGCAAAGTCAAGCAAGCAAGTGAACCAAGAAAGGAGGTTACAGTAACCAAAACAATAATAACAACAACAACAACAACAACAACAACAAGAGGAAGAACAGCATCCCGAAAAACGCAAACGTAATATTGGCAACAAGGCAACAACAATAACAACAACTCCATCACCAAGAACACCAACAACAGTGGCGGCCGCAAGTAAAGGAGACCCACACATACATACATACATTTGTATTAAACATCAACATACAAAGCTTAAAATAGTAGAGCAACGAGAGCAATACTCAAGCAGCAGAGATGACGATGGCGACGTTGTTGATGTTGATGATGATGACGACGCGGCCATACGCACGGAAGTACAACAGGCAAAGGAACCCACAAAAGAAATATAAAAAAAAAAAATACAACACCATAATAAAGACGCCGCATAAAGGGGCAAGAAGGAGCAACACGCAGGCAAGTCAGGCAAAAACGGAAGTAAACAGGAAGCAGAGAATCGCAGTGCATATACAAGAAGAAGAAGAAGAAGAGAAGAACAAGAGAATGAAAAAAAAAAAAACGGAACAAATGAATGAATGAGTGAAAAAATACAACACACCAACAACAAAAACATTATGAAATGAAAACCTGAAAACCTTCAAACATATTTCAACCATGCGGCGGCATAATAATAACAACAAGAAGATGTAGATGGAGAAGAAGGAGAAGGAGAAGAGGCCAAGAGCAATAGCAATAACAAGAAATAAAATCAGCATAACAGTAAATAATAATACTCACTCAGCTGATAAAATTTACATGCAACAGGAAGAACAATTTTCAACCAAACAAACAAACCAACCAACCAACAAACGTAACAACAAGGAAGGAAGGAAGGAAGAAATCAAGTAACCTATCCTAACCAAACTAAAACAAAACTCAAAAAGAAATTTATGCTTTTGAAATGAAATAAAAATAATGAAAAGGGAAAAGGAATATTCTATAAGAATCTGTTTGTACATTCTCATTCTTCCTTCCCAATTTAAAATATTTACTTTAATTTGATCAGACAAACAAACTCATCCAGTAGTAGTAAGTAATAGTATCCACTCACTCTGAAACTATTAACAGATAGAAATGCATACAAGTAGACATCTGTTTTAACTGTGAGATACTACTGGAATCTTCTCATCTTTCTACATATCATGTCTCTCTCTTAACATCAAAGCAATAAAACAAATGAATTTTACTCAATTTAAAAGATAAAAATATTGAAAAAGAGGCTCGGCTCGGCCCGGCCAGTCAAGAAGAGTGAACTCACTCACTCATTTATCTTAGACTCATGTTCCTTCATGCTTCTTCCCGTGAAACAATATTTATACATATGAATATGCAATGAAATGTAGAGGAGATGAGATGACGAAAGTAAAGTAGGAAAGTACTAGGACATATTCCAATCTCTGGCAGGGCAGCCTGTGAATATCAATAGTACAACACAATAAAATATAAAACATTTAACAAGAGTAACTAACCACAAGAAGAGAAGTGTGAGAAATTGAACAAAGTTGAACTAGAATTGAAATTTTATACGAATATTTAGTTCTAAGAATGAGGATTGTGTGGAACAAATGAAAGTAAATATAGTATTTGGCAATTACTCTATGACATCTAAAAAATTTATGAATAAACCTAACTAACCTTCTAGGTGATGACATGATGGTAGTAGATGTTACTTACTAGTTTGTGATATTCATATGAGAAGAAGAAACTATTCACACACATATAATGGGGTTAGTTTTCTCCAATAAGGTAAAATTGAATGAATGAGTGAGTGAATTTGGTTAGTTGTCGAGAGAGTTCAAACCAAAAGCAAACACACAATAACACCGAAATTTCTAAGGAGTAACAAATCTGCAAAATCAAAACAAGCAAAAATATCAACAAAACACAACATAGCGAGCGAAAGCGAAGGACATCAGAAGGGCACAACAAGAGCAACCAATAACACAACACAACCTCTATCTTCAATGGAGTTCAAGTATGTAGTATGGTATTAGTGATATTGCGTTAAATGAACTACTCTTATAGTAAAGTGAAAGGGAGTAGTGAATAGTATTAGATAGTAGAAGTAGGGTAGACATCCACATATGTATGTATGTATCTCTCTCTGTAGGTGTTTGCCTTGCCGGTCTTTGCTTGAATGCACGTTGTGCGTAATATTTGACATTAGATGACTATGATGATGTCTGTCCCCATTTTGGTCTGCTGCTTCTGGCACTCTGTCTGTCCATTTGTCTGTGGGACAAACGACCATGACCATGCTTCTGGTTTAAAGGCATAACGAAGCAGCCGTTGCCAGCCATCATCACTTGGCAAATAGTAACACATATAACGTACATATAGTAGAGCAGTCTCTGAGACCTGAAACTGAGACTGAAGACGAGACTAGACTACATACACAACAAACAAACAAACAAAGGCTTATTGATGATAATCAAGCTCAACATCATCATCATCATTCTCAGAATCACTAATATGCCCTTCCCTATGTAACACAATCTTTCTCTATTCAAATGTTATTTGGACTCATGGAAGCAGCATCAAAGGTAACGATGACAACGACGATGTATGTGTTAGTTAGTACTAGAAAAGCCGGTACCACATGCCACAATCATCATCATCAAAACATTGGTTTAACTAGTGGTGTTCTTGTTGTTGTTGTTGGTTGTTTGTAGTGAGTATAGTGAGTGCGCTGCTATCCACAATTGAAGGTCAAAGTCACATAGTAATATATGCCTAAAATATTAAACCATTGAAACCATCATCCAAACAAAACACCCAAGCAACCACCCATCACTCACATCATTCTTCATCACTTTAAGCACTCACTACTACTATTTGTGTGCCTTCCTTCCTGCCTTTTTCCTTATTCACTCATTCATTCATTCATAAGTACATATGTATGTATGTATGTATGTATATATTGGATTCATAGGAGCAAAGAACAGAACAACATTCATAGAAAGTGTAGTCGTCATATGTGTTTCTAAAATTTGTACGTTTTTGCCGTCGCTACTACTATTGCCATCATCATCATCATATGTATGGTAGTAGTTAGTTGTTGTTGATGTTGTTGTTGTTGATATCGCCACATATCAATGTAAACCACTAACCAAACTAACACAACAACAACAACCATCATCGACATCCACCACACTACAGTACACTAAACTTTAGTCAACACTCAGCTGGAGAGCTTACGACAACCGAGTATGTTTAGTTTATGCACATACATAGGTATGTTGTATGTTCTTCTTCCAATATTCACAACTCACTCACTCACTCACGGAATCATGTGGGAGTGGGTGTTTGTGTGTCTGACTGTGGGTTTATGCGAATTTTACTGATTTTGGCAATACAAAACATTCACCATTCACACACATTTTGCCGCCTTTTTGCTTTGCTTCGCTTTGCTGCTTTACTTTCTCTTCTATCTATCCATCATTCAAACCTATGAAATTCTATCCATATTCCCCCCCTTCCTAATTCCAGCGCTTTTCCATTCACTCTACCACACACACACACACACTTCCTGCTTTTCTTTCCGTTCATTCTTTTACTAAATAACCCAAGTTCATTCAGTTTTCATTCATAAAATAGGTTACAACGTGCATTTGCTGCTACTCACCCTCATGGTAACGATAATGGGTTTACTTACAAAGAATGTGAGTGAACAAATCACTGCCTCCTCCCCCCTCTTTCCTTTAATAATCAAACCACCACAAACCAAGTGCATTGTACTTTAAAAGAAAAAAATGAGACCCATTAAAATGTGTAACACTTTCTTTGTCTTCTCCTTCCATTTCACGTAAAATAATAACGTAATCAAACAATTATTATATACATACATTCTTACGTACGTATCTGCTACTACTACCAACATCGTCGTAAATATTGTATATTATTACGCAATTTACTCAAAAGAAGAAGACGCAACAATTAGTAAGTTTAAATGTGTGTGTGTGTATCTGTGTGACTTACTTTTTTTATATACATACAAACAACAATAATAACAATTGTTAAGAAGAAACAAAAGAATAAAGCAAAATAATAAAAAATAATTGCATAAGAAATTGAACAAAACACAACAACAAAAACTAGTGCAAAAAATAAATTAAAAAATAAAGAAAATGAAACTACAAATGAATAAACGTGTTGATTGTTGTTTTGAATAGTAGTTGCAGTAGTAGTAGTAGTAATAGTAGTAGAAGAAGCTTAACAAGTGTGTGAGAAAAGGGAGGGAGACATGAATACAATACTGATAAGTAAGAATCATTGAATAGAACACTGATTTGTTAACAAAATTAGCATTAAAACACAATTTGAATACATAACTAAGAAACTTGCACTTGAATAGGGATAGAAAGTAAGCAAGATGTGATGTTTTCTTCTCTGTTTAGATTGTGAGAGTTGTCTCTATGAGGTATAAATTGCCATCATGTGCCTTTAATTTGTGTATCTTAAGTTCAAGTCATGAACAATACAAGCGGTGTCTTATCACACATTTTTATGCTGCTTTTAGGGTTAAGGCTTTTCTTCAAAACTTAATTAGGAGCTCTTCAGGTTTGACAGCTTGACAGTATGTTAGGAAGTATAGTCAATTGCAACAATATTTAACAAAGCTCGCATTTGCATTTAGATTCCTAAACGTCTCCATAAAACTAATCAGTTAAGAGACTCTATTTGGAATTGTTAAGGAACTCAGGTCTAGCAGTGTAACAACTAAACTATCATCTAGCCTTCCTAACAACACCGCAATTGATCATTTGTAACAAGAGGAAGCCAGCCTCATAACTGAGATGACTTATTCTTGGCTCCAGAGTAAAGAGACCCGACCGCCTTGAAGTAATCCGCTTTCACAAAGCATCTCCTCATAGTATGTACTTCTCTACTCACTGTACTTCTCTTAAATTGCTTCATTTCGCTAAGGTTTGAATTAAAAAAAAAAAACCATTGCTCTTCCCTCTTTAGTTTTATATTATAAACATATATTTTGATGGAGCTCATTGTCAATTAATACTTTTAACCATTTAAGGGGCACGTCTCCACTACTAAGTCAAGTCAGAAGTGAACAAGGTCTATATAGGACTATTCATTTATGAAATCTATCAACAGTAAAAAGCTTATAGACAGTAGTCTTTGGTACCAACAGATAGAAGGAACTTGTATTAACAAATGGCAAATGCATGAAGACACTGTCTAAAATAACAAACCATTGTAGCTTTGTACAAATTTAATTGAATTAAATTAAATTATTGTACTCATATAAAAAATTATTGTGCATAAAGATATTGCAATTATGAACACACTCATTCACTCATCATTAACATTCTTAAGTACAATAAAAATGATAATAAAAACAATAATAAATCAATATGATTTGCTAAATTCATAAGGCTACAAACAGAGGAGAAGGAGAGACGACAACTGAGGAGTGAATGAGTGAGTGTCGACGACATTGATGATGATGTAGAAAGTCGTCGCTGTCGTTGGTGGTGGCGCAAGCATAAAGTCAATGAACTTTTCTGTTGTCGTCACTTGATTTTATTGCTTCTGTTTAGAAAAATATAAACAAATCTGCACACATACACACACACAAATAGTACACAGTTACATATGTATGTACCTTTTATGTATTCACATTCGAAATACTGACTGACTGACAGACAGACATACTGAAACAAGTGGCAAAAATCGAGAATACAAACATACATACATATGTACATGCACACTGTGCTGTGCTGCTATGGACGCGACCTACAAAATTTTTGAAAAGCTTGTGCTGTGCCGCCGCCTGTTTTCTTGATAAATAATAATATAAAAAAATACAATAAAAACAACAACAATAACAATAACAAAACAAAAATAAAATCAACGACAAATACCAACAACAAAAATAATAATACTATAAAAAAAAATGAAACCAGAAAAAAAAACGGTATTTGTATTATGATGTAGTTGTTGTATTAAAAAGCTAAACAGCACCAGTACAACAACAACCATAACAACAACTACTAAGAAGAAATCATGTGTACTTTGCTCATAATAACAAAAATCAAGTGGATTTAGAGTAGAGCAAAGTATGATGTACTATAGTAAAGTAGAGTAGAGTAGAGTAAAGTGATGTGAGGTGAGGTTAGAAGAATAAATTAAACCAAAGCACTCACTCACTCATTCACTCACTACTAAGTAGTGTCTGAATAAATATACCGTCGGTATGAAAGCAATGAATAATGGTGAATCACCATCACATCCAACAACACACAACAATTCACTTCATTTATATTGCAAAGTGATTTCATTCATAATTATGATGTTAAATTAGTAAACAAAACAGTACTGCATGAAAAATATATCACAAATCACACTATGGTCTCCAGATACTTACTACATTAATTTTTCTTTTTTTTTATTAAAGTCTTTATTTGCCACTGTCGTCAGACGACAACCAACAAATTTAACCATAATTTCAAGTCACTTAAGCAAGTTTAGATGAGTTAGTCACTCATCCGGGATGCGAAATGGGAGGTCTAAGGGGTGTCGCCTATTCAGGCGTCGCATTAGACTGCTGTTGTCCAGCAGGTTGATTGCCAGGTGGTTGACATATGCGTCCAGCCTTTTGAAGTGTCTGATGCTGTGTTTTACTGTTGGGATATTCAGGTCTCGGTGGATGACTGAGTTTCGAATAAACCACTGCGCACCTATAATCCTCCGCAGTAGCTTGGACTGAAACCTTTGAAGGATTTCTAGATTTGAGCCATACTGGTTTCAGTATGGCCTTGTACAACAACAACTTGATTCGTAGGTTGATCTTAGAGGTTGTACTGAGCAACCAGCTCATTCTGAGGAATTTCAGGTTCAATTGTTTTCTTTTTATCGTGATGTGAGATTTGCAGGTGAGGCGCCTATCCATTGTCAGTCCCAGGTAATTCACAGTGGCGCTATTTGGAATGACCGCACCGTTGATGACAACAGCGGGGCTATAAAAGGGCATGTCTCCACTATTCAGTCAGAACGGAACAAGGTCCATTCATTTGATCATTAATTTATGAAATCTATCAGCAAAAGGCTTACAGACACTCATTTTACCCAACTTCTATTACAAATTGCAAATACATAAAGACAACAAACCATTGTGCCCAAAGAAACTAGACCTAAGACTAGTAACACTGTGAAACAAATAAGCAACTAACCAAAAGCATCTTTAAAGTGGAAATTGACACAAAGTTTCAGGGGAGTACATGATATAACAATATTGCCTAAAACAGCTTGATTTCAATCAC
This sequence comes from Amiota communis, assembly GCA_037043315.1. NCBI lineage: Eukaryota > Metazoa > Arthropoda > Insecta > Diptera > Drosophilidae > Amiota > Amiota communis. Next base: position 705,392 of record JBAMAV010001191.1, on the reverse strand, counting down.
AGTATGTGGTTGTACAGGGAATCTATGATAAACGTCTTCAACAGTATTACAATAATGTATCTTCCTTCATACATATATACATACATATTTATGTGGATGGGTACCAGTTAGAGGTCTCCATGTCGTTTTGAATGTAAGCACTAATATGTATGTTAGGAAATTTCAAAAGGCATATGAATGCATTCAAGCAGCTCTCTAGTACCAAGTCAAGTAAAATGGCTACCGCCATAGTTAGGAAGGAAAGCATTGGCTTTAGATCTTAAATCTTGAATCTTGTGGTCTGCAGAAGAAATGCACTACAGAACAAAAAAGTAAATCTTCAGAGTACCTTCTGATTTAAGGAAACCACACTTCAACTTAGATATATGTATGTACATACAACCTAATCTTATCATCTAACCAACTAACAAATGGACATGAAAATATGAACAAAAAACCTCTTCAAAGCAAGACAGTTAAGCAAGCAAAAGAGCATCAACAAAACAGGGAAAACTTGAGAGAGGATTAAGTATATACTTATGTAACATCATGATGGCATCACATAAAGTAACAAAAACCTAAGCTAAGCCGCCTCTGTTATTGTAATTACTTATATATATGCTGGAAATAATAACAATAATAATAAGGGTAAGCAAAAGTAGAACAAGAACGAGAACAAGAATAAAAACAATCCACAATAATAAAAGTGAATATCCTCATCATACATACAAATATACACATACACATACCTACATTTATGTATATTATATATTGTATATTATTTATATATGTATGTACAAAAGCACAAAGCAAAGAAAAAACCCATAAAACGCGACACAAAACATCAAAAGGGAATTCCTTTACTTTACTTTACTGAGTCAGTCAGTCAGTCAGTCCCTCACTCACTGGCTCAGTGGTGGTACCCAAAAACAAAAATAAAATAAAAGGAGTAGAATGATTATTTTTTTTTTGCTTTCTTACTGAGTGAATGAGCGCATATCAAAAACACAGTTACTTTAATGCACACACAGATACACACATATATTCGTATACACTTGGGAAGAATAAGAGTAAGAGACAATGGAGGATAAGGATGGATTCTACTACTAGTACCAAAGAGAGAAAACAGCAACTTGTTGTTGCTGGATTTTTTTTTTTATATTTTTGTTTTGTTTTTGTTGTTTGTTTTGTGCCCATCATCATCATCAACAACATCATCAACTCAACAACCACGTTGTGTTATGTAGTTTAAATATGCCGGTTGTTTGTTTGGATCCCTATACTCATTCATTCATTCATTCACTCACTCACCTAGTAGTACTACTCTCTCCCCCACAAATACTTACTTATATTACTCTTATTATGATGGTTTTTCCCCTTTTCTGTTTATATACATATATTCTGTATGTTCTTGTTTTGGTTGGTTTAATGGGTCTTTCATCTTCTTTACTCTGCTTCTTATTTTTCTTATTGGTATATTGTTGATTAATAATTGAGGAGGAGAAGAGAAGAAGCAACAGCACTGCGACCCATAAACACAAAACTCACCAGCACTCAAATGATTTTACTTTTATGCATATCTTTTACCGGTCGTGACAAAAATTGATACAAAGACCTATATATATGAGCCAAGATTCATACACAATTTGTTACAAGCAGAGAATTCCATGGAAGGTTCAGAACACTTATACCCAGATCTATTGGCTAAAAACATTCTTTTTCAAACTTGACTTAAGAGTTTTTATCCTTTAAATCTGCCTGATGTCGTTAGTAGAAGAGTTAGTTTGGATTTGATATGTCTTTTATTGTCAGTTAAAGACACCTCAATTTCAAACACAATTAGATTTCTGAAGGTCTCGGTGCAATCATGACCATTAATAGTATGTAAAAACTACAAATATCCAAATATCTTTCACTATAAATCAACACATTTTCTTTAATACAATTCCCGCCCCATACTATCTTTGAACTTTGCCATTGAAAGTCACAAGACGCATTGCTTTCCTTCATTACTGTTCCATTTTGAATGTCAAATGTAGTAACAGCAGGAGGAGCTCTTGAGCTCTTTGCATTGCTTCATGAATGAATGAATATCTGAATTGTGTCGTCGCCGCCAAAAGCCGTCGGTGAATGTTCAAACAAAAGTTCATGATGGTGATGATGGTAATGATGATGAAGATGAAAATGATGGATGGATGAATGAATTTATGTGGTTGGTTTAATATTCCCTCGGCAGAGACAAAGCAACACAATAATATAATAAAAACCAAGATGAAATAATAATAATAAAGAGAAATATTTATAAAATTGCACAATAAAATTTTTATTGTCCTCAAAAATGAAATGAAATGAAATTTTTTGCAAAATAAACAGAAACCACCAACCAAACCGCCAAACACATTCGCTCCTCACTCACTCACTCATTTATTTATTTATATTCATACATTTTTATCAGGAAAAATAAAAAACCAGCGAGTGAGCACGGAATGCGATATAAAAATAAGAAATAAATATGAAAAAAAAGAAATTATAAACAGCTGTTTGCTTCATTATTTTCGCAACATATGATTGTCTCCCCCTCTATCAGTTCCTACACTCTGCTCTCCTTTCCATTCATCTCACTAGATCTAACTAAAACCAACGACAACACAATAAAACCTCTTAGAAAATGTGGCACACAAAAACAGAAAGCAAGAAAGAAAGAAAATTATATTGTAAACTAAAAATAAATAAATACGATGAAAACAACAACAAAAAAATCATCACAAGATACTCTTCTACTCGACAAATCGACAGACTCAAAACTAAAAATAAAACTGGCACACAAACAAAAACATAAAGAAAACTTAAAGTGGCGCGCAAAATAAAATAATAAAAAAAATATATCTTATATATATATGCCTCCACTGAATAGGATGATGAGAATAGTATGAGGACACAAAAAGAGTACTGCGGAGGTCTACATACATCCAAAGTAAGTTGAAAGAAATAAAAATAAAAAAATGTATATCGTAGTCTTCGTCGTCGTCGTAGTGATATCACTTTTGTATTAACAAAAAAAAAAAAAGGAAAGGAAAAAATAAAAAGAAATGATGAAAACTTGTATCGCGCAATTTTTGTGCAATGAAAGTAAAATTGGTTGTTTTTTTTTTTGTTTTGTTATTAAAATTTGTTTGAATGAACTTCACATTACAACAGCAACAAAAAAAAACAAAGAAAAATCGAACTTACACAACAAAACACAAATAAGAAAAACAAAATTCATGAAAAGAAGAAAGAAAAACAACAAATTTTCTGGTTTTCTATTTATTTTTGTATGTAGTTCAATGGCTGATTGCCAACAAAAACAACAAAAAATATACATATTAGAGAAAGAAAATCATTATTTTTTTTTGTTATTCAGCTTTTATGATACCAAAAAGAGTTGTTATACTTATGTATGCATATCTTATAACATGAAAAATCAAGATTGAAATGAGTTTATCTTAGATATGGACTAAGGGAGAGACATTTCCTGCTTGATTTTATATCAAAGGAATATTTATTATATTTTTATACATAATTGAGGAGCGAATTATGCATTCGATCTTATGCATTAAGGCTGGAACAGAATGGTGAAGCTGAAGCTGAGTCTGAAGCTGTGAAGTCAGTCAAACCACGCATTCTGTTCAATTTTTTGTTCAGACTTAGCTACAGCTTCATCATTCTGTTCCAGGTCTTAATCTCTTTATGAAGCTTCTTCAAAGAAACTGTGGAAAGATAAAATACTATACAGTAAAATCTCTAGTCGCGGACATCTTTCCCAGAACGAAATGTCTCGCAGCTGGAAAAAGTTCTTAATCCCAAGATTTCGTTATATTCTTAATAAAACAAAGTATAAAGTATAAAGTGTGGCGCTCCCGTTACACTGTCGCTAAAAACAAAACTCAGAATTTTCAACACCAGCATAAAATCTGTATTATTATATGGTTCTGAAACATGGCTGCTAGTATCAGAACGCATATTATGCCGAGCACTCCAAACCTTCGCTAACAAATGTTTACGGATTATATGCCGTATTTTCTGGACCAGAACGGTCTCAAATGAACAACTGCTGCTGCTAACCAATAGTCATCCAGGTAGCGCCGAAATAAGGAGTGGAAATGGAGTTGGATAGGCCACATCTTTTAGCAAAGATGGCCTTCCAATGGAATCCGCAGGGCAACCGAAGAAGAGATCGTCCTCGTCAAACATGGATACGCACCACAATGAGAGCAAAGCCATAGCTTGGAGAGCTTTTGTTTCTGCCCTATGCTCCGATTAGGAGCGATATCTTGTATTCGTAAATTATATCAAAGAATTGGAAACTTTAAGAAATCGACAAATCAAAATTTTGAACCCAAATAAATTTGATTTTAGTTAGGTTTACAATGAACTAAAGATTAACTAAGATTTCTTAATCATAAAAGAATACGCCATTGATAACAAGCTTAATTAAGTTTAAAAATATGACTCAAATTTGATTTAAATAACGTACTACTATATGTACCAGGGCGGACATATCTGGTGAAAGGACAATTTCATTGGAACCGTACATAGTATGCATATATTGTACTAGATATAAAAAGCCTGATGCCTAATAGTATTAATAGAAAAATAACTAAATAGGCATGACCGCCTTTTATTAAAAGGAATTTGTTTCAAAAATCACACAGAAGAAGGCTCCAACTTATTGAGAATATACAATAATCAAACGTCAAATATCTTATTCCTCTGTAAATGAAGACCGTTTGCAACACACTAATACATAATACATAATAGACGGCGCCTCTTGCAATATATGGGAACTATTAGTGGACTTAAAAGGGTTTTTGTATACTAAAGAACTGCATGAAGAAATCAAATGTATGTCTAGAAATCTTATGCCTTCAAAGGAATCGCTTAGTGTTGGTAAGCGCAAAACTCGAGAATGGCAGGACCAATTTTGATGAAATTTGTTTTTGTTGTACTTATTGGGCCAAGTGGATGGTTATAAGCTACATTTGGACCAAGTAGGTGGCGTAGTTTTGTTACAGACAGTTTTTTAAATTGCATATAAAACTTAGACATATTTTAAAATCAATCAAGTTGCCTTTGTCAAGTATTGCAGGAAATTATGTCAGTATTAATATTTGATTCGTCTGATTTTTGAAAAGTAAAAACAGTATCACGTCGGAAGCGTAGCATAGCACGCCGGGTACGCTAGTGTTATATAAAAAATTCCATCATATAAACTTATTTCCATTGAATTTGACAAGACAAGGAATATTTATGAAAACTATGATGCAAGCAAATATTTCTTTGTACTTCATTTAAAAAGAATTTAATCAAAGGAAAATATTAAATTTTTAATCAAGAATCTTATAAAAAAAAATAAAATAAAATGTGGAAAGATAGTGAGTGACCACAGATAATAAGAAAGAAAGGACTATTATTAAATATTCTGTGTACACTTGAAACACAAAATAAATTCTTTTAATTGCTCTTGTTACACCCGTTCATCTCTATCTCTCTGTCTTTCTCCGCATGATAACAAACTTTTAACAAGACAAATGTTTAAGAAAATATATAAATATGGATAGTAAAATATTGTTTAATTTATTAAGAATTTTATTTTGATGAATTTTGTTTAAAGAATTTTATGTTTCTTTGATTTTATAATAGAGAATTTCTTTCATTTTCCTTCTAATAAATCATCTTGTGAAGTAGGATTTGTTTTATTTCTTTTAAATTTATTTTTGTTTTCAAAGAAATTCTCGCTTCATTAAGAAAATTTATATATTTTCCTTCTGTTCTTGATCTTTTAGTATCCCATTTATTTTTAACAAAAGAACAAAAAGCAAGCAAGTGGGTTGTAAGTTGTATTATCCTTGCAAACTTGTACATTGATTCATGCTCATATTTATAACAGAAAAAAAAGAGTTAATTTGTCAAAGTGAAATAAGTGTCTTCATATGGAAAATATTGTGTCATATAGTTGAATGTTTACCCAAAATTATTGATCCAATAAAACCCATTAAAATGTAAAACTTAAACAAACAAAAAAGAAAAAAAGGTAGGAAAGACAGTCATTCCCATCTTATAGAAATTAATGAAGAAACAAAAAAACCCAGATATACAATAAAAAGAAACACATAGACATTCTTTAGCTTTATGTAGTATTTTGTATTTGATGATAGATAAACTGACCTAACGCAATTTGTATCAGATATTAAAAAAAAAAAAAAACCTTACAATTCAGTGAAATATCAAAATACAACAACACAAACACCAACAGACATATACTAGAAATCAAAATAAATAAAATGCTAATAAAATATGCGATAAAATGTTGAGAGAGATGTTTGTTGTTGTTATTGTTGTGGTATTGAATAATAGCGACAGACTGACTAACTAACTGACAAACCCGGGAAGACAGGCAGATAGACAGACAGACAGTCAGTCATTCATTTCATCAATTGTAACCGGCGCACGGTTATTGAGGGTGACGACGTCAGTGACTGTTAAAAACACACACTTTGAAGGTGGAGGTCGTCGGTCGTTTATTCAATGGTTTCTATAATATGTAGAAAGGGGGAACAACGGAAGGCAGTCAAGCAGCAAGCAAAACAGAGCGCAACAAATTAGAAAATATGTACTAAAAATAAATAAATAAATATACAATAATTGTGATGAAATGAATGCGAATACTTAAATCACGTGCGAAGCGACGGCAGCGACGGCGGCATTGCGCAATTGGTTCGTTTCTTATGAGAATGTGAATAGTATTTTATTTTTATTGTTTTTCTATTTAGTAAAAACCAAATCATAATGATCATGATGATGATGATGATGGTGAAGATGATAAAGGGTGCCAAGTGTAAAGAAGAAGAAATGTGAAGGTCATTTTCATCATTTGTTTGTTGATAATTACAAAGAATGAGAAAGAAAGAAAAGCAAGCAAAATCAAATATGCTGGCATGTTAAATATTCAATAATGTAAATTGTTAAGAAATTTGATGATGATTTATAAAGTGTTTCACACACCGGTATCCAAGATAGTCTTTCAGATTTACATATTTGAACAATACTACGTTTCGACCCGGCAATGGCAATACATGAAGGATTGAGGAGAAGATTGCTCAATTCCCAGAAACTTTTTATCAACTAAGTGCGCCACACAATGCTTAGATATGCCCCAAATCACAAGACTATGAAGTTTTGCAAGAGAATTTGCATTCGCTTTCATTGATATTCAACAATTTTTGTCCACGAAACAGTAAGGGAATACAAAACAGTATAGAATATTGAACTCACAATATTTCAATGATTTTTTTAACCAAAATGTTGTTGATTTTTTCATAAATAAGGAGAAATTCCTTATAGTATAGTGGATATATGTTTACTTCATTAGATCTCTTCAATTTTCTCTCTTAAAATGATTGGTTGGTTTCCGTGGCTGGCTCGTATAACTCGTCCACTACGAGCCACAATTAGCACTAGAGTGCCGTTTTGATACCACGCAATCAGTATTACTAAATCCAACCTGTCGAATTTATGTAAATCACCCGAGCATGTGACTGAACAGTCCAAGAGATTGGCGATAAAGTATTTGCCCAGAAACTTATTTCTAATCTTTGCCAAAGGTGGACATTGACATAGAATGTGGGTGAGTGATTCCTCTTCCTCTTTGTTTCCGCAGCTCCTACAGTGGCTTCTAAACGGAATACCCAGTCTCTCCGCGTGCATCCCTACACACCAGTGAGAGGTAAAAACCGCTGTGAGCCTTGCTTAAATTAGGCAGCAACATCATGGCAATGTGGACTATGTCTCTGGACAATGGATTTCTCAAACACAATGGATTGCTTTAGGTGACCAAACTAATGTCTAATCTCACACTATCATGTCTGTGTTAAAGGGGCATACTATATAAATTAAGTATTTGGTTCACCATCATCATAATCTAATTGAACTTTTTCTTATTTGTTCTTATCATCATCATCATTAACAATGAGGCCTATAAAGAATAATCAAAATGGTAAGGGAGATGTGAGTTTATCAAGTGGCGCTTAATTATCATGATTATTTCAAAGTTATAAAAGTGAATTCCTATTCCACTTTCATCTGTCTGTTCTACATTCCCTCCCTCCTCTTCACATTTCTTTCAGACACTCTTTGAATGGAGGGAAATAATCACAATAACAATTTGTGACCGATTATAAGTAATAAAAATCAAAAGTATGCCACGCGACAAAGGAACAACAACTACACACAGTCCCACTCACACTCCTTCATACACACATTATGATGATGATGATAATTTCAAACAAAATATACTATACTACATTAATATAAATGAGTAACAAACAATAACACAAATGCCGGAACTCAATACTCTCAATTAAACTGAACTGAACTGAACAGAACAAAACAAAACAAGGCGTAGTATTACTATAAGAAGAAGAAGATACAAAACAATAACAAAAAACAATAAGAGGAAGATGAACTAAAAATCAGCTGAACCTGCTAAAGCCGCCGGCATATACATATAACAAAAGTACAATATTGTATTGTACACAGTAGCACCACTGCTGCGGAGGCAACAATCATCAAAACTATGTTATTTCTATATGAAGAAGAAAAACAAAAAAATGAAATTGAAATGAAAATAAATCTACGGCAACGACAACGAAAACTTTCAGTGTCAACAATACAAATTATTGTGTTGTGATATGCTGTGAGTGAGGGAGAGGGAGGAAGAAGGCAGACACAGATACAGACGGTTAGACAGACAAAACAAAAACAATGAAAGAAAAATAGAAAAAGAGCATTTTGTCGCTGAAATCATACTAATGTATGCATATACATATGTAAGAGTATCTATGAGTATTTTTTGTTTTGTTTTTTGCTAATGTGTAAATGATATTTGAATACGCGGCACAGTCCAATGCACTGTAATGTGTAATGTAATGATTTCCTTCCTTCCTTCCTTCCTCTATTTCTCTGTAACAATATCATCAATATCAAACACAATAGAAATTTGTCTTTTACTCTTTTTTGTACAATTATATTCATTATCAAAATCATAGAAAAATCATTATCATTACATCATCATCATCATCATATAATAATAATAGTGATAATTATAATTATTATGAACTTTTGGTGATTAAAATGTTTTTTTTTTTGTTTTGTTTGTTTAGAAAAAAGGTACAAAGAAACTAAAAACACATGTATGCATGCATATGTTTGTGTGTGTGTGTGTGTGTGTGTGTGCATGCCATGTATAATTGTGGGTGTGTGTATGTCATTTATTGCATGTACAAGTTTATTAACCTCATTTAGAAAATGCTACGACGGCGACTGAGACTGCTTCATCAGCTGCTTGAACTGTTGTTTTGTTATTGTATTTTTTTTTTTGTTTTGTTTGGTTTTTTAACAAGGCGTCGAGAGATGCCGTTTTTATATTACGTCACAATCACAATGATGATGATAATGTCTACATCATCATCATCATCACCACCATCATCATCATCTTCTGTCTGCGAGACATGAGCAACGCAAGCAATGAATCATTAAAATAAATTCAATGCCGCGCCGCTGCTTCTTGTTGTCGTGTTTTTTTTTTTTGTTTCTTTGTTTACATTCTTCTTCTTCTTATACATATCTTTATTTTATTTTGATTATTTTTTGTCTTTTAGAGTGAGTCTCTCTTCATCTGATTCCTTAGCATAATCACAAATGATAAAGGAAGGAAGGAAGGAAAGAAAGAAGGAACAGCCTGGCATTCAAGAAGCGTTGCGTTGTTGTTCTTGTTAGCCTCTTTGAAATTCGATCAAAAGTAAAATAAAAAAAAAGTCCACACATATAAAATTGGCACACCATAGCAGCAACAAAGCAAAACAGAGCCTTTTATACATATCTCTGAAGAAGGAGCAATGTTACGGGTAGGTACAGTGGTAGTATGAATACCACTTGAGAAAACAATGCATCACGTTCTTCTTTTTGTTTGTTACTGTTTTTGTTGTTGTTATTGTTCTTTATTATGGTTGCTGCACACTACTGCTGTTGCTGACTTTTTTATATATTTCATTTTTCTTCTTTCTTTTTATTGCTGCTACACGTGCTCCTGACCTGCTTTAAGAATATTTCGCGCCACACACACATAAATTGCACTGCTGCAAACAGCAACAGAAGAAGCAGTCAAAAGCAACGAAACACTCACTATAAAAATAAATAAATCAAAAGCAGCAAGTGAAAAGCACAAGAAGAAGATATGGAAAACAAAATAAAAAACATTTTCCCACACATTTTTTATCCTATTCTTGTAAAACTTGGTCCAATTGTGTCCTTCTTCTTTACCTCAGCAGAAGCAATAGTAGTAAACACAAATGCTATGTGAAAAAGAGCTTTAAAAAATGAATAAATGCAAAGGTATAGTACTTCAACTTTCCACTGGCACTTGCTTTCTTTCCTCCCACTATCTTACCAAAACTGGTAAGCATGCATTTCATGGCATAACATTGCATTGCATTCATGCTTGATGCAATTTGATTTTCTAAAGGAATATGATGTCGTATATGATTACATATTATCATCATGCATTTATTTTACTACACAATTCCTGCATGTTGAGTTATTTTCATTCAATCATTTCAAGACTAAGGTAAAGCAAATCATAATCATAAACCCACTACAATACTATTGATGAGAATGAGGTTTATGGTCAATGATTTAGAGCTTTTATTTGGATATATTTAAGCTTAATAAGCAGGATTTTTACCTAATCATATGACAGATGATGAAACATGGATGCGACCATATCACATGAACATTCAACAGAGGGGACAGCAGTCCTGTGTATTCATGCACACTGCTAATATTTTAGAATGCACAAGGTAATTTTATGTCAATTATTTTCAGAAAGAAACTATCATCAATTGCCAAACATGCCATTAGTTCGAGAGATTAATCTAAGTTATCTATCTTGGTTTAGTTGATTGGTTGATTACCATGGCTGAGCCACAATTAGCATTAGAGTGCCGTTTTGAAACCACTTCCTCGCCGAACGCAATCATTATTACTAAATCCAACCCGTCGAATTCAGGTATTTAAGAAGATCACCCGGACATGTGACTGAACAGTCCAAGACATTGTCGATAATGTATTTGGCCAGAAACTTATTTCTAGTCTTAGCTAGTGCTGGGCATTGACATAGAAAATGGGTGAATGACTCCTCTTCCTTTACAGCTTATACAATGGCTTTTGAACGGAATACCCAGTCTTTTCGCTTGATTCCCTACACACCAGTGATCACTAAAAAACGCTATGAGCCTTGCGATATCTGAGCATCTTCTATTGATGAGTCTAAGTGACCTATTTTCATTCTTACTGTTTAGTTACTGTTTTACTGTTCTTTTCTTATTGTTGTTCCTTCATTGATTGTTGTGCAATTCATATAACAAAAAAAGATCAAGTAAAAAATACCATATAGTATTTGTATTTACATTCTTCTTAGCGACAGAGGCCTTCAGCTCCGAACATTCGCACTAACCTTCGACCCAGTCATTCTTAGTATTTATTATTTTATTGCCCTCTATTATATCTTTCTTCTTGTCTCATAAACTATATTTAACCGGCATTTGTTTTTACATTTCTTATGTCGCTGATATTTTCTTTTGGCATTTACTATTTGTTTTTGTTGACAAGTTGTTGACTCTTTTTCCTTCATGTATTTTATCGATTTATGAAGGAATGACTGCTCAAACTCTCTTTTTTCTATTCTAAGCGGAGACTGAATGCACGCGAATTTATAATACAAATAAAATGTATTGCTGTTTCTTTTTACATTTTGTATATGCATTTGTAAGTGAGTGTGTTTCTATGTATGTATATATGTATGTCATTCATAGTTTTGCTTACTTGGCTAAATCCCCTTTATAAATTTATGCATGCTCCAACTACACTACACTACACTACTACAAAACAAAAATACGCTGAAACAAACCATATACTCTGAACATCTTTCGTTACCATTCATATTCTTCTTCTTCTTCTGCTTCTTGGTCGCGATGTAAATAAAAGTAGGAGAGAAAAGAGAAACAACCAAAAAAAAAAAAAATCTTTAATGCGCGACGACAGACAACAACATAAAGAGACAAGTGTATAAAGTTGTGGTGGTGGTGCTGCTGCCGCCACCGCCGCTGATTTTTGTGTATTGTGCAAGTTTTTCTTTTATTTGAGTTGAGTTGAGTTTATTTTTCTTATTTCTTTTTGTTTTTTCGTCATTTTTGCCGGAAAACTTCTTCTTCTTCTTCTTTACAACATGTTAATAAAACGTGCGCCGGCTAAAAGGAAAATGGAATGAGTAGAAGAAACAGAAGAGAGAAGACGAAGACCGGTTCAATGGATGGCTGGTTGGTTTGGTGGGTGGGTGGTTTTTGGGTGTACACCACACATAAATCCTAAATAGACTTTCCTTATTTCTTGTTGTACTACTTTATCGTGTTGTTGTTGTTGCTGTTGCTTTTATTATTATTATTATTATTGCTGTTGTTGTTGTTGCTGTTGTAGCAACGAGGTCGATGAAATGGAAATCAGTGTCAATGTCAAAAAAGTAGTAAAATAAAAAAAAGATAAAAAGGAAAACCTCTCTCAACCTCTCTGTTGTCTCCATCTATTCCTTTGCTTTACTTTTCTTTTGCTTTTATTATTCACAGTAACAGTAACTTGAATGGATTTATATTACATGAAAGGGGCTTCCGCCGGCTTTTCTTGTAGCTTTAAATTATTCTAAGCTTTCTCAACTCAATTGATTTTCTTCTAAGTATCTCATTATGTATAATTGATAAGTATTTTGAATGACTTACCGGTGGTGGTGTCCGATACTGTTGCGACGGTCCCAACTGCGGACTATATGGTCTTGGTGGTGGCGCCCAACCGCCTTGTTGTGCCCCATATGGCGGTTGATGTTGTGGTGGTGGTGGTCCCGGTGGACCATGACCATGTGGACCTGGTGGTGGTCCTGGCGGTGGACCACCAGGCTGTTGTGCATTTTGCTGTTGCTGCTGTTGTTGTTGTTGATGTTGAGCTGCAGCTGCTGCTGCTGCCGCCGCCGCTGCAGCTTGCTGAGGATCATAACTATTAGCATAACGATGTTGTGGCGGCGGTGGCGGATGTGAAGATTGCAACAATGAATTTAATGTTGGTGTTGGACCTTGTGGAGGTTGTCCTGGTATATAACGTTGTGGTGGTGGTCGCCCTGGCGAACCAATACCACCGGGCCCACCAGGTGGAGGCTGTTGTTGTTGCTGTTGCTGCTGCTGTTGTTGTTGCTGTTGTGCCTGTAATTTACCGCCCGGCGGTGGCTGTTGCATAGGTGCATGACCATAACGATAAGGATCCATATTTGGATCAGTATGATAACGTCCATATGGTGGATGTGGATGACCACCACCAGGTGGTGGTGGTGGCAGATGACCATAATCCGATTCTTTTGGTGGACCATGTTGTTCACCGCCACCAGGTTGTGGGGGGAGACCTTGTCCCGGCTGCTGTTGTTGTTGTGGTGGTGGTGGTGGCGGTTGTTGATGTTGCATATGCGGTGGCGGTGGACCCTGCTGCTGTTGTGAATGTGGTGGCGGATGTTGTTGTTGCTGTGGATGCATATGATGAACATAATGTGACATTACAGCAGGATCATGTCCACCTGGACCAACACCATGAGGTGGCGGTGGTGGTGGTCCGCCATAGTGATGTGGTGGCAATGGTGGTGGTGCTCCTGGTTGTAAAGCATCCCCACCATTATTAGGTGTTGGTGGTCCAGATGGTGGTTGTTGCTGTTGTTGCTGCTGCTGTTGCTGCTGTTGTTGTTGTTGTTGTTGCTGTGTTGGACCTCCACTGGCTGAGGTCTGTTGTTGTTGTTGTTGTGGGCCACCACTACCAACATTTGGAGCAGGTGGACCTGCTCCTCCACCTCCACCACCCTGACCAGAGGGTGATTTTATTTTCTCATTCATGCTGCCTGGTAGTACAATTGACTACTCAGGCTCAAGCTTTGATGCGGCTTTAATTGGCGTTGTTGTTTTGTATTTTTATTATATAGAAGAAGAATATAATCCAATGATGACGATGTCAACGTCTCCGACTGCAGCGGTAAGTTTGAGGTTATGTTAGCTGTAATAAACAAATGACAACAAACAATTTTAAGCAATGGGCACCAGCAATAAGTAAACACTCTTCTTCTCTTCTCTTATATCTTTCTAATCTTTTCATTTTCACACAAACAACAAACAACACAGTCACTTGTTTTTATTTTTGTACTTTTTGCTTATTAATTTTAATTATTTTCTACCAACAAACAACACAATACAACAACAAAATCATCATTATCATCATTGGCACTATCATTATTACCAATTAAATTGTATTTGCTGAAAAAACTATACAAAATCTAATCTACTCCGCAAAAAAAGTACGATTTCTTTTTATTATTTTTTCACATTTAGTCACATAAACACACATCCACAGAAACACTCATTCACTCACATTCACCAATTTGCAATTCATTGGCAACCCTGCCACATCCAATGAGCGAAGTATATTTTACGAGAGAGTAAACGCACCGCCTAATTTCGTACTCTCATTCATTCCGTAGGTAGTTCAGTTCACTTTAGTTTAGTTCACTACACTCTCACCGCTTGCTCGCTCAGTCACACACTCTCTCTCTCTCTGTCACTGTCAGTAGAGTCAGTCATCACTTTTAATGCCACAGCCACACATTTATGTAGCTTTCTTGCTTTAACTCAAGCATCCCAGCATATAGTGCTTAACTGCTCCCACTTCTGCTTGTATAAGGTTTTATGCTTCTGCTTCTGCTGCTGCTGTCATTGTGTTGTTGCTCTTGTTGTTGTTGGCTGCTGCTGCTGCTGCTGCTCTGATATTTCTTCTTTTTCTTTTTTTGTATTTTTTTAATAATGATTTTTCGTAATTACATTTTCCAACTGTATTTTTAACATTTTCTTATGATGATTTTTACAAAACTTTTAACACAATTCATTTATTAATGGATTTTATTAAATTTTTATTATAATATGTACAATTAAAAGCATGAAAAACCAATAAAACTTTCAAGTTTTATACGACGCAAGCAAAGTTATACGGCGACTTTTACAAAGCGAATGTGTGGATGGCAGAATTCGTTGTTGCTGGCGCTGCTAAAGCAAGCGGCGCCGTTGTCACACACACACACATATATATATATATATAATACTATGATGATATGCTGCTTGCTCTCTGTTTGCGCACTTAAATAGTATCTAAATGAATATACCATACATATATATAAATATATATATATATGTGTGTGTGCGTCTGTAAATGCTTTTATATATAAAAATGATGAAGAATTTTGTTATTGTGTTGTGTGCTTGCTTTATTGTTGTTGGCTGTTGGCAATATTTCTTTTATATTTTTTTAAAGATATTTTTCTCTTAACAAATTTATTATTTCTTTTTATTAACAATATACAAATACTTACACATTTATAACATCACTGCAGCGGATTTAACACGTACATATACTATATATGTACATGAGTAGTGTGTGTGTTTTGTTGGTTAAATAAGTAATTGTAGTAGCAGTAGTAATTATAGTTGTTATAATAACAACAAAAACAACAACACCAAGTATCTGTGTGTATGTTATGTGGTGTTGTTGCTGCTGTATGACGTCGGTGTAAAATCCGAAACGTAAAACGGTCGAACGACGGGCGACGGTGTGGAAGAGAAACGCGTTTTAATATGTGCTAAAAATGAAAACGCAGCAAAAATAAAAACACACGATTAAATCTTGTTGTATGCATATATAAGTATATGTGTGTGTGTGTGTGTTTGTTTGTGTGTAAACTCTACTCTAAGTATATGACTGTGTGTATGTCTCTCAGAGAGAGAGAGTCTCACTCTGTATAAATATACGGCATTTAATGAGCGAGAGCTCGAGCAAATTTAACTTAAAAATGTCTTTCAACAATTCCACCAAATTATTCACCAACCCAACGCAAAACACAGGCATAAGCATATAAAATTCTCTCACTCGCGCCACTCTCTCTATTTCTCAACACATACAATACTCTACTCATTGTTTGTTGTTCGTATTAGAAAACTCTCTCTCTCTCTCTCTCTCTGTGTAATAATATACTTTATTATTATTTCATGTTTTTTGTTTTGATTTTTTATTCTTTTTCTTATGATTATATTTTACCAGATTTTTTTGTTATTCACTGATCTGATTTATTATTATTATTTTGTAGTTGTTGTTGTTTTGTTAAGTCGTCTAAAAAGAGCCTAAATATCATTGAGCATGTATGCGGCTTTTTTTAGTTACGACAAATACTATTTGTTTTTGTATTGAGAGTACAGATCTGCAGAGAACAAGAGTACTCCGAGAGAGAGAGAGAGCGAAATCTAGTACAATCTTAATGCCGCCGTGTATCTGAACGAACCAAAACCAAAAAAAAAAATAAAGAAGAATGGGAAGAGAGACCGCCAACCGACCGACAATTTCGTTGCCGCTTTTTCTAGTTCTGTGGTGTTTCTTCATGCACTTTTCATCGTCATTTTTAGCTACTATTTTTGCTTATTAAACAATTTTCCTGTCAACGACGCGCGTTTTACACAATCATTTTAACAAGAAAATTCATCATAATACAAGAAACAAAATTAAATTATTTTAAAATTTAATGCACATGCTAAAAAAAAAAAATACAAGGCATCAAAACGAAACGAAAAGAACACGGCGTTCTTTAGGCGACGGCAATGATGGTGGTGTTGTAGTTAAGTAGTTTCATTAATGATGGTGATTCCTTTTGCTGGTTAATGTTGGGTTGGTTCATGATGTTGTTTGATGATGATGATGATGATGATGATGGATGCAAGGATGTTGTTGATGACAATCCAAAATCATTATACAGAAACAGATTTTTCATTGTATCTAATTACTATATTGTTAGAGCGCGCATTTAACTTTTGAATTTGATTTTTGTTGATTTCTTTAGCACTTTTGCACTCTTGATTTGATTCAAATTTATTTAGTTTTCGCGCATTAAATATAAAATTATTGTTACTTCAGATATTTTATTGCGCTAAATTCAATATACAATCTCTCTCACACACACAGAGCCACAGAGAAACCACTCGAATATAAGTAGGAAAAAATTCATAATAAAATAAAATAGAAACCATGAAACCACACGACGGACATACCGAAATGGAATTCAGAATTCAGCGGTAAAGGAGCACAAGAGTTTAGCTATAAAATGCATGCAGTAGCACCAGAGACCGACGACAACGACCACAGCCAAAAAGCAAAACTCAAATTCATCAACGCGTACCACACCACATAAATAATGATGTTGAATGACTACGATGACGACTATAATGATGAAGAAAATTCTCTTCTTTTTTTCTTTCTTTTTGTTCGTTTGGCCTTTTTTCTGGCTTTTTTGCTTACAATTCTTTCAATTTTTCACACATTTGTTAACATAAACACTGTTATTTGTGTTTTTTTTATACAATATACAATTAATTAGTTATACTTTTTATAACTTTCACACATTTATTTCATTAAATACACAATATTATTAGTAGAATTTCTTAAATAAATTCGCAGCACGACACGACCACTGAATCGACGCGAACAATATGGCGGTCATGAAGCAATGAAGCCATACTGCCAACTTGAATACACATAAGGCAACACTGGGATATTTTTTAGTATTTTTCTAATTTTTACTTTTATCAACACTGAATTTTTAATATGGTTTGAAAAGTGAATCACTGACGTTAGATGGCGCTGATCTGTTTTATTTTGCCATAATGGTCTTTTAAGCTAGAGTGTTGGAAAATTTACTTAAATTTGAGAAACTCTAATACATAATTAGGTAATGATTTATTAGTTCAATAATTGACTTTAATCATATTAAGAGGGAAAAGTAAAAAACCATATGCATACTCATAATACACCACACACAAAATAATCCATTCAAACGTATTCATTTCAAAGGAGTTTGGCCCAACATGCATTCATTTTAAGAGTGAATCCATTCATTTATCGTTTGAATGTACTCATGCAGTTCTCTTATACAAATCTTCTTTATAGTTATGACTTTAATAATCATATGTAAATACATACTTAATACACTCAACACTTTATTTAAAAACATTTAATTGACTGAAGTTCACTTTATCTGCTTACAATCTGTTGTAAATGCAACTAAAGATGTCTGTTAAAGTGAATCATTTTGTATACATAAAACAATTCATTAAAATTTAAAAGACGTGATTCATTTTAATGAATTTATTACTTTAAAATAATTTTTTTCAAACCGGAAATTGTTTACAGAGTTGCTGTGGAAATTTTCTTCTCTCTCCCTATTTCTCACTCAAATTCCAACAACAAGTGAGAGCATTCTCCATATACAAACAAGTTGGCAGTTCTCATCGGAATATTAGTCAACTTTTGTGTTGTTGGTTGGTTCTATGTAAACTGATTATCTTTTGCAAATTAAAACAAATAAATTATTAATTTCGATTTCATTTTTTGGCCTAAACCAAAAGCGTAAACAAAATTTCGATCAATAAATTTATAAATGGTAAATTATTTAGTATTTAAAAACAATAAATTCAATTCTAATTTTTGTTACAAATTCTCCAGCAAAACAAAGGCAACAAATTCTCATTTTGCTTTGATAAACAACTTTCGTAGAAGAAACATTTGACGGAATTCGTCTTTTAAACAAATTTCTCTCTCTCAACAATTAGAAGAGAAATAATAAAGGAGTAACTAATACCCAAGAAATATAACACGTCATTTGTCACTAAAACAAAACAAAAAAATAACCAAAATGTATCAGGAATATATGAATCACTTGGTTAGAACAATAGAACCTTTGGATACAGATGCACTAAAAGATCTGCTCAACGATGATGATAAATTAGATGAAAAAGTTGATGAAGTTCTGCAAATACTAAAAGGTCACAAGAATAGTCTGTTTGAAGAGAATCGTCAGAAAGCTGAACTGAATATTGAAAAAGAACCACAAATCATTGAATTGCGCAGTAAAGTTAATGAATTATCCGAAGAGGGACGCACCAAGTGTGCTACAGTACAAGAGAAATTGGCAAAACTCAAGGAGAAATCAGCAAATATAACACAAGAAACTGCCCTTGCCTTATTACAAACGGCAGCTGCCGAAAGTGAAGAACAAACTGAGGCTTTAATACAAAAATTCACAGACAATGAAGTTGTTGTTGAGGCATTTTTAGAAGAATTTCTAACTGCACGTAAAACAATGCATTTGCGTAAGATAAAAGCAGAAAAAATGCAAGAAATCCTACATCAACAGGCCAGGGGAGGTGGCACAAGAATTGGTGGAGTCACTGGTGGTGGTGGTGGATATGGTGGCATGAAATCGAATTTTTTCCCTCTGTTTCCAAGTGCATCGGGTGGCAGTGGGGTACCATATCCAACTGGACCAATGATGCCAATGCCACCACGTCCATATTAATTAAATCATTAAGACAAAGGAAAAAGATACATTGGGTTTTCATAAAGAAGACAATGGAATGATAAAGATATATTGGATTCTGTTTAGAAGACAAAACATTTGACAATGAGAATGATAAATAAGCTGTTGATGAAGAAGTTGTTGATTGATTTCTTTCTAACAAAGATGCAGACAGACATGCTGCCATAGTGTGATTTCAAACGATTTTCCTTTGGAATTGATTAAAGTTTCCCTCCTCCCCCCCAATATATTTTTGAAATCCTCCACAAACTCTTCTCCACCTACTCCATTGTATCATATATTTGATATATATGTATATGTTCCAAATATGAATGAATCTTTTTTTTATACAATATTCTCCTCATCTTATTAAGTTTCTATTTTGTAAACAAACAAAATCACGACACACAGACAGACGACGATGACAACGTTAATTGTTTAACAAATTATTAATTATAATTAATTATTATTATTAATTAAGAATTTAAAGCGAACAAAAATAAAATAAAAGAAAAAAAAAATTGAAGTTAAAAAATGGTTTTTATTTTATTCTTTTTAAAATGTTTCTTTTTTCTTTTTATTATTAATATATTATTAATTTATAATAATTAATTAAGTACATATTGCTTCCAGTTGTTTTTGTTGTTCTTAATGATATTTTTTAATACCATGAACACAATTTTTTAATTAGTGTAAAGACTTCAAACAACAAAAGTTGTTTTATTTTCCAAAAATATAAAAAAAAAACTTGGAAAATTTTGAAATAATAAAAAGCGACTAATAAAATGGAATTTAATCAATATATTAAAGCCTACGTTTGATCTGATCAGATCAGATCATGATGTATGAGTGCGTGTGTTGTTTGCTGAATTGAGACTTTTGATTTATTAAAAGCAGCAGCAGCAGTGGATCATGGTGTAGGCGGGCAGCAGTTGAGTGAATGAAGTGAGTGAGTTAGTGTTTGGAAGAATTACAAAAATGTTGTTTAAAATTTCTAAGAGTTATTTTTTGTTGTTTAGTGTAGGAAGAAGTTTACAAAAAATATGTATGTATATATGTGATTATATCTTTTTTAAGTGCACAAAATATTACAATTGTCGTTGCCTCTCATTCAAATTCTTATGGTTTTGCCTTATTGTTTATTTATGTATTTATATACCTTTCACACTGAATATTATGTATAGGTAATATTATTTTTGTAATGCGAGACTCTCTGGAGGAAGATTCCATATCATTGTGATGAAAAGTAAAGATTATCTTTAACATGTATTTATGACAAATTATTCTTTAGGTTTTGAACAGACATGGTACACAGATATATGTTTCAACTGGAGTTCTTTGATTACTATTAGTCCCCTATTCTCAGTGTTCTGTAATTTATCTTTATAGCTTTAACATTTTTTAAATTAAAGCATTGAATAATTTAAAGAAATGAAATGTGAAATCAGTTGCATTTGTTGCATATACACAGCATATCTAAAAATAGTACTGATTAGAAGCTAATTTCATATTGCTGTCATATGCATCTTTCAGTTTTTAAAGGTTTTTATATGAAAAACTTTTGCATTTCTTAAGATATTTATAAGAAACTTTACAAATCTGTTTTCAATTATAATCTACACAATATATCTAAAAACTGGACTGATTGGACAAATAATTGATATAGTTGCCATACAAATCTTTCATTATTTAAAGGTTTTTATATGAAAAACTTTTGCATTTCTTATGATATTTAAAAGCAACTTCACAAATCAGTTTGAAATGTTAATTCACAATATATATCCAAAAATTGGACTGATCAGACAAATATTTTATATAGTTGCCATACAAATCTTTGAATTTTAGAAGTTATTGTATGGAAAACTTTGGCATTTCTTAAGATATTCATAAGAAACTTTACAAATCTGTTTTCAATGATATATCTAAAAACTGGACTGATTGGACAAATAATTGATATAGTTGCCATACAAATCTTTGAGTTTTTAAATGTTTTTATATGAAAAACTTTTACATTTCTTAAGAAATTTGAAAGAAACTTTACAAATCAGTTTGAAATGTTAATTCACAATATATATCCAAAAATTGGACTGATCAGACAAATATTTTATATAGTTGCCATACAAATCTTTGAATTTTAGAAGTTATTGTATGGAAAACTTTGGCATTTCTTAAGATATTTATAAGAAACTATACAAATCAGTTTAAAATGTTAATTAATAACATATATCCAAAAATTGGACTGATAAGACAAATATTTTATATAGTTGCCATACAAATATTTGAATTTTAGAAGTTTTTGTATGGAAAAATTTTACATTTCTTAAGAAATTTGAAAGAAACTTCACGAAGTTGGTAACAATGATAATTTACACAATATATCCAAAAATTGGATTGATCGGATAGATATTTGATGTAGCTGTCATATAAATCTACCGAGTTTTTATGAGTTTTTGTATGGAAAACTTTTGCATTTCTTATGATATTTAAAAGAAACTTTACAAATAAGTTTAAAATGTTAATTCACAATATATATCCAAAAATTGTATCGATCAGACAAATATTTTATATAGTTGCCATACAAATCTTTGAGTTTTTTTAAGTTTCTGCATGAAAAACTTTTACATTTCTTAAGAAATTTGAAAGAAACTTTACAAATCAGTTTAGAATGTTAATTCACAATATATATCCAAAAATTGTATCGATCAGACAAATATTTTATATAGTTGCCATACAAATCTTTGAGTTTTTTTAAGTTTCTGTATGAAAAACTTTTACATTTCTTAAGAAATTTGAAAGAAACTTCACGAAGTTGGTAACAATGATAATTTACACAATATATCCAAAAATTGGATTGATCGGATAGATATTTGATGTAGCTGTCATATAAATCTACCGAGTTTTTATGAGTTTTTGTATGGAAAACTTTTGCATTTCTTATGATATTTAAAAGAAACTTTACAAATAAGTTTAAAATGTTAATTCACAATATATATCTAAAAATTGTATCGATCAGACAAATATTTCATATAGTTGCCATACAAATCTTTCATTTTTTAAAGGTTTTTATATGAAAAACTTTTGCATTTCCTAAGCAATTTGAAAGAAACTTTACAAATCAGTTTAGAATGTTAATTCACAATATATATCCAAAAATTGTATCGATCAGACAAATATTTTATATAGTTGCCATACAAATCTTTGAGTTTTTTTTAAGTTCCTGTATGAAAAACTTTTACATTTCTTAAGAAATTTGAAAGAAACTTCACGAAGATGGTAACAATGATAATTTACACAATATATCCAAAAATTGGACCGATCAGACAATTATTTCATATCTTAAAATTATAAATTCTTCCTCATCTGGGGTGTGTGTGTGTGTGAAAGATATAAAAAACTTCGACTGTACCGAAGTAAAATTTCTTATTGTTTAATCTTACAATTGTTGTTTGTTGCTGTTAATTTACTTATTGTTGTTAGTTAGTCTTATGCATAAACTTTGTGTATGTGTGTGTGTTTTGTTTTTCTTTTTCCTTTCTTATATTTTTCTTATCAAAAAAATGTATCCAAACTACTAGTGGAGATTGGAGATTGGCCGGCAAAAGGTTATTTTCTTATCAAAACATCAATCCATCATCATCATTATCATTATATCTCATCAGATGAGATTTGCTATGATTTTCTTCTATTATCTTTTGTTTAAATTACATAATGTTAGAAAAATATATTATATAATATGTGTGTATGTGTATATTTATGTGTATGTGTGTGTGTGTGTGATTGTATAATTTATATGATGATTATTAATTAATATTATAATTATGTATAATTTTTTTCTTGTTTTCTTTTGTTTGTTTTAATGCAAATTTTTTTTTTGTGTTGCCTAATGCACTTTAACGGTAGTTGTTGCTGTTCTGTTGTGTTTGTTAATTAAATTAATCATAATCATTGTGTTGTTAATAAAATTATTAGTATTGCTGTATGAACAACAACATCATGATGAACCAAATTCATTCATCCATTTCTCATATTTCTCTAAATCAGATTTGGAAACACTTTTATTACAACGACTAATGGCTTCATTGAAATCTTGATTCGATACTGGCAGATCAACTTCTTCGGTAGCCAATTGCCGTATCTGTTCAGGTGTTAAACCAGCAATTTTACGACGCATTGACATCATACTAGCATCCCTATAGAAAGAATATTAGATTGAATGATTATTGTACTATAGTAAATCACTTTGATGACTTACCTGCACACATTGGTTATATCAGCTCCTGAATAACCTTTTAGTTTCTTGGCAATTAATGATAGATCCACACTATCATCTACTTTAACTTCACGTAAATTGATTTTCAGTAAAGCTTCTCGTCCATCATCCGATGGCAATGGTATATATATGCGTTTTTCTAAACGTCTACGTAAGGCTTCATCAATATCCCAAGGGAAATTTGTGGCAGCCAATACCATAACAACTTTGCTAGCCTCATCACTACCTACACCATCCATTTGCACAAGCAATTCGGATTTAACACGCCTTGAAGCTTCATGTTCTGATTCGGAACCACGCCGTGAACATAACGAATCAATTTCATCAATGAATATGGTACTTGGGGCATAGAAACGTGCCATTTCAAAAAGTAAACGAACCATTTTCTCAGATTCACCACGATATTTCGATGTTAGTGTCGATGAACTGACATTAAAAAAGGTTGTGCCGCATTCAGTGGCCACTGCTTTGGCAAGCATTGTTTTTCCAGTGCCCGGGGGACCAACCATTAGAACACCCTTCCATGGACGGCGTATGCCCTGCAATAAATTCAGATACATATAAAACATTATACATTACTATGTTCTATGAGTCATATATGTCTGCCTTCTTATCGAAATGTAAACCATATAATATGACATCATATATGATAAGAATACAAAGACCCACCCACCTTAAAATAGCCCGGCATTAACATGGGCAATACAACAGCCTCTTCCAGCAAACGCTTGGCATCATGCAAATCAGCAATATCATTCCAACGTACTTTGGGATCCTTTTGCAAGATATCACGTTCTGCATAGAATACGATTACAATTTTTAATGATAATTAACTTCTCTAGTATACTATATGATAATTACCTAAAATATCAACAAGTTCAGCTTCAACATGATTATTTGGTTGAAATTTCTTTTCTTCTTCAGTTTCAACTGAATCACCATCTGCTCCACCACCACCACCGCCACCATCATCATCTTTATTATTAATATTCTCATTATTGTTGGCATTTTTATCACTATTTGTGGCTGTTGTCTTACGTCGACCATTTGTTGTTGTGGTCTGTGCTGTATTTGAACGTGCAGAGCCACCACTACTACTAGTTGTTCGACTACGACTGTTTGGCCCATTTGTTGCACCTGCTCCACCAGCTCCTCCAGTTCGTTGGGGTATTGTGCTTCGTGTTGTGGATGTGGTTTTTCGATTTGTCTGTGCATTATTACGCGATTGATTACGCATTGATGCTATTGGAGGTGGATGTACTACCTGTCTGGGTGGTCCCCAGACATCTGGATCTTTAGGCGGTGGCGTCCATATATCAGGATCTGGTCGAAACCATGCTGCTGGATCTTTAGTTTCATCATCTTCATGATGTTGCGCTCGTAAATGTTGACTAAACTTTGTATTCTGGAGATCCAATGAAATATCTTGCAGCGTACGTTGTATTGCCTTCAATTGTGTATACTCTTTGAGTATTTGTTGATTAATCTGGAAATTGGATTAAGTCAATTAGAAGATCGTTCGTTCTTATATTCTTTGTTGTATGAGTGACTTACCATTGTCCATTTGCCTTTACGCATGGGATCCGTGGTTGAATTAATCATACGTTCAAGCATTCCCCTAAGGCCTTCATAATAAATTGAAGCTGAATCATAGTTCCCGGTTATTGCCATGTCTCTGGCTAACTTGGCATTCTCACATATTTCCGCAAATGTAGTTTTGGCCATCACGGTCATTCCTACACAAGATTTCGTCTTTTGCTTTCCACCACGCAATAACTGTGATGATGAGAGAAGAAAATATAAAATTTATTGTGTTATTTGTTAAGACAAGTTTAGGTTTTAGTTTCAATTTTGTTTTGAGTTACTTAAATGCTGGCTGCTCTTAATAGCTTGTTTATCTCTCTGTATGCGTATGAGTGAAAAGCATTTGTGTTGGTGAGTGTCGTATATCTCCTCTCTATCTTTCTATACTTATGTGTGTATTAAGTGTGAATCAACTTAACGCAACAACAATAGAACGGAAGCGTTTTTTTTTTGTTTTTTCTTCTACTAACAGGTAAAAATGGAAAGTGACTTCTTTTCTTGTTTTATTGTTAAAATTTATTGCATCTGTATTATATTAAGTATCTGTATATGTATATGCATGTTGCGAATTTGTGTTAGTGTACTTAAAAATAACAGATAGCAGCGCACTATGCCTGTTTGACTGCCTGCCTGGGTAATTTTATGGTGACAAAATCAACTAAAAAGAAACTTCGCACAATTGCAGCGCACACATATCTAATTATAAACACCACTTAAGAAGAATGCGTACAACGAACAATTTTTTAATTGATTCTTCTCATGTTTCATTTGCCGATTGCTAATTCCGCCAATATTATCATTACTACACACACACACATACTAAGTATATTGGAAAATTTTTCACATTTTATAAAACACAGAAAACAGCAAAAAAAATATCCATAAAAATATTCACATTAAATACTATAGACAAAACAACTTGGTTGGTGGCTTGTTCTCCCAAGTAAGGCGCTTGACCTTGTTGTGTCTTTACTTTTTCAACTAAACACTAAGCTTTTTTTTTCCACTTTAATGTCTGACAAGAGTTGAATTCTTTGAAGAAAACGACGTCGTATGCAAAAACAACACAAACAAAAGCAGCAGCAGCAACAACAACAACACCAACAAAGCTCAAGTTTCAATCAAATTTGTATGACTGTCTCTTTGTCCCACTGCCCGTTGTTTCCTTGTGTTGTTGTAGCTGCCTTTAATGTTGTGTTAATGTTGTGTTAATTTTTGTCATTTAAACTAAAACGCACTAATACACGCACACACATAAAACATTAACTAAACTCAATTGGAGAGAAGTAAAAACTTTTCTTAATAATTTCTTTTGTCTTTAGCGGCGGCGGCTTGCTGCCGTCATCATCATTATTATTACCGTTGCCGACAATGTTTGTCAGTGTCAGTCAGTCAGTCTGACTTCTTGGGGACAAAATGTTGCAATAGCAAAAAAAAAAAAAAAAATTTACGTGGGGGGCGGCGGCGGCTTCTTGCTCGTGAGTTATTGCGGCTATTCCAGATTACTTACGGTAATGGACATTAGTAAACCCGCTTTACTTTATTTGCACAATATTAAAAATTGAGATTTATAAAACAAACAAAAACTAATAAGAATAATTAATTTATTTAAGCGTTTCTAAGAGGTTTCTAAATGTTAAAACAGCCAAAAATTGGAGATGAACAAAAGTTTACTAATAGAGAGTTAGAGACTGACTTAAGACGATTCTCTCACATGCAACATGTTATCGATTGATGAAAATTATCGAAATTGGTTTTTGTTAAAAGCTATCGATAAAAGAAAACATAAAATAAATAATAAAAACAAAGGTGCTTCTCTTTAAATATTTACAATGAAATAAATAAATTAATTAAATTATGAATAAAATTTAGAATATACAATACAAATTTAGAAAAGAAATTGCAAATTAAATTAAAAATCATATTAACATTTGGCTGCTGCGGCTCGGCTCAAAGCATCATGTTATTAACAGTGCTGCCACATGTTTAAATTCTTGTTTTCTTTTGCTTAAGAAAAATCTAAAATTTAACTATGCTTAATTTCTGTCGAATTAAAATTTATTTGATATCAAATAATGATCATAATTAAGCAACAAGATGAATGCATGATAAATGCTAATTTACAAAATACTTAGAGCCAACAGTCTGGCAGCACTGCAATCCTGATAACCAACCACACCACATTTGGTGGCGAAAACAAAGAAATTTAAGAAAATAAAATATTAAAACAAATATCATAATATATTTTATAATATTCCAAACATGACAACGCCTTCCCAGGCTACTTTTGAAGTAGCATTTAAGAGCGATGAATCCTTGAAAGTACTGGCCACACAAATTGCAAGAGGTAAGTGTTGTTGTTCAGTGTTTGGTTATCAGCTGATTTCGATTCTATAAACTACTACTTACTATATGTTATCTATCTTCTGTTCTATATAGATATAGATGCCGGCATCTATGATATTTCAGAAATTGTGGATAAACTTGGTTTTGCTTTGACATCAAAAGTTGTCACAGAACGCGTCAATGGCACAAGGATACTTTCAGCAGCACTTGGTGAAATATCTAAAGAAGACTTGAACGCCATACAACTAGAATACCTAACCACTTTCTATGCGGATCGCCTTAAGGATCATCATAGTGTGATACCAGCTGTGATAGATGGCATCAATGCTTTAGTACGTATGCGTAGTCTGCCGCCAGCATGTGTACCCCAAATATTGCAAAGCTTTTTCCAGCACACGACATGTCAATCTCAAATGCGAGGTGATCGTACAAAACTATTTGAAATCTTCAAGTACCTGACAGAGCATTTTAAAGAAGGTAAGCTGTCATCATACCTGCAAAAACTGTTAGTAATGATAAACTTCTTTCATTTTAGAATTAGTAGCAATGACTGGTGATTTCCTTTATGGACTCATTAATTCCATTGATGGTGAACGTGATCCACGTAATCTAGCTTTGATATTTAGTTTTATGCCAGATTTCATAGCCAATTATCCACTATTACATTTGGTTGATGATATGTTTGAAATATTCGCTTGTTATTTTCCCATCGATTTTAATCCAAGCAAAAATGATCCAGACTCCATCAGCAGAGACAATTTGGCCGAGAAGTTATCCAATTGCCTTGTAGCAACACCACTATTTGTGGAGCCAACTTTTGTTTTGGCAATTGAAAAACTTGATAGTGATTTAGTTGTTGCCAAATTGGATTCCATTGAATTATTGCATAAGGCTGCACTCAAATTTGAACCAAGCATATTGGAACCACACTTTGAACAAATCTGGTTGGCATTGAAAAAGGAAATATTCCCGGGCAGTGATAACAATGAAATTATATCAGCCGGCTTAAGGGCTTTGTCCGCACTGCTGGAGCGTGCTTCCAGTGTACCAGAGATCAGTCATAACTATCAAACCACTATACTGGGTACAGTGCTACCACAATTAAGTGATTTAAATCAAAGATTATTTAATCCAGCTACAAGTATAGCTTTGGTTTGTGTATCCGGTGATGCTGCCTTTGCATCAGATAAAATTCTAAATAGTTTCATGTTGAAATTGAAAACAAGAACAGAAGGCACCACCAATGTAGCGGACTCCGATCAACGTGTAAAAATCTACTCATTAATTGCTCAAGTGCTGAAAATTGCTTCAGTTCGTGGTGCTTTAGAGAAGATTGATAAAAATCTAATAACACAAATACATTTAGATGTCATTGGAAGTTTGCGTTTAATTGAACAGGAAAATTTCAATGCAATGGAACCATTGGATTTTCAAAAGGCTGCTCTGAGTGTCTGCAATGAATCTGTGCCTGTTATAAGTGAAACAAATCGTGCATTAATCTATAAAGTCCTTGTTCAATTGGTCACACATGACACCATTGATTTGGATTTCACACAACTCACCATTCAACTGGGTGCTTTGCAACCCATCGAATTGCAAACATATTTCATTGATGTCTGCATACGAAACTTTAGTATATTTTCCAATTTTATTAAAGCAAAAATACTACGAAACTTTTTGCCTTTAGTGCCACAAATGGCATTTACTCAGCGCATTTTGGATCTGATCATGAGTTATGTGTTCAAAATTGAGCATACAAATGATGTACGTTTGGTGGCCTTGAGAGCTTTTAATGCATTGCTTAATGAACAGGATCAACATTTTATTGTAGAATTACAACAGAATATTAATTTGGTACATAAACTTGTGGAATTGGCCCAAAAGTTGCAGCCTTTAGATATGGAAGTCTTTGAGCAAATTGCCAGTTCTTTGAGTCGCATTATTCAACAATTACCGATTGCCGAACAATATGCCATTATCACTGAGTATTTGCCTCAATTGAATTTACAATTAGCAGCAGATTTGTTTGTAGCAAAAGGTTTACTTGGTTACTTGCACAAGGATATCAGTTTGGATGATCATTTTGAACGTTTGCTAGAAGATCTAACAGATTTGTCTTTGCAATCGGATAATGAACAATTACGTGAATTGGCACATCATTTGCTATGTTCTTTGGTTAATAAAATTGAACATACCGAAGCAAATCGTACAAAATTAAAGAAGACAATAGAAAAACTGTTAAAAGCCATTAAGGCTGGAGATAAGAAAGCTGTGGAAGCCCTAGCTTGGATATCAAAAGGTCTAATTGTATGTGGTTGTGAGGAAGCAGGCGATATAATTGAAGCAGTAAGTATTAATCACATAATGAACACACTGATGTTAATATAATTCTCTATTTGTAGCTTGCTGAATTATTGGATCATCCAAATTTATATAGAGTTGCTGTATTGGCTTTTGATATTATTTCTGCTGAGTACCCGGAATTGCATTTACCTGTTGTAAAATTTCTATATAAACAAAAATTCTTTCATACAATCCTTACGAAATTGGGTCATAAATTGGCTGCTTATTGTGAGAATCATGTGAATGCATTCATTTATGTCCTGAAAGCAACACCACATAATGTACTCAAAATGAATATTGAACAATTGGGTCCTATATTGTTTAAAAGTTTGGAAATCACACAAGCCCAGCATACCGTATGCATAGCTTTGGGTATTTGTGAGAATTTCATTAAACAAAAGGATGATTATTTTCGTAGTCATTTAAATCATTTAATACCAAATTGTTTGGCCTTGGCTAAATATAAACAATCAATGGTGAGTCTTCATTTAGCAATCTCGTCGTTCTATTGATAATTTTTGTATTTATTTACAGCAAGTGAGAATAGCAGCTTTGAACCTACTGCATGATATAACCAAATATCCTACATTTACCTTATTACCATTTAAAATTGATGTAGTCCTAGAATTGGCTGGCACCTTGGATGATCGCAAACGTTTAGTACGCAATGTTGCTGTTAAAACTCGAAATGCTTGGTGTTTGTTGGGTGCTCCAAATGGCGAATAGTACTAGTAGTTGTAGTATGAGAAATATCTTCCATATCATCAACAACAACAACAAGTCTTTAAAGCCAATACAACTGCCATCACCACCAGATCAAGAAGGAGGACGAAAGATTCTACAGAAATATATCTTCATAGCACAATGAAAACAGAACAATACTTTGTAAATTGTTTTTCTATTTGATATTATATACTTTTTATATATATAAAAACAAACAAAGAACACAAATTTGTTTACTTTTAATTTGGAGTCTTTTTTATTTCAATCATCATTAGTATGGATGTTCACATTGTGAACGCGCCATGAGTGCACATTTTTGTGCTTTTTGCACAATTTCTGGGCAGCGTCGTTTACGCATTAAGCGACAATCTTGAAAATATCCTTCATTGCGTGGAAAACCATGTGAGAAATCTTGGAATGTCAATAAACCAAGACCCCAAATTTTACCACCACGAAATTCACCTTCATATTTCATGCCATCGGAACGCCAAAATATGCCGTTGCCATGGAACCAACCTTGATGGAATTCGCCTTCGTACCTGTGTGATTGATTGATTGATTGATGATTGATTATTTTCAACAGAAGAAAACATCAAGCAACAAACAGCATTTGTGTTGCATTACATAAATCACTTTTTTTCATTATTGGTATGTTCTACTTACTTGGCTCCATCAGGAAACCATAAACAACCGAGACCTTGACTCATACCCTCATAAAATTGACCATCATAACGAGTGCCATCAGGAAATTGTAAATGCCCTATGCCATGTTTTTGACCACGTTGATTCCATTCGCCTATATAACGACTTGAGTCTTCATAACGCCAACCGCCTACCTTGACAGCTCCTATACTATATTGTTCTTCACGATTTTGATTTTCAATGCGTGCAGTGGTCACCATACCCGTGGTGCTGCCTACATAAATTTATAAGAATCCTTTTATTAAGTTTAAGATTGCTATATGTACCACTCACCACGTTCATCATAATCATCCATTGCCATGGATTTGCCTTACTATTCTCTATTCTATAGACTGGGGTCTGTTTCTATTTTTGTTCTGAACTATGCCACGGCGTTGGCTAAACTGTGTTCAATACGATTTGTGCTCAAAATGCATATGTGCTTGTTTGGCTTCTGTTCGCTTAAAATTGGCTATTTGGTGGTGGTGGTGGTGGTGGTGTTGGCGACCATTGAGTGCTTTACTTTGGAGCAGCAAATCTAATTAGCATATGTAGGCAGCAATGGGCATTATGTGTTTTTGAAATTGGTTCTTTTTTTTATTTGGTGGTCAGTCACGTCAGTTTATTGTGCAGCAGCAAGCAACTTGTTGCATTTGTTTCTTTTACACTTTACACATACACACACTCAAGTCCACCCTTCCCTTAGGTCAATGCGCAAGTATTTTGGAGTCATCATTTTTTTATGGGTTTTATATTCTGTTGTTTATTATTATTATTAGTTTATTTATTCCATGTACAATATTTTCTTATGAAAAATGGCGCCAAATATCTGAAAAACACGCGCGCTTTTTTTTTGATTGAACTCATTTTGCTATGTTTGGTCATGTGTGGGATGATGAATCATTTGGTCAATTAATTGCTTTTTCTTCATTCTATTGAAATAGAGAAGAAATCTACATTAATTTATGGACAAAATCAGTAGACAGCATATCCACATTTCAATACATATCACAATTTCAATACACTCTAAATAATATCATTGAGTGAAACATTACAACATGTCTCATTTCACTCAAGGAAACATTATCAATTACATGTAGATTTCTTAGGTGTGACTCCAAAGATACCAAGCCTCATGTGGAATGAACACGTTTAGAAGAAATACCAAGAACTTGGACATAGCCCAACAGTCTATACTACATATAGAATAAGTAAATTTTAACCTGTACACATGGGATTCATCCGTGGCTGCTCATATTCTAGCAATACAATGCAAATCCAAAGATTTCAAAATAAAACACTGAAATGTGCTGTGATTGTTTTGGCACCGCCACAATGCAAGAAACAACACCCTTTGTATAGTGACCGGTTGCTTCCAGATAGCCATTATTGATTATCTACACCAGGAAGCAAAAGTTTTATCGATTTGCCAGCATAATGTGTTGCTTTTTAAGCAGTTTCTTCGGCACTATTACGAACATTGTTCCCCCTATTCATATACAAAATGATATTAAGCGATACAAGAAGGATGACTTGCATGCTTCACATAATGCAAATTACGTATTTTAGTAGCCCTTCGAGGGTTTGAAGGATTGTTGTTTGCTCCATGAGGCGATGCGGCTTGTTTTCAAATCGAATGGGTCAATAAAAACTGAAGCTTTGCTGTTGATATGCTGACTTAGCCTTTGCATTAGAGAAAGGAAGCCATTTTTATGGGTTGTAACCATAAGTCAATGGAAGTCAATTGGTTCGCTTTATTTGGACAGTTAAAAAGATGACCAGTATTGTGTGGAAAAACACTACACTGCGGACAGCAATTGTTGTCAGAGGGGCCTATATGTTACATGTGACATTGGAGAATAAAAGACCAGCCCGACCTTAGATGAGCTGAGGTGGTAAGTTACCACTAAAAAGCCATATATTGCTATCATCAATGGCCTTCTAACACAACACTATTCTGATAAAGACTTAAGTGGCTTAGCTGCTGCTCTAAACAGTCATTTTGATGTGCTTCAGCTTTGGGGAAGATAAAATTTAAACAGATTTTTTATGAAGCCACTTAATCCTCCTATGACTTATCTTCGATTAATACCATATATAGCACTCTATTAAAAGACACAAGAGTGACTAGTTTGTAAACACTCTAGTTGCCACTTATGCGGATGACACCGTTTTTCTTGCATGTGACATTTCTAGCGATCAAGCTGCTGCTGCAACTCAAAGAGTCCTCAACAAATTTGAAACATGGTCTAGACGATGGAACATCAAAATTAATAGTGCGAAATCGCAGCACTGCTGCTACACATTGCGCTATAAACGCTGTCCTCCTGTTACTCTGAACGGCATTCAAATCCCCAAAAAATTATTAGTTAAATATCTAGGCTTAAATTTGGATCGGAGGCTAATGTGGTCAAAGCATGTTAACTCCATAACAGCTAGTTGTAGAAGTAAGATGTTAAAACTACGATGGCTTATCCGATCCGGTAGCACACTCAGTCTCGCCGCCAAGGTTACGCTATACCTATGGTATTCTGATCTGGGGACTAGCTGCCAAATCTACAATAAACCGTCTTCAGGCTATGCAGAATAAAGCTCTCCTGCAGATCACGGGTGCGCCATGGTACGTCAAGGGGGTTTTAATACACCGTGACCTAGGCATCCTGTGAATCAATGGGCAAATAAACCGTCACACCAGCCGCTATAATGATGCTCTCCAGATACATACCAATCCTCTTGCTGTAGCTCTCAACTCAAATAATTGCCCGAGAAGGTTAAAAAGGCTCCTCCCTTTGGATCTATGTCACCGATTTAGAAATTTATATAGTATTATACATATATTATCTAACCTAGTTTAGTTATTCTCTGTCAATGTTATCAAACCTATCCCTTAAATGTGCTTTTTTAACATATTGGAATTCTCAAATAAACTCATATCAAAAAAAAAAGTAATGTGCCTCACATATATAAGCACACTATTGAAGTGAAACTGCTGCTCAAAATGTTAGGACTCAAGTTTTAGTTTTAAAATAATTACTAGAATTGTGTTCCATAATATTATCCATTTACATATTTCAGTACAGCATATTATAATTAATAATTTAAATAAATGGGCTTATATGACATATGTATGTATAACAGCAAAGTATCAGCGACATGCACAAAAATTAATATGCGAGATCAGCATCATGTAGAGCACACACCCCATAAGCACAAATGATTGAAGAGAAGAGCGAAAATGCAACTGTAGTAATCGTGGGAGCGTTGCTGTTGATAAGTTCTGCACAAAACCAAGCAACAACAACTACCCACGCACTTCCCTTCTCCACAACGCAAATATATATGTATGTTCTCACCAGTCTTGTGCTTATGAAATGGCTTACAAGCAAACTAACAAATCGAAGAACTAAGCCTGCTTGGGCTAACAAACAAAAATGAATATGCTCAAGTCCTATCCTCATCATGCTTATTTGTTTTTGTAAAACTCTTAGTCATAGCCTTCTTCTCTGCATATTGTTTTATACACATTTGTTGTTTTTTGCCGTAAGATTTGATAGGAAAACAATTTGCAGCTTCTCATTAAGAAACACTTAGAGAAATCGCGATTTGTTTTAAATTGCAAGACTTATTTTAATTATAATGAAAGAAAGAAAGAGAGGATTTGGCGCATAAAAGATCTTAGTTGTTTGATTTAGCATAAATAGAATTTGTATTCCATGTTTGGTAGCACATAAGTATATCTGTGAAAACACAGATCTAGAATAAGCAACGAACATTTGGAAGCTTTATTAAAATTGTCTACAACTAACGTTCACATAAATTTAGACAATTTATTGGAAGGTTCGTGGAAGAATTAAAAGAAATTTGTATATTTAATTTTTTTTCCAGTGTATATAAAACATTTTTCGTTTCTATTTGCTCTTCCTTAAACAATGTGTCACCACCTCTGGCTTAGTGTATGTTTGTACACATCAAATTTTTACATTCAAACAAAAACAGGTGAGGTATTTGTCCTTCGTTGATGCTATAGTTGCATTGGTATGTCTTATTGTTGATATTAGCACGCAATAGACGACGGCAGCTTACAAGCAGACGGACGTTAACACAACACCAAGAAGACAACAACAACGACGACACACACACGAAGAGTGCGAAAATATTGTCGGCTGGTGGTCGGCAATACGATCACTTGTACGTACGCTTTTCGTAAAAACACACAAACATATATTCTCCACACTGCAGACGAACAACCCAATATGAGCTGATCCACACAGAAAGACATTGTACGAACATTTTTTACCGAATTACGCTGCTAGACATACACGACAGATTCGTGAAAGACAAATATTTTCAACTTCGTTCTTATTGTGCACCGACTCCACAAGCACATTTCATACAAATACACAATATGCAATGTGTATCCCCCATCAACGTCTCTCCCCCGCATCCACACATTTCATTACCATAACATTTTTTTTGGACTTACACCTCGCTAAAGAAGTTTCACTTCAAAAAACTTTTGATAACTAATCTTTGAATAACATTTCAGTCTCTTATCATTTCTTAAATTTGATTTCATACACCACACCATCACTCCCCATTATGAAACTCAATAGTGACTAAATAGTAAGCATTTTTAACTGATCTTACCTTTAAAATGTCTTCTTTAATTTATGATGATTGATGATTTCCTTCATGGAACTTCATGGAACTTGTATTCGATTTTCAATGAAGATCCTTTATGCTATCCTAAATCTTATATGATATACTCGTACATGATATGATTGCTTTCTATTGAGAGACCCA
The DNA here is from genome assembly GCA_037043315.1 of Amiota communis. Lineage (NCBI taxonomy): Eukaryota > Metazoa > Arthropoda > Insecta > Diptera > Drosophilidae > Amiota > Amiota communis. The sequence goes on along the minus strand of JBAMAV010001191.1, from coordinate 669,102 downwards.
ATTGTGAACATTGGAAACATTCTGTAGTTTCTGAAATTGCTTCTTTAATTACTGTAAACATCTCACACTTTTCTCTTCAATAATTTACCTTCGATTAACTTTTCAAATCCTTATTTTTCCTTATATCTTATAGGCAACACATAATCGCTTTCTATTAAGGGAAACACTTAATCTTAACTCCTCTTCCTTCTTCTGAAATTACTTCATACATTCATTTATGTATTCTTTCTCATCCTATAACAGATTTTCGATTAATTCATCAATTCCTTATCTGTAACTTATATCCACCACATGATTAATCGCTCTCCTTTAAGAAATGTAGTAAATTATAGTCATATGTTGTCTTCTTATTATCTAGAGCACTTCATCAATATCCCAAATGTGTTTTGATGCAAGAACTGAAAACTTCAATTTCTTTATTATTTTATTATGTAAATTTTTATTCAAAAATCATATTTATATAGACTAATCATTATAGTTTTTGTTTTGTTTTGTTTTTTTTTGTTGTTTTTATAGATTTACATGATCAAGAGAAATAAAAATTTAAAAAACAAAATAATTCATTAATACAATAATTATTTTATTAATTAATAATTTATATAATGATAATGATTAAAAATAATAAAATAAGTATATAATAATAATAATAATCCTCAAAGGTTCAATACAGATTTCTTGTTATTTGGAGAAGCAGGGAAGCGAAGTTGAAATGGGTGATTCTAATTCAAATATAATGGACAAAAAAAATTAAGCAAAAAGGTTTTATACAAAAATCTAAATCAATATCAGGAAAACATAGGATTGGTGTTGTGTTATGTTGTTAATGTTCTTGAATTAGGAAGAAGTGAAAATTACAATTAAATTAAATTTTGTTGTTGCTCTTGCGGTTACGGTTGTTAGTTTTAAACTTAATAGTGATAGTGTGTTACATACAATATATTTAATGTGTGTGTGTGTTTTTATAATTAATTAATTAATTAAATTAAAACGAAAATTTCTTTTTATATGTTTATTTTAATTATATATATGATTTTTCATATAATCGTTCATCATCTTCGTTATCATCATCATCATCATCGTTTGCGCTTTGGGAATGCATGCGATTCGCTTTATTGCATAAGAAGATCAAAAGTCATGTGCTAAAAATATGTAAACAAATATATATATGTATATAATAATTAAAATTGATTATTATGTTGTGTCTGTCTACTTACCAATTGCAAATGTTTTGTTTAAAAATTTGCCAAAGCGTTTTTCTTTATTTGTTGTTTTGTTTTTTGTTTTGCATGAGAAAATATAAATAGAGAAAGAGCAAGGAAGGAAAGGAAAAAGTCCAAACAAATAGACATGCGAATCAGTTTAAATTTCATTCATTCCATTTATTTTTCTTTCTTTCTTTCTTCATTCGTTTGGTTGGTTGGTTGTGTGTCTTTCTTAGAGCTTCTTTAGATACGCTGCACACTTAACAGCGCTACTCACTTGCCCCGTGTTAAGTGGATTAAGTTTCTTATGTTTGGCGCGGAACTTTTTCACATAAGCATCAATTAGAGTCTTGATCCTATGCGGATTTATTTCACCTGAACGACTGTGACATATCTGAAGAAAATTCATATTCATTAATTTCAAAATTTCCTTAAAAACTTTTGTTTGCTTTGTGAATTTACCTTTGGCACCGCACGTCTCATGATATCTTTATAATCCTCTTTGGAGATCTTCTTTTTATTGAAATGTGGTTTCAACACAAGTTTCACTTCCTCAACAACACGTTCCTGACGATTTAATTTGTGCATAAACTATTTATGGATATTTATTTATAAATTAAATATGATTCATATAGGCATATATGTATGTATATTGTGATAATAAGTACTTACCCTATCCTTGTTCTGTAAATCTGTGGCAGAATTCGGAACGTCGTCATATCCTTTTAAGTGATCGTCATTTTTGCTAGCTGCAAACAAAAATTTAAGTTTTTTTCATTTAGTAAAGTGTTTTTTGTTATAGAAAATAATAATAATAATATCTGTTAATTGAAAAAATGGCAACTTATCATTGAAAATTTTCATTCATATTTATAACTCTTAAACTTTGATAGGGCATTTTTATCAAAGTTATCTTCATCTATCCAGGAAGAATCTAAGTTTACTCACAGGATGTTTTCCAGGTCTGGCCTTTAGACATCGTTTAAAGAAAATTGTTCTCTCAGACACTGAAAACTGGATGTTGAACGAAGCGAACTTTCAAATAAACTGGTCCGTACTGATCAACGGTCGCAATACAATTATGGCCAATAATAATACTATAATAAACGTGCCAGCTGTCTTTCATGTATGCACACACACACACATACTCTGATTTATTGGAAAACTGTAAGACCATATTTTCTTTCGTTCTGCGAATCAATAATCTTAAGAGTCAGGTGCTTTTCAGTATTATGCGATGAGGAGAAGCCAGTCATCATTGATAGTATTCAATCGGTTTTTTCTTATTAATTTCACTCAAAACATCTTTACACTTATAACTGTCACCACTAGGCGCCAACAGAAAACACACATTTATTGATAACGCAATATGATTCCGGTAAAGTAAACATAACTCAGAACATTAAATGTTGTATGTACATATATCGAAGCTTAGGTGACTCATTTCTACTATATTACGATTCTTGCAATTATTGTTTTATCATTTAAAATTGACTTGTAAAATTTCGTTAGAATATCTTAAGAAATACAAAGCTTTAACATTCAAAGACTCATCTATCTACAATCGATTCGATTTTGACTAGTGGTGATTGGAAAAACATCTAAATATTTCATGCCCCCGAGTTATTGGTAAATATATGAATCTGTAAAATCGGTATGGGCAAATTCCCTACTATACGGAAGCGAAACATGGCTGGTCTCAAACTCCATCACGTAGAGACTTCAAGCTTTCGTTAACAAGTGTTTAAGGATCATATGCAGAATATTCTGGCCTATCACTATTTCCAACAAGATACTATGGCGTCTAATAAATGAGGAGCCTATACTGAAACAGTTTAAGCGAAGGAAGTGGCGCTGGATTGGCCACACGCTAAGAAAGCCGCCTGAAAGTATCACATGAATGTCGCTCGAATGGAAACCGCAAGGGAGCAGCAACCTTGCGGGAACTAGCTGATTTTAACATCCTATGGGATGGCGCTAAAATCAGAATCGTGTGCGTTGGAGAAGCCTTGTGGAGGCCCTATGCTCCAACTAGGAATATAAAAAAAATTTATGAATCTGTATATGTAAGGGTGATTTGGAAAGGCAATTATTTCTTGATTTATGTACTTTTTTAGGATATTCGATTGTTTTCTTGGATAGAAAAACCACCTGATGTATCTATTCCTTACAAATATTTGTTTGATCGGTAAATTTTTTGGATATATTGCGGCAATTGTGAGGAAATAAACTAACTTTGGTCTTAATAAAGTTATTTGCTACTGTCGTCAGGTGACAACCAACTAATTTACTCATAATTTCAAGTGACTTAAGCAAGTTTGGATGAGTTAGTCACTCATCCGGGATGCGAAATGGGAGGTCTAAGGGGTGTCACCTATTCAGGCGTTGTGTTTGTCTGCTGTTGTCCAGCAGGTTGATTGCCAGGTGGTTAACATGTGCGTCCAGCCTTATGTCTGATGCTGTGTTTTACGATTTCTTCATTTATCGTTGGGATATTCAGGTCTCGGTGGATGACTGAGTTTCGGACAAACCACTACGCACCTATAATCCTCCGCAGTAGCTTGGACTGAAACCTTTGATTTGAATTGTTGTAAACTATGGTTAAAATAAAACGCCAAGCACAAACCCAACCTACGTCTGCATGTATGCAAACTAGCCCCTCAGTTTTTATGCTAGAGAGCTGAAATTTTGTGAAAAGTACGCTGTACATTTGTCGGAATGAGCCGAATAGGACCACTAGAGGGTTCCTCCCATACAAACCCAAACTCATACTCTGTTATTTGTGGATACTCAAACTATAATAGAGAGAATATAGTAATGTTAAGAAGGGAAGCATAATGGATATCTGGCATTTGTAGTCGTTCGGTTGAGCATTCATCTTTGGCATAGTCAATCATAATCTTCTCTCTGGTTTTTATATACACTTAATCATAAGATCTCTGACGAATGTTTCTATGCATTACAAACACCAAAGTTACAGTAGTGTCAAAGGTGTAGAATACAAATCATGTGAATGTTTCGATTTGTTTTAATGCTTATGGACAAACTAATTCCATGTGTGTATCTATGATTATTAGGGTGCGTTTTGTTACAATAGACCCAATTCAGGTCGAAGTGAGAAGAAGGCGACTAGGTTCCGTCCTTCTATAGAGTGCTTTTATAGTTATGACCCACATGTCTAACACTTCCAGGATGATTTACGATTTCTAAAATAATTATGGATCCAATTTTCGGATATGTTGTGTATAGATATTACGATGAAGTAATAATACCTATTCCCTTGATTGTACTATGAACCCAAGAGATATATGGGGTCGTTCAAGTACAATATAATATAATAAAAATTGGTTTATTATTATCATTATTTATCTTACGTAAGTTTTAGAAGATCCCCCCGGCTCCCTGTATAAGCAAAAATAAAAAAAAAAGATGAACATCCCACCCCTACTCCTGTTTACGTAATTGAATTATAAAATTCATACAAAAATAAGTAAGAAAACTATAAGGCCATGGATAGAATAGCATCCAGAAGTCTTATGGACCATTGTGATGCGTGAAAGTGTGATAGGGGAGTCTAAGTTTGGAAACAACCAGAAGAATCAACAAAAAGATGCAAGACCTTCAATGACAAATTTACCAGACTGCTCAAGTTTTTTAAACTTTAATGGAATACTTATTGGAAAGAAGAACAATGTCTTTGTGTAAAATTGGGGCATTCAAAAACAAATTTAAGTAAACATCATCTATTTAGAACTTAGTGCTAGTCTTCTATTTATCTATATATCTTCTGTCTATATATGTATATAAAATTGGATGTATATATGTATGTGGCAATGTTGCTTATGGATTCCGAAACTGCTGAACCGATTTTGATGAAGTTTTAAGGGAATATCTAGCATAGTCTGGAGAGTGTACCTGTGAAGTTAAGTGCGGATCAAAACCCGTAGTTGTCAAGAAATAGGAGGATAAAATTTTACATTAAAAAGCTTATAAAATCAATCAAGTCGATTTTGTCAAATATATCAGATAATAATTGTCAATATTAATAATTGATTCGTCAGGTTATTCAAAAGTATTTCAATTGCTGCGCAATGTATTACAATAAAAAAGAGAACAGCATTCTCGTCGGGAGCGTAGCAAAAAGCACGTCGGGTTTGCTAGTTTCAAATATTTCTCAACATAATAGATTATAAGTAGATAAATAAAATGAATATAGGTGGGCTGTTCCGATAAATATATACATAATTCTCTCTTATTACATTTTTATAGATTGTCAAGTGAAATTGGGTCCAATGGCCCAAAACGTTGTATTTACTTAATCTCCTTCCGAGTTGAAAGGTGACTGGAAAATTTATTACCAACCGACAAACAAAAGACCAGATGATAGTCTGAACTAGATCGGTTCTCCTTATTATAGCTAATCTGCTTATAAAAATTATTTGAATCTTATTATCATCTTCTTTTCTTAAAAATAAATAATTTTTATATTGTTTAATAGAATTTTTTTAGTGAATGATCGATCATGTTTTTAATGAGAATGATTAATTGAAAATATAAGGATTCTACATGAAAACATGGTTAGATTCAAAATATCATTTCATAGGGATTCGATTATTTGATGAAAAAGATTTGATTAGATGATTATTTTACAATGAAAGATTAATGGTATTTGAAATATTAGGGATCTTGAATATCGTCCAATTAAAAATTTTATGAGTACTAGGATAGGAATTTTACTTTCCACAGTTTAATATAATATTCAGCATGCATTTTAGATCCTCAAAAAATATTTTTCCCACCAATTGGTTATTTCTACTAAAAAAAAAAAAAAAAAAACCAAAAAGAAGGCTAACATTTTATACTCTTCACGCTCCTCCGGGTTGCTTCCAACCACCTTCCTTTCTTAGCATCACTATATTCTCTCTGAAACTGAGTATCAACAAAGAACACAGTTTGAGTGGTACTTTTATTCTTTATAAGTTTGTCATTTAATTTGTTTGTATGGGAGGTACCCCTCCTGTTAACCCTAGGATCATGAACATTACATGGTTGATTAATATGGACTAAAAACTTATACTGTTCAAATTTCAGTTCGATACTTTAAAAAACAAAAAACTTTTTCTAAGAACATTTATTTAAATGGGGATACCCCTCCTTATAACCCTATGATCATGAAATTTAAATCGTTGGTGGTTATGGACCAGAAACTTATAATTTCCAAATTTCAGTTCGATACGTTAAATAACAAAAAACTTTTTCTAATAAGAACATTAATTTAAAAGGGGGTTTGTATGGGAGGTACCTCCCTAGTAGTCCGATTCGGCTGATTCCGACAAATGTGCAGCAAATGGTAAAAAGAAACTTATGTACAAAATTTCAGCTCTCTAGCTCAAAAACTGAGGACTTGTTTTGGGTACAGACAGACTCCCGTGAAGAGTATAAAAATGGATTGATGGCTCAACTTATTTGTTCATTTCAATTCTTGAAGCGGTAGCATGGACTGTGACTGAACTGACCGTCTAAAAGACCTTTATGTTGGTAAGCCGGACTGTTTCATATCGTTCAATAGACAATCGCCGATTCCGATATATCAGGATCGGAATCGTTACATCCCTATATAAAACGTTAATTTTGGTTACATCAAAGTAAAATACACATTTACAATAAATGTTAGGGATCTTTGAAATCCAGACAAACTACAACATTTAAACTTTGAGATACTTTATACGCCTCAACAAGATTGTCTTAAATATTATTACATTGTATTTTGAATTAGATGGTTGCGTACTTGGGAGGCGTACCCAATTTATATTATCAAGGTAATTGTAATGCATGATTTCTTATTATGGGGTTCTAGGGGAAGGGAGTGTTAGGACAAAAGAAACATTGTACGTTATGTGTTGTTTACTTTGCCGATTCGTCTTTAGAATTCCCACTCTATCTATGTATCTAGCTCTTAATAGCCAAGAATCAGTTGATGTGCAGTCTTCATGTTTACCAGGAACATATATACTTTTTTGGGTCTTACTTGCTTTCTTAGTTTTGGTATATTTTTGGTTCTTTCTAACTCCTCTATAATACTTATTAAATGGGCTTAAAAGGACACGGATTTAAGTATAAATAAACGATAAAGAAATTAAGAATTTAAATCAATATAATTTTCAAAGTCTATACAATTAACAATAGTGAACAGACGGAGGGAAAGAATATATTGGAAATAGTAATCGAACTTAATTTATTGATTTCTTCCCCTTTCCTGGATTGCCACATTGTCGTGGTAAGGACCCTGAGAACGCTGTCCGTAGTAGCTTAGGCTATCTATGAGGTCTCCCATGACGTTAGTGTTAATTACGAACACTGAATAGAACAGTCCAAAATCAGGCATTACAACAGGTTTCTGGGTAAAATCATGCCAGTAGCGAACAGGCTATCCTATCACATCCTACCCTTTCCTCTCCTAACCTATCGTTTTTTATGGTGACTGTTCTAGAGATCGGACTGCTGTTAAATTAATTGAATATAGATACAAGACAAGTTGACTCACAGGCTAGATTAGGTAGGGGCGGTAGCCGGCACCATGACCAGCTCACTTAGGAAATTTAACACATTACAGTATGTATAGATATCAGGTGACACAGACTACATATTAGACGGATAATACTAATAATTTTCCCACTAGTGTTGTTAAATGTAAGTAGTATAACCAATTAGTTGTTCGGGAAATTCCGAATTTCATTACTAGGGAGGAGGTTTTCAATAAAAATTATATAACAATGATGATGAAAATGTAATGATGATTTGTCAATTATTTTTGGAATGATAATTTGTCAAGTATTTATGGAATGAGGAAGAGATCTCCTGATATGATGATATGCAAATATTTTGTATGATTTTTTACTTACCGAGATTTCAATACTTCCCAAATTTGAACACTCACTCACTCTTACACTCATCATCATCATCAATCTCTCAATCATACAATATATACATATGTAAATACATTCACACAACCAATTAATGTTCTTTATCTTTTCTCATCTCATGCCACCATAGAAATTTTATAGTTTCATCATTCTTTTTGTTCATTGTTTCAATATTATCAAAATTAAAAAAAGATGTAACCACTGAAAACAACATTTAAATGGAGAAAGAAGAAACCCACCTTTGATTCGTGATTTGCGCTCGTTCTTATTTGTTTTTGTAGATTTCTTTCCTGCGAATCGACCAATTGGCGATGTACTTCCGAATAAATTATCAAACATTTCAGTTTTTCCGCCACCGGGTGCACCGGAACGCTTACTACGCCTTACTGTTGAAGTTTCTGGGGGTGGCTCGAATAAATCATCAAAATCGCCTGATCCTGGCGAATACGGTGAATCAATATCAACATTGAATGAATCATCTATGCCACCAGAGCCGCCGCCGCCACCACCACCACTACCATTGCGTAGATTCGTTGCAGTTGCAGGTATATTGATAACACTATTGCTTCCCACACTACCACTACCCGGTTTTGGTAGTTGTGACAATTTTTTAATTATACTTGGTGGCGTAGGACTAGATATAACCGGTATATGTTGCTGTTGTTGCTGCTGCTGCTGTTGCTGTTGTTGTGATGTTGCTGCACTGGATATGAGGACATTCGATAGAACCGTAATGGTATTGACTTGATCATCCGATTTATCGCGTAAATTGTCTTCCGATGAATTGATCACAGTGCTGTTCATCATATTGGCATATTGTGAATCATTCGATTTATTTGCCAATTCGCTAACATTATTGGATTTGGAATTCATGAAAGCCATAACCAAATCAACTGGGTTCAGAGTGGTATTCTGGACTGCATTACTAGCACCAAGATTTGAATTATTTGTTGGTACTTCGACATCAACAATTTGATTATGTTTGATTTGTGTTGGCGTCTCATGGACATGGACATCAGTGACTTCATCACCATGTGTTGTTTGCATGGGTGCATCTATTTGTGGTGGCAATGGTGACCTTGGCGATAACGATGGTGATTTTGTTGGTTCGAATGGATCATAAGCATCCGGTGATAATGGTCCAGTTTCTGGTGGTGTATTGGGTCCAATTTTTTGACTAATCATAATTGGCTCATGTGGTTGTTGTTCCTCGCCACGTTGCGTTTCACGACCACCACCACCACCACCTCCAACCAGCAATTCACTATCCGAATTGATATCATCAGCATCGTCATGCAATGGATTATTTCGTAATCTTTGTTGTTTTTTGGCAGGTAAATTGAATTTGACAAGTGGCGGTTCCGGTGGCGTTTTCGGACCCGTTATCATTGAGCTTGTATTCTGTGTTAAATTAATATCATATGATGTTTCCATAATAGTATCTAGTCTCTCTACGGGCGGTGTTTTGTCATGTTGATGTGAACCAGCACTTGGTAAACGATGATGATCATCTCTATCTCTATCCCGATGATGATCATGTTCATTAGGTGTTGCACTACGGCGTAGTGCACGTTCACGTCTTGTTAAATTGTCATTACCATCTTCACTATCGGTCAGGACAATGACATCAGCTGGCTCCTGATGTACTTGGAATGGCGAACGCTCTAAGTCGATGATCGCTACTGGTTTTGCTTCCAGTTTTTTACGTTTACGCGTTCGATCCTTTTTAGTTTTCTTTAAAGCACTACTATTAGTTAACCTATCAATCGATGTACGTCTGGCATTACTTAGAATCTCCTCACGAGTCGGCGGTACTGTCACAACTGTATTCTGTTGTGTCAGGGCTCCAACCAAACTGGAGGTATTTGTGGTATCCTTATTAAAGCTAACACTGACAAGAATATTATTGCCCGAAGCAAATACTTCCTTGGATGGTTGTGGCTCTGGGGTTTTTGTGCGCTGACGTTTTCTTCTCTTCTCTTTGCGTAGTTCACGCTTTTCCATATTATGCTTCTTTTTCTTCTTGCTACGTTTACGTTTCTCGCGTTTGCTTAAATGCGAAATACTGCGTCGCATATTCAAATCAAAATCATTTTCTAATCCAGTCATACCCAAAGGTGGTGTCCATGATGGATTCGCTTCGGGTAGATAACTTGTGTGTGGTGGTGGTGATAAACTAAGCGATGGTGACCAACGTCCAATATTTCCGAGAAGATCATCATCAATCATGTTACTGATACCGAGCATTGGTTTTGGAGAACGTCGACGTTTCTTATGTGGTTGCGTCAGAATTAAATCATCTTCATCACCATCAATAAAGGGATCCTGTTGTCGTGATATACGTCGATTACGTTGCGGACTAAGGCTAAGTAGACGCTTACGTTTCTTATGTTTTTTCTCGCCCTTCTTCTTCTTTTTGATTTTCTTCGGACTCTTTGAGCGACTATGACTGAGACGTGGTGTGTAACGCGGGGAAAACAAAGGTGATTCACCATGTCTACGCTTACTGACTGCTTTGCGGCCATTCATGCGTGGTGGTGACATTGAGCGTGACCTCATTTGCAGAGGACTTCGTGAGAGTTCCCGCAATGGTGTAACACGTCGTGGAAGTGGTGATGGCGAACGCGATGCTCTACGTCCGCCAAACCGGCGAGGTGAAAATGAATTACGTCTACGTTGTGGTGGAAAAGGGCGATTATGTACCGGCTGTGGCGATGGTGACATGGTAAAGCTACGATCACGCTTTGGTGTTATGGAACGTGGCCTAGAACGCGAACGTGATCGGGAGCGCGGTGTAAAACTACGTGAATTTGGTCGTCGACGATTCAAACTCATTGATCGACTACGATTATTGCGTTGAGTATCACGACCAAAACGATCTTTGACCTGCCCTCTAGTATTATTAACCACATTACGTACATCATAACGTGGTAATTCACGTCGTTTCTGACGATATGCCCCACCATCTCCTTGGCTAAAGAAACGTGGATTACGATTGTTGAAACGACCCCTATTACCTGGGCCAACATTTCCCCTACTACCAGCACCACGACTGTGACCACCATTGCGATTTAAGTGTCCACCACTATTACGACGACGTCCACGCGGCGAGCGCGGTGAACGTGAGCGTGAATACGATGCACGTGAGAATGAACGACGTGACAATGATCTGCTAACTACACGTCGCCTTCTAGGAGAACGTGAACGTATCCGTGAACGAGATCTAGAAAGTGAATGTGTCGAGGATCGAGAACGTGAACGAGAACGACGAAAAGAACGTGAACGTCTTCGATCACCAGATGCTTGCTTATCAATGCGATAATTACGTCCTTTTTGCCTGTGTCCCACTTTCTTAAAGGGTTCTATATTTTCACGATTTTTAGAATGTCGTTTCTTTGTTAGACTCGACGATCTACGTCGTTTACTGCGACTACGTCGCTTGTGATCATCATCTTTTGCCAAATCCTCATCTTCTTCGGATATCAATTCAGTTTCTATATCACCGACACGTTCATGATCACCAGCCTTTTTGGGTATCTTTGAAGATCTATTATGTTTTGATGTTGGTGAAACACTAAGACTGCTGCTTTCTCTATCATCTCCATCACCATCTTTTTCATTATCAATTGGCATTTGTTTTCCATCAATATCGTCGTCGTCGTCATCATCATCATCATCATCATCGTTCTTCTCATCCAAACATGGTGTATACGAACGATCCGGTTCATTTGTTACAGTATCTTCATTGACAGTTTGTTCTGTTGTTGGTGTTGTTGTTACATCATCTGTTTGTTGCTCTATAGCTTTTTCATATTCTTTAGGTTTATCTATATCCAATTCCTCCCAATCGCTATCATCATAGAGTTCCAAAACACCTTTACGATTATCATTAACAGCTGAAATACGATCACTTTCTGGTAATTTTGTACTGTCTGAAAGACTGTTTAAAGATGCTCCATCTTCTCCTTCTCCTGCACCAGCTCCTTGATTTTTGTTAAATGAATTATTTGCTGTAGTATTTTTATCCTTATCATCATCCTCACTGCTTGATGAACTTGTATTACCATCATCATCATCATCTGGATCATATTTCTCAGCACCGCGACTGCGATTTTTTAAATTTATTGCAATTTTCTTATTCGTATTATTATGATGTTTTTTCTGTTTATCAACTCCATTTCCATCTTCAGCGTTATCATGATTTTCTGCATTAGTTTTAGATTCCTGCTTATCATATTTATTTTGTGTCGTATTTTCATCTGTTGGTTTATCAGGATCATAAAGATCAGATGATGATGTAGTATGATCGTCGGCAGTTATTGTTGTTGCAGATGCTCCTGTAGTTGGTGTTGTTGTTGTTGTTGTTGCTTCTCTTTGAGAAGAAGTTTGAAGAATATCATCATCTGGTGGCATTGGTATATCATCGTCATCATCTAATTGTACTAAATCTTCATTGATATCATCGTCATCCTGAGAATCGATTATATGTTTGAAATTGAAAAAGAAAATAATATTTCATGGTTAGTATACCATAGATCTTTGCAAAAGAAACATAGGATTTAATGATGCATTTTTCTACATTTAAGTAGTAGTAGTAGTACAACAACATTTGAGAAGATCCTCATCATGAGATCTGATCTGATTTGATTTGATTTGAATTCATTTCATTTGATTTTTTTGGGTTTACTATATATCATTAAGATGATAAGAAATGTAAGTAAGTAAGTAAGGCAGGCAGGCACAGGCAGGCATTGGCCCCAAAGTATCTTATATAAAAACTATTGAATTAGATTAATCCCAACTTTCAACTCCTTCTAACCTAACACTAAGCAATTCAAATAGTTCCCCCCAATCCATCACATTCTTTTTTTTTTTTTTTGTTGAGTCAGGGGGAAATATTTGATTTGATTGCTATCAGAAAAATATATGTATAAAAAAAAAAAAAAAAAAAATTATATAGAAATTATTCTTAATATGAATGAAAGAAAACTTTTAAAGAAAAATCTCCAAATTTATAAAACTTTGGATCGTCAAACAAAATAAAGTTGCCATTTTTTTCAATTAAAAAAAAAAAAAAAAAAATTATATATAAAAAAAAAAAAATTATTAAATTTAAAATCATTAAAAATCAAACCTGTCATACCTTTTCCGTATTCGTAGAATTTTGAATTTGAGTTTCAGATTCTTTAGTTGATTTAGCGACTGCTTGTGATTCTTGTGAATAAACCGAAAAATTTGGACAATTTGAATCATCATCATCGTCATCTTCGCCGCCTTGATTTCCATAGTCTGCAGTTAATTTGAAAAGTGTATTGTTCCATGGTTGGATGCCAGGTGGCGGTGCCGGTGGTGGTGGTACTGACAGTATTGGAGGCATACCTAATGCTCCAACTACAGGAGTCAATGCTGCTGCTGCTACTGGAATAATGGGTGGCGCATTTGCAATGATATGCGGTGGCAGTGGCGGCGGTTGAACTGTTGTTGGTGGCAGTTGATTTGCTGTTGTTGGTGTCAATTGATTTGTTGGTGGCGGTAAACCAGCGAACAAGGGATCTTCTGATAGTAATGGTACAGGTGTTGGTCTTGGCGGTCTGCTGTTATTCAGAAAATTTGAATTCTGATTATTTATTTGCTGATGCTGCTGTTGTTGTTGCTGCTGCTGCTGTTGCTGCTGCTGTGTTCGATCATTGCGTGGATTAAAAATCAAAGATTGACGTTGATTGAGACGTTGATTTTGATTGAACATCATATTGAATGGTGTAAAATTCGTATTGGGATTATTATTTGCATTGCTGTTGCTATTGTTGTATGAACCAAATCCTCCTCCTCCTCCTCCACCACCAGAATTGTTATCCATCATGCCACCACCACCACCACCTCCTGTGGAGTGACGTTGATATTGATTTCCTCCTCCTCCTCCACCACCTCCACGATTGTAATTATTTGTATTGCTGTAACGATTATGATAGTTTCCACCTCCTCCTCCACCTTGACCACTATTATTGAATTTAGGTCCACCACCGCCACCTCCACGTGGATACATTGGTGCCTCGGTGACAACTCCCAAGCCATTATTATTGTTGTTGTTTTGTGGTTCTGATGGATTTGTTCTCCGTTCATCATTACCAAGGTCTGTTAATGGATTTGAGCTTCTTTCATTACTTCCAATGCCTAATGGATTTGATGTTCTTTCATTATTACCAAGGTTTGATAATGGATTTGAGCTTCTTTCATTACTTCCAATGCCTAATGGATTTGATGTTCTTTCATTACTTCCAATGCCTAATGAATTTGATGTTCTTTCATTATTCAAAAGACCACCTGACGGATTTGAAGTCCTTTCATTATCCAAAAGACCTGATGATGGATTTGGTCTTCCTTCATTATTAATGCGATCTGATGATGGATTTGATCTTATTCCATTATCTAAAAAATATGATAATTGATTTGATCTTCTTTCATTATTTGCTCTTATTGCATTATTTAAAATATCTGATAATTGATTTGGTCTTCTTTCATTAGCATTACTAATGCGATCTGATGAATTAGATCTTGGTGGTCCATTCTTTGATGGATCTGTTGGTTTTGGTGACTGTGGTACTTGTGATAAATTTATGGTACCATCTCCATTTACGAATACACGATCCATATTACGATCTGCCATAAACCAACGTTCTTGTATATCCAAAATACTTGAAAGTATATCAGCTGATGTTGCTAATCCTGTTTGACCTCCACCATCAGTTGATGATGATACGCTTGTATTCAATTTATTTTGTAATAATGTATTACGACGTGGAGCATGCATTCGTACAGATGTTTGTAATGCCGTACTTTGTCCACTGTTAATTACACCTTCGCCACCAACGGCACCTTCTTCATTTTCTGAGAAATATTCCAAATCATTTGCATTGCCAAATAGTGAAAGGGTTGGCACCGCATCATTATTGTAATGACTACGAGTATTATCATCGATTTTTACACCCATTTGTTCTGCCAAACGTTGGCTGGGAGTTAAACGTTGACCATTCGCAGTTGTGCGACGACGATTATTGGCTTGTGGTGCCTTCTTCTTGCTTTTTCGACGTTTTATAACTTTCTTTGTTGTTTTTAAAGCAAATTTTGCATTGTAACTATTGACATCATATTCAACCACATAGGTTCGGTGACGAGTTCGACGTTTCCTTTTTCGGCGTGGTGGGGCGGAGTTGTGTGATCCTGATCTTCGTGATCTTCTTCTTGAACCTGTTGGCGGCGTCCTGCTGTTGTTTTGTTCATCTTGTGCATTTGTTCTGGATGATGATGGTGATGATGATGATGTGGATGTTGATGTTGATGATAATGCTGATGTTGTACTAGTTGATGTTGTCGTTTCTGTAGTCTCATCGTCATCACTGTCTAAAACTCTTTCATTTGATGAATCACGTGCCGTACGCAATATTTGATCACGAATACGTTCATTTCGTCGGGTGCGTATCATACGTGGTTGCTGTATCTCTCGTATACGAACACTTGACCGCGGTATACCCATATCTCGTATATCCTCGAATATCATACCCAAATCTTCAGCAACAATTGCCGAATAAGCATTCGAATACATGCATGGACGACAATACCACGTGCCCTCTGGTACTTGTCTCAATGGTGGACTCAAGCAATCCATGTGATAGCCTTGATCACAATAATCACAAAGTAACATAACATCTTCACGATCATGTCCATTACAAACTTGACAATAGGTTAATTCGCCAGTAGGCACCGCTAGATCTTCTACTGGGAACTCTTTCATAACATTCATTACGTTAATTACGCGCACGATTCTACGATTCTCGAATGATTCCCGCACGACGATACGGTCGAATTCGATTCGATCTATAGGACAAGTCCGAACGGTATTTGACCATAAATCTATGCATTCGGCACAAAAGATATGCACACATGTCGACGGTATGCCAATCTCTTGCTGTCGAAAAGTATACAAACAAATCGGACATTTTTCAAGAAATTCATTGCTACTACTATCCGAATTGAAATCATCATCAGGTATGTTATTTTTTCCTGATGCTGATGCTGACTCTGACGAACTGCTTGTTTTCTCTTGTTTGGATTTGGTAGATCTCCTTCTACGGCGCGTAGTTGTTGGTTCAAATGGAATTATCTGTAATTATAAAATAGAGAAAGAGTATATGTTAAAAAGAGAATTTACAACAATTTCGTATACATTAAATCATCGTTATGTTGTATTGTATGTCACAAAAATAACAATCAATTAACAAACATAAAACTTATTTTATATAGTAAGAATATGTATTCGGGTGGGCCCTGCTATGGGTTACTTAATACGATCCAATTACTCTACTTAATGTCAAATTGGTACTAAAAACCAGAAGGAATGTTCACGCTCCTCCGGGGGGTTGCATCCAACCGAACGGCGACAAATGCCAGATATCAGATATGCTTCCTTAGCATAACTATATTCTATCTGTTTCAGTTTGAGTATAAGCAAAGTACACAGTTTGAGTGTCACTTTACAGTTTTGTATTTACTTTTTAATTTAGGTTTGTATGGGAGGTACCCCTCCTGGTAGCCCTATGATCTTGAAATTTACATGGTTGATGAATATGGATCAGATACTTATAGTGTCTAAATTTCAGTTCGATACGTCTAAAACTGAGGGACTAGTTTGCATATAGTACATACAGACGGATTGCTATATCAACTCGTCTCATAGAGCTGATCAAGAATATGTAAACTTTATAGGGCGCTGCGATGTCTCCTCCTATGTGTTACAAACTTCATGACAAACTTATAATACTATTCACTCCCGCAAAGAGTATAATAATGCAGAAATATGGTCAAAGTCTCATTAAAAAAGTCAAACTATTGAGTTGTCTATATCTTAAAAGCTGTTGAAGTTATAGGTGATATTCATCCAATATAAGGCATACCCTTATAACATTTTTGCTTTCAAAGAGATAGATGAGTATACAATAAGCCCACGAGTGCCAGATTGGCAGCTTGTTATGAGATAACTTATAACAGACAACCTCATTGAAGAATTTCAATTTATCAAAGTTCATTTACTGCTTCCCGACACCACCCCATTACTTCAATTTATGGATCACCAGGTTATATCTACTTTTAAGCAACTCTGCACTAGAGAACTTTTCCAGTTTGTTTGCTATTACTGAATGAACCTATCTCACTCTTAAAGTGTCTTCGTTGCCTGCCTCAAGATTATCGAAAAGTCATGGAAATGTGTAATCAAGAGGACCATCACATTTCCCTGGAAGCAGATTGGTCTAATGTGACTTGGGTGGAGTGGTCGATGAAATTGTATTTTTGACTTAAGAGATGAGGATGGAAATGTATAATATTATTGATATCGATAAGCTTATATAGTTATTTCCTTGGTCCCGACGTCACTATTCTAAATAACCACTACACTATTTTATGCTATTTTGCGATAATATGATAATAAATAATTTCAAAAGAAAAAAAAAAAAAAAATGTATATGGAGAATGTTGTTTTACGAAATTATGTGGAACGAATTAATTATTCATAATGGTCACATGGCAATTGAAAAAAAAAAAAATTGATATTTTGACAGAACATAGAACAAAATAGAAAACCGACTCCAAGTAGTGCAAATGGAACGCGCATTATTAAGGATAACTCAAAAACTACTGGCCACATCTTATATGGGACCACATGACAAGCACCAACTTTCCAATACAAAAAGAATCTTCAAAATTGGTTCACCTAGAAAAAAGTTCTGAGGTGACATAGAAACGAAAAAATAAATAAAAAAATACAGTCGAATTGATAACGTCCTCCTTTTTAAAAACAAAGATACTGTTTTAAATAGATCAGACGGATAGATAGTTGATATAGTAGGCAAACATGTCTACTGTCCGATAAGAGATTCTATTATACTGTGATTCCCATGATTATCTTCTCGGAAGAGCTATCAGCTCAGCTATCGTATTGTCTACATGACTGATGTATATAGCGTGTTCCAGGAAGAAATCTACGCGGTCTGGCAAGCAGCAGAGTTACTTAACGCCTTGGGGGAGACCCCGTGAGCACATATCGATTTATGTTGACAGCCAGGCCGCTATCAAGCCTCTGTCGGCCCACAGCTTCAAGAGCAAAATTATAGGTAGTACGGTAGAAACTCTTAACCATTCTTGGCAACACTCTCATCACACTTATCTGGATGCCGGGTCACTCCGATATCGAAGGAAATGAGATGGCGGATGAGTGTCACTCTGGCCTTGCTATCAACCAAAGAGAATCTCCGAACTCCTACACTTTAACGGATTTGAACGTTGACAGGAGTTATGACGGGGCACTGCATCATCAGGCTGATGGCCCACATGATGCAAGTTCCACACCATGAATTCTGTCGTAGCTGTGAAGACGACGAGAAACCGGAGAGCATCCAACATCTCCTCTGTGATTGCCCTGCTCTTCTCAGTAGACGAACCTGGTTTCTCGGGAAACCGTTTTTCAAAGAGTTGGGTAGTTTGGCAAAATGTCCTTTGGGGGACCTGGCTTTGTTCGTAGACTCATCAGGCTGGTTTTAGAGAAAGAGGGTGATCTCTGCGACCGACCTTGGACTGTTGTGGATTGGCCAAACCCATCTTAATCCCCTTTCCCTTCCACGTTTAAGGCTTCTGGGTGAACTCGCGAGTTGCCTGCATAACCTAACTTAACTTCCTTTGATTGGTCAGGCATCATCCGACAACTAATGCCCAAGGACAGCTATGCTGCAGTTGTTCAAGCGATAACCCCCTTGCAGTTACAACAACTGTCAAATGAAAATAGCAGGATTGCCTTCTTGCCTTTTGTGGTAAGGGTGGTAAGTTGGTGTAAGGCCCCTGGTAACCTAGGCGATTAGTACAGTCTTCCATGCCAGTAAGGTCGAACACTTAAGCTGAGAGCAGTCCAAATCATGCATCATATATGACCGTAAACATTCAGAGTGACCTCATGACCCATGTGGCAACCTGTTTATGGCCTTTTTTATGTATACTGGTTGTTTTGTGTTCTCTGATTAAAAATATAACAATAACATATTGGCTACAAAGACAAACGTAATTCTAAACAAAATTACAAATAATTGACAAAAACAATGTTAAGGTAAATGCTAAAACAATACAATGAAGAATAAAATATGTATGTAGTAACATGATTACATAAACTAAACAATTTTAAAATAGAATCTACTTATATAAGACTGATTGATGACTTGATATGCGATATACAACTGTATGTATGTAAGTTAATTTAGTTTGCATATATGTATGCAATACATATGTAGGTATATGTATGTTTCTTATTAGGTCAGTCATCAGCATAAGCATATTAAAGTTGCCCTTGAGTTCAAGAACATGCAATGCATCTGCCAATTGCCACAGCAAATCATTGGCACGTATATAAATTTGACTTAAAGAAAAATCGTCTCCGTAAAATGGTATTTTGATGCTTACAAATTAAACCTTTTACATACTATAACAATAAATTTTAATAAAAATTATTATTATTATTATAATTAATGAATAATCTTATTTTCCATGAATTGAAGAAAACTGTTGATGTCCCACGATGTTTGCGAGTACATAAAAAGCTTTCCAAATGCGCAGCTGTGATGTTTTTCAAGGACGTTGTGGCATGCAGTGTACAACATTGCAAATCATAACAAATTAACAAATTTATAAAAACAAATCTAATAAAAAAAATATTCCATTTTCTTAAAATGGTTAAAATCACAAAATTTTATGAAAACCAAAATTTCGCATAATTTATGGATTTTGATTTTTGGTTTCAAGAGTGAAACCAGTTTACACTCTCCCTGAGACACTCAAACACTTGTAAACACACACACACACACACACATACACACTAATTAATAGACGCGAAAAGAAAGAAATCCAATAAAATAAAACAAAAAAAAATAGAAAGAAAATACTAAAAGAAAGAAAAACAAGATTAAAACAAACCATTACCTCACTGCCGCTATGGAAAACACCGTTGCCGGAACTGCTAGAGGGAGGACTAGTTCTATCATGCCGTCGTTTTCTTAAACGATGCGCGCCATTACGTTGAATTGCATCTGAATCTTCTTCATCATTATCATCATTAGTATTTGCGGTTTTCTTTTGCTGTTCTTTATTACCGGTATTACGGTTATGTTGCTGACGTCTCTGTTGCTGATTTGAACATGATGGACGTAAATCAAGGTCGTCATTATTGGCATTAGCCGCCGACGCAGCCTCCGCCACAAACTTAGCTTCGTCACCTGTTTCTTCAAAGCTTGCTACTGATGATGGTTCATCTTCATCACTGTCATCATCATCAACTAAAATGCGCATAACAATGCGACGTTTCTCAGCAGCAGCAGTATCGGCAGCATTTGTATTAGTAGTATTGTTCTTGGCTTTGCTATTTTTGCTGGCGCATTTGTTGCTGCTGCTACGAGATGCTCTACTCGTTGATGGACGATTATCATCGTCGCTAATCGAATCACCGGAATCACTGTCGTTCATTTTTTTTTTTTCTTTTTTTTTTTTACTTTACTTTATATTACTATACATAAGTACATACATATATAAATTTATTATGAGTACATAGAGAATTGTATGTACTGTTTTTTTTGTTTTTTTCTTTTTCAGGTAAAATAATTATTTACATTAATGTAATAATGAAGTTCAATTGTTGCTCTTTAGTGCACTTATCAAATCAAAAATGGCTCTTAACAGTAATTAATTTCATATCGATAGAAGTAATTTTTTTTTCTTTTTGCTTGCTGAATAAGTTTTTTTTTTTTTTGCTATTTTTCTTGTTTATGCACAAACTTTTTCTATGTTCATTTTGAGTTAATTTAATCGTATACAAAGCACCATTTTGTTGCACTTTTTTTGCTTTGAAATCTTGTGAAATGCTTTTAATGCATTAATTTTGTTTTAACAACCGATTTCGGTGCGAAATTTCAAAACTTTAAACAAAATTCTTCACACACATCAGGATTTTGTGCACTTTTCAGCCATTTTTTCTTAGCTAGTGGTGGGAAAATGAAGTGTTGCAAGTGAATTGTACATTACTTTTCTTTGTTAGTGCTGAGTAATTGTATATTCCGATTAAATTATACGATTACTTGCATTCAATTGTAGTGTTGATAAAGTATCATAAATTTGAATAATATTTAATTGTCTATTGATTATTGCTTATTAAATAAGCCGCTTAATGATTTAATTTAAATTTTATTAATTATTTTATATAATTAAATGAATTTCCAAATCACAATTTGTTTGTTTGTCAATTTATATTAAAAAACCGGTAAAGTATTTGGTAACGATACAAATAATTTTACATCACTTAACTTGATTCTACACAACATGAAGTTGGCAGCGGTTGGTGGTGGTGGTGCAACACATATACAAATTGTTTGCTAAGCAAAGTCTACACATCCGGCTCGCTCTTTTCGGTGTAGAATAAAAAACTATCAAGATGGGTCGCATGCACGCTCCTGGGTAAAAATTCAATTTTAATTAATTTTTCATAAGTTTTAAAGCAAATTGATTGTGGGGAATTATTCTACAATGCTGTGGATATTGTTTTTTGTTGAAATATTATACAAAAGTGTCATTATTTACATGGAAATTGTGTTGTTAAAATGTCCACATGTTGTGTCTTGGACAGACAGACGACGGACATACATTTGCTTTACTTTGCTATTTTTTTTTGTTGTTTTGGCATAAATTAATGATTGATTTGTTCTTTTTTATAGTAAGGGTATTTCCCAATCGGCACTTCCCTACAGAAGAACCGTTCCATCATGGTTGAAACTTAACTCTGAGGATGTTAAGGAACAAATTAAGAAATTGGGCAAGAAGGGCTTGACCCCTTCGAAGATTGGTAAGTTTTTCTTTTGTTGTTCTTGTTATTATTTGAGGTTATGTTATACAGATGATTATTGTTGTGTCTATTTTATTTATTATTTTGTTTTGTTGCTTTTAGGTATCATTCTTCGTGATTCTCATGGTGTTGCCCAAGTGCGCTTCGTCAATGGCAACAAGATTCTGCGCATCATGAAATCTGTTGGTTTGAAACCCGACATTCCTGAGGATTTGTACCATATGATCAAGAAGGCTGTTGCCATTCGCAAGCATTTGGAACGTAACCGTAAGGATAAGGATGGCAAGTTCCGTCTCATTTTGGTTGAATCCAGAATTCACCGTTTGGCCCGCTACTACAAGACCAAGAGCGTTTTGCCACCAAACTGGAAATACGAATCCAGCACAGCATCCGCTTTGGTTGCTTAAATGCAAATACTGGGGACGCGTTTTCGTATTTTTTTATATTTTAAAAATATATAACGGCTTATATAAAAAAAGAGATATAATAAATAAAAAACTATTATAAAATGTAATTAAATATACATAGGATATTTTGATGCGTGATGATCGCTTGTGGAGAAAGAATGGAAAAGTGTGTGTTTAGAAATACAAATGATGAATATGTTTTTAAAACTAGTGGAACGAAGAGGACACTGCTTATATTATTCTGAGATATTGACAAATAATGGATTGTTTACAGAATTCCACCTGTTGAAATCATACTTCCTTAAATTCTATATTCATTTTCTTAGAATGCTATTCTCTGTGTAATCGAGGGTACCCTCAAAAAAACGGCGAATCAAAGTAATCACGATAAAAGTGAGGTTTCGGACAATGACCAAGCTGGCATTAAAGTTATGATGAAGTCAGGTGAAGGATGAACTAGGTGCTCACTAGGAGTTCCCTGCAAAGGGGACGGATGGCGGCTGATTTTTGAAGCTTTCATTAGACACTTTGCGCCTCTGACACCATGTAATGGCATCATCAGAAGGAGATTGATCCCCCCCGCAATGTTTGCTACATTGCCCAGTGCTTCAAAGAATAGATTTTCAAGAAAATGGGTTCGCCGTTTAAAGTTGTGCATGGCAGACACAGAATTTGCGAGTGTAGTCCTGTTGAAGAACATGTATCATTGTAAGACGGCAATGTCCACAGTAGACTCAATCGAGGTGAGTAGATCCCGCCCTTACCCTAATCTGTAATGGTGAAACATTGGTACAAATGCTATTGACGGCACTAGAAACTAACTGTTGCACGCCAGCCATTAAGAAAAAAGACATTCTTTGTTACGATGGATTTCAAATCCGTGAACCGAACAAAATTTGTGGCGTCAGCAAACATAGGACTTAGATCAATTTTGGTTTGTCAATCCTGTCATTGTCAGTAAATATTACAATTTGACACAGTGTCCAAGTGGCCCACTGTATTCCTGCCAAGTCCCTGGTTTCTTTAAAACACTACCGTAAGAGACGCTTCAAGCGCTGATACAATCTTAGCTTAGTCGTTTGCCATCTCATGATCTGCTTACTATCTGTCGGAATGACAAGGTACCCAGATGAGAGATTAATGTTTGACTGAAAAATAAAATCAACTGGAACTAATGTTTTCCACATTGTGTTGCGAACCAAGGGCGAATTTGTAAATGGTGCGAGGGAAAAGAAAAGCAAACCAGAAATGCCAATAGAACCAAATGTCACAAGAACTCCTTCATATCCAATCAACAGAAGGCTCTAAAGAGGAGAAACTACTGTGACCCACCCATCGGCTGATATGTTCCCGGAAAAATAAAGGAAAAAAACACAACTTTTTCGGTTAAATTTAATTTTATTTATCAACAGTCTCCGTTAAGCACGGAATTCGTCGGCGCCGAACGACGATTGAATTCACAATACCAGCGATTTACTATGGTTTTTGATGGTGCTTTGTCGCCAAATAAGGAACTGAGTTCATCGAAACATTCTTGTTGAGATAATCCACGGCGAAAGTTGTTATAAATTATCCAACGATAACCTTCTCTTGAAATTTCCATTTTTTGGCCAAATTGATTTTCTTAAATAACACTTGTACATCGAAATGTTGTGAGAACGTTTATATAGTCGCATCAAGAACTGATGTGCCTTGATATGAAAATTAATAATGGTCACTTTAGACATTTTCCGCCAGTGTTCTGTGGATACCTTTAAAGTGTCAGCTATCTCCTGCAACTTCACTTTATGGTTTGTCAAAACGATTTAGTGAACTTTTATGATAATCTCCGAAATAACCATCTCTTTTGGCCGTACAACCACGTTTAAATTTAACAAACCAGACAATAACGGTTGATTTTCCAATTGCAGAGTCCAGATAATACTTATCAAGCCATGCTTCCGTTTCAATGTTGTTTTTTCCCAACAAAAAACAATGTTTCATCAACACACGACATTAATTTTTATCTATTGTTTTGAAAATAATAGGCGGTTTGGAATGTGCTGATGACTTTACAACAACCACATGGAAATTAAACGCAAGGGTGTTGCCATTTGTTTGTAGTGTTGGTAAATTTTTGTTAAGTTTTAGGTGTCTTACAACCCTATTGTATTTTCTTTTTGTTGCGCGCCAATATACACAGCTGATGAACAATTAAAGAATGATGTAGCAAAGCGGTGGTACGGAATTTTGAGTTATTTTTATTTAATAATTTAATTCACAAAAAACTTAAAAACATTGTGTAGAAAAGAACAAAGAAAGTGACAGATTGAAATGGTGCGATGAACTGACAACAGCACTGTTGGATTTGTGAGAATGAAATTTAGAAAAGCTGAAAAGTCCGGGCAAATGCATGCAACGATGGCGAACTGGAAAATCAAAGGTTGACAACATGACACGTCCTTAAATTATTTCAGTTAAGAGAATCAAAACATAGGCGGTGCACCATTAACATGGCAGCATGACAGTATTATACTCGCGTGCACAACATATTTGCTGCGTACAAGCCCAACAATTTGGAATCACTCATGATTAAAAGTACAGGTAAATATTGGTATTGTTTGCATACACATGATGTACACAATAATTAATGAGTTTTCTTTCTAGACTTCTGTTATGTTATTTATGACTACAGCAAGCGTTGACTCCCCTTCTACTCGGAAATCAACACCTGTGGCATGGAAAATAAAGCGTGGAGACGTATAGAAATAATGCTGCAACTATCAGAACGACGATCAAATGCTATGAAGGAATGGTTTCAAGAAGTGCATGGACGCTTATAGGACGCAGTTCAACCATCAAAATGAATCTCAAGCCAAAGTAACCTACAATTGTAACAACAGCAAGATTAATGTAACAACAGCAACCAATGTCTTTGGTTTTTAAAAATCTTTGTTTCTGTTACTTTGTACCAGCCATTGATTGTGATAGGGGAAACTGGTGGAAAGTGATGAGCGTTTCATTTTCATTTGGTTCAGAGGGTACACGTTTCATTGGCCACCGTAGCAGCAGACTCACTCAACATACTCACTCAATGTCATTTTCTCAATCTGTTCCATTTCTCTTTGTGAATTTTGTTGAACGGCTTTTTGTAATATTCGAGTCTGTTGTTTTGTTGTCGTCGGTGGGTCGGTCGGCTTTTTGTTACTTAGAATATAAGAAGAAAGTATAAACTTAAAAAAAAAATTCAAATGTTATTCTAAATTGCATTTATTCAAAAATCAAATTTGAATTGGTTTTTTAAACAGAAGAGAAAATTGTATGAATGAAAATTTCGCAAGCGATTTCTACATATACAAAAAACGGTGTGATTAGATAATTTGTGAAAAAAAAGAAAGAGAATATTGAAAATCATCAATTCACTAAAATAAATAAATAAATCAAATAAACAATTCAATTGAATGTTAAGAGAAAATGTGCAAAAATATTGAATACTACATGATGATGATGATGATTTTATGAATAATAATAATGATGATAATGAAATAATTGAAATTCCATTCCTTTTTTTATTAGTTATTTATACTTATAAAACTGTAATTCTCAAAAACACAGTTACCGCTAATCGTTAATATACAAACATACATAGATATACCATATACATAAGTGTGCGTGGTCATGTGCTTATGATTGTTATGTTGTAGCTTCTTCTTTTCTTCTGCTGCTGCCTTCTCCCATTTTTCAGTGTGAAATTCCTTTTTTGTTTTATTTATTAAAAATATTTTCAATTGTGAAATTCAAGCGTGTCGCGGTCAAAATAATATAAAAAATTAATCAAGAAGAATGAAGCACCCAACAAAAAAACTAGCATAGTGACGCCACATGTTAGAATAAATATAAAAATCAAACAAACACCAGAAAAAAATATAACAAAACGCAAATAAATAGAAGAAAAAGAAATAAGAAACATACATAGCAACAACAATCAACTAAAAGAAGAAGAACTTACAGCGGCAATACCAACAACAATAGCAACAACAACATCAATAACAGCGGCAACAATAGCAAAGTCAATTTGCCAAGCAAAAAACCATGTGAACATGCATAAAAACAATAGAGAGAAGAACAGCAGAACAGAGAGAAAAGGGAGAGAGTAATTGACGGCAACAACAAAAAGTTTGGAGCAAAGGATTTCATTCTTTCGCAGTTCTTTGTTTACTCCCACTGTCACCACTCTCAGTGGATGTCTCTTGGCCATCATTTTTCGTGTGTTCTGTGTAGAAGTTTCTTTTATGCGATTTCTCTCTATTTATTTTTTGTTTCTTGTGTGTATTTTGTCATTGTTTGTAGCGGCGTTTCTTAGTTTGCCTTTTCATTTTTGTTATTTTTTCTCAAAATATGTATTATTTGTTTATAATTTAATTAGATGATGGCTTTCGTTCGCTGGTAAACAATAAATAATAATAATAATTAGAAAATTACATAGAACATGTTTACATTAAACCTTTGAATCATATTTCTTTATCATAATGAATAAATGAATGAGTGAGGAAAGAAATAACATAATTATGATGTTAAAGGGGGTGTATGGAATTACAATTAGCAAGAATAGAAATAAATTTAGATTAAGGTTTCATTGGAACCATAAGTTTTAAGTAGAAGTAGTAACTTACCTGTCGGCTAATGATTGCATGGATATGCTGCTCTCCAACCGACCAAGTTCATGCAGAAACCTTGAGATTAGATTAGGAAAAAACGGTAGTTCAGAACACCCATATCTATAGTGATTCCAGCCTGGTTTAATCTGTCTCAGATTCTTTCTGCTTAGACTTTATTGGCATATGAGATCCCAACTATAGCCTAGGCATTTACCACCGGATGGTTATCCAGCAAGAGGGATCTTGTGCCCCTAGTTTCAAACAGGAGAAGTAACTTGCCTGTCGGCTATTTGTGTATTGTTTTTGTATACGATTGGCATAGGTATCAGTGATGTCATTTTAGTCTTTTTTCCGCACAGATCTCTCCTTCGATCCAAAAGACAATAATAAGGCTATTGCAAATTTTGTAAGTACCGCAGATGAAAATGAAATAGAAGCTAGTAACCCTGATACTAAGGTCTCAGTAGCCTTATGACCTGCCTGTTTTGGTCTGCTCTTAGCTTAGCGATTTTATTGACTAAGGAGATCCTACCGATAAGTTGTCACATCTACCACTTGTAACCATTCAGAAAGAGTTAAGAAGCAACTTGCCAGTCGTTTTTTAAAGATTTGGATAGAATAAACAAGCTGCTTTTCTAGGCGCGATTTCACTCAGAAACCTTGAGATTATATTAGGTTAGATTAGGTATGAACTGAAGTTAGTTACCCCGCCACTAAGGCCTAACTTGAGCTATCCAGAAGATCTATGACTTAAAGTGATTACTGCCTGGTTTGGTCTGGCTTTAGCTCTAGTGTTTCCCTTCGACTTCGATAGCCGAATCGGCATCGCTCTAAACATACAGTGGTCATCCAGCAATGAGAATCTAAGCTTCAAACAATAGCAACAACTTGTGTGCCGGCTAGGTAGGTTAAGTAGTCACATCAAAGAACAGTGATGCTACCTAGGCCACTGGCAAAGACTATGCAATGAATAGAATGGTGCTTCTCTAATATTCTAATACTTGTGGTTTCCAGGGATTCCAACGACAAATTGTGTGATATTGTTCATTCCTATAATTAACCCATTGTGTGTCTTCCGGCTAATTGCTTCTCATTTTTGTAAAGATGATTTGACTTATTCTTATTCCTTCTTCTCCTCTAGCTCTTCTATTTAATCCTCTTGCTATTCCCCTATTCATTGCTATTTCATTTGTATGTACTTATATTGTATATTGTTTATTTATCTTGTCTTGGCTGTCCCACAGGTGTCTGTTAATTTTCATCGCTATCCAAAATAAAAATAAACAATTTAAAGTTTTGAGAAACAAATGATAATACAATAAATAAAATTACTGCAAAACAAAATACAAAATATGTAATTACAATATTCTATTAGCATTCTTTAGTTCTTTTATCTTTTATACTAATAATTTTTTGTTGACTCGAAAATAAAAAAAAAAAAAAATTATAAAAAAATTTAAGGTCTCGTGCAGTACAAAAAAATAAAATATTTACACAATTGTTTTTCATGTTATTGTTGTTGTTTATAATTGTTGTTGTTGTTGTCATTACTATTGTTGTTGTAAATTAGTCATTAACTTAATCATTGAGCATTAAAAATTGATGTTTCTTTATCACAGTAGTTAATCATATCTTATATTACTTTATAATGAGTTTAATGATATTTGTTGTTGTTGTTGCTGCTGCTGTTGTAACAGCAAGGGGTCTCTCAGTCTCGTGACTGTGATTATGATATGTGGTCCTTGACTTAACAATTATTATTGTTGGGTGGGTAGTTTCCAGTCAAGAGACCATTACGAATTATTCATAGTCTAAAAAAGTTATCATACATATATGTATTTTCATAGTGATGTTCCTTCCTTTAGTTCCAAAGAATAGTATTTTTTTTTTTTTAGGATCAAATAGATTTTCCAGAAATACGAAGGTTGAAATAATATTATAGTACAAGCGCCAAATGCTTTGTGAGGGCTTATGTTGACCATTCTCTATCTGTAGCCACATTCAAAGATTGTTTACAGTTCAAGACCATTTTATAGGTCACACTAATAATGTGGCGTAACCAGGTACGACCATGAGGTTCAGCTACCTCCCTTAGTAGGGTGTAGATATTTTATTATTTACTAAAACTGTCGTTTGGCCAGTTAAAATCGGTATGGGCAAATTCCCAAATCTTCAGACGCACGAAATTGTGTATATTCTCCGCATGCGTGAAATCGACGCTACTATACGGAAGCGAAACATGGCTGGTCTCGAACTCCATCACGCAGAGACTTCAAGCTTTCGTTAACAAGTGTTTAAGGATCATATGCAGAATATTCTGGCCTAATACTAGTTCCAATGAGGCACTATAACGTCTAACAAATGAGGAGCCTATTCTGACACAAATAAAGCGTAGGAAGTGGCGCTGGATTGGCCACACGCTAAGAAATCCGCCAGAAAGCATAACGAGAATGTCGCTCGACTGGAACACGCAAGGAAGCAGAAGCCGCTGCCGGCCAAAGAACACTGGGAGAAGATTAACCTTGCGGGAACGAGCTGATGTTAACACCACATGGGATGGCGCTAAAACAACAGCCCAGAATCATGTGCAATGGAGAAATTTTGTCGAGGCCCTATGCTACAACTAGGAGTTTAAAAGGAATAAAAAAAGAAACTGTCTCGAAAGAGGACAATAGTTCATACTATATTTTGTAAAGGACCTAGAAGCTTACTAGCGTAGAATTTTAGTGTAATAAATTCCTGAACAAAATCATGGCTATGCCCATAAACACTATAGATACTAAACATAATGTTTATGAAAATTTTTGATCTTTTGCCCAATGAATATGATTTCACAAGCTCCTCTGTGCGCTTGTTAGAAGGTAAGTCTTTTTGAAATAAGTCTCGGGGAGATTGATTTGGCAGATATGCAGAATGGGGAAGCAATTTGTAATGAAATTTTTATTTTGTTTATCGATTCTGGACATGTTTAAACCACCCATACTTAGTTAAAATTATGGAAATTTTTCTATAAAATGGTCTCATAAGATTGTGATTATTTGCTTGGGTAACCAAACTGTAAAAAGATGCAGAGTTTGCTTACAGTACTAACCCATTTTGCAACAACTTATTTCGAAAAATTTTTCATCCCTTCCTCATAATAAGATTTCTCAAGGTTCTTAACATCTTAGCTACATTTTGGTGGTAAATATCGTTCCTATCAACTAATTCTTCAGATTTAGAAATAGGAAATTCTCACACAGAATTAAATCTGATGAATGTGAAGGATTAGGAAAGAATTCGCAGTAAATCAGGTAATCAGAATTGGTCTTGTATGTGACCCTATGAATTGTCTTGATAGAACAGGTCTTTGTCCTATGTTAAATAATTTTAAAATATTATTAACATTGTCTATCATAAGGCTGGATATTGATATAAATTATATGGCTTGCATCTGTGTGCAAACTGTGGTAATAACCTCTCTTGCCGGTTTTATTATTTTCGTCTTCTTCAGAGCTGATTCCATCCGGTAGAGTGAGTCCATTGTTCTATACTCTCAGACGTATTGTAATAAATCCATGTTTTGTCTACGAAAAAACCATTTCCAAACTATAAGTACACTTTATAATCATCATGCACTGCAATGTTCATTTATTTAAAGACCTTTAGACCACCAAGACTATGACGTTAATCTTATCAAAAATAATTAAAAATTTTAAATGAAACTTATGTATGAGTTGAAATAAAAAAACAAAACATAAGAAAACAAATTAAAGCAAATATTTGTATTGTAGTAGTTGATGACGTTTCTTTGCTATCAGGAAATATTTGTATTGTAGTTCTAAAGTGGGAAGAATTCCCCCACTAGTTAAACTTGATTTATAGTATTTTGAGAATGAAATGAAATTTTATGAACTTTCAGTTGCATATCGTAAAATTAATAGACTAAAAAGCAATAAACAATGTATTCATTTCAAGTATTGTATACTTGTTCGTGTGGCAATGTTATTTTATGTGCTCACATTATACACAGTATTATAGTTTTGTATTTAGTAGATTGAATTGTATCTAAGTACTACATATGTATGTATCTATGGGAATTGAAGGACAACAAACAGATCATTAAAATATGTTATTGTTATACGGCATTACATTAATGATTAGTTTTTTTGTTTTCTTTACGATTAATTTCTAGTTAGTTAAATCGAGTCATTGGTAATCAATCAAATTTACAATAAATGGCTTAAACTCGAGGTACCGAACTGTAAAATGTAGAACTTTTGTTTACGGGTCTCTTATTTTGAATTGAGTCAAGCTAATGTGACATCGCATGCAACCATTTATTTCCATGATGATTAAAGGTTCGCTTGAAAAGTATTTCACCTTATACTCGTACTATTTGTTTCATACTTCAACCTTTAACTCATCTACGTACAGTGTAAACTCAGTCGAAATTACTTGACTTCTGTTGGTTTACTTTGTTATCCGTACAATGCTTTTCTTCTCTTTATTTAACAATAACTCTCTATAACGACGTAAAATGCCCTGTGCCTTAAGAATCGCTATATAGAGTTTACACAGTATATAGTAGTCATCTGTATGAATGCATTCAAAAGGGCATTTTTGGTACTCATGCTCAAATGAATGATTTTTTTCTTTATTCTTTCGTTTCTTTAGCTTCTTTTACACACTCTTTTTGTTCCAATCGTTTTGATTTGAGAGAGCGTTGCCATAGCAAATGAATTAGAATTCATTCTTATTGTGTGTGGTTCCAAAAAATTAAGTACGACATTCATACTCAGTTATGCTAAGCAACTGAATGCGTTCGTACAGATGTCTAGTATATAGTTATTAGGATCTATCAATACTGTATTTCTTCATGACATTTTTTTGGGAATTAATCACTATAACCTAATTTAGGGACCAAGGGATATGCTGAAATATTTCAAGGGTTAATTAATGAATTGTAACCATAGTTTAGAGATGGCATCTAGATTAGATTAGGCAAGGGCTGGAGCTATTCATCTTGAAACTGCAACCACAATTGGGAGTATTGTAACAGACAAGACATCTTATAAATAAACCCTGATAGTGTATCTTAACTAAACTAGTAAACATTACTTTTCTGTGCGATTTCATTATCTCAAGTTTATGACTTGGCTCGTGGGGGTTCTGGGGCGATAAAACTTAATGAAGACCCCGGACTGCTTAGAAATTTATGATCTTTGTTACAATTTCCAGGATGCTTCTCATTGATCTGAAGTAAAGACAGAACAAGAATATGTTTCGATTAAACTTTGTCTTTAGTATGAATATGTTAAATTTGCCGAGAAGAAACTAGACTCTCTAACAGCAAGATATATAGTAGTATCTGTTTTAGAATTATCTTGCTTTTGCTTCATCATTTTTATTTCATAGAGTCTTCATTGAATCTTGATTCAAAACACGCATCAATTAGATCGGTTGCAAGACAGCTCTACCTTTCGATAACAGTCCAATCCTTTCTATCACTAATCATCACTATACATTACCATCCTCATAAACATCTCTTGCTCACCTAACGGAAAAAAGCTTGGATGCAATTTTCCTTACTATTTTATTTTAAAGAATCTTGCTCAGGGTTATTCCAAGCAAGTCTTAACATGGATCGGAGACCGAGGCAGATTATCTCCTTCCCTTTACCTTAGGCCACCATTAGGTTTTCTTGTAAAGCAAGGGATGCTGAAAGTAAAGGTACCATGGATCGGAGACCGAGGCAGACTATCTCCTTCCCTTTAGGTTTTGTTGTAATAACAAGGGGAGGCTGGAAACAGAGGCACGTTAGCAACTAATGAGGAGTCGAGGAAACGGAGATCTGCGTGTAGCAGGAGACACAGAATAAATAAGAGAATTAATTGTAATAGCGTGTATTTTGTTAATTTTTTTTTCCTAATTATCAGATGTTTAATGTTGGTGCACAGCGAAAGAGGAAAACATTAGAAAATCAACAAAAAAGTCGGCAATAGAATTAAAAATATGAATGTCTTTTGATTTAGTGTTACACGAAGCTTTCCACAATACACCAGTCAAAACCGCATTCAAATAGGTTAAGCCGTTTCTGAGATTAACGTGCACAGACAGAAAAAGGCTTACGATTATATGTATATATATAGATTATGATTAAATTTATTAAAAGAAGATGTGGATATAGCCTACATACATATGTAGAGAGCACAAAAAATATGGCCACCTCAAAAGTTTGTAGGGGTCGGTCACTTGCATCAGTTTACTAGGATGGTTTTGGTTTTTGAGTCGGAAGGGTAGAAGGTAAAGCGAAGCCCCGATTTCTATATGTAATTTAGTAAAGCTAAGCATTCACCTGTAATTTTATAATCTAAAGCAAGACATTATACAAACGGAACGCATTTCCTTACATGGCATTCTTTTTTAACATCCCTCGTAGATACTATTTATCTTTTCATGTGCTCTGAATTATATAAAATAACTTTTCCATTGTTATTACAATTGATTTGTTCAAATACTTATTATAAAAAACAGCCATAGTCATTTGGTTTTCTTATGTAAGAATCACAAATTGTCATTGTCGTCGTTGTTGTTGCTCTTGCTCTTGCTGTTGCTGTTGCTATTTATTGTCTTGATTATTGTTATTCAAAGTGATTGAGGAGAATTGGTTTGGGCTGCTGAGTTTCGCTAACTCAGTTTGCATCAAATTCTAATTCTTTTCCATTTGTTAAATTCTTGATTGGTTGTTGCTTTAAATTAAGAACAATATATACGATTTATTTTATTTTATTTTATATATTTATTTATTTAAATTACATCATTTTTAATTTATTGCAGTAATTTGTAATTCGTTCTAGATAAAAGATAGTAGTAAACAAACAAACCAACAAATAATAAAATAACAAAATGCAATCGGTTAAAACTGCCGATTTGCCGGAAAATCCGCGTGAACGTGCTAATTGTGCTTCGGCATTATGTTTTTGGTATGTATAAATATCATTTAAAATGAAATACACGTTTTAAAAATTAATGCAAAATTACTTTATTCTCTTCTTATTGTTATTATTAACTGTTGTGTAAATTATTTCAGGTATACAATGCCAACATTTTGGAAAGGACGAAAGAAAACACTCGATACTAAAGATCTTTATAAAGCATTAATTGAACATAAATCAGGTGAGATTGATGGTGATCATAAGAAGAAATCTTCATTTTATGACATCTTATCATCATTTTGGAAGTGCTTTATTATAGATGAATAAAGAAAGTGGCACTTACAATGAAATGTATGGATACTTAGTCATTTTGAAGTCATGAATTTATAATAGTATATATTAGGATCTTTGAAAATATGAAATGAATGCTAAAGGAAGCACAATGTGTGCAGCCATCTAGATGCAAATTACTGGAATATTCAGATTCGACCAGTCCGAAGGCAATTAAGTACACATAATGCAGTTCCCCATATTCCCCATATAAATTCAGATTCCATTAGTTAAATTCCATATAAACCTATGCACATGGTGCAGTCCTCGGAATTAACTAGTTAATGTTTATTTTGGATTGGTTTGCCTGGTTACGGGACGAATAAGCTCATGTCGACTTGGATTTAGTCGACTTGAATTGATTCAAGAACTGTTATTGGTTTTCTGTAACCTATCATCATTGATGTCAGTATGGCCAATGTATCTCAAATCCAAGAAATGAAATGATGACAAATGTGAAGGAGTGGTTGGAATGAAACTTAAGAAGAATAAAAAGATGAATGCGAACAATGAAAACAATAAAAATGCGTTGTATGGCCGTAAATTTTACAATGGCGCCATCCAATTCAATCCAATTCAATTCAACACAAGACTTTCAACAGCATGAAGGCTAAAAAGCTGGCAAAAAAATATAATATTTCTAGTTGCTCTACAATTCGTAATTCAGCAACAACTTGACTTCATACTCATTCCCATTTTCTTTCTTGGACTCAACATCATGCTCGCCATGTTAGTTAGTAGTCGGAGGAAAAGATTAAAGTAGTCTCTTGAGGCATTCGTAGGCCTTAAAATATAATTATAGTTCTTGAAGACTAAGAAGGTTGTGTATCAGAGAATAAATTTCGTCATCACAAGTGCATTCAAGTAATCTTAGACAAATAGATAGAATAGACAGGCTACATGCCTACTTACCGGGGGCCAGAAGAAGACGCCCTAAGGCTCATTTATACTTGGCTAGTTGGCGTGCAGAAAAGTAACGAGTTTACAAATGTGCGAATTAGTGAGAGCGCTTGTAACGATTATACACAAAACATTCTACTTACCCAGTTGTCAAGCCATTTTTGTAAACAACTGAAATACTCACAGCTGCCTTAATAGTGATTCATTTTGATAATAAGAGGAGATGTGTGTGTGAGAGTACTAACAGGCAGCGAGTAGCGAGTAGCGAGTAAAGATAGACGGCTGTTAATAACATGATTACACTGGCAGAACTCGCTGGCTTTTAGTTCGCTAACTAGCTAAGTATACATGAGCCTTTCCGGCATTTTGTGATGCCTGATTTGGATTGCTCTTAGCTTCAGTGTTCGTCATGGCAGACACTATGGCTACCACCAGCATCGCTTCCTTACATTTAGTGTGTTCCATTACCGCAACAAGGTAATAGTATGTATTCATAGATCTTCACAAATACATAATCCTCATTTGGTTGGAAGCATTGGAACAATATTTTCGTTACATTTAAATCTTTTATTCCAAATCTTTTTAAAAGCAAATAAAATATTACTTATGTACTAGAGAGCTGCTTGAGTTCACTCAAACTAACCCGCACTCAGAGTAGTACTGAATGACACTCAAAAACTCATGTAACCAATACACAAATAACCAGTTGTTTTGATTAGAGTGGTAATTTTATCAGTTTTCCGAGCATTCTAAAAGGATTGAAAATGAATGAGTGAGTTGTTAAAAGGAAAAAATCATTCAAAAGAATTTGAGTTAACCGGATAACTCTGTTAACACAGATAATTCAGTATATGCAAGTCGGAAAAATTGAGACTTTCCTTATGTTTTGTGTGAACGTAGAAAGGTTTACAACAACAAATGATAATTCTGTATTTGCGCAGGTATGTTTTGTGTGAGTTTCGTTACTATTGTATTCATCATCATCATTATTGGCTCTACAACTCTGGTCGAATCTTCGCCTGCTTCAGCGTGAGTCTCCAGCTTGATCTGTCTCGTGCCTTTGCTCTCCAAGACCGAATACCAAGATCTTGCTCATCTTGGTCGACTCCATCAATCCATCTTAGTTTTGGGCGGCCTCTTGATCAGTTTTCTCGGCATTTGCCAAATAGGATTTTTTCGGAGGATAGGTGTCGGTCTGCTCTTATTAAGTGCCCGACCCATCTTAATTTATTCACTTTTATATGCGTTATTATATTGGCCCCTTTGAAGTCTTTCAAGCTCGTGGTTGTACGCCTCCAAAAATGGTTCGAAGAACTTTTCTTTCATAGATACTTATTTATTTTCATCTGCCTTAGACAGTGTCCATGTTTCACTGGCGTACATTAAAACTGGTGTAATCAGCGTTTGGTATATAGACACTTTTGTGTTTCTGTCGAGCTTCTTGCTTCTCAGGAATTTATTTAGGCGGAAGTACTGTCTATTTGCAGTAAGAAGTCGTTGATCTATTTCTACATTTTTGTTCTCGTTGTTTATTTTTACGCCCAGGTACGTGAAGTCTGCAACTATTTCAAAGTTGTATTCTCCGAAGATAACATTTTGGCCAAGTCTATGGCTCATTGCGTCAGATGTTGTGGACACCATTACTTTGGTCTTTCTTTCGTTAATTATTAGACCTATTTTTCTCGCATTCTCTTCGATGCTGTTAAAGTCTTCCTTTGAGGTCTGTTATTGATGTCGATAGGATGTCTATGTCGTCGGCATATGCTAATAATTGCACCGATTTGTAAAAGATGGTGCCTTTGACGTTTACTTTGGAGTCTCTGATGACTTTTTCAAGTACCAGGTTAAAAAGGAGGCAAGAGAGGCCATCTCACCAAAGTGAGTTTCGATTTCAGAGGAGTTTTCATTCCTAACTCTCACAACATTTCTTACTTTTGTTATGGTAGCTTTTGTTAGTCTTATTAGCTTCGTTGGGATAGAAAATTCTTTCATCGCCGCAATTAGTCCATCTCTCCTGATTCTATCATACGCTGTTTTAAAGTCAGTTCTCGAGTATTCTATATTACTATTGTATTAGTTACTCTTATAAGCGGTTACAAAACTCACTCATTTTTGACATGAGTAAATCAAACGATGTTTTTTGCGCTCAATGTATCTATTTCTTCTCTCTATTATGTACCTATTTCTTCTGCTGCAAGACTTCATCTTTATGAACAATAGTATTTTATATCTATACCAATGATAGTGTGTCTTGTGGGTCTCTAATTGTATACTAAGCCAGTTTAGCCATAATTATCATTAATTGGACTCATTGAAGTAGTAGATTTTGCTTTGAAATCTTTCATTTCAAATCAGTTCCGTATCAAATTATTTTTCTATGATATTCGATCAATAGTTTTGAAACTCAAATCTTCTTCTGCTACATTACTTTATCACCATGATCAATAGTCATATATATACATATATGTATCTCTAAACTAGAAGAGAGTTCTATAGTAATTGAATTCCCAACCAGTTTTTTATTTTCATCATAATTATAATAGCAATTAAATTGTGTATTACATCAGGTGCATAGGTTTATGGGGTTGGTTTATTATTTACCTTAATCAGTTCATCACTATTTCCTATACAATTGACGTTTAGTTAGTTGAGATCAATTATCTATCTAATCTATCTGTTGTAATCATCATTTGAATCTTGCTATAATAAATAACTTGATTTGACATAGTTCTGTTTTATGTTATTTTATTCTATTTTTGCAATCATTTTGAATTCTTTCTGAAGTGAATCAATTCAATAGAAAGTGAATGAGTGAATAGAGTATTGACAATAATTACGTAAAAAATTTGTACAACATTGTCTTGTTTTGTGTTGTCTTGTCTTGTCTCGACCGACTTCCTCCATAGTATTCCTTCTATATATTTTTGAATGCATTTGTTTTATTTGTTTGTGTAAATTCATAAATCAATATATGTAGATTTTTATACAATATATTCGATTGAATTCAAAAATAGTCTATTTATGAAGACAACAACAACAACACATTGAAAGGGGGTTGATTGAACACACAAATTCTATAAAGAAATCAATTGGTGTTGATGATGATGATGATGATGGCATAAAAACCTAAAATCCTACAAAATGAAATGAAAATCAATTCAATTTAGTATAGGGTGAGTCAAAACGGGCGGACGTTTTCCAAAAATTCATAAACTTGTTAAGGATCATTGAAAAAAATTTTTATTTCAACTTTTAGAATCGTTAGGTCAAAGCATTTATGCATGTCAAGTGTGGAAAACAACATCGGGCATGTAGTGACCCCCACCGGCGATGCAGCGCTGAAGCCGTTCCACAAAGTTTGCGTCTACTCTCTCGAGCATTTGCCAGTCGATTCTGGCAGTTTCCTCGCGAATCGCTTCCTTCAATTCCTGGAGGTTTCGAGGCTTGTGTGTGTATACACGAGCCTTAAGGTATCGCCACAAGAAAAAATCGCATTTGGAGAGATCAAGTGACCGAGGTGGCGAATTAATGTCCCCAAATCGGGAAATCACGCGACCTGGGAAGTGACGGCGGATGACTCCCATTGAGTTGTTTGCAGTGTGGGCGTCACCCCGTCTTTCCAATTTGTAGGGGTGGAAATGCAGTTCATGGATGGATTACTCAAGCGAAGTTGAGCGGCGTTGTTTCGTGCAGAACGACCTGGGATGCGCATGAAAGTTTGGCGGACCGCCTCAACATTTTCTAGCGTTCGAGCCGTTCGTGGACGCCCTAGGGGACGTCTGTTGCTCAAAACACCTCGGATGCGAAGTGCTTCCACCCACCGAAGGATCGTGTTACGCGTGGGTACTCTTTGGTTCCGATGAATGTTGAAGTGGCGTCGGAATTCGCGCTGAACAGCGGTGATCGACTCGTTATTTCGCACGAAACTCTCGTAAGCGTAAACGCGGTGTTCCAACATCCACAGGGCCATGGCGGTGCCTGAAAAAAAAATGCTATTACTGGACTAACATAACGATACCAACCCCCCACCCGTCGGCCCTTTGTGGGGGAACTACTAGCCATTTCTAAAACGTCCGTCCTTTCTGACTCACCCTGTATTTAATTTTATCATTTTTATAAATTGTGAAATATTTGCCCAGCAAATGAGTACACAGTTCATCAGTCATTCATCATTTCTTCTATAATCACAATGAGTACTAGAATAAATCCCATGTTGTCCACTCACATGTTACATTATCATAATCAATGTTCAGCAGCAAGTTCAGTCCACTTTTTGATATTCATAAATATCATATCATGCTGTTATTTGTTTTATTATCTTTAGTTCGATGGTAGTAATTTCGATAAACTAGGAATAGTATAGATATTGTAACACCCACACCCTAGGCCCACCATCACATGATATCAAAAATGCGTCACAAGACGAAGGTCTTAAAATGGTAATTTATGGTATGGTGTGTATTTCTTAATATTTGCCCAATTATCATCGGTTATCAGTTGTATATAATTTTTCCTTATTTTAATTTCTTGCACAATTATTTGTCTATATGGTAGACAACAACTTTTGGGCTATAAAAATTGTGTAAAGTCATTGAACTTGCTCTTTATAGTAGTATTTATATGGCTGTTTTTTTACGAAATCGGTCATTTTTTGATGATAAACTTTTTAAAATCGCAATCACATTTTTTTTTCTCTGCTGTTGTTTCTCATTTAATCTGGAATTGCATGTGATTTCAACATAAGTATATGAATTTTGTGTTTGTTTTTGCTATAGGAGGGAGTAATGCCAAAGCAACAAGAGCTTAGCCCATGTGTCTAGAGCTCAGATAAGCCCCATATATTGTTCTTGGTGTGTCATTTCACAATGTGTTTATTCTATACCATATTTTGTGTAATCCTCTATAAGCAAAGAAGCAAATTTCAATGTTAAATAGAATTTTTCATAACAATTTCAATATACTATATTAGTTCTGTATGACTATATAATGATGATCATCATTAGTTAAGTGATTTGATCCGATAACAAACACATTCATTCGCTTTGTTCGTTTCTTCATTTTGTTAATGAATCTAAATAAATGCAACTGTTTAAATCGACAATCATTGTAAATTGAAACAATTTTGATGTATAGATGGTTATTTATACCTTATTATTATATTACTATTATTATTATAGGTCATTTAAATAATATCGCTTTATATAGTGTTTATTTAATATTGAATATTAGTCAATGATTATATTGTTCGATCACATTCTGTCATCTCTCCGGCCACTTCATAATCTTCCGTCCAAAAACTTGTCAACTTGCTGTTTAATAAGGTCTTTGGAGGTATAACTTTCTATCATTCAATTTGCAAGGTCAAGATGCTGTTTGATAATGTTCTATCATTCAAGGTGTTTTACAAAGAAATAAAATAAATGGAAGGCTGATAGGTCGAGATCTGGACTATATGGTGGGTGTGGCAAAACATCCAAACCAAGCTTCAACAGTTTGTTTTTTTAATGGTCAAACTTTTTGTGTGATCTTACATTCTCATAATAATTGATAAGGGCAGAACATTTCTGAGTAATGACATCACAGTAGCTGCTCACAGTAGACATCTGACTTAATCATTTTGCTTCTTGGAAACATAGAACACTGATCCATTCCAATCCCATCAGATTGGTAACAACACTTTCTTTTGGAGAATGTTCTTCTTTGTTTGTCTGTCCGGTGTTCTATCGCAACTCACTACTCCAATTTTTATTTCGGCTGTAATTGTCCAGGACGATCCACATTTCATTTCCCGTCATCACACGCTTAAAGATTGTGTCGATTTCCTTATGTTTGTGGTGGTGATTGCAGATGTTTGCTTGCCTGTACAGTGTTGCATCTAAACCTACTTCTCCAACTTCTCTAACTTCTATTTCGGCTAAGATTGTTCTTGATGATCCACATTTCAATACCCATCATCACATGCTTCAAGATTGTGTTCCATTGTGATGTATAAAACACTTTTAGCAGCAAATTCCTCCGAGCCATTGAATGCTTATTTGCTTGCACTAATGATTCGGATTCGTCGTTGACAATCTCGAAAGAACTACCAGAGCGATGAGCATTTTGGATTGATAAATTTTTAGGACAGTGTTGAGTGAAGCATCTTTGGCACTTGTGTTTGTTACATTGACATTGTAATCGTATAACTTTACTGTATATAAAAAAAAAAAAAAAAATAATTGATCTTAAATTTCTTCATGTTTAAGCTCCAATTGTAAGCAAAAAACACCACCGAATGAATTTCAAATTGTTTTGATTCCATGGTTTTAGATATTAACT
This sequence comes from Amiota communis, assembly GCA_037043315.1. Taxonomy (NCBI): domain Eukaryota; kingdom Metazoa; phylum Arthropoda; class Insecta; order Diptera; family Drosophilidae; genus Amiota; species Amiota communis. The sequence continues at coordinate 627,547 of JBAMAV010001191.1, read as the reverse complement.
ATAAGATGCGTTGATTTTACATTCATATGATGTTCTTCCAAACCCAATACTCATATCTTTATTCATTATTACTACACACTATTATTTGATTTATTAGATTTTTTAAATTAAAATTTCCATTATTTTTTCTTCACTGCAGAAACACTTGGCAATAAATTATCAGCTGCTTGGGAACGTGAACTTGAACGTAAACAGAATTCAAAAAAGGAACCTAGTTTATTGAAAGCAATATGGCGTGTCTTTGGGATCAGTTTCGGTTTATTTGGTCTTGTCCTATTTTTACTTGAATTGGGTTTAAGGTAAGTGGGATATAGAAGGTGTTACTTTTTCTTGATGTTCGTCCAATATTATTGTATTTAATTTCAGAACATTACAACCAATATTTCTATTAAAATTGATTGCTTATTTCTCGAATGGAAAATCATCAAATATATTGGATGCATATTATTATGCTGCTGGTGTGGTTGTTTGTAGTGCCTTGAATGTCATCATTATGCATCCTTATATGCTGGGGACCATGCATGTTGGCATGAAGATACGCGTTGCCATTTGTAGTATGATTTATCGTAAGGCATTACGTTTGAGTAAAGAGGCACTTGGTGATACAACAGCAGGACAAGTTGTTAATCTTATATCGAATGATGTGGGGCGATTTGATTTGGCAACAATATTTATGCATTATTTATGGATTGGTCCATTGGAAACATTATTTATAACATATTTAATGTATTTAGAGGTGAACGAAATCATCATATAATCATTCATATAACTCTGATTATAACTGAATTGATTTTAGATTGGAATATCTGCAGTATTTGGTGTTGCTTTCATGATGTTCTTTATACCATTACAAGGTTGGTTGGGTAAAAAGACATCAGTGTTGCGTATGCGTACAGCTTTACGTACCGATGAACGTGTCCGTATGATGAATGAAATCATCTCGGGTATACAAGTGATTAAGATGTATGCCTGGGAAATACCATTTGAGAAAATGGTAGCATATGCACGTAAAAAGGAAATCAATGCCATAAGACATGTCTCCTATATACGTGGTATTCTATTGTCATTCATTATATTTTTGACACGGGTCTCAATCTTCTTAAGTTTGGTTGGTTATGTGATTCTCGGTACTGTTCTATCACCGGAAATAGCTTTTGCTATCACTGCCTATTATAATATATTAAGAACCACAATGACTGTCTTCTTTCCACAAGGTAAATTGTTGTAATTCATCAAAATATCCTTCATATTTTATAATGATTTCACAGGTATTTCTCAACTGGCTGAAACATTGGTATCCATTAAGCGTATTGAGAAATTCATGCTTTATGATGAGACCGAAGTGCGTGACAAATCTCTTGATTTGCCCGTACCCAGTTACCCGGGTAGCAATCAATCGACAGTAAATAATGGTGCCGATGATGTACGTGCCAAATTAATCGAGAAACCTGATGTGGTCAATGAGAATGCTTTGCTTTCGGAAGCTGGTATTTCTATAAACTCCCTCAAAGCCAAATGGGATCCAAAATCACCAGATTACACATTGGATGATGTTAATTTACGTGTGCAACCAGGCACATTGGTGGCTATTATTGGTCCTGTGGGTTCAGGCAAATCAAGTCTTATACAATCCATTCTAGGTGAACTACGTCCAGAGATGGGTACCATTAAAATAAATGGTACATTTTCATATGCATCTCAAGAGCCTTGGCTCTTTACTGGTACCGTACGACAGAATATACTTTTTGGTCAACCCATGAACAAGCGACGTTATTTGCAAGTGGTTAAGAAATGTGCACTGGAACGTGATTTTGAATTGTTGCCATATGGTGATAAGACAATTGTCGGTGAACGTGGTGCTTCTTTGTCTGGTGGTCAGAAGGCTCGTATTAGTTTGGCACGTGCTGTATATCGTGATACATCAATATATTTGCTAGATGATCCTCTAAGTGCTGTGGATACTCATGTTGGTCGTCATCTGTTTGATCAATGTATGCGTGGCTATTTGAAGGATCATATTGTCATATTGGTCACCCATCAATTGCAATTTTTGCAACAAGCTGATCAAATTGTTATCATGGATAAGGGTCGTGTAAGTGCAGTGGGTTCATATGATTCATTGCGTGAAACTGGTTTAGATTTTGCAAAAATGCTTGCCGATCCTGAGCGTGAGGAACACACGGATAATAATCCACGTTCACGTTCGGGCAGTCATGCAAGCCAAAGGCGAAACAGTGAACAATCATTGAATTCTATACCTGAAAGTTGCATTGATGAATCGCCCACACAAATGCAAGAGACACAAGAAGAAGGAGGCATTGGCATGCGTTTGTATCGACAATATTTCAAAGCAGGCGGTGGTTTCTGTATGTTTATTGTAATGATGGGTTTCTGCATACTATCACAAGGCATGGCGTCTTTGGGTGATTACTTTTTATCATATTGGTATGTATAAACAGAGAATATATCAGTTCACCTATTAATTGTTATTATTTTTTTTTCATAGGGTTGCAAAAAAAGGTAGTTTATTTCAATCGACAATTGCTCAAGTAAACATCTCAACAACAACACCAACACCACCACCACCGGCTCTTGAATCAGAATTATCTCATGTTTTTGCTACAATCGGTTGGGAGGTTAATTCAGAAATGCTGGACATTTACATTTTCACTGCCATAACGATAGCAACAATTGTCATTACTGTTGGCAGATCATTTCTTTTCTTTAATCTTGCCATGAAAGCTTCAACTAATCTTCATAATGCCATGTTCCGTGGTATCACACGAGCAGCTATGTATTTTTTTAATACAAATCCCTCCGGACGTATATTGAATCGTTTTTCCAAAGATATGGGTCAAGTAGATGAAATATTGCCATCGGTTATGATGGATGTCATACAGATTTTTCTATCACTGTTCGGCATTGTTGTTGTCATAGCCATTGTGAATCCTTTGTTTTTGTTTCCGACTTTCATATTGGCAATAATCTTCTATCATTTGCGTATATTTTATCTGAAGACTGCACGCAATGTTAAGCGACTGGAAGCAATAAGTAAGTAGTACATACTTGGTGTGGTAATGAACTGTTGCTTTGAATGAATGTCTGGTGATGAGGTGTCATTGATTAAGTTATGACTTCTTTTGTCACAAGTGGCAGTTGTTCGGAGTTCAATAATGCAGAAATTCGCGCAATTCCTTGGGTAAGGAGAAACAGCATGACGCATGAATTGTCAAACAAAAACCAAATCGCCATCATTTTCATCTACGAATTATTGCTAAAATGCCATGAAAAAGAGCCAATGAAGTAAAAGAAGATGGTGACTGACGATGAATATGGGCGATGGGCGAAGCTAGAATAATGTCATTCGCAAACGATTGTGTATGAGGAAAGATGGATTTGTGTTCCATCATGACAACGCCACACACATCTTTGGTGAGACATCTGAAGCTCCGGGCACTGGAATGGACTGTTTTATAGTCTCTTCTTGTCACAGCAAAACTCTATCACCAACAAAATGAATACACTTAAGAGAGATTATGAAAACCGCCAGACCCAGTCTATTACCAATAGAGATAAGCGATTCTACGATAGATGCATAAGCACAATGAAATTACCTATAAAATGACAACAAAACAAAGAACAAAACTGCGCATCTTTCACCTAATTTAATTAACTAAAATATTTAAAATCATTTCAAAAGCAGCAACTCATTACCAAAATAACCTACAATAATTTTATAATTTTTATTATTATACTTACATAAATTTAAAATTGAATTTTGCAGCACGCTCACCGGTTTACTCACACATGGCATCCTCATTGACGGGTATTTCAACAATACGTGCTTTTGGTGCACAACGTGTGCTCATCAATGAATTCGACAATCATCAGGATTTACATAGTTCAGCATTTTATATGTTCATCAGTACATCACGTGCTTTTGGCTATTGGTTGGATTGTTTTTGCGTCATTTATATTGCTATTATAACAGCAAGTTTCTTCTTTTTCCCACCGGAAAATGGTGGTGATGTTGGTTTAGCCATTACCCAAGCAATGGGTATGACTGGCATGGTACAATGGGGAATGCGTCAATCGGCGGAATTGGAAAATACTATGACTGCTGTGGAACGTGTTGTGGAATATGATAGTATTGAACCAGAGGGTGAATTAGAATCAGAACCACATAAGAAACCACCAAAATCATGGCCAGAAGATGGTAATATAGTCTTCGATGAATTGAGTTTACGTTACTTCCCTGATCCGAAGTCAGAATATGTTTTGAAGTCTTTGAACTTTGAAGTGAAATCTTGTGAAAAGGTTGGCATTGTTGGACGTACTGGTGCAGGAAAATCTTCATTGATAAATGCACTCTTCCGTTTGTCTTATAATGATGGTTCTGTGGTAATTGATAGCCGTGATACTAAATTTATTGGTCTGCATGATTTACGCAGTAAAATCTCAATTATACCACAAGAACCAGTTCTATTTTCGGGAACAATGCGTTATAATTTGGATCCATTTGATGAATATTCTGATGAAAAACTATGGTCATCTTTGGAAGAAGTTCAATTGAAAGAAGTCGTTGCTGAGCTACCAAGTGGCCTGCAAAGTAAAATCTCTGAAGGTGGCAGTAATTTTAGTGTCGGTCAACGTCAATTAGTTTGTTTAGCACGTGCCATATTACGTGAAAATAAAGTACTCGTTATGGATGAGGCCACAGCCAATGTTGATCCACAAACAGATGCTTTGATACAAACAACAATAAGGAATAAATTCAAAAATTGTACTGTACTAACCATAGCACATCGATTGCATACTGTTATGGACTCTGATAAGGTGCTGGTTATGGATGCTGGTCAAGTTGTTGAATATGATTCGCCTTATGGTTTATTAAGTGAATCGGAAACAAAGATTTTCTATGGTATGGTCAAGCAAACTGGTAAGACAACTTTTGATCATCTAATGAAAATAGCGCTAAAGGTGAGTGAACTTAAAAATGAAATATAAATCATCATTAATCAATTTTTTGTGGTTTTTAGGCACATGAAGAAAGGCAGAAGATCACAGCGGCAATATAAAAAACAATATATCATCACATAAATCATGCATTAAAAGAAAACAAATCAAAACATACAAAATAAAAAGCTGAAGAAGAAAACGTTCCAAACGTCTAAGAAACAAACAAACAAATAAACAATTGATCCAATAATACCCATATAGAATAATCAAACACATCACTAAAAGGAAATGAATGCATCACTTATAAATCAGAATAGAATCGGAATTGGATTCTTCTAACTAATAACTTACTTATGTAACTTGCCTTAAAAATAGAAACTTATAAACTACTATCATAAAGTACAATAGCCAAACTATAAATTGCATATTACAATACAATAATTGCAATCAACTTATTTAGTTATGTAAGCAAATCTATATTATTTGTTTTTAAAGAAAACTCTTTATATATTTTAAATGTTGTAATTGTATAAGACTAAAGATTATGTACTTTTTTTATGTATGTTATAGTATATGCTATTTTTTTGTACCATGTACCATGTAACTTACACAACAATATAAATGTAAGTCATCAACAATTATTATTATTATTATTATTATTATTGTGTGTCTTAAATAATGTAAAATGTCTTAAGCAATTTTTCTTTTTTTATATAAAAAAATAAATTTTCAAAAACACAAAAAAAAAACAATTCTCAGAAAAAAATATAAACATAATAAGATATTGTCATGGAACTTTTGTGCCTTTAAATAAAGAAACTTAAATCAAAATCCTGCATTCATATTTTGATAGATTTATAATAAATAAATAAATAAATAAATAAATTTGTATGTATTTCATATAAGCATATAATATATTAATTAATGTTAAACAAAAAAATATACATACTATCAAATAAAAAATATATTTCTATAAAATTTTAAAAAAATATTATGCTTGTGTATTGAAAGGAAAGAAAAATTTTTAAAAGAAAAGGGTTCTTTCTTTCTTATACTATTCAGAAAGAAATAGGTTCTCTCCTTATACACTATTCGGTTGCAATAAAATCCGAAAAGAACATAGATTCGGTTAGATTAAGAATGTGAAAAAAGGTCCTTCATATACTTATAATTTGGTTAAACTATGATGAATACAATTCAATTAGATTAAGATTCTGAAAGAAAAAGAAAATCCTAATATTATTCAGAGGAAAGAAAAGAAACCCAGAAAGAAGGCTATCATTGGCTATGCGAAAGATGTAATACTCTTCACGCTCCTCCGGGTTGCATCCAACCTTCCTTTCTTAGCATCACATCAGTTTGAGTGGCAATTTTATTGTATTTAATTTGGGTTTGTATGGGAGGTACCCTTCCTGGTAACCCTAGGATTATAAAATTTACATGGTTAATGAATATGAATCAGAAACTTATAGTGTCTAAGTTCGATACGTCAAAAAACAAAAAACTTTTTCTAATAATAAATTTAATTTAGAGGGGTATTTGTATGGGAGGTACCCACATTAGTGGTCCGATTCGGCTGATTCACTCCCGTGAAGAGTATAAAAAGGAGAAGAAAAGATTCTAAAAGTTGACTATTCAATTAGAATATGAATCGATATAAATGGTCCCCCCTTATACTATTCTGCTAGACAAAGATTCCGAAAAAAATGGATTCCTCCTTATACCTATCTGAACAAAAAAGGATTCTCCTTATACTATTCAAAAAGAAATGGATCAATCTTTATACAATTCTGAAAGCAAATAGTCCCTCATTATATTGCACTATTTGTTTGGAATAAGATTTAGAAAGAAAAGGGCTCCCTTATACTGTTCAGTGAGACAAAGATTCCGAAAAAACAGGGTTCCTCCTTTTACCAATTTTAAGAAAAAGACTCCTTATATTATTCTAAAAGAAATGGCAAAAGGTACCCCTCCTGGTAACCCTAGGATCTTGAAATTTACATAGATCAGAAACTTATAGTGTCCAAATTTCAGTTCGATAAGTCAAAAAACCAAACACTTTTCCTAATACGAACAATAATTTAAATGGCGGTTTGTATGGGAGATACCCCTTCTAGTAGTCCGATTCGGCTCATGTGCAAATGTGCAAATTTTTAGTTATCTAGCTCAAAAACTGAGGGACTAGTTTGCATGCATACAGACGGACAGACGGTCGAGTTGATTTAGCCATGTCCGTTTATGTGTTCTGCGATGTCTCCTTCTGTGTGTTACAAACTTCATGACAAACTATTCACTCCCGTGAAGAGTATAAAAAGAGCATAATACTATTCTAAAAGTAAAGGGACGACCCTAATACTAATCGGTTGGAATCAGATTCAGTAAGACTTTCAAAAATTCTGGAAGAAATATACTATTCGGTTAGAATAAAATCCTGAAAGGAAAGAGCTCCCGCTTATACTACTCAGTTAGACTTAGATTGAGAAAGAAAAAGAGTCCTCCTTATAATATTCTCAAAGAAAAAAGAGTCTCCCTTAAGATGGCCATCCACGACGAACATGCACGTCCGATCTGCGCGTGTTGACGGTCTTTTTGGCCGTGTGTGGTGCTGTTCACGAGCCAATGTTGATGAAAAAGTTCAAATTCTGCTAGCAGATCGATCGTGCATGTTTGTCGTGGATGGCCAGCTTTATAAAGTGTGATTACCGATTCAGAAAGATTGAAATTCTATAAAAGATTTTAATAAAATAAATATTCGTATGAACTGTTGATATGAACTGTGCAGTTGTTTTTAGAAAAATATTAAGATCGTAACGATATCTTACATACAAAAATATTTTATAAATCATTTATGCATTGTCGTTTTTAACTGTGCAGTTGTATTTTTTATCGTAACGATTTTTCTTATATTGAATTAGTATTTGAATGTTGGTAATGTAAGTAAAATCCTTTAATCTCTTAAAGAAGGCTTAGGTTAGATTGGGTATGGGTAGAAGCCGGTATCAAGTCTAGTACTCTGAGGCCATTAATACACTGTTGTGAGGCCATAGACACAGCGCACAGCGTATCCTATTTCCTACAGATTGAACCTGAATAGTTTAGAAAACTGTAAAGAAGACTAAACTGCAAAATATATAATTCTAGAATTTCAAAGACAGGAAGCTCCAAATGTCGAGGCTACTAGTCTACATGACTTTTCTCCGAAAAAATCTGAAATTTTATATGATGACCAGACTCTTGGAGGAGCAATAATTACAAAAGGTTTTCAGTTTTCAATTATTTAATTTAGAAAATTTCCTATATTTGATATTTTATTAAAGGAATTGATTGACATTTAAAGATTAATGAAGGAACATTGAAAATAAAATACTAATAGTCAGGAAATCAAGGAAATACATAACGATTTATGTTCATTGGCTGATTCTTAAACATTCAGTTGTTGTTTATACTAAAACCAAGCAGCTCCAAATGTATTGTTGTATGCATTGTGTTTGCTCCATGAAATCTGGCAACCATCGTTGAGCGCATTCGACAAATAAAACTGCCCCCAAACAGAGAGACAGAGAGAGAGAAAGAGAGCACAACGTTCTCATTGAAATGTGAAATGCTCCAAAAGCATGCAAACAGTGTTTTACTCAATCAGAACGAATTCGGAGACCGGTTAGATTGGACGTAATAAGTTGTCGTGGTTCTTTCAATCCCCAGTTGGGGAGATGCGTAATTTGACGTCATATTTATGTAAACTTGTGTAGTGCGAAAAAAGAATAAAAAAAAAAAAACACATGTCAGCTGTTTTGTTTTGTTACTGGTGTACTGTAGAATGAAATTCAAAGCCGGCAAACGTTTTAAAATGATAATTTATGATAAGAAATCATAAATGAAACATTTCACAATAATTAATAAAATAAAATAAAATAAACGTTTTACTTGTGAAATAAATTAATTTATTAAAGAAGTGCATTCACAAACACAATCAGTTGTCTCTTGGACACTTGAAAGTGTAATACTATAACAAAACTATAATATATTCTTATCAAGACTTAGAATAAAGTTCGATAAAAATAACAAATAAATATATAAATAAAAATAAATAAATTATAATGGAAGCAATCAAGGCTGAAAATTTGCCAGAAAATCCGCGGGAACGTGCAAATCCCATATCATCACTAATGTTTTGGTAAGTTTAAGTTTGAATTTGGATTTATTTTATATTTTACATAATTTTTAGATATTAAATAATAATAGAAAATTCATATAAATTATATAATTTTTTAAATATGTGTGATTTTTTTGATATTCTTACCATAATTAAAAAATAATTTATAGTTTGTTCTCTAAAGATTGCACCTCATGTGGTGTGAACGTCAATTTGATAAGATAATTTCATTAAAAAGATATTCAACTTAATTTGGACATAAATAAAAACATTAAAAGATTAACTGATAGTGAGTTTTTTTTTTAAATAAATAATAATAATAATAATAAAATAATAAAAAAAAAAAATAAAATAGTAATATTTATAAAACGAGAATTACAAAGTAATTACAGTCGGCCTCCTCTATATGGCAAAGTTCTATAGTGAAGACTTTTCTGTAATAAAGTTATTTAAGGACACTACAATTTTGATCAATTTTATCACATATTATGTTTGGAACACCTTTATAAAGAAGTTTCTCAAACACACAAATAGATTTATTTATATAAAATAACTCCTCTATATGTTGAATTCACTTGAAAGTCCATTATCAAAATGTATTAGTTGAAAATCATATACATACATATGTATGTTACATTTTGTTATATTCTACGGTTTTCTGAAAATGGAGGTAATGTGTCCAAAAGGGGCGTGAAAAAAATTTAATACAAATAATGTGTATATATTATAATAAACTGAATCATTCAATGTAATCTAGTATCTATTGTATATTTATTTATCATCATAGCTTTGCCATACCAATACTGTTCAAGGGGCGCAAAAAAACATTGCATCCAACAGATTTATACAGACCATTAGAGAGTCACAAAGCAGGTAAGTGATATTTGATATAGAAGTGATATATTAATTAATTATATTAATTTCTAGCTAAATTGGGCGATAAAGTTAGTAAAGCATGGGATGATGAAGTTGCAAAGAGTCATCTGAGAAATAAAGAGCCAAGTCTTCTTAAAGTTCTATTACGTGTCTTTGGTTGGCCTTTATTTGTTTCTGGTCTTATTGTTGGTTTCCTAGAATTATGTCTCAGGTAAGTTGAGAATAGTATTATATTTAATATATTATAGGAAAAATCATATATTTTTATATCAATTTTCAGAGCTACACAGCCATTACTATTAGCTGGTTTAATATCAGAGTTTGTTAAAGGCAATGGCAATGGCACGGATGCCCAACTATATGCAGCTGGACTTATTATCAATATTGTTGGTACTGTCTGTTTAACACATCCCTTAATGATGGGCATGATGCATTTGGCTATGAAAATGCGTGTAGCCATGAGTAGCACTATCTATCGTAAGGCATTACGTTTGAGTAGGACTGCTTTGGGTGATACAACTACTGGGCAGGTGGTGAATTTGACTTCAAATGATTTGGGACGCTTCGATCGAGCACTGATACACATTCATTTCATCTGGTTGGCTCCAGTGCAATTGGTTTTTGCAACATATTTCATGTATGAACAGGTTAGATTTTTATATCATTAGGACACAAATCACTCTATTTTCTCTCTTAATCCTATTTACTTTACAGATTGGTGTGTCTACATTATTTGGTATTGGCATCTTGTTGAGTGTTTTGCCATTGCAAACATATCTAAGTCGATTGGTTTCACGACAGCGCCTACGTACTGCCTTGCGTACAGATCAACGTGTCCGAATGATGAATGAGATTATATCGGGTATACAAGTGATAAAAATGTATGCCTGGGAGAAACCATTTGGTAAATTAATACACAAAGTTCGTATTACGGAAATGGAATCAATAAGAAAGGCAAATTATATAAGAGGCATACTATTATCCTTTGAGGTGACATTGTCACGTATTGCCATATTTGCAAGTTTAGTGGGCTATGTGCTGCTCGGCAATAGTCTAACAGCTGAAAAGGCTTTCTTTGTGACAGCTTTTTATAATATATTAAGACGCACAGTCACTAAGTTTTTTCCACAAGGCATGTCACAATATGCTGAGCTAATGGTATCCTTAAAACGTATAAAGACATTTCTGATGCTCGAGGAAACCACAATTCGTGATAAGTCGCATGATTTGAATGATGAAGATGAGGAAACTGATAAATTGACAAAGGAGAATGGTGCCTTGATGAATTCATCGAATGGTATGAAAAAGCCTTCGGCTGTGGGAAAAGTTCGTCGCGATGATGTTCTCGTTGAAGCAGATGGCTTTAATGCAAAATGGGATAAGAATCTAATGGATAATACACTGGATGACATAAATTTGAATTTGAAATCACATCAACTTGTTGCTATTATTGGTCCAGTTGGATCTGGCAAATCTAGTGTCATTCAAGCAATACTAGGCGAGTTGCCACCACAATTGGGCTCCCTAGAAGTGAATGGTACATTTTCATATGCTTCACAGGAGCCATGGCTTTTCACAGGCACAGTTCGTGAAAATATTCTATTTGGCTTGCCTCTGCATTATCATCGTTATCGTTCAGTGGTCAGGAAATGTGCTTTAGTGAGAGATTTTGAGTTGTTGCCTTATGGTGATGAGACAATTGTTGGAGAACGTGGTGCTTCTTTGTCTGGTGGTCAAAAGGCTCGCATTAGTTTGGCACGAGCGGTTTATCGAAATGCTGATATATATTTACTCGATGATCCTCTAAGCGCAGTGGACTCACATGTTGGACGCCATCTCTTCGATCAATGCTTGCTTGATTTTTTACGTAGGAAACTTGTAATACTTGCAACTCATCAATTGCAATTCTTGGAGAAAGCTGATCTTATTATTATCATGGACAAGGGAAAGATAAGTGCAATGGGGACATATAGCGAAATGTTAAGGAGCCATGAGGGATTTGCTCAAGAGTTGGCAAATGCTAAGGATACACGTGATGATGAAGATGGAACCGATACTGATGAAGATAATAGGAGAAATTTGGCAACACAAACAAGTTTCAGTTCTCAACGTCAAGATAGCATTGTATCCAGTGAATACTCTGGCCAATCAACTGAGTCACTGCCAAATGATAAAGACAAAGATGCGAATGCGAGGCCTAAGCAAGTTCAAGAGTCTCGTGCTGCTGGTAAAATTGGATTGTCCTTGTATCAGAAATACTTTGGAGCCGGAAGTGGCATACTTATGTTACTGTTTATAGTCTTCTTGTGTATTGGCACTCAAGTAGTCGCATCTGGTGGTGATTTCTTTGTATCATTTTGGTAAGTAAAAAAAATGTATTTGTTTTATTCAATTAATTTGCTATTCTTTCTTTCAGGGTGAGAAATGATAAGGATTCTGATCAATCATCAGATATATCATATTTTACAGTCATCACCACAGCCATAGTCATCTTTGCTTTGATGCGTACTATTCTCTTCTTCAACATGGCACGACACTCCTCAACTAATCTACATAATGGTATGTTCGAAGGTGTCTCACGCGCTGCCATGTATTTCTTCAATGTAAATCCATCTGGTCGCATATTGAATCGTTTCTCTATGGATTTGGGACAATTGGATGAAGTTCTGCCACTTGTTATGTTAGATGTCATTCAGATTTTCTTGACATTGGCTGGTATCATCATAGTTCTGTGCATAACGAATCCTTGGTATTTGATAACGACATTTGCAATGCTTGTATCATTTTACTTATTGCGACAATTCTATTTGAAATCATCACGTGACATTAAGCGACTGGAGTCTGTAGCACGATCACCCATGTATTCTCATTTGGGTGCCTCACTTAATGGATTGCCAACTATAAGAGCACTTGGCGCTCAAAAGATGCTGATTGCTCAATATGATAATTTTCAGGATTTACATAGTTCTGGCTATTATACATTCCTATCCACGAGTAGAGCTTTTGGTTACTATCTTGATTTCGTTTGTGTTATATACATAGTCATAGTGATTGTTGACATCGTCATTAATTTGCCAATCAGTGCCGGTCTAATAGGTTTAATTATAACGCAAGCAATGGGCATGACTGGCTCCATTCAGTGGGGTATGCGTCAATCAGCTGAGTTGGAGAATTCAATGACAGCAGTGGAACGTATTGTTGAATATAAAGAAATGGAACCAGAAGGTAAATTTGAATCGGAACCAAACAAGAAGCCACCACCAAATTGGCCAGAAGAAGGAAAAATTGTTGCAAATCATTTAAGTATGCGTTATTTCCCCGATCCAAAAACAGAAAATGTATTGAAATCATTGAGTTTTGTTATACATCCGCGTGAGAAGGTTGGCATTGTTGGTCGTACAGGGGCTGGAAAATCTTCACTCATCAATGCAATCTTTCGTTTATCTTACAATGATGGTGTAATGTTAATTGATGAGCGAGATACAAGTGAAATTGGTCTACATGATCTACGCAGCAAGATTTCCATAATACCTCAGGAACCAGTGCTCTTCTCCGGCACAATGCGCTACAATTTAGATCCATTTGAACAATATTCTGATGAGAAATTATGGAAATCATTGGAAGAGGTTTGTAACTTACTATAGTTTTCATATTATAAATCCCAAATTAATATCAATTTTTATTTATAGGTTTCATTGAAACAAATCATTGCTGAAATGCCAACAGGTTTACAGAGTCACATTTCTGAAGGTGGCACTAATTTTAGTGTCGGACAACGTCAATTGGTATGTTTGGCTCGTGCCATATTGCGAGAGAATCGTATTCTGGTTATGGATGAGGCCACAGCAAATGTTGATCCTCAGACGGATACCCTCATTCAGACAACAATACGCCAAAAGTTTAAAGAATGTACAGTCTTGACTATTGCTCATCGTTTGCACACGATTATGGACTCGGATAAGGTGATGGTTATGGATGCCGGTGAAGTTGTAGAATTCGGGACACCATATGAATTGCTAACTGAAAGTAAAACAAACATCTTCTATAATATGGTTCAGGAGACAGGTTCATTTGATTATCTACTACGAGTTGCACAACAAGTAAGTAAAGAATATTGAATTATTTCATAATTATTATTATAATATTATCTTTCAGGCTCATCAACAGAGACAAAATGATCATGAACCAGAATAATTGATTGATTAATAACATATGTACTCGCACTATGATGATTTATAAGTGATATTTGAACAAAGCATACAAATTGAAAAAAAAGGAAACTTAAACCTAGGAATTATTATTATAGATCTATAAAAAGTATAAGTATAATATAGTATTTGTACTTAATCAAAAATGTACTTAGTTTAGTTAAATTCAAGATCAAAGTAGAACCAATGCATTTCTCAAAAAACTGAAAAAGTTTATAAAATGTGAAAGAAATATGCATAGAATATTTGTTCTATATTACCATATGTCGGTATTATCTCTTTGTGATAATATATGTAACTCATTGAATTGTGTGTCGGAGATCCCAGAAAGTACTTAAATAAGGGAATTTGGTAAAGTCAAATTAATGAATATTTCTAAACCAGACTTCTCAAATTACTGCGAAAATAATAACCCCAACTGTCTTGCACTTTAATTTTCCAACAATTGCCAAAAGTTTTGCATTTCAGATCATCGTCAAAACTTAACAAAACAAACAATTATAAATGACAATAAACTACACAGTTACTTAGTACAATACTTCATATTTAATTGATAAGAAATTTGTTATGGATGTTACAATAAAAACTATATTTAATAAATCAGTGCCTTCTGTTATAAAAATATACATACATATATCGTAGAACTGATAAGAGAAATGCATATTGTTTTATTTTTAAATGGATATTAATACGATTAAAAGGCGAAGTTGACTTTGAAAATACACTGCTTCTTTGATAAATATATGGAACTTACTTAGAAGGCCTATCACATAAAAAGATGGATCTTCCACTTCACGTAGTATAGAAGGAATCAAATCGTTTAGATTAGGGATGGGAGGTAGCTCGTCACATCATCACTGCGGACACAAGTGGACCTACTTGAAACAGGCTTCAATTTCAAGATGTCATATTGCTTATATATTTTAGGCTATAAATGATCAAGCAATGCATTATTATCCTATAAAAAATCTTGTCTAAAAATATATTAAATAATATAAAATATTATCAAACAATAACATATTATTATAATATTTACTTAAAAATCAACCTAGATAACTAAAAAATTTGTTATAAAACAACATACTTGTACCATATACTAAGTATATAGATGAGAATTATAACAGATATCATATACGGAGTCGTTGACTTTTCATATATGTACTTAAGATTCTTGTTTTATTGTTCCACTATTATACGCGATTATGGAAACGTTTGTTGTGTAAACCAAGTAGTAATAAGAAAGATTTGCATTGTCATTACTAAGAGTAGAGATTTGTCTACATTTTCATAGAAACATATTCCAAAAGAAATAGTATTGTATTGTATTATCAGGAAAATTCTGCTTAGTACTCGTTGCATTAAATCATGAACAAATGATATTAAATTTAAATAAATTATAATGGAAACAATCAATGCTGAAGATTTGCCAGAAAATCCACGGGAACGTGCAAGTCCCATATCGTCAATAATGTTTTGGTAAGTTGAAGTTTGAATTTGGAATTATTTTTTTATATATGTCTTTTTGATAATAATAGAAAATATACAAAGTAAATATTTAGATTAAAAAAACCGGAAAACTTGATTTTTTCTTTTTCTTATAAACACAAATAAGTAGAAATTTGATTTCTTGATTAACTGATAGTGATGTTTTTTAAATAATGATTCACCTTTAAATTATGTATACGTGATGTAAACCCTTTAGTAATAGTTGGAAAAAAATGAAAACGAAAATAAATAATAAAAAAAATTAAGTAATATTATCTTTATTAGACGAGGAATACAAAGTAATTATATTCGGAATCCTCTATAATGAAATCACCTATTGCAAAGACTTTTCTATAATAAAGTTATTTTAAAGACTTGGACTACCTTTATAAGTCGAATTCACTTGGAACTCCATAAACAAAATGTATCAGATGTAAATCACATGATTACTTGCAAATATGGTAAGGTTTGTTAAATTGTCATTGTTTTAAGAATCATTCACTATATCGAAGTGATTTACTGTCCCCAACGATTTCATTATAAAGGAGTCCGATTGTACATACTAGGTATAATATTGTAAAATTTTTTGTAAGAATAAATAAGGAAGGAGAATACAGATCTATTAATGTATGTACAGAAGAAGATGTTCAGATTTTACTTACTAATTTAAAACAATGTAGTTTTTTCTGAAAATGGGGATATTGTTTTAAAACGAAAGACTTATGGGACACGACAAACATTTTGATGAAAAAATGATTTGTTTATAAACTAACAGAATGCCGATCTACCTTATTTTTGTACAATAAAAATAAATGAGGAAGTTAAGTCTTCATATATCAATTTGAACATTGTATGGTTTTCTGAAAATTGGGGTTTTGTCTTAAATGTACTCAGTTAAAGGGCCTTAAAAGAAAGATTAATAAGTAATTACATAACATAGTATAAAATTAATGTACAAAATATTATAATATCATAATAAATACTATATCGTATTGTATTGCTGTATATTTATTTATCATTATAGCTTTGCCATACCAATACTGTTCAAGGGGCGCAAAAAAAAGTTACAACCAACAGATCTTTACAGACCATTAAAGAGTCACAAAGCAGGTAAGTGATACTCGTATTTGATATATGTAGAATTGATTTAAGCTTAAATTTTTTAAATATAATACAACACTTATATTTTATAATAATTTCTAGCTAACTTGGGCAATAAAGTCACTAAGGCATGGGATAATGAAGTTGCAAAGAGTCATCTGAGAAATAAAGAACCGAGTCTTCTTAAAGTTCTATTACGTGTCTTTGGTTGGCGTTTATTTGTTTCTGGTCTCATTCTTGGTTTCATAGAATTGTGTCTCAGGTAATATAAGAATATTGGATATTTAACAAATAAAAACTTTTCCATTTTCAGAGCTACACAACCATTGCTATTGGCTGGTTTAATATCAGAGTTTGTTAAAGGCAATGGGCCGGGTGCCCAACTATATGCAACTGGAATTATTATCAATATTGTTAGTGTTGTAGCCTTGACGCATCCCTTAATGTTGGGTATGATGCATTTGGCTATGAAAATGCGTGTAGCCATGAGTAGTACGATCTATCGTAAGGCATTACGTTTGAGTAAGTCTGCCTTGGGTCATACAACTACTGGGCAGGTGGTGAATTTGACTTCAAATGATTTGGCACGCTTCAGTCGAGGACTGACAACCTATCATTTTATTTGGGTGGCTCCTTTACAATTGCTTTTTGCAACATATTTCATGTATGAACAGGTTAGATTTTTATATTCACTCTATTTTTTATACTCATCACACAGTGAACAGTATTACAAGTTTCTTAAGAAGTTTGTAACATACAGAATGAAACATCGGAAACGCCATAAAGTATTGTATATTTATTCTTGATCAGCTCGACGAGGCGGGTTGAATTTGCCTTGTCCGTATGTCCGTCTGTATGTATACAATCTAGTCCCTGAGTTTATGCTTGATGCGGCACATATGTCAGAATCAGCCGAACCAGACCACTAAGAGGACCCATACAAACCCAAATTCAAATTAATGTTCTTATTAGAAAAACTTTTCTGTTTGGACACAATAAGTTTCTGCTCCATTTTCATCTACCATGTAAATTTCCAGATCGTAGAATTACTGGACCCTGTAGCTCCCGATATGTGTGCTCAATACACCATGGCCATATGCCATCTACATGTGACATATATTTCATACTATACTCATGCGCCACCTACATGTGACTATTGGTATATTGAAATTAGTATGAATGCTGACTCTACCCTAAACGTAAGTCAAATCACTAATGTATGTTCAATCACAAGAGGGTCATGTATACATGGCCATACGCTCCCGGTGTGTGAAGAGTATTACAACTTTGGCATAGCCAAAGATAACTTTTTTCTGGTTCTTAAACCTATCTATTTCACAGATTGGTATGTCTACATTTTTTGGCATTGGCATCTTGTTGAGTGTTTTGCCATTGCAAACATATTTAACTCGAATGATTGCACGACAGCGCTTACGTACAGCATTGCGTACAGACCTACGTGTCCGGATGATGAATGAGATTATATCGGGTATACAAGTGATAAAAATGTATGCCTGGGAGAAACCATTTGCTAAATTGATACACAAAGTTCGAATTACGGAAATGGAATCAATAAGAAAGGCCAATTATATTCGTGGTATATTGTTATCCTTTGGATTGACAATGTCACGTATTGCCGTTTTTGCAAGTTTAGTGGGTTATGTGTTGCTCGGCAATATTCTAACAGCTGAAAAGGCTTTCTTGGTTATAGCTTTTTATAATATTTTAAAACGCACAGTCACTAAGTTCTTTCCAGAAGGATTGTCACAATATGCCGAACTTATGGTATCCTTAAAACGTATAAAGACATTTCTCATGCTAGAGGAAACCACAATTCGTGATAAGTCGCATGATTTGAATGATGATAAAGTGGCTGTGAGAAAAGTTCATCGTAATGATGTTCTCGTTGAAGCAGATGGCTTTAGTGCAAAATGGGATACGAATCTAATGGCCAATACACTGGATGACATAAATTTGAACTTGAAATCACATCAACTTGTTGCTATCATTGGTCCAGTTGGTTCTGGGAAATCTAGTCTCCTTCAAGCAATACTAGGCGAGTTGCCACCACAATTGGGCTCCCTTAAAGTAAATGGTACATTTTCTTATGCTTCACAGGAGCCATGGCTTTTCACAGGCACAGTTCGTGAAAATATTCTATTTGGCTTGCCTCTGCATTATAATCGTTATCGTTCAATAGTCAGGAAATGTGCTTTAGTGCGAGATTTTGAACTGTTGCCTTATGGTGATGACACAATTGTTGGAGAACGTGGTATTTCACTGTCTGGTGGTCAAAAGGCTCGCATTAGTTTGGCACGAGCGGTTTATCGAAATGCTGATATATATTTACTCGATGATCCTCTAAGCGCTGTGGACTCACATGTAGGACGCCATCTCTTCGATCAATGTATACTTGATTTTTTACGCAAAAAACTTGTAATACTTGCAACTCATCAATTGCAATTTTTGGAGGAAGCTGATCTCATTATTATCATGGACAAGGGAAAGATAAGTTCAATGGGTACATATAGCGAAATTATAGAGAGCCCTGAAGGATATGCTCAAGAGTTGGCAAATGCTAAAGATACACGTGATGATGAAGATGGAACCGATACTGATGAATATAATAGGAGAAATATGGCAACACAAACTAGTTTCAGGTCTCAACGTCAAGATAGCATGGTATCCAGTGAATATTCTGTCCAATCAACTGAATTTCTTTCAAATGATGAAGACAAAGATGCGAATGCGAAGCCTAAACAAATTCAAGAGTCTCGTGCTGCTGGTAAAATTGGATTGTCCTTGTATCAGAAATACTTTGGAGCCGGAAATGGAATTCTTATGCTACTGTTTATAGTCTTTTTGTGTATTGGCACTCAAGTAGTGGCATCTGGTGGTGATTATTTTGTATCATTTTGGTAAGTAAAAGAAATAAATATGTTTTAACTTTTTAATTCATTTTCATTGCCTGCTTTTCAGGGTGAGACATGAAAAGGATTCTGATCAAACATCGTATATATCATATTTTACAGTCATCACCATAGCCATAGTCATCTTTGTTTTGATGCGTACTTTTCTCTTCTTTAACATGGCACGACAATCCTCAACTATTTTACACAATGGTATGTTCCAAGGTGTCTCACGAGCTCCCATGTATTTCTTCAATGTGAATCCTTCTGGTCGCATATTGAATCGTTTCTCGATGGATTTGGGACAATTGGATGAAGTACTGCCACTTGTTATGTTAGATGTCATTCAGATTTTCCTGATATTGGCTGGTATCATCATAGTTCTATGCATAACAAATCCTTGGTATTTGATAACGACATTTGCAATGCTTGTATCATTTTTCTTTTTACGACAATTCTATTTGAAAACATCACGTGATATTAAGCGATTGGAATCAGTTGCGCGATCCCCCATGTATTCACAATTGGGTGCCTCAATTAATGGACTACCAACTATAAGAGCACTTGGCGCTCAAAAAATGCTGATTGCACAATATGATAATTTTCAGGATTTACATAGTTCTGCCTTTTATACATTCTTAACCACTAGTCGAGCTTTTGGTTATTATCTGGATTTGGTTTGTGTTATATACATAGTCATAGTGATTGTTAACACCGTCAATAATATGCCAGTTAGTGGCGGTCTAATAGGTTTAATTATAACCCAAGCAATGGGTATGACTGGCACCGTGCAGTGGGGTATGCGTCAATCGGCTGAGTTGGAGAATTCAATGACAGCAGTGGAACGTATTGTTGAATATAAGGAAATGGAACCAGAAGGTAAATTTGAATCGGAACCAAACAAGAAGCCACCACCAAATTGGCCAGAAGAAGGAAAAATAGTTGCAAATCATTTAAGTATGCGTTATTTCCCCGATCCTAAAACAGAAAATGTATTGAAATCATTGAGTTTTGTTATACACCCGCGAGAGAAGGTTGGCATTGTTGGTCGTACAGGGGCTGGAAAATCTTCACTCATCAATGCACTCTTCCGATTATCGTACAATGATGGTGTAATGTTAATTGATGAGCGAGATACAAGTGAAATTGGTCTACATGATCTACGTAGCAAGATTTCCATAATACCTCAGGAACCAGTGCTCTTCTCTGGCACAATGCGCTACAATTTAGATCCATTTGAACAATATTCAGATGAAAAGTTATGGAAATCACTAGAAGAGGTAATTATAAATTTAATGTAGATAGTTCCAATTTTTAAAATAGAATTCTCTTATAGGTTTCACTCAAAGATACAATTGCCGAAATGCCAACAGGTTTACAGAGTCACATTTCTGAAGGTGGCACTAATTTTAGTGTCGGACAACGTCAATTGGTATGTTTGGCTCGTGCCATATTGCGAGAGAATCGTATTCTGGTTATGGATGAGGCCACAGCAAATGTTGATCCTCAGACAGATACCCTCATTCAGACAACAATACGCCAAAAGTTTAAAGAATGTACAGTCTTGACTATTGCTCATCGTTTGCACACGATTATGGATTCGGATAAGGTGATGGTTATGGATGCCGGTGAAGTTGTAGAATTCGGGACACCATATGAATTGCTAACTGAAAGTAAAACAAACATCTTCTATAATATGGTTCAGGAGACAGGTTCATTTGATTATCTACTACGAGTTGCACAACAAGTAAGTAAAGAATATTGAATTATTTCATAATTATTATTACAATAAGTATATAATATATAAAATTATCTTTCAGGCTCATCAACAGAGACAAAATGATCATGAACCGGAATAATTGATTGATTAATAAGTGATTTATAAGTGATTTTTTAACAAAGCATACAAATTGAAAAAAAAAAGGAAACTTAAACCTAGGAAGAATTATGATTATAGATCTTTAATATGTATAAGCAAGTATGTGATTCGTGCTGTTTATATAGTAGTTCTTAACCAGACTAATTATTGTAAGAAAAGTAAATTAAATTTTTTTTGCATTTTAATATTCCTATAATTGCCATCATATTGCATTTCAGATCATTATTAAAACTTAACAAAACAGTAAAAATGACAATAAACAACACAGTTATTTAGTACAATACTTCGTATTTGATTGATAAGAAATTTGTTGCTCATTATTATTTGTTATAGATGTTAGAATAAAAACTAGATTTTATAAACCAGTGGCTTTGTTATAAAAATATACATATATTGTACTACGTATATAAAAAAACTGATAAGAAATGGAAATCAATAAAAGGCGAACTTGACTTTGAAAATACACTGCTTCTTTGATAAATGTATGATACTTACTTAGAAGGCCTATGACATTAAAAGATGGGTATTCTACTTCACCTAGTATTGTATGTTGTTTTCAAATCAAATCGTTTAGATTAGTCACATCGTTACTGTTGCCTCAATTGGACCCATTGCAGCAATTATATATTCAAAGTATCAACAAGATGATTTTCCTTACAAAGTACGGTGGAGTCGGGTCGAGTTCATTTAGAAGCCTTATGGCCTATTGTAGTGCCTTGGGAGACTCTGCCAATAGCCTAGGCATCACTTTCAAGGTTTTTACACCTACTGAGTTTCCTTACCACGACAATGTGGCAATCCAGGAAAGGGAATTTACAATAAACATGATGCAAATTCAAGGTATCATAGTGTTTCTATATTTACGGCTATTAACCTTTTTTTAATGTTCAATCACCATTATCTTTTAAAAAATTTTGCCTTATATTATGAAATAATATAAAATATTATCAAACAATAAAAAACAATTGTAATAAATTATTTAGTCATAGAAATCCAAAAAATACTTATTAAATAACAAATTTGTACCACTTACTATATACATAGATGAGAATCTATGGTATATCACTCATACGTATATCATAAACGGATGTCCTTATCACATGACGTTGGCTTTCTTTTCCATGCATTACTTATGATTCTGTGTTTTATTGTAGTACGTGATTATGAAAACGTTAAGAAAGATTAGCATTGCCATTATTAAGAGTAGAGTTTTACCTACATTTTCATAGAAACATAATTTAAAAGAAGGTTGATTTCTATTATCAGAAAATTGTGCTTAGTACTCATAGCATTGAATCATCAACATTCCAATATTCAAATGATTTTCATAAATATCATAATTACAATCATAAAAGCCAATCTTCTTTTTGATAACTTACCAAAATTAATTTTACGTGTACGATGACAAGTTTTACGTAGTTTATAGTCCATGATATGATTTGATAAGGTCCAACCATTAAACGTAACCTCGCACAATATACTTAGTACGAGTACCTACTACGAGAAAAAACGATTGCAAACGATGACGGCCAGTTGAGTATGCGATACGATGATAATCTATGGGCAGATACTGTATAGTATTATTTTGTGTAGAAACAAATCAAATTTTTATTTGTTTTTTTATTGTATTGCCCACACAGGGCCAGAAGTCACAGTGACTTGGGCTTTCGTATGGACAAAAACTGTGAGTGGTGGTTAGAGTGAGTTGTGCTGTGGGAGCGTGTAGAACACAAAATACTGGAACCGGTTGATTCGAAAATGAAAAAATTAAAAGTGAAAACAAAATGAATTCTTAAACACTTATGGAAAGTTATCATTCTTTTTTCTATTTATATAAGTATAAGTACATATAAAGAAAGTTAAAAAATAATAAGAATTAATGATTCTTAGTGAATGAATATAACTTAATTTAACAAAGTGTTAATAAATAAAACAAACTGCAAAGATACAAAGTGCATACATACATATGTGCATATGTAGATATTGGATATGTTCAAAGTTTAGATGATAAGAAAAATTAGACTAGATAACTGTTATCATATGTAAATTTTAAGTGTAAACAACAGTTGGAAGCCCGTGGGGTAATTAAAACTAAAAAACGAAACTAAAATAGTTGAATCCCTTTCAATAAATAATAAAAAAAACAGCAAGTCAGCGTGACTAATTTCATCATTACATTCATGGTGATGAATGATAAGCAAAAAATAAAAAATAAAATAAAAAACGAACAGGAAAAACACTAACTGATATTGTCAAACATCAGTCAAACACTTAATAAGCGTATTGAGGAACTTTGTGTTCAAGCAAGAGTGTGTTTTTCCATATATAGATTTCACAGTACTGATTGTTTTGATACACTCAAAGGCGAGTCTAGCAAATCAATTAAAAATACAAATTGAAGTGCGCTACTGAAAAGCATTAAGCTTATCAACTAATAACAACAACAACAACAACAGAAACAGAAACAACACCAGCAGTACAAAATTAATGCTTTAAAAAATATATGCAAGCAATAGAGAGTGAGTGAGTGAGTGAGAGTGAAAATTGTAATATTACTCAAAACAAATAAAAACAATAATAAATATGCAATCAATTAAATCCGATCAATTGGAGGAGAATCCACGAGAGCATGCCAATCCATGCTCATCGTTAATGTTTTGGTGAGTATTAACAAAAGACTACTTAAGCTCAAGAGTAGTACAAAACTTGCCTGAATTTATCAACATACTCGTTCATATGGTGGTAATGTGAGAACTAAAGTTTCATGTGAGCACTAAAGTTTCATGTGAGAGTAAACATTTGTTAAGTATTATTTTGAGTACAAAAGTTTAAAAAGAGTCAAAAAGTTTATTGTGAGATCTAAAGTTTAATGTGAAACCAGAGAACTGATACAAACAAAACAACTGAGTTTTACCCCAAAGAGTATCATATTGAACTAATTCATTGATTCATTTAATTTATGTGACTCCATGAATACAAAGAATATACCTACTACAAACATACACATACATCTATCTGTATGTATGCTTATAGAAGTATTTATCTGAATGTTTATTAAGGCAAGAAGTCACTGTGACGAGCAAATTGTGTGCTGGTTTCAACAATAATATGCTATATCAGTCAACCATTATTCAATTACTTAACACACAACAATTGATTGAGCAGAGAAGTTCGATAGCCTCCAAAGAGTTGAAGTACTGTAATAGTATTGTATTTATTTATTTTATATTGTACAACACAACACAAATATGCTAACTGAGGCAAATCTATCTAAATGAGTATATGATCTGACAATTGTGTTTCGTTAATAAATATTTGCTTGTGATCATATTATAATTCTATGTGACATCATAATACTTAGTATATGAGTAAGTAAGTCAGTATTGAAAGTAAATAAGTGAACGCAAACAAAACAAATCAGAATATTAATTTTGGATCAACGAAGCTTTTATACTCTATTGGTAATAGCAATGGGGGATCCCCTGATCCGATATACTCATATTATTTGTGTATTGTCTGTCATAGTACTTACTTATAAGCGTATGGGTACAAATCCATTCTCCTTGTCACAATGATCATTTTTTTGTATGTATAATTTATAGTGTCTCCGACTCACGATTCTTTCTGTACGTTACAAACATCACGACTTAGTAATAATAACTGTTCTTCTTTCTATATATAGAAAACTTAAATTAATAACGAGTATTCAAATTTCATAATAGCTTTGAATATTAATTTACAGTGAATAAACTTATGGTATTCAAGAATAATATGAAATTTTTTAGTTATTGGCTTATGTAAGAGATCATGTATGTAGAATCATTGAAGTCCAAAGACTTTTGAGTTCATTCAATTTACAAAATGTCACATTAATAAAGAATTTATACTAATCAATTCTCAACATTCAAAATGCATTACTGAAATTTTACAAATTTTTTAGTATTCTTTTCAATAAGTACACTGATACCTCCAGAGGTATACTTTACTTGACTTAGACAAGGACCATTAACTACATAGACTGAACAATTCGTTTACTAAATTGTACTCTCTCACAAAATTATTGTTCCACTGGGAATGTCAAGGTTCCACTGAAAAATTTCAAGGTTCCACTCAACCCTCTAGATTCCAATAACAATTTCATTGGGTTATGTTGTTGGAAACCATACAAACCTGTTTCAGATTTAATGACTCACGATTCCAAAAGAGGAAAATGAGAACACTATGGTGACAGAATTGTCCAGTCTATTAGGTTTGCCTTAGAGATTAAAGTTTCTAATAAATTTAATCACAATATTGCATTTATTATTCTATATTTTTGTAATGATCTGTACAATATTATCTGAGGATCCTCTCTGAGTAGTTAAAGATCACTTCGAGAAGATCCCTTGTTTGTTTTAAGGAAACATTTTGTTTGCTGCTGTGTACCTTCACTTTTAAGCAGTAGGTAGTAAGTTCATATGACCTATCAGATTCCCTGCTTTCAGCCCTGTGTAGTATCTTTATTATGAATTCAAAGCACCAATTCCTTGAGTTCATATTCATATATATTTAAATTTTTTCATTAGCAAAGATACAATACATCATTTTATACCAAATTTTAAAATACAATTCTGAACATATTGACAAATTTATAGTCTTTAAGTAATATTAAATACAATCTGTGAGGCTATGATCCTCTTAACAACAATTTCTTTAAATACACGAATCTTTTACAATTTTTCATTACCACTTAGATAAAATATAGTAGATAAATATACAATTTTGTTTTCTACATGACAATAAACATTGTTCGACTTGTTAAAATCTGTGGTGAAAAACACTCCTCCTCTTAGCAAGGTATACGATTACGTAAATACTCCAATATATCCTTAGTTCCCTTTGAAATGATTTGAATACGTGGCTGACGGAAGGGATTACCACTTATTGACAAATTAATAATATTTGTCAAATTTCCCAGTATTGGGGGAACATAAGTGATATTATTGTTATTTAGATTCAAAGTATTTAAACGTTTTAAGGCACCAAGCCCCATATGGGATGCATCAATACTCTTGATGCGATTATCGTTTGCTAGTAAGACTTCTAGATTTTTGAGATCATATACAGCAGTTGGCAACTCTTCAAATCGATTAGTGGAAATATTCAATTGACGAAGCCTTTGCAGATTTCCAAATTCTTTTGGCAGATCACTCAAATAATTACATTCTAAATTCATAAATGTAAGACGTTCAAAATTTCCAATAAATGATGGTATTAAAGTAATTTGATTACGATCAGCTGCCAACTCAGATAAAAATGCCCAAAGTTCTTGTAATCTATAATATTATAAAAATTAAGAATTGCAGAGACTAAAAAATAAATAGACAAATCGTGCGTCTCTCTTAAATTTCAAATCTCATGATACCCAAGAACAAATTGTGTGTATTTTAAGGGTACCCAACAAAGAGAGCGTTTGTCCAGTCTCCATATAATTTCATAGTCTTTGTCTTCTTCTTTTTACTTACCCCAAAGGAAGAGTAGAAAAATTATTCTTAGATATATCCACCGAAGACACATGTTCGTCCTTGGCTGTTACAAATATATCCATGGGTATATCAGTAAGACCTCTCATTTCAAGAGCAAGACGACGTGTTTGTCGTAGGACATATCTGCAAGTGTGTTAAGTATTCCGTTTAGAATTATTTAGAAATATGTGCATTTAAAAAAGGATATGACGAAATGAGAAAATCTCCACAATTTTTCCCAAAACCATATTGTTCAGATATACATATGTATGGTTCCCAAACAAATAAAGATATTTTTACATATAAAAAACTGCATTATAGGTAAAAGAATTCGCATACTTACTTGTTGGGATAAAAAGAATTCTCCATAGTCTTACCACCCTGCATGCGGGGGCTATTTAAACCGTCACCAACCATTTTAGAAACAAATTTTGTAACACTTGTTCTATTAAAACACTTGGATTTTCATCCAATTTCTTGTAAACGCGTAAAGAAATATTTCTATAAAAAAATATAATAAATTTTGTCGGAGAAATTACTATGTAGAATTTAAACTGCTTTACGGAATTGACAAATCTAGAATATATACATTTCGAAATAAAATTCTTTGATATTGTGATGACAAATTGTATTTGGATTTGATAATGTGATTATTTGATAGAATCTAGGCTTATATGTCAAAGATGACACATATGACTCTTTGTAATGTCTCATAGTTAAGGGGGAAGTGGGTGTTGGGTATCTTTAGTTGGTCTCAAAGATCACCATAAAATCAAATCCACTAATGACCAGCTTACCCAAGACTTCTTTCTCAAGAAAACACATCCATGTTCCATCGCATACGAATATTTTTAGATCTTTCCTCTTATCTTATGTACTGCTAAACTGTAAAATTTAATAATTATTTATCGTTTTCTTTCCATAAAGCTATGCCTTACCCATACTCTTTAAAGGACGAAAGAAAGATCTAGATGAAAATGATTTATATCAAGAGCTGAAAGTGCACAAATCTGAGACTTTGGGTGATAAAATGTGTAATGCTTGGGAACGAGAACTTGCTGCAAAGCGTAGCAAAAAGAAAGAACCAAGTCTCATGAAGGCAATACTATCTGTTTTTGGGTGGGGATTGGCCTGGACTGGTTTCAATACAGCTCTATTAGAATTTGCTACAAAGTAAGTAAAAAATACTAGATAATATCATGATATTTTTTGATTCTCCATATCCATTTTTTAGGGTAACTCAACCGATTTGCTTAGCAGGTCTTATAGCATATTTTACTGGTGAGGATATGAAACCACTTTATGCATATCTTTATGCTGCCGCTATTGTTGTTACAACAATTGCAAATGTTGCATTTGCTCATCCGATTATGTTGGGTATACTTCATTTGGGTATGCGGATACGCCTTGCTCTATGTAGTATGATTTATCGTAAGTCATTACGCCTAAGTCGTTCTGCACTGGGTGACACAACTATAGGTCAAGTGGTTAATCTCATGTCAAATGATGTCGGTCGTTTTGATACAGTACTCATTAATTTACATTATCTATGGATAGCACCTTTGGAATTGGTGATTGTGACATATCTTATGTATATACAGGTTTGTTATTGTACCCTATAATTTTGTATAGATCTAAAATATTTTACTCTGTAGATTGGTGTTTCATCGCTTTTTGGTGTTGCTGCCATGTTACTCTTTGTACCCCTACAATCCTATTTGGGCAAGTTGACTTCAGTTTTCCGTTTACGCACTGCTCTACGCACAGATTATCGGGTACGCTTAATGAATGAGATCATTTCGGGTATACAAGTGATAAAGATGTATGCTTGGGAGAAACCCTTTTCGAAACTAGTGGAGAAGGCTAGAGCTAAAGAGATAAATGCAATTGGCAAAGTGAATCATATACGTGGTATATTAATATCGTTTGCAATGTTTCTATCGCGTGTCTCCACGTTTGCCAGTTTGGTGGGTTATGTACTTCTCGGACAGGTCTTAGATGCTGAGAAGGCTTTTTTTATTACTGCCTATTTTAATATACTACGTCGTTCGGTTACCATGTTCTTCCCCATAGGCATTTCACAATATGCCGAGTTAATGGTTTCAGTTCAAAGAATTCAAACATTTATGATGCGTGAAGAAAATGAGCCGGGTAAAAAATCAATTATGGACAATGAAAAAATTGGTGTGGATAAATCAAAAGAGAATGGCATAAATATGTCTACAATTCAAATCAATGGTGGTGGTGATGCAGTATTGAATGGTTCATTAGCAGGTCATAATGATGGAAATATTATTGAAATTGTTGATCTTAAAGCCAAATGGGATCCCAAAGGAACAGAGTATTCCTTAAATGATATAAATCTCAAGTTGAAGGCGCGTCAACTTGTTGCTGTAATTGGTCCCGTGGGTTCTGGTAAATCAAGTCTGATACAAACGATACTTGGTGAATTGACACCGGAATCGGGTAAAATCAATGTGAATGGCAGTTTTTCATTTGCCTCTCAAGAGCCTTGGCTTTTCACTGGCTCCGTTCGACAAAATATACTCTTTGGCCAGCCAATGGACAAGCAACGTTATCGAACAGTGGTCAAGAAATGTGCTTTGGAACGAGATTTTGAGCTGCTACCGCATGGGGACAAGACAATTGTTGGCGAACGTGGCGCCTCACTTTCCGGTGGCCAGAAGGCACGTATTAGCTTGGCTCGAGCAGTTTATCGTGAATCAGATATTTATTTACTCGATGATCCTTTGAGTGCTGTCGATACCCATGTGGGACGTCATCTTTTTGACCAATGCATGCGAGGTTTCTTGCGTAACAAATTAGTTTTACTTGCTACACATCAATTGCAATTCCTCGAAAAGGCCGATCTCATAGTGATCATGGATAAGGGCAAAGTAAGTGCTATGGGTACATACCATTCAATGCTTCAGAGTGGCTTAGACTTTGCCCAGTTGTTAACGGATTCTAATCCGGAGGAGGATAAAAAAACGGGTGGTGATGCTTCTACAGACACAAAACAAAATTATTCTCGTTCAACCAGTCAACAAAGTCGTATGACTGAACGTCAGAATAGTTTTTCATCGATGAGTTCTGTGGCGGATTCAATTACACCGGATGTACCTGCGCAGCTTGTAGAGACACGTGAGAAGGGCAAAATTGGTTTGGCTTTGTATAAAAAGTATTTTAGAGCCGGTTGTAATTATTTCATGTTTGCGATTCTCGTAATTCTCTGTGTGGGATCACAAGTTGTAGCCTCTGGTGCAGATTACTTTTTATCATATTGGTAAGTTTATCTCTGATCTAAGAAAGTTACAAGTATGAAGTTTTTATATTTCTAGGGTTAATAAAAATCAAGGTAGCGATTTAAATGATCCCGTTGATATATATTACTTTACCGCATTAAATGTTGGCGTTGTCGTCTTAACACTTCTACGTACCATACTATTCTTTAATGTGACTATGCGTGCATCTAAGAAGTTACATAATGCCATGTTCCGTGGCATAACACAAGCAGCTATGTATTTCTTCAATGTGAATCCATCAGGACGCATATTGAATCGCTTTTCCAAAGATTTGGGTCAGTTAGATGAAGTAATGCCTTCGGTGATGCTAGATGTACTACAAGTTTTTCTCGTCCTGGCCGGTATCATTGTATTGCTTTGCATTACGAATCCTTGGAATTTACTGGTTACACTTGTACTCGGCATATTGTTCTATTTTATACGTGCCTTCTATTTAAAAACCTCACGTGACCTTAAACGATTAGAAGCTGTAGCGCGTTCACCGATTTACTCACATTTGAGTGCCTCGCTTACTGGGCTTTCAACAATCCGTGCTTTTGGAGCTCAAGATGTTCTGATTGCGGAATTCGATAATTACCAAGACGTGCATAGTTCAGCTTTCTATACGTTTATCTCAACAAATCGTGCATTTGGATATTATTTGGACTGTTTTTGTACCCTCTATGTTGTTTTCATAACAGTGAGTTACTTCTTTATGCCACCTAAAGATGGTGGCGAAGTGGGTCTAGCTATAACACAGGCACTAGGCATGACTGGTATGGTGCAATGGGGAATGCGTCAATCGGCCGAGTTAGAAAACACTATGACTTCGGTAGAACGTGTTGTGGAATATGAAGGTATTGAACCAGAAGGTAAATTTGAATCAGATGCAGATAAGAAACCACCAGAGAGTTGGCCAGAGAAGGGTAAAATCATTGCCGATGATTTGAGTTTACGGTACTTCCCCGATCCAAAGTCAGATTATGTGCTTAAATCACTCAATTTCGAAATAGAATCATGTGAAAAAGTTGGTATTGTAGGTCGTACTGGTGCTGGTAAATCTTCTCTGATTAATGCACTTTTCCGTTTATCGTATAACGATGGTACTTTGTTGATTGATGAACGTGATACAAATCAAATTGGATTACATGATCTGCGTAGCAAGATTTCAATAATACCACAGGAGCCAGTGCTCTTCTCTGGCACTATGCGTTATAATTTGGATCCATTCGAACAATATTCCGATGTTAAGCTATGGGATGCACTTGAAGAAGTTAAACTAAAGGCTGCCATTGCAGATCTCCCTCATGGATTACAAAGTAAAATAACCGAAGGTGGTAGTAATTTCAGTGTGGGCCAACGTCAACTGGTTTGTTTGGCACGCGCTATTTTACGTGAAAATCGTGTCTTGGTATTGGATGAGGCCACAGCAAATGTTGATCCTCAGACAGATGCCCTCATTCAAACGACAATACGACAGAAATTTAAGAATTGTACAGTACTTACCATTGCTCATCGCTTGCATACAATTATGGACTCAGATAAGGTCCTGGTTATGGATGCTGGTCAAGTTGTAGAATTCGGAGCACCCTATGAACTACTTACAAATAGTGAAACTAAAGTCTTCCATGGTATGGTTATGCAGACGGGAAATACCACTTTCGAAAGTTTGCTTAAAATAGCAGAAAAGGTAATTCTTAATAAATTGACTTTTTATTTTTTATTTAACAATAATATAATTGCTTTAATTACAGGCCTTTAAGGACTCGAAAAAGGATATCTAAATGTTATAAAGTTTAGTTTTTATTGTATATTCATTGTAGACATTAATGCAGCTAAGAAGTATTATTTCTCGATTTGTATTGTATTTTATTTTTTTTAATAATTTCACAATAAATTATTTTAATACATTTCCCATTGATTTCTTGGTTTCATTTGGAAATATAAGTAATGAATTATGGATTATCAGATATTCTTGATTGTATCATCTGAATCAAGTATATCAAGTTTGTGGTTGTTTAGTTAAATAAATTGAAGATGTTATGGTTAAAGTCCACAAACACCCGTGGACCCGTAATGTTAAGCTAAAAAAGTTCTCTTCCATCATAACAAAGCACTGCTTTAAATGAGCAGGGGATGAGCATGATTACCAATCTAACTCCCCTCTGGAGTTTCTCTTATATCTAAGATTTCAATTACGAGTAGCTTGAGATAAAAATGAGTTCGGTGGACGTCCACAAATTGCATTTGCTAGAAAATATATGCTTAGACTGTAAATTGAAAACTTTATTTTTATTAAAAACATAAAAAATAAAACAAATAATTCAATTTAATTAAAAAAATACAATCTTTATTTGTCAGAGATATCGATTCTCATTCTGTTGTTCATAAATAAACAAGGGTTATTGCTGGGATGACACTAGGTCCTAAGGCGACAGGTAAGATAGCCAGTGGTAATAAAAGACTCACTCAAAAGACCGGTCTTCTACACGTATTTACCTGAATAACACACCAAATATATTGTAGATTAAGATAACAACTATAAATATTTAGCAAAGAAATAGATATTCAAAGAGATTATTTCTCACCATGGACAGTTCATAAGTTTTAATGTAGGTAGTAATATAAAATTTTTATGATGAAAAAATGAAAAATTTCCAATGAACTGTTCCGGAATAAGTATGCGTATTATTGTTCAGAATGTTGTGATATATATTTCCACGAAAATCTTAGATTCAGCAGCCTAAGGGATATGTCTGCAAGCTATTGACATGTAAACTTCACTTCCTTTGCTCCATTCAGATAGGTAAACTCTTTTTGAGGTTATTTTATACAGATCCTTAGCTTAAGTACATCCCACAAATGCTCAATAGGGTTAAGGTCAGCCATTATTATTTTATTATTTATGACGTATTTACAATTTAAAGAAATTATAAACATAGTCTATTCACAAAGTCGATTAACAAAGGATTTCCATCCGTCTCTATTGCGTGCTAATGCGCGAAGTTCGCTCATAGATTTTCTTGTCTCAGCCGCAACAGTTCGTTTCCACGTCAATTTCGGTCTTCCTCTGGACCTCGTCCATTGAGGGTTCCATTCCAATATGGCATGGGGTATTTCGTCGTTATTTTTGCGAAGGGTATGTCCCAGCCAACCGTACTTTCGTTTCCGTAACACAATTTCAATTGGGTCTTGCTCGCATATTTGCCAGAGTCGCTGATTGCTAATAATTCTTGGCCACCAGAATCGCAGAATAGTACGTAGACATCGGTTGATGAACGTTTGTAGTTTCCTCATGTTTGTAGTTGCAGTATGCCAAGTCTCACAGCCATAAAGCAAGACAGATTTTTTCACATGCGTTAAATATTTTTATTTTCGTCTTCTGGTGGACATGTTTAGCTCTCCAGAAGTTTCTTAGTCTCACAAATGCGGCCTTGGCTTTTTGAATTCTACATTCTATATCGATATGGGTTCCCCCGTTTGTTGTTATTTGGCTACCAAGATATTCGAAACGTTCAACCTCTTCGATGTCGTTACCTTCGATTATAAGATGGGTGCTAGTAGTGGTATTTAATCGCATGTTCTTGGACTTCATGCAGTTAATATTCAATCCCACTTTTTTAGACTCCACAGTGAGTTTGTCTAGTTGGGTTTGCATATCCGAACAGCGATTCGTCGGCGTATTCCAGGTCGCTTAATTTTCTGTGCAACTTCCAGTTGAGTCCTATGTTTTCGATTTCTGCAGATTCAAGGACTAAATCCAGGACGTTGATAAACAACAGCGGAGATAGCGCACATCCTTGCTTAACACCGCTCTTACATGCAAAAGACTCGCTTAGCTGTCCGTTGTGTATGTAGAACGTCTTCGTAGCTGGCCTTGATGATGTTGACGATTTTTTGCGGAACTCCTCTAGCGCTTATTATTATTAATTATTATTATTTTTTAATTGTATGTATTTTTACCACAATCTATTTAAATTTCGTTTCTAGAGAACTGTTATTTTTTCACTACTAACCCTTAAGTGATTACTTATTTTTAAAGCACAGATGTCTAATCTTGTTAAATGAGTTATACTATCCTTTAGTTATTTTTGCATACATTAATTTGATATTCCAAACTTAGGGAGAGTTAAAAATCTGAACAAACGCATCAAACCAAGAGTATGAAAACTATGGAGTAACACAGTGTGATGATTAGATTGGCTTTCACCGTCGTTGGGTAAAGAAGTAACAACTAAAAAAAAACAGTGATTGGCACCATAGGCCAAAATAAAAAATATTAAAGTCAAATAAATAAATAAGTAAATGGATTTTCTATTTTTTAGTTGGTAATTGCATTAATATAAATCATTGTTTTAATTACAGGCCTTTAAGAACTCGAAAAATGATATCTTAATGTTATAAAGTTTAGTTTTTATTGTATATTCATTGTAGACATTAATGCAGCTAAGAAGTATTATTTAATAATTTCACAATAAATAATTTAAAAAATATAAACTCTTTATTTGCCAGATAAATCCATTCTCATTCTCTTGTTCATAGATGAATATGTGTTGGCCAGGACGGTACTAGGTAAGATAGCCAGTGGCATCTGCATTCTTTACAGACAGGTAAACAAAAGGTCGGACTTCTATTTTCCTGATCAGCAAGTCCGCCAAAAATAATATGTAAATTAAGATAATAACCATATTCATGTCATCTTTACCCATTCAGCTTGGGTAATCTTTATTGAGCATCTTTTTTGATCCCACGCTCAAGTAAATCACCTTAACGTTTAAGAGACACTAGAAATAAAAGTAATGTTATAAAATACATAAGTATGGTAAAATGTTAAGAGAACTTGTTTAATAAGCGTAATATTGAGCATAAAAATTGCTACTCAACATACATTATTTTTATATTACAAACTTAGGGAGAGCTAAAATTTTAACAAACGCACAAAACTAAGAGTATTAAACTGTGGAGTAACACAGTGTGATGATTAGATTGGCTCACTGTCAGTGAGTAAAAAAGTAACAACTTAAAATCTATGCAAATTGTTGAGTTTGGACAGTTTAATATTAGGATCCGGTGCTGATTACTTTCTTGCGTAGTTGTTAGAGTCGATTAAGTTATTTTTTTCTTCTAAAAACTAATCTATTTATTTTAGGGTAGACAAATATAAGGTTAATGGAAATCTACTACTAGACACTATCCATAAGGATATCTATACTTTTTCATCACTCAATATTGGATTTGTTGTGGTCACTCTGACTTAATATTTACTCTTTTGCAATGCGTGCCTCTTCCACACTGCATAATAAAATGTTCCGTGGTATAACACATGCTGCAATGTATTTTTTCAATGTAAATCCCTCCGGTCGTATACTTAATCGTTTTTCCAAACCATTGCTCATGGTTTGTATACAATTATGAATTCCAATAGAGTCCTGGTTATGGATGCCGGACAAATTGTTGAATTCGGAAAGCCTTAGTAAAACAGGAAGAGTCTTTCATGACACGGACATGCAGACAGGAAAAAAACACATTAGATAATTTGTTGCAAGTAGCAGAACAGAACAGGTAATTTATATACTTATTTTTAACATTTTTAATGAAAATTTTAATCTTATAACACATTTTATGTATTATATACTTTAGGCATATGTGGAGACAAAGGACAAGGATATCTAATATCTAATAAGAAACAAAGTTTGATATGATTTAAGTCAAGAATTTTTTCCTAACATTTCTTATACAAATAAAAAAACAATTATCATATGTTTTTACTTCTGATGAAATTCATTGGGAATGTGGTGCAAGCTGTTAGCAACAGTACAAGAATAAAGAGATATAGACAAAGAGAGAGAGAGTTATGTTGTAGATCTCTTGACCTATCATAATGTATTGGCAACACAAAGAAAAAAAAAAACAGGCAAAAAAAAAAGCTTTTCTTCACTTCAACGAAGCGTGAAATTAAGTATGATAAGAACACATGTGAGAAATAATGCTGAAATGAGTATAGCAGCGTATGAGTAATAAACATATGAGCAAAATA
This sequence comes from Amiota communis, assembly GCA_037043315.1. Lineage (NCBI taxonomy): Eukaryota > Metazoa > Arthropoda > Insecta > Diptera > Drosophilidae > Amiota > Amiota communis. Next base: position 591,152 of record JBAMAV010001191.1, on the reverse strand, counting down.
AGCGATCTTAGCAAAGCAAACCGAAGTGATTTCGGAACATGTAGAACAGTGTCACTTTAGAATGAGTTGGATGGTTGGCGTGTGAAAACGTTTCGAAGCGGGAATCATCTGAACATCATCACATTAGTTGGCTGGCCATTGTGCTTGCGAGACTTTGCCAAATAAAAACAAATAATATATAAACTAAATAAACAAACAAATAAAAAGTGCCGCAAATATATCATTCACACAATTACTACCAATAAACTTGAAATCTTTTCAATGAAATTTGTTTGTTTTCTGATTTTTTGTTTATGTGAATTCTATTGTAGATGGTTATAATCTGTTGATTTTTTGGCTATTGTTTATAAGCAGAGAGACACAAATATTTAAATGATAAAAGTTTCGTATTAAAACAAATAAGATTACAAAGTTTGTTGTGTTTTGCCAATTTGTTGTTGCCTCTCCATCGTAGTCGTCGTCGTCGTCGTCGCTGACATCGTTATGACACAACAACGTGGCATGATATTTTAATGTCAAAGAGGGGTATCTATGATAGTCATTAAATACTACTTAGTCTTAGTGTGTCTCCACACACATTTGTTGCCAATTACAATTAAATAATAATAATAAAGCATATTCTTAAAACAAATATAAATAAAAGTGTGCGTGTGTGTGAGAGTGTGTGTTCAATGCAACATCAAATACAATTTAGAACAACTGGAAATAATCACCCTTAAATAAATAATAATAATTAGAAACAATGCAGTCCATAAAAGCAGATGAATTACCGAGGAATCCGCGTGAACGTGCCAATCCGTTGTCAGTAATGATGTTTTGGTGAGTATTCAAAAAAAACAAAAACCTAATGTATCTATGTATCTATACATTGTTATTGTTGTTATGGTTGTCGTTGTAAGTCTTGCCGGCGTTGTGCGCATGTATAAAAGTGGAAAATTTTGTTAAAAATCGCTGATACATTCACTCACTCACTCAACCACTCACTCATTCAGTCAGTCAGTCAGTCAGTGATTCAATCATCAAGAAAGAAAACCTTAAAATAAAATAATAAATAAATAAATATAGTAAATTCATAAAAGCAGTCTGCTTATTTTGCAATTTATCAATACTGAGAGATTTGGTAAGTTAATATGGTAGTACGTACATATATCTTTGTTATTATCATTCATTTCTTCAAAACAATCAATGCATTATTATTATTGATTTTATTCTTTCAACAACAATTATACAGAGAATTTCCTGGAATTTATCAACTTGCAAAGAACACAGCTGTAGATACATTTCATTTGAATACATGTAAAATAAACAAAAACAAATAGAATTCATCTTAAGCAAAAAAAAAAAAAAAACACATTGCATTGCATATTTTCTCTGACACAAATGAACAAATGATTTCATTTGATTTGATTCGTTTTGTATTCTCAAAGCAATTCAACTGAATAAACTGGGTGGGTTTCCATTAGAATAGTTTTGTATATTTATTATATTATATATTATTAATATATATTTTGTATGGTATATACATATTTTCGTTATCTAGTTATACACCTTATACTACTCTTAGTGTGAAAATTTGTTATCATTGTGATGTAATGATGTTTGTGACATAATTAAAGGAAAGGTTCGAAATATTTTATACCATCATGTTATGAGATATCAAGGTGACATTCATCATTACTTAAAAAGGTTTAGTTGCTATGCAAAGTAGTCCGTTCTTTAGTTTAAGAGATATCAAGCTGATATTTTATACAGAGTAAAGATTTATCAGTCAATTTCAATTTCACAGTCATACCATAAAGGTTTATTAGTTAATTATCATACAGAATAGTTCAACCATCAGTTTAAGAGATATCAATCTAATATTCTATACACTGTCATTGAATTCAGATATATCAGTAAATTTCTATGTAAAATATAACATCAGTTTATGAGGTATCAAGCTAACATTGTTCTCACTGTCATGCCATAAAGGTTTGTAAGTTAATTTCCATGCAGAGTAGTCCATCCAACAGTATTGGAGATACCAACCTGGATTGCTATATAGTGTCGCATGGAATTACTATTCACTTCACTTTGCCAGTCAATTTCCATGAAATAAAGTCCATCAGTGCTTAAGATATCAAACTGAAATTTAATACAATTAAAATGTTTCAATCAGTGCTCCCAATACTGTTGTATTAGGATGGGTACTGGAAAAACTGGAGGAAAAGAAATTTCTAAAACACTGGGTGAACTCCACTGGACAACGCCAGGCAAAACAATTCCACACCCTTTCAAAGGGTATCTCGAATAAGCTTCTCTCACTCAGTAGAGAAGACTTACGCATTTTGACTGGATACTTCACGGGTATCATCAAAATAAATTAGGTCTTTCCGACACTGACGTATGCCGATTTTGTGAAATGGATAAAGAAAGTTCAGAGCATATACTCTGCAAATGTCCTGCACTCGGTAGACAAAGACTTCACCACCTTGGTGGAACAACAAACCCCAAGTAATGTTAAGATTCATCAAAAGTCTAAACATATATGGTTTCTATAAAATAAAGCCATGTACAACAGATTTTATTGGTCGCAGTGCTTTCAGGCCCGTTATTATTATTATGTATAATAATATTGGGTATACAAGTACGTTTTAAAGGATTGCTAACAGTCGGCATCAGTAGTATTTAAGCATTCCGGACCATATGCCTGCTTTTATAAAATTACATAACTGAGACAGAGTAAAGATAATACTATACTAGGGATAAACATACTAATATCGAACTAATCACATAAATATATGAGTATATATTATTTATGACTCTCACATTAATACATATTAATTTCATATTAGTTTACCCAAAGTTTTTTCTTTTAACAAGAAATCACTAATAGTTTTTGGTTCAGACCAAGGATCCCAAGTTTCATCACACTAAATATGCAATGAAAAACAATTTTGAATCATAATAATGTAAATAAAACTAATGAATAGGTTAATAACTTAATTTTATGGTCCATAAACCACTTGTTGAGAAAGCAACTGTGCAATTTGTATGTATTTGTAATATTTTTATATGCATTTGTATATACTATATAAAAAATATATTTCATATATGTAAGTACAAAGGTACCGCGCATGTTACTTGACTCATGAAACGGAATCCAACATGTGTTTTTTTAAAAAAGAAAAATAATAATAAAAATTTGCGGGAATCGTTTTACTGTTAGAGACCTTAACGACAACTCCCATGACTCAAACAAATAATGTCAATAATTACTTGTTGTTTTGTTGGATAAAATTTTTGCGTGTGTCTCAAACAAAATAATATACTACAAGTATATTTCAAAATTATTATCATTATTATCATATCAATTATTGTATTGTTTTTTTTTTATTTTTTTATTTCCTGATATGATAATGCTATGTTATGTACAATAGTATTTTGTTGTATTTAGTTTTTATGATTCTATTGTGGTGCTTATATGAATACAATAAGATACAATAATAGTATATATAATTTAAGAATTTTGTCAGCCAAATACAATACAATATAATATGTATATTCTATCAAAATTAAGAGAGCAGAAAGAAGTTAGACTATGTCCCTATTTTTGAATTTGATATATCATTAATTGTAGTAAGAAAATACCTCTTGCAATTATTAGAGATAATGTGTGGTTCTGTGTATAATAATAAGATGTGTCTATCTATATCTATCTATGTACTTACTGTAACAAAATTAAATAAACAAAAGTAATACTAATTTAACTATATTTAGTACACTGACTCTAGGCGAGTTCTCATATTGTTTAATTGCTAGTTCCTTTTTAGAAAAATTAAAACAAATGTAATATTGTTATAAGCTCTATGAAGATGAGACTGCATGTCTATTTATATCAGCTAGAAAGCTCTGAAACTGAAGGCTAGTGGGCATAGAAAACGATGGAGAAATATGTAGATAGAAAACGATTCTCCTCTTCATTCTGATTATTTCCAAATACAATTTCGTTTAGATTTTCTATTCTTTTCTATTTCTTTTCTATTTTCTTATTATAAAATATTATATTTGTTGCGTAAAACATTTCTAAACATTTGATAACATTGAACTGAGTTTTGTCAAATCAATAAGACTTTATAAATTGATTATTGATTGATTGATTTGTTGAATTAAATTATCAATTTTTGTACTCTTTATGTTTGTTGTGAAGGGTATTGTGGTTTTGTCATGATACTTGTAACATTTTCTAAGGAGATAGTAAATAATAATAATAGTTCAAACGCTGCAGCAAAGGAAACAGGATGCACTCCTCGTCTGATGGTTATAGCAGGCATGGAACGCGACATCAGGATTCACATTAAAACTATATTAAGTCACACGAAACTAAACCAATGGCATGGATATGATCATTGGTACAAGACGTTTAATTTTGACAAAACTCCAACCATTACCCATCTTCGGATTTGTTCTACTTTCATCCGAATAAGAACTGGTCACATCAAAGTCACTCATCAACATCTCCTAGAAGGAACAAGCTGTCCACCCTCCCCATTATGCGGAAACAATCTCTCGGTCAAACACATTTTGGATGATTGCAAACGAAAATGATAGACAATACCAGATCCCAGCTATTTGGGCATAATCTACCTTTACCCCTCCTTAAAATTCTATCCCTGGATAATATTCATAAAATATCCACTTTTATTAAATACTTACTAGAGGAGCCCCCGGCCGACACAATCGACCGCATTCTAGAAAAAGGGTTTATTTATTAAGTGCTAATACAATAACTTCTCTATGAACAGTTCTTTGCGAAAACTCTATAACACGGCTTCACACAAGCAATGAGCGTAGAGCAATAGAACAAAAGAGAAAGGCACAGAAACCACTCTATTCTCCCATTCTACTGCTTTCACAATATCAACGGCAATAGAACATAAGAGAAAGGCACAACAACCTCTCTATTCTCCCATTCTACTGCATTCACAATATCAACGGCAATAGAACAGAAGAAAGAGGCACACAAACCTCTCTATTCTCCCATTCTACTGCGCACACACACGCACACATCAACGGCTGTGTGTTGCTATTGTTGTTATAAAGCGGTTATTTTTAACACCAGTTTACGCCTAAACCTCTGGACCTATTTTGATAAAAAATTTTCAGGACACATCTAGCGAAAAATATCTTAATTGGTATTTTTTTTTTTGTCAAAATAGGTTCAGGGGTTTAAGCAGGGATGGATTCACAAATTCTATGTTGTAGATAAGGTTATTTTAAATTATATATTATAAGCAATTATAAGATGTGTATGACATTATCAATGGAGTTCTTTATTTGGATATTTTATCTGATTTCTCAGAGTTTTCTCAAGGCTAAAAGTGAGAACTGTTATATAAGTATATCGATCCAAACAAATTCTTTATAAAAACTTAAGTTTTCTGCTCAGGATGCAATGAAATTTGTGTTTTAAAGCCCACACAATATGGAGGGTAAACATTATCCAATAAAACCAAACGTAAACGATTTTAAGTACTATTGATTGATTTTAAAAAGATATACACTCATATGTAGTACATAAAAAAAAAAAAAAACAAAAAATCATATTCAGTTTAGAAAAGCAAATAGGAAATTTTTGGAAACTCATTGGCTTTGTAGACATAGTTTTGCAAATGTCCCCATAACCATGCATACGCATATGGTTAAAAGCCCCATAAACTTTAATAATGTTTAAACAAGAACTAAGTACTTATAAAGAGACAATCATTATTACTTGTTATAATGACGTTCTAACAGATAGACGTAAGAGGCTCAATTAAGAACTACTTAACTTGTTCGCTGATAAAGTGCTATTGTATAATCTTAAGTAGATTTAAAAACTGATTACATCAAAATACGATAGATAGAGGATATGTCTGTCTAACTTTCTATAGTTTCATATGATTCACTATATTGTAAGTAGAATGTCATGATGAATTTCAATAGCTCAATTCTTTAATAAGAATTCTTCGGTTCATATAAACATTGATCTATATTTTATACTATAATACTATTAATTGATCTAAAGTATTATTATTATTTCTTTTCTTTCATAAAGTTTTGCTCTACCCATACTTTTTAAAGGACGAAAGCAGACTTTGAATCAAAATGATCTCTATCGTGTCTTACATGAACATAAATCAGGTATGATTGAATTAAAAAATTTATAGATGATTTTAAAATACTTACATAATATTTGCTTAGATGTATTGGGCGATAGAATGTCAAAAGCATGGGAGAAACAACTTGCAGCGAGTCAAAGCCGAAACAAGAAACCAAGTCTTTTGAAGGCATTGATTAGTGTTTTTAGTTTACAAATGGCTATGAGTGGTTTACTCTTGGGATTATTGGAGTTTGGCACAAAGTAAGTTCCATAAAACTGAAATTGGATAAAAATAATAATATTAATTCGATTTTAGGGTAACTCAACCAATATGTCTTGCTGGTATGATTGCTTACTTTGCTGGTAACGATCCAGATGTTAGTAAGGCCCACTTCTTTATGGCAGCCATTGTGGTGACCACTTTGATAAATGTGATTTTTATGCATCCCTACTCGTTCAGTGTATATCATTTGGGTATGAAGATTCGTGTGGCCTTGAGTAGTTTGTTATATCGAAAGGCATTGCGTTTGAGTCACTCAGCCATGGGTAATACCACAATTGGTCAGGTTGTGAATTTAATGTCAAATGATGTTGGTCGTTTTGATTCTGTGATAATGCATTTGCATTTCTTGTGGATTGCACCTTTAGAAGTGGTGGTCATTACATATTATATGTATCAAGCGGTAAGTACTTAATCACATTACAAATTCTAAAGTTCCAAATTTACTATAACTTTGTTATAGATTGGACCATCTTCTTTTATTGGTGTTGGTATTATGTTGCTGTTCTTGCCAATCCAATCTTATTTGGGTAAAATGACTGCTGTTTTGCGTTTGCGTACTGCCCTTCGCACTGATTCACGTGTGCGTATGATGAATGAGATTATAACTGGTATTCAGGTGATTAAGATGTATGCATGGGAAAAGGCTTTTGGAGTTCTTGTGGAGGAAGGACGATATAAGGAAATGAAAGTCATTAGGATTGTGAATTACTTACGTTGCATATTGTTGTCATTTGCAATGTTCCTTTCGCGTGTTTCCATTTTTGGAAGTTTACTTGGTTTTGTCTTATTGGGTTATGTTTTGGATGCGGAAACTGCATTCCTGATTACGGCCTATTACAATATCTTACGTCGTACAGTGACTATGTTTTTCCCTGTTGGTATATCACAATGTGCTGAAATCAAGGTTTCTATTAAACGTATTCAAACATTTTTAATGCTTGACGAGAGCAATGTCAATGACTACTCATATGATGAATACCATAAAACTGATGACCAAAGTAATGGCAAACTGAAAGAAAGTAATGCAAATAATCAAAGAAATGGAAAAGATTCAATATTAAATCATAATGAGGATGCTGTAGTTATTACCAATTTAAAAGCAAAATGGGATGCTGAAGCTTCAGAATATTCCTTGGATGATATTAATCTAAAACTGAAGTCTGGACAACTTGTTGCTGTCATTGGTCCCGTGGGTTCCGGCAAATCCAGTTTGATTCAAACTATACTCGGAGAACTTTCGCCTGATTCCGGCAAAGTTACAGTAAATGGTTCTTTTTCGTATGCATCACAAGAGCCATGGCTTTTTACTGGTACCGTTCGTCAGAATATTCTATTTGGTCAAGTGCTTGATAAACAACGTTATCGTATGGTAATAAAAAAGTGTGCATTGGAAAGAGATTTTGAACTATTGCCGCATGGAGATAAAACAATTGTTGGAGAACGTGGTGCCTCACTTTCTGGAGGACAAAAGGCTCGTATCAGTTTGGCACGTGCAGTATATCGCAAATCAGATATATATCTGCTGGATGATCCTCTGAGTGCAGTAGATACACATGTTGCTCGTCATCTGTTTGATGAATGTATGCGTGGTTATCTCAAGAACAAAGCTGTACTTTTGGTTACTCATCAGTTGCAGTTCCTTGAAAAAGCTGATCTCATTGTTATAATGGATAAGGGTAAAGTGAATGCCATTGGAACATACAAATCAATGCGTAATAGTGGTTTAGATTTTGCTCAACTCCTCACTGACAATAATAATGAATCTGAACATTTGTTGGGAGCTGGAGATGCACAGGCCAAGAAACGCAATCAGTATTCATCTGGTGAAATAACCCAACATAGTCGTAATAGTAGTTTTGCATCAATAAGTTCTTTAGCAGAATCTGTTATTGAAGAGTCGTCACCAATGCAAGTGGAAGAGAATCGTGATGAAGGCAAAATCGGCATGTCATTGTATGTGAAGTATTTTGGTGCCGGATGCAGTTTGCTGATGTTTGCATTCTTGCTATTTTTGAGTGTGGGCAGTCAAGTACTGGGTTCAGGAGCTGATTATTTCCTTGTATATTGGTAAGTTCATATATGTAATCAATTAAATCACAACATTATAATTTTCTTTATTTTTTTAGGGTGAAAAAAAATAAGACTGAAACCAATTCTACCTCTATCTCTTCGGAGACTGTTGATATCTTATATTTCACTGCGCTCAATGTATCTGTTGTCATATTCACATTGGTACGCATTGTTCTGTTCTGTGATGTGGCAATGCGTGCCTCGTCCACACTGCATAACAAAATGTTCCGTGGTATAACACATGCTGCCATGTATTTTTTCAATGTAAATCCATCCGGTCGTATACTTAATCGTTTCTCCAAGGATTTAGGACAAATTGATGAAGTGCTGCCTTCAGTTATGACTGATTTATTGCAAATATTCCTTACCATAGCTGGCAATGTAATTGTAGTCTGTATTACAAATCCTTGGTATATTATTATCACAGTAGCACTTTGTCTCATATTCTATTTTGTTCGAGCATTTTATTTAAACACATCCCGAGATGTCAAGCGCTTGGAAGCTGTTGCTCGTTCACCTATTTATTCACATCTCGGTGCATCACTCAATGGCCTTCCGACTATTCGTGCCTTTGGGGCTCAACAAATAATAACAGCAGAATTTGATAATTACCAGGATATTCATAGTTCCTCATTTTATACATTTATCAGTACTAATCGTGCCTTTGGATATTATTTAGACTTTTTCTGTGCCATCTACATATGTGTCATAACACTGAGCTACTTAATTTATACACCCAGTAATGCAGGCGAAGTGGGTTTAGCCATATCCCAAGCTATGGGTATAACTGGTATGGTCCAGTGGGGTATGCGTCAATCAGCAGAGTTGGAAAATCTAATGACTTCTGTAGAACGAGTCGTTGAATATGATCAAATTGAACCAGAAGGTGATTATGAATCTCAACCATCTAAAAAACCACCAGTCACTTGGCCAGAAGAAGGTGAAATAGTGACGAAGAACTTGAGCTTGCGATATTTCCCTGATCCAAAATCAGAGTATGTCCTTAAGTCTCTTAACTTTGTGATTAAACCCAGTGAGAAGGTTGGCATTGTTGGTCGTACAGGAGCTGGAAAATCTTCACTCATCAATGCACTCTTTCGTTTGTCTTACACTGATGGCACCATGTTGATTGATGAACGCGACACAAGTGATATAGGTTTACATGATTTACGTAGTAAAATATCCATAATACCTCAAGAACCTGTGCTCTTCTCTGGCACAATGCGTTATAATTTGGATCCATTTGAACAATATTCAGATGAAAAACTATGGCAATCACTAGAAGAGGTAATTGCTAATTTATTATCAATAATAAATTACACATTTTACAAAAAAAAAAAAAAAATTCTTTTACAGGTTTCACTTAAAGATACAATTGCCGAAATGCCAACAGGTTTACAAAGTCAAATTTCTGAAGGTGGTACTAATTTCAGTGTCGGTCAACGTCAATTGGTTTGTTTGGCTCGTGCCATATTGCGGGAGAATCGTATTCTGGTCATGGATGAGGCCACAGCCAATGTGGATCCCCAAACGGATGCACTTATCCAAACGACTATACGTCATAAATTTAAGAACTGCACAGTGCTCACTATTGCTCATCGTTTGCATACAATTATGGATTCGGATAAGGTGCTGGTTATGGATGCCGGTCAGGTTGTAGAATATGGTGCGCCTTATGAATTACTTACAAACAGTGAAAAGCAAATATTCTATAAGATGGTCATGGAAACAGGCAGATCCACTTTTGATAATTTGCTGAAAATAGCAGAAAAGGTAAACAAAAACAAAAAAAAATGTCAATTTAGATTTTTAATTGATTAATCTGTTGTCTTTTTCAGGCTTACAAATCTGCATAGAAATTTATACATTCCAAAAAGCCAACCCACTACTACTACTACTTATGCATTTCATTTGTGACCTACTATTTTAAATAGATACAATGCAAAGCAGATGATATGTTAAATTATATAAGAAATTTTATAAACAAAACTGTTGTTGTTTTCAACGTGATTATCTCTGAACTGTTTTGAAGTCAGAGCAAGGGAAATTGTCATTGCAAAAGATACTTTTATGGACTTATTGATGGATGGAGTACTTATTCACAAATTTATAAACCTTTAGAATTATGTATTTTTATAGAAAAATATTATTATTATTATTATAATGAAATGAAATGAAATGCCAGCAAAGAATACTTAAATAAACCAAAAAGTGATTAAAAATAAATTATGGTATGGTTATTTCTTTGAAAATCCAGTGACAGTGATTTTACCCAATAAATATGAAAGGCCCCGCTTCAGTAAATGAATATGTGCAATCGAAATTATTCTTTACTTATATACGAATAATTGTTATTGTTTTCAACTGCAATAATGGAGATTTACACTACCACTAAGTCCTGTGTCTGTGTGTTAATGAAAATGATAGTTAAGGGAGCAGGTAGGTATTGTAATGTAACACTTAATTGTCAGTAACATCAACAGGACAGTTCACTAATACAATAACAATAAACGTTCTCACCAAATAACGCAGCAAGAAGAATATCGATTTGTCCTGTTGCTTGCTGTTTTGCTTGCATTAAACTGTTGGCACAAGTAAAGGGTTTGATAAAATGCAGAAGCCCATTATTTGCGTGATGAGTCGCAAGTAAACTAGACTTTACTTGCCTTAAGAATGCCAACAGGATCGGCTGCTAGTCTTCTCTATGCTATAATATTCGATCATATAATTCAAAAAAACAAATAGAAATATGCAAATTTAAGCATATGATATAACAAAGCCATATTATCCTTAAAGCATTGCAAGCAAAACTTAGGAAAAAGTTTCCAAATAAAATTGATTTTTCACTGTATAAGGGACCCACCAACATGAATCAATTCGTCTCTAGTTGAAAACAATCATCTAATAACAATCATCATAACATAAAAGCAAAACTCTAGAACTAATTAATAATGATTAAGACTACTACTAAGCCTTTGACAACATGGAAATGGAAAATACAGCAAAGGAGATATATACCTGCTATGATAAATAATGTTTAAAGTTGCTCAGCTCAGCTCACAATCATGCATTCCCACTCTTTGTTTACTTCAACTGGATTACGAGCAATCAAGATGTTGTCATCATTGTAATAGAAATAATAGTAGTTTCAAATTTGATTTATGGAGATGTGGTACAGCAATCCAGAGACAGTCATGAATATTTACAATATTTAGATATTTAAATTATTTATTTATACTTTAAAGAAAAAAAAAACATATACTTAGTACAAAATTCTTTCAAATTTCTTTGGATTTTAACACTTACCTATTATTAAAAGCTCTGATGGAATGTGAGATTCAATCTTCTTTATATTAAGTGACGATAAGGAAACCTTTCGATGATTTATACATGTGTATGTATTTAAAATGAATTACTTATAAATAAGTAGTAGTAATTGTTATCACAATTCATTGATTTAGTAGTTATGGTGATGCATTTTATGATGACTAAAATATAATACTGGTGTTTTCTTTATAAATATAAAGTCCATGGAATATGTACTTGTTATTATAATTTCATTTGATGCTGTCGTTATATCATGGTTCTTTGATTTAGGAGTTATGGTGATGCATTATGGACTAAATCATAATATCATCGTCTGTATAGACATATTTCATGGAATGTATATGTTCTTGTCATTATTGTGGTTATTATATTGTTGTATTTAATGTTGTCGTTCTGTCATGGTTCTTTGATTTAGGAGTTATGGTGATGCTAAATTATAATATTATCGTCTGTATAGACATGTTTCATGGTATGTATAAGTTCTTGTTGTTGTTGTTGTTGTTATAGTAATTATAATGATGCATTATGAACAAAATTTTGATGGAAGGCGATGCTGCTTGTATGGACTCTTGTTTCTTCTTCATAGATCATGGAGTATATACTACTTGTACTGTAGATGTTGTTGTTATTATTGTAGTATATTTATTTATTGTTTTTGATGTTGATGTTGCTGTTATTTTATTTTGTTGTTGTTGTTGTTGTTTTAGTCATAAATTTTAAGTGGTTTTTCCGAAGAAAGTCTCTTCAATTTGTTCACATGATCTAAGCCAAAAAATGGAATGCTAGTTAATGTTGTTTTCCTGTAAACCTTTAAGTCAACTGGTGTACTTCTAAGGACATCCATTGTATATCCACCCTTTAGTACAATGGCGAATTTATAATTCTCCCATTCTTTATCGGGAATCTTAAGTTGATTCCTTATGCGCTCCATAATTTCACCATATGGTTCACCTTGACAGGCCTTTACTAGAAATGGCACACCGAATGCATTATATATATCATTATAATAGTGTGCCACTGGCACAAACATTTCTATTTCACTCAAATCTCCATCAGCTGGTAACTCTTCGATATAGAATTCACGTTGTTGACATGCTGTTGCATTTGCATAGGACTCATTGATCTTATCAATTAGTGTATCCTCTTTGTAAATAGCAACAATTCTGTGGTGTGATACTTTAATAAAAGCTAATTTCTTTGGTTTATTTTCTTCAACCGGAATATGTTTCATAGCCTCATCCAGCAATCCCTTAACATTGTCCGTTTTGTTCACCAAAAGGTTTATATCTTTTTGTTCTTTGAAATCAAATGAGAACCATATGCACTTGAATTGTTTCTTATTTTCCAGTTCATTTATATGAAAGGTTAGTATTTCATAGTGTAATATCGGTGAAGCACCCTCTTTTATACGGGCAAACAGTTCAGATAAGATACCTGGAAAAGTGTGTTGGATTGGTTTGAAACTGGTGGCATTCAGATAGAATTGAAGTTTTTGTGGCTCGGTATTGAGACGTTCGGCAAGAGCCTTTGCCATTTGATCATACCTATCGTGATGTGATAATTCTATTATGATTTCTGGTTCAGTAGGATTACTGCGACTGCAAAATTTCACATTAACCCGATATAATAGATCTGTGAAGAAATCTACAACAGATGGTGGGTCACCACTTTTCTTCTCAAAAACTAGTATATGACCTTGTTGATTGTTTTCTCGCGGATCTAAACTGAATATGTCTCCAAGAGTATTGTGCACTAAGAAGATCTGCTGATCTGAGCTCTCATCAATTATGTCCAGTTCCGTATCGGAATCAAAGCCAAGATGTTTGTTCACTTCCGGTATCAAATCAACAAGTTTTCTAGTCAATGGCTGTTGAGAGCATCCAATGTAATTTAAACTCTTATCGCTTGGATTGAAGAATTTTAAAAATAATAGAATATCAGTTTCCGGATTAAATGGTGGCAGTGGACGATCAATATTATCAGGACGGGCAAATTCTAAAAAGATATACCAAAATCGTTGAAATGGAACGATATCGTCAATAGTACGTTGAGCTTCTTTCTCAATATCCAAATACTTGAACAGTTGGTTTACTTCATTCGTCATATTCCAAACTCTCATACGAGTTTTCGGTACTCCGAATGCATTTACAAAGCTTTCAATCATTTCCTCAATAGTTTGTGTTACCTTGAATTTAAATAAACGTTGATTTATCTTGGACTCATCAAATAAATATTTCCTATTATGTACATAGAATTCTTCTTCAAGAATAACGCTTACTGATAAATAGAGAGTGGGGTCATTAACTTCCCGACGATAGACCTTCTCAAGGCGTTTCTCCAATTCTAGTCGTTCAACTAGATCAATGGGAATCTCATTTTCTGTTATATCAGCAAGGACATAATCTATTTTTGATTTACGTATATATATCAACATATATGCACTACTGCCAGTTAGATTACATGAACTATCTTCGAAGCCACCATAATTATCATCAATTGCTTCTGATTTTTTGCATCTGGAAACAACATCATCATCAAATTTATACCATTCACCATTTGCCTTGGGACTTATAAAAACCACATAATGACCAGATTGATTATCACCGGAATGCACTAGGACAGAATGTAAAACATAGTCAGCTGGTGTTGCCTCCTCTTCAGCTAAATATTTATCCAGATTAATGTGTTCATAGAACTCAAAGTGATCGTTGTTCTTAACTGAATTGTTTATAATCGGATCAAACTGGAATCGCATCAAATGCAAATGCAATACCGGTGGAAATGAGTGAAAAATTTCACCTTTAATAGCATCCTGTAGACCATATGTTCCGGCATAATATTTATTATCTCCATCCAGAGACTCGGAAGTGGTAAATTCATTAAATGATTCATAAAGATTCCTCATGTCCTTGATGTTTAATTGAATGTCATAGAATGTCTCATAATGTCTACTCTTGTAATCGATATTCTTGCATTCCACATACGAAGAAGATTTGCCCCCAAATAGATTTGATATAGTTCCTTCAATGCAGGTACCAGCCATCTTTGTCTCCAGCTTATCGAGTAATATACGTAAAAACTCTTGTACATCATGTTGCAGCAAAGACTCTGAAGTATTCCAGCCAAATGACTTGGTTAGTCTTTCGGTGCCAACAGGACATTTTCGAAATTGTAAATCATAAAAGATACGTTGCAATGATAAACCAAAAGATTTGCTACTGTCATCCGCTTCGGTGGGTATAAGATAGACAGCCCGGCGTAGTTCATTGGTAAAATACAGTGACTGTAACAGCGAATTCATATAACATGTAGCGCCCTGATTCTTGAGACCAACATAACCGGTATGACTTTTTGAATCCCAAAAGGTACCATATGGTATTTCAGCTTTGAAATAAACTTGAAATGTAACAGAATTGTTGTAGACATAATGATTTTCAGGTTCTATTAAGTCATCCCATGATATAAAATTCGAGTAACCAAAATCATTTTCCCTCAGATGGAATGTATGTCTGATGCGAGGACGTGTAAATAATCGTTTATCTGGTCTGTGGCACAACAAACGGAACTTAGCCAATGCATGACATGACCAACCCTTAGTGCTACTATCACCATTACATTGCAAAAATAAAGCAACTGAACGATCACGAATCAAAATTAATATTCTCCATGGCAACGTACGTACATAGACGGGCGGCGATAGAAGCCGAACATCGTTACGATCTTGGTAATCATAAATGTTGTCAACTGTATAGATAATAGTTGCATCTGAACGATAATGATCATCATTGGCGTCGACATCATTATTAATAGGCGACAAATCTTCATTATGTGAATATACCCAAAGGCTTTCGTCGGCAAGCAATTGTTCTGGTGTCACTTCGTTATTTTCATCGACCAATGGGGCAAGAGATTCAGCATTAATCATTTGAAGATTCATATCTGTAGATGATGTTGATTGGTTCTTAAATATTGGTTTCTCCGATTGCATATTGATACCATCTTCCATATCCACATCGTCAGCAATTACCACAATTTTATTTTCCACATCATCTACATCCATATTCTGTACTCCATTTTTACTATTATTTTCACTGTTCATTTTGTAATCGTAAGTTTTACTTTTTAGGTTATGATTCACTGAAATTACACTATTTCTCCGCATTTGGTCACTTTATTCTTTCCAAACTTATATGTCAATGATGCAATAATGTGTATAATAATTTTCTTATTAATTATTTGTATTTCACTTGGTTTTCTCTTTATGTTTAATTGATTTTTTCTCTTTTTTTCTTTTATAACGAACAACGAGTCACTTTACACGGGTGTGCACGTGTTTCCGATGTGCAGTTAACCAACGACGACGACGATCTGCAACTAGTATGTATATGACAAATGTATATATATTTCTCCTTTCGTCGGTTTGTCAAAAATTTATGTTAAGGTGGCCTTTCCTTTACTTAAGCTTAATGCTAAAATAATAAAGAGAAAACCATATGTTAAGGCAATATAATTAATTCAGTCAAAGGTTTTACTTTTATTTATTAAATGTTTTTAAACTTTTATGTAACATAAGCAATCATCATAGGATGGATATTTGATAGCTTTACCACATATTTCATCGTTTTATATTTTCTCAGATGGCGCTATACATTTTTATGGACTCGAACCATTTTGAATTAATCAAAGTAATCGGTTCGAAAGCGTTATACGAGAGAGAGAGAAAGCGAAAGAGAGAGAGAGAGAGAGAGAACAAAACTTTGACAAGTTTCTTCATTTTGTTTTGATAACCACATTCGCACCACATACGCACAAATATAGAATAAGAAAAATCATATTCAATTGGAATTATGTATACGGTTGTCGTTAAAAATTTGAATGATGGAAATTATGTATCTCAAACATGTGTGAAGAACTAAAATTGGACTGACAACAATATTGGTGACTAATCCTTGTTTGAAGGTTAACCATTAACATTACTAATACGTAAAACTAAAGGAAATTTGTAAATTCTGAATTATGCTCCAGACAAACATGGCAAAGGACCATCTGGCATTCAGTTATGGGGCTCTTCTGCGGTCTCCTGCATTATAACATCATACAGAGATTTCAGTCCAAATCTGTTAGTAGGTGCCCCCTTCTATGTTCGCAACGACGTCATTCATTGCGACATCAAGATTGACACCGACTTTAGAACCATTTAAACGTCCTCGCATTGCAACAACTGGACAACAGTCAGCCACTACGCTTCAACGAGTGACCCAATCACTATCCTACCTAATCAAAACCTTAAGATAACTGAATACCTCATGAAATTTAGCTACTGTCTACATATTGTTTGATAGATTCTAAATAAATAATAGTACTAAGTATTATCATTATCCCCTCGAATCATTCTGTCTTAGATCTGAAGATGAAGAATAGAAGAGTCAGAAAGCATCCAACTATTGCCATGTGACTCATCTGCTTTTCTTGAAAGACAGACGGGACGGGAAGCCTGGCTCTTTTTGTCTATTCTGTGGAGTAGTTCCAAAGCCAAGAGAATCATCTAAGATTACTTACAGATATGACAATGGACCCTCAAGGCTTCTGATTGAAATCATCCTCTGTGGGGAGTGGTCTCCTATCATCATGATGATGTCATTTCATAATAAACAACATGCATATTTGCAAACATATTCACCTTATCATTACATTAGCTATTGCTCTGTTTACCATATACTTATGTACCATACTACGTCATGAAGAAGTGATAACCCCCATTTCAGTTTAACATTTCATTGCCTTCAGTATTTGCTAGACTAATCAAAAATCAGTTTCAATAAGACACTCAATCGTCTAACATTGAATTGTATACCTAATATTTTAATTGCAAAGAAACAAATTGAACTGAAATGTTATTGCGTTGCGGTTGTTGGACAATCCTTATAATTCTGGGAATTCTACATCATGTACAATCTGATGCCAAGTACAAACACGAAGAAAGCAATGAAAATGCAAATTCTAATTACAATATTGTCTCAACTTTAAGTGGTGGCACGCAAAATAGTCGTCATCATACAAGAACTAATTTGGATTTAAGTCCAGCTGAAAGTAATCGACCAGTGGGTGTTTCTCCTTACCCTCATATTGGGTTCACTAGGAGTTATGACCAAATGCATTATGGACATAATCATGCTGCTGGTGCCGCTTGTACAGAAGCATTTAATGCTGGTGGTGATGCTGGTGGACATGATATTGATGAGCCCCATGGCCATGAACGGATTGGTGGTATTACAAATGCAAATAGTTTACCAACAGCAGGACTTGGAAATGATTTCAAAACGCAATCATCTTATGGCAATCGTCCTATAGGAAATCTTGGACCAATATATCAACATGCAGACCAAGGACAATATTATCCAGTAACGCCACAGCCAGGTCAACCGCACATTTATCCAAGTCTTCCATCACAGAATCCAAGTCCATATCCATTACCAGGTCAATTGCAGCCATATCCTGCTTATCCACAGCCGCATCTTTATCCAAGTCTTCCAACAATGCCTGGTCAGCCACAACAGCATTATCCTGGTTCTCCAATAGCAACAGGTCATTATCCAGGTTATCCAATAGCAGGCCATCAGCCTAGTTATCCAATGCCACATCCAGCAGCATTGCCACCCACAAATCAACATGATCGCAGTTATGGAAACAATATTCGTGGCTATGATCATTTGGATCACACATTTAAAATGAACACTGAATACAAAGAGGATGGCGTACATAGTGGTCCAACAAATAAACTTACAAACAGTGGTTATGGTTTTGGTAGTGGCTATGGTGGAGGTTATAATGGTGCCTTCAATCGACCGGCTTATTAAAAATTATACTAAGTTTTTTATAATTTATTTAAAAAAATAAATAAATTCTTTCAATTATAAAAAATATGTTGTTTTTTGCACTTACTATATTGTGTCCTTAATGCGTGCGTACGTGTTGATTGTTTGTTTTCACTTTTGTCAAGGATTAATAAATATAAATTTAGTTTTTAATTTACACAAAGTAACAACTGTGTTTTCTGTTGGGAAATCTTATTTGAAAAAGCTAAAAATGGAGTCCTTTGATGCCGTTTCCTTTATGTCAATGTTTCTGGTGACGCTACGAAGACACTTATCGACTGACAAGTGTTGGTTTTTTTCGATTGTAATCGTTTGTTATCGGTTCAACAATGGTTTTAGTGAAAGAGAGAGTGTGTGAGAGAAAGAGAGTAAGTAAAACTGTCAACTTAACTTTGGTTTTGTTTTGATTACCACATTCGCGTACACATACTGGCGCACAACATTTTTTTCTTTTCTAGGGAATACACGAATTTCCTATTAAATTTTTGCACATTTGTAACATAAGCGCACTCACATAATTTCATTTAATTTAATTTAGTTTAATAATATAATACAATTTTCAATAATTAATTCTTTGATATTATTTGAATTATCATATCCAAACATAATATTCCGATTGTGAAACGACAATAAAATATATACAAGTGCGAATCCATACATTTTTTTTTTCTTTTTTTTTTAAAACAATTTTTCTTTTGTTTTTGTTATTACATACTTTTTTTTAATGCCTCCATTGAAGTTTGTGAAAAGATTATAAAGTACGCGCACCAAAAAAGGTTTGTTATGCAAAATTGAATTTCAATAAAAGTGAGTGTGATGATTTGTTTAATTAAAATAAAGGGAAAATTCGATAATTGAATGTAGTGCGTGTGCGCCAACAACAAAATTAACAAGTGCAAAACACAACACACAACACACAACACAATAAGTGAAAAGTCAAAAGGCAAAAGATGCTGATGCCACAGGACTGATACCAGTAAAGAAAGAACAAATTTTGAAGTAATAAAAATTCTAACAAGTTTGTGCATGATCAAAAAACAGCAAAACAGCAAAACACCAACATAAGCACTTTTCACCCTCTCTGTCTCTCACACACACATTATTGTGTTTGTGCTCTATATGCTTTATATGCTCTTATTGGAGTCGAGTCTCTTGCCTTTGCTTGATAAGAAATGCTTGGTATGTTTGGTGGTTCATTTGAGCAGAAACACACATAGTTACAATTTCAATTCCACCCGCACAATTTCACAGAGAGTTGAATCAACAATCAACAGAAATTGAAATTGAACTGAAAGAACGAAATCCATTTTCAACTGATATTGAATTGAATGAACTCCTCTTCTATTTCAACACAAACTGATATTGAATTGAAAGAACTCATATTTCTACTTGAGCATATTGAAAGAAGAATTTCACTGCTCTTTCAGTTGTTCAATGTTTTGTTGATTGCTCTCATTTCTTTGTACTCTCTCATGTACGTTCGGTAGCTTGTTCGGCTCGTCTCTCTCACATTCTTATCCGATCAACTCTTCGCTTGCCGACTTCAACTATAAAAGTCATTGCGCTTTTGGCCAAAATCATAGTTAACGTCTGACTTTGCAAGCGTTTGGTCGTTTTGTTCTTCTTTTCTTCTGTTTGCAACTGTTCCTGTTGGTGGTGGTGTTGGTGTTGGTGCAATGCTGAACAACGACGCCATATTGTGCTGCAAATAAAATTTATATGGGCGGAGGGGTTTTTCCCATTTACTCATAGAGATTTTCGCATTCATTTGCCAAAAAAATAATATAAAATTCATGATAATTCGTGTTAAAATTGAAAAGTGTAAGTTGATAATTATAGAAAATACAAATCATGACAAATGAAAAGGAAATTGTATGGTTTTAATGAGCAACAATAAAAAGAACAACAACAAGAACAACTAAGCAGAAACTCAACTCAAATGTGTTTGGTTGCGCCTTTTAATTTGAGCAACAAGTGACAAAGTTAATTTTGGTGAAAAATCAAAAACAAAAAGCAACAAAAACAAAATGAAAAATCATTGTGATAAATAACAAATAAATAAAATTAATAAATAAATGAAATTAAATTTAAATTATATGACTCAATTTAATCTATAAACTATAATCGATTTATGTTTAATTAAAAAAATAATCCAAAATAAATTGGGTGAAAATAAATTAACAAACTAAAACAAATCATCATGAATTAATTTAGTTTTTTTCTCATTTTGTTTATTTAAAGATTAAATTTCCTTCAATCAAAAAAAACAAAAAATAAGAACAAAACCCCAAAAAAATATCAAACTTCAAATTCTTCTATCAGTTGAAACGATCAACTTTAACGATTGTATAAACAACAACACGAAAAAAATAAGAAAAACGAAAAAGCCCGAAAATGCAGACAATTAAAGCAGATGAATTGCCGGAAAATCCGCGGGAACACTCAAATCCTCTGTCGACTTTAATGTTTTGGTAAGTCAAAAAGAAACAAAAAACAAAAATACCATCATAACATAACAAACCCATTAATTTTGGTCTTATTCCATTCCATTGAAAAACTATGTTGTGAAATTATTTATGTATGTGTTTTTATTTAAGGATTTCTTTTTCTGGGTGGTAGTACTATTACATTCAATGTAAATATAATTTGTTATTTTATTATTTTTTTATTACTTCAAACCTACACGGATCAGTTTATGAGACATGGGGGAACAAAAGATAGATACTACATATATTAATAGAAAAAAGGAGAAAAAATGTATGAAATTTGAGAGCCAAGGGACAAGTTCATATATGTATGTACATACATATGTAGGATTACGAATAACAAACAAATGAACCGACACACTTGTGTGTGGATAGTGTATATTCTGTAATGGTGATCATGTTTATGGCAATTCCAATGTTTTCTTCTGCCACGTAGTACGTGTATGTATCACACACAAGTGGCTTAAGTAATAAAACACCATACATAATATGATATTTTTGGGACTATTTTTAGTTGCCATATACAAAAATTAGTTTAATTTTTAAATCTCTAAAAAGTCATACTCAATTCATTAAAATATCACTTGAGATCTTGAGTTTTATAGATTTAGTAATGAAAATCGTTTGTTTTATATTTCACAATATTTTTCAATAGTTTATCCTATTAATATCCATCTCTCTTTATCGAAGTTTTATTATTATGATTGTATTTCTTTATTTAAAAAATTTAAAAATTTATTAAAAAATAAAACTTTTATTGTAATCGCATCGTGAAAATGTCTTTAGATTATTTATTATTATGGGTTACGTAGATGTATATAAAATCAAATTGTAAAAAACTGATTTATGATAGGGAGATATTTTTTTGCAATAAATTTTATGACTGGGAACTTTTAATGTTTTTATTTTTTTATTATTTTATATGTATAATTCATTCACATTATATCGGTTAAATTAGTTGGGTTGGATTATGTTTTAGCTATATCATATACCAATTGGAATGTTGTTGGATTTTTGATTTTAGCTATTGAAAATGTTGGAATAAAAAATTAAAATTCTTTTAATACCCTTCACAATTTGTTGTGGTTTAAGAGGAGTCAATTTCATATCAAAGGAATCCCTATAGTTCTTTTTAGTAAAAGTTCTAAGATTATTGTCATTCAAACTTGTACATACTCCTTAATAATACTGAATAGTATACAATCTGATCATAAGAACCAAAATATTATGGCATACCATTGGAAATAAATCATTTAAATCAGGGTTATCCAATCCACGGCGGAAGTGGCAAAGAGAAATTTCTTTGGCCTAATGCTCAGGGTTTTTATGGTTCCGTACCCAAATGATGCTAAACCTATTACTAAGCTTTCGCCTACCGTCCGTTTGATCAAAGTTGATATGCAGTATGAATACTGATTCTACCCTAAACATAAGTCAAATCAATAATGTAATATTTGGAGCATTGAGTTTTTGTCAATTTCATAATAAATGCATAGTCATTGTATTTGGATTGCTCGAGCATTGAGTTATTGAATACATATGGCAAAATATCTTGTACAATGGTACGGAACCCTCCGTGTGTGAGTCCGACTCACACTTAGCTGTTATTTTTAAATCGCCAACTGACGATTTTGCTTCTGCGGCCCTACTCATCACATATTCCTTCAATGCGGCCCAGGGAACCTAAAAAGGTTAAACAGTCCTGATTTAAATTATATGAATTGGGTAGTAAACCCTCCACATATTCAGACAACACTACTTATATTACTGTATGTAAAATTTGAAAATATCAAATTTCAAATCAATTTTCAAGAAGGCACTTGTCTATTCTATTATCACAATAATATTTTTAAAGTATTGAAATACACGTATGTATGTACTTAGAATTGTTAAGAAACACTACCAATCATACCCTTATATGGGGGCTATTTAAAGCAACAGAAATTGAAAATTTTTCTCCAGAGAGAGTTCTTATTAAATACCAAATTCTTGGAAGAGCTGTAAATATTAGATTTGTTACAAGAAGTCCAATTGAATTGTGACTAGCTTCTTCCGCTATTTGACATGGTCCGCTATAACAAATTTTAGTATGTGATATAGACAAATGGTGTTGTATGGATTATTTGTTATATCTTTCTAAAAAATTGCTTTTGTATTGCTTAAGAAATTGATAGTTTTGGTATTCAAAGACTTCTTTAACACCCGTTCTTCTGACATGCATGAATATGGTGCTTTTATGACATATTAGGTTAGGATAGGGTAGGATTAGATAGATGATCTGCTACAGATTGAGTTACGACACATTGTGGTAAGTGGTTTGGACAGATCATTTAGCTTCAACCTTACTTACATGGGACACTCTACCCATACCCGTTTCAAGATCCTTACTCCTACTAAACCATGACAAAGTAGCAATCCAAGTTTGCCTATGATATATAAGTTGTCTTTATATCACTTAAGTAATGCAGAATTTTGCTATCCAAAAACCTCTTACAAACCCGTTTTTCTACCATGTATTCTTATGTAAGAAAGGCCTAATGAGGCTAAACTGGTCACACTAGGCAGCGGGTGAATGGCAATAGAAGAAGATCATTTGGATGTGACAGAATGTGAATGGCAAGTAGTCGTCTAGTAGCAGTCAATCAGTTCGATATTCCTTTTATTATTATCTTAAAATTTTTTATTAGTCAACTTATCTTTACATTTACATACATGGGGCTTTTATGACATTAGAATAGGATAAACAGACTAGCTGCTACAGATCGAGTTGCGGTCCATTGTGATACCTGGTTTGGACTGAACGTTTAGTTTCAGTATGAGCCTTCAACCTACCGATATTCCTCGCAGAATCCTTACACCTTCTAAGATCCCTTACCACGACAAAGTCTACCAATCTACCAAGTTAGTGTATGTGATAATTGTTAAATCAATTGGTTACTGTTTACCTAATATGAGGGGGTCTTCGATCACCAGTTCCTATTAATTGGTATATCCAAGTTGTAAAGATGAATTGCTAAATAACAATTTTTATCTAGTAAAATTCTACATATTTTGAACTCTTTTTCCATTATAATTATATACATATAATATTAAATTTTATAAATTTGCTTTTGCAGTTTTGCCATGCCAACATTTTTTAAAGGACGTAAAAAGACATTAGAGGAAAACGATCTTTATAGAGCTTTAAATGAACATAAATCGGGTGAGTAATTGATCAAAAAAGAAAAAATTTAACAAGAAATTCAATTAAATTATTTTATTGTTATGTTTAAATCTTTTTTTGGGAGAAATTCAATACATTTTTTTTATTGTTTTGAAAATTCTTATTAAAAAAATTTATGTATCCAATACCCAACTTCAAAGAATTTCAATTTGTCAATGCATTGCTGACGACGCCACGTCGAAGTCCAAAAGTGGGCTCTACTTAGACGTGTCTGGCATGCAAAATGAAATGAAATATAAGTATTTATGAATTTTCTGTAGGTGTATTCTTGTTGTTGTTGTTGTTGTTGGCATGCGTGTTTGTGGCATAAACACAAAACCTACTTAACAACATCCAATCACAATCACAAACCCAAACCCAATAAAACCTGTTCAAAAATATGCAAGTTTATGTAGTAGTAGTACGAGTAGTAGTATGGATATGGATATGGATTTCTTTAATTATGAATTTTCTTGAATACATCAAATGGTAATAAATAAATTCACATTTTCGAATTTAATGAATAAATTACGTGCAATTACTTAATGATCAATTTAATGAAAAGATAAAAATCAGGAAATTAGTAATAAAGGGTTTGGTTTAACAAAATCAATCGTAAATATTTGTTAATTGTTTATTTGACTTTTATTTCCATTTTTCATATTTTTATTGATTTACGTGATGACAAAGTGGGTTTTCTAATTCTAGTATGTGACATGACAAGAACCCCAAAAATATTTTTGGTGCACTTTAATGTTATAAACAAAAGATTTATTATTTCAATTTATTTATTTTTACACTTAACACTTAACGATCGAATTTATTCTTTGGACACATTTGGATTTCAAATTGACTTTGGTTTGTTGACAGGCATTTGCTATATATACTATGTACTTATATTGTGGTTTTTTGTTATTTTTCGGATTAGATTTCAAACAATAAAATGATGATGAAAATTGATATGCAGTTGATTATCAACCTTTTTTCAATTGTTGATACCGAATAACACATGTTTGCTATTATTGTGATCATATTTTAAAATATATTGACACTTCACACACACATTTTTGGCTGACTAAGCTTGAGCACAATTTCTGTAGGATACGAGTATATTAGATTCAGTCTTAAGAAATAATAGTTTTGTATAATAAATCCCATTTTTATACTCTTCACGGGAGTGAATAGTATTATAAGTTTGTCATGAAGTTTGTAACACACAGAAGGAGACATCGCAGACCATATAAAGTATATATATTTGTGATCAGCTCGATGAGACGAGTTGATTTAGCCATGTCCGTCTGTTCGCAAAACTAGTAGAGCTAGAGAGCTGAAATATTGCACATAGGTTTCCTTTTACCAAACGCTGACCATTTATCGGAATCAGTCGAATTGGACCACTATGGGGGGTGACTCCCATACAAACCCCCTTTGAAATTAATCTTCTTATTAGAAAAAGTTTTTTGTTTATTAACGTATCAAACTGAAACTATAAGTTTCTCACCCATATCCATCAACCATGTAAATTTCATGATCCTAGAGTTACCAGGAAGGGTACCTCCCAAACAAACCCACATCAAATGACAATCTTATAATGAGTAAAAGCACAATAAAAGTACAGTGCCACTCAAAATGTGGCTCATATTTGGTAGTCAAACTGTGTTCCTTGTTGATACTGTAACGGAGAGTATATACTGACTCTAAGAAAGGAAGGTTGGATGCAAACTGGAGGAGCGTGAAGAGTATTACATCTTTGGCATAGCCAATGATATCCTTCTTTCTGGTTTTTCTATGTCTTTCTATATGACTATATAATTTTCTGCTTAAATTAAATGTAAGCCATGTTTGCTCCGCGGTGGTAATCGTAACATGGCACTGCCTTATAAGGAGACATGTCTCTAGAATGGGGTGGCCCTAAAAGAGACTTGCAGAAGCTGTGGTAATGAAGAGGAGAAAGAGGCAAGCAGTAATTTTTTCAGCTCATTTCCAGGGCTATCAACATGAAGGTTGTATACCTGCTTGGTTTATGCTTCCTCAATGGTCTTGCATATCTGTAAGCCATGACCGTCAAGTGCGATTTAAGGTTCCTAAACTTTTCATGATGGAACCCTTTAGGACTTTAATGACCTAAATGAAATGGTATTGGCTAACTATCACCACTATCTAACCTAACATACCAAATTGTATTTCCAATCTTCTACATACTCGTATGTAAAAATGTACGAGAAAAATAGTTCGACGGTGCTAAACTGCGAGACCGTTTGACCAATCACCATGAAAGTTGTCACATATGTATACTTAATATTTTTGTTGGACACGCTGTTGTCGATAAATTGGTGGATAAAACTTTGCGTATAAAGCTCAGGGACATAGTTGTCTTCGACTGCGTACGCGTGGTATTTGAAATATGTTGTAATAGCGTGTGTTTTTTTAACTTTTTAGTCCTAATTATCATTTGTTTAATGTTGGCGCGCAGCAAAAGAGGAAAACATTCAAAAAAAGCCAAAAAGTCAGCACCAGAACTAAAAATATGAATATCTTTTGATTTGGTAGATCGATACGCTAAATGTTACACGAAGCTTTCTACAATACACCAGTCAAAACCGCATTCAAATAGGTTAAGCCGTTTTTGAGATTAGCGTGCACAAACACGAAAAGGCTTACGATTATATATACATATATACACATTGCATTTCACTTATTCAAGAGAAAGAACCTACATATACCTAACATTGTAAAATCGGCAACCAATTATGACAAGAACAAAATCACACATTGACATTACACAGGGGGTGTAGTAAAGCACGCCAGGAATGCTAGTATATTATAAGCTAAAATCTATTCCTATTACTTCCGATTCTTTCTTTTCTGAAATGTGAAGTAGATTTGCTATCTTTATAAGTTCATTCGGTTTATATGGTTTATACAATATCTTCTTAACAACAGTCTAAAATTACTTATAGAGTTTCTAAAAGTCGATTAACTTTAATAATTGTTCCTGTTTTCAAGTGCCTACCTTGTACTTTCTACATTGATTATCGCTTTGGGTATTTCCCTCTATAAAGATTTGAACAATATACATACATACAATATAATTGAATCACACGCGTCAATATGTTCATATATGTATAATTAAATATAGAATATACAATTATTTTCATTATCAGATAGATATTTACAAAGGAAAATACTTCAAAAATCCAATCTAAGCTAAAATTGATTGTAATAGTGAATTTTATATAGTATATTGACGACAATGAATCTTGAAATTACAAAATACAATATCTAATAATCATAGATAAGATAAAAATAGTGTAGAAAACTATTGACTTGATTTTGTTTAAATAAATTTAATTAATATTTTTACAACTTTTACGATTTGTCCGTCCGTCCGTCCATGAATTTCTATGCAAATAAGTCTCTATATTTTGAACTATTAAATTACCTTCTATAAACTTGTAATATATCTAGAAATTGCACAACTACAATAATAATTATAGATGTCATAATAATTATAATCAGCTAATAATGGTTTGGGAAAGAAATATATGTATGTCAACTGCGGTTTATAGAAGTTTGTGTTCTCTCTAGTTTCATTAAAATGAAAATTGTTGTCCTAATGAAAAAATAGATTTCCTAATATGGTAAAGCGGCGTCACGATGATGTATATATTTTATTGTATTACGATTATTGCTTTGTGACGTCCAAATATGAGTATGTATCTATAAATTATACAATATCAAATTGCATGTGTCGTTGACTACCGATGTTGTTTGGAGGTAAAATAAATGTATTACCGATGTATATAGACGATATTACATTTTCTATCGATAATAGCATTTTAGCCTTGTTGAATCGAATATATTGCAAATGTTCCCTTTCCATCTTAGCGTACATGTCCAAAACAGCGCCACATATAAGGTCTAAAACTCTCCTATCTTTCAAGGTGAAACCATCCCTACACATTCTCAAAATTTATAAATTAAGAAAAAGATGAACATAGAAATATCTCAATAGAACCGATAAGCTAATTATTAAAGGTGTTCAAAAAATAGGAGGGCGTCAGTTGTCCCTAGGGCTTTTCTGAAGCTGAACTGATTTGGGCTTAAGAGATTTTTACGTAAGGTGAACGATTAGAGACGATTCTTTCAAGCAGCTTACTGAGACTTGACAGGAGTGAAATTGGTCTGTAACTTGAGATTTGATGGGGTGGTTTGTTTCAGGGTCGCAAGCCGCTTCAACCAGTGTGGTTTGGTTCAAATTATTGTTTCAAGAAACATTTGAATATGAAAGCAAGTTAAAAGGCATTGTTCTTTCATTGCTTTGGAACAATTTACATAGATTATAAAATAATTTTTTTTTGCAATTATTCAGTATTCAAATTTAATAAAAGAATGTCTTCTAAAAGGTCTTCATCTACTTTTGTCCTTAAGTCAAATAAAATTAACTAGGGGAACCCGCGGCCGACACAATCGACCGCATTCTAGAAAAAAACATTTGTTTTTTTAAGTGCTAATAATTTCTCTATAAAAAATGTTCTTTGTGAAAAGTCTACTATCACGTGATTAATGGCCCTGATCTGATGTCTCAGAAATATTAAATCTCAATCCATTGAATGATCGAACTCTACTGGCGGCAACATACAATTGTCCGTGACTAAACACAGGATGTTCTTTGAAATTTGAACGGTAAAAGAGTTCCCGAATAAGTCAAATGAATACGGTGAATTAAAATTAGAATAGTACGCGCTACACCAAGTAGCATCTAGTAAACATTACCTTTCAATTGGTAAATTTATTGTCAAAATAAGTTCAGTGGTTTAAGCAGGAAAGGGTTCACAAATTCAATGTTTGCCGTATATAGATTTGAGTAGAGTTATGATAAAGAATTATCTTTTTGAGTGGTTTTCGGTTCTGTTCAATATTTTTAAAATAAAAAACGGTTCGGTTCATGGTTCGGTTCGAAACCCAAAAAAACCCGACGGTTCGTTACAAAAACCGGTTCGGTTCAGAATCGGTTTGCAACCCAGGTTTATTTGGCTTAGGTATTCGAATGATGATTGCGAGTTTCCAGTTTTGTGGAAAAATACCCTTAATGAGTATCATGTTGTAGAAATGGATAATGCAATTTTTGAAGCTAAGGGGTGTGGTTTTAATAATAGGATAGGTAATTTTATCAACGCCCAGGATGCTACTTTTTAATTGAAGATAGAACAGACTCTAGCTCAAGGAAGAATACCACAAGATTCAATTTGTTTGGCAATGGGTGATGGATTGTTAGGTATTATTCAATAAATTGTGTTTTAAGGTCGGCAAAAGAGTAGTGAAAGTTTGAATCTTCTGAGTACTTAGACCTTAGTACGAAGATTTCTTTAGGATCGTACATGATACCGTTACTAGAGTTTAATAGTGTTATACGAGTATTAGAAGGATTATAACAGCCATTTATTTTGATTTATATCAGCTCAAATTTTAAATACTAAGTACTCCTACATATTGATTGACTAATTAAGTATTTAAATTAACTGGTTATGGGTTTGAAGTTTCAATGAGTTATAGTAAATTTTCATTCCATAATATCAATAATTTCCTATAGAAAATTATAGATTAAAAAATATTTTTGCAACAACGAGTTCTTTTCTGTTTAAACATTTTATTGCTATCAAAAATTTCAAGTACCACTTTGTTGGTTGATACTTTCATCATTTTTTTTTTTTTCATACTCATCATTCCTTAATGTACTGGTTTTTACCATGACAAGTTAAGATAAGTAGTAGTAGTTCTGATTATATATTAAAATTTAATATGAATGACTGTGTGTGATTAATATTTATTTTTTAATTAAAATAAAAAAACAATAAAATAAAATAAAATACTAAAATGTAAAATGACATTCATAACGAGTTACAATTGTGTTTTTGATTGAAATAACCTTGATTTATTATATTATTCCTTTTATCTTTATCCTTAAGTTTATGGCATGAATTCCGGATTTATAGTTGACCTCCTAAATAAGCTTATACCCTCATGTCTTGAAGTATTTGCTTTTAAATATATAAAATTTGTAAATTAATTGTTATTTAAGTGTTTTGGCTTAGATATTTTTCTTTTTTCTGATAATAATATCAGTTAAGACCTAAAATATGAGGAAGTCAATATATATGTATCTATTAGATGATTTTGTTTGTCTAAAATGTATAAGTATTGCTGAGTAATAATATTTACTACTCATATTAAATAGATAAAGAAGAATGTAGTGTAGTGCTTGGTCGTCTTTAGTTAGCTATACTTATGGTATATCACACTATTAGCCACTTCAGATTTAGTTGAATATAATCATTTTTTTGGGACTTTGAACTCTTGATTTTTATACACAAATATACACATGTCAATCAGTCACTCTTACTTAGCTTAAATGTTGTTGATATTTAACGGCATTAATATCAGTGTAAATATTACAAAAATGAATAAAACTTATGGAGTTGTGATGAATTAAGTTAGAGATTTGATAAATCATTGAATAGTATGTCTATGTCAAAGGCCCTGATTTCTGTGTAAACTTTGTATAAATGAAGAGGAGTTAGAAATCTGATAACTTTAATCAGAGAATGTGCCATATCCATCAAAATTTTAGTGTCAAAGACCCTGATTTCGATGTAAAAATTATAAAAACAGAAAGAATTCTTGGATATCCAATAATTTAGGTTAAAAATCAGTTATGTATTCAGAGATGTGTAGTGGAAGCAGGATAATTAAGTTCGCGAAGTTGTTTCATGAAACAAAGATTCCTTGTCTCATCCCTCTCAAGTGAAAACAACAACGTTATGCATGAAAAAGAGAGACAACGAATCTTTCTTTCATGAAACGTTTGCTCATTATTACAAAAAGCTTCGCGAACTTAATTATCCTGCTTCACTGCACTTCTCTGATATGTATATCCATGATGATTTTACTGTCAAGAGCGCAGATTTCTATGTTAACATCATTAAAACGAATAGCAGTCATAAATTATGTGAAAAAACAGGCATATCCATAAAGATTTCATTGTCAAAGATCCTGATTTCTGTGTTAACATTATTAAAACGAAGAGAAGTCATAGAAATCTGGTAATTCAGGTTAGAAATTTTGCGAATCTATGAAGATTTTAGTGTAAAATACCACGATTTCTATATAAACAAAAATGAGTCATAGAAATCTGGTAACTCAGGGTAGGATTCTGTTATAGCCACAACATTTTTAGTGTTAAAGACCCTGATTTCTGTGTTAACATTGTTAAAACGAATAGAATTGGGTGTTTTAGATTAAAAATTATGATATTTCCATAGTGATTTTACTCTCAAAGATCCTGATTTTTGTGTCAAAACTAAGATGAGTCATAGAAATCTGGTAATTTAGAATAGAAATCTGGTATATTAATATCGATTTTTTCTGTTTCAGACTGATTTCTATATGAACCTTATTTTAATAAAGAGAACTAATAAAAATCTGGTAATCAGATATCTTCATGAAGATTTTTGAGTAAAAGACCTTGATTTCTGTGTAAACATTATTAAAACTCAGATGAGTCATAGAAATGTAACTCAGGGTAGAAATCTGGTACATCCATAATGATTTTGGGTGTGAAAGACACTGATTTCTGTATAAACATCATTAAAACAGAGAAAATTGTTAGGAAGCTGAAAACTTAGGTTATAAATTTGGTATATTCATAAGGATTATATTGACAAAGGTCCTTAGTTTTGAGTAATCATTATTAAAACGAAAGGATTCTGGTATTTTAAGTTAAAAATCTGATATATTCATAAGGATATTAGTCGCAAAGTCCCTGATTTCTGTATAAAGATTATCAAACCGATGATAAATCATAGAATTCTGGTTAATCAGGTTAGAAATTTAGTAAATCCATGAAGATGTTAGTGAATTCTGTGTAACAATCAACGAGAATCTGGTATTTTAGGTTATAAATCTGATTAAGATGATATTTAATACCATGTACATATGTATGAACCTTTGTTTTATTATAAAAAATGTATATTTTTCCTTTTTCCAGATTATCTTGGTACTAAATTAAGCAAAGCCTGGGAAGATGAACTCGAAAAGAAACGACAAAAGAAGAAGGAACCAAGTTTACTGAAAGCCTCAATGAGTGTTTTTGGTTGGCGATTTGCTGCACTTGGTGCTGTCTTGTTTATATTGGAAATCGGTTTCCGGTAAATTGAATGAATTACTGAAGAGTACATAACCATTACATTATAATTAAATAATATATCAATGTTCTGTTTTTGATCCTCCTTTTGTTGTGTTGTTCTGCTTAACCAGAGTCACTCAGCCTCTATTTCTTGGTGGTCTTGTTTCATATTATACGGATGGAAATACTAAGGATAGCGATAATCAAACAAAAGCCTATTTGTATGCCTTGGGCGTGATCTTGTGCAGTGCTTTCAATGTGCTCTTCATGCATCCCTATATGCTTGGCATCTTGCACACGGGCATGAAGATGCGCGTTGCTATGTGTAGTTTGATTTATCGTAAGGCGCTGCGCTTGAGTAGAACAGCATTGGGCGATACGACAAGCGGTCAAGTGGTGAACTTGATATCGAACGATGTGGGCCGACTGGACATATCTGTTATCCATATGAATTATTTATGGTTGGGACCAGTTGAACTTGGTATTATTACATGGCTTATGTACAGAGAGGTAAGTGGTTAAATACGATTTATTGTCAATAATAGTTTGCCATGATTGAATTATCTTTTTCTTCCCCTTTAAAGATTGGCATTGCATCATTCTTTGGTGTGGCGGTCATGCTGCTTTTTATTCCATTACAAGCATTTCTGGGCAAAAAGACTTCAGTGTTACGTCTGCGCACAGCTCTACGAACAGATCAGCGTGTACGCATGATGAATGAGATTATTTCAGGTATACAAGTGATTAAGATGTATGCTTGGGAGATACCCTTCGGTAAAATGGTAGCGCATGCTCGTGTCAAGGAAATGAATGCCATACGTAATGTGAATTATATACGTGGTACTTTGCAATCGTTCATTATGTTTGTGACGCGTATATCGGTGTTTGTCAGTTTGGTTGGTTTCGTGTTGCTGGGCAAATTATTGACTCCGGAAAAGGCTTTCGTCATTACTGCTTACTATAATATCTTGAGGACAACAATGACAGTATACTTTCCTATGGGTATATCACAAATTTCTGAGCTTATGGTATCATTGGGTAGAATTCAGAAGTTTCTTTTGCATGAAGAGACCAAAGTCCGAGATAAGTCAGATGATCCTGATAATGAGTTATCACAAAGCCACAAATTGAAGGATAAAAATACACTTATCGAGGAAAATGAACAGACCATAGGTGCTAATGGTGTTATACGTCCAATGCAACAAGTGGTGGGCTCAAGGCGTTCAAGTCAAGCGGATTATGGTATTGCTTTGAATAAAGTTAAAGCAAAATGGGATCAGAAATTAACGGATTATACTTTGGATAATGTCACCCTTAAGATAAAACCACGTCAACTGGTTGCAGTCATTGGCCCAGTGGGTTCTGGCAAATCTAGTCTTATACAAACAATTCTTGGTGAATTGCCTGCCGAATCAGGTAGTGTTAAGGTAAATGGTACCTTTTCTTATGCTTCACAAGAACCTTGGCTTTTCACCGGCACTGTCAGGCAGAATATTCTCTTTGGTTTGCCAATGGATAAGCATCGTTATCGGACAGTGGTCAAGAAATGTGCTCTAGAACGTGATTTTGAACTCTTTCCGCATGGTGATAAGACAATTGTTGGTGAACGTGGTGCCTCATTGTCGGGAGGCCAAAAGGCACGTATTAGTTTGGCTCGTGCTGTTTACCGCAAGACCGATATCTATTTGCTAGATGATCCTTTGAGTGCTGTCGATACCCATGTGGGACGTCATTTGTTTGATCAATGTATGCGAGATTTCTTGCGTGAGGAAATTGTTCTCTTGGTCACACATCAATTGCAATTCCTTGAACAAGCCGACCTCATTGTCATTATGGATAAGGGAAAAATAAGTGCTGTAGGCACATATGAATCAATGCGCAAAAGTGGTTTAGATTTTGCTCAA
The DNA here is from genome assembly GCA_037043315.1 of Amiota communis. Taxonomy (NCBI): domain Eukaryota; kingdom Metazoa; phylum Arthropoda; class Insecta; order Diptera; family Drosophilidae; genus Amiota; species Amiota communis. The sequence continues at coordinate 556,699 of JBAMAV010001191.1, read as the reverse complement.
TTGTTAACGGATCCCAACAACAAGGATGAAGGTGGAGCAGGTGATACAGCAAGTGAAAAGAGAAAGAGTCTCTCGAGACAGAATAGTAAATTGAGAGAACGTCAAGGGAGTGTTTCATCTATGGGTTCTGGAGCAGATTCTATTGTGGATTCACCCATGCAAGTGCAAGAGTCACGTGAGCATGGCGAAATTGGTCTTAAGCTTTATAAGAAATACTTCGGAGCCAATGGATATCTTTTGTTTGTCGTTTTTGCTGTATTTTGTGTGGGTGCTCAGGTTTTAGCCTCTGGTGGTGATATTTTCTTATCCTATTGGTGAGTTATGCTTAGTTTTTTAATCATAATCATACAATAAAGACATGCCTTCCATTACAGGGTCAATAAAAACGGTGAAGTACAAGATGCTCAAACACTTGTAGCACGACTACGTAAAGCTTTTATGCCTGAAATGCGCTTGAATAGCAACAGTGATCAAAGTGTTTATATCTATTGGTTTACGGCACTCAATGTGGCAGTCATAGTCTTCTCTTTGGTGAGATCTTTGCTTTTCTTCAACTTGGCTATGCGCTCCTCCACGACCATACACAATCACATGTTCCGTGGTGTAACACGTGCCGCCATGCATTTCTTTAATGTAAATCCTTCTGGTCGCATATTGAATCGTTTCTCTAAAGATTTGGGTCAAGTGGATGAGGTTTTGCCATCGGTCATGATGGATGTCATGCAAATCTTTTTGGCATTAGCTGGTATTGTCATAGTCTTGTCAATTGTGAATCCCTGGTATTTGTTGGCTACCGCAGTTCTTTGCTTGATCTTTTATGTCTTACGTTCTTTTTATTTGAAAACATCACGTGATGTAAAACGATTGGAAGCCATAAGTAAGTATAAATGATTACTATGACAAAATCCATATTCATTCATTCTTCTCCAACACAGCACGTTCACCTATCTATACACATCTTGGAGCATCATTGAATGGCTTGTCGACAATACGCGCTTTTGGTGCCCAAAAGATACTCATTCGGGAGTTTGATAATTATCAGGATATGCATAGTTCTGGTTACTTTATGTTTTTATCAACCAGTCGCGCTTTTGGATATTGGTTGGATTGTGTTTGTGTTGTGTACATAGCCTTAATCACACTTAGCTTCTTCCTTTTCTCGCCAGAGAATGGTGGTGATGTTGGTTTGGCTATCACACAAGCAATGGGTATGACTGGTATGGTGCAATGGGGCATGCGTCAATCGGCAGAACTTGAGAATACCATGACCTCTGTGGAGCGTGTTGTTGAATATGAAGATATTGAGCCTGAGGGTGAATTCGAATCAAAACCCAATAAGAAGCCGCCAAAGACTTGGCCTGAAGAAGGCAAAATTGTATTCGATGACCTTAGCTTGCGTTATTTCCCAGATCCCAAATCAGATTATGTACTCAAATCTCTGAATTTAGAGATTAAATCAACAGAAAAGGTTGGCATTGTAGGACGCACTGGAGCTGGCAAATCTTCCCTTATCAATGCCATATTCCGTTTATCCTACAATGATGGTTCTGTGGTTATTGATCGTCGTGATACCAATGACATGGGCCTACATGATTTGCGCAGCAAAATCTCAATTATACCACAAGAGCCTGTACTATTCTCTGGTACAATGCGTTACAATTTGGATCCTTTTGATGAATATTCCGATGCTAAACTATGGGAAGCTTTGGAAGAGGTTAAATTGAAAGAAGTTGTTGCAGAATTGCCAAGTGCACTGCAAAGTAAAATATCAGAAGGTGGCACCAATTTCAGTGTCGGTCAGCGACAATTGGTTTGTTTGGCTCGCGCCATATTACGTGAAAATAAAATCCTGGTAATGGATGAGGCAACAGCTAATGTTGATCCACAAACAGATGCTTTGATACAAACAACAATACGAAATAAATTCAAAAATTGTACTGTTCTAACAATAGCACATCGCTTGCATACAGTTATGGATTCGGATAAGGTTTTGGTCATGGATGCAGGCAGAGCAATTGAATTTGCATCACCATTTGAGCTATTGACAGTGACACCAACACAAGTCTTCTATGGTATGGTTAAACAAACAGGTGACAGCACATTTGAAGCTTTACTCAAAGTAGCACAAAAGGTGAGTGTAGTCTTCATAATATTAATAATCTTATTGTAATAATTTATATAATAATATTTTAGGCTCATGAGGAGAATTTAAAAAAGAAAGATTCTTGACATTTTGCTGTGCCGAAAGCTTTTAAAGACTATATACTTAAAATACTGGAACCAATAACAAACCACCCGGCAGCTAATGCGCGCATACAAAAAACCTTTCTCTTTGCCGAAGCATCAAAACAGAAATTGTTAGGTTAAAACGAAACAAAACAAAACACAGAAAAAGTATATCAACAAACTAACACAAAAATATCACACAAAAAATTATAAAAAAAAAAAACAAATGTACAATTTTATTAATTGTTAGAAAATAGAAAAAAAAAAGAAAATGTATACAAAAAAACAATTTAGTATAAGTTCCATTCATAAAAGGATTGGAAAAATCTGTTCAGCTTCTTGTGGAAGTTTATAAAAATTATATAAAAAAAACTGAAGACAATAATTCGCAGTGTAGGAAAGGAGATGCCAGTGAAAATTTATATAAGAATTTTTATACAAAAAAAAAAAACAAAACAAACATATAAAAAATATGTGCAATAGAAAATATATTTATAGGATATCCTTTAAAAGGATATTTTGGACTTTAAACAAAATGTGTTCCAGTAAAACAAAATAAAAATATATGACAATAATAAAGAATGAAAGAAATCTTTAATAAAAATATAAAAAAAAAAAATATAAGAGAAAATCTTTAAGAAAAATAAGAAGAATTAATATATTTATAGCAATGAGTATGTGTATGTTTTTTATATAGTAATTTATTGTTAATACACTTAATTATGATGATGTAATGATGATGAATAAATTTTATATAACATTTTATTATTAAAATTTATATATTTAAAATTTTTATTATTTTTTGTTTATTTTCTTTTTTTTTTTAATTAATTTTATTTTCATTTTAACAAATTAAATGAACGCATTGCATTTAAAATTAATGTCTAATTTATATATCTAGTATATTATACTATACCATATAGAAATCAAATCAAATCAGATCAGACATAATATATATATATAATATTTGATTTGATGTAACGTCTACTTCCATTTTGGTAAACAGACTTAATTTAGTCGTTTTTATATAGCTGACACAAGTTTAGAACTTGTTTACAATAAAAAAAAAATAATTGTAATTAATTAATTCTTATGTACTTAAAAGACAATATCATTTTTAGCATTTCAATACATCTATGCTTTATACGTATATTAAAAAATAATTATAAAATAAAATCATTGAAAAGATGAAGAAAAATTCGGTTCTACCGAAGAGATTCCATTTGTATTCATTGACCAACCTTTCATGATGACAAGAAAAGAAAAAGTAAATGAATATACTAATAAATCCAAAGATATTTTGATATTTAAAAGTAATTTGTCAAACTAATATGTTTATAGAGACATTACTTTTGATTACATTACTAGAAATGTGTAGTTCATCTTAACCACTTACAATGAGATCTTTTTCTTAATAGTTTCTTGTACAAGCTTATTTTCAACAAACTTCATTCAACATTGACTACATCATGAAAGGTTTATAGATTAGAATATATGTATTTATGTATTGATATAATAAAAAACAATACATCTTTATTATAATGCGCTGTGAAAACAAAACAAAAAAAGAAATCATAAAAGAAAAACTTGCTTTTATTGTTGTTGACTATTAGAATTTCTTTTTTCTTTAAACAATTTAATTGTTTTTATACTACAATTTTTTTTTTTTTTTTTCATTTAAGAATTAATATTTACTTAACCGTGAAGCTTCTTCTATAACTTATTTGATATATATGTATATGTATGTGTGCATGTGCGTTTACAAAACTATTGACAACCAAGCTGCAATCAATACGAAACCACCAAGTGTGGTTAAATGTTGATAAGTTGTATCATTGGTCATGGCACGATAATACATAGGCCCAGAAAACAAAGCAGTGCCAATTGTTATTAATGAACCAGTCTAAAATGGCAATAGAAAGAAGAAAATTTATTATATATTTGTATTAGACAAAATTACAGGAAATTAATTAAATGAAAATTTCAAAATTTTTTTATATAAAAAACAAAAAATAAATAAATTTTAAAAAGGCTGAAATATTAAAAGAAAAATTTCAAAAAAAAATATATATATAGTACATATAAAGAAACCAAGCAGTTACCTAATACCAACCAATTAACTAACCATTTCTATATCAAAACCCATATCAAAGAGATCCCAAACATTCAAACATTTTAATAGAAAATACAAAAACTATAAGTACTTATATCAAAAAGAAGAAAGAAAAACTGATCAAATATTATGAAATCAAATCAGATGAGAACTTTACTTTTAAGACGAAATTAGGGTTGTTGAACATTAGCTTTAGCTTGACTTAAAAAAATCATATATTGATTAATAAATAATAAATTAAAATTTTTAATATAATAACAACAAAAAAATTTCAACTGCAATTTAAACGCTTAAATAAAAATGGAAAAATTTCATGTTTTTTGTAGAAAATTAGTTCAAATTTGGCATTTAAAATGAAAATAATACACTTAGATGCATTTTAAATGAACTTAAAAATTATAAATATATATATATAAATATATAAATAAATAAAGAAAATTAAGAAAGACGTCAATTATATGAGAAAAATGATATAAAAATTATTAAAAATACAATAATTAATATTTAAGTACAATAAATAAAATAAAATATATATAATAACATTATATACATGCAAAAAAAAATATACAGAGAACCTTTGCATGCATCAGGAGCAAAGTTTAAAAAACAAAGACTCGCTTAATGCTCGAGTAAAGTTTTGCCTAAAGAGTTCCACAAAAAAAAGGGGAAGAAAGCCTTGTTAGTCTGTGCAAAGACTATTAAAATGTATAGTCTAGACAAATTGATCAATTTAAGTGGTGTTTCTCTTAATTTTTAAACCAACACCAATAAATTGGGTGTATGTTTCCTCGAGATTTACCCGAGAAAGGAAAAAAAGCTCTACTTAAATTGAGCAATCTGTCTGCTCCATATATTTTATACTCTTTGGTCTGTGTTTAGCTCCTCGTTTTAAGCAAACATGTAGACTGGACAACTTGCTCATGAAATTGTTTTCTTTATCTCACACATTCTTTCAACCAAGCAAGTGAAATAAAATGTGTTTTCCTTATGTGTTTAGGTTATAGTAAACTGATTTTAAAGTGTTATATTATTTTAATGATTTAAGAACTGTACATCTCAATGGCATACCCAGGAAAAAGAGGATATAGTGTGCATGTGGCATGTGTAACTTTAAAGCATGGGCCTAAGTGATCTTATCTCTTCTTTGCTAATCAAACTAGACTCTCTAAATTGGGAAATGAATGAATTATTTATTTAATTTGAACAATTTTAAGTTACATTTCCTGTCTTCTCAATACTGTCTGGCTAAACTTAAATAATCGTCATTAATGTTCTGAGAACTCGGCAGAAACTTATGCATTTAACTTCAAATATATCCCACTCTCCCTATATAATTTTATTTAATATTCCATTCTATCTATTTAGTGTGTTGTTGGATAAACAAAACAAAAAATTGTCAATTTTAAAGAAATGTAAAAAAATATAATAAAAACGTGAATTGTTTAAAATTCCGTTCAAGCATTTAATTTAATGGTAATACAAAATGATGAGTAAAAAACAAAGGCCAAGAAGCTTTATAATGATAATAAACAAATCAATTACAAAAAGAAATGTGCAATTTAATATTTGTAATACATAAATGATTGAATTTAAGAAATTAAGAACACAAAACAATAAACAAAAGAAAAAAAGCATAAAAATGCTATTTGCTCTCTAAAATAAAAGTGATTTCTACTAACAAAAATTATAAGTTTTTTAGATTAGTTAAATGGCATATAGTACGTAAGTAAGTGATGCTAGTGCCATAATGCAAATTGTTCATGTATCTATTGACCCAATATCTGGGAATATATCATTGCAATTCTTCCTGTAAATCTATCAGCAATCTAAGTTCAAAGATGGAGATGTTTGAGCCAAAGCGAAATTTTGAAAACTATGTAAATACAACGACAACTCTCATAATGGGCATTTCCTACCATCTTCAAGGCAACCTTTCCATACTGTTTTCCTTAAAAAGCGCATTCCCATCAATTGAGATCATATTTCATAAGCGAACAGAAGCATTAAAGAGATAAAGATATAAGCAAGCATTGTATAAAATCTCTATTTCGTTCCCACTTTACAAATTGTGATTACATACTCTCATATGCTTTGATGTCAATGAAATTGGTGATTTCCCTTTTAACACAAATGCACATACACTGATCATCAAAATTGAGTAAACGTTTGTCACTTTTATACATTTTTGTTTGTAGAAGGCAAATGAGTGAATAGAAAATTATGGAAAAAAATACCAGATGGTCTTTAGTTTATTAGCAAAAAATAGTCAATGTTACTGTTATGTTAAAAATATGACAGATAAATTAACCAGGGCTAGCTACATTCGTCTAACCAGGCTAAACTTTGATCCTATGAATATATCAATTGCAATCAGTTAAGTGAGTACTACTTCTGTAGTACTTCTGGAAGCGTCCTGTTGAGTTACTTAGTCAAGTCTCAAATTCGAGGTGAAGATATAATAGCTGACCTTCCCCTATTTCATAACTAGACAAAAACATCACGACGTTGGATGTCTGGTGCTTTCACTGTAACTATTATAGTTAGTTGCATAGGAACAGAAACAGTTAATTTCACCATTTAGATAACATATTTAATATACTATATGGCCTCTCTGATATAACCTTTTCAATTAAAGTATATATTTACAACATTTCTCATCTCCATCTAAAGTCTTATAAATGATAACTTATACATACCAATATTGGTTTGTGCACCATAGGCACAGTGATCAACATAAAGGAATGCAGAAAGTGTATACGATTGGCAACATCGCACAATACTTGTGAATCCAATTGCTTCTTGGGATCATCAATCAGACGCAGCTTAAACTTGCAATATACGCCCATCATAATAGCCAAAGCACCAGACATGCCGGCTAAGCGTATAAAATTATAATGTCCGCCAGCCAAATCTGATAGTTTTGTATTCATTATTAGCAATTTAGGATCCATTGGAACTACTGCAACATTCTTTACCGTTCCATTCCCTGTCACATCTTTTGGTCGAAGACCCTAGACAAGCAAATACCATTACAATCAATCTAGTCAATTGTTGAACAGAAAAGGTAAACTTACAATAGAACGCAAAACTGCACTGCCAGATGATATTACCAGCTTACTGATGGGATTACGTAAAGTAATATAATCAAGTGTATCGCCCATTGACATTTCACAGTGTATTATTATTTAATAAATAATTTCACAAAATATATAGAGTTGGCGGAATTCACAAGAAAATTCAAGAATTAAATTCGCAAGACAGTGTACGGTAAATAAATGTTCTTCTACTTCTTCTTCTTCGACGATAGCAAATAATTTACAAAGTTGCCATTGCCAATGAGAAATATAATTAGGCTGCGGTTACACACGGTGAAGAGTTAATTGCACAAAACCAATATTAATCGATTGAATTGGCAAATAAGTTATAGAGAATATATATTTTTAGAATAAAACAAGAAATTTTTGTTAACTTAAAATTACAATTTAGACGAAATTCAATAGATGTGTGTTTTTTTTTTTAAATGAATGTCATGTGATTTGACAACCTTGGCAAAGCATTCAAAACTTGATTTTGTTTTTGTTTTATGCTGACATTTCAGTTTTTGCCGGCATTGTGAAAAGGTCGTAAAGAAAAAAAGCGCGAAGCAAACAAAACAACAAATATATCAACATATTGAGGACCAAAAGCTTATTTAATCTGGTTCGTATAAACAAAACAAAAACACAATTGCTGTGAAACAAAGTAAAGTGTTAATTTGTTTTTATTTTACTCATGTTAAACAGTTGCTGCAATATGAGAAATGCAAATCATTTGTCATGCTTAAGTGCTATTGGAGCATTTGCTTTGTGCGTAATGCCCATTAGTACTTTCGCCACCGCGGCTGATAATGACGCATCAAATTCTGGAAGAGTTTATCGCAATAGCTTTATAAATCCTTATCCACGTTTTGAGTTCTTTGACGATGGCACTGATCCCGGTGAACCACTATTTCTAACACCATTAATACACAATGATGCCATACCAATGGAACAAGTTCAAAGAATGGCTCGTGTTAATGGCACTCAATTTCATGGTGTTGAAAGTTATGCAGGTTTTCTGACCGTGGATCCTAGCTATAACTCGAACATGTTCTTTTGGTACTTTCCAGCCGAAGAAAATCCTGCATATGCACCAGTTTTACTTTGGTTACAAGGTGGCCCCGGAGCTTCATCACTTTTTGGTCTTTTTATAGAAAATGGTCCATTTGAATTAGATGCTCAAGGAAAACTACAGAAACGCAATATAACATGGAGCCGCACCCATAATCTCATTTACATTGACAATCCTGTGGGCTCTGGCTTCAGTTTCACCGATAGTGACAAGGGTTATGCCCGCAATGAACGTGATGTTGGACGGAATCTTCATGAAGCTGTTATGCAATTGTATGAATTGTTTGAGTGGAGCAATACTACTGGTTTCTGGATATCCGGTGAGTCTTATGCTGGCAAATATGTACCTGCTTTGGCCTTTAATATTCATAAGGTCCAGAATGCAGTGGATACACGTGTCTTTATACCATTGAAGGGCGTGGCCATTGGTAATGGTTTGTCAGATCCCTTGCATCAAATGAAATATGGTGACTATTTGTATCAGTTGGGTTTTATTGATGACAATGGTTTGAAGCAGTTCCATGCCGCTGAAGCGGAAGGTGCAAAGTGTATCAAAGAACATAAAATGGAGAAAGCTTTCGAAATCTTTCACTCTTTGGTTAATGGTAAGTCAAATGTTTCAATCTTTACGAATTTAACTGGCTACGATTGGTATTATAATTATTTGCTGGCCCATGATGATGGCGCTGGTAAATATTTGGGTGATTTTGTACAATCTGGTGACACTCGTCGTGCCATACATGTCGGCAATAAGACATTCCATGATCTTCACAAAGAGAGTAAGGTAGAAGATTTCCTAAAGCTTGATGTCATGGACTCTGTGGCTCCTTGGGTAGCAGAACTTTTGGATCATTACACTTGTTGCATCTACAATGGGCAATTGGACATTATTGTTGCATATCCGTTGACACGTAATTATCTCCAGCATCTAAAATTCAAGGATGCTGATCGTTATAAGGTAGCACCACGTAAGATTTGGACTGTTGATGGAGAAATTGCTGGTTATGTAAAACATGCTGGAAATCTTGTGGAGATTATGGTACGTAATGCTGGTCATATAGCTCCACGAGATCAACCAAAATGGTTATACAATATGATTCATCATCTTACCCATTATAAGCGTGTGGTGGTTTAAGTTGCCAAAAACCTTCAACCTTTGAACAATTGCCCACACATGTTACTTTCTCATATTTACAAACCATGTAAATTTCAAGATTCTAGGATTACTAAAAGGGGTACCTCCCATACAAATCGAAATGCAAATTAAGGTTTTTAACAGAAAATTTTTTTTTAAACAGTTAACAAAATTGCTTATGAAAAGTGTCATAAATGTAATCATTTTGCAGTCCGGTTTTTGTTTTTTAATCATAGCTAAAAGATCGCTTCACGTTGTTCTTCATTTCTGTTAATTATTGTCTGTTAATTGGTGATTAGCAATGTGAGACTATTGAGTTAAATTAAGCTAAATATACAAGATTTTTAGAGCGCCAATATTCTCATTCCAAATGCATCGATATATCGATATATTTTATTAAAAATATCAATACCGATATTGATATTGACAAAAAAATATCGATATATATCGTATCGATCGATTCGCACTTCCGACATCCCTAATACTTCTTCATCGACGATAGCAAATAATGTACAAAGTTGAGAATGAGAAATATAATTACGCTGCGGTTACACACGGTGAAGAGTTAATTGCACAAAACCAATATTAATCGATTGAATTGGCAAATAAATTATAGAGAATATATATTTTTAGATTAAAACAAGAAATTTCAATTGAAAATTAAAATTTAGAAGAAATTCAATTGATGTGTTTTCTTAAAATAATATATTTCATGTGATTTGACAACTCTGGCAAAGCATTCAAAATTGCTTTTGTTTTTGTTTTATGCTGACATTTCAGTTTTAGCCGGCATTGTGAAAAGGTCATAAAGAAAAAAATCGCGAAGCAAACAAAAAACAACAAATATATCAACATATTGAGGACCAAAAGCTTATCTAATCGGGTTCGTATAAACAAAAAACAAAACACAAGTGCTGTGAAACAAAGGAAAGTGTTAATTTGAATCATTTTACTTGTTTTTATTTTTCTTATATGTAAAACAGTTGCTGCAATATGAGAAATGCAAATCATTTGTCATGCTTAAGTGCTATTGGAACATTTGCTTTGTGCGTAATGTCCATTAGTACTTTCGCCACCGCGGCTGATAATGACGCATCAAATTCGGGAAGAGTTTATCGCAATAGCTTTATAAATCCTTATCCCCGTTTTGAGTTCTTTGACGATGGCACTGATCCCGGTGAACCACTATTTCTAACACCATTAATACACAATGATGCCATACCAATGGAACGAGTTCAAAGAATGGCTCGTGTTAATGGCACTCAATTTCATGGTGTTGAAAGTTATGCAGGTTATCTGACCGTGGATCCTAGCTATAACTCGAACATGTTCTTTTGGTACTTTCCAGCCGAAGAAAATCCTGCATATGCACCAGTTTTACTTTGGCTACAAGGTGGCCCTGGAGCTTCATCACTTTTTGGACTTTTTACAGAAAATGGTCCATTTGAATTAGATGCTCATGGAAAACTGCAGAAACGCAATATAACATGGAGCCGCACCCATAATCTCATTTACATTGACAATCCTGTGGGCACTGGCTTTAGTTTCACCGATAGTGACAAGGGTTATGCCCGCAATGAACGTGATGTTGGACGGAATCTTCATGAAGCTGTTATGCAATTGTATGAATTGTTTGAGTGGAGTAATTCTACTGGTTTCTGGATATCCGGTGAGTCTTATGCTGGCAAATATGTACCTGCTTTGGCCTTTCATATTCATAAGGTCCAGAATGCAGTGGATACACGTGTCTTTATACCACTGAAGGGCGTGGCTATTGGTAACGGTTTGTCAGATCCCTTGCATCAACTGAAATATGGTGACTATTTGTATCAGTTGGGTTTAATTGATGACAATGGTTTGAAGCAGTTCCATGCCGCTGAAGCGGAAGGTGCACAGTGTATAAAAGATCATAAAATGGAGAAAGCTTTCGAAATCTTTGACTCTTTGGTTAATGGTGATAAGACAAATGTTTCCATCTTTACGAATTTAACTGGTTTCCATTGGTATTATAACTATTTGCTGACCCAGGATGATGGCGCTGGTAAATATTTGGGAGATTTTCTACAATCTGGTGCCACTCGTCGTGCCATACATGTCGGCAATAAGACATTCCATGATCTTGACAAAGAGAATAAGGTAGAAGATTTCCTAAAGCTTGATGTCATGGACTCTGTGGCTCCTTGGATTGGACAACTTTTGGATCATTACACTTGTTGCATCTACAGTGGGCAAATGGACATTATTGTGGCTTATCCGCTGACACGTAATTATCTCCAGCATCTAAAATTCAAGGATGCTGATCGTTATAAGGTAGCACCACGTGAGATTTGGACTGTTGATGGAGAAATTGCTGGTTATGCAAAACATGCTGGACACCTTGTGGAGATTATGGTACGTAATGCTGGTCATATGGCTCCACATGATCAGCCAAAATGGTTGTACAATATGATTCATCATCTTACCCACTATAAGCGTGTGGTAGTTTAAGTTGCTACTATCAATCTTCAATCTTTGAACAATTGCCCACACAAGTTTGTGGTGCAAGAAACATGTACTTTTTAACATAATGGTGTTTTATAATGTTTATTAAATAAATAATATATTATTGTTACAATCATCAGATTAGTTGGTGGACTACGTTTTATGTGTTTCTTTAGATGCTTCCATATCCAGGCCTTTAAAGCCACGCGCCACTAGGAAGTGCTCAGCGGAATCACTGCGACTTGCACGAGGCTTGACACGTTTAACTTTCTCATAGAAACGTAACATGTCACGTTCCAATTTCGGGATATCACCATTATCCCAAACTTTAACGATCAAATTAGCACCTGGAGCAGACATTGCCAATGCAAAGCGTATGACAGCATAACAAAGATTAACAATATTCTCCTGATCCAACATGCGCACTCCAGTTGCATTAGGCGCCATATCAGAGAGCACGCAATTCACTGCACGACCATTCAGAGCTTCTTTGAGGCGAAGTTGTGATTCCGGTTTAGTAAAGTCCATGCCACCAAAAATTGTTGCTCCCTTTTTATAGAAATTGTATTATATAAATGTTAATTTGCTTAATATGAAATGTCACTTACTGGCACTGCATGAAAATGCAACAAATCTATACTTAGCACGGAGCCTTTGCCAGCACGTTCCAATTTCCCATTGGCATTTGTGCGCTCCACAGCCAATTGGGTCCAACTGCCTGGTGCTGCCCCACAATCAATTACTGTATCACCAGGCTTTAGTATTTTATATTTATCATCAATTTCTATTAATTTAAATGCGCTGCGGCAACGATAATTCAACATGTGTGCCTTCTCCACATATGGATCTGCCAATTGTCGTGTTAGCCATTCCTGTGAGCTTTTACTTTTGCCCTTTAAATTATTGGGTATTTGTTTGGCAAGCAATAAACTTGTTTGTTTAGAAAAAAATCGTTTTATTATGAAATTTCTCATATTTTCACATTTTCACACACTTTTGAGTTCAATGAATGCATTTGCATATCAGCTGTTTTTGTTTACATATGCCCGGTGATTGGGATATAGTGTTGCCATACTGCTTCATTTAGTGTTGGTAAATGACAATGCTAAGCATTTTTCAGCACTATTCATTGTCCGTCCATTAGAGCTGGAGAATCTCATCATCGCATTACAATTTTACAGTTCAACAATGGCGAATGGTGTTTCGTATTTCGTAAGAATTTTGTGTGTTGCGGAATTAATGTTAATAAATGTGAAATAAACAAATAAAAAAATTCAGTGCTTGCGTTTAAAGTGCAAAAAAACAATGATGTCTATTTTAAATATATATATAATAAAGTGTTTATAAAAATTGCAAAAAACCAAAAGATCTTAGTTAAAAAATTATTAGTTTATTAAGTTTTTACACACACACAAACACACACACGCAAGCATAACAGCATACGTTCATATATGTGTATGGTGGCATGATAACAATAATAATGATGATGATGAAGCTTTACAAAATGAAGATTAGTTGTGCGCTTTTCTTATGTTTTTGCGTATTCAATTGCGCGAGTGCATCAGCTACGTTTGCCGTAGACGCAGCTGAAGTCAAAATTAATAATAACAGCAACAACAACAAAAATAATAATAGTGACAATAATAATAATGGCAATGAAAAAATAGTAAGTTTATATAAAATAAAAGATCTATAATTATTATTAAATATAGTTATACTATTTTATGTGAAATTTATTTGATAAATTTTGTGTTGTTTTTTGTTTTTTACTTTCTTTTTAAAGAATTGTACGGAACTTGCACGGGATGAAGTTGCTTTAATGGTATTTTCTACATTAGGAGGCGGTCTAACAGCAATCGATCCAATGACAAGTGAAATACGCTGGACAATAGCAGATGGTAATTATTCTCATAGTTAAAACATACTGACACACATACAGCCACATACTCTCAAACTGTTTTATTTATATGTTTGTTGTATGAGTTTGTGCATATATAAAAAGTTATTTAAAATAGAACTTTTTGTTATTATGCATAATTGATTTGTTGTCCCAACTATTGTAGTTTGTAAACTTATTATATTCTTTGACAACCAACAAATTTCAACAGACATGCATTTCGTGTTGTGATGAAATCATATTGTTTTCATTTACCAGAGTGCAATAATGATCCATATGTCATCTGCATATGTTGCTATTTCAATATTATTAACTACCGGCATATAACATAACAGTAGATAAAGGGAGTGTCGACACCTAGTCGTCACCTAATCATCGGTTCACCTAATTGTTAAACATAGAAATGGCAATCAGTGATACAATATACAAATCAAAAGCAGATAGTATGGTACAGGAAGTAAATTTCTTAATCTTATAGGTCACACCTGGATGTCAGTTGATAGAACAAAAGCTTGTTGGACATCTAATAAGACATAGCAACACAGTACTTTTTATATTCAAGTGCAGCCACAGTAGATTTAACAATTTGGTGGCATTGCTTAAGTTTTTCATATACTGTTCTAAACACAAATTCAGTTCATTTGGTCTGTGATCTTATGATTGCTGCCTTTTTGGCGGAAGAGGGAGGAATAGACCTCACTTCGCACAGTGAGAAAGCTATATCCATGAATATAGTGTATACTGTGTCATCTGTGGGTTATAGCTACATTTTATTCCAAGAGCTTTGTTGTAATTTTTGGGCCACCAACCCACGAACTATTTTTGGTTCAAATTGATAGTACCTCGGGTACAAATTGATAGTACCTCGGGTAAGAAGTCTGAGCGAGTGACACGAGTGGTCAAGAGCACACAGCGGAGACGGTTTCTTTATGGGAGTATCGTAGTGGCTGTGGTTATATCCAGATTGACCCACAGAGCAGCAGTGGCTTTAGGTAGACCTTGTTCCAGACCAAGGAATGAGTCATACGTCCAAAATAAGTAAGGCTTGAATTTGGTACCTTTGGATGTATAAGTTAACATCTACTTCTTCGCACCTTGGTAGCGGTGCTGCGCAGCATTGACAACAAGCGGTACTGCAATAGCGTTTGAAGATAAGCATAACTGCAGTTGCTCTTGACAATAAGCGGTATCCCGGCAACGCAGTCAATGCTAATATTGTTTATAATTGCGTGGCTGAACAGGTGAAATATTAGTTGATATGATTGAGTCTGAAATTGAATGCTGAAGGAAGCACAACATGTTCTGGCATCCTTCTCTAATTCCCTGCCAGTAATTTGTAATATTCCAGGAATTAAATGCACATAGTGCAGCCAATCTGGAATGCATGAATTTAATTTCTTATTTTATATATATCCAAGAGGATGTTGATTGACGTTTATCAATCCTTGTGCTTGGCACCGTCATATTAAATCTCTACGACGACAGGTGTTCACGTTAAAACTATTGACTTTCATGACCGGCCACCAGGAATACATGTCCAGTCACTAGAGATGTCCACTTCGAGGAGATGTCTGCGACTAGAGATTTTACTGTATACATATTAGTTAAAAACAGTTTACAGCAGTAATAGTTGTTGATTAGTTGGTTATTATTGTTTGAGCTCATTTCCTTTTCATTTCAACAACAAAATTGCAGCTGTGTAAACATAATCAGTCTTCATAGTATACATAAGTATTCTTAAAACCTCTTTACTCTTTCTCACCATACCCATACCCATAGCAATAAAATCTTATTTTTATGCAAATGAAGCCAAAGCCATCAAGATATTAAGTTCATTTTCATTTGTTTGCAATTTTTTAAAACAAAATGAGTAAGTATCAACAATTGCCCCGAACTGTGAGCTCATTTTGATCCACACTTGTTGTGTTGTGATTTGCGGTGATTGTCACCGTTGTCTCTTGCTTGTTGTCTGAGCTTTTGCCATATGTTTATTGCTACATAAAGAATAATTAAGCTTTTGTGGGTATTTTGCTGTCTTTACTTTACTTGGCTTTGCTTTGATTGCTTTACTTCCTTATGAAAAACACATGCGGGTAAATAAGTACTAGTACACATGTAGGTATATAAGTAGCATTGTAAATGATTTCATTGCATATAACAAGAATCTTAAATACTCATAATAGTACATATATGCTTTACTGATAAGCGTAAAGAAATGAAATTAAAACAAAGTAAATAAAAACACCGACCGGTGTGCCTATATACTATAAAAACAATCTTGTTATTCCAATAAATAACTTATATTCACATTCTCGTGTTTCCCTCATGTTAGATAAGCATTGCAACAATTGTTAGGTTGTTATGAATTTGGGGGAAGGGACGTGCTTCGATGCAGAAACAATATTTTAAAATTATAAAAATTTTTCCATTTTAATTGCTTTAGTTTTTTTTCTGTCCATATTTTTATTGTTTTTTTTTTTTTTGCTTGATGTTTCTTCCTTTTTTCTTTTATTTCATTTCATACTCATGACTTTTTTATTATCTCGTGAATATTATTTTTGCTATTCTAACCAAATTTTGGTTTTTGGTCTTTTTTTCATCATTTGTTTATTCAATTTTGTTATGTTGAAAATATTTTGTAATATTTGTTTTTTTTAGGTCAAAAAAACTAATGCTAATTTTGTTGATTTTTCTCGAATGTACTTTTAAGTTCATAAGATTTGATTGTTGTTCTTGAAAAGAAAGAGAAAGACTTAAGAAGATGCTTCTTAAGGGGGCTCAATAGGAGTTTTGTGTTTTTTATATACAGTGGGACTAGGACGAACTCCCTCAAAGCGTGGATTTCTCTCTAACGAATTGATTAACCGGTCTGAATTACATTGTTATAGTGAAGTCCTATTAATGTCATGCAAGCCTTCGACAGGGTATGGATAGAAGGACTACTGCACAAACTGATAAGGATTCTTCCATGTAAACAATATCTCCTGCTCAAGAGCTATTTTACGCATAGAGCTTCGAGAGTTCGTGATGCAGACTCTGGCATAAGGCGTATTAAGGCTGGTGTACCGCAGAGCAGTGTTCTTGCTCCAGTTCTTTACTCTTTATACACGGCGGACATGCCGATGCCGAAAATGATAATTTGTTGGTTGCATCTTATGTAGATGACTCCGCGATACTTGCGAACTACACTTCCCTCCATTGGAGAAGCGGAAATTACCCAAAGCTATTTACAGCGGTTTGAAGCATGGGCCAAGCGATGGAACATTGGTATAAGTCCTCTTAAATCTGCTAACTGCACGAAATGCAGTACGGTATTTTTAGGGTTAATGGGGATTATGATTTCAGTCAGGCGCTCTCCAGTAGGGATAGTGTTAGGAGATTGAATGAGTTTGCACGTGCAGTTTTAATTAGGCGTCGTCCGCTTGTAACCTGAGGGATCCGTGTGTTGTGTGTGAGTGTATGGGGAGGGTTTAGTGTTGTCTGGGGGGCATCAGTCCCTGAGCTTCATGGAGCTCTACTCGTAGTGACTTTGTCACGCTACCCGACCAGAGGTATTTTTTCTGATACCACGGTCGTTTGGAAAAGTAGCGGTCTCAGCATACGATCCATTCACTAAAGTCTTTGTGATAGTGGGGACATAGTTCGTTTTTGATCGTTGATCTAAAAATTGCTGCCTTGGTGGAAGAGGTGGGAATAGACCTCGCTCCGAACAGTGAGAAAGCTATATCCATGAATAGAGTGTATACAGTGCCATCTGTGGGTTCTGCCTGCATTCTATTCCAGTGAGCTATGTTCGATTTTTGGGACACCAACCCACGAACTATTTGGGGTTCAAATTGGTAGTACCTCGGGTACGAAGTCTGACCAGAGGCTTTTTTTTCTGGTACCACGGGTGGTCAGGAGCCCACGGAACCTGTTTCCGTCCTGGCCAGCGGTGACGGCCCCTCTATGGGAGTATCGTGGTGGCTGTGGTTGTACCCAAATGCGGGTAGAGTGTGAGCTCGACGTGGAGTTGCGTTATACAACCGGGTGCAGTGACCCACAGAGCAGCAGAGGCTTAGATAGGCCTTGTTTCTAATCTAAGGAATGAGACAAAGGACCAAAATAAGTATGGGTTGAGATTGGTACCTGCGGATATATATCCAAGGGGACGTTGATTGACGTTTATCAATTCCTGTGCTTGCAATTGCACGAAATAAATCTTACACGCAACACAATCCGCCGTCGGTTGAAAAGACTTCATCCCAACGATCTCCTCAGTAGGAGATCTTAATAATAATTAGATGTCATGTTTATCTAAGCTCACGTAAATGTCTAAAATATGAAGAAACAAATGTATAAAAACCCATCCGGTTGTGTGACTTGAAACTAAATAATATCAAAAAAATATTAAAGTAGAACAAATGTACTGAAATTTTTATATTTTACTCACTTATAAAGAAACTAAAGAAGTGACTAACCTTCTTCAATACTAGGAGGTTCTTATGTACTTCTTAGTAGTGTGACATGCACTGTCACTAACTGAAATTTACTCATTTAATTTGCCAGCTATCAACAGTAATTGACATCTTTCGTTCATATAATAATTGAGGCAGGTGTTTCCTCATAACACTTGTGTTTATATACCTTGAATAAAGTGTGAAATGTATTTGTGTGAATGTTTTTTAAAGTTTGTCTTTATAGTTTGGCATCTAAGCCCACAGGTTTTAAGATTACGGGTATAACATGAGAGTTGATATTCTCTTTTCCCAGCCATAGTACCAAGTACTTCTAAAAGAGGAAGAGCCCCCAAATAAACAAAAAAAAAAAAACTCTGATATAAGTTAAAAAATATGGGAAGGAATCAATTTTTATTGTAGGGAATGGGATATTTTTACAAGCGACACATGTGTGTTGTCACTTGGAGTCGAAATTTAAGACTAACAAATCACATGCTTTAACCCATCACATCTACCTAAGAGCATTAACGACTGTGCTGCCAAGGTACCGCTTATTTTCCTACGCTGTGCTACCGTCAACCAATGGGCGAAATCAATGCCCTACAGCATTGAACAAAATTATTCCCTTCCTAATTACCTAACTTAACGTATAAAATTCTTCCTTTTATAGAAATAACAATTGTTTAAGTTAGAATAACATGCATTCTAGATATGACTTTAATAATATCTTATTCATATGATGATTATTATTCTTTATATATAAATTTCATTCTATTTCCATTGAATGAATAGAGTGGTTCAGAGTATAAAATAATTATAAATTCATACAAACATATTAACTTTATTTAAAATACGTTCAAAGTTCGAACTATAAATTTGTTAAATTTTGCATGACTAATCGATTATGGATATCGTTAAAAATTAGTATTAATTTGTATTGAAAAACAAATACATTCTTAGTTTAATTAACATTCAAATGTTAATAGAAAATGGGTGAAATCTAAACTGATAACACTACTACACTACTACTTTAGTTTTGGTTTAGTAAAATATTAAATTCTACAAAAGAATATTTCTAATTAAGTAAAACTACTAATGCAGTATATTCCAAGTTAATTACTTTCTAATAGAGAATTGCTTAGACATCATACAAAATGAAAAACAAATTACTTGTTATTTAACTTATTTATTCTCTCTCTCTCTAGAACAACTTAAATTACGCCTTAGAATTTCTAAATAGAAATCAAAAAATATAATTTATGACTTAAAGAAATTTCCAATTATTTCTTACAGACATGTGATAAGGTTTGATTTCTCTCTGGTGACAATATAATAAATATTCTTATTTTTTTGATTTTAAAGGTATTGTTATCTATAGTATTGTATTTTTAGATAAAATACTTATATTGTTGTACCACATAGTTCTTTAGACAACCATAGCAATTCCAGAGAACCAAAAAATACAATATTTTGTATACCTTTAACATAAGTAAAGGGATGAAGAGTTTTGCCTTTAATCTTACAATATGTACCTACTGTTCTTGTTTTTACTATAAGAAAACTACAGCATGTAGAATTGCAGCCTCGTATATTGTACCACTCAGTGGTATTTGATACCTATTGATTTGTATATGTATATTTATGTTGTTGACCCATTTTATAATAGTTTAGAATCCAAATTGATGCGATCCAGCAGTTTAAAGCTTTTCATGCTTAAAATACTCACTAAATTCATTTGTCATTTCATCATATATAGTATTTTATGTATTTCTAATGCTAGAATAATGATTGTCGTGCTTAACTTCTTATCTTTGATATAATACAATCACTAATAGGCAGTTCGTATATTTAAATTGAATACTTACAGTAAAATCTCTACTTACGGACATCTCTGGCGGGCGGACAAATTTCTCAGTCCCAAGTTATGTTTTTAGAACAAAATACATTCTAGTGGGCAGTCATCTCTCGTAGCCGGATAAATTCATTGAACCAATAGGTGTCTGCCCACGGAAGATTTTACTGTATTTACTAATGATTGTTTCTAGTCTCAATTTTTGAGATATTGATCTGAAATTATGCCCTCCGGCTACTTATTGTTTATGTTTCCATTGAATTTATTACACTCCTGAAAAAAGGATAGTGGCCCCAATACATACATATCTAATAAATATTGGTAAACTTTAATTTCTTTTTTTTTTTTTAATAATAGTATCATTTTGTCAGAAATTTTGGCACACGTCTTATTTTTGTTCATAAGTCTAAGTAGATTTGGCCGATTACTGAAAAGGATAATATTAGTCCCAATACAAATCTATGTGGTAAGCTGTGAAATTTTTATTAGAAAGCACTAATGATTTAAAAGGAGGGAAATTAAAATGATCCTTATATGTGTTTGTAATCGACTTCAAAAAAAAAGAAGGAGGTTATTAATTCGACTGTCTTTTCTAACAAATTGTATTGAGTATACAAGTAAGTTTTAATGGATTTTTTTTTTCGATATTGAAGCTCTATTGTACACGGTATTTTATTAAAAGTTTTGCCCATCGATAGCTATGACTTTTCCCCAATTTTCTGGCAATGCATGGATTTCGCGACAGTAACACTGTTTGTGTCTTTGGAGGTATGCTTAAATACTACTAGTGTCCTCTGTTGGTAATCGTTTAAAACTTACTTGTATACCCAATATACTCTTCACGGGAGTGAATAGTATTATAAATTTGTCATGAAGTTTGTAACACACAGAAGGAGACATCGCAGACCAAATAAAGTATATACATATATTTGTGATCAGCTCGATGAGACGAGTTGATTCAGCCATGTCAGTTTGTCCGTCCGTCCGTCTGTGTCAAAACTAGTCCCTTGAGCTAAAGAGCTAGAGATTTTGGACATTTGTCGGAATCAGCCGAATCGGACCACTAGGGGGGTACCTCCCATACAAACGTTTTTAAATTAATGCTCTTATTAGAAAAAGTTTTATGTTATTTAACGTATCGAATTAAAATTTGGACATTATAAGTTTCTGGTCCATATCCATCAACCATATAAATTTCATAATTCTAGGGTTACCAGGAGTGGTACCTCCCGTACAAACCCAAATTATTTGACAAAGTTATAATGAATAAAAGTACAATAAAAGTGACACTCAAACTGTTTTCTTTGTTGATAATCAAACTGTAACAGAGAGAATATAGCGATGCTAAGAAAGGAAGGTTGGAGCGTGAAGAGTATTACATCTTTGGCATAGCCAATGATAGCCATCCTTCTGATTCTACATACAAATTATGATGTATTTTTTTGAAGAGAATTACAATTTATTTACTGAATGTTTCTAGTCGAAAATGTTAAGATATTGACATGAAATATTTGCCGAAGGATTCCAATTGTTCATGTGACCAAAAGTTTTGTTCAATTACTAAAAGAAATAACCCCAACCCAGGTAGAAAACCTTTTTAAGTTAGAACTCTGAAACTTCACCAAATTGTATATACAAAAATTTGTATTAAACGGAATCATATATCATAATACTCAGAACAAACATTAAGATACTATTAAACAGTCTAGTTTTCTGTGTATATAAAACATACATACATACATAAATAACAGTCAATTCTATTTAAAAGTATTTAATATTGACATAGCAATTTGCATATGATGAATAAATTTCAATAGAATACAAAGTAACAGAGCACTTAATACATACATAAGTACTTAGTTTAATTTCACTATGTTTCTATGAAATGAAAAAAACAGAAACAGAAATTGTGAACGCCCCGTAAAGATTGAAAACACTGATAATAAAGTACTTGTAATATTCATTTTGTATTTTAGTTCTGCTTTCTGTTGTTGTTTGTCGTTGGTTTTAAATTAGAAATTTTTACGGTTTTTTGTCATTTACGTTTTGGTAAATTTGATTCTCTTTTCATATACAATAGTATATACATATAAGTGACTGACAACAATACATACTAGTTGTTGTGTTAGATAGAGAGTTTTTTATGTGTTATTGGTGAAACATGTGGGTGACATATGAGTTTAACTCATATTGACAAGCTTCTTTCCTCCTCTACTATTTATAATCTACAATAAGTATATATATTGGTGGGTGTATGCAGCTTTGTCTGTCTATTTGTCTTACATTCGTTCATTGAATTGAAGATAAACAAAATGAGTTTAATGAAGTAGAAATAAAAAAACATATGTGGTTATACAATGTGTATTTAGTTTTATTTAGTATGTATATACATCAGTAGAAAAGAAAACTTGTTGACAACAGAAAAAGTTTTGCAAAAAATGCGCCTCTACCACTTTTATTTCTTTTAAAATTTCTTCTAAATTTGGCATTTATGCTGAATAATCTTTGACTTATTTTAATGAATTCTGTTCTATGATTAGCATGAGGTAAATGACCAAAAACTTTGTAAAGCTTTTGAGTCTGAGAACCGGAATAAAAAATCAATAGAAATGGAATAAATTAAACACCTTACAAAACTCACATTTCTATTTACTAGTATAAAAAAAGCATTAAGTGTACTTGACACTTATCAATGCCGCTTTTAATTGGCTTGGGATTTACTAGTATCTGTCTCCCGCTTCTCTTCTTTAATTACATAAATATTTGTTTATTAATTCATATATAATAATCTCAAGTCAATGTTTATTTAATATTTTGTATAAAATATTTCTTTATTTATCTCTCTTTCAGATCCCCCTATAGTTACTGAACAACAACAGTCGCAGCAACAACAACAAAACCAACAAAATGTTCAAATACCACAATATTTACCAGATCCACGTGATGGTAGTATTTATCAATTAGGCAATATGGGTAGCCTAAAGAAATTACCCTATACCATCCCACAATTGGTAGCAAATGCTCCATGTCGTTCATCAGATGGTATATTGTATTCTGGAAAGAAAAGTGATACATGGTATATGGTAGATCCAAAGACTGGTAAACGTGAAAAAGTTATGGGTTTTGGTGATACAATGACAGAGGAAAGTGATGGCGGCGATGGCGGTAGTAAATCAACTACAACATCGAGAGAAGGTGATAATATTGGTTGGGCAACATCACGTGCCATATATTTGGGTCGTACAGAATATACAGTCATGATGTATGATAGTCTGGCAAAGGATAAGAATGTTAAGCCATGGAATATAACATTTTATGATTATAATGCTTTGTCAGCACCACCAGAATTGGCTAAGGAATATGGTAAGAAAAACTAGTATAAGATTCTTGATAAATGCAGAAATATGTTTATGAATGTTTCTTTATTTTCCTAGAATATATTCATCTAACAACAACTACAACTGGTAATATTTTGACTTTGAATCGTAAGACTGGTAAATTTCTATGGCAACATGATTTGACAAGTCCAGTGGTTGCTGCCTTTTTACTAGGGCCTGATGGTTTACTTAGTGTGCCGTTTACAACACTTTCCGATGAGGCTTTTAATGCCATACTAGAAGAATCGAAAACAGGCAATGTTAATACCATTAAATTATTGTAAGTTTATAGATTTGTCTTATGGAATTGTAAAGTAAAATAACTTATTTTCCTATCTCCCCATCAGCCAATCACTTTATGTGGGTGAACATCATAATGGCTTGTATGCTTTGCCTTCTCTAGTTGATAAGAATACACCTCGCATATCAACAGTGCCACCTATAAAGTTACTCGATGGTCCTATGACTACACCAAATCCTGGTGAAATTGATCCAAATACTGTTTATATCAATGAGCTATTACAACCTGGAATTATGATTGGTCATTATAATATGCCAAATGATATAAATATGCAAATTTCGCCAACACCCTCGACAACAACAACAACTAAAGCTGTTCAGGATTTGGCCACAATACATAACTTTAATGATGGTTATGGTTTATTGTCGAGTAATGAAAAGAATCGTGCAGATATACGTGTACAAACAGATCAGGTTGTTGGTGAGCTCACCATAGAATCATCAAATACTCCAACAAATGATTTTAATAAAACCAAAAGAATATTTCTTGTCCAGAAATTCTTAACTGAATGGTTCATGGAGCATCCAAGTAGCAAAGTCCATCAAATACTTATAGTCATTGTTCTCGGAATGATTGCTTTATTCTGGTATACTTGTAGTACAATGCGTGAGCTTAAAAATCAAAGTGAAAATGGTTCCAAAACCTATGGTTATATACAGAATTCCAGTGGTAAAGGAAGCAATAATTCTAATACAAGTACACAAGATCTAGAAGATTTGGGTGATGGTCATATACGTGTGGGTAAAATAAGTTTCAATTCAAATGAAGTCCTTGGTAAAGGTTGTGAAGGCACCTTTGTGTTTAAGGGCAACTTTGAGGAACGTTTTGTTGCTGTGAAACGTTTGTTGCCTGAATGTTTTACGTTTGCTGATCGTGAAGTGGCTTTGCTACGAGAATCCGATGCTCATGAGAATGTTGTACGTTATTTCTGTACAGAACAGGATCGTCAATTTCGTTATATTGCTGTGGAATTGTGTGCTGCAACATTGCAGGATTATACAGAAGGTGAACGTGCTTATGAGTTGCGAGAACAAATCAATGTTTGGCAAGTTTTACTACAAGCAGCATCTGGTCTAAATCATTTACATACTTTGAATATTGGTAAGTCTACATACATATATGTACATACTAAACACCCATGGGCATAAAAATAAGTGCAGCAACATCATGTCAAGATTTTGAATGCCATGGTTGGTATAAAATGAATGATGTTAAGAAAAAAAACAATTTATAATAATTTTCTGTTTTTTTCGATGAAAAACTGATAATAATTGCACTACCAATTTTTCGTTAGTTTTCAGAATCTAACCTTGGGTTTTTCATACAGATTTGTTCTGAATTTTAGTATATTTTCTTGTAAATGATGGTAATCACCTATTGTATTCCCAAAGAGAGGCAAATAGGCTTAAGACTAAGAAATTTAGGGTATAAACTTTTGTTGTTCTCTGTTTTTGTCATTTTTGAATGCTCTTAAAGCAAAACAATGCCCCACAACCTCCCAGGGTAGGTCGAAAAAGACTTCACTGATGCCAGGTAACCATATTGTTTCCACTTGGTATCTTTTAGAGCTTTTTTAGCAGACAAAGGGTATGTAATCTCCTTCAGATTAGTTTGGTCTGGAATTGGTCCGGACCAGCAAGCTAGAAAAAGGGAAGTATGAAGGCAAATAATTCCAAGTGCGCTTTAAAAATAACAAAATTTTAGCAAAATAGAAAACCGACTTCAAGTAGCTTAAATGGAACGCGCATTATTAAGGATAATTCAAAAACTACTGGTCAGATCTTGATTAAATTTATATGTGGACCACATGACAAGCACCAGCTTTCAAATAAAAAAGAATCATCAAAATCGGTTCACCTAGAAAAACGTTCTAATGTAACAAACAGATAACTACAGGTCAGATGTTGATCAAAATTGTATGGGCCACATGACAAGCACCAGCTTTCAAATAAAAAAAAATCTTGAATATCGGTTAACGTAGGAAAAAGTTCTGAATATAAAAAAAATACATTCGAATTGATAACCTTCTCCTTTTTTTTAAGTCGGTTATGTTATGGTATGTGAATGCTTTTCCGTGGTATGGTGTCGTTTCAATGCATCTTATTTCTAATACTATGACCAAATTTCATTACAAAGATAATAGAATATAGAATAATGTATGCCTTCTAATATGTAAATACTCCAGTAGAATAATGATTAAGCATACTCCAAAGTTGATTAGGAATTAGTTTCAATACAAGAGTGAGAACTGAAAGCTAATCAAGTTAGTCATCGGAGGAAACCTAGTTAAGTAAGGAATTGTTTCCAAAATAAGTTGATCCAACTAGGGAATTAAGGGCAAGAAACTTGGTTGAAGAAAAGGGTCCGAAAGGGGCACTGCACCAATGGGCTGATGGCCCACAGAATGCAGGTTCCACACCATGTCTTTTGTCGTAGCTGTGAAGACGAGCATCCAACACCTCCTCCGTGGTTGCCCGTTCTTCGAAGAGTCGGATAGATTGTCTTTTGGGTGACCTGGTTTGAGAGAATGAGGGTGATCTCTGGGACCGACCTTGGACTGTTGTGGATTGGCCCTCACCCTTCATAATGCCCATACCCTTCCACGTTATTATCAGGCATCATAATGGGCCTTTAAGGCTGCTGGGTGAACTCGAACTGAACGAGTAATCGCGGGCGGCCGGCATAGCCTAACCTAACCTTACCTCTTATTATAATTCACTGTATATGAAGATGGGCTTATAATTTTGTCCATGAATGTATATAATGAAGGAGTCTCTTAACTTAAACATGAGATTATTTTATATCTGAATTTATTATTCTACATTACAGTCCATCGTGATATCAAACCACAAAATGTATTGCTCTCCTTACCCGATGTCAAGGGCAGTGTTCGTGTTATGATATCAGATTTTGGTCTTTGCAAGAAATTACATTTTGGCAAGACAAGTTTTTCACGACGTTCCGGTGTCACAGGAACTGATGGTTGGATTGCACCGGAAATGATGCGTGCTCAGCGCACGGTAAGTTGTTATAATGAAGACACTATTTCAAATTTATCATCTTCTTTATCTTTTCAAACATCAGACAACATCTGTGGATATATTCTCCCTGGGTTGCGTTTACTATTATGTGCTCAGCGGGGGTCATCATGCATTTGGTGATAATCTCAAGAGACAAGCAAATATACTTTCTAATGAATATAATTTGTCAAAACTTATACATGAACATGATTTAGAAGAAAGCAAAATTGTAAGTTTTGTATACTTAAATGAAGATAATATCCTCTTACATATGTATTTGATGTGATATAGGTCCTTGCTGAACAATTGATTGGCGATATGATACACAAAGACCCACAGTGTCGCCCGCCAGCACGTTGCATTGGCAATCATCCGATTTTCTGGTCGGAATCAAAAATTTTAGCATTCCTACAAGATGTTAGTGATCGCGTTGAAAAGCTACAATTTAATGTGGAACCATTGAAGTCACTTGAGAAGAATGGTCGCATGGTTGTGCTTGACGATTGGAATTTACATTTGGATCCCTTGATAACAGAGGATTTACGTAAATATCGCGGTTATATGGGTGCCAGTGTACGTGATTTGTTGCGTGCCTTAAGAAATAAGGTAAAACATTTTGCAATTATGAAGAAAATATTAAATGATTAAATGATATGTTCCTTTTTTTTGTAGAAACATCATTACCATGAACTCACCGAGGAAGTTCAAAATATACTCGGTTGCATTCCAAACGAATTTACCAATTATTGGATTAAGAAATTCCCTCAATTAATATCGCATGCCTATCATGCTTTTAGTATTTGCTCCAATGAGCCACTCTTCAAACAATATTATAATACAGATTATCATTTTACACGTCCATGGTATTTTGATGCTGATGATCATCTGTTTCCAGTGTTAATGCGTGATCCGAAACATTTGGCCAAACAAGGCCAAATGGGTAGTCCTAAACAATCTGAGAGAAATATAAGTAATAATCGAACGCCAGACAAAAAGCAACGTAGGGGTGCCTATAATTTTCGTAAACAAATTACAGAAGATCAAATTATTGTCGGGACACAACGCTATCTATCTGATCCTAGACTACGATTAGTAGTTGCAGGAGCAGCAACAACAACTGCAGCAGCAGCAGCTAGTGTTGATGTTGCTGATAATAATGAAGGAAATAATAAACGTGATGTTTTTGATAATTTTAAATTTAAACGTAATAATCCAAAAACATCGAATCGCAATAATTCTAATAATTATAATAATAAAGAAGACAAGGAGAAGACTGTAGCCTGGACATTACCACAGAATAAGAAAAATTTAGACGAATAATTTATGATAATTAATAATTAGAATTTATTACAAAAAAAAAAAAAAAACAACAAGTCAAAAGTATATTTTCCTTAAATTTTTCATTAAATGTATCTATAAGTTTTGTTAGTTTAGGTTTGTGCAATTATTTTATTTAATAATTCAATTTTTCATTTGATAAATCTTATTTTTAGGATTACTGATTGTTTCTTAATTAATTAATATTTTTTTTTGTTTAGTAAAAATTGCATTAAAAATTGTTTTAAAAAATTAGATAAATCCAAATTGTAAGTTATTTAACTTTTATTACATTAAAAAAATGTTAACAATTGATAGAGTTAATTATAAAAAAAAAAATGATATAGTATATATGAAACAAAAAAACAAGTGTTTTGTCGAATGCACGCAAATTGTCTGTGATAACATACATTTTTTAATTTAATATTAAAATGAACATTTTTAAACACAAAAAAAATAAAATAAAATAAATTGTACTTTTATAGGAAAAAAATCATTAAAATAAGTGAATGAATTTTTATATGTAATTACATAAATGTTATATTTATGCACTAAATATTTATTAATTTATAAGTAATTAAATCATGATGACATACTACCCTGACCACTATTAATTCGTACACCTACCACCAATTATCAAACTATTTTAAACAATTATTGCAATGAATAAACTCAATAGTATTTATACTTGTTGGAAAGATTGTGGAATCTACTTTTATAAAAACATTTTACTAAATTTATTTCACATGTATTTTTTATATATGTTGTGAATTTATTTGTATAACAACTTCACAATACATACATGAAACTAAAAGAGAACACTGTCTCAGAAAAAGAAACATGAAAAACATACCGTAATAAGACCGACCCACTATGTTGTTTTTATCAAAGCATTTAAGTGTTGTACGTGTTAATAGGGGTCCGGACAATTTTATTTATTTTAAGTAATAATAATTGATGATTTTTATAAAAGCTTCATTTATTTGTAATTTCTTAGTTTATTATAATTTATGCAAGAAATGTTAAGAGTGTTTTTAAAACAATGACATAAGTAATTTTATGTATCAATATTTAATTTTTTTATTTTAAGGTCTCATAATTTATTAAAGGAAAGTAATATTTGTATATCTATTATAATGATTTTTTAAAAATCACAAATTACAAGATGTTCTTTTTTTATTTATTTAAAGAGAAAAATTTTAATTACAACTGGGCCTCATTCAACTTACATTTATCATCATTGGTTTAATATTCATCATCATCATGGTAAACAACACAAAAAGTGTCTTTTTAAATGCATTATTATTATTAAAATCGCCAATTTACACATAACAAATTTGAACAACAAATTTCATCACATTAAATATTCAAAAAAAAAAAACAAGGTAAGTAATATACACATATTTATATTTTATGAACTATGTATATTCATACATTCTCATTCAACTTGACTATGACATGATTTTATTAAAAATATGTACTAGACCAACGCATTCAGTTGCTTAGCGGGACTGAGTACCACACAATATGATTGAATTCTAATTCATTTGAGAGTGCGTTGCCATAGCAAACGATCGCATTAAAAACGATTGGAACAAGAAAAACATTCATTGCATTCATTCGCATTCATTTGGTCATTAGTTGTTTGGTTATTATATAACAAATACAAAATACACACACAATTGAATTTTTATTCCCTTTTACATTTTTATACTCTTCATGCAGTATAACTTTGTCATTAAGTTTGAACACATAGACGGATACATTGGAGACTCCATACAGAATATATAGATGATCACCTCGACGAGGCAAGTTCATTTAACCATGTCCGCCTATCCGTCCTGAACATAAGCCAAATCAATAATACAATACATAATAATAATTTATTTCTGTATGCTTAATTACAAATTCTTCGAAATTGTTGTTGTGAAATGTAGCCGGGGATGCGTAGTTTGCATACCAACAAACAACCAGGTACAAAATAAACTTCGAATGAAAATTCAATTCAAACCAACACTGCATCGTTTGAATGAGAACATGGAATATTCTCTCAGCTGCATTCAGACATTGGAATTCATTTAATGAATATTCAAATTCATTCATTTGAACATGAGTTGATACAAGCAACTCGTGCGTCTCTTCTCTTCAAATGAAAATTGCCAGAAACGCGAATTGCCGTGTATAATATTGGTCTTACTGATGTACTTTGTTACCTTGCGCACTGAACCCGAAATGATCAGACTTTGTTTTTTAATTTTTGTTTCCCCTTATTTTGTTTTTAGAAAATATTGCTTGGGGTTAGTTCTTTCAAATCTTTACAAGATTACATATTATATTTGTTGCATTCATCGTCATCTTAAGCGAGCCTCACATCTTTTTTGGATAAAAAATCTGTGTTTAGATTGTGTGTGGCACATTTATGTTTCACATGTTTCAATGGAAAGATCTGAATATAGAAAAAACGATTCAAGGCTTTTTCAGAGTTAAGTCATTGTCTATAGCCTTAATATCTTTGAAACTTGTTGTCATCCGATTTTGAATTGAATTCCCATTATTTACTGCGATCAAAAAATCAATAAGGTGTTTTTTTGTTTGCAAACAACTCTTGAATATCCTTGATAGCCATGATATTTTTGAAGCCTTCAACTTCAATTGAGTGAGCAAGTTGTAAAATTTCATCTATTCCACTTTGTGACAATTAAAGCACATAGGATTAATTTACCAAATGAACGGTAGTCTTTAATGGAAAATTCATTCCAGCCACACACTCATTATTACATCAATAGAATTTGTGGCAGTTTTGTTCAAAAATATATTGTAAATAATGTGCGATGTAGTAAGTCTTAAAGGTGAATTTGTACCCTGCATTACTGATGTATTACGTAGAAGAAATTTTAACTTTACATTGGGATCATTTTCATTTAAAAATATTTGTTTTCCATGTTAGAAAGGAAATTTAAGTGTGTTTAACATAAAATTGTATCAGATTTTGTCAACATGTTTTACTGATGAAGTGTTGAATGAAACCATGTTAAACAAGGCCTAGGTGTAACATACATATGAAGGATCATATAAAATTAAGTAACAAAATTAAAAAGGAAATTTATAAATAACATAACGTTTTATTGAATATATTAATTATTTATTTATTTATGATAAAGCCAACAACGATTAGAACAATGAACAATCATATAAAATTAGTTAACAAAATAAAAAATAAAAGAGGAAACAAATTTACCTAGTATAAATAAAATAACAAAAAGAATAATATATATATATATATTTATATTATTTAATATAAAAAATCAACATTTAGATGTTTTTTTTTATTAACAAATTTAATACAGTATTAATTCAATAATCCAACTACTCTCTGATCTCTTAAATCAAGTTATTCGAAGGTCTACTTTCTTAGTATTAGCAGTATTCCGAATTGCATGATTTACTTATGGAGATGGTGAGGGCAAGTCACTGAATTCATTTAAATTTAATGGTGCATGTGTTCTTCTCAAAACTTCTTGGGAAAGGTTGATATACCATTGGCTGGCTATCCTTTGACAAATTAAAAATTCCACAGAAATACCAGAAGAAACTAGTACAGTGGCTTTTAAGAAGGAAATTGTTGAAAACTCTATGCACATTAATTTAAGGATTATTTGTTCTTCTTTGTATTTGCAATCTCTTTCAATGCCAACTGAAGGCGAATTTTAATGAAAATGTTAACATGTCAGGAGACTCGTGTGTCTGCAGTTTTCCAGCATGTTGATTGCCAATTGATTATCATGTGAGATGTGTCTGCTGATGTGCATGACCATCTTCAAATTTATGCAATGACTTTAATATTAAATATTTTGTTTTTTAAGCGACTTAAAAAAAACGAGGAGGTTATCAATTCGACTGTATTTTTATACTCTTCACGGGAGTGAATAGCATTATAAGTTTGTCATGAAGTTTGTAACACATAGAAGGAGGCATCGCAGACCACATAAAGTAGATATATTTGTGATCAGCTCGATGAGACGAGTTGATTTAGCCATGTCCGTTTATCCGTCTGTATGTATGCAAACTAATCCCTCAGTTTTTGAGCTAGAGACATAGGTTTCTTTCCATACGCTGCACATTTGTCGGAATCAGCCGAATCGGACCACTAGGTGGGTACCTTCCATACAAACATCCCTTTATATTAATGTTCTTATTAGAAAAAGTTTTTTGTTTTTTTATGTATCGAACTAAACTTTATACCCTATAAATTTCTGGTCCATATCCAACAACCATGTAAATTTCATGATCCTAGGGTTACCAGGAGGGGTACCTCCCATACAAACACCCCTTTATATTAATGTTCTTATTAGAAAAAGTTTTTTGTTTTTTAATGTATCGAACTAAACTTTGGACCCTATAAATTTCTGGTCCCTATCCAACAGCCATGTAAATTTCATGATCCTAGGGTTACCAGGAGGGGTACCTCCCATACAAACCCAAATTAAAAAGTACAGTAACAGACAGAATATAGTGATGCTAAGAAAGGAAGGTTGGATGCAACCCGGAGGAGCGTGAAGAGTATTACATCTTTGGCATAGCCAATGATAGTCTACTTTCTGGTTTTTTATGTGTATTCCCTCAGAACTTTTTTCTAGAATCTAGATGAAACGATTTTGATGATTCTTTTCTGAAAAGCTGGTGCTTGTCATGTGGTCCCATATAAATTTTATCCAGATCTGACCAGTAGTTATCTGTTTGTTACCTCCGAACTTTTTTCTAGGTTAACCGATTTTGATGATACTGTTTTTATTTGAAAGCTGGTGCTTGCCATATGGTCCCATATAAATTTGATCTGTATCTGATCATTAGTTTTTGAGTTATCCTTAATAATGCACATTCCATTTGCGATACTTGAAGTCGGTTTTTTATTTTGTTATTAATTGATTAATTGCCTTTCTTATGTATAGTAAAACAATCCAATAATCCAAATGTTTTGGTAATATACATAAATGTGACTCATTAGATTGGATTATCGATTTACTACTGTATTTAGTATAAGACTTTGGTTTTTTTTTCTATTTATTCTTTTTAACAAATTTAATACTTAAAATTTTAATTATATTTTATTTAATTTTGTTGTTTGGCATAGTTTATGAAAAATTTGACTAATTCATTAATTAACTATATTTGTGCACTAATAATTTATTTGTTGCATAGATGTATGTTAATTTATAACAATAATAACAGAAAATTTAATAATAACCAATCTAACCAATTGTTCTAGGTAACAGCAAAGATAATAAATTTTGTTTAGGTCCAATTTGGGTTAATTAAATAATTTGGTGTCCAACGGCGCATAGCTTTATCTTTTTTTTTTTGTTGGCAGAAGAATTCTTTTTTATCTTCTCTTTCATGGCAATATATATGTATATTTCGTAGTAGTATATTTAAATTGTTCGTTTGTTGTTCGTTGAGATTCCGTTTTAAGTTTACAAATTTGCTGATTTTCTTATCATTTTCATTTCTTGTCTTACGCAA
This sequence comes from Amiota communis, assembly GCA_037043315.1. Taxonomy (NCBI): domain Eukaryota; kingdom Metazoa; phylum Arthropoda; class Insecta; order Diptera; family Drosophilidae; genus Amiota; species Amiota communis. The sequence goes on along the minus strand of JBAMAV010001191.1, from coordinate 522,873 downwards.
TGTTTAAAGGCATCCCAACCTTCTGATTTGGCCACAGACTGTAAAAAGAATTTCATTGTTTTTTTTTGTGAAGGGGTTATGTAAATATAATAATATTAAAATGATTTTTAGTAAATTTGATGAGTTTAGTTTAAACAAACAAAACATGTAACTTTATGTTAAATCAAAACAATAGTGAAGTAAGCCACCATGGCTTTTGGCAGCTTCCTTGGTCTTGGAATTCTTAGTGTATATGTATTGTGTTTTATGTTTGTAGAATGTTTTTGTGGTTTCAAATAAAACAACAAATACAAGCAACATAAATTAACAAACAAACATACAAATAAACAAACGAACGAACATATGAATGCCGCTTGAAATTAGTTAAACAAACAGCAAACAATGAAACAATTAAAGCAAACAACAAAACATAATTAAAAGCCAATTTTATATATAAAAAAAAAAATATATATTAATTTAAAATTTTATTATAAATTTTCTTAAGCATTATAACTTATTAATAAATTTGTTTTAAATTATTAAATTTAAGTAACATTGAACTAAGCGGCTAAGCAGCGTCATAAGAGAGCAAAAATAGAAACTTAAAACAAACAAATTTTAACGAAAACATCAACTTTAAGTTGTTTGTGTGTCATGAAAGTGTGTGCGTGAGTGCATGCTTTTTGCTGTTGTCAATGTATGTGAAAGAGTGCATCACTGTCGATGAAGTAATCCAAATGACGACAGACACGACTCCGCCAAATGGCAAACATAGGATAATCAGGTTCATCATAATCCATGAGTTCCTCATTGTATTCAAGAAAACGACCACTTACTTTGAAGCCACGATGCAAACGATCGCGCATTATAGCTATGAATTCCTTATAGGATAACAAACCATCACCATCTTCATCGAATATAGCAAAAACAGTATCAATTAAATGTCTACTAAACTCATAACCAGTACAGATTTTAACAGCTCGAGAGAATTCATCTAAAATTTATATACGGCATAGGTAAGTACTACATAAAATATTTATAAATATTATAGTATGTATGTATATGTAAGTAATACCTTTTGATATAGCACGATCTGCTAATGTATACATACGCATGGCAATTGTAAAATCATCAAGATTATTTAGGAAACGACAAAAATCACAAAAATCTTTAAATGTTATGCCATTTTGATCTTTAACACGCTCTAGTAGACGCTCCAGAAACACATCGTACTCATCGGTAGCCAAATATGTATAACGTAACATTATTTTGGCAAAATCAACTTCACTTATAATCTCAGCACCTTTGGAAAATTCATTAAACTCAAGTTCAAGTACTTCAGTCTGAAGATTATCCATGAATTTATAGAATTTGTCATAGGTGATGACACCAGTGCCCCGTTTACCAAAGAAATGTAATAATATTGTGGTATCGACAAGATGACGTCGCTGTAGACCTTCTTCATCGTCCACATAAGCAATGCTCTAAAGAACAGCAACAAAAAAAGAAAAGGATATAAGTTATGATACAATACAATATGATATTAAAAGGAAAGTGATATTAGTTTAGTTGAGTTGAATTGAGTTAGTTTTACCTCTTCGGAATTGCCTACATTTTCAATTTCTTCAATGTCACCTTGACCACGTTTCTCTTTCCAAGCTCCACTAAATATGCGCTCCATCTGATGTTTGTTGATTAGTTCAAACATAAACACACACATAATTCGAATTTGTTCAATTGGTTTTTTTTTTTTGTTTAGATTGGGCATGATGGGGTGAGGAGGAAAAGTTAGAAAAGTTTTAGTTTGTAGTTGTTTGAATTTTGAATTTTAAAGAAAATTAATAAAAAATAATCAAGAAAAAAAAAGAGAAACATTTAATAAACACAAGAGTAACTTAAGCATTAATAGTAATAAATAGAAACAGAATAATAAACTGAACAATTTCGGTGTCATATGTTGATATGGTATTGTGTTTTATATGCAAGAAAACTCAAACTACTCACACGGTACTAAAAACGGCACAGTCTTAATATTATGTATTATGTAGACAGGACATTTTATTCTATAGTAAAGCTATTTAAATAAAGGGTTTTCCAATAAGAGGTGTTATTTTGATATTCAAAGAAAAATGAGATTTTTTTGAGGTAAATGATCGGATGTTTATTTCATTATAAAGAGGAAGATATGCCGTTAATAATGGAAAACAACATCAGCCAAATGGCTACCACGACCACACTTATAAGACCATATCCTTTTCATGAAATTTTCCATAACCAAATCGCAAAGTGGCTGCCCTATGTCCTCGATAGCCACACGAATTCCATCTTTGAGTCTTGAATCGACGCTGGGCTGTTTGGGGTAGACCTTATCTTTTACGTGGCCCTAAAGGAAGAAGTTACAAGATCCGCACCAAACAGTCACATTTTGAGGAAAGGCTTTTCAACAATATCTCTTGGGTTTTCCGAGCCCCAGATGCTACAATTTTGCTTGTTCACGGAGCCACCGAGGTGGAAATGGGCCACATCAGTCAAGATGATTTTTCGATGGAATTCCGGATCATTTCTATGCATTTCAAGGACCCAATCAGCAAAGACACGACGTTGTTGATGATCAGCCGGTTTGTGTTCTTGTGTTAACTGAACTTTATAAGCCTTAAGACCCAAGTCTTTATGCAAAATACGGTGTAATGACGTTTGTGGAATGCTCAATTCCAAAGAACGATGAGGAATGGACAAACCTGAGTTTTCTTCAACACTTTGGGCTATAGCTGCAATATTCTCAGTTATTCTTGAGCGACGTGCACGGGTTTTATTTTTCACAAAACTAACTTGTCTCAACAGCTCGAATTTGTCCACCAATTCCTGTATTGCTGTCCGACAAGGTGCTTCACGACGACCCAATAATGTTTTAGTTTTACGAACCGTCTCTGCCAAATTTTCACCATTTTTATAGTGAATTTTAATAATTTCAATGCGTTGTTGAAGCGTGTATCGTTCCATTTTTATTAATGGCGTAGTTTCTACTTGTCAAATATCAAAAAATGACAGCTTCAAAAGTGACATTTACCGAAATAGCGGGCTATTCAAAATAACACCTCTTATTGGAAGTAACATTGTTGATTGTGGATACATATTGGCATATGATAATAAAGCTGTTTATCAAAACAAATGAAGCCATTAAAATTCGTATCATATTCAGATATGAGTTGAGAGTTCATTGTAAGCAGCAGCATCAGCATCAGTAACAGTAACAGCAGCAGCAATAATTTAAAGCAAATAAATCTTAACTTAGAACTTGATTGAAAGTGCATTAATAAAATTATATAAAAATTTAAAGTGTTGAAAGCCTTTGTTTGTGTTTTGCTTTTGCTGAACTTACTAGGCCTGGCTTTGTATTTCTTCGCTGCGGTGAATCAATATCAGAACCTATTAATTTTGCTCTGTCTTCACATGATATCAAGCGCATCAACTAAATTTAAATTTAATTAAAAATCACAAAAAATTTATAACAAAATATCAATTGGAAATCATCTTATTCTTCTTAATTATAATAATAAATAATTAATAAAATTTAAAATTTCTTACATTTTTTTAAACTTTTGCTGCTTGCTTATTAAATAAAAAAATATAATATTTATTTTAATATATTTTTTTTCTATTATCCTTTCTTATATATACTAGTTAAATTAAATAGTATATAAATAAATAGTAGTTAATAAAAGAAGAAATTTAAAGAAATAAGCTTACAACTTTGCGTGTTTGATCATCAACTGAATGATGTTTAAAAGCGCCCGCAAGTATGGAGATGATCTGTTGTCACATTTTTGATATAGATTAGGATAAAAAGGATGTTTGTGTTCGTTTGGTGGTGTTGTTGTTTTTGTTGATATATTAAAGAAAATAAAGATTTAAATGAAATTAGGAAAAAAACAATATAAGAAAAAGTATGTAGAAAGAAAATTAGTATATAAAAAAGATTTAAAGTAAATTTATTAAATTATTAAATAAATGAAAATATTTATATTGTAATAAGTATATTCGGTTTTATCCCGAGTACTTTTAACCCTTTAACACAAGATTGGAGATGTTAATTTTCATTAGTTTCATTCACTGAGTCAATTAGGCATGTGCCAGAAATCTCTTTCAACCGCTCAAACCGATTTCAATTTCTGGGACATGCCTGATTAAGTTAGCTGCAGGCAGCTCTCCAGTCATACACTTGACATTGATTGCTTTCAAGTTTATATACACTTTATTAAAATCTGATTTCAGCTCGTCTGCCATTTGCAAAAGTCCCTTCAACTCATACTTATCCATCCCTTTCAGTTGTTCACTGTCATTGTCTTTGGATAATTTTATAAGCCATTCATAAATCGTCTGTGATTTCTTGATCAAGAAATTAGGAGTTTCATTAGAACGGTAATCACTTTATTTATATTTCTTATTATTGACAATATATATAATGACAGGGCTGTGTTATTATGATTTTTCTTTGCTTGGTATATGTCCCCATTGATTTCAATTGAATTGATCCAAGATTTTTCACTCTTCCTATGAAGGATGCCAAAAACAGAATTTTCGACGCATATCTTTGACTTTATGAGCAGCAAGGTTTACTATCTGTTAAGCATTTGCATTGGCAGATCAATTCCTAATATATAAGTATTTCTTTAATAAAATGGGTTCGTTCTTTTAAATATCCCTAGTATATTCACTCTACTAGAGATTATCAAGTCAGGTTGCCATTGAGTAGTGAATTTTTCTGTATTTCATTGACCATGAAGTTTAACTCTTTGCTTAGCATTCAGCTTGGCAGGTTATTTCCTATATTGCAATCTATTTATTTAATAAAATTATAAAGTCAATGGAAACCCCTTCGTTCTCTTTCATTTATGTTATGAAAGATATAACAATTCAGGAAGAGCAACCACGATGATGCTAAGATCCGACAGCCTCTTTTCAATCACAAGCAACAATAATATTGTTAACCAAAATCTTACCCTTGTTTTTATAAGAGATTCACTCTGTCAATAATTCTAGGTCAATATTAATACTGTCAAGTAAAATCTTTATATAAAAGTGAATGAATATCAATGATTCCAAGTCCTTAATAATATTGTCAAATAAAATGTTACCCTTGATTTTATAAGAGTGAATGAATGTCAATGATATTTAGTCAATACTAATATGAAATTTCATCATTTTTGGTTAAACAAAATATCTAAGCTTTGACAGGCATACTTGAAAGTTCTAAAAAAATCTTGGCTCATCCCACATTACGTTCAAAAAATGACTAAAATCTAACATAGATAAAGTGAATGCATGTCAATACAATTTCATCTTTTCCCCAAGTATTTTATGAAAATTCCTTAGTATTTTTTATTAAAAAAATTCAAATTATTCCTGTGTTCTTTTGTTATGTTAAAGGGTACATAATTCAAGATCTTTTCACTTGGTCATACTTACGACTAAAAATTCTTGTTTATCAACACGTTGATTGCCATCAGTATCAAACATATTAAATGCAATTCGAAAGCCAGACAAAGGTTCTGTGGAAAAATTATGAAACAAATTAATTATTTTATTGCCACTTTCAAATTCAAATTCAAATTCAATTAAACTTACTAGTCAGAACTGAGAGTAAAAATAAATACTCTGTATAGGAAATTATACCTGAAATATTGAATTAAAAAATCAATTTATTATATAATAATAATACATATATCTATAGAATATCTAACATACCTTTATCTCTAAGATTACGAAAGAGTTTAACGGAACCTTTATTGAGACCTGGTGTATAGTCACGTATTTTATTAATATCATGTGTTGTTAATGTTCGCCGTTTTAAACGTGCTGTAAATGATTTCCAGTAAAGAAAAAAAAACAAAAATCATGTTAATTCAAGTTGCAAGTTTTACTTATAATATCTCGTCCATAGCCTGTAATAAGATTACCAGTACATTCATTCATTCATTAAAAAAAAAAAAAAATGAATATATAATTTAATCTTAATTATTCTAATGATGTTATATTATGATTAGATTCATCTTACGTCTTGGTTCTTGCTCGACAACTGAATCCAAAAAATCTTGTGGAGTCATATACAATTGCTCCTCGTATTCCACAGAAGCAAATTTTATGAAACGTCGCTCACGGGCTGTCAATTTTACAGAAGATTCAGAGTCTTCACGTTGCTAAAATAAAGTAATTTTTATTGATTATTTATTGCTTTGGTAATTTCATATTAATTAATAAATCATTGAAAAAAAAAAAAAAGCCTTAAATGGACAAATGAAGTCATTTCTATAAATCAAATGGAAAGACAATGAGTAGTGTTAAGTTTATTATTCTTTGTTTAAACAAAAGGAAGGTTGAAGGCCTTTTAGACAAATATACAAACACTTACTATCTTAGGTTATGTTAGGTAAAGGTTCAGAACAATTAGCCATTAAAGGCCCCGAGATGTAATGTCACAAACACAGTATGTCTGGGGATTTAACCTGAAGAGTTTAGGACTGATGACATTCATATCTTCTTTTTGTCAACCAGAGAAGGTAACTGATGAGTCTTCATTCTCTTCATCATCACAGCTTCTGCAAGAACCGCTTGCAAGAACACCCAGTCTTGTGACATGTCTAAGCAGAAGAGTTATACCTTGAAGCATGTAGTGATCTTATTTAGTAAATTACAGTATTGCTGTGCAATATGGGAGCTAAAGGACTTTGAGTCCATAGATTTAATTGAGGCATGTCTATTAGAGAAGATGGCAAATATTCCTCTGCAGCCAGCTCGATACTAAAAAAAAAACTCTGGTGGTGTGGTATTTATATTTAACAAGTTACATTATGAGAACTGCCAGCGCCCTTCTACAGACTGCCTTGGGGTACCAGAAAATTAGTAAATTAACAATGACTTGAAGGAAAATATTGGATGGAAACAAAAAATATAAGAGTAACAAACAGAACTTAAGAGATACTGAGTAAGTTTAAACAGAAATTCTAGACTTATTTTCGAAGAAATTCTTGAAATGCTTTATGAGTACCAGTCTCTTGGAAGAACTATATATTACAACTAGCTGTGCCCACGAATTTGTACACGTGGTATTCGAAATATGTTTGTAATAGCGTGTCTTTTGTTAACTTTTTTCCGAATAATCAGATGTTTAATGTTGGCGCGCAGCAAAAGAGGAAAACATTCGAAAATCAGTCAAAAAGTCGGAAATAGTATTAAAAATATGAATATCTTTTGATTTAGTTGGTCGACTTCGATAAAATAAACGCAAAATGTTACACGAAGCATGCTACAATACACCAATAAAAACCTCATTCCAATAGGTTAAGCCGTTTCTGAGATTAGCGTGCACAGACACGAAAAGGCTTTATTATATATTATATTATATATTCAGAGTGCAGAAACGAGGTCCCTAGCTTTCTAATCTTCTTCACAACTATATGATTTCTTCTAAAATGATTTAATTATATCAGGGAATGGTGGGAATCTTTCTGGAAGAATAATGGAATGGTTCCACTTCTTTGTAATTCGCATCAACTCAAGTTAATGAAACAAATGATCATGAGTTCAGGCACATACTTGTACTGCTACTTTAAGGTCACAGTTATATGTACCTATATATCTGTTAGTACTTAAATATTTAGATTTATTAATTTGAAGATATATAAATACATATTTAAAAAGAAAATCTCCCGATCTTTAATAAGCAAAGTTTATGAGCCCATTAAAACAATTAACATAATGGTTTTTTTTTTGGTATTTTTCCCAGACTAAACTAAAGGATAACCCCATCAATTTACTATATTATAACATCCAATCATTATTCTGCACATTGAAGTTTAAATTAAAATCAACTATGAACGTGATGATGACAATAGTATAATAATTCAAATAATTTTATTTTCAACACAAATATCGTCATGAACTCAAGATTCGGGCGGACACTTGAACAGATTTTGATAAATAAGTCTACTTAGCTGCCATAAATCTGACATTTAACGCCTCACAGAAAATGCAAACGGATCGCGTATCGCACCCATTTCATTGAAATTTGGAATAAAAAAAAAATTGGCAAAAATATTTAAAACAAAAGTGTTCACTAAAACATGACTCAATAACATAAAAACACAATGTTGTTGCCACCATAATTCTGTTTGTTTTTCTTTATGGCACCGTCATCTTAATTTCGAGACATGTCTGGAGGGGATTATTTTGTTCTCAAAAAGGAGAACAAAAAATCAAAATATGTATTTTTATATCCAATATATTCAAATCAAATGAAATGCATAAGCCACAAATTCAATGCATTCATTCATTTATTCACATGGTTATCCACCCACTCAGCAGATATCAAAAGTGATAATTCTTTATAATTGACTGACATCATCCTTTTTTCTTCACATACACACATTACAAATTCTTAGATCATAACGATATTTCAGATCTGATCAGATTTGATCAGGCTCAAAAGCATTCAGCAGCAAATTTTGTAGACAATAATTAAAGCTTAAAACTCATTCATCATCGTTTTGTTGACTTCAACTTTAAGTGGATTTCTACAACAAATTCAGTCAGGGACACAATCATTTGGACTGACTCCACCTAAATGTGTGACATTGAAATTTGTGTATTTATGAAATTCATATCATTTCATTGTGTAGTAGTAGGTGGAGAGATCAAATCAGCATCAGTAGTAGTAAAGTAAAGAGATCAATAGATAAATTATCAGTAACTTGAAATGTCAGCATAAAATTATTCTTTCGACTGCTCCTGCTGCTGATGTTGCTGTTGATTGTGTGATTTATCTGATCTGGGTAGGGATATGATGGGGGGCTTAGAATGTGGCAAATGCGTGGGTGTATCTTTTGTTATGATTGTTGTTGTTGATATTGTCTTGTTGTTTACCACTTCAACATGCATGCATGCACACATTACAAATTTGTATTTTAGAATTGGTCACAAGGTGTGTGGCATATACATACATATGTATGTATGTTCTTGTTTGATACAATCATAATAATAAGAATAATATTCATGTTATTTGAAATGAAATATGAATTATTAACAAGGTTAAGCTGACATTAAGCTTGATTTAAAAAAGCATTAAACATTACATTCATTATTAACGCCAATAAAATGGAATAAATTTGCCATAAAGGATTTACTTATATTGTAGATTTTGTGTGAATTTTTGCTGAGTACAAAGTCAAAAGTCAAGAAGATGATTCTAACAATTTCATTCAGCAAATTGTTAGCAAGATGAAGTGAAATCCACAAAAAACAGCATGTGTATAATGCTGTGTTTCAAATTTTCCTATAATGATTATTAGGTGTCTTTGCACTATCCACTATTTAAACTTATAAAAATTCCATATTGATATTGAACTCAGTCCTAGTCTCCTTCATTAATTGGGAATGTGTGTAAAATCTTACAATTATTTGTATTAAATGCCATGTTAGAACTTGTTGAGAAGAAATGAATGATAGAATGAATGGATTACATAGGGTGGAAAATCATAAAGAATTATGTGCCTTATGACGCGGTGACTCATAGAACAGAAACGGCAACATTATCATGTTCCAGTATACAACGTTCTGGGACTGTTCTGGTTCTGTGAGATTGTGCAACGTAGAATAGAACCAGAACTGCTTATTGTTCTTTTGATCATAGTGAAAAATCAAAGTGAAATTCAGAAAGAAGCTAAAAATAAATAAAATTTAAAGTGAAAATATGTGTATATTGCTGCCACAATTTGTTTTAACGAAGACTTCAAAGCTTTGATCTGTATTCCTTTGTTGAGCAATCAAAAGAAAATGAAAAGACGGCACCGAAAAGAAGTCAAAAGTAGTTGCTTCTGGTTCTGTTGCAAATACACTGAGATCTGCTTTCATGTTAAATGCAAACTTGGCTGTACTGTTTTTCCATTGCGGCCCGTTTCTGTTCTGTTTCAGGTGCATATATACTGGAGACTGGTTATGTTGCCGTTTCTGTCCTATGTGACACCGCGCCATTATGCTTTGTTCCATAATGTATGCTATTATTGTAAGGATCACTATGTACTCGATGCAGCATATACTGTTTAAATTATTTCTTAAATTGAATATTAATTTTGAACTCAGTCCCTGATTTCTTCAAAGGTTACCTATAGAGCCTTTGATAGCAAGTTGTCTATAAATAAAGACTTTTGCTAAACCATACTCCATAAGACATGTTAAAGTTGATCATGGGCAAGTGAGAGTGCCCACAGTCTTAGATAGGATGCGGTGTGCGAGATGGAACCAAGTATACATTCGAAGCAATGTATACCCGAATGTACCCAGACTTCTTCTGACATCTCAAAGTCCACAATGTCCGATACTGTGTCTGGTTTTAAAAAAAAAAGATTTCGATTGTATTGGAGTATCGTCGTCATATTCAATAGAATATATCAATGATTTGCGTACTGCTATTAAGGTATTACGACCAATTTCTTCTCGTGATTTTAGATCTTTGGCTTCTCTCACAATCTTCTGTTTTCGCATTAAATATATGGGTTTGCTAGCCAGAAGAATGGGGATGCAACAAACAGCAATAGCTACTAAAATCTACTCAAGAATTCTTTGTCCCTCAAACAAATTTAGCTGACATGCTGGAGGAAGATCCCCTGAGCTTTTCATCAGCACCATATCGATAAATCTTATCTATATTGATGGGGCACATGCCGAACTGTGCGGAGTTTGCTTGTGTCTGCCGTATAGAAACCATTTTAAAATATCATAAAGACAAGGTAGCAGAAAATGCACAGCATAAATATTAAAGTCGGTAGAACTAATACAATTCCTCATTCTTTCGGAAAAATCGACCATTTATTTTGACAAGATCAAGCCGAACATCATTAGTAATATACCCAAGACGACAGCAAGTTTAATTTTTAGCGAATTGTCGTTATTGAATCTTCACCAGACGTATTCTAAGCTGGGTCCATGCCAAAACAATAGGGAGAACCTATAAAGGACTCTGGTGAATTCGGATTTAGATCAACTTTGTTATGATTTGCATCTGCAATAGATTTTTCATCGAATTTGGCATACCAAGAACTTCCAAATAGATTCACAGGTAGTGAAAAAATATCATTACAAATGAAACCAATATAAATCGAAAATAAGCCCATCAACAGTATAATGTAACGTCAGCAGAGCAATTTAAAGATGGGGGACAAACTATGGAAGAGGATTCCAAAATGCTTTCAGTCTCAAAATATGTTGTCAGTAACAAAAATTGCCTATTCTTGCCAATAGTTTTCAATTTTTTTTTAAAACAGCATTTGTCAATCTTTTTTTTGATCCTCAAACAATCAAACTGGCAAAAAGCCTTTTCCTTTTTGGTTTTTGTAGCTATGGTAATATCTTTCCATTGTGTCCCAGAGAAACAAAACGTTTGAAACCTTCGCTCTAGAGATTTCTACATGCCTTATTGAAAGAGGATTCCTAAATTCTTTCAGTCTCAAAATATGTAGTCAATAACATCGTTTTCCTCCCTTTTCTTATATCAAATGCTATGCTCAGACGATAGGATTAGGAATCATTGATACCCGTCATACGTATGCTACTTTTTTGAGCGTAAGTTGACAGCTAGGTACATATATGAAACAGATATGGTTAATGCCGATATTTGTAATTAGCCGTAGAATAACAGTTGCCAAATGTTTTAAAAGTTAACTCATTCAATTAACAGTAAAATTTCACTTGGTTGCTTTTTTCCTATTTCTTTAGAAGCTTATGAAAAGACTCTTGGAAGAAGGTTCCTTAATACTTCCAGTAATCTCCTCCGCATCAAAGTATTGACATTGCCAATAGTTTTCAAATTCCCTCATTTAATTTATGTTCCAATTTCACATGTTCCAATTAAAGTGCTGACCCAAAAAAAAAAAAAGAAACACCCAACAAAGTAATAAAATATTTCATTTCCACTACACAAAAGTGTTAATCTATTCAATTGACATGTTTCATCATTATATTGACAATGAATGTTGAACGCTTTAACAAACTTATCACGAGTTTTCAATGAACTTTGAGCAATGAATTTTGTTCCAATTAAGTAAAAAATACAAAACAATGTATGTACAAACTTCTTGATAAAGGCCAAGATCGTATTATTCACTCCCTGTCTCTATCTACAAATATTTCATATAAGAATGAGTCATAAAAATTATGAGAAACATAAACAATAAACAAGTTTCTCTCTCTCTCTCGAAAATAGTAAATTCCGACTGATTGATTTAGATTGATGGATCTATTGAATAAATTGAGGTTGTTGCACTTCAACTACAATAATTTTTGGGCGCAATTTGAAACCGGTGGTAAATATAAATACGAAAATGCTTAACACAACAAACACACAAAACAATAACAGCTGATACACCTTAACACAACACAATCACCATCATCAACACACACACTCACACACAGAAACACAAGAACGAACGAAGATAACGAACGGAATGTGGGACACTAAAAGAATTTGCAGCTAAAAATAGAATGTGAAAAACTCATTTTATGCCATTTATTGACTTTTCCATAAGTTATGAAGTACTATGAGAGGTTTTTTTCACTATTCCATAGAATTTTCATAAATTTTCTATTGTTTTGTTGGTCATTTTTATTTACCATTCTTCTTCGTAAGCTTTCTGCTTCAACAGAATTTGTATACATTTTATATAAAGTGCTACATGTTAATGCAGTTACACTGCCACCAATAACCATAAGATATTTGCGAAAATCTTTTGGTACTTGTTTGGTTTTTGTATTAAAACTTTGATTGAAATTTCGATGAAATATTGGCAAATTTCTTTTGGAAAATAACGCGAAACGAGATGTTAATTTTGCCATGGCCAAGATATTATAAATTGTTTTTGTTGCCGATATTGTTGTGCTGGACGACACACACAGAAAATTTAGACTGACTGACTATCGGTTATCGGCACACTACGTGAACATACGATACAAATTAATCGATAACACACCGATTAGTTGTAAAAAGTGTTGCCGTGCATTGTGAATGGCAAAAAGTGTCATGGCGCAAAAGTGAGAGAATTTTTAAAACTTATTGTAATTACCGTGAAATCCATTAAAATCGTTATTTAAATTGAATTTTATTAATATCATTAAGTACATTGAGTAAAATAAACAAAGGAAATTGTGAATTAAATGAATTTTATAACATTTTTATTGATTTCCAAAAATTTTGACAAAGTGTGCCCACTTCACTGAGGCTTTGATTAAAATAAGACAATTTCATAAAAGGTTAGTGAAATACAATTGAATTTACTAAATCAATATCTCTACCATAATGTGTAGGCGTTTTATCTGATAGTTTTCCTTATGCCCTTTGTAATCCTGATCTAGTTAACCTTTTCAGCAGCAGGCAGCATCGCATTTTGTTGGTGCTTTATGCCTGCCTACACATATTCTTTCTCTTCTTCTTCATTGATGCTTGACATTGGATAACCAATACTTACATACAACTAAACAAACAACAGCCTTTGGCTATCAAATCATAAATAGTATTGCGCAATAACAATTACAATTTCAAGTTTGTAGCGCCTCGTTAAGAAAGGCCAAAAAGGGTCATCATCTGGCAAATACCACTAGAATTGTTGCTCGTTGGTTGTTAGGGAATATTATAGTAGCGGCAGCGGCAGCGGCGGCAGCAGCAGTTGCTCTTGCTGCTAATGAAGCAATCAAAAGTTTTGAAATTTCACTTTCATGGTGGTGTCAAGGTGGAAGGTGTGAAGTAGCAGCTAAAGGCTATGGAAATTGAAATTCTTGCTTATGTTTTGTGATGATTTACATAAGAAAATATTGACAGTTGGAAGTTTATGAATACTGGCTGCTATAAGGTGAAAGGAAAAGAAGAATGTGAGAATTGAGTTGGAACTATTGAATATGTATAGTTTTTGCAATGTGTGTGGGAAGCTTAAAGAGGACATTGCTTGCTCGATGCTATTGAATTTGATCTTCTTTTATACAGTTTATGGGCTGTCAATGAGTTGTTTCCATCATTCACGTCGCAACTCAATATCTTAAAGTTTGGTAATGTTTATTATCGTTCTTTTATGCTTTTGAAAAAGTATATTGATGTTATTAAGTGTTGGCATTTTCTATGTTGTTCTCCAAAAGAAAGTTTTAGAGATAGATAGCTAGACCGACCTTGGACTGTTTTGTGTTACCCCTAATCCCTCTTTCCCTTCCCCTTGTTTATCAGGCATCACAATAGGCCTCTAAGGCTTCTGGCGAGTAATTGTGAGCAGCCTGCAAAACCTAACCTAACCTAACCTTCCATGTTGTTTTGGTCGACCTGAACTCTAGAGAGTAGCGTTATGAAACACTTGTGCCCATAATTTGCGTATGAGTATCAACGACCAATGTAGATCAAGTAATGAAGAAGACGAAACAGCACAGCATTTATATTGCTGATCTATGGTAATTTACAGCAGACTCTGACAGCTAGGCATCCTTTTTTTATATATAACGGACAGTTTAATACTCAGGTCTTTAAAGCAAGTAGAGTGAATAAGCCACGTTCGGTCACATAAACTTTTTTTACAGAGAACTGACAGAAATTGCAGGCTCATTTTGACTAGCTTCCGCCCTTACCCTTTTCTATCTATTTCCTTATGAGTTGTATGTATTTCAAGACTTGCAGAGAGATTTTGCTGGATAAGTGACATGAATCTCGAGAGAATATTTTGTATTGTTTCAGTATATTTCGCAAGCTTAAAGAAGGACTAACAAAACACATCTTTAAAGATTCTTTAGCTAAATTTGTTGGCTGTATTGTTCCATCATTTAGATCAGATACAATGTTGCTAAAGTATGCACTGAAATTTTCCGACACACTCCATCTGTTCAGACTGCAATTTCAGTGGTTTGAAAGAGCGGTTGTGCTTAGTTACTTTTTAACCTTTATTTACTTGCGTTAAGCCACGAACTAAAAACGAAAATTCACATTTATGGTCAGTATAGTCCAACGATTCTAACCATACATTAGGGGATAAAGAGGGGACAATCCACAACAGTCCAAGGTCGGTCCCAGAGGTCACCCTCTTTCTCTAAAACCAACATGAGGAGTCTACGAATAGAGCCAGGTTTCCCAAAGGACATTTTGCCAAACTACCCATGTCTTCGAAGAATGGTTTCATGAGAAACCGGGTTCGTCTACTGAGTAGAGCAGGGCAATCACAGAGTAAATGTTGGATGCTCTCCGGTTCCTCCTCGTCTTCACAGCTACGACAGAAGTCATTGTGTGGAACTTGCATCCTATGGGCCATCAGCCAGATGGTGCAGTGCCCCGTCATAACTCCAGTCCGAACCCTTTTCTTGTTTAAGTGTAGGAGCTCGGAGGTTCTCTTTGGTTGATAGCAAGGCAACAGTACAGCCAGACTCATTTGCCCACTTCCTGCCTGCTTGATCTCTGGTCTTTACGTCATGTAGGGGTCTATGAATATCGGTAACCGCTTGAGAGATAGGCAGTGCCAATCTTTTCCTAGCACACTCATCCGCCATCTCATTTCCTTCGATACCGAAGTGACCCGGCACCCAGATGAGTGTGATAGAGTGCTGCCGAGCCTGGTTAAGAGCTTCAACCACACTATGTATGACTTTACTCTTGAAGCTGTGGGACGACAGGGCCTTGATAGCGGCCTGGTTGTCAACATAATTCGATATGTGCCTAGGGATATCTCCCAAGTCGTTAATTAACTTTGCTGCTTGCCAGACCGCGTAGATTTCAGCTTGGAACACGGTACACCAGTCTGGTAGACAATACGATAGCTGAGCACTTAGCTCTTCCGAGAAGATGCCTGCACCTGCACCGACTACCGTCTTGTATCCATCAGTGTAGATCGAGAGCTCATTCCGTTCAATGATATTACCCCACCCCCATTCATCTCTACCCGGGAATCTTGTCTTAAAATTGTCATTCCATTTTTGTGCTGGCATACAGTAGTCACATACTCCTCCATCAGCTCGAGTTCCTACTTCTTGTAAGAGAGTGCTGTGGCCAACGGCACAGGGCTTAAGAAGATGCAGTACACGAAGTCTTAATTCTTTACTAGTGGTTGAATTAATTTTTAGGTGCTAAAGGGGCAAAATACTTTTATGTACCTTACCGTCATGTGCTCTTTAGATGACTGACTGACGACTGATTAAGACATTTTAGATTCGATCGAAATTTCGTAAGGGTTAAATTAATAGGCAGGGGGATTCTCAGCAAAAGTCACGGGTCTGACGACCACGCCTTCCCCGAATCGTTTCCCATATCGCAGTTAACCTAGACGTAGGTGAATAGATGATTGATCTCTAAGGGCATTGATGCCTACTCTGAAGTAATTTATAAAGCTGTTCTGGAGTAGGCATACTGACCAGATATTGAGGAGGGAGGTTTAGTGAAGACACCACACCATGTAGTCACGGTGTGAATGGGTTTCATAATAAGTAAGACGTACTTGTATTTTATTCTATATTTTGCTGATGGCAATTAGTTTGACGCAAAACAATAATTCAGAAATACTTATAATAATAATTTCAACACAATTAATTATTGTTCTATTTTTAAATCTTTTCTCTTGTACTATTTCGCAAATTTGCGTGGGACTATTGTATTTTTAAAATTTTAATTTTAGCTCCAATAAAAGCACTTCATAAGCACACACTAATTTAGTACGTAAAAGTTAAATAAATTGTAGAGAAATTCAAGAGTCATAAATTGCAAATAGTCAAAACCATCACCACCACCGCCCAATAAGTTATTGTAATTTTTACGTCTTAACTTAGAATTTTTTACGTCAGGTTAAGGTTATTAAATTATTATTATTGGCTTGTTGTTTTTATTGTTATTTATTTTACCCCCAAAATCACAGAGGAACGAGAGTAGATCAACAATTAAAAAAAAAAAAAAAAACAAATAGCGTTGAAAGGTCTCAGATTACGCATTACAATAATTAATAAGAAATGTAATAAAAATGTCAAAATATTTCAACTTCGGAATGGAAATGGAAATAATAAAATTAGTAGCATACGAAAAGAATGAACAATTCAATCGATTCATATAATATTTGATTCTATCAATCGAATATTGATGATGATTATGATTAGGTGGTTAGATACTGATGATGATGATGATGATAATAGAAATATGTATTGGAAAATATCAATTTCATTTGATTTTCCAGACACAACAAACTAATGATAATATGTTTATGCATGTTGTGCAAGTACATACTTGTTTTCAGAAGAAGGGTCATGGACACTACTTCATGCTTTTGGGCATAAACATGTACATATGAACATGGACTTTTCCCAACACGTGTCTCTTGTTGTTCAGATAGTATTCTAATGCAACAGACGTCTGGAAACAACACCTACGGATTTGTAACACAGCACGCAACTGCGTCAAGTCAAGATAAGTTGTGATTCGAACTAAACAAAAAAAAAAAAATTCAATGTTAATCTCACTCACCAAAACCTTAGAAACTTTTTGTTGACATTACACAACAACAACAAACAGAAAACTAGTGAAAATGCCTTATTGACACTTCATAAGTTTTCAACGAAATTATTAACGATAATTTTTGTTTTTCCTAGTTTTTTTTTCGTATGTAAAAAGATTAAATCTGTTTGGTATCAAATCAAAATTTTTATGAGGAATTCACTGCTTCCCGCTGGTTTTTTACACTGCCGCACACACAACAAATACTAATCGTACTCATACAAAAACCCTGAGAACTCACTAACTCCTCATATGGTGGATATGATTTTGTTTTAAAAGAAAGAAAGAAATTTGTACAGAAAAAATGGATGCTTCTTTCTTTGGATTTTCTCTCTTGTGAATTTGTAATAAGATGAGATGAGCTCGTAAATATAATTTTTATGTTATTCATCATTAATACTGACTGATGCAGCTAAGTGTTGGTTGTGTATTAGGTTTCCTTAAAAGTTGTAAAATTTAAATGATTTCATCTTTTTCGGTTATGGTTTTTTGGTTTTTGGGTTTCATTTCAATATCTTCTTGTAGCAACCACACCATCATCATCATCATTATCATTATGAGTCGTCATCATGTTCTCTGCCAAATTAAATTTGTAAAAACCAATAAAAATTAAAAATTGGAAAAAGATCCGTTCAGTTTGCTTTGCTTTGGTTAGGTTTTGTTTTTGCAGTCATAAAACTTTTGGTTAACGCCTTCTTTGGCAACAACTTCTATATTCCATAATATCGGTCAGTGTCCTGTCTGCTTTGGTTCAACTTACTACTTCTTTTCTTTATAGTTGCATTTTCGTTTCTCTTAAAAATTGAACAAAATATCCAACCAAACAATTGTTTATCCTGCGGCATTATCCGTTATAAGTACGTTTTTCGGTATCTTTCATTTCAAATATATTATTATTATGTCTTTTTAGTCAAAAAAGATATTCAGTTCGTAGTATTTCTAAAGTAATAAAGTTGTTTTTCAATTGGTTCCATTCTTCTTCTCTGTTCCATTCCTTTGTCGATTATTAATTTATATCGATTTTGAAATGTCTTTCACGGTTTTGGCAAAGGATTCATTGTAAGCGCGAAGCTTTAGCGCCAGACTAAGGGGGTATTTAACTATATAGATTTGTTTTTGAACTTCAACTTTTTTTTTAGATGTTAATTAAGAACTGTGTTACGTAATGTTACTTCAGGCTAAATGTTTTCATTTATGAATTTAGTACAGGAAGTGGCATAGAGCCATAAAAAAAAGAAGATTATTGAGGTCTTTATTCAAAATTGTAAATTGTAGGAACAAAGTGTAAAACAAATATAAGTTTAAAGCTTATAGAAAAGTAGGGAAGTAGCTATAGGCCCTGAGGTATAAGGGAACCAGTGATGCACCTAGGGCTTCCTGAAAGTTCTTAGGAATAGATGAAAATAAAAACAAATTCTTAATAAAAATGGTTAATCTTTCGGTAGCTTAAGAAGAGTCATCCTGAGGTTTAAGGAATGAGTTTTAATGAAATACAAATCCCAAAAGAAACCCAATCAAGACAATGTTCTTATGTGTAAGAATATTATAAGGGCCTTGATAGTCACATCTGCCGATAGGATTCTACCTTGCCTTAATCAGTCCCTTGGTGCATTAGAGTTTCATCCTATTAATCCTAATTAGCTTTTTCCTTCAGAAGGCAAAAGAGTTTCAGTAATCTAGAGCCCTAGAGCCCTAGAGACTTACATTTGAGCATTGCTGTCCAACCTTTTTGGTAGAAGGCAAAGAGTTCATTAGTTTTAATACATATTACAATTATTAGGGACTTGCTTAGGGACCTACTCACTTGCCTTATTCAGTAGCTTGGTGCATGAAAGTTTCGACCCATTGATTCTTTTTAGCTTTTTCCTTCATAATGCAAAAGACTTCAAGTAATCTAGAACCCTAGAGACTTACATCTGTCTAGAGTAGGGCTGTGTCCAACCTTTCTGGTTATCTGGGCCTCATTGGAAGAATCAGTAATAAGTTTGAGCGCAGGTTCAAAGAACAATAATTTTAATTTGTCTCCATGCCAACAAGTTGACGAGCTTTCCCCAGAGTATTTCAGCTGCGAGGAAAAAAAAAAGATCGCTGAGCAGAAGGCCGCCTCGGCCGCATTCAAACTTCACTTGGACAGCCCTGGTCTAGAGGCCCCAGCATGCCTAAATCAGTCTCTTTCTACATTTAAAATATTTTTCGGCAATGAAGTTTCTTCCTATTAATCCTTTTTTCTTCAGAAGTCAAATAGTTCAGGCAATCTTTGATTTTTATATTATACAATAACTTTTAGGGCCCGTTGAGATTTACGATACATCTGTCTAGAAGCCCCGACATGCCTTAATGAGTCTTTCGCTACAGTTTAAAGATAGAATTTTAATCCTATTACTCTTTTTATGCTTTTTTCCTTCAGGAGACAAAGAGAGAGAGAGAGAGAGAGAGAGAGAGAGAGAGAGAGAAGATTGCCTGATCTTTAGTTTTAATATTATAAGTTTTAAGGACTTTGAGACTTAATCTCTACATGCTTTAATCAGTCCTTCACTGTAATTCAAATATATTTCGTCATTGAAGTATCATCCTATATATCCTGTTTTGGCTTTCTCGTGTAGAAACACAGAGTCCAGGTAATCTTCAATTTAAATATTCTAATCTGAACATTTATAATGACTATTGTAGGGGGAGATTATAGTGACAATACGATTGCCTAACAAATTTAATGCCCATGACAAAAAACAAATTCAAATTGTTTGTTTTTTTTTTTTAATTTAATGAACTTCAAAAGAATCATGTCATGTCATGTCGATTGATTACACTAAGATAATTTAAATCAAAGTATTTAACGAAATCGATCTGATCATGAAAAACTATAGTATCTTTGTAAGTAAATTGGTAAAATTAATTATCTTTGATAATATTTAATGATACTAATTTTTCGTATCAACAAAAATAAAAGAATGTAGCCGTGGCTCAACCAACTGAAATTGAAATCATGAACATGAATATCAAATAACAATTAAAACTTCTCAAAATCCACACAAAATCAGATAAACTTAGAACCTAGAAATAAGAAAAAGAAAATTTATTGAAATTAAACACAATAACAATTAATAAAATGTTAGAAGAATCTAAAAAAGCAATTAATGCCATCAATATGTATGTTTTTATTTTACAAACACACAAGGAGAAACAGGTGGAAAAGAGAAAAAATTCTATAAAGTCCCCACAACAAGCGCCACAATATACTACTACCCAGATTAGATGAATTTCAAGCTCAAGTTTCTTTCTATCTTTCTTTTACTCTCCATAGATTAAAACAAACAAATTTTTGTCAAAGTTAATAAAAGTCACAGATGGAGAAAAAATACGATGTGATTAAGTCAGAGGATCATTTTTTATAAGCGCCAACCAGACATGCAAGTCAAGTAACCGAAGACACTTTGAAACTGAATTCACTATGATGTGTAGAACAGTAGAAATACTCGAGTCCCAAGTAAAATCCCGAGCAACAACTAACTCTCTTCTTCCGTCTAACCCAATCATAAGTCCATTGAATAGTATATTCAGTCTGAGTTCAGTTTGTCATGTGTGGCCCGTGGGCCAGACTAAAGCACAAATCCAAGTCAAAACATTTCATTTTCATATGCTCCTCTCTCTCTGATTTGATGTGATGTTTCCCTCTTTATCTTCTGCAACTCCATTTCTTTTACAGTTTCTTGTTCTTTGTTAGAACCATGATTCTTCTTCCTCTTTCAACCATTGTGTGTGTTGTGCGAGTGAGTGTTTCTTTAAATCTAAGCCGTTTCATTGTTGTTGTTGTTGTTGCTTCAAACTACTCGTATTTTGGTCTTTGGATCCATTAACTGCTTTTGCTTAGATTTAACATTGGTTTTGCTGCATTTGGCATCGTTAACACTTATGTAGATTCTTATTATGTTTGCTTCTGATGTGTTTGGCTTTAATCCTTTTAGAGATCTTGTACAATGATAGAACAAATGTTGTTTTTACCACCTCATATGTAGTATGTTGTCCAGTCCAGTCATTTCATATCTATCCACTATGAACAACTACTACTACTCGTACTACGTAAGTATGTTAATCTGTCCATTTCTGACACCCTTTTTCCATTGTGTTGATCTGAAGTCTTGTGTTGTGTTCGTGTTCGCCTGTAACATTTCGAAACAAGTGATTAGTTCTGACGCTAATGTGACAACTATGATGAAGTGGTTAAGGTGGAATTTAACGGTTTTAGCTAAACAACTTTTTTTTAGCATAAATGTAATTTGATTGAAGCATTTGGAGCACTTTGGGCGGTCTTAATGTGGTTGTGTAGAGTTTAATAGTGGCTTTACAGTAGCTCGTATTACGAAGATTCGGTTTTGTGTTTTACAGTGCTATTTTAGCATCACGAACACCTGTTTTTTGTTTTGATTATGTGTGGCGCGCAACAAGAAAGGAAGAACAAGACACCTGCCAATCACAAAAAAAACGACGAAATTATCAAAATGCTGCCTAACACTGCTTAGAAAAAACCGAATCTAAGCATATCAATTTGATATTAGAATCTCTCAATCGAATCATATCTACAACAACAACCTTTCAATTTTGTCATTTTCCCTGTTGTTGTTGTCAAATGGGACTCAAATCAATAGTCATATCTTCATATATTCGAATCTTAGCTTACTGTAAAGCCACTATAAAGTTGTTGCAATTAGCGATGAGATAAACAGTGATTTCACAATCACAGTGATTATAAACTGTGATTGAGTCACAGTCTCTCCCTTCAAATGACTCATCTCTAGTTCCAATCTGTTCACCCATGAAATTTATGTCATTTAAGTTGGGTTTCGATTTTTCCTCACACTTACTAGTCAAATATTAATATTATTAGACGATAGTCTCTCTTTCAAACAAAACACAAAAAAATTTATATTTTTTTTCTAAAATCAAAATGGATATTGATAAAATTGATTACGAGAACATAATTTTCATCCTCAAATCGGCAATAGTAATTTTGTCTATCTTATCATATTCATTTTTTTTTTCTGCTCGCTCCGAGCATCTTTTTGTCAAGACGCCTGATCAAGAAAGACCGACGCCACGATTAAAGGACGAAATGCAATGGGACGCGAATATGTTCAAACCAGAAGTAGTGCCGTTGCAACGTAAAAGAAGGAATTCTATATAGAAGAAGAAGAAAACAATGACAGAAGGGTGTTTGCAATAAATGCAGTTCAAAATTTTTATTTGCGTATATGGATATTTAAATTATTAAATAAAGGATCCAACAAGCTTATTGTATACTCCTTATTTTTTATATATGTAGATTATTTATACACTAAGCGCCAATGAGAGCTTTTTGTGCTATAAATTATACACAGGTGGCTTAAGGGCTGGAGAGGTCGGGTTAGCCGCCTGGTGCGTCAAATGCGTCGTCTGCTTCATTGCGGTACAGATCTAAAATGTACTTTTGCAAGGTAATCTGGTCCTCAGCTAGCGCAAGGTTCTTTGGTCTATATAAGGTTAGGCCTGGTGCGCCTAATGAGTTGTCTGTTCCGTTGCAGTACAGAGCGAAAATGCAGCCTTTTAAGCTCCTGGATTGGAGTAACATCAGTCAGTGGTGGTGACCAAGTGGTTGTTGTGTGCCAACAGATGGTCTTGATATCGGCCAGTGTTGAGTGCGATCTGCTCCTCAACTAGATTTTTGTCTCTATACAAGGTTGTGTTCCTAATGTATGGACATGGACAACTTGTCATTCTGCAAGACATGCACTCTCTTCGTTCGATACATAAGGTTGCTCTGGGATTCCATATAATATCAAAGAGCCTTTGGATGTTTGAAGGCTTTTATACTTACAATACAAAGAAAGCACTCTTGGTGGAAACGTCTAGAATGATTATGTCCAATGGGTTTTTCATTTAAATTTTGGCGAGTCTTGAGACTGTGATAAATCCAACTTCCCTTTTCCCCAGGTTCTATTAGCAGATAATATAGATTCTACTGTAGTGGGGAAGGAAGTAGCCAGGTACGGGCAAGAAGGGCAGCTGCCTCCCTAATAGGGTGTATGGATTGCTGTATCTTCAATAGCTAATATGATATTTTGTGAAGGACCTCGAAGCTTACAAGTCTAGATTAATAAATACCTGAAAAAATCCAAGCTACTAGTGGGTTACCATATATTTACATTCCTTTTTTATTGAATGAACCTTAAGATTTGCATGTAGTGTTGGGCATTAGTCACAGATCATTCCGAGGATTGAAACAGCTTTTCCAGAACTTTGTACTATAGTATTATGGTTCTTGTTTAAATTGTTTCCTTGTAATATACATAATCAAACACAGAGAGTTGCCCTAATGAATGTAAGCGCCTTCAAAACTTCCCAATATGTATTCCAAGTATTACAAAAAAGATCCAATTTTCAAAGGTCAAAGTAAAAGTAACCGCTTTTCTCTTTGGTTGCTTGTGTTTTGTTAGCCTTCATTTCTTCTACTATTTAGTTATTCCTTTGTTTATTATCCTTTTCTTCTGTTCTCTGTTGCTTGTCGACCTTTTTATGCAGGCCGCTTGAACCTTCACTTTGAAGTGAACAATTAAGATGATTAATTATGCGGCAACAGCAGCAGGACACTTTTGGGTTAATGACTTAATTAGTGAGAGATGGAAAGGGAGATGGAGATTTTCAAGAGATGTTCACAAATCAGTCGCCGTTTGACCCTTTTTCGATGAATTTACATGGGTCGACAATTTCTTTTTTCTTGAAATTTCTCTTTTATTTTTTATATGCTCATCATAATTAATGAACTAAAATGCATAATTAGTTAAATGCAGCAGCAGCAGCAGTAGTAGTAGTAAAAGAGAGTTTTCAATTTAATTTCTAGGCACCCCTAGTAGGTGTTTGGTAAACGTTCAAATTAAATGAGTTCAGTTACACCTGGTCCCTGGACATGGTATTGTGGCTAAGCATTTGACCTTTGTCATGCATATTAATCGCCTTCGACCAATATCCTGACATATAACGTAGGCCTATCTTATTGAGATCCCACTTTACACCTTGTTTCAAAATACTAGTGTGTATACTTAATTCATGTGGTGCACTGCCATAATTTAGTGGAATTTTGTTGATCAGCAGCTTGCCAATCGATGAGGAGGTATCGTATAACTAAATGTGGTGGCCCCATCAGGCAGGCAGGCAGGCAAGCAGTCAGACAGCCTGCCAGCCTTGCTGAGACAATTCAAGGTTGGTGGTGCTCATGGGAATGAATAAAATAATCGTAAAATTTTACAAAAAGAAAAGAAAAGTGAGTACTGATCGGAACTTAATCAATATTTTCACGCTTGGTTCGGTACTTGTCACGTGTAACATGGTGTTACATACAAGTTGGTTTGGTTTGGTTTGGTTGCTTGGTGCAACATTCAATGTTTTAGTGTTTTGCAAATGCATGTTTCAGTTTTACTTTACTAGTATGTGAACATTTTGCAATTGTGGCTTTTATAAGGTAGAAAGGCAGGCAGGCAACAGGCAGGCAGGTAGGTAAGACAAGTCTTGTGGCGCTTGATATTTCTGTCAATGTCTCGATATATGTATGTTTAGACTCTCGTTTTCTTTGTTCGATATTAAATTACAAAATATGTTGTCATGTTAGCTGTCAACAACATGGTTTTCTTATACAATATTTTACTATTGAACACTACTCTACATATTACTATGTGGATTTCTTATTGGAATTTTGTAAGTTTGTGTAGCAAAAATACCAAACATCAAAGCCAAATATTTATTATAGTCGTCGTCGTCGTCGTCGTCATCTAAAGAAGTTTTATTTTCCTTAAACCTGAATTTTAATTCATAAGTCGTGATCAAGCTGCTTCCTATAACAAAAAAAAAAAAAATTAAGAAAACCCAATAAACCGTATAATGATCATTGTACCTTATGTGTAGTATGAGTATCTGGAACACTTTAGACACGATTCGGTATCATTTGCTTTGGTTGGTACTAGTAGGAAGACTTAACATACTAACGACCGAAACAACACAAAAAATGTATGAAGACACCGCCGCTTTCAAGGCGTGAAACACATGACAGCAGTGGTGTGGTGTGTGGTGTGCATCATGGTAAACAGCAACAGCAGCCGAACATTAATCAAGATGATTGCCAACGAATGTTCCCGGATTGTGTGTAGTATCTATCAACCAAAGACTTGTTGTACCTATGGTATATGGGTACATAGAAATCAAACGGAACTAACTTAGTTTAGCTTACCAACAAAACACAAAAACTAACTCAAAGTCCAATCTATTAAAAGCCAACCAACTGTAGCAGCATAAGAGAAAGAGGTGCTTTTACCTTTTTCTTCCTCATGAGTATCACAATAATAAAAAAAATAAAAAAAAATGAAATGAGGGAAAAAAAAGGAAAATAGCTCAAACACGACATTGAACGACAAGAACAACGCCGACAACTATGACAACACCAACAAAAAAAATCACATACAACTAGAAGCCGGTTCTAGTAGTTCCAATCCGACAAGACATGAGCGCATCCTTTTCTCTTAGAGTACAACATATATTTTTTGAACTGGTCAGAAACGACTGAATGACTTCATGACTGTCTAGCTAGCTGGCTGGCTTATGTAATGCGATAGCGGTGCTAGTGAACGACAACGACAACATAGTACTATGAGATACTCTACTACTCTTCTAAGTATAAAGTCAGTTGTCGTCTGCTGTTGATCTGACTGACTTAAGCTAAACCAATCGAGCCCCATTTGCGCCAATGTCAAATGTGGCCTGAACTCATTCGTTCGTTGCTGTGCTCTTAAAGTGTTCTTCTCCAGGTACAAGAGATCAGACAGAGCCTCCATCTCATCTATCCCCGACTTTACTTGATCATTGAACAAAAAAAAAAAACAAACACGGAAGAGATTTATGTGTGACATTCCCCAAACCGCATGCGGTCGGCTATATAATAATATTTAACGCGATTTTCAATGAATTCGTATTTGAAAACGCATTAAACGCCAGACCAGACATCATTGCTATTGAGAAATAAATCTCTGAAAACAACACAAAAACACCATACAACACAAAGAAAGAAAGAAAGCAACCAAGAAAGCCGACCGACCGATCGACCATCGTGTCTTTGGAGTCGAGTCTGTCATACTATGTGGTGTGGTGTGGTGTGTGTGTGGTCGATATATTCTGAACGAACACGTTCCAAACGTTCTTTCACTTAACACCATTTAAAATTTAATTACTGCTCAATGACACAACATCAAAAATGAAATAAAATTTTGAAGAATCAAAGTACAATATACATACATACATAAGTATGTAAAGCACAAAAATGAATGAAGGAAAGCTTTCTTTCTTTAGTTCAGTTCTTTATAGTTTGCTGCGCCCATCACATAATACACGCCCTTTTCATATATAAGTATAGGTATATTTTTTTTAGGGACACCCGACAGGTGGTCCGTTCTCTTATTGAAGAATTGTAGTGGTTTTTTGGTACGTGCGCCGTTCACATTCTTATGTCACAATGATGATAACGACAACTCATAAAAAGCAACCAACAAGCAAAAGATACATCAACCTTTAAGCATAATAATAATTATGATTATTATTATTATTATTACAATGATGATGATCATCATAATGTAAATGAAAAAGATGACGCGTTCACTTTGTTTGTACTGTGTTTGTGTGTTGTGTATCTTCTTTATCGATACACTTGACACAAAATAATGTACCCTCTTCGTCGTCATCATCGCTCTTGATTCAATCGTCGTCTTTAAAGTTCAACTTAAAGTTTGTCTTTCATCTTAACTTTGGGAGTCAAAGGCCTCCCTTTTTTTTGACTTTGACATTGAATTTGTTTGGTTATTGGTAGCTTTTTCTTTTCTTTTATTTTCGTTTGTGTGTGTGTGATTTCATAAGAATTCTTTTTGTATCGCACTTTAATCGCTTTTCGTTGACATTTCAAGATAATCTTCATTAAATAAATGTCAAAAATTTCAAAAAGTCTTATATCAGTATCAAAAATGTGAGTTCTTTTCTTATGGTAGTAGATAGATTCATATGCCTGGACAATATACCGTTGTATTGGTTTTCATGAGAGCGCCAATTAAGCTTTGAATCAAAAGAAATATTCGAAATAAAGTTGATTGGTTTTTGTCGGATTATTCACTTGATATTTTTTGGATCTTTTTTTCTTCTTTTCTCATTTAAACGATGGGTAATGAATTGTATTTTGAGTAAATAAGAGCGATGATGATTATGTAGTTTTTTGAGTTTAAATGCATTTTTGTGAGTATTCTAGATGATAGTGTATGAAGTCTTGTTGATAAACATTTTTCCAAATAAGTATAAAGTATTTTTCTTATGTGATTTGATTTGATTTTAATAGTCTACCAATGATCCTAAGTTTATATAAATAAATGAGATTTCTAGTGTCTTTAAGTGAAATCTTATATCGCATAATCGTAGAAGGAATATACATAGTTTTAAATGTACAGAAAAAGAATTGTATATTTCGAAGAAATAGTATAAAATAAGGTAGACAGGCTGCTCTTCAAATGGCTAGTCCACCCAAAAGCCTTACGGTCGGCTTAACGTGATGCCTGCTTTTAGTTTTAGTGCCGGCATGGGAGACCCTGACAATAGTTTGGGCTTGCCCGGCTTAGCTCTTTGGGTTCCTGTACCTTTTACCTTACCACGACAAAGTGTTGTTCCAGATATGGGGTCCGCTATTTTAGTGGAGTATTGAGTTTATTCATTTATTTAAATTCTAGCCACAATGCAACAACTATTTGTAAAATCTAGTTAAATGTAAGCAATAACTCAGTCTACTTTGAAGAATGTCGTGCTTGATTTCATTTCATTTTTGGGTGATTTTGCAGATTTTTTATTAAGACTATATTCATGCCAATTCCGGCTACTTGACGAGGCCACAGTCTTTCAGGCGGAGGTCCTTGCCATTAGGGAAGCATGTCGGCTGCCCAGAAATAACGTACTGGAAGGTCGTAAGATAGCTATCTTCGTTGATGGTTAGGCGGCACTCATAGTACTGCAATCCACCACTGTGAAATCAAAGCTTGTTAAGGAATGCAGGTCGACGATGAGCGAGCTAAGTCGTCAAGCTGATATCACTCTCTTATGGGTTCCCGGCCAGGGGAATGAGAAGGCTGACGAATTGGCTCGTTCTGGTGCTTCTCTTGATGTATCGTTGGCGGAACTGGTCTCGATTCCCCTGGCGGTTGTCAAGAGCAGTAATTTCCTGTTTTTCCGCCAGCTGGCTAACAGACGGTGGAAAGATCTAGAATCTTACAGAGCGGCACGTGCTACCTGGCCTTGTTATAATGAAAATAGGTCTTTTAGACTTATTAACAGAAGACGCTCGGATACCGCAAGGCTCACAGCGGTTTTTACCGGTCACTGGTGTTTAGGGATTCACGCAGAGAGACTGGGTATTCCGTTTAGAAGCAATTGTAGGAGCTGTGGGAACGAAGAGGAAGAGGAGTCACTCACCCACTTTCTATGTCAATGCCCAGCCTTGGCAAAGACTAGAAATAAGTTTGTGGGCAAATACTTCAGCGACAATCTCTCGGACTGTTCAGTCACATGCCCGGGTGATTTACTCAAATACCTACATTCGACAGGTTGGATTTAGTAATACTGATTGCGTTCGGCGAAGAAGTGGTATCAAAACGGCACTCTAGTGCTAATTGTGGCTCGTTGTGGACTATACGAGCCAGACACGGAAACCAACCAACCAACCAACCAACCATATTCATGCCAATGTTTCTCTATCATGTATGTATCAGTATCTTGTCAATTCTAGATTAACATGCCTTGGCCTTGTCCTCTGTTACTTTTATCCTCTTCATCATCACATTATTTAAACACATCATACTTATTTATTTAAACAAGCTTCATTTCGGTCTTTAGCATGTTCTTTATAAGACATTAGTCCTTCCAGACAGGCAGCTCGTCAAAGGTCTGGTTCACTCAGAAGCTTTATGGCTCATCATGATTGATGGTTTTGACTGCTTTTAGCTTCAGTGTCAATAGTTTAGGCTTGCAATGGCTTAGCTCTCAGGGTTCTTCTACCTACCACGACAAGATGTAACATTTGAAATGTATTTAAATTCTATTGGTAAAATCTACTTATCCATGACTTGATCCTATACAAGAGTGTCTGTTCCTCTTTCGTTCTTATATTTCTATCCATGTCTATGTTCCCCTTTAATATTCATATTATACGAGTATTAGATTAACACACCTTGACTACACTATTTTCTAAATTAATTTCTAATGCCATTTAAATTAATTTATTTATCAAAATATTTACAAAACAATTATTATTATTGCTCACTTTGATTTGGTTGAATTTATTTTCTCATGATTGTGTACACTAATTCACTTCCAGTATAATCGATCACACAGTGGGATCTTGACAGTAACATTCTACATTCCGTTTGTTCGATTTGGATTTGCATAAAAGCGCTTAGTGAATTATTTGTTCTGTTCATAAAGTAATCCGTTTGTTCTGTTGTGTTGTGGGTCTGACATGATCTGGTATTCAATAATGTCGAATGCGTTAATGTTGTCTAGGTTGTTCTTGTTCATGTGTGTTATTATATTGTATTGTAGTATGATTATTTATTGTTTGCAATGATAAATTGTTGTTGAAAATATTATTAGAGTTAAATTCTCTTCGATACAATCATATCATTCGTTATATGTACGAGTACTACTATAAAATATATGTGTATTATAATAATTGATTTAGGTGTCATGTTGCTGTCGCCATTCTCCGACATTATTGTGTTGTATACGTAGTATAATTCTATGTCTTTGAAGTTGGGTACTCGATTTAATTCGCTGACAACTTGATATTACATTTTTATTAACATAAATTATTTTATTTAAAATGCGGCAAATAAATTAACCTTATAAAAATAAGAACATAGAAATAAATAAATAAATAAACAGAACACAGAACTATGCAACTTACAATACAATAATAAAACGCGCTGAAATGTTTCCCAAAATGTCTCATTCTAAATATAACTTAATTGGTTTATTGGCGGTTTTTACGATATTTTTATTGACATGTGTATGATTTTTTTCATTAAAAATTTAGAAATAGGAACATTGGTTGTTATGAAAACTTAATTAGTTACTTGTTTATAATGAACAAGTTTACAATCTACTAGCCAGCATATTCACTATCTGCTAGTGAACTCTCCCAGAGTAATCAAATTCGCTAGTTATTAGCACATTGTAATCAAACTACAAAGAAAAGTTAAAAGGAAGGTTACTTTGATTGCTTCTCGTTGGCGTGTGGGCTTGTTAGTCGATGATATTGACAGAGTTTACAAATTCACTATTTGCTGGTAAAGCGTCGATGACATTGTGGAAAGTGAAAAGTTTTGTGTGTCATCATCACTATCGCCCACATGTATACTCGCTGGCTAGAAGATTCTAAACTCGCTCAATGTAATTAAAGCTTTAATGATAATATGAAAACAAGAACAAGGAAGACTCTTTTTAACAATACTTGACAGATTTATAAAAAAGACTTAGAATAAAATACGCTCTTAGGATAGAGTATACAGGCTACTTGCCACTAAGGCGAGTTCACCTATTGTGTTGCCTGGATCGCAGCTTCAGTATTAGCCTCACACCTAACCGACATGTAAGACCCTGCCGATAGCCTATGTTACCATCGAAATTGCTTTCAAAGTCCTCACACTGAGCTTCAGTAATGTAGTGATAAAACATGAAATGTGGAATGAAAGTTTGAAAGCTTCAAAGAAATTGTTAATAATTATTAAGTAACTAGCTGTGCCCCCGACTTCGTACGTGTGGTATTCGAAATATGTTTCTAATGGCGTGTATTTTGTTATCTTTTTCCCTAATTATCATATCTTTAATGTTTCCCCGCAGCTAAAGAGGAAAACATTCGAAAATCAGCCAAAAAGTAGGCAACAGAATTAAAAATATGAACATCTTTTGATTTAGTTGGTCGATTTCGATAAAATAAACGCTATATGTTACACGAAGTTTGCTAAAATACACCAATCAAAACCACATTCAAATAGGTTAAGCCGTTTCTGAGACTAGCGTGCACATACAGGAATAGGCTTACAATTTTATATATACATATATAGATTTGAAAATTATAGATTGGCATACTTCATCAGATCCTCAATTGTTATATAGTTTGACTAGGGTAGGGTCATACATTTTTAATATGTATAATATTTATGAAAACTAATTTGGTTTTTACTTCAAAAATAGAAAGAATTTTGTATTATTTTTGATATAAAAAAATCGAAGAAACTAAGTGGTAATTATTTTTTTTTATTAAACTCACATTTATTCAAAGATTCTAATTCAAATGTCTTAAAAGTTTTCTTCTAAATTTTCCAGCGTGACAATAGTACAAAATGTCATTTAGCATGATCAATGTAAGCATCATTATCTCGCCTAGACCTGTGACTGTATCTGAAACTATTATAAGGGAACAAGGCGGAGCTGATAGTCAACATGGATTTCAATTGGTATTACGGACTTCAAACTCAGCTTCAAGTACTCTTCGTTCTGTAGCATCGGTAATTGTGGAAAATTTTTATTAGAAATATTTATTATATAAATAAAATAATTTGTGATTTTCTAACAATTTCTAGGACATCAGTAATACCGTACATCACATTTTCAATCGACTTACAGGTACAGGTATTAACCTAATGCCATCTATGGTTACTATACCAGGTATAAATTCATGCATCGGCACTTTAAAGAATGTGAGTATATTTGTCACTTTTCAATTTTATAGTTGGTAATTTTTTTTTTTGTAACACTTCTTCGATTTAACAGTTTTCCGAAGAATCTAATGAATATTATACTCGTTTTAATGGTCCAAATTATGTAGTAACCTCTGCTGCATTTGATATATTTGATCTAGAAGATACCTTATGCATAATTGAAAAATGTTACATGTGGCTTATGAGTCTAAAGGCTGAACGTTTGCCAAATGAACAAATTTTGGTATCACAACCAATAAAACCTACTAAACATAACAAAACCACTATGACTGAAAGAACTTTACTTGAACTTGGTATTGAATAAAATTTTAAGATGCCCGCCCCCCTTACGATGAAGATGAAGAAAACTAATGACTTTGGATGAATGAAGCTTTGAATAAATTGCAAATTTTTCGTTTATTTTTTTTTACAAACATTCATTTTTCTACACTGATTATTATGAAATTTTATTAAATGAATCCTTCGGTCAGACAATTAATTGGAATAAACTGAGTATTAATGGTGTATTAAATAGAGTTAATCTTTGGACCCATTCAAATTTGTGAATTTAATGAAAATTCCAAGTAATATTCAATGACGAATTGAATTAGAAATAGTTCTTATTAGAATTGGTTATTAGATTAGTTCAGATTTGATTATGGAATCTCAGGATCTAGTCACCTTCTCATTGCTACTTCATTGGGTCCTATTGTATCAAATCCTACAATAAGAGCAACTCTGAGAGTCCATCACAATGGCACAGCAAATGCTCTACTGTCTCCTCTCTTTCATGACGTTATATAATTTTTTTTTTTTTGTTATTCAAACAAGGATGCAATAATCTTCCAAAGATACTTATGACCCGTGCCACAAGTTATGTCGGATTCATTAGCCTACTGACTTAATAATCCCCTATCGCCTTATATTCCGTTTAATACCTAAGGCACCGCCAAATCATTCCTTCGTAAGACGTAATGTCTAGTTAAGAAGCATACATATCTACGGATATCTTTCATTCAGTTAGATTAGATTAGAGGAAGAACGGGAACTGGAACAACACGTCATTGTGGACGCCTATTGTGACAAACTGTAATTGCAGTTCCTCCGAAATTCTGGCATTCATCAGGAATCCTAAAATCTTCTTCGGAAACAAAATTGCAATTTCACCTAGTTCCAGGCTTCTAAAGTGGCAGAGTCTGGTTCAGATTAGGTCCTCACAATGATATAATAAGAGCTCTTCTTCATTACACAGTCTACATAGATCGTTACAACTGATCTGCAGTTATGTAAATGTTTCATTTCTCTGCAATGTCCTGTCAAGAAACCTGAGACTGAATAACACCTTTCCGTGTCGGTCCCAATAATTCCTGGCATGAAGAGTTTAGCCACTCTTAATATTCTTCATGTCTACCCAATAGATTAAGAAAACTTTGTTGAGTTTGCAAAAGCTGTGAGGCATGAACGTTTTTAATTTTTCATATAAGAGAAGCAAAGAAGAACTTCTCTTTGTCTACAATATGATTTTTCTATTATCTAAAAGTATCCAAATCAATTTCAATTTAGATGACAGCTTCTACCATAACGCAGCCTAGGCATTTTGTTCTTAGTTTGTCATTATCAAATAATAATAAATTTGTTAACAAAACCACACAGAATACCCGATAATTATTGATAAAGTGGGCTGAATTGTTGCTGGTGCTGATCATGAATGGAAACTTGTTGCGCTTGACTGTATTGAACTGAGCTGCAGAAGTCAATACTTCTAACCTGTACATAAATACATATACTACATAGATACTTTGGTGGGCTCTAGACAGACAGATTTAAGACAAACGTTTTTTAATAAAAGTGGGCGTATCGAGTTAGTAACTAAACGCGTTCATATACAATTTATTATGACATTCATATTAAAGGCGGTTACTAAAGATAAATTTGATAAATCGTCAAGATGGTGCTAAATTTATTGATTGATAGAATCAGTATATACTACTATACTGTAGAAGGAACAACATAGTTTACAGAAAGTAGTTAGTTGCATGTTGAAAGTGTTGGTTGTGATGGTAGTACTTACTATGTTGCAGCAGCATGTTGCATTCTAACTTGCGGCAAACATTTAAGGTGTCAATAAAATATTGGCCAAATCACTTTTCTTCGTTCGCTGACTATTACTACTTAACGGTTTGTGTTGTTCACAACATTTCTGTTGGTTGTTTTTTTGTTTTTACTAATTTTCATCTCTTCATCTTCATCTCCATTTTCATCTTAAACTTGGCTTATATTAATTGAACACATATTTTTCATATTTATTACTTTATTGCAGACATCGATGCATAAATATGTCTATGCGCGGATTTCCTACTTAAGTCAAGGCGCCAATGACTTAGTCCTTGTTGTTGTTGTTGTTGTTGTTGTTGTTGTTGTTATTGCCGATGTTGTCAGCGTCATCATCATCATCATCACCATGAACGACATCGTAGTCTCGCCAAAAACAAGTCGACAAAAACATATTCTAACAAGGAACATGATGCTGCTGATGCTGTTGTTCCTGTTGACCACGTTAGAAGATGAACAAGTTCCCACATATTTTCATTATGCGTTCAAGTGAGTACAAACATATCC
This sequence comes from Amiota communis, assembly GCA_037043315.1. Taxonomy (NCBI): domain Eukaryota; kingdom Metazoa; phylum Arthropoda; class Insecta; order Diptera; family Drosophilidae; genus Amiota; species Amiota communis. Next base: position 487,935 of record JBAMAV010001191.1, on the reverse strand, counting down.
ATACTATTTTTTCTTTTATTTCTTATTCGATAGATATATTTTTTTTTTTCATATAATTTCTTTGCTAATTTTTTCTAATTATGCTCACTACTATGGCATTATGTGCCATTTTCATTAATGTGTTCTTTTGGGTTAATTGAATTTCTGTCGTACACACACGCAATGTGTTGATGACTGGCAGCCGGCTGTTCTTACTATTTCCCCATGTATTCATGTATTAAAGAATCATCCTCCCCATTCATATTAATTATATTATGGTAAATGAAACTTTTGTCAGTAAGATGCTAGCATAAGTTTGTCTTAATGGCTACTTGCATTCGTTTGGAATTGGTTTAGTTTGCGACATTAGAATGATAATTTTATAGTTTATTATTACATTTAGATAATTTCATTTAGGATGAAAGGATTTCCGTTTGGGGTTGCGCTAATCATATAGAAATATTTAAAGAATTTTCAGAATTTCCTTTTTCTATCTAATATGATTTACTAAATTTCTACTTCTTTTGAACTATCATCAGTTTCGATCAAAATTAAAAGATTCCTAGAACTATGATTTGAATAAACTTGCAGAAAAACTGCGGTTAAACTGAGATTCACATTCACCTGACGACGCAGCTTTGTAGCTTAAAGTCTTTATTGGAATTACATCTTTAAATGTCACAGTGTCAAGTAGATGAAGTGTAGACAGTAAGAACAGTTTACTATTCTTATTACTCTCAGATAGTACAGAAATGGGGTTACCAGATTAACCATGTTTAGCTTACATAAGTATTAATATAATTTCAATAGATGATCCTAAAATCAATTTTTTCTTTAACTATACATCCCCCAACTTTCCAACATATTTAACAATATTTATCGGATATAATGAGCAATATAAAGAATTTAATCGTGGAGGATACAAACCATTTCATTGAGAAAGTGAGATATGTAGTGGATAAATAAAGGTTTGGTATTCTTACCCTATGTTTTAAAAAAGAAGAAAAATTTATAGAGTTGTGAATGGGAACAAAAAATGTGTTTAAAAGCATGTCCATGGCTGATGGCCCACAGTATGCAGGTTTCACATTATGACCTCTGTGGTTGCCTTGTTCTTCTTGTTAGATGAACCCCTTTCTTGGAAAACCGTTCTTCGAGGAGTTAAGTATTTTGGCAAAATGTCCTTTGGGGAAGCTGGCTCTGTTCGTGGACTCCACATGTTGGTCTAAGAGAAAGAGGGTAATCTCTGGGACCAATCTTGCACAGTAGTGGATTACCCCTCACCCCTTACAAGCTCCCTACCCTTTCACATTTCATCAGGCATCACAATGGGCCTTAAGGCTTCTGAATGAATTCGCGAAAAATCACGAGAGGCCTGCATAACCTAACCTATGCCCATGGACTACTTAATTTTAAGAATTTATATGATCTAGAACAGGGCTGTCGAACCCGCGGCCCAAGGCAAGTATCAGTGCAGGCCAAACGCGTCCCAACTGACAATCACAGAGAACAAAAGAGTAGAGAAATCTTTTTTTTTTTTTTTGTCTCCACCTTACAACAAAGACTTGGGACCCAAATAACCATGTCTTCTTCAAATGTGGACCAATAAGGTTGGACACCCCAAATCTAGAACATATGTTTCCTTTTCCAAAATCATTAGTCTTTCCAACTAAAATCCTTTAAAAATAATGTAAATTTACATTTTTTTATGTTGAAAATCCTAATGAATCATACAAGAGAAGCATCATCTCTTACTCCCTACCACAAACGACACAGTCATCTAATTAAGTAAATCAGCATAAGCTGATGATCTGATGATATTGCATTTGCATGCTTTGCCACACTAAATGTCATGGCCAAAATTAAAGTCTTGCGGCGACAGATTCCCGAAAATTAAGACATGATGACATATGTATTGATTTCGTTTTTTGCATTTAAGTATTTGAAATCGAAAAGTTTATCTGACTGCATTATAAAATAAATATTTCAGCAAATGACCAAAGGAGCGGGGGCCTTTGTCAGCCATCGTCAGACCAGTAATATGGTATATAAATTAACCTAACTAATGCGCATTGACTGCCGCTTTAGATGCTTTTGGAGATGACGCTGTTGATTATCATTGGAGGTTTATTACTTTTGATTCGTGGTGAGTTTTTTACTTATACTTATGCTTATTAAATTTGCATTATCGTGTGATATTTTACTTTTGCTTCTCTTTTTCTGTTTCGTTTTCTGTTGCCAAAGTCAATATGATGACAGATAGATATATTCATATTAATTTCATTTAATTTGCGAAAATATTTATGTGTGAGATCTTTTACTTCTTCGATTTCTTATTTCTCTTTGGTTTGTTTCATCTTCATTCAAAGAAACAACATCGGCAGACACACCCATCAGCATACTATAAAAATGCCAAACAAAGTGTGCGGTTTTCTTTTTCACTTGAAGAAGTCTTAATTATTGACATTATTTATTAGTTGAATTTATTATTTGTGTATCCAAAAGAACAGACATACATACGAGTATTTTTGTATAATAGAATGCGAATCCATGGATTATTGTATGTATGACTATATTATGGGTGTCTGAGAACAAAGTGTTGAACACTTTGACGATTTTATTCGTTCGCGTACGCTGTTGACATTTTAATTTTGTGCAATTTTTTAAGAATTTTTATTGATTTCAAAATTTTTTTGATAAATTCGTTAGAGAATTTATGATCACATTAAACTAATAATAATATCAATTGATCCAAATTTATTATTATGGCATAAATAACAAAAAATAATGTCGGATGCTTTATGCAAAATTATATTTTAAAACTTATGACAATTTGGGAATTTTTCTAATGCTAAATGCTAGATTCATAGGTGACAATGACAAGGTCATTTCTATTGTTAATGACCTATTATCTGTGTCCAAGAAATTCTTTGCTATAAAATTTTTAGTTTAGAGATTAAAATCATAAAAAAATTCAATTCATTTTGATTCGATAAGAATTTTTGGGTTAATCATCATCTAACATATTTCTTTCTTGTTTTCCCATCCAATCATAAAGTTTTTAGTCACCAAAACTACATCGTGCTATCAAAATTAATGCTTATCACAATTTACTCAGTAGAAAAAATATGGGTTAAGCTCAATCTTAGTAGAATTCTTACTAAGACGAGGCGGAACACCTCTTTTTGTTATTATTTCATAAGAATATTTGGAGGAATCATTGCACTATTTTTGTAAATTGTTAATCACCAAAACAACTTACCTACCAAAAAATAATATGGGTTAACATCAATCTAGAAAAAAAGTACTAGTAGAATTCTTACTAAGACGGAACCAACCCCTTTTTTATTTGGTAAGAATTTTTTGAGTAAACATACTTACTACTACGAGGGTTGCTACTTAAGTCTTGAGATATGGAAACACCAATGTTGATATGTCAAATCTGACATTGGTATCGTAAAGCTTGTCGTTTTTAATGATAAATGTACTCAGAACGTTTTGTCATACGAGTGCTATTTGTATTGTTTACAGTGACTTGAAAAATTCGTTTCGGCTAAAAAATGGAATTAAATCGTGAACATTTTCGTGCAACGAGTTTTTATGATTTTCGACGTGGATTAACTCAACAAGAGTGTGCCGATCAACTCGCTTTGACTTTTGGTGATGAAGCACCATCCAGGGCCACCGTGTTTCGCTGCTTTTCGGAATTCAATCGTGGTCGTAGTTTTCTCCAGGACGAATTTCGTGAAGGTCGTCCAAAATCGGTTGTTGTGCCACAAAACATTGATGCTGTGCGTGAACGTCTATAAGATCGTGACAGGTGATGAATCATGGATCTATGCATATGAGCCTGAAACTAAACAGCAGTCGACTGTATGGGTCTTTCAAGATGAGCCAAATCCAACAAAAGTTGTTCGCGCACGAAGCACTTCGAAGCAAATGATCGCCTGTTTTTTTTGGAATAACCGGACATGTCGCCAACGTGCCATTAGAGAAACGTAGAACGGTTAATTCTGAATGGTACACCACCATTTGTTTGCCAGAAGTGTTCGAAGAAATAAGAAAAATCAACCGCAGAAGAGGAATAATTTTCCACCACGACATTGAGAGCTCTCACATGTGACTTTTTAAACACTCAAAACGTCGAATTGATTGGTCATCCGCCCTATAGTCCAGATTTGGCACCCAATGACTTCTTTTTATTCCCACACACCAAAAATAAATTGCGAGGTCAACGTTTTTCGACGCCTGATGCATGTTTTGGAGATACCTCATTCCGAGTGGAAAAAGTGCTTCGAAAATTGGTTCAATCGCATGCAAAAGTGTATTGATCTTCATGGAGAATATTTTGAAAAACAATAAAGTCATTTCCGATGATACATATTTGTTATTATTTGTCTGTCTCAAAATTTAAGTAGCAACCCTCGTATTTTCCAATTCAATCGTAAAGCCTACTTATCAATTATCATAATTAATGCTTGTCAAGATCCACTTAAAAATATGGATAAGCATCAGTTTACAATAGAAAACCTTAGCCAAAATGTTACTAAGAAGGGATACCCCCTTTTAATAATTAGTTTGATAATAATTTTTTGGGGTAACCATATTCCTACACACAATTTTTGTCAAACCAATCGTAAATATATTTATTATTGTTATTATTACTTATCACACAAAGTATGATTCATTTGGTAAAACCCTCTTTAAGTATGGATTAGTATCAATCTAGAAAATCCTAAGCAAATTTTTACTTAGAGAATCGACTGAACAACTTTCCTACATTTGATTACCTTATCAGCTAATCGGTATTAAAAATATTACGTCATGATATTACGAATCACCCATCAATACAATTTACTTAAGCTTTTAAATCAGTTGTTATATAGTCATTTCGAAAAGTCAACTTTCAAGTTCAATGGGGGCCGACCATGTGTCTTTTTGAGTAAGTAAGTAAATGTGTTTGGTTCCCAGACATGTGATTACTTGTCAGGCAATATTGCCACTGTAATTTGTAGGTGTTTTTAATATTTTCGTATACTTTGATAGATATGATAAAAATGTGTCTAGTGTACGACAGTCAAGTGTACTATTTTTATATAACGAATAATTTACATTATAAGTTCTAGTCTAATTGGTTTAGTAATCTAAAGTTTCAATAATTCAGGTTGATTCCCTGATTTTAAATATTTTATTACTATTTTTGAGATTGTTGTTATACGAGAAGATTAAGTTGTCTGCAAATTTGTGAGCCTCAATATACAATAATATACTCACAAATCTATTATTTGATAGGGGATTATGTCAGTTTCGTAGTCTAGGATCAAAAATCTCTTGTTATCAATTTATTCCAACGTTAGGCTGAAGCCTCGTCAGTCTGCGTTGCATCGCACGTTAGATGAGACCTTCCACCAGTTTTCTTTAGATGCCAATGCAGCCACTACTTATAATGGGTGCTGTTTATGTTGATTTCATCAAGTACTGTAGACTTCTTTAGACCTCTAGACTGTAGACTTCTTTAGACCTCTATCTAGGTCTTACCAGGCCTTGGTTAGCAGAGAGGCCCTGTGTTCCCTCATAAAACCTTGATTTGGTAAGCCAGTACTTTCCTTATGCTACAACCGGCAGTGATGCCTATTCTCTTTGAACTCCTGAGACGAAAGTACACTGCCTTGCGGCACGCCAGCTCCTATACTTATTATCGATGAATTCGTGTCGCGCACGTTGACAATAAAGATTCGACCACATAGATAGCTTTGTAATAGGTTGTTCTACTTTAGCAGGGAGGAGGCTTTTGATCTTGTAAAGCAGACCGTCAATCCATACCTTCCCAAAGGTCTACTTAACATCCAAGAAGACCGCAGAGCAGTACTGTTTTATTTCAAACTCAGTGAGAATGTGTTGAACCATATGATGCAGTTGCTTTGGAGTGCCATGCTGTGCCCTAAACCCAAATTGGTGGTAAGATATGGCTCCCTGGATGTTCTACTCAAAAAAATTCTTTCGAATATCTTGGAGAATGAGGGCAGTAGACAGTAGTAGTAAGTTGCAAGGGATGAATCTACTGCAGTAAATGAAAACTTATTAAGTGACCCACTTGCATATAAATTATTCAAAATCCATTCTATTGATCATGTTAAACATTTAAACATATATTAATGAAGTACATAGTATGAATTTATTATGGTTGTTTTTGGTTCCTCGGAACTTCCTTATAAACAATTCCAGCTATACTATAGTGATGTCAAGAATAATCACTTTTTTTTTTGTTTAACATTTATTGGATAAAAATAAGCCTCCAACTTAATGGATATAAAAAATTTGTGTGATAAAGGCAAGAGATTGACGTGGCTTAAAGCCAAAAAAGTAAATTAAATTAATATATGTCTGGTTTAATTAAAAAGAAGCCTACGTCCTCTTTGACGTCCGTGTACCCAAAGGTCATCAGGGTGAAGGCGCTTGAGCCTTCTCCTGGAGGTATTTATAGCCAAAGCAGCAGCTAGCCTGTTGACATGAGACTTTAACCGGTTATTATACCGGCTAGTGTGCAAGTTTATCTGCTCACGAACAGAGAAGAATCTCAGGTCACATATGAATTAAATTAAAAAATTTATGCATCTAAATGTTTCCGGTGAAAATCCGCTTCAATTCTATTCAATTGTATTATAACAAGTATATGTAATTAAGAAAACCCCAACAGATGTGTTTGTTAGTGGAGAACGTGCTTGTTCTCTCGTCAAACCTTCCTTGTATGTACCACATATTTATAAAATCATTTGCGTACTTAAAAAAAACCACATAAAAATCTTATTTTATTTTTGGGTTTAGACCAAAAAAATATTTATATATTGAGTCATCAAAAGCTTATAAATTAGGAAAGCCGGAACCACTTTATTGCTATTCTAATAAGAAATTGCATATACAATTGTGAAATAATATGACGTAGAAACTACCAAGTGAGTACTATCAATGCATTTGTTTTAGATAGTAGTTTAAAGTACACGAAAAGCAAATAAACAATAAAACCAAGTAAGTTTTTGTTAAACAATGGAAAATATAACAACAAAAATGGTTACAAATTTATGGTACGCGCCAAGAATCACACACGCAGTTTGAAAACGTACAGTAAAGGTAAAATTAATAGAATATTAACAAATATTTAAAGGAAAATGATTTTCGTTCAATAGAATATGTAAATAATATTTGATTTTAATCTCATTAGAACAATATATTTGTGTTCTACAATATAGAAAAATCTTTAATTAATTATGTTCCCAAACTTCTTAATCTGAAGTTTATTACTGTTAAATTTAGATGCACATAATTCAATTGAAATCAAAAGAAAAATACCATTTAAAAAGTATCTTTGTATTTCTGTTGCAAATATTATGCTCATCACTGTACATTTAACAGTGCATTAACAGAATCAAACTGTTGCCGGCATTTTGTAACATAACATTGCCAACGTAGTAACAGCTCAGCTTCAATTTCACGACGTTGACTGCGCCGTCAGCAGTAATAACGATGAAAATTGCCTTGCTGAAGAATTGTAAATGAATGAAAAATTCAGTCACGCCGCAGCACGCACTCTCTAAGATTTGAACGTTTCATTTTCATTTGGGTCAGAGTGAACACGTTTCATTGGCCACAAAGTACAATAAGAGATTGCTTACGCTCTTTGCTCTCGCAGAATTGAGCGTTTCATTTTCATTACGCATACGATTGACAACGCTAGAGTGTCGGAAGAATACGGAAATGATGTTAAATACTATTTTATTGTTTGTATGGTCGCGTGTATCTTTCTACAATTTGAGTTTCAAATCTGATTTTCATTTGAAAGTGTAACTGAATCGAATTAATCGAAATAAATAGATTACTTAAACTTACTTAATTAAGACAAATTAGAATTGAAATAGAAAGTAAGTTTTTGAAGAGAAGATACATGAATTTTGAAAAATCAAACAATATTACAACAATCTTTAAAAAAATAAAAACAAATAAAACTAACCAAAAAACCTTAACAAATAAATTTAAATAAAAAATCTCAATAGTGAAAATAAATATTTAAAAATTAAATTAATTAAATTAATAAAAAATAAAAATCAATTACATTTTTTTAAAAAAATATAAATAAATTGTATGTTGATCATTTAAAAAATAAAAATTATTATATAAAAAATTCAAATAAAAATTGAAATTGCTGTTGCTACTGCACAAATTGTTGCTGTTGTTATGCTTTATGTTGTAGTTGTTGTTAATATTAATGTTGCTCTTGTTACGCCACTTACAACAACAGCAGCAACACTGCGGCTACTACCAACAACTACAACAACACCAACAATTAAACATTGTCTTTGACGACATTGTCGAGCATCATCACCAACAGCAACAACAACGCTAGAAAGCACTTAACTACAACTAAAACTAAAAGAAGAGCTTCACAAACTAAACAACAACAACAAAAACAATACGAACAAACACCAAAAATCATCACAATCACCAAACATCGTTGGTGTGTCGTTGTTGTCGTCTTCGTCGTCGTTGTTGCCTTCGTCACTATTGACGATCCAAAACGATACTGACGACGACGAACACCATCGATACGACGAAACTTTTCAACGAATGACCGGCAGCAGCGTGCGACTTCAGTCTTTCAGTCTTCGGGCGCGTTTCTAACTGAGCGGTAACGACAAAATAATCTATGTTGTTTCTTAGTCAAAGAAACACCAGAAAAATTTCGAACATTTTCCTCAAAAAAAGAAAAATTCAAAGAAACCCTCTAATCGAGAATTATTCAAATAAAAGACAAATCGTAATATATTTGAATTTTCAAAACATTAAGAAAGTGAAAGATAAAATTTTATTTGAAAAATTAATTCAGTGTCATTAAATTGTTTTTGAATGTGTTTTAAACGAAATATTTTAAGTATTTTTTGCAATGAAAGAAGGAAGAAATAAATTTGCAAAAAAATCAATTGAAGCAAGAATTTAAAAATTGAATAAATATTATTAAAATTAGCAAAAAGAGAAATTGCTAAAAATGTTAAAAATTTTACACAATTTGTGAAAATTTCCTCAAATCAGTGTTAAGAAAATTTACTTAAAAAATAAGTGGTAAAAATAAATTGAAATACAACACAAAAAATGATAAATGAAAAAATAAAATAAAATGAAAATGAAAAATGTTTAAAGCTAATTGTGTCTCTTGTGTGCGCTTAAATATTTTTTGGGATTTTTCTTTACTATTCTTGAATGAAAATTAGAATTGACATAAATTCTCTTAAGAAAAAGGTAAAAAACAAAAACAAATTTTACTTCAAATTTCTAATGTTTTCTGTTATTTTAAAAAAAAAAATATTTTAAATGTTTTTCATTATGTAATAGAAAAATAAAAAAATATTTGATGAACTTTAAATGTTTTTTGTTTGTCTAAAAAAATTTAATTTTTAGGCTTCAGTTAAATTTCATTGAGAGATTTTTGTGTGTTAATTTTAAAACTTTTGTCTTCTAACAATAAATTATTTTATGTAATCAAATTGTGTTGAAATTATATTAGACATAGATTAAAGTTATAAATCCTTATATTGTATGTGGTTAATAATTTTTAGAAGTGTGTTCCATTCAGTTCAAGCAATTTGTTTAAATTTATAAAACGTTAAAATTTGAAAAATAACAAAGTTTGACCAAACATCACGGCCCCGTTGAAAGGTCTATCTTTCAAGAAACAGGCAACAATGCCAGTTTGTGAACTGGCCGACAACAAATTCCATTGGCTGTGCGTATGTTTGCGACACGAACGTGTCCGTCCTTTCCACACACTACAGATAAATAAATAAAATAATAAATAAATAAATTTATAAAATTAAGTTTAAAACTGATAACGACAGACCTTATAGGAATGTCCTCAAATGCAGATAGTTCCGCTTGTACTAATACAAAAATCATTATCTAATTTTTTCATTTAAAATAAATATTTTAAATGGTTGCCTTATGATATGCTTGATCAAACGTTTCGGTATTAACACTTGATGTTTTAAGGAACTTTTAATCAATTTTATTAAATTTTGAAATCTTTAATTGAAGATTATATCTTCATTATATTACACTGTTATATAATGGGAGTATAATATATTGTTCCAACTGGTTTAACATAAATTAATTGAGCCCTATCCGCGAAAATAACATAAACGCAAATGAGAAGATTTTATAGGAGAAGGTTTTTAATTTTTTTTCCAAATTATTTTTCGCACACTGACAGTTGTAGCTACAAGCCGTTTTTATGAATATTACGGATTTTTTGAAGTAAATCAGAAAATGGGGATCAAATTGAAATGCTATGAATCTATGATGATTGATTGAGTTATTAGTTTTAGCACAATTTCCCATCAAAAAGTCAATTACATTATTTTCTCGGATAGTGATCGATATAATATACTCTAAGGCACAGTTGTAATTCCTAGCTAAGTATGTACAGAAGTTGATCATTTGTAACTATTAAGCATAGTAACTAAATCCAGTTGTGATGACTGAATTGCTGAAGTTTGTTTCACCACTCTAAAGATATAAAAATTGATTGTTTATTTCATAAAAAATCGTTTCTCAGCCTCAGGACTTGTTTTGAATGTTAACGTAATTGTAAAATTATATAATCTTCCTGAATCTTTCATAATCTACACTTATAATAAAGCATATTAGGGAATATTAAGATATAAATTTTAGCATCTTATTCGCTAATATAATTTTCTAGACTAAAAGATTATTAACCTTAATTTTTTATGACATCTAAAGATCCCAGAAGAAGAAGTGCCACTTTAAAATGTATAAAAGTTTAAAAATCATAAAAATTATGAACAAATAAATATTTGGATACATAAACAAACAATAATGGCTACCAAAAAAAAAAAACCAAGAGAACAGAATTCGCACATTTGTGTAAATAAAAAAATTTGCGAAACTAAAAAACAAATTTAAAAAGTGAAATTTTGAACAATAAAAAAGCAAAAGACAAAAAAATCTAAAGCAGAAAAAAAAAAAAAAAAATCACAAATAGAATAAAAAGCGCAAATATTTAAATCATTCAAATATACACCTACCTTTCGTTGTATGTGTATATAGTGCGTAAAACAAATACAAAATAATGCGTGAACTACTATGCATGCATATGTACATATATAAATGTTTCTGTGTATGTTTGTTTATTTGTATTTATTTAATTTTGCTTAGATACATCTGTATTATTTATGTATATAGCACAATTTATTATCTAACACACAATTGCTTATCTATTGCAAAATAACCACCATAGAGAATCTTTTGATTTGCGTACTTATCTTTTGTGCAGAGAACTAAGTATCTAAATATCTGAGAAAACACACTTTAGTATTATCATTACAAATGATTCAAATGACAATGGGTCTGTGTGTGTGTGCTGCTTGCGTTGATATCGTTGATTAGCGATAGAGTATTAGTAGTTGTAGATAGCTGGGGGGGTTGAATGCGTTTGCTGTGAACGTAAATTTGTCCATGGCAGTCAAATGAAGCCACCGGGTTCAACAACTGCTAATCACATGCACACATATACACAGGCAGTGATGTATACTTGACTTAACATTTATATTTACTAAACTGAAAAGTGACAAAAAAAAAAATACATAAATAAATAGAAATAGTAAAAAAGTAAAACAAAAAACCTACACGCGCATAAACAGGAAAAATATGTCGCTATATACAGTACAATTGTACTTAGAGTATGTACTCAAAATGCGTATCTTTATTTGTTTTTTTCTATTGTATTTAAGTTGAGTTATTTTGCAATAAATATTAACAATTGCGAAAATTTTGCAAAATTTGATATGCGAAATATGAAAAATGGCAAATATTAGAAAATGTTAAAGAAATTATACAAATTATTAATGATAAAATCGTATCAGAATAAGATAATAAACAATATTTCCAGTAATCATATAAATAAATTCATAATAATAATAATTCGATCATAAAAAAAAGTGGAGAAACGATGTTTAACGACGTAATTGTTATACTCTTCACGGGAGAAGGAGACATCACAGACCACATATTTTTGATCAGCTCGATGAGACGAGTTGATTTAGCTATGTACGTCTGTATGTATGCAAACTAGTCCCTCAGTTTTTGAGCTACAGAGCTCTCATCAAAACCCATTTTAATTAATGTTCTTATGAGAACAGTTTCTTTTTTTTTGATTTTTGACTTATCGAACTGAAATTAGGACACTATAAGTTTCTGTTCCATATTTATCAACCATGTTAATTTCAAGATCCTAGGGGTACCTCACATACAAACCCATATTTAAATAAAAAAATCAGCCTAGTGTGAGTCGGACTCGCACACGGAGGGTTTCGTATTATCGTACAAGATTTTTTGCCGCTTAGTAATTGGGTACCGTTAGCACCTTTTGGGTACGGAATCCTAAAAAGTACATAAAAAACTGTATTGTGCCCTTCAAACTCACATTTGATACTCAAACTGTGTTCTTTGTTGATACTCAAACTGTGACAGAGAGAATATAGTGATGCTAAGAAAGGAAGCATATCTAAAATCTGGCATTTATCGCTGTTAGGTTGAATACAACTCGGAGGAGTTTGTAGAGTATTATATCTTTGACATGGCCAATGATAACCTTCTTTCTGGTCTTTATATTTTCCATTATAATCACCTTCTAGCCCTATACACTTTTCAAATATTTTTCCAAATTTTATAAACCGTCCAATAACTAGGATTTCGCAAGTTCCTCAATATAAGCAATTGTTTCATTCATGACCTCCTTCGACATCGTTCACTGTTCCATATTTTTTTTTTAATTTGGAAATAAAAAGAAGTCACTGGGGGCCAAATTTCGTGAATACGGTGAAAGTTGTAGCACTTATTATATAATTTATAAATTATACCCATAATAAATTAGAAATGAAGAAATATTTGATCTTTTTTATAGAATCCTTCTAATGAATATAATAAAATATTTTGAGAAGTATGATCATATTTTCATACTAAATTGTAATCTCCAAATCAAATTTTATCTCTTATTTATTTTTTAAATAAATGAAAAATCGATTTTCATTTCATAATTATATAATTGTGCAGGTCAAGATATGTTAGACATTTTATATTGTAGATGGAAGAAGTTAGATAATTATAATAAGAATTTACTCATACATATTTTTGTAACAAATTCATATGCACATGACTGACTGATAAGAATATCTTTTGATTCAATGATATAAGTATTTAATATTAAGAAATAAATTTCTGCCATTTTTTGACATAATTTCAATTCACGTGCTTATGAAAAAGAAGAAAAATTATTTTCAAAAAACTGATAAAGCTTATCGCAAAGCGCCCGCTACACTCTTGTAAGTATAGTAGTAATTGCTAAAAGGTTATATATGTATATACATATAAGCAACAACTACAAACAAATGATAGACCAAACGAACGAACGATTAAAGAAATAAACATAGAAAAATAAAAAAAAAAGTGTAAAAGAAGAAACTTTGAAAATCGAACAACGAACTTTTTTTTTTTTACTTTAATGAAGCGCGAACAGTGTAGACCACATAAAATGCGGCACACATTTGGCTATAGTACTTGCAAACCCACATATATGTACATAATACTGATACAGATAGTTGTACACTATATAGTACCATATAGTACTATATGCCTATACCATTATTACATGCAACTCTAAACAAATGTATCTCATAGAGACATACAACATAGCTCACATTCATCAACGACGACGAATATGTTATGTTTTGTTAAAGGGTAAATGAATCGTTGTTTTGTTGTTGTTGTTGTTAGTAGTAGTCAACAGATACAGTGTCATACAGTGACTTAGTGTCTGTGTGTGTATTATTATTGTTCATTGTACATTTTAAAAATACTTATAATTGTTTTTATTGCTTATAGTATTTGTTGTTAAATAATTTTTGCTTTTTTTTTTGTTACTTAAAAATTTTCTTGTTTTCTTGTTCACACAAAAGTGCGTGACTTCTAATTAGACAATAATAAATTGTGCGAAATTTGTCTAAAGACATTCAATCTGATGTTCTTAAGTTTATAGATAATTTGAGTAGAAGGAAAGAAGGGAAACAATTCAATGAAATTTTTAGTTAGATAGATGAATAAATAGATAGTAAGGAAGAGAGATAAATAGTTGGATATAGAGATGGTTAGATAGATATAAAGTTAGGTATAAGACTTATAAAAAGACATAGTAATGTAGGTAGATAAATATAAGGTTACATATTATATATATCAAACTGCAATATTAGAGTATTATCACATTAGTGATATGATGTCAATAACTTGTAGAAAGATATACCATCTCCGCTATGTAGTACTTATATAGAACATTATCATTAGGGGAGTAGATTGCGATCATTTGGCAAATACTTAGATAAGTAAATATTTTAATTCTGGTGTCATTTTTCAAAAGAGAAAAAAGTTCCCATCGATTTTGTCAAATGACACATTTGATTGTCTCTTCCTTCCCTTTTGTTGTCATTTTCTTGTCTTTGTAGTTTTTTTTTGTGTTTGTCTTCTCTTCGGCGACGATTGTATCTTTGCCATCAAAAGCATCAGAAGCCAAGTGAACTAAATATTTAAAATTCTTGTTCAATTGCTTCCGGTTGCTGTGATCATTGTGACGCGTAGAAAACTTGTTTTTTTTCTTATCTTACAGAGTGTCGATATCCTTTACCGTACCTTTTCTTATTAATTGCAATTTGTGTTGTTTTCAATTCAATCATTGAATAAGATTGGTTCTCAGTCAGTCAATTGTGTTCAATCAGAAATCTTGTAGGTATGTACATATACACATTTATTTTATTTATGTTTGCTCTTCTTTTTCTATTATAAACTGAAGTGTAGAAAATAGTAATTAAGGAGCTTGTTCATTTTATTCACAAGTTTTTCGGTATCTTTTACTTCAATTATTGTTTACAAATGAAGAAAATGGGGAAATAACTTAAATCTTCTTGTTTTCTGTGTTTGTATCTGGAAATTCACTTTTAGACTAAAAAAAAGTAAACAAACAACTTGATGGAGTATAAACAAATGACACTAAGATAAAATACTATATCATGTTTAAGGGATGTTTCATTGACTTTTTATTGTTTTCAATTTCATTTCATATAATCTTAAGAAATTTAAGTAAAATAAAATCTTGTTCTTTTAAATAAATATACATATATTTCTATTCTTAAAATTTAAATTCTTTTGTCAAAAAATTTAATAAAAGTAATAATTAATTTGTCACGAAAAAGTAAGATTATCATTTTCTAAATTTTTTTATAAAATAAAAAAATATTCTTATTTTTGACTTTCAACAAAATTTATTCACTCAAAAATTAAAAAGCATTTAATCTATTTTTTTGTAGACACAATTTAATTTTATGGCACAATTTTATATAAAAAAAAATGACAACTGATTTTTGTGAAATTTTAATTTCCCTAAATTTTTTTTCTTCTTTATATATCTAAATTGTATCTAAATTTATCTATTTTTATTGCACCACATACGCAATCGAGTGCGTTGCCTTTCTTCTTTATACACTATACATATTCATCTAACTCTTGTCTATCTGTTGATCTGTTTGTTTGTCTGTCTGTCTGACTGTGTGTCTTCCTGGCAATGAAATTCATATATTCATTCAATGATTTTTAGATATTTTTTCTCACCTTACAAAGATAAACTTTTTAGCAGAAAGTAAAAAAAAAAAATCATAAAAAAACATTTGCAACATGAAATTTTGCTTGTATCGTAAAATGTGTTGCAGTTGTTGTTTTTTTTTTTTTTTGTTTAATGTATATTTTTAACTAACAAACATTGATGTCTAACTAAACAACATGAAAAACCAACAAACGACATTTATTTATTTCCCCCAAAAGCAAGAGTTTGAATTTGAAGATGTCTTAACACACAATTACAAGTCTTGGAAGGAAAGAAGTACATTAGAGTACATAACATTGTAAGCATTTGTTAGGCAATAGATAGTTAAATTATTTGTAGAAATACAACTTAAGAAATAACTAACCATTTCCGTAATTTGGATTGGAATTTATTGACTTTATAAAGAATTCTAAAATAATTTGATATTACAAGAATA
Source organism: Amiota communis (assembly GCA_037043315.1). Classification (NCBI taxonomy): domain Eukaryota; kingdom Metazoa; phylum Arthropoda; class Insecta; order Diptera; family Drosophilidae; genus Amiota; species Amiota communis. The sequence goes on along the minus strand of JBAMAV010001191.1, from coordinate 471,811 downwards.
CAGAAATGAATTTTCATAGGAACTAATTAATTATAAACAAAGGTTGCTTTCCAACCTATTGTGATGCCTGAAAGTAGGGGAAGAAGGATGTAAATATAGATTAGATTGGATAGGGTATTGGATTGGATTGTATAGGATAGCATAGGATAGCATGGGATAGCATAGGATAGGATATGATATGATATGTTATACAGGTGTGATACCTGAAAGTAAGAGAAGAAGGTGAGTTGGAGGTTGGGTAGTTATCCTTAGTTGGATAGGATAGAATAGAATAGGATAGGATAGGATTGGATTGGATTGGATTGTATAGGATAGGATAGGCTTGGATAGGATTGGATAGTATAGTATAGGAAAGCATAGGATAGCATAGGATGGGATGGGCTAGAATAGAATGGGATAGGATTGGTTGTATAGGATAGGATTGGATAGGATAGCTTAGGATGGGATGGTATAGCATAGGATGGGATAGGATTGGATTGGATTGGATTGTATAGGATAGGATAGGATAAGATACCATACGATTGGATAGGATAGCATAGGATGGGATGGGATAGTATAGGATGGGATAGGATTGGATTGGATTGTATAGGATTGGATTGAATTGTATAGGATTGGATTGTATAGGATAGGATTGGATAGGATAGCATAGGATGGGATGAGATAGCATTGGATTGGATTGGATTGTATAGGATAGGATAGGATAGCATAGGATTGGATTGGATAGCATAGGATGGGATTGGATATGATAGGATTGGATTGGATTGGATTGGATTGTATAGGATAGGATAGGATAGGATTGGATAGGATAGCATATAATCGGATGGGATAGCATAGGATGGGATAGGATATGATAGGATTGGATTGTATAGGATATGATTGGATAGGATAGTAGTAGATAGCTTAGGATAGCATAGGATGGCATAAAATAGTTTGTATATGATAAGATAGGATATGCAGGCCGATCACTATAAATATTGAGTTCACTTAAAAGCCTTCCAACCTATTGTCATGCCTGAAAGTAAGGGAAGAAAGTGAGTTGGTCTTAAAGGTCGGCTCTACATCTTTGGATCCTAACCACAGAATCGGCAACAAAAAAGCCAAATCAAGCAGCCTTTCAGTATTCAAGGGTGCCGTGGCCCTTTAAGACTCCTGTCTTCATCGCAAGTTCTATTCTTGTTGAACTGTAGAAGCCCGTCTGTCTGTTTTGATTCCAAAGTAAATATATTAAAAATGTATTATACAGACGGGACAATAAATACAATACAATAAATTGTATCATATTTAATTTATAATAGTATTTTTCACATATTTCTTATTGCTGACAAAAAGATTAAGAAAAATATTTGCCAAATATAAATTAAGAATTTTTCCAAATCTTTTAATTTATTCATTATTAGTTTATTTTTTGACATTTAATTATTTTGCAAATTGGTTTTTGTATTTTTATTTTCTTTAACATATGTAAAGCCTAAAAATATCAAAAGAAATGGAACAATTTATTTTTAGGGATTAAGAAAAATCAGACAAAATTTAAAAAAGAAAATTGAAGACATCAGAATAAATAAAAGAGAATGAAGAGGTGACAATGCGTGTCAAACTGTTTAGAATTGACTAAATGAGAATAAGAAAAGGATGAATGGAGGAAGAAACAGTAAACTAAAACGAAAGTAAAAAATACAAGTAAATTGAAAATTTGCTGTTTAAAAAGAATTTGCGTTTTAGTTGCGCAAAATTTATGCAACAAATGCTGCTACTGCAATGCAACATGCTGCTGCTGCACAGTGGGCTGCATGCAACTTACATAGAATACTATAACAAAAGACATTAAATGAAAGGAAAATTAAGAAAAACTAAACATAAAAAATTTCTCATATAGTAGTAAAAGTGAAAATTTACAAGCGAAATGACTTTCTTTAGAAAGAGAAGATGAGCAGAAGTGGATGGAAAAGGGATACACAAGAGTATGTGAAAATAGATTAAAATAAAAAATAAAAAAACAAAACGAAACGATAAAAATAAAATACATTAGTAATATAAGTATAAGAAGAAAACAAAAACAATTCAAGTAAAATCTGTGTCGAATTTGTGAAATAATCAACGAACGCATGGCACTCACTAACTGCAAAAAGCCTAGATACTTTTGTACAAATAAAACTAAACAAAGTACAAAAAGAAAAGTATTTAGATATATTATTGCAAGGAAATTGCACTTTGCAAACACACACACACACACACAATATACTTACACTAGAGGGCGCATAGTACTACTACTATTTTGGTTAGGTTTATGTGTAATTTTATGTTCTATGTCTGACTGAATGGTGGACAGACAGACAGACGGGTGGATGACTGCCTCCACTTACAGAAATTGCTTGGCAAACAACCAAACTTCATCAACATCAACAACATAGACAGACCCAGAATGAAAGAAAGAAAGAAAGGCATGCAAGCAGGCATGTAGGGGCATTGAGGTGAGGTAGAGTATTCTTCAAGCAGTTAGACAGTTAAATGAACATTTTACAATCAACCAACGCAGAGAAAGCAACACCTAAAGAACATAATCACCAATCACAAAAAAAAAAAAAATTAAAAAAAGAAAATAAAATATTTATATATAAAACATTTTTTATGCAACATTTAAATAAAACTCATTTGTGACATACTCAATTATAAAAAAGACATTTTAATTTAAAAAATTTACAATAAATAAAAATAAATAAAAAATATGAGTAAGAGAAATGTTTGTTTGTTTGTTATTTGCTGTTAGCTGTTAGCTGTTTGCTTTCTTTACAAACATTTCTCTCTCTGACACAATAACAGCAAACAAAATCTCTTTACTTTACGGTGTATCCTAAGGTGATGTTTTGTGTGCATTCATAGATACTCGTACATACAATAATTTTTTGTTGCAAGAAGAAAATATTTCAAACATCAAAACGTTAATTGCTTTCGCTGCACTGATAATCGTGTCGGACACTGTCAGCGCCCAGCATGTGATGATCAACTCACCTTACAGTTAGTCTCACTCACTCATTCACTCACTTTCTCACTCACTAGTCACTACTTGTCTAGTACATAAATGACTGTCAGAATGTTTGTTTGTCTGACTCACTAACTGAGAAATGACTTAGATGCATTCCCCATATAGCCTACGCGTGCTTTTGCTTATTGTATCTAAGTATGTATCTAGTATGTATCTTTGTATCTTTGCATTCGAACAAGTTGCATGAGTAGACATTACGTAAACGTACTAAAAATGCGTGCGCAGATTTTCTTTGTAAAAAATTAGAAAAAATACAAATTTGTAACTCAAATGTGAATTTCTAGTTTATTTTTTACTCGTATTCCAATCTTTTTCTTTCTTTATGAAAATTGGTAAAGTAAATCTCTTTCTGGGCAAAGAAGTTTTAATAAGGTGCAAATAACAAATGCATGCATTCATCTAAGTATTTAATGTTGTTCACATAAAATTAAATTTGAAATGAGAAAAAGAAAATTAAACTAAAAGAGTTTTTCTCATAAAAAAAAAATAAAAAAATTTAAAATTAAGAAGACATAATTTGCATATTTGCATTTAAGGGTTTTTTTTATGACTTCTTTCCATGTGGTGTTAAGTGCACACTAAATTTGTTGTCTTGTGATCACTTTTGATGTTTTGACAAAGTTGTTTTCTCAGAGAAGATTATAAAATGGCATAAAACATTTACTTTTTCACAATAACATTAAATACTATGGTCTCGTCAAAGTTTATACACTCTACTTATAAAATGATTGCTCCATTAAATTTTGTTAAATTTAGTATTATTACTTCTAAGTGGCTTCATTTCAGCCCATTTAATTTTATGTAAAAGTGAAAAGTAAAATTTTGGAGATCTCTCTTATTTTGATAATGTTAGAAATGGAGTGAGTGTATCATCAGACTTGTAAACAGATAATTTAACACAAATTTCAGCTTGATATCTCAAAAATTACGAATCTAGAAACTTACCTTACATATACTGTTTTTAAGACCACACTGGTTATTTAATCTTTATTTTTATCCATTCACAATATTAGTGTCATGAGTTTATAATACTTCTGTGGGGATGTAATGACCCCGATTTATTGACCGATATCTAACAGTTGCCTAAAACAAGTTGTGTCGACGTTAACTTAATTTGAAGAAGCCACGATCTATTAATATCCTACTCTATGCCTCTACTGAACAATTTTAATAAGGATCAACAAATCGTAGACTATAATAGCCCAGAGTATTATATAGGAATCAATGACAGAGCTCGGTATTTGAAGAGTGAGGAGTTATTTTTACAAAAACATTGCATCCCCAGTACAAATTGCGTATTGATCCTGTAAAGTCACAATGAACTAAAGATAAGATTTTCACTGGAGTGCTTGTAATAATTGGTTAAAGAACCCCAAGAAGGGAGCCTTATGGTGAATCCAAACAAGAGAGTCATTGCCGTGCAAGAGGTATTATATCTATTTGGCGGGGTATTCCTTTACCATCGACGCTACACGGCAATGACTCGCTTGTTTGGATTCATCATATCCTGAGCAAGAATAGATGGAATCTTATTTAAGATGTATGTACAAACAATCTACAAAACTCAGATTCAAAGATATATTGGCTTAATGAAGAGAAATTCTCAAATTTGAGCAAAAGTACTTAAAAAAAAATCTTGTTTTCTGAACCAAATTTAACTTTATGAATTGGTTTATTATCGTATCCCTAATAATAAGTTTAAAAACTGTTAAAGTTCTTTGGTTGTTGGATGGAAAGTTACCATTTTTACCCAATCATTCATATTTTTCTTAAATTAGGCAAATAAAACTTTAAAGACATCGTCATGGTCATGATTATGTAACACTAAATTTCTGAAGCAAGTATCTACGAAGTTAGAGAATTAGTCTAAAGTCAAAATATCTAATACTAGATTACCCCTCGCTCCAAAAATACAAAAAATTGGAATTGTTTATGTTACAATTTTGAGAGCGAACACTATTTCTTGAGGGAATTGTCCAGTTGTCCAGTCTTTGTAGTTAATGGACTTTGGCAATACTCTTGTGCGGACACACACATACACCTTAACTTATATCTGCTTTGCAAAATCAATCTAAGCACGAACAACGAAACACACAGTCTCTATATTGGGTCGATTTCAGTGACCAACATATACAAAAAGGAGATAACGAAGAGCACAATACTCTCAGAGGAAAAAATACAACAATAACAAAAACAACACAAGATTCAAGAAGAAGCACAGCGAAAAACATACAAACGTTTCTGTGCTTGGCTGTGGAAAAAATTTAAAAATTTTAGTCCTCAAAAAACTATATTAAAACGTAAAAAAAAGTACCCTATGACATTCAGTGACAACGTAGCATTCTACTGGTGAAAGAATTTTTAAAATTGAATGAGTCGTTTCGAAGATTACCCGATTCATCAAAACAAACATTATCTCTTTATTATATTATTATCAGATTTTAGTATACTCGTATGACATAAGAGTGCTGGATCTTATTGCTGATTTCTATTTAACCTAACCCAACTTTTCTTGGAACAAATTGATACGAAAGTTTTATATATGATGGACAATGGACAGTTCTTTTTGTAATTATTATATTTTTAATTAGTTTCTTCCTTTATAGTAATTATTTCTTTATATATTACTTCATCAAATCCCATGTTTTTCTACACAAAATCACCTAAAATATATCCCAAATCTTGTTAAAAAAAAATTATCTTTATTTTCGAAATAAAATTTTCTAACATGTGCAAACACATTCGGTCAAATGTGTTTTGGCAAACTGACAAACCTCATTTGTACCTATATGTTTAAGAATTGAATTTATTTGCATTTAATTAGTAGTGATTTAATCAGGTGTTCGTTTATCTGAAAGAAAAACTTTACAAAAAACTACGACACATTGAATTTATTTTAAGAAATTGAATTTAAATTTCTTTCTATTTTATTTCCTTACCAATGTGAACAAGTAGTAACTGTATCTTTGACAACTTAACATTGTTAACCTGTAATTAGCATATTGCCATAATCCCATCATCATCCGCCCAAAGTTCAATGAGCAAACCAAAAAAATACATGATGAGGGCGAGGAATACTATAAAAATGAAAGAAAATCACAAGAACGCCTACCTAAATGCGGTAAATTTAAATAAAAAAAAAAAAATGAAAATGGAAAACAACATTTTTAACTTAATTATAGTAATCTATCTAAAGCTGCTTCTGCATTGAGTGCAATGAAATAAAAAAAAATAGACACACAAATCTCAAAATTACTCAAATGTGCAGTGCAAAAAAGCAATAAACCAAATAGTTGACCGACTGACCAGATCAGACCGGAGAGACTGACTAAGTGTCTGGCTTGACTAAGTGTATAAAAATACAGATACTTAAAATCTATACTAAAACGTCATGATGTCACAAAAAAATCTGAGTTTTATTTTGCTTTTAAAACCTTAATTTTATTTAGATATTCATTTGTGTTGATTTTATTTAATTTTTTTTTTATTTTCTGTTTATTTGGAATGTTTGGTGGCGTATGAGGAAAACAAGTGCGAAACCCGTTTAACCTAAATTCTGATTTGATGCGAATGATAAGAAACAGAGAGAGAGAGAGACACACACAAATCGAATAAATACAAATAAAAGAAAAAAAATGAAACTTAATCAAATTCAAAGTAAATAAAAGTATTTCAAATTAGTTGAGTCAAGCTCATCAAACTTATCGATCGATAGATACACCGACGAAACGACGTCATGAAATTTCGAGTTTTAAGATTTTCAAGATTTCAATTCATTGTATACAAAATTTACAAAAGTTTCTATGAGAAACTAATGAATGATTAAAACTGGTTTAAATAGCATTTCTGCATTTTGTTGTTAGCACTTTTAGTCTATTGACTGACTTGATAAATGCTCGAATTAATCAATGTTCATTTGTTCAGTTTATTTGTTGTATCTTTCAATGAAATACATATAATCAAGATAACATATTTGCCAACCATGCGTAATTCCATATAGTTTAAAGTTTCTCAAGTATTCAATTCAAAATAACCAAAATATCACTGGTTGTAGAGATAAATTCATATTCATACAAATGTAGTCAATGAACTGCCTAAGCATATGCAATACCAATTGGTTGGTCAATGTGGATAGCGAGCGCGCTTTGATCTTAATGCTTAATCATATAAATTGATTAGCATTTACTTTACATATGTGTAATGAATTCATTTTTGGTCTCTTTTCTATTTATTAAATCATTTAAGGTATTTATTAAATACAATATCTAAATATGTTAACATAAACATATCTAATCATCATAACTGAACTGACTGACATTGACTTAAGTCAAGTACCCTAGCAAATGATGATGTCGCAAAGACATCTCTCTAAGTCCAAATTAATTAGTTCAACCTGCAGACTTAACTTAAATTGGTGGAAACTTAAAAATATTGTATACAATATTACAATCGAAAAATGTATCTATGTTTGTCTTAGAAAATAATGCAGACATTTATCACTGTTACAAATTTAAAATGCAAATTTTGTGCCAAGTTTTCGACTTTCCTTTCTTTTTTTTAGTTTGTTTATATTATTGTTTTGTGTTTTAGGCCTTTCAAAAAAATATACCTTTTTTGGGTATTTTGTTTTTATATGTTTCTATATGCTTTTTGTTATGCTTTTGTGATTTTTTATTTTGAAAAAAAAAAAAAAAAAAAAAACCATTCAACATTAATTAATTTAAAACGCATTCTTTTTTATGGCCACTATAAATACTTATACTTATACCATAATAATGATGATAATTTATATTAAATTTGCATAAATTTGAAAGAAAATTACAAAATTTAACAGGTTTAAACTCCTATAAAAATAGTTTAAAAACGGAAATGACTGAAATAGATAAATTAAGTTTTTCACAAATGAAAATTGTTAATTTTTTTTTTGATAAAAAAATATCTAAAGAGTCTCTTTTGTGTTATGAAAATGACAAATTAATTTTTGAAGTAAAAGTGTTATATATTATTGTAAAAATAAATATATCAAATGTCTAATAAACACGAGTAAAGTTTCTATAATCTGATAAGAAATTTCGACATATTTGGGAGCATTAAAATTGTATAGGAAATGGAACTTGTAGAATACAATACCTTCAATATTACTTTGCTGAATATTTCATATAAAAAATAGTAGTGATATTCACTATACTAAAAGATAGGTGACAGAGTATGCTTACCTAGAAGTCTTACAACTCATTTTGATGCCCGTTTTGGAGTGCTTTTACCTTCAATCTTGTCTACTCTACTATCGGCATCGCTCTCAGGTTCCTAACCTGCTAAGCTTAATTGTTTCTGAACAGACTCGATTCGATCTTGATACTTTAAATATTGCGGTGACCAAATGCATGAGATATTCGAGAATTGGAGGCACAAGAGACACAAAAAGAATCTTAGTGGTATAAGGGTCATTAAATTCAATAGACCAGCGTTTGATGAAACCAAAAACACCCTTCGCTTTGTATACAACAGAAGAGACGTGCTGGTTAAAACACAGCTTAAGATCAAACAGGACACCGAGGTCATTAAACGTAGAGACTCGCTCAAGTAGGACATTGTCAATCTTGTAAGTAAACAAATGAGGCTTACACCGATGATATGTCATGAGCTTACATTTAGAAATATTTAGATCTACATAATTTGTCAAGCACCAAGTACGTAAAGAATCAATATCCTCTTGAAGTTTAAGATGAGAGGCGCAATCATTAACTGAAAGGCACAATTTTACATCATCATCGTACATGAGCACACGAGAGTGTGAGATGGTGAGAGGCAGATCATTAATAAACAAATTGAAAAGAAGAGGTCCCAGATGACTACCTTGAGGAACCCCAGAAATTACGTGGACAATATCTGAAAGAGAAAACCTAAACAACACTCTTTGAGAACTATTTTTTAAGTAGGATGAAATCCAACTTAGAATAACGAATACAATATGAAGCTGAAGCCGGCTTCAAATCATCTGTCTTTTTCTGCCTCCCTTTCAAATGACAAGCACAGCTGATTGATATTCAAAACAAAAGCAATAATGGATAAACCTCGCATTCTGTTTGCTATTTTTTCGGGCTTCAGTTTCACCAATCTGTTCTAGCATTAAATCTTAATACCGTCTTCCACTTCTATTATATTCTCAAAATATAAAATTTTGCTCCATGTAGTAGTGATTAGATAAAGGCAGACAAACAGACTAATGATATGTACCGCTCACTTGAATAAGAACACGACTAGTTTCATGTTGCTTATGTTCTTGCAAATCTTCCTTTACTTCTATTGACCCATTCTCTTTTTATCTTGAAAGTATCTTTCATTAAACATTAAGTAAGACAAAGTGATTACCGTTTGTGGTTTCTTTTCAACTTCTACGATATATGTGCATTTTTTCTTTTTGGCTCAAATGAATAAGAACATTAAAGTAATTGGGATAGGTTATGATACTTCAAACCAATTGTAAAACTAAATTTATTGAATTTTCTTTTAAACTAATTTCTTTTATTTTGTATTTTTCTTTTCAGATTTCACAAGATTTCTTTTTGCAAATCAATTAGACATCGAAGCAAATCTTCTCTTCTACACACTATTTACCATCTTCTGAAAGAGGAATACGAGAATCGAAATTGATATTGAAAAGTCGCTCGAAGACAAGAAAAATTCATTAGTATTTTTCTGTATTTTTTTTTTGTTTCTTTATTTTTTTTTGGTTTTGTTAACAGATTCTCTTGTTTCACTAATAAAGTGTAATGACGAAACAATCGTTGAAAGTGAAAAAATGCATTATCAGCGAGGAAGACGAAGAGGAAAACCAACATCATCGATTAAAATTAAAATGTGTTAAACAAGTCTTCGTTGTCGATATGATAACCTAAATTACACATATGTAGTACCATATAACGAATGAAACAAGATCACGTATCACATACTTGCACAGAGACATCATCGGGGCCCTTGATCAAGTGATCAAGAAATGCAGAAGTATAACTAAAAAAAAAAAAAAAAGAAAAAGAGAAACACAATAAAAGAAACATTCGAGATTAAGACATACGAAAACAATTTGTATGCAGTCAATTAAATGCAGCAGCTACTACTTCATCGGAGGAACTAACTCCATGAACAGGGAAACAGACAATAAAATAAACAATAATTGCAACGACAACAACAACAACAACCACAACGAAAAGACGAAAGTAAAACATAATACTACAATACGAACTTATCCCAAAATGTACTTTTATAAACAAATTACTACAAGGGCGTGTCAATTGCTAAACTGAGAGGCAGCAGAAACACAATAAAACTATAATAAAAAAAATAAAAAAACAAAAATAAAGAACTCATATATATCCGGTATTGGAATCCTTGCACTTGCATCCAACAAGAAAGAGGGGAAATCTTCATCTTGTTAAATTTCATAAAATAAAAAGTAAAATTCAACGTACATGCGAAGGAACCTGCGTCTAGATTGGAGGGCCCTAGCACTGCTGGGCGCCCTCCTTTCGATAATTATCGATTGGCCGGTGCTAGTTTTTGCCATGCCAACACTAAATGAAACAGCAATAAGCAGCAGTAGCAGCTCTACACATAGCCAGCTGGAGGCAACAGGAACTAAAGCTGCTGCTGCATTCCAGCGGCATGAAGAGCAGCCGGTGCAGAATCAAAGACGAAATTTTATAAATATATTGATGGATATAAATGCTAGCAATACAAGTCGTAACTTTAGTGTCGTTAGTGATAGTAATATGAACAAGTCAAGTGATGGAGCAGTGGAAGCCATAAGTCATATAACAAATGACAATAATAATATCACCAATATAAATAATAATAATAATAATAATAATAATAATAATAATAATAATATAAATAATAGAAATAGTATTAGTGATGAATTAAGAAATAATCAAACACGAACGTTTTTAAATCAAACAACTGCCATAAATAAAACAGAATTAACAACTTCAGCAACATATACATCAACAACAACAGAACCACCAGAAGAAGCAACTGCATCAACAACCATCCAACCATCATCACAACCAAATGAAATATCAACAAAATCATCACCCACTCAAGTCAATGATAATCTCGCCGCTTTTGTATTTTCATCATCCAGCAAGGCACACATTGCAATACTATCACGTATGGAACGTCATGCTAAAAATGTACATCACAAGAAGAATGATGATGATGATGCTGAGGATGATGATGAAGACGATGATGATGATGATACTGATAACGATGCCGATGAAGCAACAAAATTATCACAGCAACGACATCAAAACCAACGACGGCGATATCATTATCAATCACATCATCTTGATAATATTGACATAGATAATGCTGGCATAGTCAGAAGATCATCTGGTAGTATAACAAATACTATTAGTTCTTCGAAATCGAAAAGACTGAATAATTCTAGACTAAATAATAATAGCAATAAATTTAATCAACAACAACAACAACAACAATTGCAACATCATCATCATCATCATAACCTGCAACAACAACAACAACAACATAACAATTTGGATCGTAATGAACGCTCAACAGTATCACATTTATCGGGTCCATCACGGAAAATTCAATTGTATATCAAAAATCGTTTTATACAATTATTACCCGATGGCACAGTGAACGGAACACAGGATGATCAAAGTGAATACAGTAAGTAATAATTTATTATTATATTTTTGAAGTAATATAGAATAGATTTCGAATTGATAGATCTTAAATTGTCAACTAGGTCGATGTTAGTAAAAGGTTAATGAGATTTTTTGGTGATTTTTAAAATTTTAATACTTAGTTCTACATTGTTCCGAGATTCTGGTAGTCATTAAGAATTTCACGACTTTCCTAGATGATAAGTCTGCAATTCGGTATAGTTCTACATTATCATTGGGTAGGATTATGTACCCATAATAACAGCTACTCCGAGAATCTGTTAGTCATTACGAATGCGTCGACTTTCCTAGGAAATACATAATTGTGCAATTTCTTTTAGTTCTACAATATCTCTGGGTTGGGGTCTCATTGGGACTACATAGTAACAGCTGCTCCGAGATTCTGGTAGTCATTAAAAATTCTAGGTGATAAGTCTGAAATTTCTTTTAGTTCTACATTATCACAGGTTAGGGCTAGATACCCCATAGTAACAGCTATTTCGAGAGTCTTTTAGTCATTAAGATTTAAATTTTTTTAAGGTGATTAGTCTTTTATTTCTTTTAGTTCTACATTCTCATTGGGACTACGTAACAGCTGCTCCGAGAGTCTGCTAATCATTAAGAATTCCATGACTTTCATAGGTGATAAATTTGCAAAATCTTTTAACTCCACATTATGTCTTGATTGAGGTCCCATTGGGACTACATAGAGTCTGGTAGTCATTAAGAACGACTTATCTATTTAGGAGATAAGTCTGTTATTAGTTCAAGGTAATGGCTCCCTAGATATTGAAGTCTAGTTCATGTCTATTTATCACAGTTTTATAGAAATGCGAAGACTTTGTTGAGGATTGTTCAATTGCCCTTACTATAATATTGTGATTCTGAGTACAAATTCCTTTATATTTTTTTCTTAAAAACAAACCAACAGACAGTAAACAAAATAAACTTTAAAAAAAGATCTTGACCCACAATATACTATTATAGTATAGAAAACAATTTAACCTCATTTTCTATAGAGATATTTTCTATTACTCAAAATTGTTTTTCATCTCTCAAATAGAGCATACACATTTAATACTCGTCTTCTATAGTATACTTAGATATCACTAATATACAATCTAAAACAAGAGCACACTAAAAGTTGAAAAATCTCATAAAATACACTACATTCTTATGATACCATATGCTCGCATGTTATCCTATAGTATAGTATAGTATGTTTTCTTATTTAAATTTAGAAAATTACTTAAAGAAAGAAAGATATTTATTTTTTATACATACAATTTTTTTTTTTGTATTTTGAATTTTTCTAAGAAAACAAATAATGTTGAGGGGCATCATCATTAAGTCCAAGCACTTGATTTTGCAATATTTTAAAATAAATAATATTGTGTGGGGGATATCTTTGAACTTAAAGTCATCATAAGCCACAAATTTTCATTTTTATTTTGTGCGTTTCTTTGAAAACTAAAATCCTACAAAAACATTAAAACAAAAAAAATTGAAAATAAAAAATATTTCAAAATTAAACAATAGTAAGTATAATAACAAAAAGAGAAAGAGATACACTGAAAAAAATAATAGAAATTTACCATATATGAGTACAATACTAGCAAAAATTTGAACACAAAGAATTTAAACAAATTTGACAGGTGTCAATCGATTTGTAAATCATTAAATTGACTGGTTTTTAGTGGTTTAAAATATTAAAGATAAGCTGGCTATAAATTTTTATAGCGAATAAATCAAGTTCTTGGAATTCTACTAAACCATAATTTGAAAGAAATAACATATTTATGATTTTTTTTTCATGGAATTTAAATAAGTATAATAAAACTATATATGCTTGCTTTCATTAAAATTTGATTATGTTATGACTATAAAAATAATTTGAGAAAAAATAATAGCATGCAAAATACTCGTATAAAACACAATATTTATGTATTATGAAATTCTTATGAATTACTAAGAAATCCATTAATATATTAATAATAATTTGTTGAAATTATTTCGAAATCACTTCCAAAAGTCAATTGTTTGGTCATGGTAATGTTCCCTTAAATTGTTTAAGTACTTACTATAAAATTAAATAAAAACATGCTACTTATTTTATTAAACAAACCATAAAACACAAAATAAAAAAAAATAAAAAAAATAATTCATATAATTTTCCATTTGTTGCTATACGATAAACAGATTCAGATTCAGTTCTTCAGCTGCACCTCACTTGTTGCTTATTTTGTAAGCATTGCAAATTTATGTAAATCTCCCAGAAAAATGTTTTTTGATAACTGGTAGTAGTTAGTAACATCGATAAAACAACAGAAACCGTTAACAACAAGAAAGGTTTATTCAATTGTTGTTGTTACTGTTGTTTTGTTGGTGGCGGCTATAAAATTCGAAGATTTTTGCCGTATGAAACATCTTCTACCGGTTTTATTATCTTGTATTATTTATACAAGTGTATGGTAGTAGTATGTTGTGTATGTTGAAATGTTGTTCTCCTTCTTCTTGATTTTCTTATCTTGGGATTGTATCAAAATTCGATCAAAAACAAAAGAAGAAGAAGATGAACACAATATAAATATATTGCCTGCCAGTAGCTTTGCTGAATACCTCAATACATTGTTGTCATCATCTCTTAGTTAGAGGAGTCATCATCATCAATATGAGTCTGTTTTTATACCATATGTGTGAGTAGAAGTTGTCGGCACCTGATTGTCAAACGCGGATATAATACGTACTATAAGGAGACTCCTGTCTTCTTGAAGTTCATGGCTTTATTTCACAATAAGTTTCTTTTTTTCGTTTTCTTTTATAAATTTAAATGTTTTTAAGGGTCTCTTGCCACACTTGCTTGCACATGATGTCGATGATCTTTAATCTTATTTTATGTCTTTAAGTTTTGATTTCTTCATCATTGTGATTATCACGGGAGCATCTGTTTTGATGGATCTCATCAGGTGTTAAATTAATTTCTCCCTGAAGAGTAGTTTGCTTTGGCATGAAATCAAAGCATGGTGGTGGTGCAGATAGCTTTATTTTTTTTATTTTCCTGACAAGTGTTTTAAGAAAATCTGTTGCAGTGATAGATTTGTGTGTCATTTCAAGGTTTAGTCTTTATCATAATCTCTGGCTATGATGGTAAAGTTGCTAGAAATGAAGTTTGAATTGTTTCTCCATGCACCATTTTATCCAGCGACTAGTATTAGTTCACGGATCTTAAAGAAATGATCTAGGAAAATTTATTTCCTTTAAATACCAAGGTCAGAGACTCCACCAATGCCTATTGTGACTTCAGATCAGTTGGGTTGCATAGCAAAATATCCACTGGGACCCCTGGCTCTGTTCATGGACTCCTCTAGTTGGGTTTAGAGGCTGATGGAGATGGCAATTCATAACCTAAACCCTTCACAAACCCACTTAAATATTTATCAAGCATCACAATGGGCCGCAAGGCAGTTGGATGAACTAGCGTGTACTCGCGAATGGCCTGAGTAACTTAACCTAACCCTTTCATTTCTAAAATAGACTCCATTGAAGAATAAATTTAAAGTAGTTTTTTGTGTTTGCCTATTGGACTTATTGACTTATCTATTATGAAAAGTCAATTCACTTTTGCAAAATGAGTCATACTTTTTCGGATTTATCAAAGTACACATATTTCCTAAGAAACTCGTATGTTTATCAAAAATTTATATCAATCTAAGGCGCCACAACTAAATTATATTTCCCAATTGGCATTATTCAGTGTATCGACAAATACTTAGTAGTAAAAAATATTGTTCCAAAGATTGACAAATAATCCACAATTGCAGTAAATAAAAAAAACTAACTGTGCACCTCAATTGCACTTTCACACATTTAAACAATAGATTGTTGTTGTCGATTTGTTGTTATTGATGTGGTTGTTTATCGGTTTAAATCTAATATAATGGTTCCAAAGAAGAAGACTTAATGCAGCAGTAATATTTATAGCCTTTTTTTATGACTATCGTCAATGGATGAAGTTAAAAGACGTTGAAAACGACAGTGACGATTGGAACATTGGCACACTTATTTACTCAGTCAGTCAGTCAGTTAGGCAGGCAGGCAGTCAATTCCCAAACGAGTTCTAACAACTTTTTTTATTTCGTTAAACAAATATTTTACTTTACTTGATCGGTAGTCGGTATGACAACAGAAATTTTATTGACCATGCAATGGTTTTATTTTCCTTTTTTTTTTGTTTGTCGGCAATCTCACACAGTAGCCCAGTGACCTATATAGGGCAGAAGAAAAGATTTTATATATCGAAGAAGACTGACGGTAGCAATTGGAATCATAAAAAATTATGTTTCGACAGTTGTATATTTCAAGATTAAGCAACAGTAAAAGATATGTATGTATGTGTCTGTAAACCTCCCAAAAAGAAACTTACTAAATAAATCATCAATAAAAGAAGTTAAGGGCGACAAATACTTACTTTGCACGTGTAAAACAAGGAAGATCGCACGCAGTTAAATAAAAATAAAAATTTATTCTTTTTTTTTTCGATTGAATAAAGTTGAAAAATTTGCCATAAAATTTTCTGTTATAAAGAATTGCGTGTAAAATGTCATTAATCATTATAATTTATATGTTGTATATAGTTTGATCAACGATCAACGAACGTCGGTTGGTTGTGGTTGGCTTGATTGTGTGACCCATACTTTTTGTTTAAATGAAAAGAGTTACAAAATTGTAAACGGTATAAATTTTATACAAAAAATTTTTACGCATAATTTAACATGTTTGTCATTGTGTTATATTTTATTGTGATTTTTGGATTGTTGTTGTGCCATTGGGGAAGGTATTATAATACAGATTATGGGCCAAATGAAATCGTCTTCTCATTGCCATTGTTTCGTTGTTAGTAAATAATTTAGGCCTACACGCGTGTTTAATGATTGCTAAAAAAAAGACAAATTGAATAAAAAACATTAAAAAAGACCTTCAAAAAAAAAAATAAAATAACGAAAAAATGAATTAAGAAAGCGATATAATGAATCTTAAAGATAAGAAACTGTGTAGAACAATCACTAGAATATTGTAGATTAAATTTATGAAGAGATTGTGAGGATTCCTCAATAAAATTTCATTCTCTTTGGACCACAAAATGAATGTTGTATGCTTTTGTAAACTTCCGGAAAAACATTGGATGAAATCTAAGCAAACTTAAATTGTTTTTAACAAATAAATAAGTATGTGAGTAAGTGTATATTCCCAAGAGTTCATTGCCATTTGCTAAAAATACTTAAAGAAATACGCAAATAGATATAGCTTAGTCTAGTCTTCGCATCTCTTACCTACTAAAATTAAGTGTTTAATAATTTGCTTAAAATATTATAAATTCATCTGACGCACTATGCCGGCAAAATAGAACTTAACTACACTTGCAAGTCTTTGTCGATATCATTCTTATACAATCTTATCTATAACCATTAACTATAATCGCATTTTGAACGGCATTTTCCTTATACCCCTTCGTGACGTCTGCTCATTCCTTTTAACACATAAATCACACAAGCTTTAAGACTTTAACCAACAATAACAATAACAACAACAGATATATATAGATATATACAAGACGCAACAAATAGTGACAATAGTCTGTCATTGATGATGGCGCGTTGATGATGTACAATAGTAGCTGGGAGAGAAACCACCCACGTGCTTTTGTTTTGTCAAGAGAAAATTCACAACGATATTGTGGATCCATAAGAACACAACACTTGGCGACAGAATTTCTTTAAGTATCTAAACATTTTTTTATTTTCCTTTCGCCAGCCGTTTATCTAAATCTGCACACATCTCATTAGTGGTGTGTGGATATATCTTTTTTCTTATTTTTGGAGAGTGCTATAAAAAGTATAGGAGTAGTCAGACTAGCAAAAAAGATTTCACACTCTCTAAATGTACAAAAAATAAATGAAAATCATAATAAATTCTTTTACTGTCTAGCGACATGTTTCGCTGTCACAATTCTTTAACCTAATGTCGTGTGACGTTGTTGCTTTGCTGTAGATTTGTAGATTTCTTGGCCATATCTTCTCGATGGTTGCTGCATGTGTCTCTATGGAGCTCCATAGTTTGTGAAATTTATGCTCATATGAGTGGAAAATGACCATTTGAATGAGAGAGTGTGTTGAAATATTTTCATTTTGTTATAATTTGTTAGAATTTCACATAATAATACTAAATTCTTTAAAGAAGTTGATGATACAAATTTTCACATTTAAAGGAATTTGATAATTTGTTGCACATTTTGGGCATTTTTTCTTCAGGAAAAAGTGATTTTTGATATACTCTTGGTATTATAATGATAAATTGTGATTTAATTAACCACTTATAGTTTAAATTGTTACTATCACAAGATTTATTAGATATTTCTGGAAATATACCATGTTTAACTTTGATATTAAACCTATTAATTTTTTTAGTATGAGTAAAGTTGATGAAAGAACCGTATACGGTTTCAATCTGTTGATCTTTAACTAAATCTCAGTTTTACTTTTATGAAAAGCTTTGATTGGGTGTAGTGGGAATATCAGATGTGGGTGAGAGTTTGGAAAGACTTCGGCAGGTGTTGGACACTTTGGTAGGATTTTTATTTAATGCCAAGAAGTGTTGATTCCTTAAAACCACGAAAAACGTCGAATATCTTGCTTATGAGGGCAGTCGGGGCGAGGTGCGACCGAACTCAAAGAAAGTAGAAGCATTGGTTTCTCTTCCTTCGCCTCAGAGCGTCACTCAGGTGCGCCAACTTGGGACAGGCAGTTCCTGGAGTAGAATCTATAAAGATAATATCATTAAATTAATTTTATTTAAAAATAAAAAAAACTCATTCACTTACGCTTTCCGCCACCAGTTCCCTCAACTGGCGCAGCAACCTTGCCTTTTGGTCCCAGATGAACTGTACATATACGGCGCTGTTCTTTCCTTAATGTTACAGGAGAGCAATCCTTAGGTATGAGTCTCAGCTCTTCCATTTGTTGTTGCCGCTGCTACTGTAGCAGCTTCCGCTCACCATCTTATTATTTAATAGGCTGCTTCCTTCCATGGTCTTGAATCTTGAACCTTTTCAATGTTATTAGTCTAAGTCAAGAAGTAAAGGTGCTTATAGGTATTTATACTATAAAACTCTGTTTCATTATAACTTACTATTATTATATTCATGATCTATAAATCTTGACAAAAATTTTATGAAATATAAACAAGAAACTTGTTTCGAAATAAATTATAATAATAAATACTTAAATTATCTAACTTTATGATGCATCAAATCGGGCTGCTTTTACCCTAAAATAATTTATTTTATTAAACATAAATCATTACAAGCATATAAAATATCATTTCATTCACACATTAACATATCACAATCATAAAAATCACAACATAACAAAAAAAAAAGGGTTCCATTTCACATTTTGACAGTGAAAGTAAAGCATTGAAATGATATAAAGACCTGTTAACTGATCAAAAACCAAAAAAAGAAAAAAAATTATATAAAAAAATTACAAAAAATCGGCATTAATCGAAGCATGTGTGAATGCATTTGTGCAGTGAAGCAGTGAAGACAAGCCAAAAAAAAGTCAAGTCAAGTTAAGTCAATCAATCTTAAGTTTTTGGCATCGGATAACGAGGCCAAAATGACGTAAATTAAGTTATCAAAAGTGTCGGAAGTTTTTTGTTTTTATTTTTTATTCACTGAAATTGTGTCCTAAAGCTTTTGTGTACGCATGAAAAACTTGCAGCACCTTCACACCTTAACGCATTAAATCAGTTAAATAATTGTTGCCGTTAGCCTTTGTGCTCACAGACAACTTATCACTACTACAACTTTAGTCTTCAGTCAAAGCATAAATCAAGATACAAGATACTGCATACTATACTATGCGGTGTTTTGTATAGAGTTCAAATATAATTTTTTTGTATTTTTTTTTTTGGAAAGGGCTGACATGAGTTGCTCCTTTCTGGTAAACACATCTTAAAGTACATACAACAATGGCATAAAACCGTTAGCTACTTGTCTCTGGGCTTGGACCATACGATTTTTTTGTTGTTCTTGTTTTTTCTGTATCCGCTGCACTCTTTTGTTGCTTTAAAGGTCAACTAGACAATGTCTTTATTGTGGTTTCTTTCGAAATTTTGTTGCTTCAACCAAATTCCAAGTTTACTTTTTCTTCTATCTTATGATTATTTAGACAGCCGCGAAAAATACATCTTCATTAGGTTGAAGAAGTCCAAACGTTAATCTTTTGTGGCACGTTTTTCATTATTTTTTTTGTTTTGTTTTGTTTTCATGCGTGGGCCAAGCGTCTCAAGCGCAAAAGACACCAATTTTCCATTATGAAACTGAACTAAACTGAACTATGTGGAAATGCGAAAAAGAAATTTATTTTGTGTAATTTAAAAGATTAAAGACGGATATTGTTGACCATTAATGTGAGATATTTAAACTTTGTAATACCCCCCCCCCCCCCCCCCCCCCATTAGTTTGTTGATCTAAATATAGTGATCGTTTTCTATGGATTCGTGGTTGGTCTAGTTTCCGGAATTAGAAAATTTGATTGATAGACAAAACTTACATAGTATAATACACATATATCATCTACCTATGTAGCATGTTTAATGGTTTATTCAGGAAATTGTGAAATCAACAAATTGTTAAAAGTTCAACATATTCTCAAGAAATTTTTGTAGTTGTTCTAGAAGAATTCTTGGAATTTATTAACTATAGTAATATATTATAATCTGAGTTTGTGGTTTAGAATAAAGTACATTAAATGAGAATTTCATGCCTAAATCAACTGGTGTCTTTACCCTTTAATGAAGGTGTAACATACTTGGGAACTTATACAATATTATAGATTTGAGTGTTTCTGGAAAAATACAAAAGTTGAATCATCTTTATGAACTTGAGAGAAAGATTTAGAATAAGGTAATGACAAATGGGAATTTCTTAACCGATCCCATAATATTATACAAATCAATACATGAACTTGGTAGGCTGTATAGACTTGAGAACTTAAGTAATAATTGAGGACTTGAAAGTTTCAGGGAAACTCAAGTACAAAGGTAAAAGGTAGGTTTAGTTAGGTATAGAATATCATTGGGGATTTCAAGTATAACCTACCGCTCCCTTTACAAAGATCAATCAGGTGAAACGATAAAGATATAGAATTGTGAATTTAAATAAAAATTGTGGTGGGCTTGAGTGTTTCTGGAAAAACTTAAACACAAAGTTGAATATGTGACTTTAATCATCATTATGAACTTGAAATGGTTAATGATTAGAATTAGATAGTATAAATGGGAATTACAAGTTCAAATTTACTGATCCCATAAAGATCCATACATGAACTTAGTTTAGTGATTTAAAGACTTGAGTATTATAATATTTGTGGTCTTGACAGTTTCTGGAAAAATCAAATACAAATTTGAACTGGTGAAATTAATGAGATTTGACAGATTGTGGCAGGTTTAGAATAAGTGATTTAAATAGATTGAACTCATGGAGTGCACAGAAAATTGTAGACTCTAATTACACTGTGTGACAAAAGAAAAAAACACGTACCATTTTAAAGTTATGATAAGTTGAAGTACCATCTATATATATCTATGTAAAGGCAAACGGCAAGTAGCCATGCCAATTAACACACGTTCTTTGAATATGTTAAAAAATCAATAATTGTAAACTTTAGTACATAATTATAAACTTAAATAAAGAACGAATCAATCTATCTATATATAGATTTTATGAAAATCAAAAAAGCAGTTTCGGAATCCATACAAGCATAGTCTGAAGAATATTGCTATGAAGTTTGGTTTTGATCGGACATATGGATACAATTTTTTTATTTTCAATGTTAATTCATGGATAGATTCGTGTGACGCCGGACCGGGTATACTCTCCATTTTCTCGACAACAGCTGGTCTGTTTTTTGTCACACAGTGCTAACTTTGTGAACTTAATAAATGGTTAAGGACTTATACGAGTACGACTTCAAAAATGGTCATGTGATTTAGTGAAATAATTATTAAAGACTCTTAGATTATCTTTACTCAAAACATTTGACTTACAATAATTTTAAACTCATGAATGTACAATGTATGTACCATACATTTTTTCATTGAAATCATGTAAAATCTACAAGAAATTTTCACTCAATTTATGTTAAACAACGCGCACAACAAACAACTTAAATTACATGAAAGCATTTTGGATGTTGAATGTTGTAAATGTTCACGATTTGAAACTGGATCAGCTTCATTGGTTAATGTTTTGATATGAGAATCCTGTAACACTCGTTGGTTTGCTTACTTACTCATAGTATAGCAGCATAGTTAGTCAGTTTAGTCAGCCAGTTTGTTTCATTAGTAAGACTTGGCGGCGGCCTCACAGTAGGTGTTTTGTCTCGATGATCACTTGTTTTTTTTTTTTTTTTTTTTTGGTATTCATGTTTTGGTTTTTTTCATTCATTTAAGTTGGTTTTTTTCTTCTGTTTTTTATTTTTACTATAATTTTGTTTCAATTGTAAGAAATTGTAAGAAATCTTTTGATGTAAACTCAATGTTGACCGATTTACGATTTTAACGCGCTACTGATTCAAGTTACATACTCTTACGCACACTAGAATCAACAAACGCACAGATATGAACAGATTTATATGTTTTATATTTAAATATTTTTTGTTCTAACCCAAATTTCCAAATGACTTGTGTCTGACACGGATCTGTTTCGAACTGAAATGAACTACCCTAGCTGCTATCTGAGTGCAATGCATATATATAATTTTGGGTGCGATCTGTTTAGATTTTTGTTTTTTCATTCAGTTGCTGAATGCTGAAATAGTACTCGAATGTAAAGATTTACGACTCAAATGACCGTGAACGTGTTGGTATTGAGTTTTTTTTTTTTTACATTATAAAAGTCAAGTCGTCGACTTGAATTAAGTAAAGTTTTTGTGTGTGTTATTTTATGGGTTGCTCGAATTTTGCGTAAAGGAAATAACTATGTTGAAGAATTTGTGTAAGTGTCTTACTTACTTTCTACTTGTGTTTTGGTTTGACTGAAACTTTCATTTGTACAAGTACTACATTAATTGGAGCACTTGATGATTGGTTTGGGTGGTCAAATTAAGATGGCTTTCATGTTTTTTTTTTTGTGAATTGAAGAACATTCGCGCCATTCTTTATTATTCAAATTTGGGTCTTGTATTTTACAAAATTAAACCAGTTCTTTAGAAGTGTTGAAACCTAAAGTCATTAATTATGATGACAAATATTCTAAATCACCTTTGAATTCATGCGTGTATAAGTCATTTCTCATGTTATATAATCATAAGTATGGTAGTACATACCCCCACCTTCTTGAATACAACTTCATTGCATGCTTGACCATGTCAAGTGTAAACAATTTATTAGTGACAATTTTAACTTGTAAACGACATATTAATGAGCATTTTCACAGAAATCGAAAACATACATACGAAATTTATACAAATTTATATGACCAACAGCAAAATGAATCCGGTTTGTCAAAATACTTACTTACTTCAAAACAAAACTATCCGCCACCACCGTCATACGAGCTACTGAAAGCAACCAACGCCTTCATCATTATCGTCATCGTCAACATCGTTGCCGCAACATAAAAGTATTGTATCTCATTGGACGAGAGTGAAGCAAAGCACAAAAAAAATTGCTTTTCATACAAAAATTTCGCACTTAATACTTCAAGTTTACAGTAGTAGTGAGGAGTAGTGATTTCAATGAAGATGATGAAGACGACTATGAGACCAGTTTTGTCCAGTAGTATATTGACAGCAAAATAGAGGGCGGTAGCGGCATTCAATGGACGACAAATTGTTGTGTAGTAGTTAATCTAGACGCGCAAGTATGTTTCAAGATACACGATGCTGTCTCACTAAATAGTATTGTATGCGTAGATATACATTAAGTGGCAGGTTTCTTCTTAGTTGTATGAGTACAAGTTGTCCAGTTGTGTGCGTATTTTGTATGCGTTAAGCGTAGGTCGCAAATTGATGATTTCGAAGTGTTCAGGTACCGTGAGTTGCTTTTAATATCCAAAGCGCAACACCAAAATGTAATGATATACTATAGCATAGTATATGTATATAGTTGAGCGACATGAGCGACAAACTACTACTAGTACATGCCTTGCTGTATCCAGTGACTGGCAGCATTAAAATCGAGCAGCTTTTTTCGGTAGAATTTGTGTTGAGCCTCATAATCTCAACTACTGTAACTACTTACTACTGGCAGAGTAAACGGGTTAAGTGCTGCCACTGCTACTGCTACTGCCGCTTATGCATATTGTGTACAAAGCAGATACAATTTACTGATAAAGATTTTTTCTTTTAAATTTTTGAATTTATTTTCATTTTGTTTTTTTGGTTAAGTTGCAGGCGGCTGTATAATTCAATAAAAAATACTAAACATAACTTGACTTCCGTTGGGATCCAACAAGCGATTCTTGAAATACAGAAAACAAAAAGAAGCATACTTAAGTAAAAAAGAAATGCATGAAAGAGTAGCTCAAGACAACGTGCAGTTACATTTGTATCTTGTATTTGGCATGTCTATTATAATGTATAGTCAGTCAGCCCTATACAAGTAGGAAGTGTACCCAATTGAGGTGATGACACCAGCACCAAACACACCCCCTTACATTAGATCACTAGATGTTAGTTTCCGTGTACTTCTAATGGCATGCGTATGTGCATAGTTTTATTTGTATCAATGAGTTGTGGAGCGTGAGCGATCTGCTGCTGACTGCCTGCCTGCCTGCCTGCATATGTAGTACATATCTATGGTATGAATATAGTATCTATGTTTCTATCTTTCGCGCAACATGCGTCGTTGTAGTCATCGTCATCGCCAGCGTTTTGTGGCTGCAGCTGTGGCGGCGTCGAGACAGTGTCTGGGCCATTGACTTGTGTACTTGCAATGTGCTTTATTTAAACTAATTGACGTGTTTGTGGTGATGGCGGCGGCAAAGGTAGCGGTGTTAATGGTGGCAATGATGATGATGATGATGACGGTAGCGGCTGTTTTTCGTGTTCTCGAAAGGTGGCACACAATACGAGTCGAGTATCTAGTGTAAATTCATACTCATACTGATTGATACAGATACATAAGTATGTACGAGTATATAAAACTGGCATTGGTTGGCATTGGTGGGGGTGTGTGTGTGAATGAGTGTGAGTATCTCTGTTTGTGCCAATTGGAAAAGTGTCAATTCTGTTGAGTTCACTCAGTTCTAGTATCTTCTCACTTTGAGTGAGTGCTCTGTAAATCGGTTGAATATTGTTGCATGCCGACAATTGATGCGCGTCTATGCGAACAATAAGTTTTAATTAGTAATAGAAGATAGATCTTGGAGATCAAACATTGTTGCTATCGCTTTAATAGAATTCTCACTTTAGTTTGTTATACATATTTATATGAAATCATAAATTTTGTAATAATTAGAAGTTATATGTTACAATAATTGTTTTGGATCATCACTATTTAAGTGCATAAAATCAACTGACTCAACTTAAATATTCAATAGTATCGTATTTTACGAGTATAAATAACATTTACCGTTTACAGATAATCTTTTTTACGTTTTCCTCTCCCTACTGTCTTCCTTTCTTTCCATTATCACTCACTCAGGTAGCTGAATTTCATTCGTAATTTTTATTTGCTGCTTCTTCTTGTGATAATTTTTCGTTCAAACACACATTTTGCTTATAATTCGCAAACGATTCATGCACAAGATGATTGAAGTAGTTCGAGTTGAGCAGAGAAAAGCATACTTACCTGGCGTAGAGGTTACCGTGATCACGAAGGCGGTTACTCCAGGGTGAGGCCTTGTCATTGCACTTCGGCTGGGTTGACCCCTGCGATTGTTCCTAATGTGAACAACTCGTGCGTATAATTTTTGGTAGCCGGGAATGGCGTTCGCGCCGTCCCGACCTTTATTAATACATTTCAATATAAATTATAGAAATTGATTGCTTCAATGTAATATAAGTTCATGTGGTGGTTATTTTAATTGTTACTAATGCCGTCTAGTATGAATCATTGGTCCAAAACTGGTTTGTGGCTTAGTCCCATTGGAACCAGTAATAGTTCCAACCTTATATCCCCTTTTACATGGTTTCGACTGGTGAATTTAATATGACGATGTCATTGGAAGTGCTCAATTGGCATCTCCTTCTTTTCCTACTACTAGTGAATTCATTAGCGACCAGTAATACGAAAAGGGGCCAGTGAATTACTATCGAAACGGGGAATACTGCCACCAAGGGTGGTGATAATATGTTATTGTATGTGTAATATGTATTTGAGATCTTCTAGAACATATCCCCAAGTTACTTAGTTTTTACTCCGTCCTTCTGGCCGACTTAACCCCAGAGAAGGTTTCATCAGATTGAGCGTAGGTTGGAGTCTAGAAGAAATCGAAACTTGCTTTTTTTCCTTCTATATTCTTACTTACATGATAGAATGATAAATTCTTCTAAGCTTCTTCGACTTTAATCAAGTCTATCGGACTAGTATTGTTTGATAATGTCTTAATTTCATATTCAAAATTACTTAATCATTGATTAGTAAACCCTAAAAATATCTTCAAATGCAATTCAAAATATTCCACTCATTGCAGAGCTAAGCACAAAAAAACATTTTATCGAACTTAATTGTCTCCTCAGTAAGAAGAAGAAATGTGAAAAGAAAAGAGTAGAAACATCTCAAAGCCTTTGAAGCATCATCATCCTTCAATGATTGACATTTGTTGCAACTAAGTTGAGCTAAGGAAGGCATACAAGTCAAGCGATTGCAAAAGTCAGCCGGTCGACCGAACATACAATTTTCAAGACATCATGCGATGTAGACATGCCGGCGGACAGACAGACAGGCAGACGGACAGTTTGTGAAATCACTTAAACGACAGTTTGCCTGATTGAGTGGTACCCCAACAATTTTTTATAGTTTGTACGCTTGTTTCTTAGTTCATTCGTTCATTCATTCATTGATTTTTGGAAGAGTTGTTTGAACACACACACACAACTTAACGACAATCATACTGAAGGACAGACATTGCAGAGCAGAGCAAGTGGAATTTCAAGAAAATTGCCCATTTAATGTCTATAGTTAGTGGATCGTAAGGAGCATCAACATCATCATCATCATCATCGTCATACTCAAGTCAGTCAAGAGTGCAGTGAAGAGAGTTGTCGTCGTTTCGTTAAGGGCGACTGTGCAACGTGGGTGGTGGCGGCATCGTTGTCTGCTGTTTTGTGACAGTGATTACCCTCCTAAGTAACTACATACATACTTACAATGATTATGTGCATTACAAATGATTGGTTTTGGGCATGAAATGTTAAAAAAAAGGGATACTGGACAAAAAGAAAATAAACAACTTGATTTTGCTGCAACATTGTGTCGTCGTATCAGTTTAGTAGGTCACTGGGTTTCAATGGAACAAGAACATTTACTTAACTGACTGAATATACTTAGTGTAAAAAAGGTCATTGTGCTGTGTACACTGCACTGCATTCACTTAGTTAGTTATTATGTAATTTATATAATAAAATTCAGACTTAAGAAGTCATAAAATCATAAAACACTATATTGCTCAACGTAATCTGGCGCACTTCAATTAAGCAAATAAAGAGATACTTTTTATTAAAGTACAACCGAGTAAACGATGAACGAACTATCCTATCCTACTGTAGATACTTTTGTATTTATTTGCTTGGGTAATTACTCTGTTATAGACGCATGTCAATTGCAAGCATTTCCTTCAGTAGACATGCCAATTCCACTTGTAAAGCTAAATAAGCAAATCCACCGACAATGTTCGTTTATTTAAAGCCACTTCATTATATCTTCATCTGCATCATCACCATAATTGATCCATCGTTGATAGTTTGTTTGTTTGTTTGTTGTTGACGATGATGGCTACTATGCAAAGCCAATAAATGCGGATGCAGTTTTTAACGCCCACACCAACCCATGATCTTCCTTCACTATCTTTTCAAACTATGTCTGTCTGTCTGTCTGTCTGTCTGTTTGTCTAAGAGAAGTACTATGTATCTCCTTTCTTCTATCATACTTTTTATAGTCACGATCACTTATAGAGTTGTTCGAGCGCGTCATCTCTTAACCAAGTGCATTGAAGTGTTTAGTTGTGGTAAGTTCTTGTCTTTTGTTGGTTTCTTGGATCTTCAAGGAGGTTTCTTTAGTACTATGTTATTTGATGGTGTTGGCGGTTGGTGTTGGTTGTCTTAGTTAGTTTGCTCACACTGCGTAAATAATAAAACTCCATATGGCGTTTGGCAAATTAGCAAGATCATTAAATTCACCGACGATTCATACTACTCACTTACTTATATTCATTGCAACTTTAGATCTTCTATCCAACTATGGTTATCGTTTATTCATTGGCATCCCTGCGGTTTCTATTGACGAAATATACAATTGAAAATAAACAATTCGCAATTAGCATAGACATTCAAGCTCGTTAGAAGAGTTTACGATGTCATTTACTTAGTCTGAGTAGAATGCAATATTTTAAATTAAACTTACACAGTTGAATGCAAACGAAAGTGCATAAAATGTGAAGTTCATCAGTGATTTCACGGAAGTAAATCTGGTGTAGTCGTATTTGTGTGATATGCAAATAGTACTCAGTGTTATTTTAGTAGATACTCATATGCAGGTATTACATAAGTTAGGTAATAAAATTGTTAGTCGTTTCAATTTATGGGTTTGTGTGTTTCAAGATTTAAGTAATATTCAATTGAAGTTATAGAGGATTTGAACATATTCACTGGTAATTCGTCTTAAGTTAAATAAGTGATAGGCACTTTTATTGGTTATCAGATTTTATTTTACTTAATCAGCAGTGATAAATCCAAAGAAGATGGCCTAGAATTTGTGTCTAGTTTTATTTGGTTTATTAAAAGATCTGACACTCTGAAAGTTGAAGGCAAACTTAAGTTTGTTACAAGATACAGTACTAGAATATCGAGGATATGATTGAAAAAAGAAATTCATGTCTTAAAATAATAATCTTCCTTATCCTTGAGAGGAGTCACCCTCAACTTTTGCCTTGGAAGTTTGAGGACTGATCGAAATTGATATACATTTCGAGACTAATTCTTTTCGAAGAATATTGTGAGACTTCCATTGCCTAGAGGATCCTGCTGCATTTCTTAATCCAGTTTTTGATCACATGTTTCATTTTAAACATCATTATCATTACATAGTTTGAAGCAAAGTCCAAATCCCTGTCTGTTCCGATACGTAGAACTTCTAAGCCACGCAACGGATTTTGTTAGGTTTTCCTATCATTTGTATATTTTTTTCTAGAAGGTTTATAAGTACAATACTTTCTAATTATGGTGTCTTAGAGATATACTACAAAGTTTGTTTTGAATGAAATTAAAATTGTTCAAATCAATTATGCCAAGAATGAACGACTAATTATATATGAGCTAGGAATAGTGATGTCTGGGGGCCACCAGTCCCTGAGCTCCATGGAGCTGATTGATAGTGGCTTTGTCACGCTTCCTGACCAGAGGTATTTTCTGGTACCGCGGGCGTTTGGAACAGTAGCGGTCTCAGCCTACTATCCATTCCTTGTGGCAGAGGGGACATAGTTCGATTGATCTTCGATATGGATGCTGCTTGTTTGGCGAAAGAGGTAGGAATAGACCTTGGTCCCAACAGTAAGAAAGCTATATCCATGAATATAGTGTATAATCTGTGGGTTAAGCCCACATTCTATTTTAGAGAGTTATGTTTTGACTTTTGGAGCACCAACTCACGAAATGTTCGGGGTTGAAATTGGTAGTACCTCGACCAGATGCTCCTTTCTGGTACCACGGGTGGTCAGGAGCACACGGAACTTGTTCCGTCCTGGTTCCATAAAGGATGGGAGTATCGTGGTGTCTGTGGTTGTACCTAGTAGAGTGAGAGTTCGACATGGAGTTACGTTTTACAACCGGGTGCTGTGAGCAGCAGAGATTTTGATAGGTCTTGTTGATGACCAAGGAATGAGTCATGCGACTAAAATAAGTATGATTGGCACCTGCGGATATATATCCAAGGGGACGTTGATTAACGTTTATCAATCCATATGCTCGGCATACTTAGGTCGTAGAACAAGAAACCAAAATAGTCATTGCTTACTTCAGAATGATGAAACCTATGAAGAAAAGGAATTGGGAAATGGCTAGAGCACCCGAGCAAAGCAGGGACGGTTTTCATCCATTTAAATTTGGATAATATTATAATCACTCAATAGCTCACCATGTTTAAACCACCTTTACATTCTCCAAGTTATCAAATGTGCTTAAGCAATAACCAAACTCATTCAATTGTGGCTTAGATAAAAAGAATTCCAAAAGAAATATGCACATTAGCTTGTCTAGTCACGAGAAAAATTCTTTTAGATAAACAAGTCTTAAGAAAATCAGTGCAAACCATATATCACCAAGTTTGCATGTAGGCGTTATTCGTTATTCGTTCGGTAGTCAAGACCAAGAGCATAATAATCTGTCACAATTGTCGCAACCATTAGAAAAAGCAATTAGCATACTTATGAGATATATGGTGTATGAGAGAGTAGTATAGTGATCTAGAGTCAGACACCCCCAACCATTTGACATTTGTCAACAATCTGTCAAAGCAAACTAACCCACAGTGGGGGCTGGTGAACCTTCCTTCCTTATAAGTTAAACAGTAAAAATATGATTTATTTAGTTATATCTATTCTAATGTATTGTAATAGTACAAATATCTTGAAATTGATCTGTTTTTATGCATTTTTATTGAATTGGACTTGGTTGGACATGTCTCGCTACATTGCTTTATTGACATTTGATATTGTCGTCACGAACTAGGCGTATACAATACTACTATTGTAGTTTCTTGTTTTTAGTTTTAAATTATGTATATAAAATGTGGGCGTTTTATTTGAGTATAATAAAAAAACAGCAGTCACTCACTATCACTATTAATACTTACTGGTAATGCGTTTAAATGCTTGAATAATCGGATGGCAAATGCAGTAAATTAAAATTTATTAAAGCATAAAAATGCCACTTGACTCAATTGAAATAGTATACATAATCATTAATACAATTGATAATTACATATTACAATTATTATTATACAAAATTATTTTCATAAAATTATGAATTTTTATTATACTCGTATTGTATTTATGTCACATAATCTATTTGAATTACAATAATATTTGATGTGACTTCTGAACTAACATAAGACTAGAATAAAGTGTAGAATTTGTATTAATTTTTATTGACGCGCTAGACCATGGTGTTTGAGGTTGAGTCTGTTTTATATAGATTAATACAAGAAAATGGGTCAATATTTTGTTAATAAATTAACCCAAAGATTCACTTGTATTGATGGCGTTCAGATTAATGTTGTTAAAAATATTGTATTTTGTTGGGCTGGCAGACTTCTAATATTCCTTAGTTCCTTCATCAACAATAAACATCAATAGAATGATCATCATATCATGTGGTTAAAGCATATTACATCTTAAGTAAGATTTCCTGAGGTTAACCTTACTTTGATGGTCTAAGTTATTTAAAATCTATTAAATTTAATGAATATCCAATGTCTTTCCGTTACCCCAAGTATTCAACTAGAAAAATCCTTTAATTGCTTACATAATTTATGACATAGTTTAGATACGCAATAAATACCATAAATAAACAAACAATTTCATATTTTACTAGTCATATAACATAAAAGTATTAATGAGTTTTCTATTGAAAACACTTTCTGAAATGACATAAAATTTAGAATTTTACTCCTAGAAGATAAACGTAAAAGAACACCCACGGTTTCTGTGGTAATCCAAGATATACCATACTAAGTAGAAGCAGCTGCTGCTGATGCTTAACTTAACTTTTACCCTCAAATGCATTCAACTATGCACAGTAGTAGCATAATAGTACAGAAAACAGGGGCAGCGTGTTACTGTATAACAAGCTACTAAAAACACATCTAAATGAAATTACATGCTTCAAACTCAATTATATGCTATTAAAGTATTAAATGCACTTAACGCTGTAGTCAGCTGAAGTTAAGTAACGACAAAGGAAAACATTCAAAAATATACAAGCTATGGTATACGAGTAGTAGCGCGTGCTCGCATTTTGTCTGTCCCGAATTTTCCATGATCCAACACAGAGTGATAAAGAGAGAGAGAGGCAGATATTGGGGGGGCTCTGGTCCCCAAGTCTTAAACCAGCGACATTTTAATGCACTACACTTGCACTTTTCGTCTGCCATCGTTGTCGAAAAACTCAATGTGCATCATAATTGTGTGCCGTCGAGCACTGATCATAATCTTTCAACGCCTGAAAATATTTAACAGATACTTTTTGGAAAAATGAAATGGAAACAAACAACAACTTCCAAACAAAAACCAAAAGCAAAGCAAAGCACTTTCACTGATTTAATTTTTTTGTTTAGCTTAACATGCATTTTCTCTCATTTATGTAGATACATTTTGCTTCGCTCTATTTCAGTTTGACTTCTTTGTTTCGTTGTTCAGTTTTCATTGTGTTTCGTCACTTGTTGCGCCTTCACAAGTTTGTTGTGTCATTGTGAGCTGACAGAATGTGCTATTTGCACCCGTGACACAAATCTTTATCTTTATTTAGGGAAAAAAAGGAAATATATGAAGATGCCTATTCAAATAGCAACACAATTTGCCTTCAAAAGTTTACCATAATTTAAATTGTATATTTTGGTCACAGCATGAAAGCGATTAGTTTTCAATGTTTCATTTTTCACTATTAAAAATATGCTTTGGGTAAAAGATACACGTCACGTCACATTGTGAACTCCTCAATCATTTCTAAAGTATTTCAAAGTTCATTTTAAGAGTGATTTCTTGTAGTAGTAGTTGCCCACTTATAGGAGGGATTTAGTTGATGAAAAGCTCACATCAATCAACTGCTCACTGCTACTGCTGTGATCATTTTGAAGTATGTTAAGTTGGAATACATAGAAAGAGAAACTTTTGTTGTATGTTCTTTGGAATTTAAGTGGATTTTTCCGAAAATATATATATCATTTTTCTTTAGAAAACTTCATGTGTTAAATTATTTTTAATAATTTCTATATTTTCTTTAAAAATAAAAATCTTATTTTTACTATTATTTTAGATGATATTTTAGTTGTGTTTCATTTCCTTGCTTATCTTAATACAAAATCAAATTCTAATTAGTTCGATTTAATCAAAAGAATCTGTCAGATCGATCATGTTAAGATAAGATCATCAAATCCATTGGTATTTCATTTAACAAATCTAACGGCAACTAAAACAAACTTCATTTTTCTTGCAACAATCTTGTATCTGTCTAAACCCCTTCTTTCTTTCTTCTCCACCCTACTCTCTGTCTATCTCCCTGATGTTATTTTACTAGTTTTTCAAGTCATTTGGGTGAACCTGTTGATTTACTTAGTAGTTAGTTAGTTATCTATCTATCAAAGAAAGATGCACTCAAAGAGACAAACAGAAACAATCAATGATATCGCATTACATCAGCTAAATAAATTTACATTTTTTACTACTACCGGTGATGATGATGTGGACTTTTCATTCATCTCTATCTCTCTCTTTGAAGATACTTTACTTAAATTACATTAATTTAAATAAAGAAACCGAAAAAAAACAATAAATAAATTATATTAGCAAATTGATGGGGGTATTTTGATATTGATCAAAAAGAGAAACTAATGAAGACAAATGAAAATACATAATCATCATCAATATCACTAGGAAGATGTAGATAATCATACATACTTATTATTATTTGTATTACTCGGATACAAAGTAAGTTTAGTAATGACCAAACATAATTATTATTTGTATTTGTGCATGTATTATTTGGTTGACATTCCTTAATATGATTATATGTAGTTACAAGATACAATGTACTATTGCAGTATCTAACTATTACATAGTATGGTAGTTTTATGTTTGTTCATTAAAATTTTCCATAATTTTAGGGGATTTTTTTCTTAAGATTTTTAACACTTGATGGTTGATGACTGTTGTATGTTGTAACCTTGTTCATATCTTTTGCTCTTTTTCACACATTCTAAGTTAGTGTTTGTTAGTAAGTAGAGATGAGCTAAACAGTGACAGTGACACAGTGATTCTAAACTGTGATTGAGTCACAGTCATTTAAGAGATACAGTTTACTTAATTGATTGTGAATTACTTTGATTCAGTTGCTACCTAAACAAAGTAAACTGTGTCTCTCCCTTCACATGATTGTGACTCAATCACAGTTTAGAATCACTGTGATTTTGAAATCACTGTTTAGCTCATCTCTATTAGTAAGTATTTTGTAAATATTTGTATATAATTTATGCATTTGATTTAGTGAAAAATGTATGCATACAAATGTATTCATGTTTTGCTTTAGCAATTTTTGGCACGATTTTGTTTGTCTTTTCAATCGAAACAATTGACCTAAGCCTAATTTGCTATGCATTTGTACATATTTACTTATATCATTATTGCCAGTGATGATGATGATGAACGACAGTAGTTTTCTTACTCTGTAGATCAATGTATCTTTATGCTTTTTTGTCGGCGTGTTTATTCAATTAACATCAAGTGAATTTGTTGATATGTGTGAGTGAATTTGTATTTGTGCCATATAATTTGGTTTATTAAAGCGCTTAGATACTCATGAGTAGTATATGTTTCCATTGTGTAATAATAAAAGTTTTAATAGAAAATATTCCTAGAAAAGAATTTGCATAAAAGATCATTGCCATCAAGACTTGGCATAATTACATACTAGTACACCTTCAATGTAGCCGACAATCCCTGTGAGTAATGTGTCTGTAATTACAAGTTGACACTGAGAACTCAATAAGCATCCATGCATCCATTACAAAACAAGGGAATCTGATAGAGACTTAAACACACCCATATGCATGTCTTCTCTTAGCTTAGCTTAGCTTAGCTTGGCTTGGCTTGGCTTGTGTTGAGACAAAGTTGCTGACAAATCAACGAAAGTTATTTTAACCCAAAGCGATTAACACCTGCTATCGGATCAAGCAAGTGAGAGTTCTTTGCCAATTTAACATGTACTACAATAATTGTAGTACATCTTATGGTTAAAGTACGCAAAAATATGTACAAAGTATGGTACGCCGACTAAGGATATCATTTAAATGCAGACAAAGTAATTGAGCATGCACGAGGAATATAGTAGTTGATTGTTTTTTCTTTTTTTTTGTTTCGAGTCAGACTTCCAGACCACTGATTAAAATAGATTATAAATTATCACATAATGCAATGCATTAGCACATTGTTGTTGTATGTACTCTGTTTTATCCTTGCCAGACGTCATCTAGTATACTATGTACGAGTACACCCGCCGCCTGTCTGCCAAAGTCCAATGGACTTCGACGATTATAATCTTAGCGTCATGACTGCTGTCTATATACTACTGCTATGGATCTATGATACTGTGAGACTGAGTCTTTAGAGTTTTAGGGCGGTACAAGTACAATCGAACAAAGCTCGAATTCGCGCATTCGCGTTACACATTTAATGGTTGCCATTGCAAACTCAATGGCAATGGGGCAATGGCAATTGTTCTTACGGAACGATGAACGTGCTCAACTTGAGTTTACCAAGTGCGGCTTTGAACTCATAACGTGGCTAATAGAAAGATTTATCACTTACACTTTGCTGCATTTACTTGAGTTGAGCTACGCTCAGTTGAAGCCGCCACCGCTGCAGCCTAAGGGCTGCCAGATTTCAAATGAACCGATAAGCGCTATTTTTTTTTTACTGGACTGACAGACAGATCAACTGCTGGATCAGTAGACAAATAGACAAACAGATGGAGGTTTTCTAAGTCTATAGTTGCTGCTGTTAGTTCAAGTTGCAATTTCAATTTCATTTCATTTGCTCAGCGTCAAATTCATACTCGATTGCATTATTTATTCATTGAATTGCTTGAGTTGAAGCTTGTTGTAATTTTAATTTATGGCGTTTAAATTGAAATTTCTTGTTGCATTCTTTGTGCAATTTATTTTTGCCAATACTATTTCAATGGTCTCTCTGGTAGAACCACAAAAACCGCAGTTAGAAGAAAAATAAGTCGTAGTCGTCGTCACTAGTATTTACTTTACTTTCATTTTAGTTCTGTTTAGAGTTTGAGTTTGTTTTGGTTTGGTTTGGTTTAGTTAGGTTTTGGTTTTAGTTTTAGTTTGACTTCAATCCCATGATGATAGAGCCATGCTAATCAGTTTGCCATATACTTAGTATCTGTGTGTGTTTACCTATAAGTTTGTCTACCAGCAGATCATCATCGTCAATGTTCTTTAAAAGTTTGCTAGCTGGCATCTTCTCCTTAGTTGTGAGTTAGTGTTGTGTCTCTTCAGATGCGTTGATTTTCACACCTAAAATGTAACGCTTTTCGGTTCCTGAGTTGTGTTTTTCTATTAACGCGTTATGCCAAGTGAAGCCCACATTATGTTATGTATCTTTTTCTGGGCATATGTTTCTTAAAGTTTTTTTTTTTGCCTTCCAATACAAAGTGTTAGTGTGTATTGAAAAATATTGCAAATCTTTCCATTTAGTTTTCTTTCGTGGGAAAATTATTACTTATTGACAAAGTTGCTCTAACGGTTTGAAGCACATATGTTCGATCTTCTCTTAACATTTGCGGCAAGTTGTTCTAATGTGTCTGTTCATATGAAAAATTATGTATACCTTTTGGTTTGGTATGCGGTATGATGAATGGATTTCATACCAGATGAATTAGTTTTTGCATACTATATAGATCAATGTTGATTTGCTGGAATTCCGTGGGTTTAGTGATTATTAAATCAATAATTGTATATGATTGAAATAAATCATGAGAACATTTGATTAAAAATTATTATAATAAACTATCAGGTTGTTGAGTTGAAAGATATGAGGATTCAATTGTTGAAGTTTAATAAAGTTTTTATTGTAATAAAGCTATTGAATGTTACTTAACTTTGTTTAAGAATAAAAACGAATACAAAGTTATGGTGAAGGCTAGCCGTATTTGTCTACTCTATCTGTATGAATACAAAAGATAAATGAAGATTGCCCAAGTTTTTATAAAAAATTTTAGAAGAGTTCCGACGTCATCATGTTATCCATTTGTTCTTGTTAAGCATTAATCCAGCCATACATATAAAGGGTGAAAACATAGAAAAATTTGCAAAAAATTGAATGAAATTTTTATTTGAGTTGAGAAATCAATTACTCTTTCACTTAAATGTTGATCACGACTACGTATCAAGTGGTCCATACGACAAGTCCAATTTGGAATCACTTTTTCGAGCATATTGGCTGGAATCTCGCTAATGACACAAGTAATTTTGTCTTACAATGCTGCAATTGACTCTGGCTTATCGGCATAGACGGATAATTTAAGGTATCCTATAAAAAATAGTTTAAAGGCGTCAAATCAAACGATCTAGGCAGCTTATTTAAACAGAACTCATTTCTCAATTGGCTTGCTGTATGTGCTATAGCGCTGTCTTGCTAGAACCACATGTCGACCAGGTCAGCTCGTGTATTTTGTGCAAGAAAAAGTTCAAAATCAGTGAACGGATCACAAACTTTGATACAAAAATTCAATAATTTGTAAGAGTTGTTTCTTTTGTTTCATCTTTCCATGATGAAATGGCAATGCTAACTTAGACACATGTCACGAATCACGCGTCTGTTTGTCTTTGACACATGTCACGAATCACGCGTCAGCTGCCAAAAACACAACAGTGAAAAAGTGCTCAGAAAAAATCCCCTTGTATTTTAATCGATTACCTCTTCTATCGTGATGTATAGTTGTTAGTTACGAAGTTTTTGAGATATAAAACTGAATTTTTAAACAAAACCTTTTTGATACATTTATCGAAATATTATTAGTATACATATATTATAAAAGTTTTAGCTCATAACCTAATGACTGTGAAGTACATATTTCTTTCATTGGGATCTCCCAACCTTGAACCTCCCATGAGAAATTTGAAATATTATGATATAAGTTATGTTCCATAATCAAATTTTAATATAAACATACTACATAGTGTACCCGCCGTGCTTTGCTACGCTCCCGACGTGATGTTAGTGCGTCACGCTGATCTCTTTTTAATTCTAGTATATTGCGCAGCAATTAAAATAATTTGAAAAATCCGTCTGATTAATTAAGTATTAATATTGATTGATTTTAAAATTTGCCTCAAATTATTTGGATATTGTTCATACGAAAATACAAGAATCGTGATTAAAAAATGGTGGGTGAGGGAAGGAAGGTGAAAAATACCTTACGGCCTATTCTCATACCTACCAAATTTATAAAAAAAATTTCATAAAAATCGGTCGAGCTGTTTCGCAGGAGTTCATACACAAACACTGTCACACGAGATTTTTATATATTAGAATATTCTATGCTCCAAATATATTTGAATCATCTCAAAAACCTTTCATATAACCTTCCTTGATCTTGGTATTTCCTTGAATTTTTACTCTTAAACTCATTGGGTAATAAAAAGTATTGTACTATTTACAAATGACTTCTTATCAATACGCAATGGTGTCAATAAACGATAACATTACGCAGAAATTCTAATCAATTTTAGCAAAATATTGTACAAAATTTAATTTTCACTTTTGCAATAGTATTTTTTGCACACACTTTGTTTGTTTGTTTGTGTGTTGTGTATTGTGTATTGGAAAGAACAAATAAAACTATAAACAACAATTAATCATAATAATTAATGACGTTAATTGTGCTAAGAACTAAAGTCAACAAAATGCTTATCAACTTTTTAAATCTAACATTATTATTCACAAATGTTGTGTTAGTCAATAAGAAGACCGACAACAACTAAGTACTTACTACTACTACCTAGGAGTACTACATACCCTGCTTAGATGAAAGTCAATTGAAAATCAGCAAATAATAAAGAAAAATATATGCAGAAAAATCTCAACACATAATTTATCTTTTGTGCATACTATTATAAACGAACTTCAGAAGTTGTAGATACAAACAGCCAACTAGAATATATCGAGTAAGAACTTAACGCATTGCATTCACATATTGCCTTATGGAAGACTCTCACTCCTCAATGATATATCACAGTGGGCCACTGCCAAAGAAGTCAACCGCCGCCATATGCTTTGGCTATGATTTCTCTTGTTGTATGTAGTACTAGTAAAGGGAAATGGGAGGTGGAGTGAAGAGTAGTGGTGGCGACGATAATTCATTTCTTTCTTACTATTGCATTTAATTTTTTGTGATTTTTTTATTTGGTGGCCACAAATGAATAGTTCGACGAAATGATGCACTGATTTATGAATTTGACCGCGCATACCACAAACACAGAACACAGAACATAGAAAATGCAGAACGCAGAATGCAGAATGCTATGCCATAGATGAGTTAATGACCTGCTGCACTTAGACTTCAAATACATTTGGAATTTGCATAATGGTTTCTAATTTGAGGCATGAGGAAATCACTGTAAATCTTATAGCAAGTTAAACTTTAGAAATCAATTGGCTTTCACTGGTCTAGTGATGATGGTGCTGATGATGGTGATGATGGTGATGCAATTGATTGATGATGTAAAACTCAACACAAAGAACACTAAGTTAGTAGTTCTTTGGAACAATGTTTATGATATTATTTATGTTTAAGGAAGAGGAAAACTCCACTAACACAGTCAGACAAATCAGTCAGTCAATCAATCAATGAGTGACTTTAATAAGCAGGATGAAGGATGGGCTGGGGATGGAGACATTCACTTAGTTACTTAAACAATCGATTTCATCAGCAATTGTCATATTGATTGAACTTGTTGCCTGAACTTTGGGACGATTGATTTGAGTGTTTCTGGTCTGGCGTTGTCTGTCGTTCACTTGTTTCACTCAACTCATCAAATATTGCATGCATTTGCATTTGATTGATAAAACTAAAAGAAATGAATTAAAATTATTCTATACTTAACTTGTGTGCAAAGCAACAACGTCATCAGTTTGTCACTCTGTATGTCTGTCTGTCTACATATCTATCTATCCATCTATCAATCAATCGACGGCTATGCATATTCTTTGGTTGGTTGTCGTCTAGTCACAAGTGCAAGATCAATAGCGGCTCTTGATGAGCAACTGTTGTTGCCTGATGTTAAGTTGATGATGATGTTCTTCGTTTCGAAGTTGACAGCTATCAAAGAACTAATGCAAAATGTAAATATTTGAAAAGCGTTAAACATGTTCGTTCAAGTTGTCGTAATTAAAAAGGCTACTTTTCACATTTTTTTCTTCCTGTTAAATCAAGAAATACACCGTTTATATAAAAAAATCACTTTACATTACTCAATCTCACACACTTCAAGCCAATTACAAGTAATTTTTTTGAACAAAACAATCGTATAGAAGTGAAGTGAAAATGAAACCAACCAACCAACCAACTATTCTACTAATGAAGAATGCCCTTAGAGTTTTAGGTTGTGCCACCTACGATAAATCAAACTTAATCAGATCTTGTTGTAGTACGTGTATTTCAGTTTAAGCTTACAATTTAGTTCAACTTACATCGATGGTCACAAGTTATTGTATTGTGCCTTTGAGAGCTATACTACTTCCAATAGTCATTTAAATTAGCTGCTGGATAATTTATCGCACTGCGACTGGTGCTGCTGCTGGGTTAAGCGCCGCATGAAGAAGGACATTGAAGATTTTTTAGCCATTTCGAAAAGCACAGCAAGCGCCAGACACAAAGCAAAAGCCGCAGGCCTAGCAGTAGGAACATTCGGCATCAAAGTCAAGGCAATTCTCAATCAAGCAACAAGTGGAGAGAAGTAAAGAGTTTACGGATTCATGGAAACAAACTGCTCCCTCCAAATGATAATTACGCATATTTGTAGCTTGTTTTGATTTTCGATTTATCCTTTTTTCTTTAGTATTTATTTTTAAATGCTCCCTTTTTTTTTGCATCGGATGTAGGTGGAATTGTATATCGATTTGAGCGAGTTGATTCAAGTTTATTTTTTGTGTTGAAACCTTTTTTTTTCTCTCCAATCTTGTCCACAAATGTCAACGCTCACAGTCGGTGGTCGTCGTCTACTAGGTAGTAGAGTAG
Organism: Amiota communis; assembly: GCA_037043315.1. Taxonomy (NCBI): domain Eukaryota; kingdom Metazoa; phylum Arthropoda; class Insecta; order Diptera; family Drosophilidae; genus Amiota; species Amiota communis. Next base: position 430,838 of record JBAMAV010001191.1, on the reverse strand, counting down.
AGTAGTGTAGTGTTTCCCTTTTTGAATTGGAATTCGTTTTCACCACGCTTTTATCTTGTTTTTAACACCAACTCTAAATGGGCTTAATTTACACACATCAACTATCAACGCTTGTGCTGCTTTGTCCTACCATGATCATCATCATCAGCATCATCATCATCATCGTCTCCGTTCCTCATCGTTCAATATAAGTAGGTATATTGGTAGTATACATTTCTGCATTATCATTGTGTATAATCAGTGTTTGTAGCACTTTGGACAACAACAACAACACATGTCCTGGCCCCGATCCTCTGTGATCATCCTCATCCTGTTTCAATTGTTGTTGTTGTTCTTGTCATCATCACCTTTAAGCTTATTTATTTTTAAGTTGAATGCAATGCTTGCTCTTCTGATGTTCGCTTTTAGTTTCAATATAAAAAATAATTATAAATCAGATTAAATCTTATGGCAAGCGTTACATTACATACATTTGTATTGTATAAATACAACTACGTATCTCACAGAACGCTCGTAGACTTGGCATTCTTATGACATTCATCTGTAGTGTACTTACAATATGAGATCTTATAACATCTTATGATTATGGCATGACATTAAGTAATGAAAACGTTCCTGATATGCAAGCTTAGGGTATAATTTATAATAATAACAATAATATTTGCAAGGTGTTGAAGTGAGGTGGTCTTTTAAGTTGAGATTGCATAGGATTTTCAGTATATGTATCACATTAGAATCTTTATTTTCTTTCTTTTCACTTAAAAATCCATATATTTGTCATATAAAAGATACATAAATAAAGACTAATGAGTAAGTGAAACCATTTGAAGTGAACTTGAAGCTTAATCCATTAGACATGCTGCAATGCAGATACAAGATGACTATGATGATGTTGATGATGATGTTGCTGATGACTATGCTTATGATGATGTGTTGAGAATTCCTTTAGTGACGCTTTTACAAATCTATTAACAAAGCTAAACTAACAAAAGCCAATAAGCGAAGCAAATAACCATTAGACAACTTACTTATACTTATGTGTATTGTAGTAGACAATGTATCTACAATAATAATAGCAAAACAATGACAACAACAACAAAAAATGTATCTACATAATGTGTATTTCGTGCTACCGATTCAAATTGAATTTAGAGTGGGCAACATGCTGAGCCACCTTTGTTTATCGAGAGACAGACAAAGCGAACGACAGCTTAAAATACTTACAATTGACTTGATTGCCAAACGTGTTGAATGAATAAATGAGCAATCGAACAAGTGAATGAATAAATGTATCCAGCAATGGATACATAGACAGATAGATAGATAAATAGATAGATATTGAGATTGAGATTGAATGACCGACTGACTGACAGACAAACTGCTACATGAATAGATAAAAACGTGTATAGTATTGTATTGTAGATCGATTGATTTATCCATCGATCTCTCGATCGATCGTTCAATGAATTGTTGAATGCAAATAGCTCAACAACATCTAATCAGAATCTTGAACTGGATTGAAGTGAAGTACGTATCTTTAACTTCAAAGAGTGCAGCAGCATGTCGCGCAATTAAAGCAAGTTAATGACATACAATAAGATATAGAACACACGCACAGTGGGAGAGCGTGATACAAGTACATGATATCAACTATATACACATATATCTAAGTGTATCTACAATCACATTAGAATAGTATTTATGTAACTTCAAGAATAGAAAAATATTATGGAAAATTTTTGTTCGGTTTTACGCGAGTTCACTAGCAGCCTTAAGGCCCATTGTGATGCTTGATACAATTTTTAACAAATTGCTAATAGATGGGGGCAATTGTGAGGGGATTTGGGTTCACCATCTGTCTCTGAAACCAACCTGAGGAGTCCACGAATCGAGACTGGTCCCCCAGAAGACATTTGATCAAACGAAGAACGCTTTCCCGAGAAAACGGGTTTGTGTATGAAGAAATGCTGGGCAGTCACAGAGGAGGTGTTGGATGCTCTTCGGTTCCTTCTCATTTTCACAGCTACGACGATGTGGACCATCAGCCCCAGAGTGCATTGCCCCATAATAACTACCGTCATCATCCGATGTCGGAGCTCTGAGGTCCTCTTTGGTTGGTAACAAGGCCAAAGTGCCCTAGCGACATTGCAGCCAGGCTCATTTGCCAACTTTATGCCTGCTAGATCTGTGGTTTTCGCTTCCAGTCCTGAGATGATATCATGTTATAATCTATGAATATCGGCAACTGAATGAGATACAGGCAATGCCGAACATTTCCTGGCACACCTGTCCCCTATATCATTACCTAAGAAACTTGAATTACCAGGCACTCAAATTAGTGTGAATGAATGCTGCTAACGTGTGGTTTTGCTCTTGATGCTGTGGACCGACAGTACCTTGATAGCGGCCTGGCTGTCAGCATAAATGGATAAGTACCTTGGGGTCTCCACCTTTGCTGTCAGCCAGACCGCATAGATCACTGCTTCAGTCCGGTAGACGGTACGTTAGCTGAGCTGCTGGCTCCTCTGAGAATATGCCAGCACCAGTTCCGTCTACCGTCTTGGAACCGTTTCTATAGATAGAAAGTTCGTCTTATCTAATGACGTTACCCCACTTCCAATCATCTCTCCGGAAATCTTGTGGATAAAATGATAGAAAAAATGGATAATATACTTTTTATGCCTAAATTATGTTTCCTTACATAATAAATAGTATTGTATATTATCCAACAAAGATTTTGTGGCGCCTTTTTCACACAAAAAATGAAATGCTTTTGTATGTTTTCATAAAGATTTCTATCTTTCACTTGTGCGTACATGTCACATTAAGTCTAATGGCCTAGTTAGTGACTTCCTGATGTGGCAATGACGAGCATGAGACTTTTATGCAAATACGAGTATGTACATAATTCTCAAGGCGCGTTATTTGTGGTAAAATATTTTTTTGTAATTTGTTCTTTTTTTCTCCTTTTTCTTCTTAGTATTGTTACGATTCTTTTAAGTTTATTGTTATGACTCACACACGATTTTTTACTAAAATTCTACTTAGAACATTGTTATTTTTTATTTACTCTCTAAACTTTACATATTTTTGCAATTTAAGCTAATTCTAGAAATGTTCATGTTGATGATGATGATGTTGCAGAGACCCTACCCAATGTTGTGTCATAAGATCTTCCAACACAGCATCCATAAAGTCAAAAGTTTCCTTTGCTTTTCTTTTCTTCATTTTATTATTATTCTTTTTTTATACTTTCTAAGTTCTAATAAACATAAAACCAAGTCAACTATTTTGAACTTTGTGTTCACAAACATTTCATTAGCCAGTTTTTGCAGAGAAATTTGCATTTTAGACTTGACATTGTCTTCTGTCTGTGGAAAGAATGTTTGTGAGTTAGTGAGTGAGTGGAATGAGTATATGAGTTTAGAACGTGAGTTCCAATTGAGGAGTGTCTTAGAACATAATGAACTCCAAGTGTATACAAGTGTAGTAATTGAGATGCTGAATGAAATATAAGAATTAAAGATTTAATTCATCATAAAATTCTATTATTATTGAAATTCTTTCCACTGAAGTGATGGAGGTTTGTTCTTCATTAACAATAGGTCTAATTTTAAGATCTTTATGGATGTTATACCATTGTCATGAAGTAAGTATTGCTCCACTTAGATTTAGAGGCATCAATGGACTTAGAAGCATTGAAATTAGTCACACTTTGGGTGATTCAGTTATTTTTACAATAGTATCTGATTTAAAATTCATTTGAATTTGTTATAATTTTCATTTAAACCTAACTTATTGTCGTCATCGTCAAATAAAATACTTTGAAATGAGTTCAACGAAAAATTCCCAGTAATAAATTGTATTGTATTGTATTAGTAAGAAAGAAAAAAACCCACCCATAATTATTTGCCTTCGAGTTGTTCGTGATAACTGCACGTAGGCCATTTGACCGATATTATTAAGCCATTGATTTTGCATATCAGCCACCACCACCACCAGAAGAGAAGAAGACCCTGAAAGTGAGGTAGCGGAGTATAAGAAATCACCAAGTATGAGACAAATTCAATTGACACAGAAAAACACAAACATAAATTTATTAAAATTTATTACAAATAAATTTATTGAAAAGCAACAGAAGCAACAGAAGCGTTAAATACAATTGCATATCATAAAATTTTACGAAGGTTCACTGAAAGAATTTATATACAATACTTTTTTTGCAATATAAACTAAAATATTTGCCAAGTGGCACATGACACAACAATAATGTTAAGATAATGATGATGGTCACAATGGTGATATTGATGATGATGACATTCATTGATTCAAGGAAAAGTAACAGGAAGATGAATGTTTTTTAAAATGCAACAAATGCATGAATGTGATTCACCTGTTGCACCATTGCATATCTAATACCATGATCAGTAACGGCAAATGATGATAATGATAATGATGATGGTAGTGAAGAATTTAGTAGTGATGGTGGCGCCATTTTTGGCCAAAATACTATCATTCAAGTGAGTTAGTGAGTGAGCCAAGCAGGCTGAGTGACTCTGTGGCTGGTGAATGGTGTTCAGCTTACCAATGTTGTTGTTATTTTCTTGGGGAGCGTGAGTCCAACAATCACGACAATCAACTAATTGGACTTGTACGTTTCATTAGCATGCGATCATCGATCGTTGTAAGAGTGGCAGAAAAGTGAGAAAACATACAAAGCAACAGAATTCAGTGCAACAAGTTTTTGTTTTCAACTGTGAAACGCATTGAATAATGTTATGAGAAATATTTGTTGCGTACGTGTTGGCATGGCATCCCCTTTAGAGGTCTTAAACACGTAATTAATGCCTCTCCATTGACCTTAACTGTTTGTCATTATGGTCGCGTATTAACATTTAAGGTTCAACTACTCAAATAACCCAGAAAATGATATAAAAATTTAATGTGAGATACTACAATATCTGTTCTGAAATCAGTAGACCCAGACACTTTGGTTTTGAAGTTTGGTTTGTTGGCTTTGTGGGCGTTTTGCAGCTGCTGCCTCATATGATTTTTTTTTATTTGCTTTGTGTGTTTTCATTTTGTTGCAATGTCACATTAATTAAGGTGGACATGTCGCTACAAGATCAATGTCAACATCATCGCCAACGTTGACTACTTCTGTAGTCTGCATCTCGTCGTCATCACAGTCGGCGGCGGCTTGTTAAATCGAAAATAAAAATCACCATTAAAATATTGCATATACTTGTACACAGGTACTATTTGAGTTGGGTGCTGGTGCTGGTGCTGCGTGTTATTGATATAAATGTTGGATTAATGAGTAAATTAGCGAAAAGTGAAAAATATAAAATTAAATAAATAATATTAAAGATTTTTACAAAAAAAATTTTATGATATTTTTTTCGTCTCTCAATCTTTTGAATAAATTTAATTGCATTTTTACATTGACAAATTGTTACAACAAGTTTTACTTTCAAAAATATTCAATTTATAAGTATATTTCATGTGACACGCAATGATATTTTTTTTATATTTTATTGTATTATATATTTTTGTTCATTCAAAAGAAATCAATCAATTCGAAACCTTGGTGGTTGAATATGTTGAATTGTTTTACAAAAAAATTTTAATATTTTTTATTTCATTTACCATATATGACATAATCTTATTGGATAAAGAAAACTTTCCCTAAACCTTCAGTAGTTCATAAGTTGATGCCTAAAGTAATGATTGTTTTGTAAAATGGTAAAGCAGTTCGCACTGTGCATTAGTTATTGAAATCAGAAGAAGAAGAAGTTCGAAAGAGGAAAAATGCATTTGTTTCCTTCTTGCATTCTCTTCTTTCCATAGCGTTTTATTGAACACGAGTTCTTATCATTTATGTCAAAGCAAACTTGAATCATCTATGTACGAGTAATGAATAAGTATATAAGAAAGCAGTGTTTCATTCCAATGCGGCTCATACATTATGCCACTGATTGTACAATCAAAGACCAAACCTTTTTTGATTTTTCATACAAGTGAGCCATGACCGTCCCCTGATCACGTTGTGAGAGTCAACACGCAAAATGAATCGATCGCATAATGTATGGGCCATATATGGGACATCAACGGTTTTAACTCACTTAGACGAACGGCTGCTGAAGAAGCCGCAAATTATGTATTTAACAAAAGCTTTCACTGGAATAGTTTTATAAAGGTATATATTGAGTTAGGTTAGGTTATGTTATGCAAATTTCTCACCACAACACGCCAAAAATCTTAAAGTCCATTTTGATGCCAGCATTAAGAAAAGGAGGAAAGGAGTTTAATGTAAATGATGGTTGGGTATCCCTAGTTGGTCTCAGAGGTCACCCTCAGCTTCTGGAACGAACCCGTAGAAGCAAGGAACACACGCAGGTCAACCACTCTCAATTTCAAGAAACTGCTCGTCTTCCCAGGAGAGCAGAGAAGTCACATAGAAAGTGTTAAATACTTTCTGATTCTTCCTCATCTCCACAGCTGCGACAGAAGTCTTGATGTAGAACATGCATAATTTGGGCGCAGTGCTCTGTTAGGACTCCCGCCATCATTCATTCAAGTATAGGAGCTCAGAGGTTTGTTTCGGTTGCTAGCAAGGTCTGAGCGTACGAGAAGCAATACAGCCTGGCTCATTTAACCACTATATGCCTACTAGCTTTCCGATTTTCGCTTCGAAGCCTGAAAGAATATCTTCTAGAAGTTCGTGATTATCAATAAACGTTAGAGAAACTGGCAGAGCCTATCCCTGTCTAGCATACTCATCCGCCATAAAAAACCAGAATGATCATGTACACAGATAAGCCTAATTGAGTGCTGCTGAACTGTCTTTTTTTAATTTTTTAGCTCATGCTTTTGGTAAAGCTGAAATTTGATTGATTTGTCTTAATTTCAATACAAGGCTGACTGGCTATGATTCTCAACTACTCAATCATTTTTTTCTCAATAAAAGAACCCTTCAACTACAAGTACAAAGTAAGTTAAGGGTAAATTTCTCTAGAAAAAATTGTTGTAAATTTATGAAATTAATAAAATTTTTAACATTTCATAAAATCTTTTAATTCCTCAACAAAGTCAAGGGTCGCTTAACAATAAACTAAAGAAAATGACTTACATGACCCTGCCATCCAATAATTCGAGTATTGTTGTCAATGAGAGGCAACATCAGTTGTTCTTTTCTCTTTTTAAAGAAGTGCAATAAAAATTAATTATTAGCATATTAGCAACAAATTATATACAATAAATTTCAAAGATACAACTTTTATATAGTCTGCATAATCTACCAGATAGTACATTGTGGGAAATCTTATTACATTAAGAACTTGAAGACGTCTAGATGGTGTATTTCCCTTTTGGTTTTTTTACGAAGTCATTGCTCAAATGAAACAAACTTTTATAGTCATATAAGTGCCAACTGAATGACTTCAATAATTTTATGGCTCACTTGCGTGGGGGCGCCACGCTTAACTAAGAGATACAAATACATACGTACTTTAGATATGCAGATGCAAAATATGCATTTCCAATTGTTTTTCAAGTAACAAATGTATTCATGCATTAACATTCATAACACATGTGCTGTGCGTAACTGAGTTCTTAATCTTTTGTTTAATTTACACACTTTGCAGCTGTGAAAATTGTAGTACATAGTAAGTATATGAAGAAAAGAGTCCACTAAGCTCATAAAAATTTTGATTTATCTTTTAGTAAAGTGAAAAAATAGTAAATAATAAAAAACTTCATTTGAATTGAGAGCAAGTTTGATTACACAAAAAGTAGAAGAAAATCATGTGTAAATGCAAAAAAAATGAATACAAAATACACCTAAACGATGTAATCAGTTTCACTTGTCTATTCAGATAGCAAATAGTATCTCAATAACATATACTATATGAGTATAGTTCAGGTATACCAACTTAGTTACAAATATTTGCGTTGGTGTTTGCAGTGGCAAATTTTGTTAGACAGACAACAACACACCATCACCAGTACCATCATGCCTGCAACATTGTTGCAAATTATTATGGCGTGAAAATGTTATTGAAATGTATTAGACAGATACATAGTTTGTGTGGCATTTAATGATGTTACAGTGCTCTGAGTTGGATCGAATCTAAGTGTTTAGGTACATCAACAATGATAAGAGAAAAGACTTCAATTGAATGTTAAAATAAATAGAAGAAATAAAAGTAGGAAATAAAAATAACTATTCTTAATGCAAAAATAGATGAGAGTGAAGAAGAATTAAGAATGGAGCTTATTTCATTTAGTTATTTCGGGTTGGAAAGGAACGAATGTGGGCTCTTCAGATTTATCTTTGGATCTCCATCCAGTACGATCGATGTGTAGCTGAACTGAGTGAGCTGTGCTTGTAATTGTAGAAGTTATCAATTTCTTAACTGTGTCTCTACAGCAATCATATCTCTTTTGGTATTTTTAACTTGAATTTACACTATCTTTTTAACCGACTTCAAAAAAAGAATGATGATATCAATTCGACTGTATTTATATTTTTATGTGTGTTACTCAGAACTTTTTATGAGGTGAACCGATTTTGATGGTCCCATATAAATTTGATCAAGATTTGACCAGAAGCTATCTGTTTGTTACCTCAGAATTTTTTTCTAGGTGAACCAATTTTGATGATTCTGTTTTTATTTCAAAGCTGGTGCTTGTCACGTGGTCCCATATAAATTTAATCAAGATCTGACCAGTACTTATCTGTTTGTTACCTCAAAACTATTTTCTAGGTGAACCGATTTTGATGGTTCTTTTTTTTTATTTCAAAGCTGGTGCTTGTCATGTGGTACCATATAAATTTAATCAAGATCTGACCAGTAGTTATCTGTTTGTTACCTCAGAACTATTTTCTAAGTGAACCAATTTTGATGATTCTGTTTTTATTTTAAAGCTGGTGCTTGTCATGTGGTCCCATATAAATTTAATCAAGATCTGACCAGTAGTTATCTGTTTGTTACCTCAGAACTATTTTCTAGGTGAACCGATTTTGATTATTCTTTATTTATTTGAAAGCTGGTGATTGTCGTGTGGTTCACATATAAATATGATCAAGATCTGAGCAGTCGTTATTTGTTTGTTACTTCAATACTTTTTTCTATGTGAATCGATATTAATGATTCTTTTCTTATTCCAAAGCTGAAGCTTATCATGTGGTTCACATATAAATTTCATCAAGATCTGACCAGTAGTTATCCCTTTGTTAAAGTTTTGCTATGTTATCTAAACTTGTTATTGGCACTTTCCTGACTTTCCCAACAATTTCTCTGATTTAAATTGAACTCATTAACCCCACCAATTTTTTAGAAGCGCAATAAGCATCGAAAAATCATGTTCATTTATTTGCAAGAAAATAATAAATTGCACAAAAGAAAATGAGGTTATTGACGCATGTTTTGGCCTCTAGTAGAGTTGATGATTGTTTTGATTTTCTTTTTTAATTGTGTGTTTGTATTTCAAAAAAACACAAAATTCATTTGTTGTTTTTCCAAATTTTTTGATTCTGATACAACAATAACAATGAATGCTTTAGAAAAACTTCAATATGTCGGTTGATGTTGATGTTGATGAGAGAAATCAATGTGATTAATGCCTGTCTGAATTTATTTATTCGCTTTATAGGGTGAAATAATAATTGTTGTTGTGATTTACCAAAAAAAATAAAAGCAAAAGCACAACACATAACTAACTTCATATAGAAATTTCTTTTTCTATTCTTAATATTCGTGGGCGATCTTTCTTTAGTTTATAGATACACATGCATTTCTTTCTATTTCTATTATAAAGAAAATGTTTTTATTTATCTTGCAATGCTTTTCTTTCCATACAAAAAACGCATTTCAACATTTTACTTTAGAACAACAAACAACAAAAAGCATTAAGATTTTCTCAAACTTCATCATGTACACACATCATAAAATGCTGAAAATTATAGCAAAAAATCATAGCAGGAAAAGTTTTTCAACTACCAATACTCTACTTCATTGACTGTGCGTCAATCAATATTGACTATCTTGCTGTTATTTTGTATTCATTTTGATGGCTTAATAAATTGCCAACAATCAACAGTCAAACACCTACTAAATGCATTCAAAGTATAATTTGCATAAATAACAATTACATGTCAATCGATAATGTAACGTAGTCTTAGTTCATACAATCAATGGTGTGAACACACTTCAAGTGAGATACATTTTTGTATGCAATTTTTTTTAAATCTTTTTCCTTTGTAGGTTGCAGACTTAGTTGAGTTGTTGGTCTTAAGTAAAGTAATGTGTAATTGGCATTTTGCATGCAAAATTTAACTAGTTGTTGTGACTGCTCAGATAGATTTGCATTGAGTATGAGAGTATCTACTATTTTGGTATGTTGAGACCACCGAGCTTCAATAATATTATTGTAGTAGCACGTGTGCAGCTTAACGACAAACGACCAATGACAATAACAATGATGATGATGATGACAATTGTTGGCGTAACGCCAGTAGCTATTTTGTTGGTGTATTTAAGTATCTCTATAAGCGCATTGTGTTTATTGTTGCCTGGCTTTATAAGCCGATTTTAGTTAAATATTTTTAGTTGTCATGGAGAGTTTCTCAAGAAAAGAAAATATGAGTGGGAAAAAGGGAATACTCTTTAGTTGCTTTCATAAATATTTAGATTTAAACTAAGTCTGATTTATGAGTATTAAAATTATAAATAAAAAATTGGTTCATTTGATTTTCATATAAGAAAAATCAATATTTCATTCATTTACTATAATATTTTATTTTTAACAATTTCAAAACAGCAAAAGTTACTCATTCATTCATTCATGCATTTATTAATACGTTCATTCATCTTATTTATTCATTGAACAAATGTTTTTGCAAACTCATTTCTTCTATTCACTCGTCTTGTCATTTTCATTTCAATTTTGAATTTCTTCTCTTTATTTTTTTTTTTTTTTGCTATCTCATTATGAGGTCAATTGAAGCAACAAATTATTTTTATTTAAACAATGAATATGGTAATTTTTATTTCCCATTTATGAATGAAATAACACAATTAAAATAATGTTTAAATAGTTTAACAGTTCATAAAGTGTGGCAACTGTTGTGTGTTGCATTAGAATGAAATATTCAAAGTCGTGTGAGATACAAGCATCCATAAAAATTAATATCACACATCACATCACGCGCGTGTGTGTATGTAAAATAATAATAATTATAAAAAAAAAAAAAACATAATTCATAAATCAAAACATAAAATGTATTTTTCTTTGGCAAATGTGTCAAAATTATGTTTACATTTTCGATAGACCGCTATTTTCTTTGGTTTTTTCTTTTATAACTTTGTTGTATCTTTATAGTTTTTAAAGCGGATTTTTCCCCTTGTAAATTGTGAATTTACTTTCACTTGAATGTTTTTTCACTTTATGTATATGGAAGATAAGGAAAATATTAAGAGACTAAACTGAAGCTTGTATGCCTTGCACACCACCCAATCTGATAAGGCTGCTTATAGTATACAGAAATTATAATTTTAAAGACAGTTTATATAATTTTTATATAAAATATCGATTCTATCAGCGATAAATTGAGTAAAATGTTGTTCCAAAACATCTTGTAAAGCTTCGCTGGAATATCTTAAGTAATACAAAAGTTGTCCATAAAAAAAAGTCATAACACTGAAAGCTATAAGTATACAGCAGGTACTATTTATATACAAAATTTGCTATAATGGCCCAATCTTTGCATATATTTACCAATATAAATATAGAGACATTAAACTATATAAACAAGGTTTGAAAACCATGGTAGTTGTAGATTTTGTATGTGGGCTACATGTTCCGGAAATGGGGATCTCAATAAGATTTGTCTGTACCAAGTGCATACTACCAACTATTAGTTCCAAAGATCATAAGCTGAGTGTTAAGCTTGCTTTGAAAAAGATGACAGTGTATTTGGAATCAATTGATTCTACTTATCACTCTGATCATTTCTTTTCACAAAAAATTCTTCAAATTTCTAAAGGCATGCAATTGTCTTTGGGTCAAAAGGGCGATATTATTTCAAATCAAAAGACGAGTATATGTATTCACAGATTAACACGTGAATACGCTTTTTTCTTTATTTAAAATCCGTGAATCTCTACTATTGGATAGAAACAAATGATAGTATAGAAAAAGGTATACAATTTCTAGGGAAGACCGCATTATTTTAAGAAAAAGTCATCAAGATTGTGTTAGTAATGCAACTCAGATTAGCTCAGAAGTGCAACTAGATTTTCAAAAGAATAAACAATATCAATAAGCAATGTTCCAAAACGACTGAACAATAAGGGCTTGAGGGCAAGAAAGCCTGCCAAAAAGCGACTTCTCATCAAGAAAATACAAAAAAAAAAAAAGATTTATATAGGGCTCATAATAAAGAAAGTTGGACAGAATCCGACTGGTCTGGTCATGTTTTATTTTTTCAGATGAGTTTAAGTTCATACTAAGAAATTATTCATTCAAAAAAATTACAATGACCCTTTTTTCTTTGAGTTGGGAGTACTTTTTGGTGTCTCTGATGCATGGTTACAGTTTTATGGCATTACAAGCTTTACAAACAAACTCATAATGGTATAAAGTAGTGTGTGAAATGTGTTAGAAATTAAAATTTTCTTTTCCTTTGTTTGTTTAGATTGAATACTTTATACAATTTTCAAACAAAGACCGCAACTCATTCAAGTTTTTAATAATTTTCCTTCATTCATTGCATTTATCTCTCTTATTAATTTTTATTTTGTACAAAGGAATATGCTACTTTATAATGAATTTTACTAATGAAAGATAATTTTTTTTTATATTTTATGTTATTTTATTTTAAAAACACAAACATTTTTGTTTTTCATATTTCATTTTATGTATATGTTTTCCATTAAAAACTTCATTCAGTCAATGAATCCATTAAATCTTTATCAGCATTTATTATTATTGTTGAAAAAATGAAAAATACTTTGCATTTTTCTTATGAATAGTATCTTTTTTTAATCTGTGTCTCTCTCTCTAATATTATGAATATATTTTTCATCCATTTTTAATGGCTTCATAAATTATGATAATCATGACAACATGTTTGAAGGCAATCAGTCCAGCTACCAATGTATTTATTTATTTATTTTGTTTATAAAAAATGTTTGAATTTTTTTTTTTTGTTTTCATAAGCTACTTGATGATGGCTTTATTATATGAGGCAATCGATATATGTATATGAGAGTAGTATGTTTTTGGTAAACGTTTTCTTAATAAGTAAAGTGGTCACTTAACACGTTTTTCAGATTATATCTGTGATATTTTACATTCATATAGTGAAATATACAATACTTTAAAGACATGTGTCTTACTTTCTTCTTATAACTTCATAGTTAAACATATTTAAATCATTTTATAAATGATTAAAAATATAAAAAATATTTTTTGAGATACAAAAAACAAAGATCCAAAATCATTTCCATTTCAAAAAATTTGTTATTTTTTCTTTTGATAAAAACATAAAACTACCAATTGCCTGAAGCAAAAATGTATATTAAGATTGACAGATAGACAGTAGACAGTTTTCTTCTCAAAACTGTGAATTACAACATACTTGTTGGGAATTGTATAAAATGACATGATGTTTAACAACTTCATAACTGACTTAATTACATGCACAGCTTAAAATATTTATTTATTTGAAAAAGATAAAAGTAATTCGATATTTTTTTGTCCCCCAAATTTATGTATTGTACGAGTATCACAAAGTTTAATCTCTGTGAAATGAATCTATTAGGCGGGTGGCTTGGAATTAACTCAATAAAATCAGATGAAGGTTAATAAAATCATTGAACTTCTTTTTGTTGAACAAATCTTACATAATTTTACACTTGATTGAGATATTGGCAATATACAATTTCAGTTATGTGGGTCTGTCTGACTTACTTAGCTTGGAATGGCTTGGCATGGCTTTGCAAGAACTGGGTTAAATGAGTAAATTATTACAGTTCATATGATTGGAATGGTATTGTATCTATAAGATATTCATACTCTTATATATGCTTGTACATAAATAAATAAATTTTCCTATTTTTATTTTGGTTTTTCTATTGGTTTTTGGGTGGTGTGGTTTTGTTTATTTAAGTTAACTTGACTTTATCATGCGTGTAATAAATTCATACACACACACACACATGAATCGAGTGAGCAAAAAAAATATTAAGTAACAAATTTAGTTGATTGCATATTAATTATGGATGGTTGTTGTCTTAAACAAATATGAAAATTACGGCATGAAGTTTTCTGTTTTGTTTTGTTTTTTTGTACATAATAAAATTAAAAACAAATCGATTGTAAGCTCCCTGTGCATGGCATGCGTAGATACTTGTGTAGTTGTTAAGTGTAAACAAAAACCGAGTACAATAACAACAACAATTTGCATTTACGATCAATGAGCCACTGACCTAAGTTAATATATTTTGCATTGCGATGTGCTGCATTGACGACTGATTCGTCCAAGTCGTGTCAAAAAGAATCGAATCGAGCCGAAACTGAATGGAACTGAACAAAACTGAGTTGAGTTGAGTTGAGCGATTGAATTTTGTTGGTGTTATTGACGCCAGACACTGTTACATATACACAAATACACTTGCAAACAGATACAAATATACTACTTCTCAGTAATGTATGTGGATTCTTGTTATTGTTGTTGATGATGTTTATGACGTTGTTGCTGTTGTTTTTTTTTGTGTTTGTTTGTTTACACAAAATGATGATAAGTTTGTGTTTTAGTTTCAATTGCATTTCATAAATACTTTTTTTGTTTTTGTTCTCTTATAAAGTTTTGTCGTTGTCATTGTTATTGTTATTGTTTTTTACTTACTATTGCCTGCTGCTGCTGTTGCTAATTTATTTGCAACATTTGCTGTTTACTGTGAATTAATTGCAAATGCAAACTAAGTCAGTTTTAGTGCACTATTTAAACACTCTTCCATTCCGCACCCTTTATGTGTCTCATACATACACGTGGGTTTACATTTTGCTTGGTGCTATGTGTTACAGATACTCGTGTATCTAGTACTTGCTTGGCTTAGTGCATGTGGACGCTTATTTGGATTACATTTAACGATATGCAATGTTTGCTGTTTAACGGTTTAGATCGGTTAAAATTTTAGAATGCCAAGATACATACTTGAAGAAGATTCAATCTAAAAGTATTCTTAAGAGATTGATAGACTTTTATAGTTGTAATTGCTTATTGTTTTTAAGAAATTTTACTTTTTTAAAGGCAAAATCAAAGTTATAACTAGGGATGGGTAACGATTATTTGTTCGATTAATAGGTTAATCCGATACTCATCCCTAGTTAAAGGCCTTTTAGACTGTCGGTTCAGTCTCAACCCATGTTATCGCTGCAGAAATCGAAATGGACTGACAAATTAGCAGGGCCATTAGACCATTATTCTGTCATCGTTTCTGTTGTCGGTGCGGATTTCGAGTCGATAATGGACTGAGACTGAACTTACCATCTAAAAGGCCTTTAACCTTGACTGCTTTATCGAAATTATCGATATATTGTTCGATTAATCGGTTAATCGATACTCATCTCCAGTTAAAGGCGGTTTCAGGCTCAACCAATGTTGTCGCTGCAGAAAGCGAAATGGACTGACAATTAGTTGAGCCATCAGTCCATTTTTCTGTCATCGTTTCTGTTTTGGGTGCGGATTTCGAGTCGATAATGGACTGAGACTGAACTGACCGTCTAAAAGGCCTTTAACCTTGACTGATTTATCGATATTATCGATATATTTTTCGGTTAATCGGTTAATCGATACTCATCCCTAGTTAAAGGCCTTTTAGACAGTCGTTTCAGTCTCAACCCATGTTATCGCTGCAGAAATCGAAATGGGCTGACAAATTAGCAGGGCCATTAGACCATTATTCTGTCATCGTTTCTGTTGTCCGGTGCGGATTTCGAGTCGATAATGGACTGAGACTGAACTTACCATCTAAAAGGCCTTTAACCTTGACTGCTTTATCGAAATTATCGATATATTGTTCGATTAATCGGTTAATCGATACTCATCTCCAGTTAAAGGCGGTTTCAGGCTCAACCAATGTTGTCGCTGCAGAAAGCGAAATGGACTGACAATTAGTTGAGCCATCAGTCCATTTTTCTGTCATCGTTTCTGTTATGGGTGCGGATTTCGAGTCGATAATGGACTGAGACTGAACTGACCGTCTAAAAGGCCTTTAACCTTGACTGATTTATCGATATTATCGATATATTTTTCGGTTAATCGGTTAATCGATACTCATCCCTAGTTAAAGGCCTTTTAGACAGTCGTTTCAGTCTCAACCCATGTTATCGCTGCAGAAATCGAAATGGGCTGACAAATTAGCAGGGCCATTAGACCATTATTCTGTCATCGTTTCTGTTGTCGGTGCGGATTTCGAGTCGATAATGGACTGAGACTGAACTTACCATCTAAAAGGCCTTTAACCTTGACTGCTTTATCGAAATTATCGATATATTGTTCGATTAATCGGTTAATCGATACTCATCTCCAGTTAAAAGGCGGTTTCAGGCTCAACCAATGTTGTCGCTGCAGAAAGCGAAATGGACTGACAATTAGTTGAGCCATCAGTCCATTTTTCTGTCATCGTTTCTGTTATGGGTGCGGATTTCGAGTCGATAATGGACTGTGACTGAACTGACCTTCTAAAAGGACCTTTATAACCTTGACCGATTAATCAAAATAATCGATGTTTTATTCGATTAATCGATACACATAACTTATAACCTTGATTGGCCTTTTACAAAGTAAAATCGATCGTTCGATTAATCGGTTAATGGATGTTCCGCTTACTTGGTGTTTTAATCCAAAGGCGACCAAAGTGACAGAATTTTCTTTGATTTTTTTTTGGCTCGCTGTTCTGGGACCTTTCATTTCTTGATCGCCAATAATGTTTATGAGGGATAGATTTTGTTTGTGCTCGCCAATAAATAAGCGCTGTTTTTTACTTGGAGTTCGTTGTTGTCATCTGCTAATCATTTCATCGAATTTTTAAGCAACAATTAATTATAACCTTATAAACTCAAGTGTTAAAGAAAACATTTCTGGATTTCTAAGCCAAGTATCATAAATACTGTATGTAGATACTTCCCTTAGACTAATTAAGTTTCGTACCCACAAACGCATATCTGCATAACATGTTAATGTATCTTTGTATCTACCATACCATATACATATGTGTGCTTTACACGTGCTCAATGTTGTTGCTATCATCGTTGACAAATGGAGCGCATTAAACGAGACTCAATTTCCTTCCTTCATTCATTCATTCGTTCGTTCGTTCGTTTGTCACCAGTTTGTGCATTGACTAAGTTTCAATGCTGCGCAAAGACAAAACAACAGTCAGCAAAGGAATGCAATTGCAATGTAATGTAATGGCACTTCGATTTGAGGTAGTTGAACGAACTGAAACTGGAAATTAATGACGTTGACACATTTGTGGCATGCAGATACATCTATGCAGATACACGTACATACATACTGCATACATATGTAGATACTAAAAATAGACAACAATTTGGACAACAAACACCTGCTGCATTAAATTTCATGCGTTTTATAGCGCATATAATTATGTTTTTTTCATTTTTTAAAGTTTAAAAAATATAAAATCATAAAATCATAGAAAATTTAAGAAAATCTCAATCTCAATTAAGACGCATTAGAAATTAAGTTAAAATTAAGACATAAAAAATTCATTTGAAAATTCAAATTTCCATGAAGAAGATAATGCTGCTCAGCAGCTTATTGCTGCCTGCCACATGATTGACACACATTTGGATGGCTTTTTATAGATGTCACAAAGCAGAGAGAATACGAACTCTGACATTTGTCGCATGCGACCCATTCCTCTCTCACCCCATTTGAATGGGTATACCCAATGTATATGGTATAAATGAATGTCAAATGTTGTTACTAATGATAGACAAGGCGTTGACAATCAACAATTTAAGAAGCTTGTTCTCCCCATTCACTTTCTCTTTGTAGACTTTTGTGTGTTTGGATTATTCCATGAGTTTTGGGATCAAGAATTCAGTTGTCACTTCTCGTAGTACAATGGAATGCCCCTGAAACTGTGACTCCATTTGTGTTGTATATGTGTAGCAAGTTGTTCTTCGGTATATAGATCTGTGTAGTTCAAAATGTTTCTCTGACATATTTGTACATAAATCATTTCAATATTTTTCCCCTTTTCAATTATACATAAATAGTTCAATTGAGTTGTGGGTTCGGGATCATAAGGTCTCATTTGAAGTAGCTTCACAGCATATTGTTTTCAATCATAGGTTATTAGGAATTTCCACTAATCTAATAATAATCAAATATTTTTTGAACTTCATTGAAAATTCTCACGGTCAAGTTTATTGAACTCTCCAACTCTCAATGAATCGTATATACTATACGTCATTCTCTTTGTACAATTTCATGGAATTACAATTTTCTTCTTAACATCATCTTCCCTGTGCACTATACTATGTAGTACTATTAATCTGGTATACTATATTTATTCATGAGTTTAAGATTTTTCACTTTTATTTGAGTTTAGCATTAACACATCATAATAATAATGACAACAGCAGCAACAACAACAACAGACAAAACCACACTTTAAGAGATGACAAATTAATGCTGTAATTAAATTACAAAGTACGAGTATCTGTTCATCTTTATTCTTTTTTATTTTGCTAGCCATGATAAGCAAAAGAAGCTCATGGATGTGTGGTGTATTTATTACTTTTTGAAAAAATTATCAGTTATAAGTTTTAGTTTCATTTTTATAATTGTGTTGAGTCGCCATCATCATCAGCATCATCTGTGTGGTGACACTTGTTAAACAACTCAGTCATTGTGTTACTTGGACACATGTATGTACAACTATTCGCAATCTGTATCTCTTCTATCTATAAAGAATCTTATAGAATAAATCGACAAATCTCTATGCAAGCTAGTCTAGTGACTAGCAACCTTTGGCTTGGTTTAATTGTTATGAGTAGAACATTTATAATTTGTTGTAGACAGAAATTAAATGATCCGCAACGAAAGATCTTTTCTTGCTGTGAATGAATGAATGAGTGAATGATAAGACTTGGGTTTCTGTATATGAAGTCACAGATTAACTTGAATTGCTAAGAATTGTTTAATTTTTGGCTTCTATGAATAAAAATTGGATTGTTTTCTACCAGAGAATATATAGTAAAAGGCCACACATGAAGTCATTTCAATTTTCTATGAAATTGCTTTCATTAGGCCTCAGGATATTAGTCTCTCTTATTGTGTGTATGCATAGAAACCTAGTAACCCAAAAAGAAAGTCTCTAATCTGGACTCAAAAAGCCTACAGAAGCCAACACTAAAATTGCTATAAGTTTATTATTCAAAACGTGCCAAATTAATTGTCACAAATCAATTAAGAAAAAAAAAATACATAAAGAGAAGATGGAGTCGTTTAGTTCCACTCAAAAATGGCTAACAGCAACAGACACAACAACAAATTACTCAATGTCATAAAAAACTATATAAATTATGCATAAAACCGGCTGTTTAGAAAGAGAGAGAGAGAAACACACACATGAAGAAGTATAGTAAAATAGATACAAAACAAAAAATATTATGGATGACAAAATGAATAAAAAAATCATAAATTCACAGAGAGCGCGGAGCGGCGGTAAGTTCATTGGAGCATTTTGTGATTTATCTGACGCCCAAGTAAACAAGTTGACATGTTAAGTCAACAGTTAACAAAATATTTAAAGTCAAAAACTTATGATAACAGAAAAAAAAAAAAATATAAAGAAAGGAAAAGAAGTTGCAGAAAAGAAATAGCAACAGCAACAGTGCGAGGAAAAACGATATCAAAACAAGAAATAAAATGAAAAAAGCAATGAAATGATATATGAAGAAATAAAATGCGCCAAAGTCTACCAAACATTTAATTATTTTGTACAACTGGATTCGATTTGTATTTGTTGAAGTTAAGAGAGCAACCAGCAACTCACAACTCTTGAGAATAGTAGACTCGCGCGGCTTGGCTCAGTTTAGGTTTATAGTAGTTAAACTCAGAGTAAACAGTTAGACACACGTTTGTCTGTCAATTGAATTGAAAAGACTGTTGTCAATGGAATTGTGTTCACTGTACGACTGTCAGCGTTAACAAATTGCCTGCTACACTGAACAGTTTTCGCAAGGCATTTTCCTGTTAGTCGAACTACTTTTTTAGGTTGAGTTTTTTATTTTTCTTTTCTTTTGAATGTAACTGAAATCCAAATATTAACTGTACTTTGTATTATTAAACTGAAATTTAGTAAACAACTAAGTGTTATAATGGAAGATTTAGAATGGAATGAGATGGTTTATGGTTGGTTGTAGAAAGGAAAAGGGGCCTAAGCAATAATAAATTTGATACCACTAGTAAAGGGTCCGATTTTGGTTTGGCCATTAATTATGAAAAATAATTTCATTTAAATGTTGGCTATTCTGGAACACCAATTTTCAAGCACTTTGTCCATTGTTTCCCGATCAATTTGGCCAATTTCAACTGTGTGGGGATTCTCAGTATAAGCTTTATATTTCATTGCGCTTTACAAAAAAAAAAGCACAGCGGCGTCAAATCGCAACTGCCAGCAGGTCAATAGATATCGCCAGAACGGCTTATCGCTCGGTTATTGAATCTTGTGCGCAGAAGTTTGATGCTAAGCGCAGCGGAATGGCAAGTTGCACCCGTCTTGTTGAAATCAAAGCTCATCGAGATCGATATCTTCCATTTATCATGTCTCGATAGAGTTCACCATTGACAACCACAGCGCAATCTTCCGTTTTTTTGAAAAAGAAAGGGCATATTAAGACACAACTCCAAAATCCTCATCACACAGCGACATGAAGTGGATGCATTCTCTGCAATATGCTTGTTGTAGCGGTAGCAATGACTGGTGACACGACTGGAGAATAGTTATGCAGGCGGTGGCAAATGATCCCTTTCAATGACATCGCCATCTTAAAGTCTTCAGTTGAATACATGTAAAAGGAGATAGTTGGAACTAGTACTGGTTCTAAAGCGACGAACCACGAACCAGTTTTTGACTATTGATTGGCTTCTTCCTTTCCCAAATTCTGCAATTTTGTTTGTTTACATAGCCGCCGAAATGTAAATGCGCTTCGCCAGTAAAGATGATTGATTTTTCTTTCAAAATCTGGTCAACGTTGAACTCATTCAAAGCCCACACAGCGAAGCCAATATTTGAATGAAATTATTGTTCATACTTAATCGGAAGAATCACTTTATCCAACAAAGTGTAATTTATAGAAAAGGAATTAACTTATGTCCATTAAATGGTCAAACTAAAATCGAACCAATGGCCCACCCGTATTTCTATTCATTTCTGTGTAATATATTCATAATTTTGAAGATTCTATTATCAAAATTGTCAAATTTTGTAAAACACTTCTCTATAGAATATAATCATTAGTAGGCTTAGTTGAAACAATCATTCATTTTGTGTAAGTTGAACAAATAATATATTTCCAAAACGTGTGTCTCTTACACAAAATTTGGATTTTTATCACATAAATAAAATAAAATAATTTAAATCAAGAGAAACACAACTGTAACGCCACACAGCAGTATGGCTCAACAATCTGATTTTTTGAGTAAGTTGAATGTATTGAAATGCATGAAAAACCATTTAACAAATCCGAATTGTAAACCGAGTAACATTGGCCAATATCGCCATGCAATATTTCATTTATTGAAACAAGTTGTCTCTCAAACTATATATTCCGATATTGATAATAGAAATACATTGGAAACTATAACAATTTACCATGAAGTGAAAAAAGTTCTTGAAGTCATACTGCATACAAAACTAAATGCCTATAAGAAACAGATTAAGTGCAAACAATTAAATGAGAAGTTTGAAAAATTAGTTGAACTAATTATGACATCAAAAGTAGCAAATGATTCAACTAAATTCGAACCCAAAGACAATTTACTCCTCCAGGAGGAATACGAGTATCTTAAAGTCAAGTATACCGAACTGCAGGATAAATTTAAGGAGCATTCTAACAACTATGCAGAGATTATAGCCGGAAAAGATAAATTGATTAATTTGAATTTAGAAGCAATGACGGATATGAAAAATAAGGCAGCTTTATATAAGCAGCAAATGGACAGCAAAGGAACAGAAGCTTCAAGAGAAAACGTTTTATCTCTATTAAGAGAGTTGATTGATATATTCAAATCCTTGGAATCTACTGAGTTAACATCTCTTTTCAATCTGTTATACAAGACATTCGAAATAAGAGAAGCAAAAAATTCTAAATTGTGTGAAAATTTGAGTAATTTAAAGACTTATATTCTCCAATGTAAGGAAAATAAGGAAAGTCTATATGATTACAAATCGAAACTCCGTCATGTGAAAGAGATTTTCAAAATATTGAATGCACTTGATTGGGAAGCACTATTGAAGAGTCTGAACTCTGATCAGAAAATCTCTTGTAAAAATCAGGATCAAATGAATAAATATATTGAATCTATTGAGGATGCATTTAATGATGAGACACTTCGTCAATTATTCGAATTTCTCAAACCATGAAGATGCTATAGCTTCTTTCAGATGTGGATATGGATGGATGGACATTCGTTAAACGGCGGTGCTTCGAGTTTATTTAAATTATTATAAAAAAAAACAAAAACATACCTTTCATGAAAATTTTAATCAGTTATTTACAATCTGATTTGATAGTTAAAGATTTTGGATTTTGTGGAGCTTGCAGGAGTAGTTGCTAAAAAAAAAATATATATTTTCTCGTTGCCTACATATATATAAATAAAATGTTAATTAACGCCAATCTTTTTTGTTATATATTTAATAAAATACCAAACACTAGCGTAATGAGTAGGTTGGTCAATTTTACACTTCTTTTTTTGGTTTGTAGGCTGAATAGAAAAATATGAAAAATATGACCAGATGTTCCTTAGTTAATTAGCTAAAGATCCACAAAGTCAGTTTAGCAGAAAAGAAGATGGGGAAATTTATTAAAAAACAAAAACCAGGACTACCTGGATACATTTCATATGATTTTAAATTTGGTTCATTTGCAATTGGCCGGTATTTGAAACATTTGGTTTGCACAAAACTCCATTTATTCTATTTAATCCACCGAGTACTTGAAACTTGGTTTGCTCCTAACGAAACAAATGCTTTGTTTGCGAATTGAAATACATTCGTGCAAGACTTTACTGCATATACTCAATTAAGCACGTTTTGTAGAACATGAACTATATTTTTTTAACTTTGGTTCAAAAGCCTTTATTTCTTCTATCAGGCCACATTCTGAGGTATATTTTATATCATATTATGAACATGGGTACTGGGAATATAAATCCATTAATGCTGTACGCTACTTCAAAGTTAATCTTTCGTAGTGGGCGTTCTAACGATTTCTTTAAGCCTTTCCTTCCCCAATGGCTTCAGATTTTCGCTCAGAATTCGGTCTGTGCTTTGGACCGGAACAAAAATAAGTGTTTGGAAGACACATTTACTGGGAATATAATTCCTTTTGTGCTGAACTCTGTTTCAATGATATTCTTTATATTATTTAAGCCTCCCCCTCGCAACTGACCCTAGATTTTCCCAGGGAATGCGGTCTTGGCTTTGGGCCGAGTACTCCTTCATATAAACACATTTTCTAATAGGCTATGAACATGTGTACTGGGAATATTATTCCATTTGTGCTGCACTCTACTTCTCTACTCTATCACAATTTGCATGACTCCAGATTTTCATTTGGATTGAAATGTGACTCTGCCAACCAACTCTGGGTTTTAAGCGCAATATACTTTGGGTCCCCATATGGCTGAATAATATCTTCATGTTTGGTAAGCGGAATGGAAATTAGGATAATTTGTTTGTCATATACTACATTGTAATGTAATATTGTATTATCTTAGGGCAAATTTACATTTAAATGATGAATATGTGAAGCAGCATAGAAATTTTTAACAAATTATAATACCAACTTTTTTTATTGTTTGTCATTTGTCACCCACTGAACTTTCTTAAATCAATTTATTGTAGTTAAAAGAAGAAAAACATGAATTCATGATGAAATGCTAACGAAAATTTCAACCCAATTTTCATTGTGAAAATTGTTAAAAACATTAATTTGTACACGAAACATGTTGACTTAGAAATCATAGTACAAAAATACCTACCTACCTCCACTAAGATATATCTTCTTTACAAATGGGTTAAAAATTCAACAAAAAACAAAAAAAAAAAAATAAGAAAAAAGTTGGTCAAACGCAACATGTTGCATCTTAAATTAATTAAAGACTCATCTACATATGTACATAAGTATGATGATGAGGTGTGTATGCATTGTTTATTGTATGTATTTGCATAGCGCCATGGTTTAGAAAAATAAACATAGGAGAGTAATGGTAGATCCAAAGAGACAAGACATAAAACAGGAAAAAGCTGCACTGACAGGTTTCACTCTAAAGTGTGTGGAATGAATGCGGGCTCCAACACCCAAAAACTGACAACGGCTTAGAGATTTTGGTCTGTCAAACTCAGAGTAGTATTTGTTTGTTTGACCATTTGTCTTGACTGTCTGTCTATCTGTTTGTCTTTTGGCTGGCTATCAATCGATGCTCACGTACTCACTAACTTACATAGTTACATATAAGCATGCATTAACAACTTGTTTGCAACATTTTCCAAATTGAGTGAGTGACTTAAAAATATTGTTACCACGTCGTTGCAAGACGCCTACTTTTTTACCATAAAAAAAAAAAATTAAAGAAAACATAGTAGTAGTACCAAATGTTGGGGCGTTACATGTTAGAAGTATGTTTTATCTAATGTGTTGAACAAGTTATTTGCATGTCATTTTTTGAAACCTTTTGTTTTTCAGACTGGTTTTCATGTGATTCCCTTTCAATTCTTCTTTGCGACTTGTTTGTTTCATTAAGTTTTCACATGTAACATGAAATTTTCATTAATTTGTTCAAGAACTCTTGTTATGCATTTTTATTTATGATATTGAATTTGATTTAAAAAAACATTTATGTTATTTATTTTTATGAGCAACTTTCACTACTATGAATGAATGAATGAATGAGAAAATCAAATTAATCCCCCTTTTTTCTTGTTTCGATTGTTTCAAATGCTGCCTACAGATCAAATGATACCTTCTTCATACTTACTACTACTTCTTATATTGGATCAAATTTGGTTATTTTACACATTTGTCCACTAATTTAATCAAATTAAATCAAAGTTGATTTTGAAAAATTGAAGTTCATTAGTTAAATAAAAAAACCTTAAATTATACTAAATAATTATTCTTATATTTCTTTCTTTTCTTTTCTTTGTGTTTCTTTTTAGGTAAGTTGACAAATCTGACAGAATCTCATTGGTTTTGGTTATTTGTATTGTAATCTGTATGAAAAATCTTAAAGCGTAAGTTGCTTGAAAGCTTCTGTATTTACATAAGATTGTTTTCTTTATTTACTTTCATATCTTCTATAGATGGTAGTTACTACCTAAATGATAGTTAAGTGGGTAGAAATACTATACTTTGTGAGGATTTTGGTTGACTGTAAAATTGATTTAGTTAAATGGAGTTGTAAGGTGTGTTCTTTGAATTTAAAACCAATTGGTATAGGAAAGTCAACAACTTAAAGAATAGAAATCAATAAATTCGATAAATGATTGGATGACTGATTAAATCTTAACTGAACCTTGCAATAGACTTTGCACCTCATGTTTCAAGCTAAACATAAATAGTATTCTGAAATTCACAGAAATATAGCAAAATCTGGAGACAAGATTCTTTCGGTACCGTTTTACCTTACTCAACATCAATGTATATTCATGGAAATTATATGTTTAGAAAGATATTCATTTCTAGATGTGTCGAATGTAATTTTTATGCCAATATATTGATGTTACTGCAGCAAAAATCATGTGACGATTATATAAGTACGAACGAAAATCTTAGAAAACAATTTTTTTTTTTTTTTTTTAATTATTTATTACTAGCTGTGCCCCGACTTCGTACGTATGGTATTCGAAATATATTTGTAATAGCGTGTATTGTGTTATCTTTTTCTCTAATTGTCAGATCTTTAATGTTGCCCCTTAGATAAAGAGGAAAACATTCGAAAATCAGAAAAAAAGTAGGCAACAGAATTAAAAATATCTTTTGATATAGTAGTTCGATTTCGATAAACGCTAAATGTTACACCAAGCTTGCTACAATACACCAGTCAAAACCACATTCAAATATGTTAAGCCGTTTCTGAGATTAGCGTGCGCAGACACGAAAAGGCTTACGATTTTATATACATATAGATATAGATAATATTATCGCAAAAAATAGCATAAAATATCGTTGTGGTTATTTAGAATAATGACGTGAGGGCGATTACATCGCATTATAAATTTATCTAGGTGGCAACCTTCCGTTTAGAAGCCTCTTTAAACGACGTCGCCTGATCCCATAGGTTAATGCCGCCGCAAAGCTGTTTGGGTGGTTTTGTAACCTCTGCTGATAACGGTTACAGGATTGCATGATTTCATCTCTCACAGTGGGCATATTGAGATCTCTGTGCAGAATGGTGTTGCATACAAACCATGGAGCCCCAGCTATGCAATGCAGTGCCTTGTTTTGACAATCTTGGACTCTTTGGATGCTGTTGGCAGCAGCGGTACCCCAGATTTGTAACGCGTAGCGCCAAACAAGAACCACTACTTGTCTGTATATTGTCCTTTTGTTGTTGAGCGACAACTTGCTGGATGGACGCAGTCAAGCCTGCGAGAAAACAAACTGACAGCTTATTCATGCGATTTGTCGACCACAATTTTTCATAATTTTCTATAATTTTTTCTATTCTGTTTTCACCAACCAAAATGTGTAAAAGTCAAGTCACAGATCTTTGTTCCTTGCCTTAAAAATTAAATTTTTTGCGATTTGTAAGACCTTTCGTTTGGCAGGGACATTGTCGGTCTCATTGGGACATTTCTAAACGGCTGCTGAAGAAGCCAATTCAGTATGTTAAACTGATAAAATCCATGGCAAAGACGGCTTTGCCATTAGTGTGAATTTATTGGGATTGGCAACTCTACCCATTCATATGCAGAAGATTTACACATACATTCACTTTGCCCCTTATTATCTTGAAGTGGTCAACAGAATTTCATAATTTAATCCATATGCATTTTGTAGGCGTATCGAATTGAATTCAATCAAACTTTTTTTTAATCAAAATTCCTTAATCTTCATCTGCGCATTTCATTCGTTCAATGATGAATGCAACTACTTACTACTCATGTTAACCCCCCTTAGTGATTGCACACACTCATCTTATCCAATAAATAATAACACCCAACTAACAAAAGAAAACAAACTGACTTCCGCATGGCTAACAAAAAAGTATCTGGTAATCTCAACTGTCAACAAAATTGTAATTTATATTTTTGCGTATTCGTTTATCGGATATTGTCATCAACATCATCATCATCATCAACAGTAAAGATGAAAGGATGCTTTACTCATTCAGTACTCCTTAATGTGAAAAAAGGAAAATGGAAAAAAAAAAAGAAAAAATGCATTTAACTGGAATGTAACAGTAACAGTAACAATAATAACAACCACAATCACAAAATGTATAGGTATATAGTAAATATATTGCAAATACGATAATTATTTGTGGTTGACAAGCGACTACAACAAAAAGAAAGTGGTTGGTTGCTTGCACTTTTTGTATTTTTGTAACAAACTTTCTTTCTTTCCTTTCACTTCCTTTCTTTCCCTTGAGGGCTGCAAGAAACAACCCTACAAAATTGATGTAGCGCGTAAATTATTAAATTATATTCTTTATCCCTTTTTTGTATACAAAAGTTTGATATCAATATTTTTGGTATTACTGTTAGAAGTGAAATGTGTAATCTCATCTCTTCTCTTGTCATCCAAACTGTTGCACTTAGCGAGGCATGAAATTTGATTTTGGTAATTTCGTTTTTCTTTTCACCAAAGGGATTTCAATTGAAGTGAAGTGTGATTATGAAATATGAATGAATGTGCTAGATTTAGGGGTTGACATTATGGCCAAGTGTTGCAAAAAAGTAAAGTAGAGAAATTTCTAATAAATTAGCTGCTTGAATTTTTTAAGGAAATTGAACTGAAATCAAAGATTGTGAACTTTAAATGTTTCTTGTGATATACTTATGTTCATTCGATTGATTCCACTTTCTGTGGAAGTTGGTACAAACAAGCTTTGTTCATTACTCAGTTAATATTAAATGTTCCATCTGGTATTTCCTTCATCCTAAAAAATTGCTTATACTTAAAAGAAACAAACTATAAGCATGCAACCTGGAACTTGGGTTAAGTTAATGTATCGAAACTCATAATACTGGGTTAATAAATTTGAACATTGTCGTGCCACACGGCCAAAAATTTTATAGATTTATTTATTTTTTTTATTTATTTAAATTTTTAGAATATATTGACCATCTGACAAAAAAAGTGCAAAAATCATATTATGAATTTTATGATTTAATATTTAATAGCATATTTAGCTCATGGTTGGCCTCTTTTCATAATCCATTAGTAACCGGCAACAATCTTGGACTCCATTTGTCCAATATGAAATGTCTTGATGAAACCTTACTCCGTGCTCTGTGCACTGCAGTGTACTATTGAGGGTAGGCTGTGAAAATAGTATTAGCTTTCACAGTTCGAGTGGCATAATTAGTCTTAACCATTGTAATAAGCATAACTTTTAAAAATTGTATACAAATATACTATGTAGCCTACATATAGAGACAACTTTGAATTGGGTTACCTTAAGGAATGGTTTGCTATTTCTCGAGAAATTCAAAAGTGAAACTTGAATACGAGGTTCTTCTGTATACCTCCATCATTAAACCAACTTGGACATACGGTTCAGAATTATGGGGCACTGCAAGAGCGAGTAATGTTGATGTTATTCAAAGAGCTCAATCGAAAATCCGTAGAACAATAAGAGGCGCTCCTTGGTACATCAAAAATGTAGACATCCACGAAGATCTTAATGTACCGCATGTAAAACATGAGTGTTCGAAGCGGAAACATAACTATGAGAATAAGCTTGTGCAGCATATTAATCCACTAGCCAATGCTCTTGTCAAATGATCAATGATCCAGCCCTTCCGTTAAGTTAGAGGCCCCTAGTGATACGTTGACCCATTCTTTCACTTGTGGGAAGGGTAAATAATTATAGAGTAAGAGTCTAAATCTTTTTGTTAGTCCTAAATTATGTATAACTAGCATCGCCCAGTGGTCGAAATTCGACCAGGCACATGCTCACAAAGCTTTTGATTTCACAGGATGATTTTGATGCTGAAGAAAACGCACAAATCAAAACTACTGCTTGTGCTGTTGTCCTAGCTGTTGCACTTTTAATTATAAAAAATGATATTCCTAATTTTGATCCGAATGATCTTACAATTAAATATACAAAATTAGTGATAAGAAGCGGGGAACGAACGCTGTCAGACAGAGTGCCTGATATTATGTTCTCGCTCTTGATTGTTGTTGTTTTCATGTGATTTCGTTCGTTCCTACATAAACGCTTCAAAAATGGTTTCATTCTCTCATTCCACAACTTTGATGTGGTTTTTTGCTGCATTAACATCAATATTATATTTAATTTCTTAACACTCCTAGTTTAAAGCATAGGGCCTCCACAAGGCTTCTTCTCCATCGCACACGATTCTGAGCTGTAGATTTTAGCGCCATTCCATGTGATGTTGTTGACATCAGCTTAGTTCCCGTAAGGTACGATCTTGCATCATAGGTGAGCTGTTGTATCCGAGGTTATTTCCTTGTGTTGGTTACAGTAATCGATTGATTTTCACTAGGGTAAGTGATTGGCCTACAGTAACGTCAATATAATGGCATACAAATTACATTCGACACATATAATTTTCATGAAAATACATTGAAGTTAAGTAAGGCAAAACGAGTCTGAAAGTTCTTGTGTCCATATATAGATTTCCTTATGGACAATATGTGCCAATTCTCAACCTGGTTGTGAAAGGTATTTGAGCTTGAGTGAACCAAAGATAATATTCTGACTATCTGTTTTTATCTAACATCTTTATAAACTTTTAATTAATTTTATTAATATAAATAAATATAAATCTTATATCAGATAAATTAATAAAACTTCATCACTTTCAAAAGTCCTCTTCCCTAATAAAAAAAAGAAGAATAGAGAAGCATAGAGAGCGTTTATCTATACTATCGATATCACATCTTACTACGACTATCATAATAATTTGAATAAATATCTCAGCACACTGTGGCATTCAACAAATTTCACTTCTCGCCTTCAACATGAAAAAAAGCGATAAAATTGAAACAAAAATAAAAATAAAACAAAAGAAAAAATGTCAAACATACATAAAAATGCAACTTTGAAATCTAAATTTAAATTACATTTATACTAATTTAAGCAAAAACAAAAACAATAACAACAACAACACGACATTAATAAACAAACATAAACTTAAGTTTGATACACATACATACATATATGTTTCAACAGTCACACAGCATGCAACATGCAGCATTCATCAGATACTACATTTAAGTTGAGTACAATAGAAAATGCACTCGCGCTGAGTGCCGCACAAAAGAATAATAAACTAGCATACGAGTTTTGTTGTTTTCTGTTGTTTGTTAAACCCCGAAAATAAGCTTTATTTTTCATTGAGATCTGAGTGAGAAGTCTCGTTTTGGTGCATTTGTAATGCAAACTTGTGGAACGAAATGTATCTCTCAATTTAAGTTAATTAATTACAAGAACATCGAAAATGAACCGAACAATCGAACGATCGACCGCCCATTGGGAGACAGTAGGAATTGATTTATGCCAGATTTAGATTGAAATGCCACGATCTCTTATAAGGGGTCAAAGTCAATTTCAAGGTGGTGATGGAAAAAAAAAAGTTTTCGGTTTATAATTTTGATCAAAAACGGTACATAAAAGTGATGTATTCTCTAGGGGTTGGACGGAGGGAGAGGGAGAGAGAGAGGGAGACATCAAAATAGATTTTTATAGGTCATTTATAAGCTAAGTAAGGATAGTGTCAAATTCTCCTGATAATTTCTAAAGCTATTCCTAGAAATTTCTTTTCATAATGTGATCATCATAATGAAAACAAAGGGATTGACATACATATACATATGTCTGTCAAACTGCTTATGGGCTTTATCAGATGTTGAGATATTAAGCTGAAATTGTTCGTGGAACTTAATTTGTATCACTATCCCTAGGGAGTAGTTGAAAACTCTTAGAAGAGTACAATCAGTCTCACTGATTTCCACATGCTATCTCATTTTGTAAGGCTACAAGACTCTTTTTCACAAATTGTTTAGTTTTGTATGATTAAAGACTGTTTAACTATCTTGATTGATTATTCTGCTCATCTTCAAAATTGCCTGGCGCCCATTAAACTCTATTTTTCTCAGTCATAAATAATAATCAACCAAAAAAACAAACGGGGGAAAAACTGTCACAATAAAAAATTTAAATAATTGAAAAGACTAAAAACAGAAACCATTAAATTTAGATTTGCAAAACAAATGAAGATGCCACACATATGTTGTAAATATGTGCACACATATGTTTGTCTCTGATCGATCTTAATGGACTATTAATGAACTAATGTCCAACAAAAGACAAACGAACTAAGTAAAACACATTTCAATAGTCACAACTTGATTAATTGATATTTTATGTCAATAAATTAATGATACGCCTGTGACAACTGACAAACACCAACAACAACAACAACAATAATAGTTTTCAATGATGATCATGATGCCAACTTGGCCTATTAACCAAAGAATGTCTTGACTTTGGACTACCATTTATTGTAAGTAGAGAAGAGACTCTACCCATTTTATTAGTGGAAGGTGTCATATTGCATTGCGTGTCCAAGTCAAAATGCATATTGATTGATTATTTATTGAATTGTATTTATTTATTAACATTCATTAGCATTAAATGCATTGAACGGGGTTTTCCGTTTTTTAATTGTATAGTAACCCATCATTTTTGAATTTGAACCAAACCAAAAAAGCGTTAAATTCTTTTCCAACGTCAAAGTCTTCATCATCATCTCCATTTCCATTGTCATTTATTTTTTGATTCTTTTGCTTTCATGCGTGCGACGTCAATAACTCAATCAAATGCTAAATCGTGCTGTCAATTCATTGACAAACGTCAACTGCTTTCGTCTGTCTGTGTTAGCAACACGTTGTCATTTGAATTATGATGATTTCTTTTTCATGACTTCTTTGGCTTTTGTGTCCTCCACTCAAAGTTGGTTGGTTTTTGACTACTGAAGACATCATCAGTTGATTTCTTTTTGGTGCTGTCAAAAGTTATGAGTCGCGTGTAAATTAGGTGGTTTTTTAACACTTGTCAATTTTATCATTATTCTTATTATTATCGTTATTATTATTGTTATTATTGATGCAATTTAAAGAAGCTCAATTGTGTGCATAGAATTTTTATGAATATCTTAATTTACCGTTCATTTTTGGGCTTGGTATTATTTTGTTTTGTTTTGTATTCAGTTGAATGAACTTCCTTTGCATTAGTCACTTGAAGATGGTAGAAAATTTTGGAAAATTTATAATAACATGACGAAAGGAAAAGAATTGTTTGTAGAATTTGCCAACAACTTATTGAATCTAATATTCGGACCTTCGGACCTATAGCCACCGTCTTTACTAAGTGTATGTTGTCTCCACTAAACCTCCCTTCTCATCCTTTTCTTCAGAGTAGGCGCCAAAGGCATTCCTTTAAGATTAAGATTAAGAGCACTCTTCCATTGCCTTTAGAATTCAATTTTGTATTCACATACGTCTAGGTTCACAACATTTATAGCCAGCATCATGCTATAGGCTTGTCTTCTCCTGCTCACTTCACTTGCGTGCCATCACTTCTTTGTCATCTCGTGCATTTGTGTACTTGCACGGTCAACTGTGGGCAATCCACATGCGCAGCGACTCTGGTAAGGCCGGTGACTTATGCCAGCAGTCCCCTTGCCTTTAATCTAATATTTGTTTCAGTGAACTTAAGAATAACATGATACAATTTTTAGGTTGATCTTATATATGTTCTTAGATCCTTCTTAGAGTATCATCAATGACTATAAATATGAATAGAATGGGCAAATCGCTGACTGTACATTCTAAACTTGTAAACCTATAGGTGCATATTTGATTGTCCTCATCCAGTATCCTGTTGTTTAAGCCACAATAGTAGAATATTCTTTTTGCTTTGAAGGTATATTTTTATAATTTGAAATGAGTTTAAGTCCTTCCCCCATATTCATAGTCTCTGGCAATGAATGAATCTTGATAGTCTATTAATGGATGTTTGCTTGAGTTGGTTTAATGATCAACAAAAGTTACTATCGGCTTTGTAATTTTATCTTTTTTTTTTTTTAAATAAAACAAATCTAAATTGGTAGCTTAAATATTTTCTTCATCTTGGGACTGAAATATATTTTATCAAACTTAGTTTGGAACTTTTTATGACTACAACATTTTTACTTATTTTGTTACCATTTTAAAACTGAACTTTAAGAGCAAATTTCATAGACTCCCACATAAGATTATTGCACTAAAATAAAGATATAAACTTACGCCTCTCAAGCTTTTAAGTTTAACATATTTTTATGATTTCTTTTTTATGTTTATTGATTTTTTTAAAATTATTAAGTTCATTACAATAATATTCACACATCATCATAGAGATTCAGTATTTTGTCACTTTGTCACAATATTTTTGTTACCTTTCACACATATGGTAACGCTTAGTCGTGATATTTGTACACTGAAGATTCTATGGAAATGATCAGCTTTACTTTCAAATTTATAATCATAAAATCACTTATTTTTTCTCACCTTCTGAAAAACCATACTGTAATTATTTCTTTAAACTTGTTTTTGGTATTTTCCCTATTTTTCTTTTTCACTTTCTATTGGAACTTCCTTGACTTCGATAAACGTTGAGTACATAAATCGTTTCACAAAACCCCTGAAGGCAAGACAGTCTAAGAAAAATATCAGAATAAATACTAGTATAGCAAGAAAATGTGAAGTTTTGTGTTGGATAAATGAAGTAGACTAATCCACAAAAATGCTACCACAAAAAGAGATAAATAAACTTTTCGCTCCATAGACATTCGCTAATGAATTTATGAGTTTTTAGCTGAAAAGTGACAAAATACAAATGTTCAACTTTTTTGGTCTAAGACGGGTGGCAATAGTACAACCAACAACTGAACTGAAGGCGTCGTCGCTTCGAGTTGTTGGCGTGGAAACAATTAGTGCAGCAATTTGGGGATTTGTGAGTGTAGGCAAACTGAGATTTTGGTATGAGTCTTTTATTTATTTAGTAATACGTTAAAAGCGAAACGGAGGTATGAACAAATTTGAAAAAGAAAAATTGGACAAATATCATAAATGAAATGAAAATACAACAATTAGCCACATTTTTTATGAACTGAAATTAAACAGTCTCGGAAATGGGAAAGCATTTCAAAATGGAGTGCGTAGGATATTCATTTTAGTTGAATGATCTGGTCTCAAAGTGGAAAAATAATTGATTTTAGTGTGGGATAAGAGTTCCGTACTGAAAGAGTGCCTACTGCTAAGCCTACGCTGTCCGTCCGTCCGTCAGTGAACTCAATCTCATGAGCCGTAATAGGTAGACAGTTAAAATTTTCACAGAGTGTGGAGTTCATTTGCCGCTATAACAACAAATAATAAAAATAAAATAAAGTTCACAAATGAAAGGGGTCCCCATACAAGAAACTTGTAATCCAATATCATCTGCGCGCAGTTTTCACAGCAAATCTTACAGAAACTGTATTGCCGACATGTATTCCTGAAACACTGCTACCAAGTTGGACATAAAACGTTCCTTACGGTACTTACCCTGCATTTTGTTCACAAGTTGAATAACGTGCATCGAGACGAGCATCACGATGCGCTTGAGTATTGATGACTGAACCCTTCATGTACGAGTCGGACTCACACTTGACTGTATGAATGCTATTTTTTAATTTAAAGAAAGAAATCACTAAGTTGAACTTCCAGTATCTTTAGAATTTTGAAATATCGAAAGATCTTATTCAGATTAAATAATGTTATAGAATAATTTGAATTACCATTAACTATCAATATTCAAAAGATTGATTTTGAAATTATATACATTTATTCCTGTCATGAAAGATTGGCTTAGGGATGAATACTTAGCTTTAGTCAGTGAAGCTTTAATTCATGGTGTAAAGCAAAGAATTGTTGTGCATCAATGTCCTTCTACAGTACCAAAACTGAAGTCATACATATGTATATCTTATGTAAGGGTGTGGAGGTCTATCTAAAAATTTTGATGTTTAATAGATTATAGCTTCAACTTAAATAAGGCAATTTGCTTATGATCATAGGATGCCGTCATAAGGGGCTTACTAAACGAACTAAAGATTCACTATTTCAAACAATCATTGGCCTAGTAACCCAAACAAGTGTCAAATCTATATACATATATATGGATTAATAAATTAATAATTTTGAAGAGAAATTAGGTTTCGTTTAGGTTTTCTTGATATTCATTCAAAAACTATTGAAATGAACAATTATAATCTAAACTTGAAAGTCATTCATCAAGCTTCTTGTATCAATTCATCATACCAATTCGATTTGGTAAAAACATTTTGGTTAATTAAAAAACATAAAAATCATCTAATGCATTCAATCATTCAGATATTCTACAAAATATTCAAAATTAAGTTCTTAACTCTTTAACAACAAGAACAGAGCAGCGTACACTGTCATATTGTCTGTTACTCTGTATGTCAGTCTGTTTGTCAGTTTGTTTGTCTTGTCACTTCTACTTGTCACTTCTTGTATGTGTAAATATAAAGAAAATCATATGGATATACAAATCGGATATGTCAACTAAAGTGTTGTTAATGATAATGTTGAACTCAGTTCAGTTTCAATGGCAAAGTGTAAATGAATACGAGTCATGTTTTACATTAAAAAGAAGAAAAAAAAACTACAAAAAAAGATGATCCCACTTTGCTTGTTATAAGTAAAGAACTAATGATACTTTTGAGTTCTTTGTTTTTTATTTTTTCCGATTTTCCATGAATGACGGACAATGTTCCTCCAATCACCCGAAACGAGTTGAAATCATGTTAAAACTTAAATAAAACAAATCGTTTTTTAAGTGAACTGCATAGTCATAGTAGTAGTGCAAGGCAGAAGAAGTGAAGGAGACCACCGCCACAACCATCAGCAGAACACACAGAAGATACATTAACAGATGTTTATGGAAATGAATTGGGAGAAAATAATTAAAGAACCAAAAAATGAAAGTTTTCTTTCTTTTCACTTTTCATTTTTTTCGTTGTGTTTTTTGTTTTCTCTATTAATGAGTTTAAATGTTTAATGATTTGAAAATGTATTGTTGTATTTAGCTTGTCATTTGTTATTTTATTAGTTCGCCTTAACAAGAATAAGTTACGCAATTGTATCTGCATGTAAAACATTTGTATCTACAAAGTTTGTTTGGAATTTATACAATACAATAAAACAAACCAATTCTGAATTTTTTTTTTAAACATTACATAGTTCAAACAGTTTACAAATGTATATGTAATTCAAAAGAAACATACTTTAGATATACTATACCATAGATACATGTGTAATGCATTGCAATGCTGGGCAGCTGGGGTATTATAAATTAAATGAAGATCAATTGCTGGCTAAGATTTATAACTTAAACCAATTTTCCTGTAGTGCATTCCTATTGAACATTTTTTTGTTAAGTTTTATTTTTTCTTAATTTTTTGATTTCATTCTATGAATTTTCTTCTGTAAGTTGCATTTACTTGGGTGCATTTCCTGCTTTGAATCTCTTTCTTCTCTTGTAGTATATCTTAATTAGCACAATTTACTTATTCTTTACTTCGCTAGACATTTGATATTAAGCGTTCAATAACCAGAACATATACATATGCAGTATATCTATTGCTGCGTTTTTGTATTAACATGACAGGTGGAAAATATTATTTGTATCTACAACTTTTGAAATACTATAACATATCTATAAATTACAATTTTTTGTTTGTTTATTTACATATATGACTTTGATGGCTTTGTTTGTTGTTGGTAATATGTGTGGCAAATTATATTGTCACGGCTCTTAAGAGACAGAGAGAGAGAAAGAGAGAGAGAGAGGGAAATACCCTAATTAAGCCCAAGTCTAGATCAAGTAAATATTTAAAAGTACCTATAATAATAACTGAAGATATACCAACATAAGTTCTTCGAATTATATTTGTTCATATATTACTTATGGTACAATAAGTGTTGTAGTATCTATGTATGTTTATATGAGTATCTATGTAGGTCAGTAGTACTTTGTGTACTTGTAGATTGTTATCAAACTTTAAGCGATTACCTTGAATAGTTTCTAATGAGTTTGTATTTTGAAGATTTTTGTTATTTTCTAAATCAAATTATTGTAAGTGTTTGATAAGATTTTTTAATATTTTGATATTAATATAATCTACTTTTTGTATACTTTTATATCTTAACGTTAAAACAAGACTATTAGAATTATCATATATTAATAGCGAATGGAATTTTATAGAAGACTAGTTGCCGCGACGCGTGTAAACCATTTTAATATTACAACTGCTTATTCAGATCAGACTATATTATCAGCTACAATGTTTCCTGCTTTCTATGACTTTATGAACACTTTGGTGAAGTGCTTAGTTCACTGCTTTCATTTTGATGGAAAATATTGTAAATGATGATGTTCAATCGGCATTAAGCTTCACAAGAACAGTCTCCAGACAATGCTAGAGTTGTCCTAAAAATTTCATCAAAATCCGTTCGGTAGTTTTTCAATTTATCATGTTCAAACAGACAGGCAAACGCGGCGAGGTACTTTGTTTTATAATATGGATCAATTATTTATGTTCTGCTTAACCACATCACACTGTATTATCAGCTACAATGTTTACTATCGAGACTTTGGTAAAGTGGCTAACGCAATTCACTGCTTCCATTTTGATGGAAAATGCGGGAAATGGTGATGTGCAATCGGCATCAAACTTCACAGGAACACTGTTCAAATTATGCTAGAGTTTTCCTAATAATTTCATCAAAATCGCTTTGGTGGTTTTTGAGTTAATCATATTTAAACAAACAAACAAACAGACAGACGCTGCCTGGGTGACTGTTTTATAATATGGATCAATTCTGCTTAACCACATCACACTGTATTATCAGCTACAATGTTTTCTGCTGTCTACGACATTATTGACACTTAGGTAAAGTGGTTATTAAGCTGCTTTGATTGATTTTGATGGAAAATGCGGAAATGCTGATGTCCAATTGGCATGAAACTTCAGAGGAACACTCTCTAATCTATGCTAGAGTTTTCCTAAAAATCTCATCAAAATCCGTTTGGGAGCTTTTGAGTTCATAGCGTTCAAACAGAAAGACAGACGCTGTGGGAGACTTTGTTTTATAATAAGTAAAGATACCTAATTGGATCAATCAAAACTAATTCAAATTTATTTATATTTTGTTGTGAATCACTTCATAATATCAGTCTGCTTGCTGATTAATTTTACCCCTTGATTAATAATCTTCTCCTAAGTAACATTTTTCCTATTTCTTGTTTATCATAAATTTTTCCTTAACAAGTTTTTCTTTCAATCTCATTAATATTGATCACATATAATACCATATTGTACTTGACTACAAAAGACCGTGTTAAACATTAAATCAAACCCTTGACTTGACTTCTCCAGAAGTTTAAACAAAACAAAAAACACACTTAAATACATAAAAAAATATTGACTTACGACACTTTGTCTTCAAATTTTTATTGGAACTCATAAAATATGCATAAGGATAAGAACAAAGTGGGAGTTCCATTCATACTACCATACAAATATGTAGATAAGACAAGAAATCAATAAAAATATGTTCTGTTATAATTTAAATGGAAACAGGAAGAAGTACACACAGGCAGACACACATACATAAGTTGGTTAGAATGTCAAAAATACTCACTCGAACATATTTAAATTGGATTTATACAATACATACTCAGTGTTTTCTTGTTGTTTGTACAAATATTTAAATGTGAAAGAGGCAAAAGACAAAAAGATACAATTCAACTTTGACGACCTTTTTTTGAAGCGAAGCGCGTGTAAACGAACCGAATCGAGGCATGCAGGCATCCATGAAATGCATGCATGAGTGCGGGAAGTTGCCTTGAGAGACAAAAGCGTGCGTGTTTTGCTCAAGTGGTGGCACTCAATTGAAGATGCTCGTTGGTGGGTTCCGGTAATGTACCATTGACTGAGTAAGTGAGTGAGTACCTTGTACATAGGAATGAGTGTGAGCCCATTCAGTATGCTAGTACCCTACTCATAATTTTTTATGATCTGACGCAACAACAATCATAAAACCAAACGCTCCTTGTTTCCATTTTCATTTCTTCCTATAATTTTATATTATACAAGCAAATGTGGTATCGGCGTCGACCTTTGATGATGAAGTTCATAATAATAATAATGATGATGATGATTATGTTTGGCAAAATACATCAAGTATATTTTTTATTGCTTCTACTCTGCTGCTGCTGCTGCTGTTGCTGTTGTTTTTGCTGTTATCCAAATTATACTAATAAGATATTTATAGCTTATAAAACAAATAAAAAGGCTTCTCTTTGAGTTCATTGAACCTCCTTTTCATGTTCATGTTTATGTTGTCTGACACTTGCAATAGTACCAGAAGTGAAGTGCTGAAGTGGTTTGACCTTTAAGAAATTTTTTGTTTATCATTTGAACTTGAATATAACGGTCCTTCAAAAAAAGAAAATTACTTTGTACATGGTGGAAATCGTTTAGATAAAGATTATTTTGACATACAAGTTCAATGAAGACAATTGATCAAAGTGAATTGAATTGATGCGCCCAGCTGCATAGATCAAAACAAGTTTTATGTTCCAGCGACAAACATTATTTATAGCATTTGACAATTTTGTTATGTGGATTTGCATGCAAATACTACTTACAGTTAGTTAGTTAATCTGAGGCACTATGAAAAGAACTTTAAGCTTAGGTAGAAGATCTGTGATGTTGCCGACACCACCATCGCTGCTTCTGATGAAATTTCTCACAGCGGTTGTCTGAGTTCTACTTTAAGAGAAGTTGGTGGACAGTTTGGACGTCTTGGTAATTAACAAACCATTAATTGACCATCATATCGTGCTGTCTGAAGCGTGTTTTTTGACTTAACTTGACACCTTGATGTGCATCTCTGCGTGCTTATATGAAAGAGGAAGGGATCAGAAATCGGTATAAATGGCTTTGGATTTGTATGAATGGTTTAATCAAGTGTGCTTTTCCTTTTTGAGTTGTGTGTTCTTCTTCTTTGATTGTGAAAAGTTGAAATGAATATCTGTACAAAAAAAAAAAAAAACATGATTTGACATGGTTAAGTGAGTATGTAAGTAGGTCAAGCAAATGTGTCATGATTCTACAATAATTCTTTAAGGGACCAATTCTTCTGAAATGTACAAAGAGTGGATGCCTTGCGATTCCAAGAATTGTTTGAATTATATTTAAATTTAACAATTGAAATAATATTTATGATAATTTCCTCTTATTTATAATTTTTTTTTTTTGTAGCAATTCTCCAACGATCAACTGTTGAAGTTGGCATCATTAAGATACAAAGTGTGGCTACGTGTCTTTATCTATGCATGGATGCATGCGGTGCTGTTTATGGCTCGGTAAGTAGAATATGATTTCCTCTAAATAAATAATAATATTAAGAGTCATTGGAAAATCATCACCAACTCTTGCATATTCATTGAAATTCATCTAAATTTCACACATTTCTCAATTTTTCAAAATAATTTCCACAAAATCAAAAACAAATAAATTACAAAACAAAATACCAAAAAAAAAAAAGGAAAATATAGAAAAAGAAAGATAAATGTGTGATAAATATAAAGTAAAGTGTCAATTTCAAATGAAAACAAAAGGATAAAAACTCATTCAACGCTCTACATGATGGGAAAAGCAAAGACCAAAAATTGAGCCGCAGGATAATGCAATCGAAATTGAAATCAAGTGAGCGTGACCAAATAACCAAATGTGGCACAAACCAAAATGGAATTGTGGCGCCGCATTCATACAGTATAAAGGAGGGACAGGACGTATATCAAACCACTAGCCTAGGGAACAAGTGCAATGCGGAAAACCAAAAATGAGAATTGAAAAAAAAAAAAAAAAAATATTTAGTGCAGTTGTACACAAAAAGAATGAACTCCATAAAAATGTGTCACATTAATTTCAATTGAGCGCCGCAGGACATGACTCTGTAAGAGTTGGCAAAGAGTCAAACCAATATACAATACTACATTATATGTAAGGCAAAAGGATGTAATAGGGATACAGTATTGTTGGTGGAATTGGAAAAAAGATACCAAAAGTGAGACAGACTCTGATGCTGATATTGTTATATGGACCGATATCATTTAACACTTGACTTGTGTTGACCTCCTCAGTATTGTACTATAAATGGGCTCTGTTTTTCTCCCTGTTCTTTTTCAATCAGCGGCTTTTCTTGTAACACTTTTATACTAATGTCCTTTGATATATTTTTTTTTCGTTTGTGTTTCTTACTTTCTTTCATTTGGGTTATTTGTCATCATATCCATTGTTGTTTATTGTTTCTCTCATTGAAGAGTAAATTGTTATTGCTTTTGTTTTACAATTTTTTATTTATTGCCAGAGGGTTTCCTTTTGTTTCGATTGGTTTTCCAAGGGTTCAAAATAATAGTTTATTGAGTGCTGCGGCTTTGATGATCATTTCTTTTATTCTCTTGTGGAAATAGTTTTTCATTTCGGGTTTCTCTTAAGCACAATGAAAATCATCTTTCAACCGCAATAGTCGTTGATTTTGAACAAATATTTGAATTGTTAATTAAAAACTCATTTCTCTTTTCTTTCTACTAGTAGAAGCCACCACATATTTTTGTTCGATATTTATATTAATACAAAAAATTTCAACAGCACACAAAATATCAAAGAAAAAATGCTTATTAATTTACATAATTTGCTTAAAGTCTGTGCACAGCAGCAGCACTTTAGAACTTTGTATTTTTCAAACCTTAGCGACCTTAAGATTAATACTAAGATCAGAGACTAAAATCGACCGCCCATTGTGTACACTGGACTCTACCAAATATTACCAGATCATTGGCAGACAACTTCATATCATATACACCACACGCCGTGTTCTCAATTAATTGCATTTCTCTCCATTATCATTTATTCTTTATTTCCAAATTTATTGTATCAGGTTCTCTTTCTTTTCTGGGGTTTCATTTGTTTTCTTTGGTATTCTGTTAAACCTGACCAAAATTCAATGCTCAATGAATATGTATGTATGCATTAAGTGTTGTCTGTCATTATCATTATCATTGTTTTTATCCTGTTCAAGTGATAAACTAATGTCTTCAAAATAAGTCATATTACTAAAGAGTTCATTTCTTGGACATTCTTTCCTTCATTCATTCACATTCTATTAACTTAATACCCAAAGAAAAATAACATTTAAATTATCACTTAAATATCCAACTATTTTAATGTCTTTCCGATTAGAATTTAAATTATTTGACAGTTTTTTTTTTGTTATTTTCAGTTTTGTCTTATTAAAATTTGTATGCAATTTGTTAAGGCTTTCACTGGATACTATTATATTTTGTTTCTGTTAGATATGTTTTAATTATTTGTGGTGGCGCCAACTTGTTGTGAGGTTTTTGTGGTTATAATATTGATAAGAGTAAAGAAAAGATTTATAAAATTAAGTTTTACTCGTGGTAGAAACAGAAATTTCCGGTTGAATATTGTTTGCGCGCAGCAATTGTGGAAAACATTCGAAAATCAGTCAAAAAGTCGGTAACAGTATTAAAAATATGAATAACTTTTGATTTAGTTGGTCGAAATAAACGCTAAATGTTACACGAAGCTTGCTACAATACACCAGCGAAAACCGCATTCAAATAGGTTAAGCCGTTTCTGAGATTAGCGTGCACAGACAGGAAAAGGTTTACAATTTTATATATATAGATATATATAAATTTCTTTATGTGCGATATTACATGTAAATCCATCAAGGATTAAAGCATTTAGTTTCCTGGCTTTAAGTAAGATCTCTCAATACTCAGTGTTTGGCCCTGGGATTTTACATTTGCTTCTCCTAATCAGCTCTTTAATGTTAGCGCGCAACAAAAAAATCAGAAGACAGTCGAAAATTAACCAAACAATTGGTAACAAAGAGCAAAAGGTTGACAACAGTACTCCAAATTTTATTAAAAATTGATTTTGTAGGTCGATTTTAATTGAATAATTGTTATAAGTATGTTACAAGAATGAATAAGCAAGCCTATAAACGTACTAACGGGTCATTGCGTCATAGGCAAACATGCTATCAGACTTGTGCTCCCTCATTACAATTTCTGCCGCAGCTGCGGCTCTGAAGAGGAAGAGGAGACTGTGCTTCACCTCATGTGCCATTGTCCATCCCTCGCCAGAAGAAGATGGAACCACCTAGACTCAGGGTTTCTCTCCAGCTTAACCGAACTATCATTCCTAACAATCAGGGACATAGTTAGGTTCATTTCGGAATCCAAATGGTTCTCCGCATCGGACTAAGGGGTATCGTGTCAACTCTTTGCTGGTATCACAATGTGCCATACTCTTTTTTGTGCTTAAGTGAGGGTTGTCTCGTCTGAGGGTTGCCACTTAACCTAACATAGGTTACTATGTTACAAGAAGCTTGTAATGCACCAGAGAAAACCGCATTTAAATTGGTTAAGGCGTTTCTGAGATTAGCGTGCACATACAAAAAAGTTTTTTTTAGATGTAAAGATGTTATATACTACTAGCTACAAGTTCCTGCTTCGCTGGGAATTTTTTGTCTCGTATCGATAATAAACGTGTTTCTGTGAGAAGTTAAGAATGTTCAGGACATTGTAGGAAATTCAAAAAAATTCTGGAACATTCTAGAAAAAAAGTCGACCACTT
Source organism: Amiota communis (assembly GCA_037043315.1). NCBI lineage: Eukaryota > Metazoa > Arthropoda > Insecta > Diptera > Drosophilidae > Amiota > Amiota communis. Next base: position 386,526 of record JBAMAV010001191.1, on the reverse strand, counting down.
TCAACGCTCATATCTTCCACACCCTAATAGCTATCGACACAAAATCACCATATTGCACGATGTGAGACTTAGGGCAACTGCCAAACATTCGTCTGCTATGAGTAGTTTTGGCTGTAGAATGACAATCAGGAGCACACACGTCCATTGATATTATTATCAACTAATACCATATTTTGAATTGATTTAACATTTAAAGATTTCTTTTATTTCTACAATTTATAAGTAGTAGTGTGTGTTGCCCTTTAACCTTTCCTAAAAAAAACTATCTAAGCATATTAAAAATAAACGAATTTGTACTGATTCTGTCAATGATGCAACGAAGACGACGACGTCAAAGTAAAACGCTTTATTTTTCCTTAGCAGACAAAATCGTTTTTAAATACAAAAAACCAACAAAAAAAGACAAAATTAAGTTTTCGTAAAAAATTGCATGAGATACTTCCGTCGATCAACACGCATTTCGCTAATTTTATGCGTGGCTCTTGTTGATTGATGCCTGCCGACAAGTAAACGCTTCCAATGGAGGCCCATGATAATGTGCCTGATGGACTGACTGGCTGGCGGCTCATGAGTGTTGTTTATGCACTTCTAAGAAAGTGTGTGTGGAAAGCAGCAAAAAATAATACAAAATATTTATGTTGGCAGTTTTGAAAATTCAATAATATCTAAATTATGTGGGAAATAAACGGAACTGTTTATGTGTCGTGTGTCTATATTTTCTTTGGCCTATAAGCGTATTTTTTAACGCCTTTCAACACACTCACTGACTTAGTTTGCTGTTAATGGCACAACAGACTACAAATGAAACTGTTAAAAAAAAAGAAATTTGAAAAGAGATATAGATATCATCATCCAAAGTGTGTGCGTGTGTCTGTTATTGTGTATAGGGGACGTCTATGTGACTTCATTTTGGTAGCGGCGACAATGTCTAAGCATTTGCTCTACTCACTATCCCCCACTTATCATTATATCATATGCCCTAAGCAGTTTTCTGTCTGTGGGAGTTGTCGCCATTGTCATCGTTGTCTGCATCAGTTCAGACGTTATCGATGAACCATTCTCATTGCTGATGTTGCTTGCCTGCTTGCCTGCATTCTTGTTGAGCCTACAAGAAAAAACTAAGAGGAAAAAGCATTTCTTGTTTTTGTCACATTTTCTCTGTTTATCTTAGATAATTTTCTTGCGAATTATATTCGTTGCCAAATCCAATTGACAAACAAATCCGACTGCGCCCAGTTTCTATACTATACTTCACTCACCACCGCCTTTCCTTGTGACCGAATGCACTAAAATGCAACAAAACTATGCATTTGAATTTACATATTTGCACCGTTTCTGGGTACATGTGTACATTTTCTGGTATTTTATTTATTATGACATTTTAATTGGTCATCATCACATGTTCGACGAGCTGTTCAATTATCATACGGATGAATGAAACAATTTTTAGACTTCCTCTCCATCTTTTGGGATCTGTACTTTCTCAAAAAAGGTTCATAATTCATGCATGCACCTAGCGATAGTCTTGTGACTGGCTAAAAGTGATTTAAAAGTCAAATTTATAGTTAGGAAAATTTGGTCAAGTGATCTGTTATGTGTTGGCCTGGTCTGGCCACCGATCATGTGAACATTTGCTAATTAATAAATTCTCTACTGATTTTAGTACAAGTATTTATTTGTTGTTTGTTGTTTATTGTACATGCAGCTAAACAATGTTGCGGAAATGTATTTTTTTGAAATTCTTTATACATTTTTTGAATTATTTTTTAAAGTGGAAAATATTTTATGAATAATTTCCTGATTTATGCAAATATAATTCAAAAGTAGGATAAATTTGTATCTATAGTTTGTTATTGAATTTCTTTACAATAATAGGAAAATATAACAAATCAAATGGAATCCATAGACCAACTGACAAATACAATAAAATCGAAAATCATGTTAGTTAAATGCCCAACAGCTTCCTACAGCTGTTTAGTATCTTCAATTCTATTTGAACCTCATAAAACTGTCTTACATATCAAAGAGAAAACAAAGGTCAATGAAAGATATTCCTCTGTCTTATTGTTAGTTGTTATTTTGGGCGCATGATCGTAATCAATAAAAGAAAACAAAGATAAGCGAACTCATTATCACAGGATGTGTCAATATCGGCGTCGCCATCATCAAATAATCAAACGATCATCAATTCTTATCCTCATTATTATCATCATCACTATCTTTTCTCATCATTACAACTAAGAAGCCTGAATAGAAGTTAATGTTTTCTGTATTTTTTCAAACACTGAAAGGAGTATACTAAAATTGAAGTCAAGTAGGTGTGAGTTTACCATAAAGTATACAATTTTATGGTTAAACAATGACAGGACGGGTTAAGATCATAGGACAGGAGGATGGACATCACGGCGGCATCCTTGTATTTCAAATTAAATATTCAATATTTTTAGAGAAGAGTGAATGAGTCAAAGTATGAAAAAGACCGTTTATTTTGACCCTTCATTGCTTGGTTTTTTTTGATTTCATTAAAACTTTCTGCAAGGTGAGGATTATAAATACAATTTCGAATTTACTTACTAATGAGTTAAATTTGGAGCATTAGGGAAATTGTATCTATTTTAAGTGTTTTTGTTTTTTTTAATTTCTTTCTCAGTACTAAGAACTTCAAGTTCATTGCATTTTTGTCTGGTTGATCAAATCAAATGCAATTAACAGCATTGAACTAATTTTCTTGTCAAGCAATTAAAATTGTTTCGACCGTGAAGCCGACGGACGTCAGACACGCAACCTAAGGATGCGACAAGTTGACAATAAACCAAAAACAACAACAACAAAGACATTAAGGAAGCCAACCAGCCAGCCCAGACCCCAGGCATGACTTGTTGTGACTTCTAATGGAACACATACGATTTTCCTTAGTACAATATTATTCACAATTATTCGTAGCAAATGTCGCCACTTAAATTTAGAAATTAATCAGCAAAGAGGCGGCAACCCTTACTAAATATGCCTGCTGCCTTTGCTCTTTCTTTGTATAGAATTTTCCCACCAAACTATGGTATTTCTTAGGTTGCATTTTCCCCTTTTTATTCCCAAATTGTTGTTGCGCCCACTTTCTTCTGTGGGGACTATGTTGCTGCATCAGCAATTTGATTTGAAATGAAGCGTGAAATGAAAATCAAAAAAATGTCCAACTTGTCAAGGCGTTAGTCGTGTTCCAATGCACCTAAACTAGTATGTAGTATGCAAAATATTAAAGAAAACTTACAGTCAGCAGGCAATTTAATGAAGTTGCTTATTTTGTAAGAATATCATCAGATGCATAGATAGTACATTTTTATTATGACTATGGCGCTATAAAATCATAAAACATAATGTCACCGCTTTCATAAAGTTGTCTCTCTGTCTAACTGACTGTTGTCAGTTTTGTCTTTCCCTCTGTCTGTTGGCCGTCATTTGTTGTTCATTTATATGTTGTTTACGCCTTATTTCGTTACAAAATTTTGACATATGTGACAATTTTTCGCTTCTTAGCTGGAAATTTAAAAATTTCATCAGCATCATTGGGCGTCATGAGACCTAGAACTTGGTCTTGTGAGTGCCTCAAGGGCCCCCCAATTGCTATTTATAAAAAGCCAAAGATGGAAAATACTTTTTATAGTTGAAATTTGTAAAATTGCATTGGCACTCATAGTTGAATGAATTTTTAAAATATCTTCATCTCTCATTTGGCTTCGATTTGTTGCACCTAATTTTGGTGGGGATGAGGCATGAAATTAAAGAATTTCAGAGTTTATATTGCTAAATTAGAATTTTCTTCTGATGAATTCTTATGAATACAATATATTTTTTGTAGGCATAGAAAATAACCATGGACAATTGTTATCAATTTCCTTTTGATAAGAGAACAAGTCTTCAGTTTTAAGGCACTGAAATCGATCTATAATTATATCTATGGATTTAATGAAATGTTTCGACTTCGTCTAATGCATTTTATGGACCTTAGAGAATATATGTATGTATAAGATCACGTGATAATGAAAAGCAGCTCACTAAGGCCATATTTGGATGACACATACAGTGTTTCCTACTCCTTCGAGAACCAACTCGAACAGTTTAAGAATTTCAAAAGACGTTTCTTTCTCGAAAATTTCATTCTTCTTTCATTCAACTTTCAGAGAAGAGGTATTAAAGTGCAGGAAAGTGATAGCGCTGTTGGAAAAATCATCCAATGCTTAAATCTGTATATTGGGAACCACAAATGATTTGAGATCAAGCGATATTTCATCTTTTTGTTTCTTAGGTTAGGCTACGTTATACAGGCTGCACGGTATTGATCTCGAGTTTACCCAGAAGTCTTAAGGCCCATTGTGATGCCTGTTAAATTGTGAGCGGGTAGGGGGATTGTGGGGGATAGGTGGTAATCCACTACTGTCCAAGGTTGATCCCAGAGATCACCCTCTTTCTCTAAAACCAACCTGAGGAGTCCATGAACAGAGCCAGGTCCCCAAAGGACATTTTGCTAATCCTCCCAAATTCCCGACTAATGATTTCCCAAGAAAATGGGTTCGAGCAGGGCATTCACAGAGGAGGTACTTTCCGGTTTCTCCTCATCTTCACAGCTACTATAAAAGTAATGATGTGGAGCTCGGAGGTTCTCTTTGGTTGGTAGCTAGGACACTCTGTCCACTTCCTGCCTGGTTTTCGATATAACTTCTAATGCTCTATAAATATAAGCAACTGCTTTAGACATAGGCAGTTCCCAGCCTTTTCTGGCACACTCGCCCGCCATTTGATTACCTTAAAGGACCGAAGAGACTTTTATTTCTTAATAATACTGAAATTCACCTATTAAAACATTTACAAATCATTGCCCATTGAAAATTATGAAAGAATACTTCATACTCGTATAATGATTTCATTTCAAAATATCCAAATAACTTAATAATAGTTCTTTTGTTACAGAAAGACTTCACCGACGATTGTGTCTTCAACGAGAACATGGAACAGCACAATTACAACACTTACTCCTCCACCTATAATTCGAATGTACGACGTGTTTATTACCTGGCGTTAAATCGTCATGGGGAACCACGTAAGCTGCAAATACCGCAAACACGCTCGCTGGGCAAATTGGCAACATATACGAATGCCATTACCGAAACGGTGCCGCAAGAGCGAATTGAGCAATTGATCGCAAAGAATTTCGGCGCGAATCGCATTAAACATGGCATACGCCAACTCTGTGATACTGGCAAACCATTGATCGAATTGATCGATAGCAAAAACTTTAAAGCACGACCCAAGTGCAATCCAAACAGTAGTAATAGCAATAGTAGTAGTAGTAGTAATAGTAGTAGCAATAGTAATAGCAATAGTAGTAGTAGTGGTAGTATTAGTAGTAGTAATAGTAGTAGTGGAAATAGCAATAGCACTACTGCTAATAGTAGTAGTAGTGTTAGTAATGGAAGTGGGACTGGAAATGGAAGTAGTAGTACCAGCAGTAGTAGTGCTAGTAGTAGTGTTTCCAATAGTTCCAGTAGTAGCAACAGCAATAGTAGTATTAGTAGCAGTCAGCTTAGTATAAATAGTAGTATTAGTAGTAGCAGTCAACTTAGTATGAGTAATAGTAGTAGCAATAGTAATAGCAATAGCAATTCGAGTGCCAATCATCACAACAACAATAATAAGAACAATAATAGTGGTAATAATGCCAATAAAAAGCGAAAATTCCCACGAAGATGTCGCCCCAAAGAGAATGAGGCAGAACACAATTGCTTCCGGCCAGGAGGACCCCAAGCAATGCGTAAGCGTGGCGGTGGTGGTGGTGGTGGAGGTGGTGGTAAAAACTGTAAGAAACTGCAACAGCAGGCTCAAGCAAATGGTACACCAATGCCTACATGTGGTAATGGTGGTGGAGGCCCAAAGCGTGGGAATAATGGAGGCATTAATAAAAAACAGCATCTTAAAAAAGCGCATAATGGGCCAAATAAAAACAAAGCCAAACAGTCAGCGTTAGAAGATGCTGCTTCATTGGTAGCAGTAGGACAAACAGGAGGTGGCCCAAATCGAAGAGGTGGTGGTGGAGCCAAGAAACCGAATGGTGGTGGTGGAGGTGGTAAAAATAAAAACCCTGGCGGTAATCAAAAACGAGGTGGTGGTGGTGGTAAGAATGGTGGTGGCAATGGACCGAAACGTCAAAAACCAATGAAAAAGAATAGAATGGGGTCTAACAAAACCACAATAACGACTACTTCGTCGACAACACCATCTACAACAACCTCATCAACAACATCGACAACAGTATCACCAGCATCTTCTTCTCATTTGTCCTCAACAACTGTCTACACAGGATATGATCCTCAAGCGGAGAATACAAGTGATCGCGTCGAACGTGAACAACGTAATGTCCGCTATAGTAGCTCAATGGAAATGCCACATGAAGATAACAACAATGACGATGATGATGCCGATAATAATAATAATGATGACGAAGATGCCGATACCGAAACTGATGATAATATAGACACAGCATCGCGTGAACTTGTCGAAAGTGGCGAAGATGCCAGCGAGAGCTACGAGGATGTTGCTGATGTCCATGCACCACCATTAACTGCTGGCTCCGATGATTCCATGTACTATGATCAGCTTGATTTGTGAGTGTCTTAAATTTTGATACTTTCTATCTATTCACATTTGTAAAACTCTTAATTTGATTTGATTTGTTAAACAAACAATAATTGATTGATTGATTGATTGATTGATGTAAACTATCTAAATTATTTTCTTTTTTGATTTAAACGTATTTTTCAAAATTTATTACATTTATTTATTATTTTAATTTGATTGTCATTTGGATTTAATTTTTTTTTAATTTTTGGTTTTTGTGTTTGATTAACAAAATTTCAATATTCAAAATTTTTATTTTTCTAAATTTTTTTTGCATTTATTGGTATTTTTTATTTAACAAACAAAATTATACAACACTATTTTGCTCCTCAAGGCAAATGTAATAGATAAAATGGAGTTGAAGAAGTTGAAGAATTGATTTTAATTTGAGCCCAACGAATATAAATTTTTAAGGCATTTAAACAAAAAAAAAAAAAAGAAGGAATATTTAATTTAAAATTATGTTTTTAATAAATTGTATTCATATATTTATTTTTTTTTTTTGTATAAAATATTGTAAAAAAAAAAGAAAAGATAAAAATATTGATAAAGAATAGTTGTAATTTTTGCAAGAGAACGAAGAAAGCAAGCTGAATGCTCAACATTACCAGCATCATAAACATCATTACAACACACACGCTACTATCCAACAACAACAACACCATATCTATAATATAAAGCATTTTCAACACTACACACATATACATACACATCTATCTCTATATGTATAACTACCATTACTACTACTACTACACATCCTTGTATGATTACAAAACACTAAAACGCTTTCGGCTACTTCAAAATTCGATATTATGTTTTCCCTATAGGAAAAGAAGAAGAAAAAAACATACGACGGAGTCTCGAGTATTTTATACAATTAAAAAATGATTGTAGATATCGAACTATAATATAAGATTATAGATATATCTATAATAAAGAAACATGGGTTGAGTTCTAAGACATTGAAAGAATTGGTGAATATTTTGAAAACCATTAAAATTATCATTCATTAAAACTATAATTGGAAATTTAAAAGTCTGCAATGAAGGATCTTTCTGGAGGTATAAAATTATGAATTGTACTAATAAACATTTTCCAACACAAGTTACTATTGTAAAGGGATATGGTCGTCTCATACGTATGTATATTTGCAAAGTTTTGAAGGAATATCAGAATCATTGTGATTCTTCTACCAGCATGAGATGAATGAACGATTGATCTGCTTTGTAGTTCTCATCTTCAAGCACATCCGTATGGGTGAGTACTGCTTACTTTGGTGAACATGTTTACCTTTTTCTTTTTTTTTTTTTTTTTGAAGTGAGTCAACTCGCTCACATTGGTCAGTTGTTCACTTGCTCTGTTATGAGTACTTTTCATTTACTCATGAACAACACAGCTGCTCACGTTTTGTTTCCTTTTATTTTACATTGGCACTAAAAAGAACCAAAACACAAAGAAAAGAAAAGAGAGCAACTAATCCACATGAACAACTGACCAAAAGAGAACAAGTGAGTTAAAATGAACAACTCAGTATGAGAGTACTAGTGAGACAAAGTGAACAAGTGAGTCAAAATGAACAACTGAGCAACAGTGAATTTTAAGTTAGGCAAACTGAACAACTGAGCAGAAAAGAACAATGTTGACTTGCTCAGTTTAGTGAGTAAATCTTATTTGTTCACTCACTTATGAGCAACCCAATACTAACCCATACAAAGGATTGATTCTGTTTTTTTACCATGGAAAGAAAACCACAAGAAATCGATTAATTTTCCTAACTAAAAGAAAGTAACTAATCAGAAAATCAACTAGAATTTATCATTAAACATAAAAGTCTTAAATAAAAAATTACAATAAATAAATAAATTATTAAATTAATTAAAAGACATAAATTAATAATAAATGTTGCAAGTATTTTTTCACAAAATGGAATTTATTAGTTGCCTCTTCTTCATAATCATATCATCAAAGGATTTAAATTAATCATAATAGAAACAAACAAATAAAAAGAACAAAAAAAATACTTGAGTCTCTGGTTTAACCAAAATCAAAACTACAACATAAAATACTCAAAACAACACTGACTAAGCATATACACTACACATAATATACTACACATATGACACTTATGGTAAAATATCAACAAAATTAATGCAAAGAAAGAAAAAACTTGCAAAAAACCATATGTTTTGTAAAAAATAATATCATAAAATCATATAAATAAAAATGAATGTGTAAAAAATATAATGAATTAATTAAAATAAAATCGAATATAAAAAAAAATAATTAAGAAAGAAAATCTATGTAAATAAAAATAGCAATCGAGAATTGTTAATACAACGAAGTAATTATATAAGAAACCTCGCTGCCTCTCAGTACGTAGACATAAACAAATGAAATATTATTATTTGTAATAATTTTTTACAGTTTTTATTTAAATTTGAATAACAAAAAAAAAATTGAAAAGAAAAAACAAATTCTCAAAACGAAAAATAAAATGAAAAAATGTTTATGATTTTTTTAAAAATAATTTTGTAATAAGTAAACTAATTTATTTTAATTTATTACAATTATTTATTGACTTCTTTTTGTTATAAATAAACAATAAATTAATAATTATTTTTGTATTAAAAAAAAAAAAAAACAAACAAGAAAGAAGTAAGAGAAGAAAGTAAATATACATAAATGTAAACTAACAATGCAAGATTTAACATGATTATTATTATTATTATTATTTTTTTATTAAATTAAATTATACATAAATAAATAAAAGTAAATATTATTTTGTAAACTAACAACAAGAAGAAAAAACAGGCATATTATTTAGTTATATTACTTAAAATTAATAAAATATGCTTAAGTGTATAAATTATTATAAATAATTATTTTTTAGGATTATAAAAGAAAAATATACAACAAAAAAATAAAAAACAAACGAAGATAAATAAAAATGGCGAAAATTTTACTAACAAAGTAGTTTTCATATTTTAAGTATTTTAAAAAAATAAATTTAAATACTTACAATATTTAGGACAACAAAATAACGCATGCTAAATGATGATGAAAAGAAAGAGGAGAGAAGAAGGATAAGGATAAGAATAAATATTTTTGACAATATGTTTTTTGTTGAAATGGAAGCGCAGCACATTGTGCCTCCTGCCTGCCTGCCTTGGTTGGTTTGGTTGGTTGTTGTGAGTAAATTGCAAGTTGAATGATTTGATTTTTTAGTTTTTTCATATTACTACATATATATATATATAATTTGATTTGTGTTTTATTTTTAAAGTAAAAGTAAATTTTTTCATGATTTTTTTTATATTTTTTATTGTTTTTGTTTTTAAAATAATATAATTTTTATTATTTTTTTTAACATTTCTTTAAAATAGAATTGAAATTTTATGAATTTGTTAATTTTATTGTATTTTTCTATTTTTTTTATTGTGTATTTTATTATTACATATTTATTTAATAATTTTTTTTTTAATTTTAAAGAATTTATCATGTTTTTGTTTTTGATATTTTTTGTTAATTTTTTATAATTTTATTAAAATATTTTTATTTATTTTCTTATTATTTTTTTTGTTTATTTTTTTTTTTTTTGATTATTTTAATTGCTTTAAAACATTATTTATAATAAATTCATAAATTCTATTCTTTATTTAAGATTTTTTCGTTATTGAGAATATTTTTTTGTAATTTATTTAAATTTTTATTATATAATTTATTATTTTATTTTATTTTTTCTTCAATTTTATGTTTGTTAGTTTTTAGTTTATTTTTATTTTATTATTTTAATTAGTCTATACAATTTTGTAAAAATTTCAAAATATAATTTCCTTTTTGGCGCATGACATGGCAAGAATATTTAGACAAAAAAAAAAAAAAAAAATGTTTTTTGCATGTTTTATTTTCTTTTATTTTGTAATTCAACAGAAAAAATAGTCATTGTGGTTCAGGCCTTCTGCATCCCCATATTGATCAACAAAAAAAAAAAATAGTTTTACTATTTATACAAATTCATGTATTTTATGTGTTTCAAAATTTGTATGAACAATTTTTTAAAAATATTTTCTCATTTTACAGTGTGCGAATTCTATTGTGGCAATTGCTGTTGCAGTTATGGATAAAACGCTTACATGCTTCATAAAATATCAAGAAGATAACATAAGCAACGACAAATGTAGAAGTGTTTCTCGGTATTAATGATATAAATTTTCTCCATTCAATTTTCTCTAAGGAAAATGATAATGGAAAATTGAAAGAAAGAGTTCCTGTATTTTTTTTATTTTAGTTTGTAAAATAATATATGTAAATAGAAACAAAATTCATTAATAAAATTGATTTAAGTAAAATAATATTTAATTTTATATTAATTATATATAATATATACTATACTATACTATTTTTAAGACTGAATAATGATGAATTAGTATCACAAGAATATGCAATCTCTTGAAACTAAATGGAAGACGAAAAAAGAAAAGCCAATAAATTATCTATTTAAATTGAAATGAAAAAACAGAAATCGACTTGTTTGTATTTACATTCACACATCATGGGTAAGAAAAATAATGGAAAATATCTACCAAAAACTAAGAATATCTTTTTTTTCAGATAAATTTATGAACTCTTTTTCTATCTTTTATGGTTAATTTCTAATGTGGCAATTAGCACTTCATTTGCTAAAAATTTATGTGTGCAATTGAATTGAATTTTGTTCTTTTTTTGTTGCCCTAAATCTTCAATGAAGAAAGCCAAAAACTTTTCCTTAAGAAAAATTCATCTTACCAACTCACATGGCGTATGCGTGATGATGGTGAGGATGATGATGATGATATTTTATGGATTTTCTTTAATTCTTTTGATCAGTGATCATCATCACTGAAATGCAATGTAAGTTTTGTTATATTTTTATGGTGTTAATTAGTTTATGCATTTTTTGTTGATTATTTCGTTTATTATTCTTAGCACTGAGGGCAATTTTATTACTTTTCATTCTGCATTTGGCCAGGTAACTCATACAGGGCTGCAATAGCTTATTATGACTTCCTTATGATGTTCATCTCTATGACTCTCTCTCTCTATGTGGGCATATATGAATTTGGGCTAAACAAATATTGGAAATGAGGTTTATTATGTTATGGTAGTGAACCAACTATAAATTTCAAATGATTTTCAGTCATTCAATGAAAACTAAGAATTAAGAAACATATTTCTCTGTGTGAATTCATTGATGGTATGCGAGAACAGAACAGATTTTGATATGCGAACTATTGCATTGATATGAATGATGAATATTCATTCATTTGTTAAACCTCATCATATATGCAATTTAATTTTATATATAAATTCACTTAAAATAAACTTGACATTGAAATGACAGTTTTTCTTCACTTTAAACACCTGTGGCAATATTTTCTATAATACAACCAAATAGTGGACTATCGGAACCAACCCATCATACATATGTATATGTAGTAAGTGAATCAACAATCTACATACAATTGACTATTGCAATACTATAATATTGTGTATTCTTGAGCTACGTCACGTAGACAAGAAAATGTAAACGTGCAAATCCAAATGATTGTCAGTCATTTCACAATTTCTACTGTCTCCCACTAATACCACCAACACCAGAACTATTGCCTCACAATGAAATTCTAAACTGAATAATAACAAATAATTGAAGAGAAGGAAAGGCAAGGGAAGAATAGTAGAAAAAAATGCAGCAAAATAACAATAATCAAATGTAGTACAATAAATTCAATGGCAAACAAAACAAATAAATAAATAAATGTGTGCATTTTAACTAAATAAATGAGTAAATAAAGAAAAGGAAGGAAGGAAGCAAGCAAATGATGTAAAAAATCTTATCTCACAATCATCTTGGGTATCATCATCATGATCATTTGTGCTTGTGATTAGCGTAAAAGTGAAAGGTAAACAAATTGTATTGTATAATTAAACCAGAGCATTTTTAAGCTGGCTCAGCAACCAATCCAATAATTTGTAGAAAAGCGTGATTTTTATAACCCAAAAGTGAGTGTGTGAATGAATGAAATATTAAATGAACTTTAAAGGGTAAATTTTGTATAGATAAGACAGCAGCTAGTGAGCATTTATAGAACGTGTGGCTCTGGTTTGCCTACAACAACTATTATTATTATGGTCAACTTGAGCAAATGATAGGACAAATCAAAGTGGCTTCTGGAATTGCACAATCTAAAAAGATATAAAGGTTAGTGGTTTTGAAACTATATTTTTCTCAAGGCCCCAAGGCTTTCATAAAGAGCCTCAGATGGCTGCAAAGTCTTCTAAAAGAGATCATCTAAATGGTATCAGCAGAACGGAAACTTTTTCTTTTTTTCTTTTTTTTTTTGGTGAGTGAGCAATGACGTAGCATTGTCAATGATAATAATAGTGTTATGTGATGGTGATTATCATTATCAACATTAGGTTCGTTTTCTCAATACATTCATTTGGATCGGCTGTTGGCTGTTGAACTTCGGCTTATTCGTCACTTTGAACGATGCGACACGACAACGTCATGCACACACCGAGAGAAGGATGATCGTATCATAAAAAAAGCTTATGCGCCCTCCACAAGTTATGAAATCTTTATGACAAGTACATATTTATGTATGTACATACATACATACATACATAGCCGGCATTAAAGCTTTGCTGAATATACAAATATACTTGTACAAGAATAAAGAAATAAATACAACAATTACTAAAGTGTGATGTATACGGAAGAGAGAATGCACGGCTAAGCAGAAATGAGCGTGTGAACGACAACACTAACAAATCGGCGGCGGCAACAATAAAATAAACTTATAAGTAGTAAAGCAAGCGAAACCCAAAGTTCTTTATAAAATTATTTTGCTCTATGCTTTTTAGCGTAGCAAAATTCATATTTCAAGGCCTACGTGACTTTTCTCAGGCAGGCACAACCAACCAGCAGAAGCGGACACACGCCATATAGTGTAATTGTACGGAACGTACCATATTTGAAGACGGTAACAATCACTCGCTCACTCACCAACTGAATGGTTCACTGACTGACTATCTAACTGACTCACTTACTATTTAGCTGACAGTTAGTCTGGTATTGACTGGATCTGTCTGAGTCGTGTGCCATTGTCATTGAGCTTGTAATATGACTATAAGTTGAGTTGTCTCCAATTGATTTCTGTTTAGTTGACTAAGCTGTGATTGTGTTTTTTGTTTTTGTTTTTTTATTTTTAATCAGATCAATTTATATTCAGAGAATTTGGTATTTTTTTTTTTGCAAGCTCAATCGGAATTTCTTGTTTTTTATTTTATAATTATTATTTGCCCCCAAGCTTTATTAAACATGATGATTACATTCACCTATTTTATATGAGCGAAACTTATGGGAACGAATAAACGAACACACTTCGATAATAAAGAAGAGAAGCATTGTCGGCAATGGTAGTCTGTGACGAGCGCAACAAACCACATGATCTTCGCTCATTACGTTTCACGTCATCATGTTGTAACGTGACGTTGGCACGTGTTTTCTGTCGGTTTATTGACGTTACCAGGTAGTACGTAGTGTGCGAAATTACTAAGGCAAACATTTTCGTATCAAGGGGCTTGATTGCTTTGAAAGTTTAGTATACTACTAATTGCATTTGTTGTTTGTTTGTGCTGCCTTCGGTTTGTTGCTAAGCAAGTGCCAGCAATCAATACTTTATGATTGATCTTATGAAATACTGATAAAAGTGGATAAGAAAAAGTGAAATTGTTTTTTTTTTTTTATTATTCATGATTAGTTTCATTGTTAGTTCTTTCAAGTGTAATTAGTCATGTTAGTAAATGATTTGGTTTATTGAACAAATTTACAATCGCATCATAAATATATTGATGGTGGATATAGATTGGAACAGAGTCAAGAATTGGATAAATAGAAACTAAACATTTATTATTTCAAAGGGCCCACCACATCATCATCTGGTAAGTATTGTTGAATATAATAATTATTAGTATTTTAAGGCATTTTTTTGTTATTCTTCTTTGAATAGAACTGAATAAGAATTCATAAGAACTTTGTGACCTATGAGTTGATAAATAGTAATTGGAAGAAGTTTTTGTTAGTCAATGTTGTAAGTCTTAATTAGGTGCCTAAAGACCGCGTCAAACATGATCTTTGTCTTTGGGTGCTTGTTAAAATGAAGAGTGGTGAGAAGAAGAGCTTTTTCAGTACCGTTTCTTTTTACAGTTGTTCTGTCTAAGCATTAAATTCTGCTTGTATATACAGAATCAAATTATGGCTGTGTGCATGAGTAAAGTAGCAGTAAAGATTTGATTAAGGTATTTTTTACTTTGTTGATTGTTGATTGATTATTGATGTTGTTATCGATTAACTGATAACAAATTCATTGATCACATAGGAGTAACAACTTTTAAGAAAATACATAGAATTATAAGAAGGAAAAACATAATTTTTAAAAGATAAATAGTAACTCATCACTATAAAATTTTAGCAAGGTTTCTCTCGTATCTCTGAACGTTTATTGTAGGGATGTAATCCGATACCGATCCCGAAACATAGGCCGATACATCGGAATCGTCGATTGTCTATTGACCGATATGAAACAGTCAGGCCTGCCAACAGAAGGCCTTGTAGACGGTCAGTTCAGTCTCATTCCATGCTATCGCTTTAAAAATCGGAATGGACTGACAAATAAGCTTGGCCATCAGTCCATTTTTCTATTATCGATTCAGTTATCGTTGCGTATTTCGAGTCGATAATGGACTGAGACTGAACTGATCGTCTAAAAGGCCATTTAGTCGTAGTTTATAATTTTTCTTCTGAATCTGACGTTTTCTCCCAAGTTGGCAAGCCTGAAAACAGTGCATTAGCGCCGGAAACAACTCAGTTAAAATAAACCGCTTTTTACTCACTGTAGAAAGGCTGTAGTGGACTGAGATTGAATTGTCCAAAGTGCCTTTAATAATATGTTTGTATATATCGGTATCGGTATCAGATTCGCCGATATTTTACCCCAATAATCGGAAACGAAAGCGTATCGGCAAAATGTTGTATCGTTACATCCCTAGTTTATTGCAATACACTGCATTACACATTTGTATGATTAAAATAATAATGAAATATACTCAGAATGCTGTTACTAATAAAATATATCAATATGTGTGTGTAGTGGTTAGAAACTCCTTAGTGGAAGGTCGTAGGGCTGTAGTCTTTTTAAGCTCCGCCTTGTAGTTGGGCTTCAGAATAGGGCAGAAGCCAATCGGTTAGGGTGCGCCTGGAGCTTTGTTAAGTGCAGGCTGCTATAAAGCTGCATTGTCTCCAAAACAGTTAGTATTTTTAGATATTTATGAGTTTCTGTCAAACCAAGGGCCATCCGTGATTCTTCTGAACGCCTTACTCTGACATGCTTGAAGTCTGGATTGCATAAAAATTCCTTTTAAATTGTTTTATTTTTTTTGTGAGGGAAATTTATGAAAAAAATACCAAACATCCATTTGAATTGTAGGGTATTTACTATTATATGAGTAAATGAATTTCTTTTTGGACTATGAAACTTGTGGCAAAAAATAATCAATAAAAATTTTGCTTTAGATTAGTTTGTAGCAACTATAATATAATGGTCCTTCCCCCTCCTCCCTACTTTATCACATACATAAATGTATATGAGTGTAATAAATTTAAATTAAGTATGTATTTTGTTTTTCTTTTTATGAGAATATAAACAACTTTCCCCACTATTTTTCTCTCTCACACAATATTTTTTAAAGCAAAAAACAAATTTTATCAAATAAATGCGAATTTTTGCGAATTTTCGCAAATTGATGTCATTGAACTTGTTATTTTTGTTTATTAGAAGTGCGTATACATACTGTTGTTTTTCTTATAATAAAATATTTCTCATACTTTTGTATACCCTTTCATTTCCAAGATAGTATTGTATTAGAAGATTTTCCCCAGTATCAGATCATAGTAACAGAAAACACCTAATACCTGACTGCACATCATTAAATCTCCAAATCCAATATAGAATACCTTAAAATAGATTTAATTTAATAAACTCACAATTTTTATAGAATCAAAGAAATATAAATTTGTAAATTATTTTATTTAAAAAACTAAATTATTTAATGAAAAAAAATAAAAGAAAAAAAATTTCCTGGAGATGCGGGGCATCGATCCCCGTACCTCTCACATGCTAAGCGAGCGCTCTACCATCTGAGCTACATCCCCGTTGTAAATGTTGTCATTGAAATGTGTACTTAAATGAGTTGAGTACTCAGTGTATACGAAATAAAAATTAATGCTACGCTAAGAAAATAAAAGCTTTAGAATATATGAAAAAGCTTTGTATATCATGACTGACTAAGCTTTGCTTGTTATAAACATAACAATAAGAAGAAGAAAAATAAAAAAAATTGTTTTTAGCCAATGCTATTTCTATGCTAGTTTTAGTTCTTTTTAATATTGCTAACAAAAATAATAACTGTTTTTTTTCTTTTTTATTTGCAATTGTTTATATTTTGCAATAATCAAATTTCGTAAAATTAATTTTAACAATAATAATAAAAAAAAATTAAAAAAGAAAACATTATTTTGTTTCCGCCCGGGTTCGAACCGGGGACCTTGTGCGTGTGAAGCACACGTGATAACCACTACACTACGGAAACCATTGATGAGGAGTGGGCAAAGTACCATTTTAATAAGGGACTAATAAAAAGGATAAATGTATTTTATTTTATTTTAAGCAGAACCTGTTTAGAAAATCAGCATAGCTCATCCAGAATCCATGAGCAAGCAGAAGTGCTTCGACTTTATTTCATTTTATTTATTCACAGTTTTTGTTATATGTACTTATATAAGTATGTGCATGACTGTGAGTCTGAAATTACTTATTTAAGAATTCAGGATCCCTGCCTTTCATTACATTAGGAAAAACAGAACAGTTAACAGTTATTAACAAAAGGAAACGGGGAAAAATTTACAACAAAAATATTGAAGATTTAAATGTATTGTAAGATATATAGTGACCTTATTATATTTAATCTCCACAAGTTTTTCTACCTGAAGAAACTCGTCCAGAAAATATTGGGTTATAAACAAAATCCTTATAGAACTTTTTTGGAGAATATCTTCCTATTAAAGTGTAAGGAAAAAAAATTCGACTTCATTGTATGTATTTATTATGGGCCCTGTAATCATGATCACTGGGCCACTTAAAAAAAATTGCACTTAGACTCATTAAAACGCTCCACTCCACGGAAATCTTTAGTAAAAGGCGAAAGATTTATTCGAAAGATGAAGTGAAACTAGAGTAATTTTACACCATAAAATCATAGCTACTTATACCAACTGAAGCATGAATTGGTTGAGAATTATAAAATTCGAAAGAAAAAGATCAATGATTCAACCCCTGATGAAGGCAATGCATTTCGAAGACAATAGACAAAAAATTAATGCAAACCAATCAATTGTTTCCGCCCGGGTTCGAATCGGGGACCTTATGCACGTGATAACCACTACACTACGGAAACCCTGCCTTATCATTTTTTTAAAAATCTTCCTAGCAAGGAATAAATTCTAAATTCATTAAACATTCATGGACATATGAATAATTCTCAGAGTAGCATTTATCTATCAATTCTTTACCTGCATGTGAAAACAAAAAAGGTCTTGTGCTCTGTGATGGTTATAAATGATACAAAAGATGACTTATTATTCTCCGAACTAACTTTGTATCTATGTATCTAATGTTTTGGGCAAATTCCAACCACCAATGAATGCAATCTTCTTCTATTACAATAATAAAATGCAAAAGTAATTTAGAATTTGCTTGGGCTGATGTACTAAGAAGATACAATACAATAATATAGAAGTGAATAGGTATTCTTATGTCTTTGGTGAATTGTATTGACGGCGGTGGATGCGGCCCAATACAAATGTTTGTTGATAAAATGTTTTGTGAATTAATAATATGCGAAATGTGCGTTTGTACAATCACCAAATGCCATGACAAATATTCAAATAAGTCGCTCTTTGGGCTTCACTTGGAACTTCTTTTCCTTTATATCACAATATAAGAACTGTTTTACTTTAGTATATACTGACTTAGTGGAAAACGAGTTCAATTGTTGATAGCTGGCGACAAGAAGACATGGAAAACTAATTTATTTCGCACATGCGACATTTCCAATTCATTGAATGGTTACAAATCGAAAGAACCAAAAGGAACAACTAACAGACGATCGACCAAATGAAAGAAGCAATGATCCAATGATTTGGTTTTAGTTGGTTTGCCTTAGTCTCTGTCTTAATGCAGTTTGTGCATAGTTCAGTTTAGTTCTTGAAAGATAGCACAGGAAGTTGGTTTCTAGTGCATACGAAATGAAAGTGCAATGATTAGAATTAGATACATAAAAAGATACATTACCACATTCTTTTCATGGTTAACATAACAAAAAACCAAACTAACAGAAAGACAAACAGACAGATAGACTGACTGACAGACGAACGGACCATGAGTTCAAAGTCAATTTTGGCTTACATAATTCATTCGGAAAATTTATCAAGGTTTGTGTGTCTCTCTCTCTCTCAGTATCTTTTTCCATTCTCTGGGGTGTGTCAACTTTTAACAGGTCGTTGATGCTGGTTTGCTTAGTTATGTGTTGTTATTGTATACATACACGTATTGTAATCATCTTCGTTGTCGATGCACCGCTAGTAACTGATTCTCATGTTGATTATTTGCAACATTATTTTGCTCTTAGGCACTAAAAAAAAGAAAAAATAAAGTCTGAAAAATCTTAAAGCGTTCAAAGTAGGAATTCGTGTTAAAAATGTTGTATCTCTCAATCAAAATCATATGCATACTATGTAGTTGTGCCGTTGTTACACCATTCTATCTATCATTCATCCTTCCCTCCCTTTTACATTTATTGACTTACATATAAGTAAGTATGTACAACTAGTGTTAAACCTAGAAAAATGATGGCAACATCAAGTGTTACCATCAATGTTATTGACCAAGTTATGGAACATCATAATCATCATCATGATCATAAGATGACATTCATTCAACAAACTTGTGTTGCTAACTTACCATACTATATGAAGCCATCAGCTGCTGCTGGTAATATCAGTTTAACTCATTTATGCAACATGTTTCTGCTGGTGTTTGGTACTATTAGTGATAAGCTATTTATGTTAGTCTTTATCAGTTGCAAACATGAGAAGCAGTTAAGTTAGTATCAAGTGTTATAAGTAGATCAATATGTCTTGATCAGTGTCTTTCATAAGAATTACCATTACAAAAATATGAATGTTTTCCTGTATACTTAGGAAATACTTAAGTATTGGCATCAAATATTTATCTATTAATTTGTAAGCCTTGGTTTACTCTCAAAAACCTTGATTCTACAAAAAGATATAAAAAAAATCATGATTACAGAATGTTTTATCAGAAATCACGAACATTTTTATAAAATTTCCTTTTCGCAATTAATTTTTTTTTTTTTCAATGAATATATTTTTATTTTTTTTTTTTGATACCGATATTTTAACTGAGGAAATTTGGAGAGGTCAAATATAAGGTTTCCGTAGTGTAGTGGTTATCACGTCTGCTTTACACGCAGAAGGTCTCCGGTTCGAACCCGGACGGAAGCATATCTTATTTTATATTTTTTTTTTATCCAAATTATAATAATCATATAAATTATTGTAGCTAATGATATTAAGATACATTCTATACTCTTTAAAGATCAGTAACAATTGAAGAAAGATCTTTCTAAAAAAATTGCTGAAGCTTCAAATGAGAATAAGAATATCAGAGTGCCTTTGTGATATTAACAGGTATTAAGTATTAAACCAGTATGAAGTTTTAGGGCAAAGCTTTGGGGGTTTGGCAGTCAAAGCACCAAAAACACAATCCAAAAATATCAAAATAAAGTTCTTAGAGGTGTTGTCAATTAACCATGGTATTGTAGAATTGCTGACATTGAGCGGGAGTTCAGAGTGAAATCTGTTAATGCAGAGATAACAAAAAATGTAGTAGCCCATAAATCATATGAATCAGTAAGCTTCCACTCTTACTAAAGTTGAAGGGCTAATATAAAGGTTCAAGCGTATTAAACCCAGCGATCTCTAGCCTCTATAGAAACTAAATGAAATAGAGTAGAATTGTAATAGTTGTTCCTCATGCCTGCCTAGACTTATCAGTTTGAAGACAGGCAGATTTTTTCACATATATTTGTTTGATACAAGAGTACCAGTGGATAAACTGCCCCCATTCCGTTAATTTCATCCACCTGCATATTAAACACACACCTATCAATACCTTCTCAACCGATCAGACCGTTCACCATGCCCTTCCTGCGGAAACGTACTTACTGTAGACCATCTTCTGGACTCCTGTCAACACTTGGAGAGTATTAGAGCTTCCCTCTTTGGTTCCTTAAACCCATCCCAACTCTTAAAAACTCCATCATCCTTAAATATCTCCAAAATGTTTAATTACTTTAAGAATTTCAATATAAAAATTTAAACCAAAGATGTAAAAGTTGTGAAAAGCTTTCTAATGAATCTAAGAGACTTGATGATCATAATATTTTAACATAGCCTGACATGCATCTGCATCTACACATTACATGATTAATTAACATAAAATATAGAAATAAAGACTATGAAATTATATAGCCTAGATCGTCTATGGAGTTTGTGGTCATTTTCAAGAAAGCTCAAAATATTTGCGAAAAACTAGATGTTGAAATTAAGCGTCCTCGAGTAGTGGCAAAATAGACTGACAGATCAAATCAACCATATGAAAATGTTGAAGAATTTGTCAGAATACATACATATATACGAGGTTTATCCAAAATGTATCACGAATATTGAATTTAACGGGCTACTTATATCCGATTTTAGATTTTTTTGTGGCTTTATGTTGGTATGGCTCATGTCCCCCACTTATGCTGACAAGGTCGGTCATGTTGATAGTTTACTTAAATTTAGACAGCTGTTTTGCTTGGACGTGTTTTGGCTCGTCTTTGATTTTCGGTTTTTTCGGTCTTGGCTCATCCGGCAGCTTCCATTAAGATGACCAACAGCTCCTGAGCAATGTTAACGCGATGCTGTTTTTGGTCGAAATTGAAAATATGTGAAAATTAGACAATTCAGCATTTTTAACGATAGGATAGAAGGTTAACAGAAACTCTACGGAGTTCTTCTACATAATTTTATTGTCGAACCTACCACATGGTACGAGATGATGTAGACAAATGAAGCTTATAGTGCAGTTTTAAATGAATCTGTTGTAATTTCCCCAGACACTTCGTTTTACCGAGTGGTATATGAGATAATCAAAATGGGTTTAACTATTCCAGTAACAACATGTAGCATTGAACTTACTTTTAGAACGTTATGACGTGTTAACATGTGGAATCGCTCAACGATGGGGGACGTGATGCTAAGTGGCCGGTGCATTCTCAGTGTTCACAGAGGAGGACAGCAATCTAGACGCCTTCAGTTTTTATTCAAACAATATCTTGATAACAAAAATTTAATTTTTTCTATGTATTTTCCTTGCTGACAGGGGGGTGCAATTACACCCTGCTGCCGGCGACCATGTCGCCTGATAGGTTCCCAGTTTAATGAAGAAAACACAACTTTTTCAATCAATTTTTTTCAATTTTAATCATCAACATAGACTCCTTCCAGAGCGATATAATCATTTCAGCGCTTCTCTAACATTTCGATACCTTTCTTGAACAACGATTTATCTTTGGCCTCAAAATAGACATTTGTTTAGGTGATCACCAACTCATTCGAGACAAATCTCTTTCAGGAGAGCATTTTTATTTAGATCTGCGAACAGGTAAAAGTCGCTAGGGGTCAAATCTGGGGAATAGGTTGGGTTCGGAAGCAATCCGAAGTGTAATTTGTGCAATTATCTTTTATTACAACATGACATTATTATGGGGTCCTTGACTGAAGGAAACATAAGAATCTATGGACACAAGTTAGTTTAGGAACCACACATTATATAATTGATTAAAATTATTCTTACAATTTTAATGGATTTACTAGAAATCATACAACATTCTGCTCCGAATCACTAATTCAATCAAAATTAATATGCATACATTTTTCAATATGAAAGATATTATATCTAAATTACTAGATACATATGTTAATAAACACAGATAGTTGGCTAAGTAAAATGGAAAAATATCTTTGCTATCATTTGAAATTACAATAATTTATGCTTTCAATAAAATGTCCAATGTACTCATGTTGTAATTTGCAAATAAATGCAGGTAATCAATCTTAACGCAAATCAATTTCATTTGTCAATGTAATTACTTAGAACAATGACAATTTTTATCTAAATTTTATGTATCTTTTGCCACTCACTCACACACAGTTGTCTTGTGCTTGATTGCAAGACACAGAATATGACCAGTTAATGTAATGTTAGCCTAATGGTGTAATTAATTAATTTTAACAGACCCCTTGTCGAATGATCTAAAGTCTCCATGAATTATGGAAATTATGTATGTGTAATTGAATCAATTTCTTTTATTTATGATGAAAAATAAAAAAAAGAGATAAATACAATAAAATAGTAGAAGTAAGATACACTTAGTTATGGTAATAGATGAATGAATGGACTACTATGATCAAATGTATCTATACTGTAATTTTAAAATGAGATACTTTGTTCGCTCGGCATCAGATGTTTCCGTAGTGTAGCGGTTATCACGTGTGCTTCACACGCACAAGGTCCCCGGTTCGAACCCGGGCGGAAACAATTTTTTTATTTTTCTTAATTCTTTTATTCTCGTTTCACAAAAGTAAGATACTTTTTGTTGGGCAATACCATATACATTGAGATTGGCAATTAATTAGTGTAATTGCATTAAAAAGAACATAAGTTTTTATGGCATTTTTCAATGATGTTGTTGTGTTTTTGTTAATAATAAAAACTTTATTATATTTATTTTTATTCAATTTATTGTATTTGTAATGCCAAGTTTTTATGAGTCTCTTCACTGAGGTGTGACGATCTATCAATACATGTTTTGAAGCCTTTTTATGATGCTTGTTGTCAATAACATCAATGAGGCAATGCTCTCTGTCAATTTCATTGTAAATTTTAATACATTTTACGTGAGTGAAGTAGAAAGTATCTGCCACCCAAAGAGATCTTTACAAATGATTGTGTTTTTATTGATTCTTGTTGATTGAGAGTTTTATTAAAGTGTAGATAGAATACTAAATTGAATGGCACTGAAATCTTTTTACCTTTTCATAGTTAAAACTTTAAAGAAGATATACAGATATTTAGATATATTTGTGTGGGGTAAATTTGCTTCATTCTTAAGTCAAATATCTTTGGACTTTTCTGTACAATACTCCAATATGTTTATTCTAAGTACAGATGCATTATTATGATATTCCATTTTTACTTATTGTATTTTTACTCCTTTTGAGTTCAACGGCTTCCACTGCTGCTGCTGTTGTCATACTGTTGTTGTAGATACATACATATAGTGAACGTGATCTTGTCGCTATTGAAATTTGATACTTTTTGCTAAGCACTGTCGTTTCTTCGATTCTTGATCGGCAGGCATATCATCGACATGAATGACATGACAACAATGTTTGTTCTTTGTTGCTTGAGCCTTTGATATTAATTTTGCTCCATTGAGGGGGGGTTATAAGTATAACAAAAGTATTGTATCTTTACATAAGTAAGGATTTATTTACTTTGTATGTGTGTGTGTGAGTGTGTGTGCATTTTTGGGGGTTCACTTTCAATTAAATTCCACTTAAGTCTTATTTTGGTGTACTCAAAGTCAACTAATTGATGCCATTAAGACCCAAGCATAATCATTAGAATCTTAATAATGTCATGGTTAAGAAGCTGACATGTGTCAAACAAATGAATGACTGGATGGACTTTTGCCCAAGGGTATGAGTAACATATTTTCAATGTCAAGTTCAAGTGGCAAAAGTTGGTATATGTGAATATGTGAAGCCGCAGGCGTTAATATCTTTCAAAGCCAGCATTCTTCTGCAGTAGCACATTATTGAAGTAGCAAAATATATCTTATTAAAATGATATATGAGTATATTATCATCATCAGCATCAGCAGCAGCATGATTACAATTATCATTTTTTGGTGTCAACTTTGCTTGGTATTGTACGATATTTCTTTGTTGGTTGCATTGAGTTAAGCTAAGCTACGCTAAGCTGCTTAACCAGTTCAAGAAAATGAGTTTCATTTTCGATTCGATTCGATGCATTTGAAAAATGAAAATAAAAAGATAAAAACAAAATTAAAGAATTTAAAAATCAGAATTAAATAAGGAAGTGCAATGCGAAGCCAATTGCATTAAACCAAATCATGGTAACAACTTTTCTAAGCATGACATGGCATGCTGATGATGATGATGGTGGTGGTGGTGGTGGTGGCGCCAAGTCTCGGACTTGTCCGAATGTGTCAGAACCAGAATTGTTGGCGGTGTTGGCGTGCAATGAGAATCATTTAGTACGATATAGAAATTGTTGCATTTGAATTGGAAATAAATTAAAGAGCTTTTCGAACGAATTCGTTACAATATGAATACAGTCTGTCTGGCTCCATAAATCTTTTGCCAGCTTGTTGTAGCTTGACATAACGACACTGTCAACTTGTCTATCTTCTCCTTAGCCATTCAGTTAATCAGTTAGTAAGTAAGTATGTCTTTAAAGAATGACTTAACTAATTTTATATATTGTATTTTTTCTTTGTTTTGCTTGCAGTAATTATTAATATTTAATATTATTATTATTATTATTATTCAAATAACAATTATCATTTGTCACAAATGCCGCTAATAATAATAATTAAATGCCTACGCTTTTGAATCGATCAATTCCATACGAGTACTATGTTTGCGATTTGATAGGATTTGAATTGAGTTAAGTTGAATTAAGTTAATTTGAATCAAGTTGAGTGAGCTTCTAGTCAACCAATAATAGTAGTGACAATATATCTTGTTAACTTTATGCCCGATCAAACAGATTCAATCATTTACAACTGTCTGCCAGTTGTCAGTTATGCTCAGTCAGGGTGTTCAATTCAGTTCAGGGCTTAAGTTTGCCAACAATGTGACGCTTTAATTGTCCGCATTAATTGTCTAGAAAATGTGTTTTTTTTCCAACTTAGTAGTACGTCTATCAAATTGTCAACATTACTACGATCTACGAGTATAGTATGATCAGGTAGAATTCCATTAATGTCATAACGAATTTCCGGGTTCGACAATAAATATGATAGACATAGTACGAGTATTATGTTTAAATTTGTATAAACAGATTTTGTATTAGATATATTTATGTCAGTCAAGACAATCTACATGATGATGATCTCCTTAGTATACTTAGTACCATCAATTGATTCCAATAAGTGATCCCCCATGCAAAAATTGGGTTGTTGATTGGATAAACAGTTAAGATTACTTGGAATGGTTTTTTAATCGAAGGGCTTAAAATTGATGAAAGACTTAGGAACTACCAAAGAAGCATAAGATGAACAAATCAATCAACTAATCCTCAATTCGTTCCTAGTGATAGTTGTTTGTAGAATTTTAAAAGGCGTTATGGAGTTAAAGTTATTGAAAAAACTACACTTCAAAAGACGGATGACTGAAATAAAGATTGGGAACACAATATACAATACCATATAAGCCATTGCGAAAGGCTTTGAATTATGATTGGAAAGATCTTTCTAAATAACACATATTTCCAAAAATACAGTACCAAATTTATGACATATTGTTTTACTCACATATTTCTTCCCAGAAAGTTTACAATTTCCTTAAAGCAAGTAACCTTGTTCAAGTTCTTTCATACTTAATACTCTATCATATAACTTAATATGATTACAAATTTAGCATATAAGTACATATGTACATATGTATGTTCGAATAAATAAATGTATATATGGCACAGGTAGGGCCATCTATGCTTGGCGGAGCATAAAACCGACCTGGTACTCATGAGTTCCAGGAAGAACGTTCAAAAACTGTCAGTGAGGATCGGGAACCACATCATTGAATCAAGGCTTTATATCAAGTACCTGGGAATACTTCTGGACCATCGTCTGCGTTTTAAGTACCATCTAATCGAGTCAGCTAAAAAAGCAGCTGCCACAACACCTAAGTTGACGAGGATTCTCCCAAACCTAGGTGGACCCAGACATCAAATACTGGTTTTACAAGGTTCGGTGAGTAAATCTATACAGCTTTATACGGCTCCGATTCGGGCTGGGGCTCTCACAACTACAACTCGAGAAATAAAGATTGCACACAGAGTTGCGAACCTGAGGATCTGTAGAGTAATTGATTTGGAAGCCCTGGCTGCAATATATACCTTGCCCGAGCAACTTCCCACATGAATAGCTGTTTGGAGATCAGAAGCAGGTACTTAAACATATGGTAGCAGAGGTGGGGCAGTGCAGAGCCACGAAAGATTCATCACCTTATCCCCAATATAGCAGATTGGCTAAAGAGGCAGTATCTGCACAGATTTGGGCTTCTGAGAATCCATATTGTGGCCTCTGCTTGAATATCGTAGAAGACCCAGAGGACCTCGTTCATGAGTGTCCTCGGTTTGAAGCACAGCGAAGCAGGATGTACGACCGCCTTGGATGTCCATGCAATTCGCAGATCGTAAGGCGTATGATGTTTTCCTCTGAAGAGTGAGGCTACGAGCGTTTAATGGCGCCCAGATAAGGGAAATTTTTTCCCTTCCTAAGAAGTAATGCTTCGGTAGTTCCGTAGGGATTAAAGGGTTTCGAGGCTGGAATACGACATAACTTGTGGCACGGGCCATGAGTATCGTTTTGAAGATTTTCTCCACGTTGTTTCGCATAACAAAAACAATATAAATATAAGATATGAGTCTAAACATGTCAAAGGTGTGTTCAATAGTGAATTAAAGTCTCTTCTAAACTAAAATACCACAGCTAAGTGTGCTTACTTCATACATACATTTGTTTTATAAATAAAGCATTATTTTTAAGCACCAAAAAAACAAACACTTCATGTGTTTATGTGCTTTTAATTCGATATATCACAGTTTGAAGATAATTCTAGCTACCGCTGTAACGAAAGTTTTATGCTACTCTTCTACTTATGTCTCTCCATAGCGGGCAACAACAATAACAACAACACATTTAGTGATGAAGATGATCTTCGAATTCTGCTTTACACTTTATTCTTCCAAACTTGCAAACTTTATTTGTCATTTGTTATCGGTCATTTCTCTTTGCATATTTCTCTCGCTCATTTAGTTCGATTTGTGCTGGTGACGATTGATGATCGCGCGTCGAGTTGCTACCAAATAACAAAAATGTATTCTTATTAATTAATTAAATTATGTTTTGTGCACGTGAAATTATTTAAATATTATTCTAGTATTGTGAAATTGTAATAGGAAAGTAAACGTGATTTGTTTTTTGCTGCAATTTAATTTTTAGTTTAAAGTGTGCAATGGCATACAGCCGGCCGCGTGTCTTTTGGAGACTTCGGAGACCACATTGTATTGAGACTTCATTAGACAAGACGTGAGTCGGTGCGTGTGTGAAAAATTATGCACATGTGAATTCTGAAGCCGAGAAAAATCGAAGAAAAACTTTTTCAAAATAATCAAGTGCTTGTGACAACTTGTCACTTTTATGTTGTTTTCGATGCAAGGGGAAACTTTAATGATGCATACTATTAATCCAAAGTAAGTACTCATGATAGTCATTATTGTTACAATACATATTGTGTTATTCTTTATTTGCATATTTCCCTTTTACATATAAACTTAGAAATATAGTAACACATTACCTCAAAATTTAAATAATTAAAAAATACAACAAAGCCATAAATAATTATTGATACATATAAGTACATACATATGTATGTACATATGTAAGTCATATGAACAAAAAAGGCAAAGTGTGAATGCTCCATACATAGTATGTACACTTGTCTTAAAAGCAGCATTATTATTAAGCACAAAAAAAACATTATTTGCTTATGTGCTTTTAATTCGAAATACTTAAGTACCACAATTCGAAGAGAATTCTAGATTTCGCTGCAACAAAAGTTTTATGCTATCTTTCAATGTCTCTCCATAGCACGCCACCAATAACCAATAACAACAACATAGTAAGTGATGAAGATGATCGATTTCTGCTTTACACTTCATTCTCCCACCTTCTTCATTCTTCTCATATACTAGGCAAGCTTGCAATCTTCAATTGTCATTTGTTATCAGTCTTTGCATGTTTCTCTCTCTCATTTAGTTGGTTTTGTGCAGGTGACGAATGATGATCGCATATCGAGTTGCTAACAAAAAATCAAAAATGTATTCTTATTAATTAATGCAAATATGTTTTGTGCACGTGAATTAATTTAATTAATATTCTAATATTGTGAAATTGTTATAGAAAAGTAAAAGTGATTTGTATTTTCCTGTAATTGAATATTTAGTTTTGAGTGCAATGAAAGACAGCCGGCGGCGTGTCTTTTGGAGACTCTGGTGACCACCACATTGCATTGGACAGACAGCCGCTGGCTCTTCTTTTGGAGACTGAAATATTGTAATGAGAATGAGTGATGGAAAATTTATGCTCTTGTGAATTGTGTAGCTTAGAACAATCGAAAAAAAAGCTTCTTCAAAATTATCAAGAGCTTGTGACGACATGGGTCTTTTATATTGTTTTCGATGCTTGGCGAAGCTTTAATGATGTACATATATTAAGCCAAAGTAAGTACCCATGACAATCATTATTGTTACAATATTTTGTGATTTTTTATTTGATTCCCTTTTACACATAAAGTTAGAAATATAGTAAAACATTAAGTGAAAATTTAAGAAACTAAAAAATACTAAATACTAACTGGATTAATAGATCGAAAAGAATCACTCAAATACATGATATGTGGTTTTGATAAATAAAGTAACCTCTTCCTATATTTGTAGAAAAATAAAATGATCATCTTGAGAATTTGATTGATTGAGCTGTTTGTAGTTTTTGATATGTGCCAAATTCGCCCACAGACATCAAAGCCATACATAATCATTGGTACCAAAATGAACTTAGATATGAACAAAAAAGCACTGTGTGAATACTTCATACATATGATACACTTGTATTAAAAGAATCATTATTATTAAGCAACAAAAGTCATCATTTGCTTATGTGCTTTAATTCCTTATATCACAGTTTGAAGATTGTTCTATATTTCGCTGCAACGAAAGTTTTATACTACTCTCCAAGTCTCTCCATAGCGGGCACCAACAACAACAATATAGTTAGTGATGAAGATTATCTTGGATTTCTGCTTCACATTTTATTCTTCCACCTTCTTCATTTTTCTCATATACTAGCCAAGCTTGCAAACTTCAATTGTAATCAGTCATTTTCTCTTTGCATGTTTCTCTCAGTCATTCAGTTAGTTTTGTGCAGGTGACGATTGATGATCGCATATCGAGTTGCTATCAAAAATCGAAAATATATTCTTATTATTTAATGAAATTATGTTTTGTGCACGTGAATTTATTTAATTAATATTCTAATATTGTGAAATTGTAATAGAAAAGTTAAAGTGATTTGCATTTTCTTGCAAATTAATATAAAGTTTTTAAGAGTGCAATAAAAGACTGCCGGCGGCGCATCTTTTGGAGACTTTGGTGACCACCACATTGCATTCGACAGACAGCCGCCGGCTCTTCTTTTGGAGACTGAAATATTGTAATGAGAGTGAGTGATGGAAAATTTATGCGT
Organism: Amiota communis; assembly: GCA_037043315.1. Lineage (NCBI taxonomy): Eukaryota > Metazoa > Arthropoda > Insecta > Diptera > Drosophilidae > Amiota > Amiota communis. The sequence continues at coordinate 356,019 of JBAMAV010001191.1, read as the reverse complement.
TTGTGAATTATGAAGTGTAGAAAAATCGAAAAAGAAGCTTTTTCAAAATTATCAAAAGCTTCTGATGACTTGTTGCTTTTAATGCACGGCGAAGCATAAATGATGCATATTAAGCCAAAGTAAGTACTAATGATAATCATTATTGTTACAATATTTTGTTATTTTTTATTTGATTCCCTTTTATACATAAACTTAGAAATATAGTAAAACATTAAGTGAAAATTTAAGAAACAAAAGTATGCTAAATACACTCAAATACATGATATGTGGTTTTGGTAAATAAAGTCCTATATTTGTAGGAAAATAATATTTTTAAAATATAATGATAGATTAAGGATCATCTTGAGAATTTGATTGATTGAGCTGTTTGTAGTTTTTTGATATGTGCCAAATTCTCCCAGAGACATCAAAGCCATACATAATTATGGGTACAAAATTGGTCTTGGATATGAACAAAAAAGCAAAGTGTGAATACTTCATACATATGTATATACACTTGTATTAAGAGAATCATTATTATTAAGCAACCAAAAGTCATCATTTGTTTATGTGCTTTAATTCCTTATATCACAGTTTGAAGATTATTCTATATTTCGCTGCAACAAAAGTTTTATACTATCCAAGTCTCCCCATAGCGGGCACCAACAACAACAACAACAATGTAGTTAGTGATGAAGATTATCTTGGATTTCTGCTTTACATTTTATTCTTCCACCTTCTTCATTTTTCTCATATACTAGGCAAGCTTGCAAACTTCAATTGTAATCAGTCATTTTCTCTTTGCATGTTTCTCTCAGTCATTCAGTTAGTTTTGTGCAGGTGACGATTGATGATCGCATATCGAGTTGCTATCAAAAATCGAAAATATATTCTTATTATTTAATGAAATTATGTTTTGTGCACGTGAATTTATTTAATTAATATTCTAATATTGTGAAATTGTAATAGAAAAGTAAAAGTGATTGGTATTTTCTTGCAATTTAATATAAAGTTTTTAGAGTCCAATAAAAGACTGCCGGCGGCGCATCTTTTGGAGACTTTTGTGACTACCGTATTGCAAACAGCAGCCGGCTCTTCTTTTGGAGACTGAAATATTGTAATAAGAATGAGTGATGGAAAATTTATGCGTTTGTGAATTATGAAGTGTAGAAAAATCGAAAAAAAGCTTTTTCAAAATTATTAAGAGCTTCTGATGACATGTAGCTTTTAATGCACGACGAAGCATTAATGATGCATATTAAGCCAAAGTGAGTACTAATGATAATCATTATTGTACCATATATACACTATAATTAGAGAGATAAATTCGCATAATACTATGTATATGTAAATAAAATTTTATTTGTACTATGAGTAACCTGTGCGATTGTGCTAAGTCCAAAGAACCATTTATTAGTTAAATAACTGAATTGGGAATAGAAATCAATCGTAAATTTAGCATTATCAAGGGAATTATTATCCAAAAAAAAAAAAAAAAGAGATATTTCCTAATCCTAAAAAACAGTATAAAATTTTAGAAAACAACATTTCGATTATAAATTTCCATTTTTTCTACTAACCTAATTTAACTAAATACCATATATCATAAATACTTTCTTTTCCTTCTAACTCCAATATTTCCAACATCAACTAGGGATTCATTAAGTTTTTATTATATCTAACACTTTCTTATTCACTTCGTATGGCACAAAGTCTTATTAAGTCATTAAAATGTGTTTGACTCATGGAAAGAAAAACAAGAAAAAATTTAAAAATACATTTATTTTCCCTAATAAAAACGAAAACATGTTGAGGAATCGACCTGACAACAAACCTAAGCCGCATAAGCCGCATGTCACAACACATGCTGTGACACATTGGTCTATTCTATTACTACATACATATATGGTAGTACATATAGTGAGTTCCCCTATTCTAACCCTTCATTGAAAAATGCATAGAATGAAAATTTATTGCACTTAAATTGCAGTCATGCGCATCAATGACGATACTAACAAGTTTCCCTGATTCACGCCCTAGAGGGCGGTGGCGGTGGAAATATGTATGTATGTACATAGAGTCACATAGACAGGAAAGCAGCAACGTTTATTATTATTGTAAGTACATACATACCTTCAGACGTTGCACATTGAGTGAGTGATCTTGAACTTCGTCGTCTGCATGAAATGTTGATGGTGCTGGTGATGATGATGGCGATAGTGGCTGCTGCTGCTGCTGCTCTTGTTTACTAGTTCAAACGCTAATCTTTTGGCATCCTTGCGTCATTAATATTTCATTGATCAAGATCAACACGATCCGCTTGATCCGCTTGTTTTACGAACAGAAGAGAGGGACAGTATTCCAGTTGAATTCAGTTTACTGTGTGTGTGTGCGTGTGTGCTGCGGCTTAGGGTCTGCCTGGCCCAACGGATGTTGAGTGTCAAAACACGCAACGATGATGTGGCTCATCGATGATGATGTTGTTGTCGATTCCTAAGAATTTTACAAGGTAATTTATGTATGAATGTGTTAGAACAGCAATTGGATGCTTGCCCCAATCTGCCTTCTTACTTACTTAAGAATAATATTACCATACCTTCTATTTCAACATGTTGAAAACGAAGTCATTATCATCTCTCTGCAGTGTCGATGATGTTAATTGGCAGTAAACGAAGCGAAGCGCATGCGTTAGAAACATTTTTGATTGCCGCCTTATAGATTGAGAACGACTTAAAATACTATGTGTAACTAGTAGTATCTCTCGATATCATACTAATAAACAATTGCATCTCATAGGATAATAAAATGAATTGCAACAAAACTAATTTACATAATTATCTCGTAAGGCAACTTGTTACTTATTTGATGAATCGGGAACGTGTCAAAATGAAAAAGTATTTTATGATCATGATCGCTTAAATTATGAAGTGTTTGCGCATAAATCTAATGTCGATAACAGTCAGCTTCACTTTACCATAGAAAAAACAATGTAGGAGAGAACATGAAGAGAACATTCTGCTAGTCATAAAATCAAATAAATGCAACGATTAATAATGAAGATGCAAGTTGAGTTTACTGAAAATAGTGTGATGGTGAACGAGTAAAAATAAATATAAGCCAAGCCAAGAAATTGCCTTTAAATTGTCTTATTATTTATGGCCTTTTGAAGCACCTACGCTTTGTAGACGGTAAAAGTCCAATCCTTTTGCTATGCTCATCCCATTTCGTTTGTGTAGGCAACAATTTTCCAATGAAAACAATCATGTATACGCAGGCGTATGTACTTGAGTTGTTCGCCACTGCAGCAATGCAACATTTGATCGATGATCAAGCCATGGGCCATACTAGCGTTGAGAACTGTAAAAGGTGCCGGTGGGGCCTTTTCAACTTCGTCATTGTCAACATCTGCTGTAGCTCAATCATTGATATGGTGCAGTGTGGCAAATGTTGGCGTGTGGCGCTAAGTATCTTTTCATGATCGGCATTTTTATGCTGATTTAGTGAGTGTAAAGCCTAGAGCGGCAATTTTTATACAATATTATCCAAGTGTACCCAGTTTTACTTGATTGGCATAGCGAATTATTCTTTATTTTGTATTGAAAGTGTGAAACATTCTTTTGAATGGAACTTTATTGGTTTGGATGTTTTAAAAGAATTAAAGAGTTTATAAATTGAGAAATACTAGAAACTAAAAACATTGAATCTTATGATCTTCAGTTATAGTATTTACTTTTAAAAACAATCTTCTTTAAAAAACACATTCAAAAGAACTGTGAATTCTTCAAGAATAGAGTCTGTAAAATTGCAAATTTTTTACCACATCCAAACTTAGCGCTTTTGATCTGCTTGTTACCTATTGATGGTTATGAACAATAAACAATGGATTTGTCTCATATTTTTTTCTTAAAAAATTATTAAATTCTCCTTAGTGGGAGAACATGAAAATACAGTCTTTTTAACATCCTCCTTATAATGGGGCTTTGGAATAGGTTATCTGGAGCTTGGTTAGGTGCCAGCTATATTGTCTCCAAAAAATCGTTGGTATGTTAAGATTGTAGGTTATAACTAGGGTTGTAACGGAGGTCAATTTAGCGGAGGCGGATGCGAAGGCGGAAGTCCAGAGTTAGACCTCCGCGGTTGCGGATGTTAACGGAGGCGGAGGTGGGCTAAAAAATAAATTCGGTTTTTACCTTTTATGAAAGAAACAATTTAAGTAAGTAGTAGACTTATACTACAACAAAGTTTGTACTTCAACGTATATACATAAGTAACTATTGGTAATCAAGATTGATAAGAGGCAAATTATTCCCAGTAAACAACAATTTTGAAGCTTTGTTGCCTTCTAACCGATTTCTCAATGGTTCGTAAACTAAACCGGCTCCAGTAAATAGTTGCACGCTTGGAACCGATCCTGGTGGCGACGATAAATAAGCACGTACGATCAATAAAAAAACCTTGGAATTTTTTATTATTCTATCCTAGGTCTATTGGCGACCGAAGCTCCGTTGTCATCAGCTTCACTTGAAGCTTTTACAAGACCCTAGTAATGCAGCGTTAGCAAACGCTATAATTCGGATTGAACTTTGTCCTTAACAATTTCATCCAAAAACTTTAATTTGTGGTCCGAATATGTAGCAAACGAATACAATGTATTGCTTGGAAGACCACGAAATCTTGAATTGATGTCTTCAATAAATTTTTTTTTTTTTTTTTTTTTTGGAAATTTTGATATGGGATGTGAAAGGGAGTGAGAAATGTGGCCTCGCACGCAATGGCAAAATGTAAATATACCTCCGCTAAAACTCCGGATGCGAAGTTCTGTTACAACCCTAGTTATAACCGAACAGACATCTTTTCTTAGGGTGAATGTGCAGTTACTGGACTTGATGGAGTTGATCATTATATTCCAGCACTTGGTAAATGTTTGACAACTTATTATAATTGGTATTGGTATTGGTCGGAGTTGAGTATGGCCGTATCGTTGGCATATGTTGTTGGCCTTCATTAAACGGCATGTTTGAGGTATAAAGTTGGCCGGTCCGTGAACGCCAGCCCTTATGGGTCTGGTGGAGGATTGCCTGCCTGTGACTACCACAGAGAAGGAATGTTCATTCAGGAAAGTGTGGACTACTTGTCAGGCAGGAGCCCTTGCCAGGCAGGAGTGCTTGTCAGGCAGGAGCACTTGTCAAGCAGGAGCGCTCTGATTTTTTGTAGTAATCTATCAATCCAGACCCCATGACATCTAAGAAAATTGCAGAGGAATATTGTTTCAACTCAAAAACAGGTAGAATGTGATGCAGTTGTTGCATTATATGCAAACACAGCAACACTCTCTAGACTATGCTAGAGTTTTCCTGAAAATCGGTTCAGCAGTTTCAGAATCCATAGGGAGCAAACATACATCCAATTTTATATATATAGATTTGTTTAAAATTGTGTTTTATTTTCATATCAAATCATAGTTTACTATAATTGAAAATCTTAAATTACTATCACTTAGTATTACTACTTTTTTACTACAATAAGTATTAACTTAAGTATATCGAAGCCTTTTTAAGCAAAAGTAAAAGTTAATGACCCAAAATTGTAGCAACTGCGAACCCGGGTGCTACAATTAAAATGATCGCTGTTCAGAAATTTAATCAAAGTGCAGACATTGACAATGGAATGGAATGCCTGATAAGACTTTCATGGTGAAATATATCTGACATACCTATATGCACTTTTATTGAGGTTATTCCTATTGCTTAGATAAGCTTGCTTATAATTGGCAATTGACTGAATTGATAAAGAAACAATTTTGTTAAAAATAATACTTAGTTAATGTGTTCTAGTTATAATAATAGAATTATTATACTTTCTGTTCTACTTCTCATCTTTGCTGCCGTTACGACAATCTGGCCATTTCTTGCCAAGCGCCAAATCTCGGGCCAAATGTCTTATAATCTTGCCACTTCCGGTCTTTGGTAAATCCGTAAGAAAAAACGCACCACAATGAAGTTGTTTGTGTGTGACAATTAAACGTTTGGCCACATATTCAACAACTTCTTGTTCACTGAGTCGACTGCCAGGGATCTTGACTACAGCTGCTGCAGCAGCATCGCCATCTACTTCATTCCAAAGTCCAAAAACACAAGCCTCTATGACGTCTGGTAATTCAGCTATGACTTGTTCAATCTCGTGTGGACAATATTGCATGCCGTGAAATCTTAACATGTCTATTCTACGACTTATCACATGCAAATTGTTCTCATTGTCAAAGTATCCCATGTCACCAGTATGAAACCATCCTTGATAGTCCTGCATACGCTTCGATTCATTTGGATTACCATAATAGCCATTCCACAATTTACCATTGTGTACAAGAATTTCACCAGTCTCACAATGTCCAAGACTACGGCCTGCCTCATCGAGTATCTTGACTTTAACACCAGGCACGATTTTGCCAACCGATTGGGGTCGGCTGACACCCACATTGGCTGCAATACCACCGCACTCTGTTAGGGCATAGCCATAAGATATATGTCCATTTGTCAGGTATTCCTGTAACTTGAGTAATGTTACAATGTAACTATTACCGCCTCCTATGCTGACCAGACGAATACTTGCTAGACTCGCTTGACTTATTGTGGTGGCCTTTAGCAGAGCAGCTACTTGTTGAGGGGTTACAGTAAGTAGTGTAACCTTGTATTTCTCTACAAGCTTCAGTAGGTATTCGGGTGTAAAAGGTTTGTCTGTGATAATGCGAGTTGAGCCATGGCCACAGCTATAGAGCATATTGAAAAAGCCAGCGGACCAATCGATTGTACTAAATGAGAGTAAGACATCCTGACCAGTAACAAATCTAGAAATCAGAAGATATAGTGTGTGATTCCCCATATTAAAAACTGTATAAATAGTATACCCATAATCGAAGAGGCATGAAGAATTCGAAATGCAAACTGCCTTTGGCAGACCTGTTGTTCCTGAAGTGCATAGTATGGCTACTGTTTGATCTCCACCCAATTTTAAAGGTTCAGGTCTGTAAATCTTAGAGTTTCGTAATTTTTTCGTTCAAAGTATCTTCTCTTTCTCTACTCACACATAGTATAGTTCTCTTTTAGTGGGTTCCAATAGATCCTCAACACGCATTAAACCAGCACGATGATCCTTCATGATGTAAATGTGTGCTTTAAGCATTTTGGAAATCGGGCCTATTTTGGGATAATCTTTGCCATCACAGAATATTATGGAGGGCCGCGTTATGCAGAACAAATGCTTAATAGTATCTAAAATGGGAATTTTCATTTAATTATTAATTTAATTAAATTCTGCTCTCTTTGGCTGATTTTACCTTCATCATGGTTGGGACTTATAGCATGGAAGGGTGTACAATTAAACAAACAACCAAGTACTACAGACATCTGATATGTTGTATTATTACCGGCTATGCCTACAACATCATCTTGCTTCAGACCCATAGCTCGAAAATGTTGTGCAATACGAATACCAAATGTTACTGCTTCAGCATTAGTAATAGCAGTGCCTTCGGAATCCGATATCTAAAAGAAATTTTTTATATTAATACACTTACATAGGTGTATATAGAATTAGAAGTTACTTATTACCTGACAAACATCATTTGGATGATTGCGCATAAAAGCAAAAAGTATTTTACCAATAGAACAATCCACATCGAAGAAATTCAAAGGTCTTGGGCCGCTCCAAATTTTTGTATATTTGTCATATTGTGTATTAACGTGCTCCATGTTTTCTCTTAATAAAACTATAAACATCCAATCAGTATGCGAGTTCCAAAGCAACTGCTAGACATTTTTTGGCATTCAATGGCCGAAAGCAGTTTGTAGAGATATGTTATCAGAGATACAATGGTATACTCGTGTTTTTTTCTTTATATATGAAAACGTCACGGTCAAGCCATATGAGTATACCAGTATTCAATGGGTATAGTGTATGTTTACACACAATATCATAGATAATAAAGTCCCAGGCTTGTTTAGTGGCATGATTATCTTATCTTAGAAAGCATAGTGATAAGATATTTGGAAAAAATATCCAAGTAAAGGGGTTGGTGGCAAAAGCTTTTTGTGTGTTTTTAGGGTAATGCACTGAAATTTACCTTAGATAAGACAACAAGAGACACGAATTAAGAGATAATATTATTATATTTTAACAAAAATTCTCTTTATTCTTTATCTAAATTATCTGATTGCCATTTCTAACATCTAGAAAATAAGTTTTATTTGCGTTTCTATTAACTTTTCCATTGGCACTACGCTTCAGCTCTTCAACCATGAGTACGCCTCCATGCAAATGTTTGTATTTAGCACTCACGTTTTTCGCCACATAATCAATTACATCTTGAGCTGTTAACTGAGCCGCAATGTGTTTGACCACAACTGCACCAGCAGTATCACCTTCCAATTGATTCCATATACCAAAAACACAAACTTCAGCCACCTCAGGCATTCGGGCAATTACATCTTCCACTTCGATTGGATAATACATGATATTTTGATACTTTAACATTTCCTTCTTACGTTCGACAATATATAAGAAATTATCCTTATCGAAATAACCCAAATCACCGGAATAAAACCAACCATCTGACTTTTGCATCTTTCTGGTTTCTGCATCATTTCTGTAGTAACCACTCCAATGTTGGTCGCGATAAATACAAATCTCACCTTTTTCATCGGGACCCAATTGTATGCCATCATCGTTAACAATTTTCACCTGGAAATTTGTCATTAGATGACCACAAGAATTGGGATTTTCAGAAAATGAATTTAACGATACAAATGTTCCGAGTTCTGTGAGTCCATAAATAGAATAAATTTCACCATTACGAAGGAATGTCTGAAGTTTTTCAAGAGTCTGTTGCATACATCGACCACCACCATAAATATAATAGCGTACACTATCCAATTTTTCAGCTGTCAGATCTTTGCAATTGACTAACATAGCTAAATGTGAGGGTGCTTGAAGTATCCAAGTGACTTCGTATTCATCAATAATTTGTAAGAATTTAGCAGGATCATAGGGTTGATCAAGTATGATGCGTTTGGAACCATAGACAGCTGTAGTGATAAGCGTTATAAGACCTGTTATCCAATCACAAGTGCTTATCGAGAGTTGTACATCATTGGCATTTAAAAAGCTGAAAATATAAAAATTTAGAGATTATATGATGAAGAAGTGATAGGAAAACTGTATAATGTCACCTGCTAGATTGAAAGATTTTACGACTATTGCTGAGAGTAACTGCCTTTGGTATACCAGTTGTGCCTGAGGAGCATAGAATAGCAAGAGTTTGGTCCATGCCATGCTCAAGTTTCAATGGTCTATATAAAGGGTAAATAAAGCATATTATAGGTTGAATTTGGTATAGTAATATAAGCTCTACAAACCTGAATTTATTATCAGTTGGTGTTTGAAGTAGTATATCCAAAATTGTTGGATTGTCTTCAATGTGATCCTTCATGGTATAAATTGTTATATCTGCTAAAGATTCGGTAGCTAATTTAACCTTCTCATAATCCTCACCATCACAAAATATAATTTTTGGTTCAGTTATTGCAAAAAGTTGCTGGATTGTGCTTTGTTCATAATTGGGATTGAGTGCATGAAAGGCGGTACCATTAAAGAAACAGGCATAACACAAGGCAGCCATATGTGTTGTATTCCGTCCAATAATTCCAAGAATATCATTTTGTTTAATGCCAGCATTTCGTAGAAATGATGCTATTTTTATTGCATTCTCTAACATTTCTCCTTTGGTCAGGATTGTGTGTTCTGTGGCTGAGATCTAATGTTGTTACGTAACTATAATATATTTTTAGTTCCATGAATTCTAGTTTAAAGCTAACCTGAGCTATGTTATCTGGATGACGACGCAATTCCTCATATATGATAGCTCCTATTGATAGATCCTTTGCATAGTGTTCTTCTTCATTGGGACCGCTCCAAATTTTTGATTCAGGATCATAATTAGTTGAGGACAATAAATTCTCCATACTAGTATAAGTTTTTTTTGTTTTTTCCAACCGGACAAGATAATTTAATCTTCACTTGTAAAAATCAACTGAATTAAATAGCATTTGATTGTGACTTTTTATATGAAAAACACAAGTTACAAGACTTGAGTGGTTGTTTATTTATTCAACAAAAGATTAGATAAAATGAAAGGCAATTAGGAATTTGCCCGGGTGTTTGTTATGCAAAAAATTTAAGTGACTGAATTTAAGAGAAGCATTTTGTCACGGGGTAATTTTATTGCAACAGTATGACAGATCTGCTTTCGTTATTTCAGTAATAGGACAACAAGTATTTTTTTTATTATTTCAGATAAAAGTCTCTATTTACAAACAATATATGAATATTTTTGGTCATGCCACTCTACATATCTTAATTTTATTGCTTGTTGGGGCCAAGTTACTTATGATTGATACTTTCCAAGAAATGAGCCTTGTTTGCTATACGATTGATCTTGCCATTGGCATTACGCATAAGCTCCGGTACAATTAGGGCGCCACCATGCAAATGTTTATAATTTGCACTCACTTTCCGTGTTACATAATCGATTACATCCTTTGCTTTTAATTCGGTGCCTGCCTTTTTGACGACAGCTGCAGCGGCAGCATCACCTTCCAGTTGATTCCAAATACCAAAGACACAAACTTCAGCAACTTCAGGCATTTGTGCAATAACATCTTCAACTTCATTTGGATAATACATGATACCCATATATTTAAGCATATCCTTTTTCCGTTCCACTACATAGAGGAAACAATCTGCATCGAAATAACCTAGATCACCAGAATGATACCAACCATTCGGATCTTTCATTTTCTTTGTTTCTGCTTCATTTTTATAATAACCATTCCAGTGTTGGCCATGATGACAATAAATCTCACCCAATTCATTTGGACCCAATGAATTTCCAGTATCATCTACTATTTTGACTTTAAAACCGGGCATAATGCGACCCACCGCATTGGGTTTACTGCGGAAATTAAAATTCTGTGTCATTAAAGCACCAATCTCAGTGAAACCATATACAAAATGCATTTCTCCATTCCGCAAATTACTTAGTAGTTGTTGTTGTGCTTGTTCTGTACAACGTCCACCACCATAGAGATAATATCGTAGGCTATCCAGTTTTTCTGGACTTAATTCTGGGCAATTCAGCAACATTCCCATATGAGCGGGTGCTTGTAGTGTCCAAGTGACTTTATATTTCTCAATGATTTTCAAATACTTGATAGGTTCATAGGGTTCATCGACAATTATACGTTTTGTACCATAAATAGCGGTAGTAATCAATGCTATAAGACCAGTTATCCAATCAACAGTGCTCGAGGAGAATTGTATATCCGAGGAGGTCAAAAAGCTATTACCAAAGAAATAGACAGAAATTGACTTTAAATGTTTTCTACATCAGTCTGTGACTTACTTGCTGTATTGAAATATTTTCCGAGAATTGCTTAAAGTCACTGCTTTCGGAGTCCCTGTGGTCCCAGAAGAGCACAGTATTGCTAAGGTCTGATCCAAGCCTCGTTCAAGTTTGTTGGGTCTATTCATAGAATAAAACTTTTCATAAAAGAGAACTGAATAATTTTCAGCATTACCTATAAGCCTCATCGATGGGTACTTTCAGTATATCCAAAATACTTGGCACTCCCTCGATAAAATCCTTCAAAATAAAAATGTTGGTTTTCATATTCTTTGTAGAATTTCGAATTTTAACATAATCGATGCCATCGCAAAATATCATCTTAGGTTCTGTGATTGCAATCAGTTTTTCTATGGTTTCTATATAAGAACAATTTTAGAATAATAAATCCACTTTTCAAACTAACACTTCCTGAGCATACTATACCTTCTTCATAACTTGGATTGAGAGCATGAAAAGCATTGCCATTAAAGAAGCATCCATAGACTACAGCTGCAATATGTGTCGTATTACGGGCAATGATCCCCACAAAATCATGTTGACCTATCCCCGCTTGCTTTAGATAAGTCGCAACGTGTATTGCATTTTGTAGCATCTCCTCTTTGGTCAAAATCGTGTGTTCAGTATCAGAGATTTGACAGACATTCTTTGGATGTCGACGCATTTCTTCATATATGATTTCACCTATGGATAATTCCTTTGCATAGTAATCCTTAAATGATTCTGCTGACCAAATTTTCGTTATAGCATTGTAAGTTGTTTCAGGTTTGAATTTTACAGGTTTCATTATTGCTTGTTGTTTTGATTATGATGACTATCGTGTTCAACTCCTTGCATCATCTGATTGTGCTTCATGTTTTTATACTAGTCTCAGTTTTGATTCGAAACGATTCCAATTTGTCAATAACAATGGAACTAACAGAATGTTTCGTGAGGTACTCGTATTATATCAGCACAAATTACAAAATCGTTTTAAATTTGTCTTGCGTGTGATTTCAGGAAACACGATAAATATAGGAATATCTAAAAAGATAATGTAATACAAATCATGCGTGATCGTTCACAAACGTTTAAGTTGTCTTTTGTTTGAATCGGAAAGGTTCAAAGTTCAGAAATTCTAATAAATTCACTAGAGTGAGTAATTTATAAAGACACAATAAGCCCAGTGTGTTTTGAGTTCTCTACTGTTTGATGACTTTTTTTTAGGCGTGGGGTGAATCCCTTTGGACCTATAGCCACCGTGTGCCTACGTGTGTGGTGTCTCCACTAAACCACCTTCTTCGTCCTCTGGGTATTCCTACTCCCGAACTGCTTTATGTAAAATATTACTTCAGAGTAGGCATCCTTTGAGTATTCTTCCAATGCCCTTAGGGTCAATCTTCTGATTCACCACATTTGTCGGCATGCGCCAAGACTCGGGAAAGGCGGGGTCGTCAAGACCGTGACTCTTGTCGTGTGTCCCCCTGCCCATGCCCATGATTTTTCTATAACAGAAATAGAAATAACAAGACCACGTTTATTTTTTCAAGTACCAATATTAACTTGTATTATAAATATTTTTTTTCTAAAAATATATCTCCTCTAAACTAGACTTGCTTTCGTTTGTTTCAAAAATGCAGCTTTGACCCCATTACGATTGATTTTGCCATTTAAATTCTTTTGTAGTTCTGGAACAATAATCGCTCCAGCATTGAGACGCTTATATTTGACACTAACATGCGATTCCACATAATCGATTACTTGTTGGGCCGTAAGTGAGCTCCCTGTTGTTGCTACAACAGCCGCAGCAGCTGCATCTCCTTCCAATTCATTCCATATACCAAAGACACAAACATCAGCAACTTCGGGCATTTCGGCAATTATTTCCTCCACTTCAAGTGGATAGTACATTATGCCAAGATATTTTAACATTTCTTTTTTCCGTTCGACAATATAAAGAAATTGATCTTCATCGAAGTAACCGATGTCACCAGTATGTAGCCAACCATCGGCATCCTGCATTTCGGCGGTAGCCTCTTTCATACCATAATAACCATTCCAGTGCTGACCAGTATGGCAGTAGAGCTCACCCTTTTGATTGGGACCCAGAGAATTACCCTCGCTATCGACAATACGCACTCGTATACCCTTCCATAGATGACCTACTGAAGTTGGTTTATAATTAAAGTGTTGATTAGCTGAAACCATTGCACCTAACTCCGTGAAGCCATAGGCGTTACGCAAGACACCATCTTTTTGTAGATGTGCACTGATAGCTTTTTGTGTGGCCACAGTTGAACTGCCACCTCCGAAAAACCAATATTTCAAGCTGCATAGTTTATCGTGACTTGTACTTGGACAATTCACTAACATTCCAATATGTGGGGCGGCACTGAGGACCCATGTAACTTGGTATGTTTTGACGATCAATAGGAATTCCTCCGCAGAAAAGGCTTCTGTCGAAATGATACGTTTTGTACCATAAACGGCGGTTGTAATAAGAGTCACAAGACCGGTTAGCCAATCCAATGTACTGGAAACATATTGTACGTCGTCGCATGTTAAAAATCTGAAATAACAAAAATATCAAATGAATTTCAACACAATACGTTCTTTGTTAAAGCTCCTACCCTTGTTGTTCGAAAATTCTACGACTGTTGGTAATAGTAACCGCTTTCGGAGTACCCGTAGTGCCTGAAGAGCATAATATGGCCATAGTTTGATCAATGCCATTTTTCAATTTCGTAGGTCTGAAATTCTCAACTAAATTTGTGTCGAGTATGTCCACAATGGAGGGAACTCCCTCAATAAGGCCACTTATTGTATAAATTTTTGTTTTTATATGCTGCGTTGCTTTTTGTATCTTTGAATAGTTGTAACCTTCACAGAATATAATCTTCGGTTTCGTTATGTCATATAAATTTTTTATGGTTCCTAACAGAAAAACATCAATAATTTTTCATTAGAAAGTGCAACAAATTTCTATCACTCACTTACTCTCTTCGAGGTTTGGATTCACGGCATGAAATGGTGAAGCATTGAACATGCAACCATAAGCCACAGCAGCCAGATGTGTTGTATTCCGAGCTATTAAGCCAACTACATCGCCTTCGACAATACCAGATTGTCGCAGAAATATTGCTACTTTAATAGCATTATGGCGCATTTGCTCTCTGGTAAGCGTAGTCTGTTCGGTATGTGAGATCTAGAAAGATCAATTTTTAATAAGTAATCAAAAAATAAACAGTTTATTATACACTATTACTAACCTGACAAATCCGTCCCGCTTCAATTTGTAATTGTTCATAAATAATCTCTCCTATGGTTAGTTCATCATCATAAGTTTTTTTAACTTTTTCACCGGACCAAATTTTATTTACCGCCTCATAACTTAAACGAGATTCATTGTAAAATGAATGCATTTTGATTCCGTGACAAGATTGTACTTATTTAGTCGTCTGATCACTTTAAAGTGTCGGTTGCAATACAATTTGAAATGATTTTATATTGTACAATAATGCTTGTATACGAGTATCTCATGAGACCTTGTCCCCGCACTCTTAGAACTGTTTACAATTGCAGTGCATCGTCATCGTTGCATTGTTTATTTGGATGTGCAATTATTTATTATATAGTACCTTACTATTTTTCCAATCTTAAACTTTTCTTACTAGTAATGTAGAGATTTTACTATATTTGAAATATTGGATAAGGAAATACAGTCGGAATCTTCCATTATAATGAAGTCGTTGGGAACAGTCAATCATTTCGGTATGGAGGAGTTCATTAAAGAGAAGTCTGACTGTAGTAAAAAATTGGTTTTTTAAAACTTATATTGCTTTTAGATGCTTTTGTTGCAGTTCTTGTAATGTAGGGAATTGGAGAGCGGTCTAAACTTGAATGTGATGTGTTCAAATTGCTCTACGAGAAGCATGACTTGGTTGTTTTTATAATTAAGTGCCTATTTGCCTACAAGGTAGCACTTATAAACATACATAACAAATTTATATTGTCTCTTTGAGTTCTGAATGATATAATAATTACAATAGTTGAAAGAGAATTATAAGTAGAGTAGTAAATCGTTTGGCAGAAGGGGTAAAATTTTGATAAGGTATATTACATAGTTAATTCATTAATAAATAAAGCTTATTGATGAAGATGATGATGGGATTTCTACAGTTGTGTACCAACAATCCAATGATCATTCATCCATTAGTAAAATTGATATTATCAAGTAATTATAACGAGTTGATGTATATATAAACTTTTTATACTCTTCACGCCGGGAATAATATTAAAAATTTGTCAAAAACAAAAAACTTTTTCTAATAAGAACTTTAATTTAAATAGGGGTCTGTATGGGAGGTGCATCCCCTAGTGGTCCGATTCGGCTGAGTCCGAGAAATGTGCAGCGTATGGTAAAAAGAAACCTATGTGAAATTTCAGCTCTCTAGCTCAAAACTGAGGGACTAGTTTGCATACATACAGACAGACAGACGGACTTGGCTAAATCAACTCGTCTCATCGAGCTGATCACAAATATATATACATTATGTGGCCTGCGATGTCTCCTTCTGTCTGTTACAATCTTCATGACAAACTTATAATACTATTCACTCCCGTGAAGCCAAAGCATCAACAGTGAGTTAACAGTGACTGATTCTGTTAATAACATTCTCTTGCCAACGAGAAGAAGAAGACGTCGCTACAAGATCGTTAACGAATATTCGCTGGAACGATCGTTCTGCGGAACGGGACAAGGGGAATTCTTTTTTTCCGGCAGAATAATATTAATAAATAATTCTGTTAAAGACATCACCATTATCATTATTTTAATAAAATACTAATGTTGAACTGCTTTATTTCATGCAATATTGTAGGTAACATACAAGTATTTAATTTTCTTCCTTTTTGCTAAGATTCTGTTAATAACATCATCATAAAATAATATTTTAATATTGAATCTTCTCATAGCACCCACGATTGCTATAACGTAAGAGAATTCAATAGTCAAACATTTTAACATTTCTAACGGTCAAACAGTAAGCATAAACAACATGACACAAAGTTCAATTGCTTGGCAGTGCCATCTATCGGAATGTGTTAGCAACACATAACTTTACCACTGTGTCATGACCATTCAATATGGGAAATTGACTTCAAATTCAACAGGGTGATTCTTATTTGTTAGAAAATACACTCATAGACAAAATAATAAGCGTATCTTAATGTTACGAATTTAATGTTTTGGACTTTTTACTTGTTGATAATTTTTTTTTCAATGTTTTTAATAATACAAAGAAAGACATAAATAATCGGAAGAAAGAAAATCTTTCAGAAAAAAAATATTTTAGGATCCGTATTTTGATTACAGTTTCTGTTTCTGAAATTGAATTTAATTATGGATATTTATTTGAAATAAAATATAAATCTATAATTGATTTGCTTTCGTTTGTTTTAAAAATGCAGCCTTGATCTCTTTACGATTGATTTTGCCATTTAAATTCTTTTGTAGTTCTGGAACAATAATCGCTCCAGCATTGAGATGCTTATATTTGACACTAACATGTGATTCCACATAATCGATCACTTGTTGTGCCGTAAGTGAGCTCCCTGTTGTTGCTACAATAGCCGCTGCAGCTGCATCTCCTTCCAATTCATTCCATACACCAAAAACACAAACATCAGCAACTTCGGGCATTTCGGCAATTATTTCCTCCACTTCAAGTGGATAGTACATTATGCCAAGATATTTTAACATTTCTTTTTTCCGTTCGACAATATAAAGAAATTGATCTTCATCGAAGTAACCGATGTCACCAGTATGTAGCCAACCATCGGCATCCTGCATTTCGGCGGTAGCCTCCTTCATACCATAATAACCATTCCAGTGCTGACCAGTATGACAGTAGAGCTCACCCTTTTCATTGGGACCCAGAGAATTACCCTCGTTATCGACAACACGCACTCGTATACCCTTCCATAGATGACCTACAGAAGTTGGTTTATCCTTGAAGTGTAGATTATCTGAAACCATTGCACCTAACTCCGTGAAGCCATAGGTGTGTCGCAAGATACCATCCTTTTGTAGATGTACACTGATAGCTTTTTGTGTGGCCACAGTTGAACTGCCACCTCCGAAAAGCCAATATTTCAAGCTGCTTAATTTATCGTGACTTGTACTTGGACAATTCACTAACATTCCAATATGACGGGCGGCACTGAGGACCCATGTAACTTGATATGTTTTGACGATCAATAGGAATTCCTCTGCAGAAAAAGCTTCTGTCGAAATGATACGTTTTGTGCCATGAATGGCGGTTGTAATAAGAGTCATAAGACCGGTTAGCCAATCCAATGTACTGGAAGCATATTGTACGTCGTCGCATGTTAAAAATCTGAAATAACAAAAATATTAATTGAATTTCAACAGAATACGTTCTTTGTTAAAGCTCCTACCCTAGTTGTTCGAAAATTCTACGACTGTTGGTAATAGTAACCGCTTTCGGAGTACCCGTAGTGCCTGAAGAGCATAATATGGCCATTGTTTGATCAATGCCATTTTTCAATTTCGTAGGTCTGAAATTCTCAACTAAATTTGTGTCGAGTATGTCCACAATGGATGGAACTCCCTCAATATGGTCACTTATTGTATAAATTTTTGTTTTTATATGCTGCGTTGCTTTTTGTATCTTTGAATAGTTGTAACCTTCACAGAATATAATCTTCGGTTTCGTTATGTCATATAAATTTTTTATGGTTCCTAGCAGAAAAACATCAATAATTTTTCATTAGGAAGTGCAACAATTTTCTATCACTCACTTACTCTCTTCGAGGTTTGGATTCACGGCATGAAATGGTGAACCATTGAACATGCAACCATAAGCCACAGCAGCCAGATGTGTTGTATTCCGAGCTATTAAGCCAACTACATCGCCTTCGACAATACCAGATTGTCGCAGAAATATTGCTACTTTAATAGCATTATGGCGCATTTGGTCTCTGGTAAGCGTAGTCTGTTCACTATGTGAAATCTAGAAAGATTTTTCCTAATCAGTGTTAATAAGTAAACAAATAAAAATATATAGTTCCTTATTTAGTATTACTAACCTGACAAATGCGTTCCGGTTCAATTTGTAAATGATCATAGATAATCTCTCCTATGGTTAGTTCATCATCATAGACTTTTTCAACATCCTCACTAGACCAAATTTTATTTACAGTATCATAACTTAAATGAGTTTTATGGTAAACTGAATTCATTTTGATTCCGTGACAAAGTTTTACTTATTAACTTGTCTGATCGCTTTAAAGTGTCGATTATATACTGGCAAGTAACATATTTTTGGTTGGGTTTTATTTAACAAAAGATTAGATAATTATTATTATTAAAAAGTAGTATGACAATATGTTCTTAAATTACTTACAATCACTAGCTGCCTTGATCTTGAGATCAAAAAGATTAGATAAAATGTATGATATCTGCTTTCGTTATTACTTACCATTGTACTTGTGATTTTTAAGTTCCAAGAAATGATCACATCTTTCGGTGCCTGCCACTTTTACAAAAGCTGCAGCGGCAGCATCACCTTCCGTGACAAATTTGTACTTATTTAGTTGACTGATCACTTTAAAGTGTCGGTTGCAATACATTTTGTGTGGGGTTTTTATATTGTTACAATAATGCTTGTATACGAGTATTTTTATAAGAACCCGTCCCCACACCCTGAGAATGCGTTCTAACTGCAAATGTTTAGCGATCTTGAATCGGGTAAACTGTTTACAATCGCAGTGCAGTGCATTGCCATCGTTGCATCGTCTATTTGAATATGAAATTATTTTTTATATAACACCTTACTATTTTTGTTAGCATGTATTTTTTTAAGCATCATTTTGTTAAAGATAAGTGAGTTCGAACTCATCTATACCGAAGTCGTTGGGACCTGTCAATCACTTCACTAACGAGAAGCCTTCGGTGTAGTTAATATATTGGTTTAAGACTCTTTTGGTATAGTTCTTACAAATGTAGGGAGTTTGAAAGTGATCTCAACTTTCAATAACATTGTTAAAATTTTTTGCGAGTTCCGCTTAGGCATGAGACCGTCTCTTTGAGTTCTGAATGAGATAATAATTGCTATAGTTTAAAGAGAATTAATAAAAGAGGGGTAAAAGCAATTGATATGGAATATTAGTGTTATATATTTTTAATTATTCAATGAAGCTTATTGGTGACGATGATAATAGGATTTTTTTTTTGTTAGAAAATACACTTCATTTCACCAAGTGATCCCTGTACATCAATTGAGTTTCCGGAGTTGTCATTGATAGATTCCAATCAAAGCTTCTCCGAAGAATAGTAAATGCACCTTGGTATATCTGAAATACAACTATTCATAGAAATCTTCAGATAGAAAACAAATAATGAATAGGTTTATGAGTGTTACTCAAATCGCATTCATTTAAATGATATTTATTCAATGATATTCATTATAATGATTTTGGATTGCTCTCATATTCATAATAGCAAATCAACATGTGAATGCAATATTATTCATATCACAGAAGGTACTAAGTATAAGTGAAACTCAAACCAATTTAAATGAATTTGATTGAAACAACTAATTTTTTATAATGAATGAATCAAAAGGGCTTTTGAATTATTCAATGTACACGCCTAGTATGTAAAGTATATCGATCATTTACTGCAAGACTGTCATAACTCATAAAACACGATATTTTGAGTTAATGATGCAGAATAAAGAGAAAACATTAAACGTGTTTGTCACGAAATGCTGTTTTTGAGTTATGACAGTCTTGCAGCGGGTGTTTGTTTCCCTATACTAAACACACTTTCGAGTGGATGCATCGAATGCACAATATTAACTGGCTGCAGAACTGGTGATACTGTTTTGATACCAAGAATACCCATGATAACCTCAGAATTGCCTTTTCAGTTCTCCAATTTCCAATTCAATTAGCGTTCGGAATGACCATAAACAAATCACAAGGTCAACCTTAAAAAGATGCTGGAATTGACTAACCACACTATCACTTGTAACATCTGTTCGTTGTTAGACGTTATCCAACAGAAGTTCTCAATGTTGTATACAAATAAATATTTTAGTTTGTTTGTTTATGTACATAACTATTTACTCTTTAATTTGACAAATATTCGCATGATTGAAAATAAAATACATGAAAAAATCTTTAAGTACAATAAACATCTTTTTCATTTCATTTTAATCCAACTCGCATGTTCGACGCAATAGGCTAATACGACACTACATCAGAAGAAAAATGTAGATACGAGGGTGGGTCAATAAGTCTTTAGAAAATACAACGGATAGCGTGACTATTACTGTAAATGGTCTGTTTTCATACAGCATCACTACCGTCTAGGTATGCTGTGAAGTTTCAGCCAGATTGGTTGAGTTGTTGTGTGTTTTTCGTGCATTGAAGAAAAAAAATTTGTTTGTTTCCAAAAATGGAGAAAATTGAGTTTAGATCTGTTATTAAACATTTTCATATAAAAGACTTAACAGCAACGGAAATAAAAAATGAGTTGGATTTAGTTCACGGCACATTTGCTCCTTCACTTGCATGTATTAAACTGGTTAAATGAATTTAAACGTGGTCGTACATCAACAAAGGTTGAACCATGCTCAGAACGCCCTGTAGAGGTGACTACGCCAGAAATGATCAATAAAATCTATGATATGGTGTTAAGTGATCGAAGATTAAAGTTGATTGAGATAGTTGAGGTTACAGAGATATCAAAAGGTAGCGTCATTTCTATTTTACATGAAAAATTGTGTATGAAAAAGATTTCGGCAAGATGGGTGCCGCGTTTCCTCACAGTCGACAATAAACCCAATAGGGTGGTTGCCTCTAAAGCTCTGTTTTCGCTCATGCAACGTAATCCGAATGAGTTTTTTCGTCGGTTTGTGACTGTAGATGAAACATGGATTCACCACTACACTCCCGAAACGAAAGAACAATCAAAACAGTGGATTTTGAAAGGCGAACCATGGCCAAAGAAGGCGAAAACCGTAAAATCAGCTGGTAAGGTTGTGGCTACTGTTTTTTGGGATGCACGTGGAATTATTTTCGTTGACTATTTGGAAAAAGGAAAAACAATAACAGGGGAGTACTATGCATCTTTATTGGACCAGCTAAGGAAAAATTGGAAAAAAACGGCCTCATTTAAACAGAAAAAAAAATCCTCTTTCATCAGGAAAATGCCCGCGTTCACACATGTTTACGATCAATGGCTAAAATTGAAGAATTAAAGTTCGAATTGGTCGACCACCCACCGTATTCGCCAGATTTAGCTCCCAGTGACTTTTTCCTATTCCCAAACCTGAAAAAATGGCTCAGTGGACAACGTTTTTTTTTTTCAAATGAAGAAGTAATCGATCAAACAAATGCTTATTTTGAGGACCTTCCAAAATCTTATTTTTCTGGCGGGTTAAAAAAATTGGAGAAACGTCTAAGTGTATAGAGCTCCAAGGAGATTATGTTGAAAAATAAAAAAAAAATTTACCAAAAAAAAAATTGTTTTTCTAAGGACTTATAGACCCACCCTCGTACTGCTACCCGTGCTTAGCCGCGTCGGGTTACTAGTAATCTATAAATAAAAATTATGTAAATCATTAGTGTTCATGCATTGCTAAATACGAGTATTGCTTAAAATTTGTGTGTTTAAAGACAGTTCGAACTTTGCTTGAATAGTACCTTTGAACGAGTAATATTTGTAGTTCTAGGTATACGAGTAAAATGTATGTTACTTACATGTGCTTTGCCAATAAAGTTAATAAAAACAATTGGTTTTTTTTTTTTTTGGTTTTTCATAATTTTTATTTTTATATATAAACATTTCACATATTTTTTTCTTTTTTTTTTTATTTATTTATTTATTAAATCTTTCCACAATGTCTGATGGCAATACAACAATTAATTATTACTAATTTATTTATTTTTATATTTTCTTTTTTTTTGTATTTTCTTTAACTATTCATTAATTTTCGCTTTTTTGTATTTAAATCTTTACATTTCTGTATATTGTTATTATTTGTTTACTAATATCGTTTTCGAATGTATTCAATGAATTATTTAATTAAATATCCTTAGTTGCGTTTGTTTATTATTTAATTTCGTGATTCTCTATAGTCTTGGTTTATGATTACGCCTTATTTTTAATGCATTAATTAATTAATTAATTTATATCTGATTTCTTTATTTTTTACAATTAATTTGGTGTTTTTTTTTTTTTTAAATTTTATTAATTTTTCTTTTGTTGTTGTGAACGGTTTAATTGTTGTTGTTGTTTTTGTTATGTTCGTGTTGTTGTTGTTGGCTTTAGAATATCTTTTTGAACCTAAACAAATATATACTTATTTTGTTATAATTTGTTTAATATTTTTTTGGTATTTGCGTAGCTTATAATATATAAAATGATTTTCTTGTTTTCTTTTCTTTTCGTTTCTTTTATTTATTATTTTTGTTTTAAATTTAGTGTAAGTGCGTCGTGGTGTTTGTGTGGTTTTTCTTATGTTTTAGTAAAGTGAAGTGACCCTTCGGTTTGTAATTTATTAAATTCCTTATTTCGTAAATATATTTACATAATTTAATGATTGAAATTAAAACATCAAGATTGATTAGTTTGATGTAGGGTGTGTCAGTGTAGTAGTACATATGAAAGATATGTGCTTGCTTAATCGTCAATTAGTATTCCTTGTGTTTTTATGAATTAATAATAGTATAACAAAATCTCATAATAAATTCAAATAAAATAAAAAAAAAATACAAAAAATAATTCTGTGAGTGTGTGCGTGAGTGTATATGTTTTTTATTTAAGTATAAATTTCGTTTATCTCTTATTGCCGATGGTCACAAGTTTTCGCGTTATTTGTTGTGTTTAAAACTATTTGACATAAATTTTCTTTTCGTGTTTTTGTTTCGCATCTTTTTGTTTTTTTATGGCTAGAAATATTTAATCTCATTATTATTTTTATTATATATTTTCAATAATTAGCGCTTGTAAGTCTTTTATGAACAATTCTAAAAATTGTGCTCTTTTTATTTTTTTTTTATTTTTGTTTTTTATTACTAAGTTTATTTATTTATTTATAAATAATTTTTTTTCTCTTCGAACTTTTTTGTTTTTGCTTAGAAAAATTAAATAAAAATAATGAAATAATAATTTAAAATATTTACAAATATTTTCAATGTTATTTCTATTTGATTAATATTATTTTTAATTTTACTTGTTTTTCTTATATATTTTATTTTATCGTATAAAAATGATAATTGACTGAGAATTTGTTGTAACTTAAAATGTTGAAATATTGAAAATTTATTTTTATTTAAATTTCTTAACAGAAAAGTTCAAAGCGGCACAACCTATTTGTTTTGTTCACATCTACATATAAATATGTATGTATGTATTTTACATATTTATATTCTTATATAAATACATATTTATTTTTTATTATTTTTATATTAATTTATTTATTTATTTAATGTTAAATGTTAAAGCAGGAAAAAAAATACAATGAACAGAATAACTGAATAATGAAAAAAATATAAAAGCACAAAAGTCCTTCTAGGAGCGGCATCGATTTCAACAATTTCATTGAACTTCCAACTTTAAACAATGCACACATTTACTATAGTTAACAATATGATTCAGCCACCAATATAAAACACATCTAAAAATGTTTATCTTCATATATTAGGCTAATCAAGAAGCTCTGGTTTAGTACTGTAGAGAAAGGAACATGAGCACAAAATGTGTTCTAGAGACTCAGCAGTAGTTTATGACCCTATGAATAGCCATTCCTCCTTCTTCCTTTCTAAAATTACTAAATTACCCTTCATTATGAAGTTAAACTTTGTTTTCAAGATTTCTGTAAGAAATTTTACTTCCAAAAAAGAAGAAGACTGCTGATTGATTGATAGTTGATAGCATACTGCTGAAGTTAAGTCAAGAATTAAATTTAAATATAAATTCGAAATGCTTTTAAATAGAGACCGACTGAAGATTCGGTTTCGGTTACGGTTTCGGCCAAAAAGTCTAGTTTAGGCCTAAGATTCGGTCTTCGGCTTGGCCGAAACTGTGTGATTTATTATAAATTGTAAATTGTTTCAGGTAAAAAATGTCACAAAAAGAAAAAAATACACTTTAGCAATTTTTCGACATATTTGTAAAATTTGCAATAAACCATATTCATAGGGAAACCTTAAAAACAAACATTGTATGGACATTCCAGCTGTCGATTCGTCGTAAGGGGTCATTTCATTATCATCATTGTCCGTGTCATATTACATAGTTAATACTATAACATGAATAAATACCAATTTGTTTTTTAGGTACTTTAATAACATTGACTTGACTTTTTTCCCCTTTGTATGATTTTATATAGAACATCCTGCTTCTAATCAAATATGACCTTCGTTTTGCTGTATCACATCGCATTTTGTATTGACATTTGGAAATTGAAAATTGGTCAAAAGTTACATGTTTATGGTCGGTAAAAGAAATAAAAGAAACTCGTTGAAAAATATTACATTTTGTCCCTTTAGTCATTCAATCAAAATTGGATCAATAGATGGCACTCTCTTTACTAAGAATATTGAAAAAATTCTCTTTCTCATTAAATTTTCGTGATGTGATTTTTCAAATAATTTCCTATAACTAAGTACGTAATACCTACCAAAATTACCCTTCAGTTTTTCTGGGGGTAAGTCCTTTATGCTTTAATTTAACACGAGTTAACTATCTCTATACAAGTAGTACATATGTGTAAAAAGTACACTAGCTATAGAAATTTTAATATTCAATTTAATATGTTTAATAAGTTTCGGTTACGGTTTCGGGCCGAAGCTGCTACCAGGGCCGAAGGTTCGTTTTCGGTTTCGGCTGAAATTCCTATTTCGGTCGGACACTACTTTTAATAAACTAGTATAATTTGCACTAACTTGTAATGTGACCATCTTTTGATTTTTAATCAATGATATCTTGTTCATTTATAAAATCTTAAGGCAAAAGAAATTCATATGGATCCTGCACATAGTATTTCATGAAGATCAACAACTTATATAGCTGGAAGCATTCTAAATTGGAATTGAAAGTCCAAAAAATCATGAAAAATGAATATCTGAAATCATTGACTTATTATATCAAATCATCAGATTTGTAGGAATTTATTGACTCTCTCTTATCATTATCATTTGGTTAAAATTTCAGTTTTACTCTAAAAGAAAAATAAGAAAATTAAGTGATGTATAGATAATATTAAACAAATCAATTGTTCTGGGGGAATGATTATGAAAAAATCGGTCAAGTGGGAGTCGGACTCGCACACGAAGGGTTAATTTGAATTTGGATTTGCATAGGAGGTACCCTTCCTAGGATCTTGAAATTTACATAGTTGCTGAATATGGATCACATATTTGTAGTGTCTAAATTTCGGCTTGATAAGATAAAAAAAAAAGTTTTTCAAAGAAGAACATTAATTTAAATTTAGGTCTGTATTGGGACCCCTCAATGCTTTCCACTTTATTACAACTCACCTCCTAGAGCTCTCTTAATAATAGGGTCCCGTTGGCACACTTTAGGTACGGAGCCCTAATAGAATCAAAGCACTAATGTTAAATTTTGTCATATGCCATTAAAATATGATTTCCATGATAAGAAATCTATAAATATTTGTTAACTTAACTAAGAAGTTGCATTGCATTGTTCATGGGAATAAAAATAAATTTAAATAAATTCAATTGCTGCTCCTCACAGTAAAGTAACTTAAATGAAGGTGCTCGGTGTTCGTAGGATATATTTTGAAATACACGTATGTTAGGGACTTTATCTTAAAACTGATCATCTTACAAACAAAAAATATCATTCAATTACACTCATTCAGGTGTGTCATAGAAATCGAGAGAAATTGAAATTGAATTGATTTCAAAGCCTAAGAATATGCAATTAAAATTAACATACTTTAATTATTGAGTAAATAAATACTTGTATACAAAAATTATGAAAATTTTAGTTGCATATTTTTGGGCTTTGAAATCAATTCAATTTCATTTTTTCTCGATTTCTGTGACACCTGATTAACTAAATTTAAATTTCTTCAGTTGGTCTGTCTTTGTTTTTAAAAATTAGAAAATAATTTTTGAATTAAAATAAAAATGTTAGAATGCTTATGACATTTTTTTTAAATTTTATTTTCTGTTTTTTTTTTATTTTACTCACATTTAAAACCCTGTATGTTTTTTTTTTGTATCATTCTAGACTAATTTATTTATTTAGTTTATAATTATTTCGCCGTTTTTCGCTATTTCATATTAATAACTTATTTATTAATTTATTATTCATTTATATTTATGATTATTATTTATTGTTTGTTAATAGCAATGAACGCAACATTTTCTTATAGAGCATTTCTAAATAAATGCGTTACCAACTCGATTTTATTTTTTATTTTTATTTTCGTATGAAATATCACTATTAAATTTTATATTCATGGTTTGTTTAAATATTTAATACAACAAATACTCGTTCGTATATGTTAACGTTTAAGATGATTATTTTTTTATAAATTATTTTTAATTTCTTATTAAAATTAAATATTAAATATATTCATTTATATATATATATATATATATATTTTTTTTTTTTTATATACAATAAAAAATATTTTGTTTTTTTTGTGTTGTAATTTTAATTTTAATTTTCTTTCTTTAGAAAAATTATTCATATTAATAAAAATTAAAAGAAAATAAAATAAATTGCAAATTGAAAAATCAAATTTAATAAATAATTGAATAGATAAATTAGAAATAGTCCAAAAAACCAGCATAAAGTTAAGCAAGTAAATAGTATATAATAAAATAGTAAATAGTAGTAGTAGTAGTATATAAATAAGTATTGGTATTAGTAAGTAAGTATATCTGATTTATGCTATGTAGAATTCAGTTTAATTGTTTTAATTTGATTTAAGGTTTTTTTATTATAAATTTTTATTCGGTTGTTGAGTTGAATTTCGTCATCATTGTGTGATTCTGTTTCGGTTTTTGATTTTCTTGATTTTGGTTGTCAATTTGCAGATTGAAACCAATTACTACTTACTATATAAGTATGAGAAGAATACTAAGTAAGTATGATGGCTGTATGTGTTATATTATAGAAGAAGTTTTCTTTAAGATTAGTTTAGATTAGTTTAGTTTGGTTAGTGTTTAGCAATTTAATTTATTTGTTTATTTATAACTGATCAAATTAAATTTATTTATTTCTATTAAACTATGTTGTTATCATCACTGTTATATTTGTTGCATTCGTTACAATGTGCGCAGTATTTATCATTGATTTTGTCATTAATTAATTAACTAATTATGAGTATGTGCAAATTGTGTGTACTTTTGTATTAAGTAACATCAATCAATTATCAATTATGATACCCTATAACACAATACACACACACACATCAATTTAGTATTTCTTATATGATTTTTTTATGAATTTTTTTTTTTTTTTTTTTTTTGGTTTTGCTTGTAATGATTTAGTGATCTTACTTTGTATTTTCGCTATTGTTTTGAAGCATTTTATCTTGGGGGCTTTCCTTAGTAATACTTAGAAGAAATGAAATGCTATCATATATCAAACTTAATTTAAAAGGAGAAATCATCAATTGGGTCGGGTCTTGTTACAAAAGTTTTTTCCATTTTTATAAAAAATTTGGTTATTTTATATGTTTTTTGAAGTTAATCAGATACAAAAGGCACTTAACACCACTTGAATTGAAATGAAAACTACCAAAAGGAAACAATTCAGAAATATATAGAGAGAGGGAGAGAGAATTTGGACGATTTTGTTCTGTAAAGAAGTTGCTTTTTAAAAATTTTCTAATTAAATAAATCGATTTAATATTTTGCTATACTAAGTAGAAACCAAGACAACTGAAATCTAAGTTCTATAAATTTATACTGTAGCACCTTGATGGTATTTACTATTAGGAAGGGGTCAAGATATATTAGATACATTGATGGCAAAAGTATGTAAATCTTCTTATTCAACATATCATACTAAGTTGCATTTGATATAAAGTTTTTCCTCATTTACAAGACAAGTTTGAGACATTGTTTTTTGGAAACTCTTGGTTATACTTCAGTGACTATATTAGTTCCAGTTTATAACCTTATTACTGAAATGTTAAATTAGACCATGCTTCTTTTGAATACCAATAGTTCCGATTGATTTAATGTGATCAAGCCTATGAAGATGCAGAAATTGAATCAAATATGGCATAGTCTTATGAGATATTTGGGTGTTCCATTGGAAAATAATAAAGAATATTAATAGGCCTGAGAGATTAGAAGGAAGAGCGGTATGTGCTTACTGCTTCATAATTAAAGTTCCTCCGAGTGCCTGGTATTCATCAAAAACTTCACGATCTTCTTCGAATTTAAATCTGCAATTTCATTTGGCTCTAAGTAGGGATCGGTATCGACTAACAAAACATCGATTAATGACATCGATTATTATTTATTAAATGCTGCTTAAAAAATCGATTAAGCGATGTAATTTACTTAGTAAATTTTATGAATGGATAAAATGATACACAAGATCCACCATTTCGTTTTCATTGTTTTTCTCCCTCTCACGAAGATGTGTCTTGTCTCTTTTGCATTAACCGAGTATTAGACGATTATACATGCCTGCAGACTTGGTGTGATGGCATACCAAATTCATCGTGTTGGTGTGTCGGACACATCTGATGGTTTTCAAAATTGTTTGATCTTTTGATGTTTGTCGTATACCAACATACTCGTGTGATAGCAATTCTGTCATACCTCGAATAAAATTCACTTCGTTTGTGGATGCTGATGAGTATACATCGTTGGAAAAGTATGGCGCGTTTGCCTAGTTGATGCTTCATTGCAATGTTTTCGCTTTCAACATTTTTTGTGTACTGAAGTATGCAGACCATCATACCAAGTCTGCAGGCATGTATAATCGTCTAATACTTGCTTAACGTTGTTGATCTCACTTGTTTGTCCAGTCCGTACATTGTTTTTAAACGTTTATGAACCCCTTAAAATACCTCCTACTTTTGTAGTTGTATCCAAAGCGCAAAAAATCGATTGTCCTATGAATGAAACTCGGATGACATCGATTAAAAAAACATAGATTATTTCATCAAAACATCGATTATTGATAATTGATCGATTAATCGATACCCATCCCTAGTTCTGAGTACTGGTTACATACATAGTCTGGAGTCTAGGTCAAATTAAATCCTCACTGCTCTGTTGTATCTTCCTATTCATTAAAAAATCTATATTGATTGTTTCGACTTATGTGTATATGTTTCATATCTCTGAAATGTCCTATTAAGAAGCCTGAGACTACACGAATACCTTGCCGAGTTAGTTAATATTTTTTGGCCTTACTTTCTGCCATCATTCTCTAATCTTTGGTAATCTTGTTTCATGGTTTTTTCTTGTTAAAAGGATAAGGTTTTCATACAGTATTAGAACTAAAAGCTATGGTAAATTAAAGTAATCAGTTGTAGTAAGTATAATAATTAAGTTAATCGTTGGTTGTTAATTTTCTAGTAGCATGTGTGTTTTTGTTTTTTTGGAGGGTGTTTTTTTTTTTATTATTATTGGTAAGTAGTATAATATACTCTATTGTAAGTAGTATTGTCTGTTGATTTCATTATTAAAATTAAGGCAAACAAAATTATGATAATAATAATTGCGAATTAATAATCGTAATAATTACAAAGTTAGGCAGCATGTACAATACCATTAATTATTTGAAATTAACAAAAATTTACTTAGTACTCTAAACTAAAAACTACAAGTTATTTTATTATTATTATTTTTCATAGGTTTGTTGTTGTTTAAAATAAGAAATTGAACTACATAATTTCATTTCGAATTAATTAATTAGTAAGTTAATTAAGTAAAAATGGTGATTTTTTTATGTATTGTTCTTGTATAAAAGTACTTATTGTTTGTTGCATTTGTTAGTTTTTTATAATAACAAAAAAGATAAAAAATCAAAACAAATAAAATAAAATATGTAATTGAATTGAATTGAAATTGAAGTGCTAAGAGAAACTATTGTAATTTAGTTGCAAATTGATTAGTTTGTTTTTATTATTCAAGAAGAAACTAATTAACTTAAAAAATTAAATTGAAATGTTGAGTGTACCCACCATTATTTGCTTTTTAAGCATTTTTCATAATTTTTCAAAATGAAACTGATAGTGAAACTGAATCAATTGAATTCAATACAATTATATTGTATAAGTAGAATTTATTTTTTTTTTGTTTTTATTGAAAGTAAAATTTGAAATAAAAGACAACAAAATGATTTTGGTTTTAGTTTTTTTTTTTTTTGCATATTTTCATTTTCCAAAATTTGTTTTTACAAAACATTTTGAATATAATTTATTTTATTGTTGTTAATCGATAAATTAATTGGTTTTTTTTTTTTAACTTTGTGATAAAGAACATAATTTTTGTTTCATTTTAATGTATTAAAATACTTAAATTTAACCTAAATTAATTTAAAATGTTTTTTTTTTTGTTTTTTATACATTTACAATATAATCGCTCATCTTTCTATCGATTTTTTTTGGGATTTTCCATTTTTGGTTTTTTGTGAAACCCTTCACACTTAAAGTCATCATCATGTTTGTAATGAAGGGAAAGGAGACAATGAAAATTCTATAAATTGGCGTGCCATGCCCCATCTTAGTGCGTGATTTTCTTAGTTTATTAACAATTCACGGGAATAAACAGCATATATTAATAATCCATTTGCCATATAATCGGAACACAATTTCGTGAGCGATTTGTGCAGTTACTGAGTTTCTCTGAGCTTCATATGAAAAATTTTATCCACCAATTTCTCGACAACAGCGTGTCCGAAAAAAATAAGTAAGCAAAAACCTTCTCCATGAAAAAATATATACATGTGCCAACTTTCATGGTGATCGGTGAAACGGTGTCGGAGTCCACCATCGTCAAACTATTTTTCTCGTCCTATTTTCATTGACATTAAGTTCAAAATTTTAAAGTTCTTAGGTGACAGTAATATCTGATACAGCCATCATATTAATTATGAATTAAATTAAAAGGAAATAAGACTGCGTGACCAAAATGTCCATTAAAATAAAAAAATGCAGTAATAGTGACTTCTTCTACATCAATGTTTATTTGATAATCGATTGATTGAACTGAACACAGATTATTCTAACTCTGCCTTTGGCATCCGATTAAAATAAACGGACATGACCGCTGTGGATTGGCTTGGTTACTAAGGGAGTCAGTGGCGCAATAATCTCACTTGACTTATCTTGTCAGCTGAGCTAAGATAGCTACTAGTCTGGTCAATCCATAGTCAGAAGCGTATATCTTGGACAGGCTCATAAGCAGCCGTAGTATGGACTCACAAAGGATTCAAAATTTTAGTTGAAGTAATAAAGTCTTAGGTTTGACTAAGTTATGTAGAGGTGTAAGTCAGTACTAAGCCCAACAAGTCACAATAATCACAATACTTTAGGCCTCAGTGATGAATTAGATCCCGCCGTCAGGGTCAGTTTACTTAAAGACCCACTGGGATGCCGCCTCAGACAGCAAGTGTTCTTTTCCCAAACAGAAAAACAGGGAATTCAAAAAAATGTTGTTAAATCTATTGAAGAAGTATGAACACTAGGGCGGGTCAAATTTTATGTGACCAAGGCACATCCAGATTTCGATTCTATGGATCATTCTAAGAATTTTTGCCTAAGGAACCATAGGTCCAAAATGAATTTCGAGCCTCCCAAAATTTATATCTAGGTTTTTTTTTTCAATTTATTTAACATTTGACTTAGAAACCATTAAAAAGACAAAAAAAATTCTTTTATATATGTATATGGGGTTTTTTTTAGCACGAGAAATTTATTTTTGACATTTATTTTTATTTTTGAGTGATTTTTTTTTTTGCTTTTTTTGGTGAAAATTGACGAATTTGTTAGGAAAATTGACGAATACTTGATTTGATTTTGAAAGGCTCGAAATTCATTTTGGACCTATGGTTCCTTAGGCAAAAATTCTTAGAATGATCCATAGAATCAGAATCTGGATGTGCACCTGAAGATTTTTTTAGTTCTCTACAATTTGACCCACCTTAATAAAACTTCTCTTCGCGATGGCATTGAACATAAGTAGTTGTGTCTCCCTCTTTATCATCACAGATATACATGGGGTCCCCCACAGTCTATTCAAATAGTATTAAATGTTTAGAGCAGACAAATCGCTCAATTTAAGCGGAGCTTTTTTTCCTTTCATATCCAACAGCAAACCATAAGCAAATTGTGTGTAATCTCAAGGAAATCTCAAGGAAACATACACACAATTTGTTGTTGGGTTTGAAAACACCGCTTAAATTGAGCGATTTGTCTGTTCTATATACCATTTGGTCTAGTGACATGTTTTTCCATCAAACAGTGACAAGCAATATAGAGTTTTAAATGTAATCAATCAAAACAGAATTCAATGGGTAACATTTTTTGGTTTTATAGAGTGACTTATTCTTGTGTGAAGGGTGTGTGCTTGATATTCGATGATCCGAAATTATTTATTTGTTTTTTTTTTTTGGCATATACTAATTTGGTGTAAATTTTTCTTTAAATTAACTTAAATTGGACTACATATTTACAAATTTGTGCTTTTGAGCGTTTTCTCATGATCTTGTCGGTTGTTGTTGTGGAGAGGGGGTTTGACTTGTCGTGAATTAACTTACGAATAGTATAAATGTCTCCAAGACGTATGGAGACTTTGAGCTTCTTTTCCTATCCTATGCAATTTTTGGTTTTCTGTGTTTTTGTTTTTTTTTTGGTTTTGTTTTTGTACAAATAACCTAACAAATTTAAGTACAAATATAATAATTTAATTTAATTTAATTTTTCTAAATATTTTTCTGTTATTTTTTCGTAACAAAACAAACAAAACACAAAAGAATTCAATTAAAAATCAACAATTTCTTTTAACTAAATTTATTAAATTTAATAGATTATAGACTATATATAATAAGCGTCAATCGAATTCTGATGAATATTTCGATTTTTATGTGTTTAATGGTGAAACGAATTTAATTTAAAATCGCCTAATATCTATATATACTATATTAAATTGTTTTTTTAAATTTGTCACATTTGTTTGTGGTTTGTTTTGTTGCAGTTTGATTAATTTATTTATTAGTTAATTTAATTTTATTTTAATTAATACTAGGACCCTAAATTTAGTTAGAATCATTTTTAACTACGCTTTCGCCTTGGTTTTGAATTAAAAACTAATTTATTTTTTTTTTATATTTTACTTACACATATTTAACATCATTTCTTATTATTTTTAATATTATTACTCTTATATATTTTGGCTCACATTGATTTTCATATTTTCAATAACTTAATTTTGTTATTTAATTTTATTTAATTATTTATTTAACTACTACGCAGTCACACATGATCAACTCTTTTGGATAATATTTGTGTCGTTTACTTAATAAATAAATTACTCGCTTTAGTTACTAAATTTATTTTATATTCGATTTATTTATGTATTTCATTTTGTGTAAATTTAATTTATTTCATTATGAAATTATTAAATTTTCGGCATAAATCTAAGACGTTAATAATTACGTATCGTAAATGTTGTGTAATTCGATTGATTTGGGTCATCATTATCATTATTAGCATTATCATTATCATCATCATTGAACATAATAGTACACATAGATAGATAGATAGATAGATAGATAGATAGATAGATAGAGAGAGATATATACTAGACAGACACATACTACATAACATATGTAAAATATCATCATATATATGTACATATGGTGGTTTTTCTTTTGGTTATTTTTGTTATATTTTTTTTTATTGTATTTTTGGATTCTACATAGCCTTTTGAGTAAGATAGATAGATAGAGAGATGCGCTTAGAAGGTCCTTGAAGTTGTTCAGAACACAGAAATGTTGAAAAAATCGGTATCGGAAATGAGGCCAAACGAGTCGAGAAAGCGAAATCAAAGCGACGTTAAATGAAATGAAATAAATCGCGAAATCAAAAGCGAATGAAAAGGAAATTGGAAATTGAAAAACAAAATCAAAAAAAAATAGAAAATTATATATAGTAATAAGTATAGGAAGAAAATCAAATATGAAAAAGAAAGACAGAAAGAAAAGCAGAAAGAAAGAAAGAAAGAAATAATAAAAATACGTTAGTATTATCTTTTTTTGTTGTTCTTGCTCTTATTTGATTTGTATATAGGCAACGGCATTTACTCATCCTCCTCTTCCCTGAAGAGATATGTACTCCAGTAGACCAGATTGAAGAGCGCAAAGACCAGCGGAAACGTTATTCGTGATATAACATCGATTCTCTTCGATCTAGAACATTGTCTTGATAAATATTTAAGGATACAATACATTAATTGAATAATCTAAAGATTGGCTTTTTGATTTGTGAGTGTGCGTGATTTTATTTTTATATTTTCCGATTTATTATTTTTTTTTTTTTTGGTTTGTGTGTTTTTTACTTTTTCTTCTTTATATTTTTTAAATGATTTTTTTTTGTTTTTTTATTAAACAAAATTTGTTTGTTTTAAATAAAGTAACAAATAACAAAAAAAAAAAAAAAACTACTTCAAAACTACGTGCTTCAAAAGTAAACTAAAGTAAAGTAACATAAATAATATTTGCATTTATCTACAATACTCGTATTAATATAATAAATTTATTTATTTTTTTTTTACAAAAATTAAGTGGTGGTTCCTAGCTTAATTTTATTTATCATATGTTGTATGAAACACTAGAAATGATATTGGGTCGAAACTTCACTAAGGGAAAAATAGGGGAATCAATTTATCTGATTTATTACAAGCTGGTTCCTTGAGTTGCTGAGATATTGAACTAAAATTAACACAATCCATTATATCCATTATGATAAAGTTTAATGCAAACTTATCCCTTAGTTATGAGCTGACTATAACATACAAGACTATTTCAAAAATTCTCTAAGATTCTACATATTTAGATTTATTAGCATTTTAAAAATACTGTATGAATTTATTCACAATAAATTATTGTAGATATCTACCCCATATATAAATTATTATAAAGAATTCCTTGGCCTAATGTACTATGTACACTACTATACGATGTGACAATTAAATATCAGATTACTGCAGTTATATCACAGCAACCAGTGACACCAACTACCAGCAGCGGATTTAGGGTGGGGCGTCCCGGGCCACCGCTCCGACGCATATCGAACGAACCTTTACAATATCTCCTTTGTTATCGCACCACAACATTCTTCTTAACAAATTGTGATAAATTCATTTGACAGCGCCATCTCTTAACGACCTACTAAAACAATAAAGAACAACTGCCTGTCGGGGAATCCACATGTAGAGTGAATCATTAAGGACAATCTTGCCTCTGAGATTTCTCCAAGTCAAAGTCAAAATATAACTTCAGTGGTTGATGAAAATATCAATATAGGTGAAATAAAAAAATACAATGTTTCAGATATATGTAGATACGTGGCCAATAGTACTTACTGCAAGAGACATAGATTACATTATACTATGTGGACCCTCACAAATTTATCTAAGTAATTTTCCAAAAGATGAAAATGGGCGTCATTTTTCTTCAACACATTACGCAAGAAAACTATCAAACGAAGAAACTATCAAACGACGATGGCTAGTTTATTCAGAATCAAACGACTGTTTGACTTAGAGTCACTTCATAATTTGACCAGTAGTGAAGGTTTCAAAAATTGGAAGCATTTATGTGAAGCTTTGAAAATGGATGAAAAAAGTCCTGCACACGGAAAAAACATTTACCATATGGACTAAAGTTGAAAGTAGGTTTAAAGCTGGATTAACTTTTTACCGGGAAGAATAAAACCTAATATCTAAAGAAAGTTTACAATGGAACAATGTGCTTCAAAGTGCTACCCAATTAACTTCTTTTATTATTTTTATATATAATAATACTTAAGTCATATCATATAATAAAGGGCGGCAAATGATTGACTCGCCTGGGGTGCCTGGGTGGTTAAGGCCGGCGTTGGTTAAACTTATTAGTAAGGACAAGATTGCTCAGGCGCTGCCAACTACTATTGCCTGGCAGCGTGATTTAAAAGTTTTAACATCCCAGGACCTTACTCTAAATCAATTGAACCACAATCAGCTGATATTTGTTGACATTTCGGTTAACAATAGAAATAAAATTATAAAATGAAGAGCTGTTGTTAAATTTAAAGTGGGTAAAACTGGTCCTCAGTAATATTCCGGTTGATGTAGCAAGTTTGCGGCGGTTATTGTTTGAAGATAACAAATGTTTTCCGTTTTTTTTTTGGATGGCAGAATGTCGCTATAGGATGACAACAATCATGATGGATCGATGATCGATAAAGTTCGAAATTTTGTAGCAATTGACTGCATTGCTTCACTAAGATCTTGTTTTCACTTAGTTTTTCTGCGACTGCATCCTCTCTCTTCCAACTTTTGTTTGTTGACAGGGAATATTGAATATTTTGAATTGTCGCATAGCAAATTTCTTCACATTCCGCGCTATATTTTTCATTTCACTCACGAAAGGCGCGAAAGAAGACTTAGAAAAACGTCGGCACAACTGCGAGCTGCTGCTGAAACAAGCAGATCGGCTACCTCGTCGGCATCTTCTTCACCCTGTCAACAAACAAAAGTTGGAAGAGAGAGGATGCAGTCGCAGAAAAACTAAGTCTTCTTTCGCGCCTTTCGTGAGTGAAATGAAAAATATAGCGCGGAATGTGAAGAAATTTGCTATGCGACAGAGCTCATACTTTCACAAAGAAACATAAATAAAGATGAATGTGAAAATAGTTGCTAGCGTTCTAATGCTGAGTGCGTTACCAAAAAAGGAATCAACGACACGAGTTGCTGAGCATGATGCTGAGTGGAAACAAGGTTTAATAATGATGAAAGAATCTTTGAATATTTGCAGCGAAACAAATTCATTTCTTGTCAATCATTCCAGATAACATACATAGATAATCGAAACTATCAGAAATGAACAAAACTTTATGAAAACATTTCTTAATGGGGACGGAAAAGTGGTGCTTTCAATACGGTTTCATCATGTCTATCTGGACCAGTTACTATGGTATGTACAGCGGGAAACCAGTCAACATATAAAAGACTTCTCATTATCATATTCTGTTAAATTTTGAATTAGACTGGGCAATATCCAAATCGAAAACCTTTGACTTGTTGACTGTAATAGCGTTAGAACTCTATCTTTTGACATTGTAAGACAATGGAAAAAATTCGTCAAATTCAAATTTTGGAAAAGTTAATCAATTCCATGAATATGAAATTACATAAATCTCATAATAGAAATTATATTAATTTATAAAAAATAATCCTGTAGTTCCATAAATGTATGTAGGAATTGGTATATTCATAGAAACAAAAATGATGTCGTATAATTTTGCAACACATCTTATTTGTCTTACAACTCACAGTCATAATCAATAATTTTCATTCATTTCTCCTTATAATTCTCAACCGATTCATTTATCTATTTCGTTAATAGTTTACAATTTCTTAGGACCATTTTACTAGGGAGTTATTTAATCATAGTCAAACTGGTTGGAATTATAGTTCAATAGTCTATTCCTTTTATTTTTTATTATTATTTGTTCTGATATCGTTGTGTTTTCTTGCTTGTGTTAATTTTTTATTTTGAAGTGATTTATTATTTTACTATTTTTATTCGTTTGAATTGCACTTCCCCAGGTTGTTCGTCGTTTATTATAATTTGGGTTATTATACTTTTTTATTTCTTCTGATGCCGATTTTCTGGTTTTTGATAATTTTTTATTTTTAAATGATTTATTATTTTACTTTCGATTGAGATCCGCACTCTCCCTTACCACACACGAATCGTGTGCAAGGCAAAATGATTGAATTTCATCCAGAATCATCTAAATTTTTCTTATTTAAGAAAGACTTGATTGCCAGCTTATTGAATATTTATTATTATTTGTTTATCATTTTTTGCAACAAACACATTCATTTTAATCAGATGATTTGTTTTTCATATATTTTTTTTTCCAAAACTAATTTTTTGTTCCTTTAAGTTTTGTTCAATATAAATTTTATGACCCTTAGAAATATATTGGTCTTCATAAATTTTTTTTAACTTTATATTGGTTGGATATCAGCGACAGCCAATATACGCCAATGAATATCTTAGATAGAAATTAAGAAGATTGCATATTCATATTTACTTAGACAGTTGAGTAACTATAAAAATCTTTCAACAATCTTCTTTCAATACTTGACTTTTCTTAGCAAATTAGGATAATCACAATAGTGGATTCCACGACATGTGTGGGTAATAAATCAGCTGTCTTGCTAAGCAAAGAACCAACCAGCTCTTCTGTGGGTTAACCATCAAAAAGGGAAGCCGCTTAGGACATATGCAAGCAACTAGAATAAATACAGAGACAAGAGGCAAAATGATGTTCCTTACGTTCTCAGTTTAAGGAGAGATTGTTAAACACCATCCGTGATATGAACAAAGGAACCTATGCCATTTAGCACCTCTATTTATTAAATGCCTCAATCTGCAAGTACCATAGGCATGACATGAAAATGTGATGCTCTCAATTCTAAGGGAAAAATGCCGAATGGAAGACATTCAGACAATCGCAAGAGCTTAGGTAACTCTATTCCAAAAAACAAACTTGACCACGCATTTGAATTACAATTGTATTACATATTTTTATTTCTTTTGAAATTATTTATTATTATATGTATTAACGCAAAATAGCATAAAATATTGTTGTGGTTATTCAGAATAGTGACGTGGGGCGATTATATTGCAGTGTATATTTATCTAGGTGGCAACCTTCTGCTTAGAAGG
Organism: Amiota communis; assembly: GCA_037043315.1. NCBI lineage: Eukaryota > Metazoa > Arthropoda > Insecta > Diptera > Drosophilidae > Amiota > Amiota communis. Next base: position 316,621 of record JBAMAV010001191.1, on the reverse strand, counting down.
TCATAAGGATGTATTACATAGTATTTGCTTTAAATAATAATATTTGGAGAAAAATTCCAGATATTGCATTTCTTTTTAAACACTTTATTTTTGACCATAACTGATACTGAGCAATTGTCACACCGTGTACTTAGTATATGGAGATAATACTTATAGATCTTAATATACTATTTCATTATTTATACTTTTCTAAAGTTTTTTGTTAAAGTTTATTCCTAGATATACAGAATTTTATGACTATCAAACTATATACAATTCTTAAAACAAACTAAATTTCTATCAGCTATGAAGGAATTGCTTCGAAGTTAATTTATTCTAAACATATTTTGGCGATTTCAATGAAATCTAAAGTCAACACCTACAGTGGCGAGTAAAACTGATTAAATGTTTGTCATACATTTACATATTTTGTTTTTAAAGGAGACAAACGGCTGAATAGAATGTTAGTTCATTAGTAGAAGTTTCGTTTTAGTTTTTTTTAACATTTGGCCTTTGTTTGTACACAATCTTAGTCATATTTTCCAACAGTTTCTGAAAAGGAATACTGGGAATATTTGAACAGTTGTCTACCCCAAAGTTTATCTGCCATAATTGGCGAAAAGGGCCGGTTACTCCTTTAACTAAATGTACCAATCCACTTGTCCATGATTTGATCAAATCTTGTGAAAAATGAGAGACCTGATGTGATTTGATGTGAGGATGGAGCTGATTTGACGTTGTATCCAATGTTTAAGTCAAATCAAAACGTTCTGTTCTGCTCTCTTGATTTGATTTGACAGAAGTGGATGTGTGGATGACGAAATCATCTCATTGTGACGAAATCTTCGTTGCGAATAGAAGGGTGTGTCTACAACGGAGAAAAGACACGGCATTCACTGTATGCATTTCTTATAACTTTTTTTACCCTCTTTCTTCACACATTTCTTTCTACTGCAAACAATATTGACGTCGGCACATTCGCTGTGTGCATACATTGCGCTTCAAAAAGAAATAAAAAAAATTGTCAATTTGAAAAAAAGTGGATGAGTGAATGAGTAACGCATCAAATTACAGCAAAAAAGATTTGATAAAATCGTGGACGTGTGGATTTGTACCTTAAATTCATGAATGACACCTAGTTGTTTCAAAAATGAATTGACGGTTATGCTTTATTATGAGATCCTACATTCAATTCGACGTTTTCTGATTAAATTTGTTAAGCTTGTATTCATGAGACCAAATAATGTTTTTCCAATCATCTGCAGTTCCAGTTCAACTAGTTTAGTAGAGGCGGAGATATGATAGCAGATGGTATAAGGACTATTTAGTATTTTATTCATATGTGGAAAATATTGAATATTTAGTTATTTTTGGTCGCCACTACAAGTGGTCGTTGTACAAATCATAGACACAATAACACTATTTCGATATGTTTTTCTAAGGTTCTAGTATTTTATAATTCAGGGTGCCAGACAGTGTGTTCATACATGAATGAATGAAATACTTAAGAAATAATAATTATACACATACTAAATAAAATAAAACTATTGACAAACACAGCTACAAAACTAAGAACAAAAGGCGCCTTTCAAAATTCAACAAAATGTTTGTGGTCATTTATATAAAATTGGTGACTTTCTACAATTAATAAAAAATAAACTTTAATCTCATTTGTGAGTGTTGAAAAAGAATTTCTAATGAAAGACGCCTTTTTAAACATTTAAAACAAACAAATCAATAAAATTAATTTCTTTTGGTTTTTTTTTTTTTTTGTATAGAAAAAATCATTAAAAAAAATTAATAAAAAATAATTTATAAAAAATTACCAAGCGCAAAGTAAAATAGAATATTTTGATTTAATTTATTTGAACATCAATCATCATAAGTAGTAGCAGCAAATCAAATGAGCACAGCAAGCAGCAAAAATTTAATAAATTAAATTATCGTTTTTGTTTTTTGTTTTTTATAACGATTTATATAAATGGGATTTATATTTTCTGTTGGTTTTGATTTTAGTTTGATTTGGTTTGATTTGGTGTTTGGTTTGGTTTGGTTTCAAAACAGAAAAACAGAATTACACAGTTAAGTAGTAAACAATTACATTAACAGAATACAGAATACGAGAATAGTACAAGAGTAAGTACAAGGTAAAAGTACAAGAGTAGTAGTACAAGAATAATTAATCACAACATCAAAAAGGAAATCCATTTAACTACGGAAATGTTTAACATAAATTATGGCATTGCCAATGGTTACCTTGTTGGGAACTTCGAGAGCCAAGTCTTACAGCAGTTTGGACGTTTTGGCGCCTGCATATGCACTTCGCATTGGCGCAGTTTTTCCAGTGCCAAGGGATCACCAGGATGACGCACCAGAGGTTTCTGTATGCCACGAGCCCGTTGCAATGCCGTTTGACGTTAATGATGATATTGAATGAACAAGCGAACGAACGAACGATGTATATATACGAACGATTGTTTGATTGATTTGATCGATCGATGGAAAAACGAACACAATTGATGGTGAATGGTGGTGATGATGATGGTTGATTGATTGATTGATTGATTGGTTGATTCACATAAGCGAAAATGCATTTTTTGTTGAGATCGTGTAGGTGATGTTTTATTTGTTGGAGTTTTTTTGAGATGATTTTTAAAATGGTGGAGAAAGAATTTGTTGATGTTTGTTGATTGATTGGTTGATTGTTGTTGTTGTTGTTGTTGTTGTTGTGAGATTGAAGTTTGTAAAAGATATAAATAAATGTTTTAATAGTTATATCAAAGAATTTTTTCTTGCCAATTATTAAATAAAATTAATTAAATATTCAAATAAAAATAATAATATTATTAAATTAATAAATTAATAAATAAAATAGTAATTCTTTATAAAGATATTATTGCTGACTGAAGTTCTTTAAATCTTCACCTCTTTTCTTTTTGATTTTAAGTTGACTTTTAGTGCAAATAAATTGACATGAGGATTTTGTTCAAATCATTGCAGGAACTTCTTATTTTACTGAATTATTTGAATTGAAAAGGTCTTGTCTATTTAGTTTTCTTTACATTCATTGAATTCCGACCGAATTTCTATGGTACAAAAAATTTGAATCCTTGAGAATTTTTAACCGACTTCAAAATAAAGAGGAGGTTATTAATTTGACTGTATTTTTTTTTTTTTTTGTATGTTTGTTACCTTAGAATTTTTTTCTCGGCCAATTGATTTTGATGATTCTTTTTTTATTTGAAAGCTGGTAATTGTCATGTGGTCCCATATAAATTTGATCAAGATCTGATCAGTAGTTATCTGTTTGTTACCTCAGAACTTTTTTCTAGTTGAACCAATTTTGATGATTGTTTTTTTTATTCGGAAGCTAGTGCTTGTTATGTGGAACACATATAAATTGATCAAGATCTGACCAGTAATTCTTGAGTTATCCTTCATAATGCGCGTTTCATTTGAGCTACTTGAAGTCGGTTTTCTATATCTTTATAAATGTCAAAGATCTTTCTTAGTTTTCTTTATCTTCATTGAAATTTGCTGAGTTTTGACCGAAATTCTTTAAGTTTGTTTGTAATGAAAGCTTCTTCTCATTATCTTTTGATGGTGTAAACTAAAATTGTTGAAAATTCCTAACTAGATGGGACTGTACTATTTAAACTTAGAAGCTCTTTCCTAATTTTCTGTACACAATACCCAGCTATTAAACTTTCTTTGTCAAATAAAAGGATAATTTTCAGGCCATGCAAATTAAAGGGCATCACAGTTTCATATAACATAAGGATAGTACAGGATTGCGAAAGCAAGGTTTGCCCCATGTTTTGTCTACAACTCTATCTTACATAGATATCTTAAGTTAGCTACAGTTTCAGTGGCTTTAAAGGCATCTAAGTAGCTCTTACCCAAAGCAAAGTATGACAAGATCAAGACTATAAAGACCAATGTGATCTACCCCCAAAAATTCTAATACCAACAAAATTAAAAACTAATAAAAAGAAGTATAAGAAATTAGTCAGAAGATACTGAAAACAGTCAAGCAGTTTAACACACTTAGAGAAAAATAAACAAACAAAAAGTAACACATAAAGGAACAAAACACCAATTATTTATATATTGTAAGATACATTGAATTAAGTACCATTGCGAATGTTGCATTACTATCTGTATCTAACAGATCGGAAGCAGCATCTAGACTCGCCTGCTCTAAATCGCGACGTTTCTTTTTCATGTTCTCCTTGTGCATGTCTGCGGCCCGATCCGATTATTTTATGTAGTATGTGGTGCATGTGGTAGAGAATGTTTGACAAGAATTTATTTGTTCGACGATAGTTTGGTTTGGTTTTGTTGTTTTAGTGTGTAGACAGAGTTTATTGTTGTAGTAGTTGTTGTTGCACAGTAGTAGTAGTATATATACACATACAGACACACATGAACGAACACACAAGAAGTTGTAGATAGTAGAAGTTGCAGTTGTAAGAGATTTTTATAGGTTTTTTTGTTTTGTTTTGTTTTTTTTTTTTTTTATACAAATAAATAAAAAGAAATAAATAAATATTAAATAAATAAAAAACATCAAAAAAGTATGCAATAAAAAATAATTATAAACAGTTTAGATAATGAAACAGATATAGATAGACACACACACATAGATCGACATCGATATTATGTTATGAAGCAAGCAAATCAAAATCATTTGGAAAATATAAAATACAAAAATTTATTTTATTTTTTTTTGTTATATACAGGCAACAATTAGTTAGACATCGAACAAAGAGTGCACAGAAAGGCACATAATAATATATATAAAAATAATAAATTATAAAACAAAAATTAATGTGAATTAATTGAATTAATTTACACAGTCCGATTTTAAATTTTTATTCATTGGAAAAATTAATAAAATAATATTAATAAAATAAATTAAATAAATAAAAAAAAAAAGGATTAAAAGAGGAAAGTGTTGAGTTTTGATAGTCGCATTTATGGATATTTATTTTTTTTTTGGATTTTTTGTTGTAGGTTTTTTTGTTTGATTCAGATTCGTTTTTAGGTAGATCATTTTTTTGTAGGGTTTTTTTTTAGTTTAGGTAAATGTTATTTATGTTAATGTTGTTGTTGTTGTTTAATTTTGTAGTTGTTGTTGTTGTTGTTTTGATTGATGAATGGAATGGCAAGAAAATGAAACAAGAAAGAAATTAAATTGTTATTAGTAGAGAAATTCTCAGCATCTGGAAAAATTTCTACTATTGAATTGATTATTTATTTATTGAAATATATATATGTATATTTAAATATTATTATTGTTTTTAATAGTTTTTTATTGTTGTTGTTGTATGTGTGTATATTTGTATATATGAAAAATTGTAATCTTTATTTTATTTATATGGTATTTTTCCGACTCTGGTGTATTCAAAATTCAAGAGTGTGTTTACGTGTTGTGCTTGAGACAAAGATGTGTGTGATGCGTATATTTATGGAAGTAGTAGTAGTGTATGTAGATTAAAATCCCCTGAAGGCTGAGTGTTTTCATTTATTTGTTGGTAGAATAAAGTAGAGTAGAGTCCTTAGAAATCAGTCATCAGTCATTAGTAGTAGTTCTGCATTCTAAGTGGATTCAGTGGAGCGTTAGTTACTTATGTACATGTGTAGTAGTTAGTACTAGTACTAGTTCTCAAATTTAAAAATGCATTTTAATTATCATTTATACTCGCGTATATACAATATAAAAAAAAAAAACATACATACAAAATTTTTGTTAGTTCAGTTAAATTGATTTAAGTTACGTCAAGTTGAGTTAGGTTTTTAATTTTAATTTTGTTTATTTCAGTTTGGTTAAGTTGTTTTGTAAGTTGTAGTAGTAGTAGTAGTTGTTATTGATGTTTTGTTGTTGTTGTAGTAGTTGTTGTTGTTGACATTTTGACAATAAATTATAGGATTGTTTAAAAATATATAAAAAAAAGTAGAACACCATCGATTAATACAAAAGTACAATTAATAAGAAGCATATCAAATCTCAATTACTAGCTTTATTCAAACCTGAACGGGAGGCATAGTTCACGAGCGCGAATTCAAGTAGCGCCCCAAAGACAAACGTCAAACAGACGCCGGTCCAAACATCAATTGCTTTTGTATAGGATACTGGCGGCAGTGATGCATTGATGCCGGATGTCTGTGTCGCCATTGTTAGAAGCGTAGTGACACCTGTAAATTGTACGATAATGTTTTTGTAACAAAACACACACAAAAAAAAAAAAAGATTAAAAAATTGGATTAATATTTTGTTTCGTTCATAAATAGAAAATTAGGCAAATCAAATTATTTTTCAAAGAAATAATTTTAATTTAATTTTTTCATTATAAATATGTTCATTGAGTAAATTTCTTTTGCTTTAAGACTGATAACTTCAGAAACAGGTATATCCATTCAACATTTATTGGAGTAGGAGGAAAGTGTAATATGTTTAGATGTACGTACTATAAACATTAATCAATAGGTCATTAAAAAATAATTTGTATTAATGAAACATCATAAAGAAATCATATTTAATTATCGTAGTAAGCAAAAGTCCTTACAGTTTTATTCTCTTTGGAAAAATAAGACTAGTAGAAGGAATAGTTGAATATTTGTTGAATTTGTAACAAGTACTACCAATTTTTGCTTAAGAAATTGAATATAGAACATCCGATGTCATACCAATACCATTTGTTCAAATATCTTATTGTGTTTTGGGATCTTAACGAATCTTAAATCTTGTGGAGCAGTTGTATAAGACGGTTGAAGTCTCTTTGTGACTTCACTTGCGAAATTATTGTGTCGCGATCGAAAGTACACAACTGATCATAATTTAATTGAAATACCGACTAAATCGGATGTAATGTCATCTTTCCTTTCTTTTTAATTTATTTTATTACATTTACATTTCATGGGAGTATGAGTTGAAGTTATCAGAGAGTGAGACTTAATTTATTTAACCGGATAATCTAACCCATAGATCGGAGAACGGTTTAGATGGGCCTCAACTCTAGGCCTAGGAATAAGTTGTACAACCAACTTCAGATTTGGTTCCTCTAGATCATAGGTTCTATGCAAAAGATGGCTTTTTTTCTGGCACCTTGACTTGTTTTTCTGACTTTCCTAGCATATAATATTTATATATAATATTTTCTCTAACTTTCCTTATGTTTTGTTTCTTTATAAAGAATTTTTCTTGATGTTACCCCGATCAGTGATATATTTATTGTTTAAAATCGGTTATGTTTTATGTGTTTAGTGGTAGCAACAACTAAACTTTATTCATCAAATAGAATAAAATTGTTGTGCCACTTGCAGTTGCACTGTTCCCATACCCTTAGTTTAGATATTAGCGGAAAAAATCAGTATTGTGGATGCGCTCATGGTTGAAGAATGAACATGGGTTCATGGACGTGTGCTTGCTTGATCAGTTCTAAGGAACCATGGTAAATAATAATATAAGCAGTGACGTCTGCATTACTATCAATCAATACTACATGAAACACTATCAATATTCATACTGTCTGCACCAACATTTTACCAAATAAGCTGGTGTGGTGTTGTGAATCAGTAAACTAGTTGCATTCGTTACCATGTCATAGTAGAAGTCTGTTTCAATTGCACACATGACTCGATTTAAAAACAAGATGACTCGTTCTCATATTGCTCGCAATGTGTCATACTGAGTCACACCGAGTCATATCAAGACACACCGAGTCATACCAACACACACCGAGTCATACCAGAAATCACGAGTCCAATTAACATTAGTAAAGAAATAGAGCTTGTTACGGGCATGAACAAACCCCAGTTAGATTCAATATAAGTAGTATAGAAAGATAAGACAGAAAGTGCGACTGTATTGTTCATAAGAGACTCATACGAAATATTTGTTCTTTATTTACTTGACCAGCGTGTTGTCGGATAAAGGTAGGGCCACGCATTGAGTGATTAGCGATTGAGCAATGCAAAAAAATTCAATTGCTGAGCGATAATATGTGACTCTACTTAAGGAGATAATGTAACTAAAGATACCAAAATATATTACAAGTAACATTTGGAAAAATTGAGTAGTAATGTTCCTTGAGAGGATATTTAAAAACATTTCCCTTCACTTGTTATAACAAATATTTAGAGCTTCGAAAGAGAAATAAAATGTCATCAAAATCATACCGCTTTTCATTCTTACCTTACCCCTTTGGGTAGATATCATAGTCAATATTTGATCACATGACCACTGTACTTGATCTCAATAAACAAAACAATAAGTTAACCAGGTATGTGCCAGAAATTGAAGACAGTTTTTATGCCGATTGAATTCAATTTCTCTGTTGTTGTTCTAGAAAACGCTGTAATTTAATTTTTCGAACTTAAATGTGTGAAATGCAAATTTATACTTAAAACAAATGAAATATTGAATTCTCTAAATGCAGATTACCGAGGAAAACGGTTGTTCAACCAAACTGTATTTATGTATAAAAGTCAGATATTTCGAAATTGATTTCTGGCACTAGAGAATTATAATTAGGTGGATATGAAAGAGATTTTTGGCACATGCCTGAACAATTTATTTATTGAAATAGAAGAATATATGAATGAAGTATTACAAAACTGAAGCATGACAACGGTGTTATTTAGTTAACTTTAAATGACTTTAGGTATTTCGAATTGAATACAAATTGGATTTTTGACTAAATGAATGATGAAGATTATACCTGTTTCCGATTATATTCAGCTTAATGTCTTGAATTAACTTGAAATTGTTATCATTTGCGAGTTCAAAATTACACGGAAGCCATTAGATTTCATCAGAAGATACATACATACGTGTAAGTAATATACATACATAAGTAAGAACAGTAATGTGATGGAAGAAAGCCCTGAGGAGTTTTATATACATACGAGCATGAACACGCACCACCACATAGTACTCGTATAAATACTTACCATGTTGCTCTTCTCTTCTCTTCTTTTATATATTTATTTGTATTTATATTTTATATAATTTATTTCATTCCCTATTTTTGTATTATTTTCTTCTTTTTTCTTTTTTTGTAGGTATATAATTTCCTTTATAAGTATATGTATATGTTTTTTCTTGTTGTTCATTTTATTTTTAACATTTTCATTTTTTTTTTTAACATAATTTATACAAAGTGTGTTTGTGTGAGATTGTGTGTGTTTTATGTATGTGTGGGTAATGAACTTTATGCAATTTTTCACAATTTAAACGAAATGTCACTCGAGTAATTACTCTTCTTTATCACTGTATGCGTGTATCTCATGTTTATCTGTGTTAATGTATTTGTATAGAATAGTATAGTAGAATATGTGTGTGAGCGTGTATCTGATAGTGAATTCAGTTCATTTATTTGCTATTTCATTCCTGTCTCTTGTCTACTCTTGCATTTTTTGTTGTTGTTGTTGTTGTTATTGTTGTTTGTTGTCTCTTTTAATTTATTATTATTATTTTTTATTTTATTGTATCTTTTGTTAAGTAGCAAGTACTAGTACTAAAGAGAAGCTTCATTTTCATTTATTATTACAATACACATATGGACATACATACAATACATACTTATTTTTTGTTGTACTTGTTGCTTTTATTATTGTTGTTTTTATATTGTTATACAATTCTGTCGATTGTTGTTGTTGTACTTGATGATAATGGTGTTGTGGTTGTTGTTGCTGTTGTTGTTGTTGTTGTGAAAACTTACCCAAGGATACACGTGCGGGTACAGCGCCTTGATCAAGCCAGAATGACACCCATGAGACAATGACCAACATACAGCATGGTATATAAATTTGTATTAAGTAATATGAGAATTCTCGCTTGAATAGTAGATCGACTTTGAGGCAACTGTATTCACCTATGAGTATACAAGGTACATAAATTGTGTCAAACTCAAAATGTTAGGTTGGGTTGAGGCATTACGCACACACACACATACACATAGATATAAAAATAGGAAAAAAATAAAACAAAAAACCATAAAAAATTAAAATAAAATAAAATTCAACAGAAATTAATAATATGTTTAGATTTTTGTTGTTTTAAATAAGTTTAAAAAGAAGACGAAGTAATAAGTAGTAGTAAGTGTAGAAGTAGAAATAAGTAGAAGTAAGTTTTAATAAAAAAAAAACTAAAAGAAATTTGATTTTTCATATTTTTCATAATTTTATCAAGCCAATTTTACAGATGCCAAAGATGATTTACTCAGATCTCATTATTGTGTTAGTATCATTTATCATCATCATTAATAATTTATTATACTCGTATTATTGTCAATCAATTGTTTGTTTTTTTTTTTTTTTTTTTGTATCTTATTGTATTTACAAAATCATATTGACACAGGAGAAAAGAAATATAGTAAGTCGTTGTATTTACAGTAGAAATTATAATTAAAATTAATTGTTGTTTGAGAAAAAGAAAGAAGTAAAACAAAATAATAAAAATGAAAATGAAAAGAAGAAAGTATTGTAATAAAAAAAAAAATAAAGAAAATTATAATTGCATCATAGGCAAAGAGTATCAACATCAATTCATTTTCTTTGACTTTTGCAACAAAATCTTAACGGAAATGAAGGCCGATGACGATGATAGTAAATAGTATTGTTGATATCGGTTGATATTGCTGTTTGCTTTCTTACTTTCCTGTCAGTTTGTCAGTGTGTGAGTGAGTCTGTTTGTCTATTTATCAGTTTCTGTATTGTGTGTGTGTATTTCCGCTTTGTTTTTTATTTTTTTCCACCATTTTGTGCTTCATTTCCGTTAATTTGTTAGCAAAGCGCTCCATACTCTTCAAGACAAAGTTGTTTATTATTTTACATTCTCATATTCTATTATATTGTATTTCTTTTTCAATTCATTTCATTCATTTTCTTTCCTTTTTTTTATTCATTTAGTGTTTTGTTTTTGGTTTTGTAGTTTTCTGTTCTTTTTTTATCCTTTTGCTGGTTTTCTTTGTGATTGAGTGAGTGGTGGTTGAGTGAGTCGAGTGAGTGTGTGTGTTGTGTTGTGTCTAGTATTTTATATTTTTACAATTTCAAGTTTATGCTTTAGTGATTTTGTTGCCCGCTTATTTATTTATTTTTTCATTTTTGTTCACTTGTCGTTGGCTTAGTTTTTTCCTCCATTCTTTCAGTTACAATTCCATTGAATTGAAATCATTTTCATTGATTCATTGATTTCTTGTTATTTGTTTTATAGGAAGCAACAAAAAATCTAGTTGATTTTTCTTCAATTTATCTCATCAATGCATCTGGTGAATTTCACTGTACTGTACTTTTCTTATACTTTATCATCATCAATTCATCAAGCAATCAAGGCTTGTCTTTTTCTATTCTATTCTTTACAATTGATATAGGAAAAAAGGGTTTTTTTATATTACGATTTCTTCATTTTTATAAATTTGTTTATTTGAAACGAACAAATTTCTGTTTTAAAATTTATGCTGCAATTGATTTATATTGTACGAGTATATGTTTCTCTGGATGCTGGAGAAATTGTTGTATTTTTAAATTATTTTATTTAAAATTTACAGCTTAAATATTTTAATTCAACAAATGACAAATTGTTTATTTTTATTTTTTAACAATTTTATTTATTATTTCATAATAATAAAAAATTGAGGAAAATAAATGCATTTTTGCATTTTTATTAAATAAACCTATGATTCTATTGTAATTAAATGTTCATGCATTTCTCTTTTATTCTAATCTTTTGAAATGATTTTAAATTGGAAAAGTGATTCGTTTGATAATAAAAGGTAATTCATATTTTGATTTATAAAATTTTTAATAAATAATTGCAAAACATGCAAATATAGTATTTGTATTTATATGTACATATATGTATCTGTATATGTATATTTTTGTTTTCATAATAAAAATGTTTTTAAAATGGAAATATGATATTATAATACTTATGTTATTATCAAACGATTCTGCTTTTATTATTTCTTTATTTCACTAATAAATATAAAAGATTAAAATTGATGAAATGATTTGTTGTTTTCAACACAGTTTCGAATCTTTTATATAAATAAATCATAAATTTTATTCTTTACTTAACATGAATGGTTTAAAGATAATATTTTTATACTTTAATACTAGGTTTGATTGTCTTTGAATTTTGAATGTATGTATTAGAGATATGCAGCGAAGGCTTGTGCTTATGAAGTGCTTACAAGCAAACAAGCAAATTGGGGAACCAAGCCTGCTTGAGCTTGTGTATTGTCTTGCATATGCTTGGCTTGGTAGGCTTGATACGTTTGATAGGTTTGGTGTATGTTTATAGTACTTTAAGCCCAGCCTAGCCTAAACAAGCCAAGCAAATCAATACACAAGCTCAAGTAGGCTTTGTTCTCTGCATTCATGCTTGGCTTGCTTAGTCTTTTAGTTGTTTCCCAAGCCTTCATAGACATCATTATAATGTTCACTGCACATCTCTGGTATGTATATGATTTGATTGAGTTATTTAATCATCAATACGTAATTTTCTCATCTGATTTGCTTATATTTTTGATATACCATTATTGTTTTATCATATGAATATAATAAGTATCTTTTTCTTTATTCATTTTCATGCCATTTTCGTTGAATCCTCCTTTTTTCAAAGTTTTGAACTACTAGGTCAGTTCCTCCCTGGCATCAAAATTGTAATTGCTATTTGGTAGAAGTAATAAGTACGTGTATATCTCAAATGCTATTATTGTCACTTTTGCAGATTGTAACAAAATTATTCGGTTGACTAACAATGTGGGGGCCTTACTGGGTCAAAGAACCAATTGCAAAATATTTGGTTTGATGTTAGTTTGTGTTGGTCAAAATCACAAGATTTATTTTCTTCTCAAACATGCAAGTTGGACTTTGATCAAAATAATTAACATTAATGGGTAGTGATTATTTTCCTGAACTCGTTGTTTACGGTGTCTTAAGTTATGGATATCTGGCAACGGTTTATGATATGTTGTCAAAGTTACTTTCTTAAGAAATGCTGTTCTATAATAGTTAGGGAACTTCTTAATCTATCTTTTCATTTAACATATTTTGAAATATTTTGATAACAAAATGTGTATTTTATATTTTGTACATTTCTGTTAAATGTTTATTCAAAATTGAATTGAACACTTGGTCACAAGTACATAGAACTTAGTAAGTAATCAAGGCACTTTGAAGGTACTTCAAACGAGTCATAGAAATACAAAAACCTATTAAAGTAAATTATTATTATGTACTTCAATTGATTTGATCAAAACTATCACCTTAGATGGATCTGATAAGAACCCATGAATTCTAGACAACAAGAATCAGAAGAGAGAGTCAAAGTTATAGATTATGCACCCAACTCATGATTTTAATATAATTGGAGCCCAACGGGAATAACTGTAGTTGTGAAACCACAAAATCAGTTATTCCACTGAACAGTAACACATCTTTCACTTAACACAAATCAGTTTAAGAGGTTTAATAAATAAGAAAGAAATCAAAAACTGATATTCGGGTATGTGCTAGAAAACGCCGACGTTTCAATATTGAAGTTATTTCAAAGCCTAAAAATATGCAATTACTCGTATGCAAGTATTTATTTGCTCAAAAATTAAAGTATCAGGGGTGTGACAGAAATCGCTTTCGCATCAATTTCAATTTTTATCCGATTCCTGTGACACCCCTGATACTTTAATTATTGAGTAAATAAATACTTGTAAACTAAAATTATTAAAATTTTAATTGTATATTTTTAGGATTTAAAATCGCCTCAATATAGAGACGAAAGCGGATTCTAGCACATACCCGATTATTTGGAAATCATTTACGTTCTATAGAACGCTGATAATGCTGTATTGTGGCAATAATTTTATATTCGTTGCCATCACTATGTAGTAGGTACTATATATTTTGGAATTTCATCTAGGATCTTCTTTGGACTCATTTTGGTAATATTCTTTTTTTACGGTTCTTTTTGTTTCCTGATTTTCATATCTCGAAGATGAATTCATTTGTGCTGCAATGCTAGCGAACCACTGTTTTACCTTTTCGCTTTCACTCTGTTGGACATCCTCATGGATTTGCTTGCACATATTGATGTTTCTGAATGGGCTGATGTGGCAACGTTCATATGAAGCATTTCGTGATTTGCTTCATTGAAAGCAAATTATTCCATTTTTTTTAGTAATTCGACCATCTACTATGTGATTGGGCTGCACTTCTTGGAAGATATACCCTTTTACTTACTTTACTTTACTTTACTTAAGCCACTGGATGACTTGGTTCTTTTTTTTACCGATTTTGTGGCCTGATCTCCAATGCTTAAGGCGATCTTTGGGACCAACTAAGGATTCCCAACCACAAACTGCCTACTGCCTTAGTTTAAAATAACACTATGTGCTGTGAGGTTTCTGGTTGTCTCCTAGGGTGAACGACATGCAATTCTTATTCTATCCTTCTAATTGGTTTATAAATTTTTAATTTGAAGATAACAAAACTGAAGAAAGTTTCAGAGATTCAAGAATAATAGTGACTTCAATAAAAAGAGCATAGAATCGATAATAAGAACAGTTCTTATAGAAAAACTCATGGTGTTAGTTATGTGTATGATATGATTTTTAGTTAAAGACTTAGACATATTATATTGAATACTTGATATGCTTACAATAAAAAGTTATGAACTTCTTCTTTCTCCACGAAATGAAATATAAATTTGTCATTTTTGTTTTGTAACTTTTCCTCAATTCAATTTGATTATTTTTTAGATTATGTAATGTACTACCTAATTGGAATAATATAAATTAACTACAATTTACATTATGAGATAAGTTACTATGAGATACAATAATTTCTTGAAGTATTTTATATGAATCCAATTCAATATATCATTTGACTATATGGTATTTATTATACGATAGTAGGTAAAATACATAAAAGCTACACTAAATAAGAGTAAAAACTAAGAAAATTTGTATGCAAAGAACAACAATAAGAAGAAAAAAAAGTGAAAAGTGATGAAGAAAAAAGGAAAGAAAGAATGTTAGAATGAAAGAAATGGTGGTTAGTGATGGTGGTGATGGTAATGGTGGTGATGGTGCATCTAAAGGAAGCGAAGCGAAGTGATAGTAGAGGCAAAAGCAAATCAAAGCAGAAAGAAGAAAAGTGTTTCTGTCTGTCCGTCTGTCGGTCTCAGTGTCGGTCTGTGTACCTTGGCAATAACAATAAGATTTCAATGTTTGTGATTTTGTTATTCTTTGTGATTGTGAAATTTTAACCGATTTGCCGCAAACAATTTCCTCGATTAATTTCCTTTTTAGTAGTAGGTGGTATAGGTCTTTCTTTCTTTCTTTCAATCTTTCTTTTATGCACACACACACACACAGTTTTATAGATTTAATAGTTATTTGATATTCGCAGTTCCCAAGGTAAACATTTGCCATCATTCTTTTGAGATTGCAGAACGGAACAGAACAGTGTCTGCTATAAAACTTAGTCTCATCTTGAGACAGTGGTGCTGCGGAATGTATCTATGGTATATTGCAAGTATATGAAAGTGTGGCATGGGAGGGTATAGTGAATGTGCTCGCGATTGAATAGATTGGATTGAATGGGAATGGATAAATGTGCGGAAGTGTGCACACACACAAGAAAAAGGAAAAAGGAAGCAAAGCAAGTGAGAATTACATCGTAAAAAAGTTTTTATGTGATTTGCTATTGATATCGATATCCTTCTGTAAGCGCATTCATTTTGTCCTTTTGTACTATTTGTATCTGCCACTGTGCCGTGTGCACAAAGTAAGTACACGTATATGAGTGAGTGAGTGATTTGCTTTCGTTGCCTTTCTTGATTTCTTCACATATTTTTTCCCATTTTTTTTTTCTTAAGTTTTTCTTCTGTGTTTTTTTTTGTTCTTTGCATAATCAAATTTTATGACTAAAGTATTAAGTAGAAGTGGTAGTAGTAGTAACTTGGAATGTAAATAGTTTTGTGGTCTAAAGTATCTATCATCTACAAATAGGTTGCAGATATCTTTTACAGTTTACAGTTCACATGCATATGCAACTAGTAAGTAGTAAATAAAGTATAAATTTTGTTTTTTTTTGTTTTTATTCTTTCAAAAAGGTCTTTTCTAAGTACTATAAGTAGTAAGTAATATACTATCTAACTAACCTAAGTTGTTTTTGTTTATGTTTTTTTTTGATTTTCATTACTTAGCAATTCTAAGAAATTTTGTTAAATTTTCATGATTTTTGTTTTCATATTTTTCCATATTTCGTAAGAACAAACAACTTTTCTTTTAATTAAGAAAGAAAAAAATCAAAAGAAAAACTGAATTAGAAAAAGAAAAGAATCTTGTTGTAACAAAGGAAATGAGAAAATGAAATGCTAAATAGTAATATAAGTATAAGTATAAGTATAAGTATAAGTATAAGTAACAAGCAACAAAATTTTTATAATTGTATTAACAAAACGCAAAGTAGACTAAAATTTTCATTAAATATTATTTAGTATTTTTTTTTTTCTATTTTTTTCTTTATTTATGAAAAATTAATTAATGAAAGAAATTATTGGTTGTTGCTGTTGTAGTTGTTGTTGTTGATTATTGAGCAATCAAGCATCAAGAATTGATTGGCAAATTCATTAAGCAAAACAAATTTGTACATACCCGTATTGGTTTTACTGTTACAGTAATCAGTCAAGAACTTCTCCAATGTAAAGCGAGGTAGGTGTAAATTTTTTACCACTTGTACTGGATCACCTTCCTTCCAAAGGAACACCAAATCATTTGTTGTCCAACCATCTGGAATTTTATCAAAAGCATACATGTGTTAATATAGTCATTCTTTTTGGAAATGCAAAAATACAATACCATAAACCATTTTAATCATTTCATTTCATATATCAGAGAAACACAATAGAAACAGGAATATGCGTAGGGATATTTAAAAAACTGTTCACTGTAGAAATGAAGATAGTAGGATACTTATCAAAACATTACAGATTCTTTGAAAATGTAAGCTAAAACACAGTCTTATGTGTCTTAGCATAAGTTTCGGAGTCTATAAGTGATTTGAAGTCTTTGGAACACATGTCAACTCATTCATTATAAGGTATACATGTTTTAATTCGATCAAGTGGGAATCGGACTCGCACACAAAGGGTTCTGTACAACAGCACAATGTTTAACATTATGGAAGTAAAGCTTGTACCTCTGTCTGTAGTTTAAGTGAAAACTTTAACTGTCTACCTATTACGGTTTATGAGATAGAGCTCACTGACGGACGGACGGACAGCTTAGGTTTAGTAATAGGGTCCCATTGGCATTCTTTGGGTACGGCATCCTAAAAAGAAATACTAGAACTATGAAAGGTATTATCCATATAGTCTCTAAACTTATATCAGGACATTGTAGAAATCTTGGAATTCATGATGAGTGCCACAGAGTAATATGAGATTTGTTACAATAGGACCTATCTATATCTCACCCATCCCATAATCTAATCTAATCTGTAATAACCAAATAGAAGCACTTTATTGTGTAGAATCATTAGTTTATAAAGAACTCATAAGATATTGCAATTTATTTAAATTTTCCTGAGAAAGATGGACCCTGGTTTCCAAGAAGTGCAAGGCAATCACATACTAGATGCAGATCATTATCAAAGTTTAAATTTGTATATTTATATGGCAAGATTCTACTAAAAACTTATATGACTAATCGGATCATTATATTATAACAGCTACAGCATAACAACAGTTCAAGATTAAGTCTTGATATGGAATAACATACATATATATTTCATTTCTAAATGGAAGGTAAATAATTCTGGTGGTTTCCTAAAGTCTATTATCTAGCGAAAGGAGCATCAAACAATTTTTATGTAACTGCCTTGTACTTCTTGGAATTCCCGGACCATTTTATTGCTCTTCAAAGACTTGAGAAGTTTGACAAAATTGACCCTGGGTGACTTGAATCTTTTTATTAACAATTCTGTGAGTTTGTGAAAAAGCCAAAGGGTGAAGTTAGAGATGAATTTAGGGCACCTATCCGGCTGAAATATTTGTTTTAAAGCACTATAATCTTAAAGGAACTGTAATCTTTACAATATACCAGTGATGAGATGACTATAGCTCTCGCCCTTTTTCTATTCTATTCACTTATTTAAGGGTATCACACTGTATGATGCCACAAGGCTTTTGGCCCTTTGTGGCAAGCGATGTGTATAACCAAGCCTATGCTATTATATGTGTTCTTTTCAACTTTCTACAATATCTTCATTCTGCAATGGGTAGTATTTTTTAAATTTATTTTGATATTCCTCATTATTTTCATTTGCATTTCTAATTATATATATCTATTGAATAGACAAAAACATCCACTTAATTGTCAAAGTGTGATTGATTCACTTACAACTCGCCATTCGTAGTGAACAAATTTGCCGATCCAATGGATATAATTTAAGGTTCATTGGGCAGGCAAGCGTCAAAGAAATACGTATACTATAGAGCACTGAGCCATTTGGAAAGATACGTATATAAACATTTGGCATAATGATATTGTGAAAATGACCCTCCTTTTCATTTGAAAAGAACAAATCAGGCATCCAGACACGGTTCGCTTCAGTAAGCGTTAGATATTTCAGGCGACCTGTAAGACACAAAAACACACGAAATATGTACAAACAAACAAACAAATTAAATTAAGGGCAAAAATATACCATTGTACGAGTACTCACCCTGTATATCATCGAACTTCAAACGTTCGTCCGTCCATTGCTCGCGGAATGTCAGTTGCACACTGTACTCCTACATGGGTCGCGTACCAAAACAGAGAAATTCCAATTAGTAAAATCATCAAAGCAAAGAATATTTTATTTTTATTATTATATTTCTTTTCTTTTCTTTTTAAATTTAATTTGTTTTTTTTTTCATTTATGTCTTTAATAACAAATTCTTAATCCGGATAACAAAAATGTTTGTTGCAAATTTATAAATTTTTGTGGTTTTTCAATTTAATTTTTTTTTCTTTTTGAATTGGGTAAGAAAAAGAACTTTTGCAATTGGAAAATTTTGATCAACGAATGTAGATTTTAAAATTTAAGATTGCAGGTTTATAAGTACAATAGTAATAGTAATAGTAGTAGTAGTAGTAGATTTGTTGGTTTGGGTCATGAATTTATTTGGTTTAATTTGCTGTTGTTATTTTTGAAAAAATAAAATTGCAATTGAAAGAAATTAGGGAAGCAAATTTTTCGTATATTTTTTTGATAAATTTTTTTTGTAAATTTGAATTTCAAGTGAATTTTGTTTGTTTTGAATTTTGGCATGAAGCATTTTGAGAAAAATAGATACATGTGTTAAACTTTTGAAGATGTAGTATATGGTTTCTGTTTTAGTAAGTTTAATCAATCAATCAATTGTATTGTTTTTGGACTTTTGTGTTAGTAAGTTTATTTTTAATTTTAGAAATTTATTTTGTTTAGACAACAAACGAAATCATTTGACATTTAAAGAGTATCAAATAAATAACAATTAATTAGAAATGAAATCTCTTTTATATTTATTATTATAGATAGATAAATGATTTCGTTTGTTTGTTTAGAGAATTGAGAATTTTTCTTTTATGATATGAGTATTTTCTGCTTTTCTGCTGGAAAAAATTTCATACAAAATGCAATGCAAAAATGCAGCATGCCAAGCGCATGACACCAAAACCAAATAAGATACAATTCAATAAAATGAAAAATTGCAAAATGCAAAAATATTTAAAACAACAAGCACAAGATTATTGAGAATAAGAACATCGATAGTTTATACAATATATGTATGGTTATATATAAATAAATAGCATTAACAAAGTGTAAATTTTGCATTTTTATACATTATATAAAAAGGCATTTATAGAACACCGGAACATCTCACTGAAAAGCACAGGCAATGGCAGAACAACAAGTTTGGTTAGTGGGCATTCACAATTCATAAGCAAAATCAAAATCAAAATGCAAAAAAATGCATAACGCAAGCAAATTATTATTAGCACATATTCATATTCAATTTTTTCATTAGAAGAACATCATCCTATTTTTGGCAAGCATTTTCTGTTAAGAGGCACAAATATTTTACATAAGTATGTACAACATGAGTTTATGTGTGTTTTATTTTTATTTTAACATACATATATTAGATAGAAAGAACTTATTTATATTCTAAATAGACATAAAAATAGATTATATAATAGATTTAATATAAGAATATATTGTATGTAGTTGCAAACATGCTTTCTAGGGAAAAAAGAAGAAAATACTTACAATAATACTAGTATAAGAAGATAATAGAATTAAATTAAAAAATAAATACTTTTGGGCATTAGAAATTAATGAAAAACTTCTGGAATAAATTTATCAAATATTGTTATCTAGAATGTATAAAAAACAAAGTCGCTATCCTGTCCTATCTTTGCTTACTTCTTTCTAAATCACTCAAAGTATTTTCATACGGTTATCACTGTCATTTTATTTTTTTACTGAAGGTAAGTACTTGTATGTACAATGTAATATAAGTAAGTTTGTCTATAGTAGAGGAAATTAGTTATATGATTGATTAAAGTTCATATTATTTAATGCAAAACTTTTTTAAAAATCAAATGCCTCTATGCTTTATCAATCTCTATCTCTATTTGATGCATTATCATTTATTTAATAACGTGAAGTACTAAGTAGATTTTGAATCTTATCTATACTCATTTGAGCTTAAAGTATAGAAGTTGTCAGCGTTTTATATTCCCTTGGATGACTTTTTAGTCATCAATAAACAAACTTCTTGTCAATGATTTTGAAAAATAAAGACGGACATCAAGTTTAGCCTAACTAGCAATAATTGCAATCTTAAGCTCATTAGTGATATTATATTGTCTTTTATTTACATAAGCCCACCTTACACACTCTCTCTAGTATATGGGATTTAAGTACGAAGAACAAGTTTTTGTATATATACTATACAATAGATATTAGAATAGAGTGATAGTGAGGGAGTGATTTTCATGGTATTGAGCATGTACTTTTAAATTTTACAAAGAAGTTACTTTAGTTCTTTTCTAATAATGTTACAGAAGTTCTTAAATCAGATTTTCAAAAACATTCTTCTTAGTTCAAGTGAACTTGAATAGCCGAACTTAGGGATGTGACGATTCCTATCCCGATACAATATATATCGGAATCGCCGATAGTCTATTGACCGATATGAAACAGTCAGGGTTACCAACATAAGGCCTTTAAGACGGTCAGTTCAGTCTCCGTCCATGCTATAAGCTAGCCCATCAGTCAATATTACTGTCAACGATTCAGTTTTCAAAGCGTATTTCGAGTCGATAATGGACTGAGACTGAACTGATCGTCTAAAAGTCTTTTGAATCTGACTTTTTCTCCCAATTTGGCAAGCCTGGCAACAGTAAATAAGCGCGGGAAACCATTAGGTTAAAAAAAACCGCTGGAGTGACAGCAAAAATAAGTCGGTGCAAACAATTGTTGGAATGGCGAAGCCTTTCAAGTGTACAAGTTTCATATGGAAAAATTTTTAAATAAAACAGGATGATGACACTAAGGCTACACGACATCAAACATGTGGATACACTTAAAGCGTTTTCAGGAAAAAAAGTTGCACAACGACACGCACAAAGACCGACAGTGGTCTGCTCTCTAAAAAACAAATAATGTTAGAACACAGTTTCGAAAAAAGAGTTGTGTACGATACCGATGATCCAAAAGTTGCAAGAACTATGTGCATATTCTGCAAAATATTCTTAATCATGTATTTTTCACAAATTTTCAGTTTTTATTTTGCCAACGTGCGCGCAAAGTTGCACGTATGTGTATAACCAAAACAAATAACTGCTGTTCAGAACACACCGGAGCTCACTGTGGACGCAAAACTGGAACTCACAACATTTTACTCACTGTAGAAAGGCTGTAATGGACTGAGACTGAACTGACCGTCTAAATAAAAGTGCCTTTAATAAGCTATTTGTATATATCGGAATTACAGATTTTTTACTCCAGTAATCGGAATCGTATCGGCAAAATGTTTATTGTATTCGAAACAAAGTATAGAAGTAACTAGTTTTTGTTTTACTTTTCGTCATAAACAATCCATGGTGAACGTGTTCCTGATCTATCAGCTTACAATGTTTATTTTATCTCTAAAAGGATTCATTGCACCGAGATGCATCATTTCATTGATAGCATGAGGTAGCAATTTAAGTAACATAAACATAACATTATAGTAAGACTACTTACAGTAAGTACTTCAAGTTGAATAAGTATTAGATATGGATTATGAAACTTCTCTTCTCATTGCTCAGTGCTTGAAGAAAAGAAGTATTTGACTTGACTTGTGTTCATAAAATAAAAGATTTATATAATAGGAAACTTCTATATTTGATTTACTGAAATCGTAATTTAATAAGCTTCATTTTTGCTATAATAGTTTTACCTTCTTTTGTTGGCACTATTCAGTAATTGAGTATTTTTCAATAATTTATACAATTTCCAAGAATTATCAAAGATAAGGATATTATCTGTTGAAAATATATTTTTCTAAGCATGTTGTGAAGTTTTTAATCTAAGACTTTTATTTTATTGAATATTTAAATATTATATTCCGTCCTTTTCCCCCCTCCACCCATCATTCCCCATCAATTGTTAACCCAAAAAGTATAAAGTAGAAAATGAAAAAGACGAAAACTTTTAGAAAAACATGCGCTCACTGACACTGGAATCATGCCAAATGATACAAAATAAAATCATTTTGCATGCCAGAAAATTAAATTAAATTAAATAACAAATATTAAAAATAATACAATAAACTATAGAAACTTTATATTCTTAAAACTAAAAAGCATTTTGTTGTAAAACTTAAATAATAAAAAATATCAAAGAAAAAAAAAAAAAAATTTATAATAAAGAACAAAAGAAGGTTTTTGAATCATTTATTCAACCAAAATCAAATTGGAACTAAACTAGGTTTTTTGATATAAATTAAAAATTTAACTTAATTAAAATGGTTTATATTTTATAATTATATTTTATGTTTTTGGTTTCATTTAAAATATTGTAATAGTTTTTCTTAATTTTATGTAATTTTTATAATATCCTTTCTGTTTTTTTTCCGCTAGTGTGAGAAAATAACCTATGAATTTATTTATTCAACTACAATTGGTTATTTAAATTTCTATTGTTTTGAGTTAATATAATAACATAATAATAATATAAATAATAATAATAAAAGTATAGTATAGGATACAATATACTATATTGTATTTAAGTAGATATACAAATTTGAATTTGTTTGAAATTGTTAATTTGTACAATTCAATTTAGTCAAATGCAATTTGTCATAAGCAACCAACAGACAGACAGACCGAGAGACAGACAGACTGATAGAAAGATAGGCAAACATAAATGAAAAATACGGGTGAATATTGTGATTGAAAGTGGGGTGGGAGAAGATAGATAGATCTCATTATGTGTCAAAACGGAAAATGAAATTGCATTTGAAGTTTTTACTTTTGTTTTATTTTAATTCATTTTATTTTCATTTGGGGAAATTTTCATTTAATCAAAATTGACATCAAAATGAAATAAATTAAATAATTAATTAGTTTTTTTTTCTTTCTCTTTATTTATTGTTGTATTATTATCATTGTTGTTGCAATTGTTGTTGTCTGTGGCATGTGAATAAAATTCAACATTTTGATTGCTTTTTTCTCTTCCTATTTTTGAATGATTTTTCTTTTGTTTTCTATTTTTTTTTTAATTATTTATTTGAATAAATTGTATATAAAGATTTTTTCTATTGATAAAAATATTTATTGGAAAATAATAATATTAAAAAAACAAACAAAATAACAAAAATCGAAATAATAAATGAACAGAATTGTGAAAATGTTCATGAATGATGATAATTAAGTTAATTAGTAGAAGTTGAGTAGGGGTGAATGATTGTGTCTGTGAGAAATGACTATTTTATTATGGAAATCCGTTTATTCTGCTTATTCAATTATGAGGTTTATATTGTTTATATATAGCATGTGGATTTCAGTTTCAGTTTACAATATACTTACATTTATTATGTTTTATATAATATCAATTAAGTCTAATGTTCTATTGTAAATAAATAAATAAAAAATAAATACATACACTTCCTTAAACATTTGTATTCCTTTATCCTGTTAATTAGTGTGTTTATGTGTGTGGGTGTGTATCTTAATTTTATATAGTATATAAGAATATTTACAATGATTCACTTAAGCTTGACTCTACTTTTCGTTAAACCTTTATAAATATTTTCTTTTACAAATAAATTATGTATAATTAATTAAATCCTTTCTTTTCTTTTCAGTGTATTTCTCTGCATAAAGCAAAAAAGCGTATTTTTCAATTAATTGAATTTGTTTTATCATCATCATCATGATCATCATTTGTCTCCAGCATGTGTGGTAAGCGTTTTTCTTGGAATTTTTAGCAATTAAATTAAAATTTTAACAAAAAATATGAAACAATTGAAAATACTTTTGAAGAAAAGTGTGATAAATAAATTGAAAATTACAAAAATTAATGAGAGGCATGTGGTGGCGGTGGTGGTGGTGATTATACAAGTATTTCTTTTATTATTAACTTACATATAACTTAACTTAAGACAGTGACTAGTGACATAAAAGAATAGTTTTTCTTGTTTTGTTTAAGGAATATTCTACAATCAATACTTGAGTATAGTATCACTAACTTTTCGTTATCTAATATAATCATAATTATGATTATAAACTTCATAAAAATTGGTTTTCTTTTCTTTTGTTGTATATGATGTCACTTAAAGTAAGGAATGTTAAGAATTAAATAAAAATTGAGATCCTTTTCATACCTCATGATAGAGCTGCAAAACCATCGAGAGTATCCACAGTCAGAACCAAAACTATCGATAGTATCGATAGACAGAACCAAAACTATCGATAGCAGCTTCTAGTGTTAAGAATTGACAACCTTTTCTCACTTAAAAGGTATCATATATTACTATCATTTGATTTATTAGCGGAAGTAGGTAGAGATGAGTTAAACAGTGACACAGTGATTCTAAACTGTGATTGACAGTCATTTGAAGGGAGAGACACAGATTACTTGATTGATTGTGACTCACTTGTGACTCAGTTTAAACAAAGTAAACTGTATCTCTCCCTTCAAATAACTGTGACTTAATCACAGTTTAGAATCATTGTGTCACTGTTTAGCTCATCTCTAGAAGTAAGTAATTGATATTATAATATACTTAAAATTCTGATAAAAAATGTTAAGAATGGGCGGATAAGTTATTATCATTATAAGAGTTTAAAGTTCTCTCTTTGATAGTTAACATTTTACTTTATCATTTGGAGAATTGATTTTCTTTTAAGATGAAATGATTTCCAATGATAGAATTATGATATTATAGCTGAAGTTCCTTTTATTCTAATTACGATATAGTCAAGATCTTGATGAGGGGCTGTTATTTGTAATTAACACATTTTGTCCTTAACAAATTGAGAAAATGGTTTGAATTGCAAGGTTTCTCTACTATCCTGTTTTTCAAAGCCGTTTAAGATAGTGAAAATTCTCTGTACTTAAGTACATAAGTAAGAGTGTGAAGAGAAACTCGTCAGTACATTTAAAACAACAATTTGATAAAAGCACCTGCATCAATTAATAAATTGTCTTCATGTTTCATCAATTAATTATTTGAAAGAGAATGGAAAAGATTTTATTGTATTTAAAATGGTGAATTTCTATGAAAGTATCCTAAGTCTAGGGCCATTTCTTACACAGCATAAGTACGAGTACATACACTGCGCATCATCAGAGTAGTGCCCCTTGAACATTCTTCGTTCATATAATCCATATTATCTAAACCATTTGAACTATAGGCTTACAATTTTTATTCATTGTACTCTTAACAATTCTCTTTAAAATAAAACATCAATTGATATTGATACATTTTTAAGTAAAAGTATATAACTACCTGTAATAACTTAAAAATATCTTAATGCTTAAATAAATAATTAAAAGCAAAATAATATACTAGTTAGTAGTAGTATTCAATAGAAGAAGAGAGACTTACAGTACAGTGTTAATTGTAAATTTGTTGTTTGAGTGTAAAAGCATAGAAAGCCTGTGTAGATATCACAATAACACAGAGAAATAACATTTATACACAGTCAGGAAGTTAAGAAGAACTGTTTAAAAAAATCAAAGTAAAATCATTTGAAAATAGAAGAAAAGAAAACAAAAGCAATTGAAGTTAAGATCAATCAAAACAAAATAGAAATTTGTTTATTTTTATTGATGACAATGAAATACAATGAAAAATAGTACAAGGAGCTTAAAGGATAACAAAGAAAATAAAAATAAAGTATAAACAATTGAAAATATATATATATTAAATATTTATGTATGATACAATGACATTTATATTAAAATATTTTATATATATAAATATATGTAGTTCATGTTCATATACATACATACATATACATAAATTAAGATGTATTGTAGTAGATAATTTGTTTTTACATTTTACGAATATTTTTCAAAAATTACACGTTTATATCAAAAATATTTTATATATAAGACACGACAGATTCAAATATATATAAGTAAGTATATGTATTGTATGTTGTATATATATATATATATTATATATATAGTTATGTATATAGTAGTAGTATAAAAAATCACAAAGCACACACTGGATTCACGTTTATATTTTACAAATCACATACAAAATTAAACTGTTGAAACATTGTTATATCCTTCACATGTACCATAGTTATGTCATTATGTCACTATAAATTGATATTTGTAATATATTAAATAAGGCATAGGAATCCCCATAAGTTATTGTATATACGATTAGCTAGGAAACTTCATTTATTGCCTAGAACATAATCTCCCGTCAGTTCTTATGATGTTTTTAGTGTATTGTTTTGTAATACGAACCCGGTTTCTCGGGAAGCCGTTCTTCGAAGAGTTGGGTACGTTGGCAAAATGTCCTTTGTGGGAACCTGGCTCTGTTCGTGGACTCCTCAGGTTGGTTTTAAAGATAGAGGGTGATGGCTAGACCTACCTTAGACTGTTGTGTGATTACCCCTTACGCCTTTTTCCCTTTCGCCTTTTCTATCAAGCATCACAATGGGCCTTTAAGGCTTCTGGGTGAACTCGCGAGTAATTGCGAGCAGCCGGCATTACCTTACCTAACCTTTGCAATAGTACTATAGTGCAGAGTCTTATACTTTTATTCTTAGCACATACATATGTAATATTATATTTTGGTTGCAGTTTCCCAATTATTGGGAGTGATTATTCCCATAGCAAGTTGTGTTGCTTTAAGCACATAATACATGGTTGTGAAATGGTTGTCTCCATAGGCAATTGTGTTGTTGTTCTAAGCGTATAATACTTATATTGTATTGAATTTTACTCAGAGTTCTCCGTTTATTCGAAGAAGTTGTGTTTTTTTGTAAGCACATAGTCCGAGTTTCCCAATTAATGGAAAAAGTTGTCCCCATAGAAAGTTATGTTGCTATATTAATAAATAAAATAGGTGCTGTAATATTTAGCAGGGTTTCCCTTGGTTCTTAACACATAATACATTGTTTTAAGGTCAGAGTTTCCGATTTTAAGAAAGACATGATCCCCATAGAAATAACATAATCAACTCAAATCAAATTAAGGTCAAATTGGAATAATTAAATTGTTCCTATAAAAACGTATCATCACAACTTTAACAGGCTTTATGTGAAAGATATATTTAATCTTCGATGGATCCCGAAGTTAATGTTCTTTCTTCGTTGAATAGATTCTCATGTAATCAGTCCGATTAAAGTTTCTGTTCTCATTTGATTAACATTTTTTTTTTTTGTTTTATATATTAACACAGTTACAAGAAAACATTTAATAAAATTACAAAATAGTAGTAAATTTGAACACTTGTTTTTTTAGTGTTTGGCAAAGCTGTTTCTTTCAACAATATTATTATGTTTTATTAATTTTTTAAACACAAACACACAGTTATTCATTATTAAATTAGATTAGATTAGTTTTGATGCAGGAGTTTTGTTTAAGTGGAGAATCTTTGTTTTTTTTTGTGGATTTTACCATAATTGTTTTGTATTACGAACGAAACTCACCATTTTATAGTCATCGATTTTCGAGATTGACCGAAGAAACATGTTGACATAGACATACGTTGGCAAATTCTCTAAAATATTATATCAAAATTGTTGATGTTTTGTTTTGATTTTATGGTTTTTTTTTTTTTTGTAACAAATCTTTTGGCAAATATTTTTGTTTTAACAAAAATAAAGCGTTGTTCATGTTTGTAGTTTGTTTCTGTAGAATTCTTAGTAGATGATTTTATTTTGTTTAAATATTCTAAAGGAATCTTATATAGAATATATATAGGAGATACTTATGTAACATAATCTAAAGCTTATAAATTTATTTATTTTTATACTTAAAATATAATATAATATTTTATTTTATTTTTGATGAAATTTGAGTGAGTACGAAATGTTTAAAGAAAAATTGTAAAAATAATAAAAATAAATAAATAAATATAAAAAAATTAAAATATAAATATATATAAAAATGTCTGTATGGATCTCATTGAAGTTAAATTAAAATTAAATTAAAAATAAATACATAATGATTATGTTTTTATTACCACTCATTAGCATTAGAGACAGACATATGAAGACATGTACAAGATAAAAGAAGAAGGATCACATTTAATATTGTAGTATTTTTTTTTTTTAAAACACAAAAACAAAATGCTTAAAACAAAAAGACCTTAGACTTTTGAATAGATTTTTAATTGAAATTTAGTCAAGAAATACCATAGTAAGACAATTGAACTATTTTACTATCATATCTTATATGATTCCAATGGTTATGTCAAATTTTTTTGCCATGGATAGAGTAATGAGTAGCCGCTTGCATAAGATAGATAAGCAATGAGAAGCAAGGACAAATGAGCTTCAGCATTACACTCTACATGTATGAAATATTGACATCCTCTTCTAAATACTTTTCCGTTCGTCAATAATACTAGACTAGAGGTGTACAACTTTAAATTGAAATATAACACTGATTAATGGTGTTAGTTGCCATGTGTTTGGCTTTATTCGAAAGATAATTCCTTGCCGTTTTTCTTTGAATATGATTTCCATCTGGCTCGGAGGAAGTCCATTCGGAAAATCCAATTTTCGATTGGTTTTTGCAGCAATGTTAGTGATAACGTGACGAATATAGTCTTCCAAGACGTTAATCGTCTGTGGCTTATCGGCGTAGACCAGAGACTTCTCATCGCCCCCACAAAAAAAAAGTTCAGCGATGTTAAATCGCATAATCTTGGAGGCGAATTAATGGGCCCATAGCGCGAAATTATTCTTTCAGCGTACATTTCTTTCAATAAATCAATTGTAGCAAGTGCTGTGGTACATTTTGCATCGTTTCCCCACATAAAGAGCATTCAATTGTGGTACAAAAAAGTTAGTGATCATGGCCCTGTAGTCGTTACCATTTACAGTAACGTTCTGGCCGGAATCGTTTTTGAATAAAAGTTTACACCAATGAGCACACCAAACATTGACTTTTTCTGGATGTATCGTTGCTTCGACAATGGCATGAGGATTCCCTTCACTCCGAATGCGGCAATTTTGCTTATTACCTTTTCCATTCAAACAAAAATGAGCTTCAAGGCTGAATACAATTTTCTTGTGAAATTCGGGATTAAGAGCAAATTCGTTTTGAGCTCATTCACTAAATGTAGGGCATGTCATATGCGGGAATTCATAATCAAATGAAAATGTCAAAATATTATCTTTCGAATAAAGCCAAATTCATGACAAATAGCACCATAAATTTATATTTTATTTCAATTTAAAGTTGTACACCTTTAAAAAACACCCTTTAGTAGGAACGAAATTTATGTTCATTCTTGGTACATCGGTCTTAAATTTATTCCATTACATTTCCTGTTATCAAAAGTTTATACTACTCTTATATTGTTTCCATTAAATTTGGCATATGTCAGTATTTTACATCGTTTCCAGTCTTTAAAACAATTAAATATGTCAAATAAATCTGAACTAATTATGTATAAAGGGCAACTTAGCCACTTTACCCAAACCAAAATTTTATTAAAGTTAATTTAAATTTTATTTATAAATAAATATATTGTTTCATTATTTTGATTGTCAATATAAAAATGCATGCTACACACATTTTCAATTATTTAATATATCGTATTATTATTATTGTTTTATATAATTTAATTAACTCAGCAAATTATAAAATATTCTTTTTTCTATTTTCACATTTTCACCTTGCAGTTTTTTTAATTCATTTATTTATTGAAAAATTAGTTTTTGTGCTAAAAAAAATCAATTGTTAAATTATTATCGGTTATAAAAAAAGGGGGAAAATGCTTTCATTTCATAAAGAAAAATAAATTAAATAAAAATACAAAAAAAAAAAAACAAAAAATGCAAAATTATGTAAATTATTGAGATTATTAAACACAACAAAAAAAGGGAGAAAATTTTATTCCAAGTGACATAATTTTATTTTACGATAAAATTTATTATGAAAGAAAACACAATTAAAGCACATAAATTACATTGATCATTTTTTGTTTTGTTTTTCCATTTTCATACCAATAAAATAAATTAAATAAATTAGGAAATGAAAAAAGTATAATAAAAATAATTAAAAAAATGTTAAAACAATTTTTCAAATGCTATAAAAAATGTTGACGGAGACACGACATCAATCGCTTGTTTTTTTTTCATATTTAAAACACTTTGGCACAAACACTATTAATATGTATAAGGATATATAGATTAAAATATATTTTATATATATGTATATATATAATTGTAATTATAAATTAATATATATATAAGTAGTTGGTATATTTAACAGTAATAAATTGCTTTTTATTGGTTTTTTTGTTTTTTTTTTAAGACTTTAATTTGTTTAGTTTTTGTTTTCATAAAGTCAAAGAGAGTTGAGTTAGAGAGATAGAGAGAGAGAGAGAGATAAATTGAAACAAATTTATTTATTTTTTTAAGTTTGAGAGCGACAGCTAGATAGTTTTAGAAACAGGTAGATAGATAAGTAGATAGATAGATAGACAGAGAGATTAGATTAGAATAGACAAGAGTGAAAGAGATCCAAAAGACATTTTAAGTAATTAATTTAAAAAAATAATAATATTAATTTATGTTTTTATATTACATTTTTGTATTCAGAAATTATAAGCTTAAACAAGAAACTAAAAGATTCTTAAATAATATCAATAATAATAATAAAAATAATATTATAATTTAATCAAGTGATTGTTACCAATACCAAATTTATATATATAGATTTTGTTTCAAACTATAAAAGAAATATTGAGTAGAAATTAGTAAAACTAATATGCAAATTCTAATTTATATCTCGAATTATAAATATTACTCTATATAACAAAATGATGGATTGTTCAAATTAGATACATTATATTCTTATAAATTGTTCTCTATAATGCTCATCTATCATATATATTTTGTTTATTATTCTGTTAGAATTCGAAATACAGTCCGATTCGTCTATGGTCTAACGAACTCCCCTATAGCGAATATATCAACGTCTTCATTATAGAGAAGACCGAATGTGCATTGTAGTATCAAACACCAACGTTTTTTATGCCGTACGTTTTCAATTTCGTCCAAAAAAAACACTAAGTGTGCTAGAAAACGTGACGATTTACATTGGACAGCTGATTGAAAATTGTATGCGATTTTGTGTGATTGTCAGCATTGTTTCATTTAGTTTATTTTGTTTATTTTGCTTGAATTTAAAAGACTTTTTTGTAAAATGCTAATTTATACTTAAAACAACTAAAATGTTATATTCTTTAAATGCTGTTTAGCGAGAAAAACAATAACCTACAGATCTTGGCACATTTTTTCCTTAAATAACTTCAGATATGGGAGAATTTAACCAAATCGTCTGTAAAAAACTAGCCGATTTCAGAGACGTCAAAAGCGCTTTCTAGCACACCCAAAAATGGAACTTGGGTGGAATTGAGACGAAAGCGGTTTCTAGCACATACCCGATAGTCTTCATTTATGTTTTCATGTTAACAAAAAGTAAAGAAAGCTATATTTCACAGAGTATGTAGTTCAATTGTGTGTAAAATAAAGTTAAAAATTTGGAGGGGTCCTCATACAGACCCAAATTGAAATTAATGTTCTTATTAGAAAAACTTTTTTGTTTTCTATCTTATTGAACTGAAATTTGAACACTATAAATGTTTGATCCATATTCATCAACCACGTAAATTTCAAGATCTTAGAATTCCTAGAAAGGGTACCTCCCATACAAATTTAAGTTCAAATTAATGTTCTTATTAGAAAACTTTTTTGTTTTCTGATTTATCGAACTAAAATTTTTACAATATTAGTGTGTGACCAAGATTCACGCACTATGTTAATTTGAAGATCCTACAATTATCAAGAGTGGTACCTCCCATACAAACCCAAATTCAAATTAATGTTCTTATTAGAAAAACTTTTTCGTTTTTTGTCTTATCGAACTGAAATTTGGACACACGTAGAGTCTATTTCATATCCACCAACCATGTAAATTTCAAGATCCTAGAATTTTCTAGGAAGCCCAAATTCAAATCTATATTCTCATTAGAAGAACTTTTTTGTTCATTGTTTTATCGAACTGAAATTTGGACACACTTAGAGTCTAACTCATATCCACCAACCATGTAAATTTCAAGATCCTAGGATTCCTAGAAAGGGTAAGTCTCATACTAACCCAAATTCAAATCAATGTTCTCATTAGAAAAACTTTTTTGTTCATTGTTCTATCGGACTGAGATTTGAATACTATAAGTGTGTGACCAAGATTCCAATTAATGTTCTTATTAGAAAAACTTTATTGTTTTTCGTCTTATCGAACTGAAATTTGGACACACCTAGAGTCTAACTCATATCCACCAACCATGTAAATTTCAAGATCCTAGGATTCCGAGGAAGGGTAACTCTCATACTAACCCAAATTCAAATCAATGTTCTCATTAGAAAAACTTTTTTGTTCATTGTTCTATCGGACTGAGATTTGAATACTATAAGTGTGTGACCAAGATTCACGAACCATGTAAATTTCAAAATCCTACAATCATCAGGAGTGGTACCTCCCATATAAACCCAAATTCCAATTAATGTTCTTATTAGAAAAACTTTATTGTTTTTTGTCTTATCGAACTGAAATTTGAACACAACTAGAGTCTAACTCATATCCACCAACCATGTAAATTTCAAGATCCTAGGATTTCTAGGAAGGGTACCTCTCATACTAACCCAAATTCAAATCAATGTTCTCATTAGAAAAACTTTTTTGTTCATTGTTTAATCGAACTGAAATTTGGACACTATGAATGTGTGATCCATGTTCACCAACTATGTCAATTTCAAGATCTTAGAATAACTAGGAAGGGTACCTTCCATACAAACCCAATTAATGTTCTTTTTACCTTTTATTTCTCATTTTAGTTAATTTTTTTTGTAGTAAACTTTTGGGCGATGTTAAATTGCATACATAGGGTTAAATCCTCTGACTCCCACTTGACCGATTTTTAAATATTGTATGATCGGAAACTGAAAGGAAGTATCATCAGAATATGAAACTTTCTTTGATAATGATAAAGTTATTTGTTTGAATGGGAAATTTCTATTAAATAAGATTAATTTGAATAAATATAATCGTTAGATTAAAGTCTTTTTTCCTCTTAAGTTGAAGATACTTGTAGTCTCTATATAAGAACTTCTTCTCAATATGGTAGTAAGACTTTGTTCAAATTATCCTTTAACTCAGATAATACTAAAGTAATTTCCAATAAAACAGTCAGACTGTCGATAGTTGAAATTTTGTTTGTTTATCTGGAGAGCTGTACTATTGTAGAATTTTTATAATATATTGTGTCTATTAACTGAACAATCATTCATTTTATTAATATTTTTTATAATTTTGAAATTCTTTCCTTTTAAGAATTTAGTAATTAATATATAATAATAAATTAAAAAAAATTAATGAATATTGTTAATTATAAATATCTAATCGATAAAAAAAAACAGAAAAAAGAAGTTAAGAATGAAAAGTAAAATTATTTCATTACATTGAAAAACATCGATAGTCAAACGTTTTATTTTAAATACCAATATCATATTGTAGATTAATAATAATAGTATATAGTATGGTAAAGTAAATTTTGTATATAGATATTTATTATTATTAGTATTATTATTTTTTGTTTTTATAATTTAATCATTGTGTGTTGTCATTGTGGTAATTATTACTAAAATTACTGTTATTACTTGGTTAGTATCGTTATTTTTTAAGGGCTAATAAATATTAATGACAAAATGTAAAAGAAATCGCCCTACAGAAGAGAAGAGAAAATTGGTAATGGGTGTGAATAGTACTACCAACATAAGTAGACAAGGTTAAATAAAGTTCAAGTTCCTTGTTGCCTTCCTTAAGTTCAGAGAGGGACAGAGAGAGTGGGATAGATAATAGTAATTACAACAATTGGTTTGCAAGTGAATGGTTTTCAAATGAAAAAAGGAAGAAGAATTAAAAGTGTTGGAAACCACTTAAATTGAACAATGTATGAAGAAGGTTGGGTGTTATACCAAAGTAGAAGGATTGAGTTTAACAACCTCACTAAATCATCATCATCATCATCATTATCAACATGATTGACAAAAGCCTAAAGTTTTTGCATTTGGATTGGATTTATTTTATTATCTTTTTTTTTTTATATAAGTATATTTCGTTTTTTTATGGACTTTTTTTTTGGTTGGTTTGGTTTTACTCGAACTGTGCGCACTTACCATTGTCACATCATCGATTTTCGATATACTTCTAACGAATATGTTGACGCGCACGACAGCAGGACCATCTGAAGAATATATATGCAATATCGAACAACGTATAGTAAAACGTAAACACACATTTGATTTTCATTTATTATGTATTTGTTTTTATAGATAGTTTATAGTTTGATGTGTTCTTCGCACTATAAATCTATAAAATGATTGGCTAAAACTTAATTGTATTGAAATAATTTATCCTGGATTCTGTCTCGGTATTTCTTTTCATCCATTGGCTTTATTGCAAAATGGTTGAATGGTTTTTTTCTTTTCGTTTTTCATTCTTATACTTATTTTCTTTTATTTTTAGTACGCTTGCTGAAATAAAGTTTAGTAGTTTGTTTGTCTGTTTGTTTTTTTTATAGCTATAGATACATAGTTTTATAGTTACATATAAAGATTGAACTGACTACATAGTATGTGATGGTACATAAGGATATTGTATCTCTGAGTTTTTCTTTATTTTGTTTTTTGTGTACTTATAAAATAAGCTAAATTTGCTTTGAAAGATTCTATAATATTATGTATGTAGTATTATATTATAAGATGCATAAACATATAAGTTTGAGTGAGTAGTAGTAGTAGTAGTAGTATCTTTTGTAGTTTTAAGTTCATAAAAAGAAAATTTTAATGATTGATTGGTTGATCGTTTTATGGGATGTTCTGCAACTGAGTAAATTGAACTGGTCAATAAAAATTTAAACGGTTGATTGATTTATTTATGAGTTTACAAACAGGCGTTCAGTGTTTGATTTAAGATATGCATTTGTTTATAGTAAACATACTTCATAACAGTAGTGTTGAAGGAGTACGAGTATTATGATTTAAATATGATGATGTAATTGTGCTCTGTCGGCCCACAGCTTCAAGCTTAGCACACTTATCTGGGTGCCGGGTCACTCCGCCATCCAAGGTAATGAAATGTCGAACGAGAGTACCTGTATCTCAAGCAGTTGCCGATATTTCGAGACCTTTACAGGATATACTCTCATGCCTGGAATGAAAAAACAGAGATCTAGTAGGCAGGAAATGGTCAAATGCGTCTGCCTGTACTGTCGTTAGGACTCTGGCCTCGCTATCAATCGAAGAGAACCTCTGAACTCCTACACTTCTGGCTCTGTTCGTGAACTCCACAGGTTGGTTTAAGAGAAAGAGGGAGCAACCTTCGACAGTTATGGATAACCCTTAATCGCTCATATCGCCTAATCTAATCGTGCATTGGAGACCCCACAAAGTGCAAGTAAATTAGCTAAATCAGCATCGAAAAGAGAATCGGTTTCGTTTTTCTGTGTTATCAGGCAACAAGTCCTGCCTGTATTTGCTCCTCCATATGCAGATTACATTAGCAAGTCTCTTCACCAGTGCGGCCATGCAAATTACTGTTCTTTCAAGATTCTGGATTGACCGAGCAAAGGCGGTATAACCTTGATACTCTGCACAGAGGAAATGCTGTAGCAATCCAGGTAATCTGGTCTCCTCTCTGGAGGATTAGCTGGCAGCCTCAGCACCAGAATCGGGTGCTGTAGGTGAATCATCTACCCATCTTAAACCCTTTCGTTTACTAAAACCGCAAGAAAAAAGAAACAAAAATTTGGCCTTATGTTCCAGCATGGAAATCTAGGATTCTGGTATTCATCAGGAACTCTAAGATTTTATTAGGAGATAAATCAACAATTTATGTTTAATCAATGGCTGTCTAGATTTTGCATTTTGGTCCAAAACAGAACCTCACAGTGGCATAGGGCATGGTAAATGCTCTGCTGTTTCCTCTTCTGCATTGTATAATCTTCATTATTCATTGAGACTTATTAGCATATTATGTAAATCATGATCATACAACAAAAAGATACAGCAACCATACAAATCGATTATTTACTATACTTTGTCAAAACACTAGTGGGTAAAAGAAACTGTGATTTTCGTATAAATGTTTATAATACACAGTACTTTGGGCCAGAGAATATAGAATGGCATTTCTCAGTGTCTCCGAACGACTAAGTAAAGAAAAAGAAACAGTGGTTCACCTTCTAAAAGAAGGATATCTCAAAATTAGTTTGGAATAGTATATCAAAATTAAAAAATTGAATTATGTCTTTTCGTAGACAGCTTATTCCTCTAGATCGAGTAATCCGAGCAACAGAAAATATGATTTGCTCTTGCTCCTGCTCTCAATTTGTGAAGCACTATGCAAAGAGCACTTGACAGAGCTTCAAAAAAATACTATTTATAGTCGGAGCAATAGCAAAAAAAATTTGAAGAGTAGAGCAAACGAAATAGTTTTGTGTGCTATTGCTCCGGCTACTACTCTTGATGCTCCTGCTCTGCTCTGCTTTTTTAGTAGGGTTTCCAAGTAATTATAATTGTTGATTTTTGGGAATTTTCGACTAACTTTAGCGGTAAATATTTCTGAGAGATGGCAGCCTTGCTTTCGTAACTGATATTCAAATCATTATTTTATATTTATTCTAATTTTTTGCTTTTATTTTGTACTTGAATGATTACACTGGACAACAACATATCCTTTATCCCACACTGAACATCTGTTTTCTTTTTATACAATAGTATCTTTTTGATCCAATTGACAGTTCACTACATTAAATGTTAGATTATGATCATGTTAAACAGGGTCGAAAACATTCAAGAAAATAATTAAAATTGAAATAAAATTGTAATCAAATTGAAATGAAGTTGAAAACAGAAAATAAAATTCATGGAATTGAAAAAAGATAGAAAAGTTATTATGAAGAAAATAAAAAAATCAAAATTAATTTATTAATATTAAGTGTTTTTTTTTATTTTTTTTTTCAACTATTTTTATTTATAATTTCTTTACTAAATTGGAATCATTATATTGTATGAAGTGATTCTAGGCTTTTAATTACTTTAGTGCATGACGAGGAGAATTTTCTTTATACGAGTATCTTTTCACTTATCAATATAACAAAAATAAAATTTAACAAATTCAAAATCAAATTATTAAATTGCAACAAAATATTTAACTAAAAAATATTTATCATAGCAAAATGTTAATAGATAAAAAATTGAAAATTGACAATTGAAAATTGAAAATAAATTAAAGTTCAGTGAATCAATTAATTTAAATTTAATTATTGGCGAACATCAAGTTAAAATTAATCAATCGATTGCAAACGATTTATTAGGTTAAATGTCGGAAAAAGGGTTACAAACTTTCATTACCATCATCATCATCATTATCATTATCATAATCATTGTATTAGAAACATTATTAATAGTAGTATGTAAGTATTTAGGTAAATTGATATAGTAGTACGAGTAGTATGAGCAGATATATTTATTTTTTTTTTATTTTGATTTATTATTTAAGCATTTGTTTTTATTATAAAATTTTAAATTTAATCTATTTGTTATATGTAAGTAAGTAGTATGTTATGTAATAGTAAGAATGTTGCATGTTGCATGTTATATGTATATATGGTATGTTATGTAAGTATCTATGTATGTATATGTTGCATATGGTTAATATGTTAGTATAAATTGTATGTATATATATTATGCATATATCTCTAGATTGTATATGATTTCATTTCAATCTAAAACAGAAAGTATGCAATAAATATATGTATGTATGCATGTATAAGTTTATGTAAGTAACATTGTAACTAAGTAAATATGGTAATATGATAAGTAAGTAAGTAAGGCAGCACTTCATGTCAACTCAACTCAAACTCAGTTAATCTAATCTTTTTGAATTTTTGGTTATTATATTTGGGATTATGTAAGTAAGTAAGTAAGTAGTATTATTAATATGTATGTGTATTTATATAGAAAAAAGCAGCAATTTTTTTCATCATATCAATGCAAGTATTTTCAATTTTCAACTTATAACAAATGCTGAAAGATACTATAGTGTTCAAATGAGTGTCATGTTCTAAGAGAATTTCGTGTTTTTCAAATCGAGATCCTCATGCTCGGTATGCCAATTACCCTTATGATGGTAGACCATTAACTCCATTATGAAGTTGCGTTTTACAACCGAGTGCTGTGACCCATAGAACTGTAGAGGTTTAAGAAAAGCCTTAGCTCCAATCCAAGGAGAAAGTTATTTGATCATTCAAATGTGACTTCAAATATTTAAAACTTCAAGGGGCGTTCACTTTACGTCATCTCGACTTTTGGAAGGTTTATAAGTTAGGTTAAGTAAGGTGGCAGCACTCAGACGAGATGCTCACTTAGGCACAAAAAAGGGTATGGCCCCTTAGTCCGATGATAGTTCGGTTAAGCTGGAGAGAAACCCAGAGCCTAGGTGGTTCCATCTTCTTCTGGGAGGGATGGACACTGGCACATGAGGTGAAGCACAATCTCCTCCTCCACTTCAGAGCCGCAGCTGCGGCAGAAATCGTAGTGAGGAAGCCCAAGTCTGCCAGCATGTTTGCCTATGACACAATGGCCCGTTAGTATGTTTATAGTTTATAAAGGTTTAGCAGCTGGCCGGTTCGTTTCCTGTTCATATTAGACCACGTTTGCCTAGCTGTGCTGTATGGAAGGTTGATAAATTCATATAAATTTCTGCATCACAAATTTACAGTTTGAAGATTTTTCCACTACCGAAAATGCTGCAATGCATTTGCTACCGAAAAACGAACAGTTTTGGAGATATAAGCTTATTAAGTATAAATGTCTTCTACAACACTCTTCAGCCACTGTTAGAATGACACGTATTTTGGCTGTTTTTATAGAGATATGATGACTCTATGATGAGTTAATTTTTTTATCAAAAAACATTTTCTTATTTTACCTTCAATCAACATTAGCTGCTTCTGTGTTTGATTACCATCTTGTCGAAGTAATGGGAAAAAGGTCTCTGAGAGAGATGCCGTTGGTTGAATAGACTATTAGTAGGGTCTCCCATGCCAATAACATCAAAGTCGAACACTTAAGTTAAGAGGAGTCCAAAAATCAGGCATCAAATTGGGATAATATTGCTCTTGTATTAAGAAGCCTGTCTATCATATGCTTAGGAATATAACGAAATAACTATAGTATCGATTTTTAAACTCCATGTCGTAAGGTATCGATCGTTACTAGGCATCCCTTGAGAAGTATCGATACTTACTCATATCAGACGATTTTTCGTAAAATTAAAGTTATATTTTAAATTTCTATTAAAATGTGTTATGTTTAAAATATCATTATAGAAAGAATTTAAGAAAAAATGTCTATTTTTGAGAAGCTTCCCAACAATAATTACTTTTCTACGTGTTTTCCCCTCAAAGGATTTTTTGCTGCAGTGACTGTCGCGCTAGCTTTTGAAAACAACCTCCCACAATGTTCAAATACATTCGAAAATGTTTATATAAGGCGGGCAAAACGGGCTTAAAATCCTCCCATTCTTATAATGGGTTGGCTTTTAATCCGCAGGTAGATTTACAGAGGCACATTGACATCTCATCGGATTTGAATTCTTCGCTTTTGGCCAACTGCTAGTTACTTTTGGTGCTCGCTGCGGCAGTGTTTTGTGAATTTTTGGTCATCTCCAACTATTGTTGGTCATCGGTTCCAAACTATCGTTGCTAAAACGACTTGGTATCGAAGCAAAAGTATCGTTACGTACTCGTATTTACTCGTATGCTACATAGAAGGTCTTAATGTTATTTATTGTTAAGTTCAATTCTCATTGCTAGATTGACACCTTGTCAAAGTAATGGAACTCAGCAGGTGCAAGGACCATGAAAGCGTGGTGGGTGGTAGCCTAGGTCATAGGCAATCCCAAGCCAGTTCGGTCGCAAGCGAACATTGAAGCTAAGAGCATCACAATGTAAGTGAGGCTAATTGGTGAACTCACCCATTTGTGGTGCAGTTTGTCTAGTACGAGTATCCTAAGCTAACATTACTTAATCTGTTATAATATTCTGTAATTTTGCATGGGTCAAGGTTTCAATGAAATTTATTGTTGAGTCCAGTATATGTTCATTTGTTGAGTTATTTACCTACTGATGTAAGTTTTTATCTCTAAAAATTCAGCATTTGTTTATTATTGAAAATATTTGCAAAATTAGTACTGCAATGCAATGCAAAAATGTTATGGTATATAACAATGTAAGTAAGTAAGTAAGTAAGTAAGTAAGTATTATTATGTGATGTTTATTTATGTTAGTAAATATAGTAAGTATAATAGTAAAGTAAATATGTGTGAGTATGATAAAAGTATTATAATAAATAACACATTTTTTGTGAATTTTTTTTTTTTTTTTTATTTTGGTTTTTGGGTATTTTTCCAACTAATAAATCTAATAGTATCTCAAATTAACATTGAACTAGTAGTAATTTATGGTATCTGATATTTGTAATCAGGCAAATTTTATAATGCCGTTTTAAATGGTTTTTATTATTATTTTGTTTTTGTTGTTTTCTATTGTTTTCATGTATTTTTTTTTTATTTATTTAATAATAAATAGAATTTGTAGAAGAAACAGAAACAACGTAAATACCAATTTTGAACATTATGGGGGAAAATATGCATTTAATTAACAAATTGTATTGTTGAACACAAAATACTAAATTCTGTTTTTCGCAATATTGTATGTATACCTTTCACACAACCTATAAATACAACAGTATCTATTGGCTCTTTGCTTATGTTTGTAACAACATTGAAATAAGGAAATTTGTAAGAATAAATATAAATAATGTAATCCCGAATAATATAATAATTGGAAAGAATATATTCTATCTAATCAAAGTCAATAGCAAATAGTTATTCAGTTTGAAAAATAAACGGCTGATTTCTTTGACTGGTATTCAAGGGACGTCTAATTGTTTATACGTGAGACTAAGAAGTGAACTTTCATTCGCAAGCATAGACATTAGAGGTAAATACTAAGCAACGAACGCTCACTTCCTATTGGTATCAAAGAAATGGGTTAAGAAAGCTCCATGTCACAATCCTGTAAATAAATTGCTGCTGACAACATGACATGTTTTTATCAAAATTCCCTGATTATTGGGAACGGTCTCAAACTTATGTCGGACCCCACTAAGTAAAGTCTTAATTTATGATTCCGATCGTTGTCGCGATAAGTTGTCGCTTGTGAAAAGATTTATTTTCCCTTATGGTAATAATGATTCCCTTCCCTTATATTTTTAACTTATTCTTTATAGAGTCTCCAACTAATTATTTTATACGATTTCTGGGAGAGTGCATCAGTTTTTTTTCTCCCGATTTTATCATATTACATGTATTAACCATAGAGTGGTAGATATTAAATGGGATGTATG
Source organism: Amiota communis (assembly GCA_037043315.1). NCBI lineage: Eukaryota > Metazoa > Arthropoda > Insecta > Diptera > Drosophilidae > Amiota > Amiota communis. The sequence continues at coordinate 274,373 of JBAMAV010001191.1, read as the reverse complement.
CAAATTGCTTTACATTAAACCTTTCTAATTTTTCTACATGTCTTTGTCTTTACTTCTTGACATTAACATTTCTTTCCGGTTTTCTCACAATTCTCAATATTCCAACTACTAACAACTTTTTACGGTATATTCTAACATGCCTTCTCATTATTGGTTTACTTTAAATCTAAGGAGAAGTAAAGAAAAGGCCTTGCAACTTTATAGCCAAGTATTAACTTAGCGGTTTGCGGATTGGTCAATAATCCCCGCGACAGTGACAAGCCAGTTGCGTTATAATCGAGTCCCTTTATCCCCTGAACCTTACAAGAAATAATGACGTATATCTTAAACACTTTAACCTACAAGAATTTACTACTTCAAAGGTATTGCGAATTAGAAACTTTTGTTTGTTTCTAATTTTTCACAAAACTATTTAAACAATTATATGGAAATGATCAGCTTGACAAAAAGAATCCATTAAACTATGTCCGTCTGTCCTTTCGTGCTTACGCGTGCTATGCTTTTGGTATTCCAAGTTCAAGCTGAAATTTGATATATACAAAGTTGGAGATTGCTTGGAAAAGGTATCTATAGGATGTATAACATAAAGCTATAACAGATCTATAAACCTTTAAAAACTCTTCAGATTTTGCAAATGTTTGGATATTAATGGCTTTACAGTTCTTTGAAAACTACCAGAATTCATTAAATATTAATAACTCAATGAGTATATTCTTTTCTGGTTGTGTGAAAGGTACGGTACATAATCCTCGATGAAACCGAAGTTCGTATAATATATTTTGTATTTATTTTTCAATTTTAGTTGAATTATTTTGAAATTGGTGATTAGAATAGAGTGATAGATAGATAGAGAGAAAGACAAATTAATAGAGAAGAGGATAAAGATAAAACCTTCAAAAGCTGCACGCTAATTATGACATTGAATTGAATCGAATTTTTATACGAGTATAATATATTTGATTTGATCTAATCAATTGTAATTGGATGTGTATGAGAGAAGAGGGACTCCTGATTAACAATTTATTGATTTTTATTTCTAATTTTTTTTTTTTTGGTGGTTTTACTCTCAAACTTTACTGTAACTTACCATTTTAATGTCACTAATCGTCATAATACTGCGTACGAAAAGATTGATTCTGACTATAGCGGGACCATCTGTTCGATATTGGTATGATTGATTAAATATATTTAATATACAATATATATAATTATATAGTATATAAGAGATGTTTTTTTGTTCATTGATTGATTTTCTGCTTTTCTTTGCTTTATAGAATTTATTTCTAATTAAACTTAAATACTAAAATGTAACTAAACTAGTATAGTATAGTCAATATAAATGAGCGACGAAGACCTTTCAAATATCAATATGATTTTATGTAGTAGTATTAATTGGTGCATTTTATTTTGTTTTGTACGAGTATTCATGGTTCGAATGTGTTGTTATTTTTATTTTTATTTTTTCATTAAATAATGGATTGATATTTTTATACATAAAACTAAATTTATATTTTTCTATAAACCTTAGAAAAAAAACTTAAAATCTAAAGAGACAGATTTTCTTTTTATTTATTTTTTATAATAAAAAGTTTAATTTAAATAAAAACTTTTATTGAAAAAAAAAAAACCAAAACTTAAAAAAAATTAAATAAATTGTATATAAAATATTTATACATATATCATAATAATAATGATAAATAATTTGTAAATGCATTTCATTATTTGGTGTAAGTAATTTATTAGAATAGAATAGAATGAAGGATTTCTTACCTGTGCCATTGATTCCTGAGGGGCGAATACGAGCATCATATTTGCCTGCACCTAAAATTTGATCTAAGACTTTTTTCTCCTTTTCTCGGAAATTTATTTTGGCATTATTAGCTCTGAAATTATGATAATTGTACGTAGTAGCACGTAGAATATAATACAGAGAGAGATTTTGTTTTAGTGATCATTATCATCATCATCATCATCAATATCATCAACATAATCATATAAGTAGTTAAGTGTAATAATAATATAATAAAATATTATTATTAGAAGTATTTAAAAGAAAGTGGAATAGTTTTTTTTTTTTTTTTTGATTTATTTACAGCAGAAAAACATAGAAGTATGTGGGAATACAAATAGAGATAGACATTAGATAGATAGATAGATAGATAGTAGTAGTAAGTTAGAGAGAGAAAAAGCAAGAAGTTTTTTTTTTAATTTGTAATGTTTTTTGTTGTGTTTTTTTTTTTTTAATTTTTAAGAGAAGAGAATTGAAAAACCAAACAAAAAAAAAAGGAAGATAAATTAAATTGAATTGAATTGAATTTATTAATTGCCAATTAAACACAAAGCTTTGAGTTTGAGTCTTGAGATCAGATCATCTTGATCATCTAGTTTTATGTACAAAAAGCGTGTTGTCCTAATTTACATGGAAAGTAGTAGATTGATTCTCAAAGAGATATCAAAAGAGAGAGAGAGTGAAAGAAATGTTTAGGAAGAATAGATAGTGTATTTTTTTTTTCTTTGATTGATTCGATTGGATTTGATTTAATTAAGTTCTGCGTGCTCATCCCAGTGCCACATTTATCACAAGCAAAGACATAGCTATAGGATTTTATAGTATAGTAGTAGTAGTCCTTTAGTTCAAGTCTGTTTAGTTCATTAAACTTATAGCTATGTCCATTCACTTGTTTGGCAAAATAATTCCAAAATTTATGCTCCGACAAAAATTAAAAAATTATTTATGTTATTAATGTTCATCATCATCATTATCATCATCATTATCATCATTATTATCATCATCATCATCATTTATATTTTTAACACAAAATTGTATTTAGTTGTTAGTTAGACATAAATTTTAGTAGTTTTGATTCAAGTATTCATTTATTTTAAACTCGTTTCAAGTACGAGTACAACTACAACTACAGACTACTCATTGAATGTTTAAGTGGGTATGTGTATGTATATCTATGTGTGTGTGTGAGTGCATGTAAGTGGTTATGTTAAATATATCTGTTTATGCAAAGGAAGGATGTGTTTGTTGTGTTGCTTGGTTTGTTGTTGGTTGTTTGGTATCTGGTTGTTTGGTTGCTTGGTTTAGTATGTAAGTAAGTAAGTAGTAGAGTATGAGTTAAAGCAAGTTAAAAAGCAAGTGAGCTAGCGGTTGGGCTTTAAGTTTTTGAGGCATAGTTAAGTAGTATCGTACCAGGTGTTTCTACTTGGAAAAAAAAATAAAAAAAAACTAAGAGAGTGCAAAAAGAGTGGCACTTATTATTGTTTTTGTCTGTCTGTTTATATGACTCTTTGTTGGTCCTCAGACTTATCATTTGTGCTAACTATAAATTCACAGTAGTACTATATAGTCTCATAGTATGTCTGTCCTTTTGTCTGTTCATTTGTCCTTCTGTTTGTGTGTTCTTCTGCTTGACTATTCTTCTGTATCTTCTGTCTGATTGTCGCTTGTTGTACAGCAGCAATTGTATTTAAATAAATGGCAATTATATGTAAAGCATTACGGCATATGATCGTAATAAAATGAAAAACAAAAAATCATAAGGAACGCAAGTGAATATAAAATAAAATTTAAAAAAAGAAAACAACATTTATGAGTAAAAAAAATATAGTAAAACATGTTCTGTGTTTTTATTGAAGAAGTTTTTTTTACAATAAACTTAAATTAATATATACAGAAATGTGTATAAAGTAAAAGACAAGAGTGAGAGATAGAGGGAAGATAGTATATATTGTAAGAAAAACAAAATATAAACTATAAAAAAATAAATATATTAAGTAGTAGTAGTAGTAGTAGTAAGAGTAGGTGGTGAGGTTGGTGGGGTAGAAGAAATGTTATCGTGCTTTTGACTGTTTCACTTTATTTTTTTTTTTTTAATACAATACAATATTTTACTTGATATTTTATTCTATACATACATTATACTTATTTTACTATTATTTTTTTGTATTTCATTGTATACTCACAGGGATGCACTGCACAGACTGGCAAAGTAGAATATCGCCCAGAAGTAATGTCCGGGTCCCATGGCTTATTGCGCGCTTTTATGGCGCTATTTGTCTGTCGTTTATTGTTGCTCCTGCAATAACGATTATTCTTTATACTTCTATAGTGGGTAGGTAGTAGGTATATTCTTCTTCTTCTTATTGTTGTTATTATTATTGTTTCTACTTCCTTCCAGCTCCTCCTTCTGTTTCTGTTGTTGCCAATATTTTTTTTATCTCTCAGTTGTTTGTCGACGTCACACACATTAAACTGGAAAAGGAAAGTTGTGGAAAAAAAAGGTATGTATGAATGAATGTTGAATGTTGTTGTATCATAAAAAAATATGTATGTTCTACAATATAAAATCTTTTTCAGCACTAGTATTTTTTTTGCACTGTTGCAAGGCATAAAGTGGCGTGTAATTGTTGTTAATTGCCAGAGTGAAGTATATAAGTAAGTATTGAAATTATTTTAATTTATTTCTTCTACTTCCTCCTGTTTTTTGTTATCAATTAAAATTTGATTTACAGTGTTAATTTTTTGCATTTTTATTTTAAATAGATTAATTTGGCATTGCACACAACCAGAGGGAGGACATTTTTCAATGGAACAACTGACGGAAATCAACTTCGATGAAAGGAGTGTCATCAAAACGGATAATTGTAGCGCTTTCTAAGGCTAGAGCCATGTATTAAGCGATTAGCTATGAACGACGTCGCTCAGCACATTCAATTGGTCTGACTGAGTGATAAATAAAGATTAAAACTTATTGAATTGCAGAGCGACGTCAGACGCTCAATGCATGGCTCTAGTCTTACCAAGCCATATCGTTGATGAGACACTCCCATATGCATGTAAAAAAAAGAAAAAACCATTGCCTACCTTGAGGAGCAACAGTTCTGATCGAAAATTGTTTGCGACAATTTTGCAAAAATACCAGGCGAACAGAAACTGGAATGTCATAAGGAGGACTATATTTAAAAAGGAGTATATTTAAGAGATCATAAGCAGAACTATATTTAATAAGGAGTATATTTAAGAGATTATCATAAGGAGGACTATATTATAAGGAAGACTATAGGAGGTCTATATTTAAGAAAGGAGGCCTATATTTAAGAAAGGAGGACTATATTTAAGAGAAGAGCATAATTTAAGAGAAGGTCATAAGGAGGACTATATTATAAGGAAGACTATAGGAAGACTATATTATAAGGAAGTCTATAGGAAGACTATATTATAAGGAAGACTATATTATAAGGAAGACTATATTATAAGGAAGACTATAGGAGGACTATATTATAAGGAAGACTATAGGAGGACTATATTATATGGAAGACTATATTATAAGGAGGATTATATTATAAGGAAGACTATAGGAAGACTATATTATAAGGAAGACTATATTATAGAAAGACTATAGGAGGACTATATTATAAGGAAGACTATATTATAGAAAGACTATATTATAGAAAGACTATATTATAGAAAGACTATAGGAGGACTATATAATAAGGAAGACTATATTATAGAAAGACTATATTATAGAAAGACTATATTATAGAAAGACTATATTATAGAAAGACTATAGGAGGACTATATTATAGAAAGACTATAGGAGGACTATATTATAGAAAGACTATAGGAGGACTATATTATAAGGAAGACTATATTATAAGGAAGACTATAGGAGGACTATATTATAAGGAAGACTATAGGAGGACTATATTATATGGAAGACTATATTATAAGGAAGACTATATTATAAGGAAGACTATAGGAAGACTATATTATAAGGAAGACAATTTAGTCATTTCGATAAGAGGAGATCTCTATCTGGTGCCTTAATTTCATGCAGATTGGGCTAGTCGATTCAAAGTTGTAGCCACAATTCATTTGACCTTAATGTGCGAACAAGTTTCTTTGACTGCATTTGATATTATCCCTTCTCTATATGGAATTTGTGATGAGCACTTTTGTATTATCTGTTTTAATATTCACTTCCTGTAAGTTTCTATGACCTTACTTGATTTTACTCCTTTTAATTATGGAACACATGCTCGGAAGTACGCAAGTGGCGCTTTTGTTAAGCCTGAAGCTCTCGATCATCAATTCAATGTAGAAATGGAGTAAAATCAAGTATGCCCGTTAAAACATATAGCAAATCAATATTATTCAATATTGAAAAGTGGCGAGATCAATTGTAGTTAAAACAACATAAAGAAGATCAATATGTATTACTGCTGCCCAGCCACTGCGCTGCTTCTGAAAATTGCAACATCGGCACTTTAAAAATCTTGGCGATGAGAAATGCACAGTAAATACTTTTCAAAAATGCATTTTTGTCTCTATATCGAGAACGACTGGACCAATTTCAATAAAACTTATGTCGCATCAAAGGTAATGAGGAGGACTACATTTGCGGTGTCATCAATATCGGAAATTTGTCCGGATAATATGATAAAATGAAGTAAATGTGAAAAATGGGTCGATTTTAGGTCTTTTCAGTTGTCGAAATAGAGAAAATTTGATACTGTCATATAGAGGAAAGAATAACGTTTCTGGTGACACTAGTTTCATTCCGATTGGATCAGTCAATCAAAAGCTATAGCCAAAATTCATTTAACCATATTACAAGTATTATTTTTATATGAGAAACTAAAACTTTCTAGCTACCAGTACAATTTTGCTAATTTGCTACCAATTTTGAAGAAAGTAGTGTCAGGGAAAAGTTCATTTATACTGTTTTCTATCTATAATATTTTGACCTTGCTTCGACATTTACAAAGGGTGAAAAATTGACGTTCAAATATATTTTGAACGATAAAAAATCATTTTTATTGCTATTACGATTGTAAATATTACATATTTTTTACCTAAGATACAACATTGTATATAAAGTTTATGTGTAAGATCATATACTCGAATCTATAATAAAATATATATAAAACTGTGCATAGATCTATGAATTTTTGTCTACATATGTCATGTGTATGGAAACTTTTCTTCAGTTTATAAAATAGTATAAATTTAGTGCTCTTGTGTGGCAAATTGGTAGTGTGGATTGGGATGAACTTCTTCATGAATTTGTGTTGGGTTTCACAAGATCGTGGTGATCTATAGGTTTCTCTTGAGCATGAATAGTATTTCCACATATGAGGTTGAAGAAATATCTCAAAATTAATTGTCATAAATCCACACAACTTTATTAAGAAGGCCATCCCAGTTCACACTGCAAATTTGGTAGTTTTAAACTATTTTATAAACTGATTAGTTTTTAATTGTAGTTGCTATAAAATTGACGAGAAATAAATATTTACTATCGTTCATAACATATTAAAACGTAAATTTTTCACACTTTGTAAATGTCGAAGCAAGGTCTAAATATTATAGGAAGAAAGCAGTATAAATAACCTTTTTCCTGACACTACTACTTTCTTCAAAATCGGCAAGAAATCAGCGGAATTGTACTGGTAACCAAAAATTTTTAGTTACTCATACAAAAATACTACTAGTAACATGGTCAATTGAATTATGGCTATTGCTTTTAATTGACTGACCTAATTGGAATGAAACAGATGTCACCAGAAAGGTTATTATTTCCCCTATATGGCAGTATCAAATTTAGTCAATTTTGACAACTGGAAAGACCTAAAATTGAGAAATTTTTTACACTTTCTTCGTTTTAACATATTATCTGGGTAAATTTTAGTATACAAATGAACCTTAAATATAGTCCTACTCATTACCTTTCATTTGACATTAGTTTCATTGAATTTGGTTCAGTTGTTCTTGAGATATATACCAAAATGCATTTTTGAAAAGTTATATTCACCTTATGTGCATTTCTGTTCGCCTAATAGAAATCACAGATGTTGAAAGTGGTGATGTTGAAATTTCATAAGCAGTGCAGTCGGCAGTGGTTGGGTAGAATTAATACTCGTAAATATTAATCTGCTTTATATTGCCTTAAGTACACTTGATCTTACCGCCGTTTTAATATTGAATAATATTGACTTGCTATATGTTTCAACAGGCATACGTGATTTTACCCTATTTCTATATTGAATTGACGATCGAGAGCTTTAGAATTATCAAAAGCATCAGCTGTGTATTCCACATTTAAAAGGGGTACAATCAAGTGAAGTTATAGAAACTTACAGCAAGTGAATATTAAATCAGATAGCCAATACCGAGTTCCGATCATAAATGCCATAAAGAAAAGGTGAAAAATCAATTGCAGTCAAAAAAACAGACAGCAGGTGAATATTAATTATTGTTTGCTTTGCATTTTTGTTCGCAGATTAAGGTCTATTGAATGCTGGCTATAACTTTTGATTGACTGATCCAATTGGAATGAAACTGGTGTCACCAGAAAGGTTATTATTTCCTCCTTATGAAAGTATCGAATTATGTTCTTTTCGACAAATGGAAAGACGTAAAATCGACTTAATTTTTGCATTTGCCTCGTTTTCACATATTATCCGGAAGAAATAGAAGATATGGATGACCCCAAATGTAGTCATACTCATTACCTTTCATATGACATTAGTTTCATTGTAATTGGTTCAGTCGTTCTCGAGTTATAGCCCAAAATGCATTTTTGAAAAGTGATATGCACCTGCTGTGGATTCTCCAAAGTTTTTTGACTCTATTGGTTTCAAAAAATGTTTTTCTTATCTCTTGTAAATTGATTACCTAGTGACCATTTAGTTAACCGATGTAATGCTTGTGATCACAGATTGCCAAAGTAATTCAAATTTACAAGAAGAAAATATTTATCTAACAAAAAGAACTGTTCACGTACCTTATTTTTTATAATTACACTTTATAACAGAACTGTAAATTTTTACCGTTCTTGTTCTTCTTCTTATTATTATATTGTATTTTTGATGAAACTGATTACACAAACGTCTTTGACCGCGACTCATGTCTGATATGCACAATGGACAGATGAAGACTGACTGACTTCACTTAATTTGTCTACTACTTATGATATAGAACAAAGCACAAAGAAGAAATGAAGCACAATAGAGGAACAGAAATGATACACAATACTACTTATTAGCGATCAACAGATAAGAACTAATAAATCAAAATTTGAGCGAGCTTTTGATGCTTTGATGAAAGAGAGAGATTAACTTCGATGCAGTGCTTTAAAGTTTTATATACTCAAAAGCTTTCAACCTCTGTTTAGCATTGACTACCGCATTTCTATTTAACTCCCTTCACATACCTTCACTATAACAACCACAGTACTTAAAGAAGCCTGTCAAAATAATAACTTCATACAATTAATAAACAAAAAACGAAACCGAAAACAAAAAAAAAATATATGAGCTCAGTATGCTTGGTGGCAATAGTCTCCGTTTCGATAGTAAGTCACCCTTTTCTTATTAACAGGTGTCTAGTGAATTCAATAGTCATAGGATATGCAGAGCCGAACCAGTAAGTGCGCGTTTTCATAGCAACTCATCAGAACTTTTCGCATTACTAGTGGCTAGTGCATTCACTTGTCGTAGGAAATGTGGTGGCAATGACTGATGACACGACTGGAGAATGGTAATGCAAGCGGTGGCAGTGAATGGTGAACAGTAATGCAGGGGGTGGCAATTGACCTGTTTCACTCATACTGCAGGGTACTTTTAATATTAAATCTAAGTAAATTAATAAATAGTATTGTAAAAACAGCAGCACAAAATATAATACAATAAAAGAAACTAAGAAACTAAGGAACTAGTTGCTTCAACTACTATTCATATTGTAATCACATTTATGTTTTTTTCTTTTAAATTTACTCTGCATAAATAAATAAATTAATTCCCTATAAATTTGATTTACCTTCTTTCTTTTACTCTACAATATTTTGTTGTATCTTCAAATTGAAATTTGTAATGAATTCGATCAATCAAAGTTTTTATGGTTTAATAATCTGACATCAGCTTAAGCAGCAGCATAGAAAACATAGATATTTTAGGGATTAACTTCAACAATCTATTTATGATGAATTGTTTACAAAGATGTAAAGTTCATTTTCATGAAATTTACATGAATTCAAAAGTTAAAGCATTCAAACAAAGATATGCACCACACAAGGTTTGATGAAACATATCGGACTTAATATACAGTAAGTAATTTGAATGAAACAAAAATATTGTAAGTACTAAAATATACTAAGTATGAGTGTGTGCTTATGCTTTTATTTTGTGAGCCTTAAATCTTAGTCAGATTTTAAGGTATTAAGTTGCTTTTAGCCACATTTGGATGTGGTATGCTATGACTGTGTGTTTATGAGAATGTGAGCGCAACTAAGGAACAGGTACTTACTTACTACGTTGCTTAAGTATTATTATTAAAAAATTAAAAAAACTTTAACTTCTTTCTTTTGTTGTGCATTTCCCATACTCGTATATTTTTAAGTTACAAAGTTGGTGGGACCAGAATGGATCCTATACTACGAGCTTTTGATAAATGGTCAGACGATCCACAGAACTTTCTACAGACAATAATTGATGCGATTGAAGTGTGCAATTGAGAAAAAAAACGGTCGGAATGGGCAACCAGACATGAGCTATTTATCTTTCACCATGACAATGTGGTCAAAACCTATTTCGATGGTACCGGATGCGAAGTCCTAACCCACCCGTTTTATAGTCCAGACCTTGCACCATCAGACTATCATTCGTTCCGATCGAAGCAAAACGCCCTTATGGGAATACGCTTCACTTCAGTTGACGGTATCAAAAATTGGCTTGATGCTTATTGTTTTTATGCCTCCCATACAAACCCCCATTTAAATAAATGTTTTTATTAGAAAAAGTTTTTTGTTTTTTAACTTATAGAACTGAAATTTGGACACTATAAGTTTCTGGTCTATATCCATCAACCATGTAAATTTCATGGTCCCAGGCTTATCAGGAGGGGTACCTCCCATACAAACCCCCCATTTATATTAATGTTCTTATTAGAAAAAAGAGAATTTAGTAATGCTAAGAAAGGATGGTTCGATGCAACCTAGAGGAGCGTGAAGAGTATTTCATCTTTGGCATAGCCATTTTTCTGGTTTTTCTCTAATTTTTTCATTGCCTTTTAGACAGTCTTTTATGCCCAAGTCACACCAAACAAAAGCGAAATATTTTATTATATTTTCGCTGCCGTTCACACACCACTTTCGCTTTTTATGAACAGTTGTTTTTAGTTATGTTATACACACTCAAGGAACTTTGCGCGCACTTTGACAAAATTAAAAATGAAAATTTGTGAGAAATACATGACTTAGAACATTTTGCAATATATGCACATAATTCTTGCAGTTTCCCCTTTATTCATGATACTTATTTTACTGATGCCAAGGCGGAAAAATACAACAAAACTTGGAAACACTAACAAAAACTTGGCCACCACACTGGCATAATTTTCCCAGCCCTGGTTAGCTGCAGCTTCACTGCTTCTTTAGAAGCTGAACTGAAACTAAATCAAAGCAACCTTGAAATTTTAAAATTTGCCTGTTGTTGTTGTTGAATTCTGAAGCTGCTTTTTTCTTGGTCTGACTAGGCTATGAATATGCTTTCAGTTTCCGGCCATGTTGTTTTGAAAATTTTAAAAACCTAAGTAACATTAGCTTATCCCTTTCAAACATTTCTGGTTTATTATTCGATTTATTTAAAGGAAAAGAACAAAATATTTCCTATTTTTTTTTTTTTTTTTGAATAAATTAAAAGAAAAATCGAAAGGCGAGCAACAAAAACACTTTAAAAACTGTGCTATATCTTGTGGCTCACGACAATATGGCTGAAAAGAAAGGGATGGGCAATGGCATACGTCGCACCAATTCGGCACCGAATATACTCGAGACTCCTCCTACCCCAGCTGTAGAGTTGCCTCAAGTTGAATTGTCAGGATCCTCGGGATGGTTGGTATGCAGTGTACTCATTGCATTGTACGTTTGCTTAGTTCTAATGTTTTCTGAGGGTAAGAATCAACCAAATGCACCGGAAACTACTTTCATGCAAGAAGATGTCTACCGCACATATTTGGAGAACGCTCGTCGCAACGGATTCTTATTTAAATAAGTTAAAATTGATTATGTTACGTTAATTAAAATTGTTCTACCATTGATTGTATATTAAATTTTATGTAAACAATTTTCCCTTCCCAAAATCTATTCAAGCTTAACATTTTCAGAGGTCAAGTTGAAGGTCTTGGAGACCCAAATATAATAATCCATATGGAAGGTTAATGGAGATAGATGTACTTATAGATGGCAATCAGGCTTTAGTAAAGGGTTCTCCAATAAGAGGTGTTATTTTAGAAAATGTCTTTTGAAGCTGTCATTTTTTGACATTTGACAAGTAGAAACTAAGCCATTAATAAAAATGGAAAGATACACGCTTCAACAATGCATTGAAATAATTAAAATTCACTATAAAAACGGTGAAAATTTGGCAAAGACGGTTCGTAAAACTAAAACATTCTTGGGTCGTCGTGAAGCACCTTGTCGGACAGCAATACAGAAATTGGTGGAAAAATTCGATCTGTTGGGTCAAGTCAGTGATGTGAAGAATAAAACCCGTGCACGTCGCTCAAGAACAACTGAGAATATTGCTGCTGTAGCTCAAAGTGTTGAAGAAAACCCAGGTTTGACCATTCCTCATCGTTCTTTGGAATTGGGCATTCCACAAACGTCATTACACCGTATTTTCCATAAAGAGTTGGGTCTTCAGGCTTATAAAGTTCAGTTAACACAAGAACTCAAGCCGGCCGATCATCAACAACGTTGTGTCTTTGCTGATTGGGTCCTTGAAATGCATAGAAATGATCCGGGATTCCATCGAAAAATCATCTTGACGCATCTGGGGCTCGGAAAACCCAAAAGTTATTGTTGAAAAGCCTCTCCATCCTCAACGTGTGACTGTTTGGTGTGGTTTATGGTCCGCCGGGGTCATTGGACCATACTTTTTCGAAAATGAAGCTGGAGCATCAGTTCCGGTGAATGGATTGCGCTATCGAGAGATGATTAATGATTTTTATGGCCGGAATGGAATGGTATTGATCTGGACAACGTTTATTTTCAACAAGACGGCGATACGTGCCACACAAGCAACGAAACCATTGATGTTTCACGGGAAAAGTTTGTGGACCGTGTTATCTCTCGAAGAGGTGATCACAATTGGCTACCGAGATCATGTGATTTAACACCTTGCGACTTCTTCCTTTGGGGCCACGTAAAAGATAAGTTCAACGCCAACAGCCCAGCGTCGATTTAATACCTCAAATAAGGAATTCGTGAGACTATCGTGGACATAGGGCAGCTACTTTGCGATTTGGTTATGGAAAATTTCATGAAAAAGCGTGGTCGTGGTGGCCATTTGGCATACCTTCCTCTTTATAATGAAATAAACATCCGATCATTTATCTCAAAAAATGTAATATTTCTTTGAATATCAAAATAACACCTCTTATGGGAAAACCCTGTATTATTAAGGATACAGCAATGCAAAACTTCATTCTGTACACGACTGTAATCACCAACAAATGCCATATAACATAGAAATACTTTAGCTTTTCTTTAAGACAAAACTATTGTCCTACAAAAGATACGGTAACATAACATTACAACATGTATTTATATTGCAGTACATCCTTGTTCAATGCCTTGTGTTCGTTTATTTGTACATATGTATGTATATTGTATCTTCTAATAGTATGGTTTACTAGAACTAGTATTACATAGGTTGTCCTTCTTCTATTGAGACTAGTAGTACATTCAAATGTTGTTGATGCTTTTACAATCTGTTTTTTTTTAGCATTTTGCCCAAAGAGTGTAGTGTAGTGTAGAAGTATTAAATTAAAAGCCTTTTAAGCACTTTACTTTACTTTATTTTACTGTAATTTTCATTCGCTTTGAGGCGCACGCACTTCAATTATGTGTAATATTTTTTGAGCTCAGCTGCCTTTTAATGGGTCTTTCATTCGGTCGATACTATTATCTAGAATGCAAACAAAAAGAAAGCATGGATGGGAAGCAGCCAACCAGGCAAGCAAGCAAACAAGTAAAAGGATAAGAAATTTCCTTTGAGTAAAATAAGTGAAGTGTTCATGTTTTCGACTTAATTACAAAATGCGTAAAACAACAACATAAAAATCTTTGAAGAGAATGTAAACAGATGCTCCATCAATAAAGTGTAGATAAAAACAGACACGGAATCATTCGACTGACTTTCATCAGGAATTATCATTAAATTCCAATTAAAATGAAACACACAACTGAAAGAACAAAACTAAGTACGAGAAAATGAAGAATGGAAGTTTTAAATTACATTTTACATTTACACATTTCATGTAATAAATCACATGCTTTAAGAATAAGTACCAGCATTTTCCATTTAAGATTTTTACCATTAAGACATTTCAATTCATCGTATTCAATGAATGAAAAAGTATCTTTCAACTTTAGTTAAACAAGATACGAGTACAATACATACACGTACTATCACAAATTGTATATTTCCGTTTATTGTTTTGCATAGTTGCACATTAATTAAATGAAAAGACAAAAAAACCCCTTTGATCTAATGAGAAATTTCCTAATTATGCACATGATAATTAAATGACATGGTCATTTTGTCAAACCAGATACATTTATCTGTACATTACTTGCTTTGCTTTCAATGCTTTAAAATCATTTGTGATTGTTGAATTGTAAAGCTACAATATTAATCTAATCACATGAATTGCTCTCTATATTCTACATTAGTATGTAATACCATAGGGGATACCTCATGGAATTAGGAAATCAAAATGGGACCCATAACCTGTACCACTGTTGTTGTAATGTCTTCTTGTGTTTTGTGTGACAACAAATAATTTGTGACTCCTTTTACGAAAAGAACGCTAATTATGGAGTTTATTGCAATAGGCTTTATTGAAGCCGCAGTGACGAGATGACTTACTAACGTCATTCCCATAATTTAACCAAATCAAATCTTATGCCATCTAATCCGCTTAAAAGGTACATAAAGTCAATATCAAATGGCTTAATCGGCCCATATGTATGTATCATATATGTGTAGAGGGGGTCATACATTGTGCGATTTATTGTGCAATGGCATTTTGTTTGTTGACTCTCTCCATGTGAGCGGGGAAGGGTCATGCCACAATTGTATGAAAAATCAAACGGTTTTGACCTTTGATTGTACAATAGATCGCATAATGAATGAGCACCTTTACATATGTAGATTTTGGAAAACAGTAGTAGATTTTAGTAAAAAAATAGTAGTAGCAATCAGTATTACTAAATCCATTCTGTCGAATTTATGTATTTGAGTAAATCACCCGGGCATGTGACTGAACAGTCCGAGAGATTGTCGATGTAGTATTTGCCCAGAAACTAATTTCTAGTCTTTGCCAAGGCTGGGCATTGACATAGAATGTGGGTGAGTGACGCCTCTCCTCTTCTTCGTTTCCGCAGTCCCTACAATGGCTTCTAAACGGAATACCCAGTCTCTCCGCGTACATCCTTACACATCAGTGACCGTTAAAAACCACTGTGAGCCTTGCGGTATCCGACCGTCTTCTGTTAATTAGTCTAAGTGACCTATTTTCGTTGTAACAAGGCCAGGTAGCACGTGCCGCTCTGCAAGATTCAAGATCTTTCTACCGTCTGTTGGTACACCGGAGCAAGTTCACCGAGTTGTGCACCACATTCTATCTGCACTTGAGGGCAAGCAATATTGCGTTGGTACTTTTCTAGATATCGAACAAGCTTTTGACCGTGTCTGGCTTCAAGGACTGCTCTATAAACTAAAAGACATCCTACCGACTGTTCTTTTCAAAGTTATAGAATCTTTCTTGACTAACAGAACTTTCTACGTCAAGTATAGAGATACTAAGTCGTCAATCAAAAAAAACCTATACAGGCTGGTGTTTCCCAAGGCTCCTGTTATTTTCACCATCTTTACAGAAGATATACCGCAACCTACTTCCAATTGCACCATCTTAGCCACTTAAGCGGATGACACTGCGGTTCTCTGTTCTGACAAATCGCCGACTGAAGCCGCTTCAAACCTACAGTCATACTTAAATCGTTTGGAAGCCTGGTTCACTAGGTGGAATATCAAGGTGTACTCAAGTAAGTCATAACTGTGTTCGTTCACTCTCCGAAGAAGTGATATACCTCCGGTAACTTTTGGTGGTGTAGCGATACCACAGTCTTCAGTTGTGATATACTTGGGCTTTCACCTAGATAAACGTCTAACTTAGAAATATCATACATATTACCACTACTGCTCGTTCCTGTTCCTACAAAATGGAAAAGTTGAACTGGCTTCTGTGCAAAAAGAGCAAACTTTGTTTGGAAAATAAGCTTTTAGTATACAACCAAATCGTTGCTCCTTCCTGGATATATGGTAACCAGCTATTGGGTATATCACGCCCTTCAAATCGCAGGAAAATTCAAGTCCTTCAAAACAAAGCGCTAAGAACAATCACCAATGCTCCTTGGTTTGTCAGGAGCTCTACGCTTCACAACGACCTCAGCAAGCCTACAATTTTACAGAAAATAAAATACCACAGCAGTCGATACAATGACAGACTTAGTCCCACCCAAACACACTCGCAGAGTCACTCACCAAGACGGTGATTCAAAGGCGGTTAAAAAAGATTCACCCGAACGACTTACCAACACTCAGCTAACAAATTACACCCTCTTTTCTATAAATTGAACTATTATCAATCTCTGTAAATGTCAATAGTTTTCTTACCAATATTTTATTGCTTAAGCGGTTCAATGTTCTTAATAAATACAATTTAAAACAAAAAAACAAGAAAGAAGGCTAGCATTGGCCATACCCAAGATAAAATACTCTTCACGCTCCTCCGGGTTGTATCCAACCTTCCTTTCTTCGCATCACTATATTCTCTCTGTTACAGTTTGAGTATCAACAAAGAACACAGTTTGAGTGGCACTGTATTTTTGTACTTATACTCTTTATATAAAGTGAGTTTGTATGGGAGGTACACCTGCTGGTACCCTATGGTGTGATGGATATGGAACAAAAATTTATTAGTTTCCAAATTTCAGTTCAATACGTCAAAAAACAAAAAAATTTTTGTAATAAGAACTTTTATTTAAAGGAAGTTTTTTATGAGAGGTACCCCCCTAGTGGTCCGTTTTGGCTGATTCCGACATGTGAACTGCGTATGATAAGATCTATGTGCAAAATTTCAGCTCTCTAGCTTAAAAACTGAGGGACAAGTTTTGATACGGACGACAGACGGACATGGCTTAATCAACTCGTCTCATCGAGCTGATCACAAATATATATATATATACAATGTCTCGTTCTGTGTGTTACAAACTTCATGACAAACTTATAATACTATTCACTCCCGTGAAGAGTATAAAAAAAAAATAGTAGATTTTGAAGAGCAATTCGAGATCGATAAAAAAGATTGTATATTGTGGTTAATAGTAGAACATTACGAAAAAAAAGTAGTACATCTTGTAAAATAGTAGTAGATTTTGTAAAATAGTAGTAGATTTAGTAAAATAGTAGAAGATTTTGAATAGAAGTAGATTTCCATAAAAAAGTAGTCGATTTTATTACTATTTAATATAATCTATTACTACTTCATTCGCTTTAACAAAATCCACTACTATTTACCACAATCTACTACTATTTACCATAATCTACTAATATTTAATGCAATCTAATACTACTTACTTCAATTACCATTAACTTCAATCTACTACTACTTCACATTTGCTTTGACAATGGAAATACTCGTCAAGCAGGGATGCTGAATGCAAACCTTCAAAATTTTTATAGATCACTATATAGATTCCCTCAATACATTCCAAATAAAACAGTAAAGTCAGTCTCATAAACCACTGAAAGGGTTTCTGTATACTGTAAAAATCCTGCTGCTAGTCACCAAAGAGAACGAATTGTGATAGCTACACATTAAGACACACGGACAGACACATAACACTGAATAATTACCACTTATAACCCATATAAATATTAGTGGTATATAAAACATAATGTCCACACAAGGGTTAATACAATTGATCTGTAATCTATGTTAAAACTAGTGAAGTACAAATGGGTTTACATCATCTAATCATCTATAATTGTTTTGACAAAGTGAATACATATACAGGGTGAGTCAAAAAGGACGGACGTTTTTCAAAAATTCATAAACTTGTTAAGGATCATTGAAAAAAATTTGTATTTGAATTTTTAGAATCGTTAGGTCAAAGCATTTAAGAATGTCAAGTGTGGAAAACAACATCAGGCATGTGGTGACCCCAACCGGCGATGCAGCGCTGAAGCCGTTCCACGAAGTTTGCGTCCACTCTCTCGAGCATTTGCCGGTCGATTCTGGCAGTTTCCTCGCGAATCGTTTCCTTCAATTCCTGGAGGTTTTGAGGCTTGTGTGTGTATACACGAGCCTTAAGGTATCCCCACAAGAAAAAAGTAAGGGCCAATAACACAAGACTTCGATATCGCGCTCCAAATAGTCAATTTGGGGCTATGCAAGGGTCTTTCATGCAATACTCTACATTTTCTGACGTTCGAGCGGTTCGTGGACATCTGTTGCTCAAAACATCTCGGGTGCGAAGTGCTTCCACCCACCGAAGGATCGTGTTACGCGTGGGTACTCTTTGGTTCCGATGAATGTTGAACTCTCGTAAGCGTAAACGCGGTGTTCCAACATTCACAGGGCCATGGCGGTGACTGAAAAAAAATGCTATTACCGGACGAACATAACGGTACCCACCCCCCACCCGTCGGTTCTTTGTGGGGGAACTACTAACCATTTCAATAACGTCCGTCCTTTCTGACTCACCCTGTATATTCGGCATAGTATTTCTTCTCCTAAAAAGTTATTAGAACTTAACTTCTTTGAATTCATGTGATTTTTTAGAATTCTTCCCTTCTTTCTATCTATCACTGTTTTTGTATCTTTACAAATTTCCCCATCCTCAATTGATTAGTATTCTTTGTTAAAATTATTTCTGGATTATTTCTACTCTTATAAAACAACATAGAGAACCTTTTAACTGAATTTTGGTTTAGGTTAAAATTAAAAGCAGACATAATTTAATTTAATATAAAAGAAAGGGGGTTATTAACCTTAAAATGTTCACTATCCGTGACTGACATGCATACCAATCTAATGTAATTAAGAGTGTAACAATTATTCTAATGAAGATCTAATTATTAATAAAATGGAAGCAAATTTGCCCAAAAATGAAAATAATAATAAAATTTCAAACAAAGGATTTTTCTATTATTGTGTGATGCAAACAGAGCGCACTTCAAGCTCAGAGAAACACGTACACACAAAAAGACTCCACACTCCACTTCACTTTACAATGCCACCACTTCAATCAACTCAATGAATGGTGAATTGAAAACGAAATGCAAATGTTGCAACATGCAATTAAATAAATCCTTTATAGGCATTTTGTGCACTTCATTGTGTCTACGTGATGCACACACACACACACACCCATACAACATGATATTGCAACATTGCCACCACAATCATCATCAGCAGCAACATCAGCAACACCATCAATAGCATCATTACCCAACCTACATTGGCATACTGAGTGAATGTGTGAGTGAGTGAGCGAGGGAGTGAGGCATATATGGTAGGAGTATGCATGCAGTATGCAATGTGATTCAGTTTCGCTTTTGGCTTTTGGTTGTCATTATATGAATGTGCCGGCGCTTACTGATATCCGCCATTGCCATTGATAGCCAACCAGTCAGTCAGGCATACTGCCATTCAATCCCCCAGTCATTCAATGAGTCAGTCATCATATGCAAACGTGATGGTGTTCGGCTTTCGCTTTTGGTTGGTTTTGGTTTCAACTTTATTCGTTTCGCTTATTTTTGGCTTTCATGGATGTGTTTCACGGCATTTCCAACAAACTCCTACTTAACCATTTAGCAAGTGCAAACGTCATTCATTTTGGTCATTCATATGCTCATTCATTTGGTGGATCAATTTTTTATTCATTCATTCAGTCATTTACTCATTTAGTCAGGCAGTCATTCAGTCTTTCAATACTTTGTTGATGCCATCAATGCAGCCATGCGTTCATAGAATTTATTCGTTCATTTGTTCGTTCGTTCGTTCATTGAATGTAAATAATCAATTTGAGGATTCGTTGAATGCTCCGAAATTATTATCAGAAGCAGCAACAGGCACAACGAGACATGAAACACGACATACGGCACGGCACGGCACACAAGGACGAGGAATGAATGGCATCAGTTTTAATGTAAACTTCCATTTTCATTTTGGAGGCGTATCAAGTTTCCAATGCAATCCATCCATTGTCATTGTTGGATTCATTGGTTGGTTGGTTGTATCTATGTATGTGTAGGAGTATCTGTGTGTGTGTGTACTATGTGCGCGATAATTGTTTGTAAGTTGTTTCGAATAATTCGTTTCGTTGTTCTGGTTATTCTGATTATTCTTTTTTTTTGTTTGTTCTTGTTATTGTTCATGTGCAAGGATGCATAAGAATTGCCTTCAACTTACTCCTCCAAAGTCCTTTTGTCCACGGATTTTCGCTCTTCTTTCACTTATTGTATTGTACTTTATTTGTGTGTGTGCGTGTGTGTGTGTGTGTGTGTGTGTTTGTGTGAATATTGCAATTTCATTTAATTTTTGTTGCTGACGTTGCAAGCATCAATGACTACTGCTTTCTTACTGATAAACCAACATTCATACACATATGTACATTCACTTTGTAACATAAACACACATATGAATACATATGTGTATACAATACATAGATACTTTCGCACAGCGGTTGGTTTAAGCGTTCATTTGTTAACTGCAGCTGACGCATTTCGCGATGAATTGTTGCTATCATTTCTGCTGTTGTTACTTCTGTTGTTGTTGTCCTTCATGGTCCTGGTCCTGGTCCTGGGACACCTACTGCTTTTTCATGACAATCAAAGTTAACAATTGTTTGTGAGTTTGTTAGTCAGCGAGTGAGTTTCAGTGTGTGGGTCTAGTTTACTGATAATAGGCAACTTGCAACGGGTTGCTAGAAATACATATTTGTGTTTCTTTTCTTTTTTTACTTTTATTTTATTTCATTTCATTTTATCATTCCATTTCATTGTGTAAATTTTCTGTTTAGTATTTTGGGTTTTTGCCATTATTATTGTTTTGTCTTTCACTTGAAGCATGTGTGTGTGTGTGTGTGTGTGTATCTATGAGTGTAAATGCGTCTGTGGCACTTATGCTAAGTCGACACACTTTCACCGCAGCTGTTTGAAACACACACAATCTCACAGACTCATGTGGTAGATACACCCGCACACAACAACAACACATCATTGTCTACCTCAATTTTAAGCGCTACTCAAGTTGTTGTTCCACTGCAAGAAATTCTCACTATAAAATCATATTCTTTCAATCTTTATTTCTGTTTTGAACTCTTTTTCATTTATAATATTTGGAATATTTTTTCGATTTTTTCTTTTAAAGAATTGTATGAAATGAAATTTATCCAAACATAACATTTTCTCACTTCCATTAATCTTTTAACAAGTTTCACTACTGACTGTTCACTTAAATTATTTCATGAGAATTTCATTTATGTTGTAGGAAAAATACAAAAAATAAAATTGTAGTAGTTAAAGTAAGTGAAAGCATATGAGGAGTTCCAATGAAAAATAAACTTCAAGCAAACAGCAAACAGAAAAAAATTGGAAAAGTTTTCCAAACTATAAAAAATACACTGAAAACTATATTTTAGAATTTCCCAAGAAATTCTTTAGAAAAAGAAATGCTTCATCTTCTTAAAGGGGAGTGACTTTTCTTGAGATTGGAATTGAATGTCTTCTTAAGAGTCTTTCCACAATCTTACTATTGAGTTGAAGATTCAGTCGTACTGTGAGATTTTTATTTCGTCTTTTAATTTGAGGAACAGAACATCTTTAAGATGCAGTAACTTGATGATATATGTTAGTTCAAAGTTTCATTTAATTGCACTATGAGAACAGAGTTTTGACTATCTACAGACAAGCAAGTGAGTAGAGAACCCATTTGGTTCTAGTAAACATAGAATATCAATTTAGTGATGCAATTCAATTCAAGTCAATTCACATGAATTGAATGACTTCTTAAGAGTCTATCCACAATCTACAATAATGATCAAAAGATCTTTAAGAAGTGTAAAGCTCAACTGAGTATCAACCAATCTACTCAATTGCTGTGATCAAGATCTGGAGAAAAGTGGTATTTTAAAGGAGCAGAGGTAACAAAATACTACAAATTTTTAGGAGTAACATTGACTTCGAATATATCGCTTTTGTCCCATAGGCAAAAAGCGGCATGTAGATCCATTCAAATATATGGTGCCCAGGTGTGGGGGCATTCATACTACTTTAAGGAAGTCAATTTATTACAAAAATACTTCGTCAAGCGGATATTGCAATTGCCAGATTGCACTCCTAACTACGAAATAGCCATAGAAACAGGACTCGGAGATGCATACACAATAAACTTATACCTTAAATATATAACGAGAACTTTATACTAGAGATGAGCTAAATAGTGATTTCAAAATCACAGTGATTCTAAACTGTGATTGAGTCACAGTCATTTGAAGGGAGAGACACAGTTTACTTTGTTTAAACTGTGATTGGCAATCACAGTTTAGTGAGCAACTGAATCAAAGTGAGTCACAATCAATCAAGTAAACTGTGTCTCTCCCTTCAAATGACTGTGACTCAATCACAGTTTAGAATCACTGTTTAGCTCATCTCTACTTTATACAACTACAGCGGCAATAGATTACCACATATCCTAACAATAAAATATACATGCATATATGTATATTAAAGTCCAAAGCGAAATCTCCTTTGCAATGTGATTTAATTGACTACGAGAACAGAGTTTTGACTATACAAGTGAGTAGAAAACCTCTTACATTCAAGTAAACAGACAATATCAACTTAGTGATACAATTCAATTCGAGACACTTGAAATGAATACAATGACTTCTTAAGAGTCTATCCACAATAGTCAGTTGCTCTGTGAGATTTCTATATTGTCTTTTAATAAGAGACTCTAATTAGCATCAACTAACCTACCCAGATGCTGTGATTCACATTAATCTTTGCAGTATCTGTATGTCACAATTCAAAGCTAAATCTCCTTTACAATTTGATTTACAGAAACTATGAGAACAGTATAAAGACAAGCAAGTACGAGGAAAACCCTTTAGGTGCGAGTAAACATATCAATGTAGTTATACAATTCAATTGAATACAAATGGATACCTGAATGGATAGCTTCGTCTGCATTTAGACTGTAGGCTCAGCGACAGCGAAAACTTTTTTTTTGCAGCTAAGAGAAGCGAGGCATTGATGGGAAGCTGTGATGTTCTGAAAATGTCGTCATGAAAGTCTCTGCTGACGTTTCTCTTTGTTCTCTTTCGCCTCATTCGTTTTTTCACAATTTTTCAGATTGCGTAGAGTGAGAATGCATGGGACATGCAGAATATAGTAGCCAATATGAGCGAAAGGTGAAGAAATTTGCTCTGCGACAGAACGCACAGCTGCTTAAAAAAAACACAAACAGAGAGGAATTAGCAAAAATTTGATTTTCAAGCGTGACGTTTGTCTAAACACAAGCCAAAGTCATCAAAGAAGAACCGATGATTATATGACGTTAGTTTAAATGAAGTCTTCCAAGAATGTATCAGTAAATAATCTGTCTTTTGTTTTTACTGAGAAATGGTCAATGAAATGACAATTTCTTTTATCCAAAATAGGAATATTTCTAGTTCATGCGACTATAAGATACTCGTAATGATTGTCTTTACTAATGAAATTTTTGTATGAATTCCACTTGTTTGTTTTTTCCAGTGTCTACCAAAAAAATGAGTGTTAAGGATTTTACTTTTGTATTTTTCTCTTTTTCTACACACACAATATACTCACTCGTATTTGCGTGTTTGTATTATTTCACATTTTCTCTTCATCTCCATCTCCTCGCCCTTGCCTTCAGCCTTTCACTTTCACTCTTACTTACAATAGTAGTATTTTTGATGCCGCCGCCAATGTTTCCCACTTTCCTACATTTGTGTTTTTTTTTTTTTTTTGTACAATATTTTGCGCCTTTATATATTTTCAGCCGCTTGTAGCTCGTTATGTTGATTGGATTTTTTTCTGAGCGCTTCTCACACACACACTCACACATTGATACACGCACTTAATATGTATGCGTGTGTGTGTAGTGTAGTGTTCGCAGCAGCGGAATAAAGTCAAGTGTTATGTGTACCATAAAGCCGGATTTTTCTTCCATTTTTTCCTTGTTTTTTTTTTATATATTTGATTTCCTCTTTTTGGATTTTTTTTTTTTTTTTGTATTTTTCACTCTTGTTATTTCTTTCTTTCTTTTTCTCTCTCCAACACACACACACTGGCACTCATTTCGACTCTTTCTTGTTCATTCTTAACGTTAACTTTGTCGCTTCGCTTTTAGGTTTGCTTTTTCACGAGTTCACAATTTCTATAATGAAAGTAGTAGTGGAACTAGTAGTGGAAGTGGTAGTAGTAAAGTGGGTTTAGAGTAGCATTTGCCGTTTAGACTTTTGTATAGATTTGCATAAAGTTGTTTTATGTCAAGCATAACAAACTTTTGAAGGCTTTTTATTTGCTTGCCATCACCACACCAACCAAGTCTTCAAAATCCTACTACATACACTGGCACCACCATCATCATCACTCTCTCCTACTACTGCTACTACTTCCCTCCTCACCTGGTGCTGTTGCTGCTTCTTTTAGTGTTGTTTGCTATTTGCTTCTTGAAGCAAAGAAACACGTATCAAAGTCAGCAAAACTGCAAAATAAAGAAAATTATAACAATTTTTTCCTTTATACAATTTTTTTATATTTTGTTTACGATGCGTTTTCATACGCCCCGTTGGCTGGTCTAAGTAGAAAACTGAGTGAACTGCTGAACTGCTAAACTGGTGGTCTG
The DNA here is from genome assembly GCA_037043315.1 of Amiota communis. Lineage (NCBI taxonomy): Eukaryota > Metazoa > Arthropoda > Insecta > Diptera > Drosophilidae > Amiota > Amiota communis. The sequence continues at coordinate 249,358 of JBAMAV010001191.1, read as the reverse complement.
ATGTTGTGTGATGTGGTCTGGCCTAACATACATAAGTTGATGGTGGTAGCCTTTTTCTTGCGCTCTGTTTAATAAACATTGAAATTTTCTTATTCATTTTTTCTTCTTCTTCATGTTATTTTATTTAGCTATATTTTCTTTAGCTTTGTTTTTTCATGCCGTTGAATAAAAATGCAAATATTAGCAAAAAAAAAAAACAGAGAAGCCGCTTGCATATTGTGCATACATCACAAACATCAGCAATTTCCGTTGTTGTATTAATACTCCTTTGATAAACTGACAGGCTCATGTCAGTTCAGTCAGTTAGTCAGTTCAGTCAGTACAGTTCATTCAGTTCAGTTAGTTAGTTAGTCAGTAAATCGCTTTATAGTAGTATGCATTTTTGTAAAAGAAAACCTGCTGTCTGCCTTTCTGCTGCCTTCCTGCCTGGTCCTTGCTTTTGTTGTTTATGTTAGTTTGTTCATCAGTCCATTAGTCACAGTTGAGTTGATGACGAGTATCTGTAGACGACGATGACTTGCAAAGGTCAAAGTTGATATTAACTTGGCTCAATGTGTACACGCGCTCGTTTTCATATCAACATGCACAACTTGTTTGCCACGCTTCTTACTTACACTCTCTCTCTCTCTCTTCCTTCCTACCTTCCTCCCCTTCATATTTACAATCCTTTCTTCTTATAAATTCCTTTCTTTTTATTTTCTTTTTTTTTTTTTGGAGGGGGTGCTTTGATGCTTCATCGTCATCATCTCATGTCTCAAGTCCAAGCAATTTCTTCTTTATTCAAAGCAATGACAATGATGATGGAAGGTGACAAGCGTTAGCAACGCAACGCAACGCAACACAGGCAGCATTCTGCTTTCCTCAAAAGGTCAAAGCTTTCACTTTCATAATTAATTGAAATGTCAATAGATTGTTTGTTGTTATATTTGCTGTTGTCATTCTAGTGGCAACCATAACCATAACCATAATGTCAACTTCAGTAGCAGCATCTTGTTTTACTCTGTTGATATTTTACGTGTATTTTTTTATATTCTTTTATTCCTTTATTTTGTTGTTTTTTTTTTATTGTGTTTGTTTGGTTTAGAAAATATTAATAAAGCAGGAGCGGCAACAAAAATAACAATAATAATAGTAAAGGCACAAGGAAATTGCGTTAGACTTGTTTAGAAAAGGCTTCACTTTGCACGTCACAACTTTGGTAAATGGATTTTACTTTGTTTGTTTATTCTTCATGATTATGATGATGATGATGTGCTATAGTAAGAATGGTCAGAAAGGATTTCATTTAGCATTTGCTGGTTGGTCTATCCTAGCATCAGCCAGCATCAGCAGCAGCAGTAGCAACATCATCTATCATCATGAATAGTAAAATACAAAAGGTTGCTTGGTTGATATTAATTGTTGTGTCCTCTGTTTGGATTCTATGCACAGCTATATGTGTGTGCTTGTGTATTGCTGTGTGTGTATTTGAGTGATTCCTTTAATGGAGGAAAGCTTTTAGTTTGGTTTTAGATTTTACTAAAGCATAAAAACCAATTTACCGTTTATGGTCTAAAAATAGTAAACTAGAAATTATGATTTCATCGTTCGTAAAATGACATTCATCCAGATTCTAATTATAGTTTCCATTAATGGAAAGTCTTTCACATGTGTTCCTTCAAAGGATTCGATTGGCATTTGCATGAGTTCAAATGAGTAAAAGTACTGTTAAATTTTTTATGACAAATTTGATGAGGATTTCATGAAATTGTTATTGGGAATTTATGTATTAAAGAAAATTCTTCATCATGTGTTTGTGTTGGCTTTTTTTTTAAATGAAGAAACAGTGTTCTTGTCTCTTTCCTAAGACAAATTTGATGAATAGTTCAACAAAGAATAGTTAAATGTCAAGAGACTGCATTCAAGGAGAAGAGTCTTTGATATTCTGATTTTTATTTATACATACATAGGTCAGAGGTGATGGAAATATTATACACAATTACAAAGGATTATTCAATGCATAATTTATTATAGGAAATTTGTGTTAAACTACACTAAACAAAGAATCATCTAATGGTTTTTATACTTAGTCATAAGAAAAATTACTAACATATTTGATGACATATTTTGAGAAAAAGGAATGACATTTTGTTAAAATATTTTCAAACTTTCATTATTCGAATAAAAATGGAGAAATTCTTTAAACAAGAATTTGTTAAATTATAATAGAAGATTCATTAAGTACATAAAACTCACAAAATCACCGGGTTATGATGGAATCACCTTTAGAAATCTGCCTTCAAAGTGCATCAGACTCCTAACGTATATTTTCAATGCTATGCTTAGACTAGATCACTTCCCAGGACAATGGAAATGAGCAGATGTAATTATGATACCTAAACCAAATAAACATGAGCAGTTTACGACGTCACACCGTCCCATCAGTCTACTGGTAACCTTCTCTAAAGAATTTGAAAAGATACTTTTAAGAAGAATGTCACCTGTACTGGACCAACTTAACATCATACCCGAACATCAGTTTGGCTTTAGAAGAGGACATGGAACGATAGAGCAATACCACCGAATTGTCAAGTGTATTATGGGTGCACTTGAAGAAAAAAAATACTATGCTGCTGTCTTTTTAGATGTTCAACAAGCATTTGATAGAGTATGGCATTCGGGTGTGTCCTATAAGATTAAGAAATTGCTTCCTGCACCATACTATCTGCTTCTTAAATCTTACCTCACTGATCGCCACTTCTATAATCATCAAATAAATGCAATTAATGCTGGGATACCCCAAGGAAGCGTACTTGCACGCATCCTATACACAATATATACCGCTGATTTGCCAGTGGGAAATAATGTTGAGGTTGCAACATATGCAAATGATACAGTGATAATTGCATCGAATGAAAATAATGTCATTGCCACACAGCACTTGCAAAATCAACTTTTATTGGTCGAAACATGGCTGAAGCATTGGTGAACACACAAAAGTCATTTCAAATTACTTTCATCTTAATGCGGGGAAGCTATCCCCCAGTAATATAGAATGATTAAACTATTCCACAAAGCGACACCTTCAAATACCTAGGGATACACCTGGATCGGAGGCTTACTTGGAAGACTCACATAAAAGCAAACGAAATGCATCTAAAAATAAAAAGCAGAAAGATGCACTGGCTCCTTGGATCAAGGTCTCAACTTAGCCTAGATAACAAAGTACGATTTTATGTGTGTTACAAATTTCATGACATGAAGAGTATAAAGAAAAAAAAAATTAAGTACATATGCAAAGGTTGGGATTTAATTCTCCTCCTCACTGCGACTTCGAGCACCTATTGAACCTATTGTGACAATACTAAATAAACAACTAAGAAAGAGGAACTTCCTTCCATTCTATTAGTGATTAATTTTTTTTTTTTTTTGGAAATGAGTTTGCTGTAAATTAGTGGCGAAATCTTCTTATGATAGAAATTGAAACAGAAACTTATAAAGTATTGTAATAGTTTTCAGGCCATGACTCTTAAGTTTTCCCTTTAAGAAACCTTATCACATCAGGAAACCTTTCTTCTTCCTCGTGCAAACAAAAAAAACTCTGATTATATTAAATACAGACATGTCTACTTCGTGATGACAATGAGGCCAGTTTGCTGGGAAGCATAGCGTTGTTTGTCAACAATTTGGTTGGCAATGCAATCCAAATCACGTTGGCCAATTGGGATCAATGTGCGACCACCTTCTGGGTGTTAATCGACAAGACGGGCATGCAACCACAGCCTGCAATGCCTTGCGTGCTGCACCACAAGCAACACAAGCTGAAATTGATGCGCAACGAATGTACGATACATAGAAGCAGCTATCTTGATGATGTCCATTTGTTCAGGCACCTTCAATTTGCAAGTTTTCTTCAAGAAGACGGTGACAACCTTAGTCAAGGAGTGCTGATAAATATTCTTTACTGTTACACCTGGACAAAGTGGACCGGAAAAAAGGTGACTGCCCTGCACTTTTTGGAAGACAGATTCGTTTAACTGGGAAAACTATCTAACAAAGGCAGTTGGACACTGCGGCATTATCTTTATATTGCTGATGCTACGGATTGGTTCCATAGTCATAAGGCGACATATGATGCCAACCAAGGATACTTTAGTCTTACTATCTGGCATAACAAATGAGTCGTAAGAGTCAATGCGCCATCTGTGGCCTAATCTATTTTATCTTTTCTTAAGTCTATAACATGTAAAAAGAATACAAGACACCAATTGCTTATTTTGTTAAAAAATTCGTAAGTCTTTATAAAGATTAGGAAATATTTGATAAAATCGAAATTGTTGCTTTCTCGACATTCTATTCTAATTCCTTTGTTCTATAATTAATATTAAATTTCTCTTAACATTTACAGTATTACAAACAGCAAATGCTAAAACCTTTCATGCTCCTAGAATTTCTGTTTAATTTGTATTTCTGCATTCAAAGTTAAGTGAAACAAAACATAAGTGGCATTTAAAAAGAATTGTGACTGATATTTCTTCCCTAAGCATTTATTAATGAGTTGTGAGATTGTTTCTTTTTTTTATAAACTCACGAGATTATATGATAATATCTCAAAGGAAGAGAAAACAAAGAGACTCATTAAATGCAAATCGAAAGCCAATTAAGAAGGAATTAAGTTTAACTTATGCTTAATGTGTCTCCAAATGAAGAAATGCCTTTAGGTTATTTGGTTTTATCAGACTGAATGTTGTTAAACATTCAAAAGACATTTAAACTGATAAGAAGAACAGTAAATTTGACTTATATTACTTTATTTCCGACTTAATGCCAATAAACCGCCATCAATAAACCGAAACGAAGCAAAGCAAATCCAGAAATCTAATCAGGAACACGCACTACAACGAATCGGTTGGGTTAATCTTGGTAATTTAACAACTTCACAGTACAATTTTTTAGGTAAATTTACAAAAAATTATTGTAGAAAGGAAAATTACCAAGAAAAGAAAATGAAACTCAGTAAAGAAAACAGAAAAGATACCAAAGGAATAGCAAAGAAGAAAGTAAAAGTTACAGATAGAGAGAAAGAAAGTAAACTTTAAGACAAAATTATGAGTAAAAAAAAAATCATAAAATTTATGTAAGCAGTTAGAAAAAGAAAAAAATTGTTGTACATACTAGTAGTACGAGTACTATATTCGTACATATACATAACTTGTATCTATGACTTAAGGGTTAAATATACTTTGGTAAGGGAAATGGCTGGTGGATGAGGCTTTGCTATGCTTTCGCTTGAATTTGGTTTGGTTTTTGAGAGCAAAAGTCATTTATTTGACCTGTTTCTTTCATTTTTTTTTATTTACATACATTTTTTTTTTGGCTTAGGAGATTGGCCTAAATTTCTGTAGAATAACGTCGGTTGGATGATACAAGAGCAAACATTTAACAAATTACGGTCGGGAGAAAAAGAATAAATGTAACTGTGTTATGTTATTGTATCATGTTTCGCATCAAAAACGCTTAAGGTTATTTGCTGAATTTATACAAAAAACCTGATAGTTACCTAGTTTTTTCATTTTTTCAATTCAATTCTCTGAGAAAATACTATAGTAAAGAATAAAATGGCTGGACCCAGACTTGGCACTGATAAATAACATTTTCATTTGTTTCTTTTTACCCTGTCATTTTTGTTTTTTTGGCAACAAAACAAACAAATAAACATGGAGGAAAAGAAAGGAAATGACAGAGAAAAAAGCAAAGTATTTTTGCTCGGTCATTTTTGGCCAAGAAATGAATCTTCAAATAAAATTGAGTATGTTTAACTACTTTTATATGGCATAAGATTGTCACAGTTTGATGATGTCAGTTCAGAATCACTCACTTACTCATTTACACACTTAGCCAGCCAGCCAGTCAGTCAGTTTTAAGGTCAATAAACTTTAGTTGGCAATAAAATCGAAACGATAAAAATGACAACATAACAAAAAAAAAACAGAAAAGGCAGGCAACAATGATTGAGTTCAGTTGGGTTCAGAACAGAACGGAACAGAACAGGATACAACGGGACTGGAATGGAATGGAATGGACAAAATGTGTCTGTAGAGTAATGTTGCATGACATATAACACTATCCATAGTGATATGACACGGAAAGCTACTATGAATGAATAACATGAGATTTGTCTATCTGTTATTTGCAAGGTTGTCATGAAATGTATTTATTTTTTAAAACGTTAAAGCGCTCGTAACATGCAACAAATTCACTTAATGCAATCATTTTTTTTTAAATGCAAATAATTGCTTCAATTAGTCGAAATGATTTACTGATTAAATGACTGAATAGTGAATGAATAAAATGTCTCTTTGCTTGAATTTATTTGTTTCTTTATCTGAACTTAACTGAATGGGTTTAGTGTTTTGTATCATTAGTACTCGTACAAAAAAATGCATTAGTTGTAATTTGGAAGCATTAAAAATTTGTTTTGATTTGTTGAAATGCTATAAACATTTGATAATGATTATGATGAACCTTCCACTATTGTTCTGTTCTTCTTTTCCATGTATAACAAGTTCTATAATGTCTCGAGCGGTATTGTCTTGAACTTTGTTTGTTTGTATTTATTCTATTTAATGTTTAAGTACATAAAAAGCAACAGCACATTAAGTAAATTTATTGTAAACAGGCAATCAAGTTGACGTTCGAATATTTCATCATCATTATCATTACCATCACCACCCTCATCATCATCATCTTTGTCAACCATCAATGTTCAACAAATGCAACGCGTACATAGGCAGAAATCACAGTCGTCGTCGTCGTCGTTGTCGTTGCCAGGCTACCTCAAACTCATGTATCTCATGCACCTCCATCATCAACCTCATTTTATGCATTTCACCTACCAGATCACCACCACAGATTCATTCACTCACTATTCGTACAGTAGTTAGTAGTAGTCACTGATTTTGAGCAACAAGTTTTCGCTATTTATGCCGCAATTAGTCTTCATGATGCACTTTTGTGAATAAAATATTATACTATATATGTATGAACATGAATCTGCTACTGTATGCGCTTGGGTGTGGTTACAAATATCTATCTATCTATGTATGTATTTGTTTGTTTGCTTGTGTGTGTGTAGAATTTCTTGGCACATATGCCAAAACCAAAAATCTGCTGTTTCTGCTATACCGCTAACAATTTTAGCACAACGCATTCGCCTCTACCAATATCGTAACGCCAATCTTCTGTCGTCGTCGTCGTCGTCTTTTTCATCCTTGTGGTCTTACATTGCGGCATATACACATTATTATATAAGTAGATGTTTATTTAGCAAGCAAACCTCGCCAAGTTGTTTGTGTAGTGCTGTTCTACACTTGGCATAATGATATTTATAATATTTAATATCTATCTCCCGTTCTTATTGTAAGTAGTAGTCGTAACCTTGATCAAACTCATCAGAAATCATCATCATTATCATTATGACCATCATCATCATCATCATAATTGTCGGCATCACCCACCTAGCGTCAACAACATTGCTGACTTTGGCATTTATTCCTTGTGTTTTTCTTTCTTTCTGTCTTTCATACACTTGTTTATTTATTTATTTCTTTAAATGCCTGTCATCTGCTTCTTATGTTGTTCTGTTTGCTTGTAGTTTCATTTGTTCGTACATGGCTTTGTGTGTTTGTTTGTTTTTGCCCACATGTCGTATACATGATATTTTTCTTTTAATGCAAATTATATTTATTTAAGTTAATTTTCTAAATGATGTCATAAAAATATGATTTTATAAAAGTGTTTAGTGCCATCGGATTTTCAAATGAAAACATTTAAATGCGAAACAAAAACTTTCTTTCTGTAAACTCATTTTCTGAGGTGTTACTGTACTTATTTAAAGGTTAATTTAATTATGAAGAAAATGGGAGTGATATGCAATAAATAACATTTCTTTAAATGCCAATCGATGAGGCAAATATTTGTGGTCATAAGAAATGTCAAAATAATTAAAATTCTTATAATGAAAATGGCAAATGTCAGCATAGAAATTTCATGAACTTAAATTTGCATTGCAAATAATCTTTATGTTTTAAAGTTTCAGATTCATAAATTGATTATGTATACATATGAATTTCTAATTTAAATTCAGCCAATTAAGTATTATTTTATTCGAATTAAAATGCCATAAATTTGAATGTGATTATTTAAGCAATGTTTTAAGAATTTCAACATGACAAGAGACACTTTTTGCTTTAAAAAAGTAAGGTATATACAAATTAAAAATAATCTAAATATCAGTTTAAGCAACAGCGATATCAGGCTCAATATGATACAGTTGAATTCAGTTAACAACAACCAATTATCGAGCACAAGTGGAGGTAAGTGTAGTGCAGCTTATTCGAAATGATTCTATATGCTAGCACTCCTCTTTGAATACATTTAATTTATGCAATTTGGAAACTAAATACTTCCAGTACTAGGAAATATTTTATTGGTGAAAATATTGTCATATGATCGACTAAAAAGACCCGAAGGACATGAATCGATAAACTCAAGTGACCAATGATTATATTCTAAGAAACATATGATGTCTTCAACCATGGTGTATAAAGTTACTATAGTACTATTATAACCAAAGAATTGTTATCTTGTATGTTATGGCTGTCAGGGGCAAGACTTTCAACAAATTGAGTCAATATTAAGTTTCATATTGTGCAAGCGAGATTTATACATATGGTTGTTGTTGTAGTAACAGCAAGGGAGCTGCATGTAGAGGTACGCATGCAAAAAGGATTAGGTAAACGGAAACGGAGTTTTGTGTGCAGCAGGAGGTAAAAAAGATAAAAATACAGAATTAAATAAATTAGATTACGTAGAATAAAAATATATGGGGTAAAGTTCTAAACCTAAGTGTCAAGTCCTAAAAAGGAAGTCACCTCCTCTATCGGTTGAAGCCGTAAGTCAATTGGAGTCAGTTGGGTCGGTTTATTAGGACAGTTAAAAATGTGAACAGTGTAGTGAGAAGAACCACCACACAGCGAACAGCGATTGTTATCTGAGAGACCTATATGTTCCCTATAGCACTGTAGGATAAGAGACCATCTCGACCTTAGCTGACCTAAGGTGGTCCGAGTGCTACGAGGAAGTCTCATTTCACTATCATAAACAGATCAAGGACAGCCACCTAGGACAACATTGTTCTGGTGTGACTCTAAAGCATTTTCAACTGCCATCCGATGTAATTCATTACGACTCGACTTATAGCGACTACTATCATAAAAAAAAACTATGTCTCCCTGGTATGTCCGAATGAGGGGTCATCTTTGAAAATTTTGTTCTCTCAGCTTAACAACAGAAATTCATTGTGACTACTTTCGTGATCAGTTCGGTTATATAGTTTGATTATATAGATTTCTAATAAGTTCAATTCGCAAAATGAAAAGGAATTAAACAATTATTGTATTTGCATATGGAAGATAAGTTAACGTATGCGCTATCCAAGCCTTAACCCACAACGCTTTCCTCTACTTAACAACGATTTACAATGGCATCTTGAAGCTCAACCAATTCCCAACTCAGTGGAAGTGTGCTGAGATTATCTTGATAGCCAATCCTGGAAAACCTGAGCACAAACCATGCTCCCACTGTCCGATTAGCTTACTGGCAATACTCTCCAAGGTATTTGAAAGATTACTTCTGGTTAGAGTGCAGTGCCACCGAGTGGTACAAGAAATCATCAAAACTTTCGAACGTGGTGAGTATTGCTCTGCCGCTTTCCTAGATGTCCGACAAGTGTGTGATGGAGCCTGGCATCCCGTCCTGCTGTTTAAGTTGAAAAAATTGCTTCCAGCTCCCTTCTTCCTAGTTCTCAGATCATTTCTTCATAAAAGGACCTTTTACAACATAAAGAGTATGCGAACTGGAGTTCCCAAGGGAAGTGTATTGGGACCAATTCTACACACGGTTTACACGTCTGACCTCCCGATCTTGAGTCGCGGGAAATTCTCCATAGCGACATACATATGTAGATGACACTGCTCTGCTGGTGAGCGACAGCGACCCGGCTGTAGCCTCAGCTCTTCTGAAAGACCAGTTGTACCTCATGGAGCCGTGGCGAAAGGGGTGGAACATCTGCGTCAATGCAGAGATATCCATGCATGTTACCTTCACTCTGAAGCACTCGACATGCCCTGCCGTTTTCATCAACTGTGATCTCATTACAAACAGTAGCACAGTTAAGTACCTGGGACTGACACTTGACAGGCGCCTCACCTGGAAACCTCACATTACGACCAAAAAAAAATAGTTGGACTTGAAACTTCGAAAAATGAGTTGGCTGCTCAGCACAAATTCGAAGCTTAACCTTCGAAATAAGCTGTTACTGTACAAGGCCATACTGAAACTAGTATGGACTTACGGTATACAGCTTTCGGGCACTGCATCCAACTCAAACCTGGAAATACTGCAGAGCTACTACGAAGGATTGTAGGCGCGCAGTGGTTTGTCCGGAACTCGGTTATCCATCGAGACCTGCAGTTACCAATGATAAAAGAGGGAAACGTCAAATACACCAACACACAGCTTATAAGGTTGGAGACCCATGATAATCACCTAAGTAATTAACTCATCCAAACCTGCGCAAAGCGACTATCTTTTCGTCTGTCTTGACGACTGTTGCAAATTAAAAAAAAAAATATTTCTTCAACAATAACTACAATGAAGAACCAGGAATTAACAATACCGAAAACAAATATAATAACAAATGCAATAGCTGAAGAAAAAAAGTGGCATAAAATAGTGCCTTCGTTAAAACAATAATACATACTAAGCCTTGAGGCTCAATGATTTCCATCTAGGACTGTAATGAGCATACCATTAGGTTCGAGAAGAATTACCCTTTGAATCTATTAATCAAGTTCCCTAATTTATCAAAAACTTACATATAATAGAATTTATTGGCATTTGCCTTTAAGCAAATTAAACAAAATTATTTATCTTAAATTTTAAACCATTTTTACCTTCAAATAAACACCCACATATTTGTGTTGAGAAACTTTGGCATTTGCTAAAATAAAATTTGATTTATCTAACACCTACTACAAATTCTATGTAAGTATAAATAGATTTTTTTACACTGAATTAAACATGATTTCATGATTTTAATTTACAATTTCTTTGTCCTCGTCATCACCAGCATCATCACAATCATAATCATTGTCAAGTGTTAGAATTTATTAAATAATAAATTTTAGTCAAATAATTACATAAAATACTAAGATACATTCAGCAATACAATAAACAATAGAAGAAATGTGAATGAGAATGTAAATCATCAATTATCCAATAGATGGATGATGTCACTTTTGTGGTTTTCCAATTAACAAAGTCAATAAAATTCAAGAAAATTATGACATTTGTTTTTACTTGAACAAAATGTCATTTTGTATATTTAACAATTGGACAATCATTACCATCATCAACATCATTGTTGAGATTAATAATAAAATAATAATAAAAGCCACAGAGAAAATGAAATGTCATTAAATTTAATACATTTATATACTCGTACTCGTACAATACTACCATTGTCCGATATTGTGTCCTGGCTTAGGATCAAACTACTAAACAGTTGACCAACTTGCAAAATACTAGATAATAATAATTTGGATTTTAAACATAAATGACCACAACATTTGAAGAGTTTATATACGAGTATATCTATGTACGTATATGTTTACATGCAAATATGCATGTGTATATGGTTTCCTTGAAGGTAGAAAGTTAGCTTCCGGTCAAAAGATAACTGGAAACAAACATACGCTATGCTTGACCAAGGACATTCAGGCTCAATGAACACACAGGCCAACAAGAGAAATATACACACATACTCGTATACACCTGACACTGTACAAATCACTGACCAAAGAATGAGTAAATGAATGAATGAATGAGTGAGTGAGTGAGTGAGTGAGTGAGTGAATGAAATGAGTGAGCATACTTAAATGACAAAGGACATGTCAACAGCAGAAAGCAACAATGATTGCCCATTGCTTTGGGCATTTGAGCTTTTGAGTGTTTGAGGGTTTGGGTTTTGAGCGCGAAGCTTTGCACGCATGGTTTACCTATGAAATGATGGTGGTGGTGGTGGTGGTGGCACATTCCCATTTGTCCTTAAACCATATGAACAATAAATGAGGTTTGCTAAGTAGAAGAAAATCTGTCCTCTGCATAGTTTTATACAAGTTGTGACCATTGTTTAAAATTAGATACCTTTCTCTACATTAAGAACTTGAATTATGACTTTAGAAGACTCCTTCTTATGTCCGGTTCAGTTCGGTTCGGTTTGGTTTGGATTGCTTTGGTTTGGGTTGGTTCTCTTTGTTTTCTTTAATTTATTCATATTTTCTATTTTACCATAAAATTTTCTCCATAACCAGATATGAAACTAAAAACAATACAAAACAAGGACCTTCTTCTTCTACGATGCGTGTATATTGTCCTTTTTCATTTTCATCATAACCTCATTTACCTCTCGCTTCGGCGTTATCCTTAAGCCTTGTGATGCTCATCTTCATCTATTGAAATGCTTTTCGTACATGAATTTTTAAATAACTATAAATTTCTAAATTTACTCAAGAGACTTGTAAAACTTTTGGCCACACAGTAGTAGCGGTATAGTAGTAGTAGTAACATAGACGACAGATTGGCTTATGGATGATGGGTGATGGTGGTGAAGATACATAAAGAGAAAGAGAGAGAGATACAGTAGACATGGATAGAATAGGACAGAGAGGAACGTGAGAGAACAACTGCTTGCCATAAAATTCATTATTTTCAAGATAAGCGGCCTGGCATTTAATGAATTTTATTAAAGCACTGCAAAGCCTTAGGGAGAAATCGAGTCGACTTCAGATGAGCTGAGCTGAGTTGAGTCGAGTCGACTTGAGTTGAGTTGGTCCGGTCCAGCTAAGTCGAGTCGTGTCGAGTCGAGTTCTAAATGAAAGCTAAAGTTATATTCATGTTCATTCTTGTTGTTGCTGTTGAAAATGTTTCAAAATTAGTAAATTTATGTAACACTTGTGAAAATTTAGTGTGTGTGTCTGTGGTAGATACAAAATTCTGAGTTGGTGGTGGTCGTTTGTTCAGCGCAAATTAAGTGTTTCTCACACAAAATGCAAAAAAAAAAAACAGAGAATGAAAAGAAGAAAATAAAGATAGAATCGTCTTGGGTTTATCATAGCAAAAACAAAAAAAAAAAAGAAAAGAAACAAAAGACTTTTTATTGAGGGTGAAAATGAGGTGGTAAGAAACAAAGAAACAGTGTTTGATAAAATGGTATGAGCATCAAGTAAAGTTATGAAAAGAAAAAAATATATGTGATAAGGAAGAGAACATTGAACTGGAATTTATTTAATTTAAACTTTAACTTTAAAGTAATTCGAACTTTTGTTTAGAAGTAGAAAAAAAAAGTTATATTGTGGTCATGTTTCAGTTCCAGTTTTGAGTTTTATTATGGGATTTTTCTGTAAACTTTTTATGGTCTCCAAATTTATAGTTTTAGTTTAGTTTAAGAGTTTTTATTTGGCTGGAACTGAATAAATTTGCTACACAAAATATGGGAAAGAAAAAAATTTCTTTACTGATTTCTAGCTTATTAACTTATCAGAAAAATGGAGTTTTTGACAATTTTTCTATTTATTTTAGGGTTATAAAACCACAAGAAGTGTATAGATGTGCTAAGTTTAATTTTGCTGTTAAATGGAATTTCTGAAAAATCATGTAAATATTGCATTAGCAATAAATTAATAATCCTTTGTTCTAAAAAGATCTTGAAAAATTCATTTTTGTTTACTGCTTTGGAGGAATGCATTTCTTAACACTTTTTAATGGAATTTTGATAAAAAATCAAGCATAAACTCCATCAGCAATAAATTGACATTTTTGGCTTTTTAAAGATTATGAAGAAAATTAATTCCTTTAAGGATTTGCAGATTATTTATAAACTACTCAGAAAAGGGGCTTCCAACACCAACGTAAGTGTTGGAATACAACAAAGATTGACTTCATTTTATAAAAGAAATGTTTTGAAGGTTTTGTATAGGGGTATGTGCTAGAAATCGCTTTCGCCTCAATATTAAGGCGATTTCGGAGCCTAAAAATATGCAATTAAAATTTTCATAATTTTAGCTTACAAGCATTTATTTACTCAATAATTAAAGTATCAGGGGTGTTACAGAAATCGAAAAAAATTGAAATTGAGACGAAGGCGATTTCTGTGACACCCTTATAGTTTAGTTATTGAGTTAAAAAATACTTGTAAACTAAAATTATGAAAATTTTTAATCGCCTCAATATTGAAACGTTGGCGTTTTCTAGCACATACCCGATAAAGTTAAAAGCATGATTGACTTCTAAATACTTTTTCTATAAATTTTAGTGTTCGAAAACTCCAAGAAATCTACGTTTAAGGGTCGACGACGCTTTGTAGCTTCGCAAGCTTTGCACGCTTGTGCTTCAATAGTTGAAATGTATGAAATCGTATGAAGTAAGCAACACAGATTTTCTTAGAAATCGTGAGAAACCGAAAGTTGGTCAACTTTGAACTTTTGAAGCTTTCTAGTGTTGAGAATAGGTGAACAGAAAACAGCTGTTTTCGAACCAAAAAAAACACTGTTTGCTGTTGTGGTGAATTATAAATACCTGTATTTGTGAATGACAAACCGCAATATATGGAGTGCAAAACTACTTAACATGGAGGAAAAACTTATTGAAGAGACAAAAAAAAAACCTAAATCGTTGTTCTTTTATGGTAACTTGAAGCGGCGGAAGCATCGAAAGCCAATGAAAAGCGTGTAAAGCCGAAGCGTCCAAAGCTTGCTGTGTCGTTGGCTCTTTAGTTTTTCATGGAATTTTTTAATAAAAGGTGATTTTTCTCACTGTTCTGATTAACTAACGTTTTTAATTGAATTTTTGAAGAAAAAAATACCAAATTGCTTCATTGTTTTTTCGTTAGGAAAACTGACTTCTTAACACTTTTTACCTTTCCACTTATTATTAACTTTAGTTTTAAATGGAATTGGTGCAAAAAGACGGAGTTTCTTCAAGGTTTTGTATTAACTCATCAAATAACTGACTTGTAAACACTATTTCTATAAATTTTTGTGTTGAAAAATAAGACCAAAAAACGAAATATGCCAGGTGTGCGAGTGAAATAGCTGAACACGACAGACATGACTATGAAGAGAATTTGGTCATGTATCAAGCGGTAGTCATGTCCAGTGTATTAAAATAAAAACCAGGACAATCTGAAATTATGGTTGCAAAAAAAGAAGACGATGAAGAAGTAGGTGAACTCAATATGGTGAGATATAGCAAAATGTGGCTACAAGCAAATTTTAGCGAATAAAGAGGATTTTCTAAAACATTTGACGAGAAATGAATATAGAAATGTTACAGTTAACCAATCAGTGTCCATCCAACAAATGTTTGAGAAGGAGAGGCAGAACAACGTCTGCCCGTACTTAAAAGTATTAGAAACGAATGAATTTCTAAGCTTGTTTGTATGATCTTCTATTCAATAATAAGAAAAAATGATTTCTCAACCCTTTACTCATACAAATTAAATGGTTGGAAAACCACAAGACAAGCACACTTTACAATGATTAATATTACTTATGCAGTAGAATTTTTTGGAACCAAAAAAAAATAAAAAAATCTAATAAAAATCCCATTAGCAATAAATTCTCACCTTTTGCACTTAAAACAAAATTGTAATTAATCAAGGTAAAATGTTTTAGGAAAATTAATTGAAAAACTCGCTAATTAATTAACACCGCAATGAAAGAAGCTTTACCCTTAACACTTACACTTGAACAGCACACTTGAAAGAAGGTTAGATGGATGGAAGGATGAATGGATGAAATGGGAAAGAATGATGAGAATGAAATAAATTCTCCAATAATCATTAAATGCAGTTGTGGCTACAAACTGTCGCCATTTTGCTTTTGTTTTTGTTGTTATTTTGTAATTTTCTTCTTTGGTATTTGTTTCTGTTTCTGTTGCTATTTGTCAAACTACTAAAAAACCGTAAGCAAACACATAAATCCAAAGTTTAAACAATTTCAATTTCCGGCAAACGATAAACAAACGAAAATGGGAGAAATGGAGTAAAGGAGTGTAAGAGAAAGTGACTGTGTGTTGGAGAGAATGAAAAAGGACTAAAAAAAAATGTTTTCTAGAGAAGCTGAAGCAATGAAAAATAGTAACCGACAACAACAGTTAAAAGTAAGTGGCAGCAAAGCAAATGACATAAAAATAAGAAGGAAAAAAGTGTTAAGCGAAAACTAGCGATACCAAAATACTCCATTCGAGTCAAGCTCAGTTGACTTTGAGAGCAACAAAGTGAGTGACTGAATGACTGACTAACTGAGTATGTATGAGAAAAAGAGAAGGAATGAAAATGAAAACTGGTAGTAAAACTTACTGCAAGAAAATAGTAGTAGTAATAGTAGTAGGAAGGAATGTGAATGTGAATGTATCTGTAAAATAAAAGTAGATAGCAATCATTGAAATAAACTGGCAGAGCTTGGCAAAAGACATTGCGATAGTTTTACTTCTCACCCAACAACTGTGTAGCCCTTTATTTGTATGTGTGTCTGTCTGTTGTTTTTCAACACTTAAAGTGTCATTTGCAAACACTCAAATGCACACATGATACATATATCGTACTAGTATCACAGAGTGAAGACTTAAAATCGCGAATACTATAGACTATGCAAGTCTGTAGTTGGATATGAAGAAACAATATCATCTTATTCTACTATACTGTACTTTGGTGTAGTGTTGTATAGCAGTATCAGTGGCAATGCCAATGCAGTTCGTGAAAATGCAATCAAGCATTTTAAGAGTGAATCTGAAGAAAAGATACAATAAAATGAAAGAATGAACTGAATACTTATACGTATTGTACATAAAAAGAAAACCCAAAATGAACTTTAGCTTTCAACAGATTGACTACAATACTTTGATGACTAGTGAACTGACTGACTGACTGACTAAAGAACTAACTGAATGACAATTGACAGTGATAATGATGTTGGTTGGCTATTGTAATGTGGGCGTTATTCCTTGGGTTAAGTGTAGTGCAGTGCAGTGCAGTGTAGCGTGTTTGCAAAAGTGTCAATTGACAATGAAACCGAAATGTGATGCGACAGCAAAACCTCAGAACTTGGACAGCAAGACAGAAGAGTTTGAAGTGTGGTTTTCAATGATTTGCCCATTACCTTCTCCCTTTCAATCATCATACCTCATCAAGAAACACATCAAGCCACAAGTAACAAAGTTTTGGTTTGCTTGGTCTTAAATATTCTTTTCTGCTTCTGTGGTGTATAATTTTTTATGAAGCAATTGAAAAAAACAAAGGACAGAGAGGGTGAGAGAGAGAAGAGTGAATAATGAAGAATGAAAGAATAAACTGTAAAAACTTCAAGTTTCCTAAAAAGTTTCCTTTACTAAAAGAAAGTAGTAGCAGCAGCAGCATCATATATGAAGTGACTTAATTAAATATTGAGAAGGTTTTGGATGGGTGTGTGTGTGTTTGAGTTTTTTCCTCTTGTCTTGGGAGTTTAAGGGTTTAGGTAGAGAGAAGAGTTTGCTTAGGTGAATAATGACAGGGTTGCATTGAATGATGACTTGGGTGTGATGAGCTCCGTTAAATATTTACACAAAGTTGATGAGCATTTTTCTTGAATTATCGCTGCTGCTCCTGCTGTTGTTGGCTTTTCTTGAATTGGATTTTAGGGTATGCTTAAGTACTTCTGGTTGTTTTATTGTATTTTGGTCCTGTTGAAGTTGGCTAGTTAAATTGTTGTTATTGTTAGTCGCCGCTCTCCCTGTTGTTGTTTATTGCAATAAATTTTCAATGTTTTTTTCCATTTTCCTTCATTTTCTTTCATTTTTTAATGCTCAATTATAAGGAAGGCGTTTATCAGAAAGACAACACAACACTTCAGTCAAAGACGAAACGAAGCAAAAGCTGCTAGAATCTGAAATTGAAGCAGCAACTGGAATTGAAGATAAACGGAAGGATGTACGGAAGGACGGATGGAAGTTGAAAATAAAAAGAAGAATAAAATAAAACAAGCAAGTAAAGAAGGAAACATCTTCATTCTGGATGTAAAGCCGAAGGAGCAGCCCGAGGTAGTAGCAGTAGCAGCAGCAGCTATGCTAAATTGCTTAAGTGCATAATTAAAAAAATATGCAAAAGACGTAGGAGAATGATGAAATTGTACTAGAATATGGTGAAGATGAAGGCAATGGCAATGTTCTGTACAGAAGAAGATGTAATAAACAGACAGCATAGACATCATAGTAGTACTATAGTAGTAAGAATCTCATAAGGAATAGTATGGTAGACAAAGTGAAAGCAGTAACAACATCAACATCAGCAACAGCATCAAGAGCAGAAGCAGTAGCAGTAGCAGCAGCAGCTGCTGTTGATGTTTGTTGCACTAAAAGCTTAATAAAATTATGTGACGATGAATGTGTATGTTGTTGTTACAACTATCTAGTGAATCTACTGTTAGTTGAATGTGTGTGTGTGTGGTTGCTCAATGTTCCTTGGTTGCTGCTTGGTTTCGCTTGTGGCACTTGAAAAACGCATTAAGGCTGCATTTTTGCGTAGTTTTTTTCTTCTCCTTTTGCATCTTTTCACTTTTTCCTTTGAAAAGTAACTTTGTATTTGTATATTTGTGTGTGTGTGTATATAAGTGTTAGCCGAGAGAAACAGATACAGACAGCAGCAGCAGTCGCATCGCATACATTTAAAAACAGACACAGAAACAGAAACACTAAGATCCACATGAAATTTAATTAAAAACTTGTGTTGCATGAAATTACATTTCGACGTTCGTTCTCAAAAGGTGCACAACATTGCGCTAAAAGTAGTGTACAAGTATAAAGTAAAGTGTAATGCATGCATATAAGGTGTGGCACGTTGTGACGTTGCGCGTGGCATTGACAAAAATGAAAACACTACAGAACAGAACAGAGTTGAAAACAGAACAGATCAAGACAGGACAGAACAGAACAGGACAGTAGTACAACATTATCATTGCATGCCGCACTGGGTGCATATATTTTACAACTGAAATACATAGTATATACATTTTTATATATGCGCAGCATGCATGGATGCCACAAACTGCAAGCATCACATACTTGGTTGCTTGGATGGTTGCATAGATGGATGGATAGATGGGTGGATGGATGCAACTCAGGTGGCAACAGTCAAAAGCAAAATGAAGATGGCCAGCCACCAACTGCATCAGCAACTAGAAGCCCAAGCATCATCCCCATCATCATCATCATCATCAGCAGACATGATATAAGGTAAGGTAAGGAAGGTAAGGTGTTTTCATCCTAAAGATGCCATATGCTTTTCTTAATGCTCTTGTTATTGATGTTGTCGTTGTCGTTGTCATTGCATGCGTCTGAGTTCTCTTGTAATTACATTTGTGCATCAATAAATTAAAGTTATTTATATTTAAGGACCAAGCTACCGAGTTCACCAAGC
Source organism: Amiota communis (assembly GCA_037043315.1). NCBI lineage: Eukaryota > Metazoa > Arthropoda > Insecta > Diptera > Drosophilidae > Amiota > Amiota communis. The sequence continues at coordinate 229,809 of JBAMAV010001191.1, read as the reverse complement.
GAAATACCATAATTTCCTTATAAGCTTCTTGTGGGCTCAGTTGTCTCACCACACACACACACACACATACTCACTTAAACCCTCCTAGATCTCCCTCACACAAACAACACAAAAAGGATAACACATAGTACCATACAAGAAAAAGTGTGAAAGATAATTAGATTGTTGCCACACAAGTGGCAAGTGTATATTTTTTAATCAGGAAATATAATAATAAAAATTTGTAATATTTTTTTTTCCTTTGAAAATTATTGCGAAAGAGGATTCTGAATGCCAGGGAATATAAATAAGGATGTGTCTTCTTTAAAAAATATTTTTAAATAAATTATAGAAAAATCAGAAAGAAGGCTATGCCAAAGATGTAATATTCTTGTATGGGAGGTACCACTCCTAGGATCATTAAATTTACATGGTTGATGAATATGAATCAGAAACTTGTAGTGTCCAAATTTTAGTTTAATAAATCCAAAAACAAAAACTTTTTCTAATAAGAACATTAATTTTAAGGGGGGTTTGTATGGGAGGTACCCCTCCTGGTAACCCTAGGATCATTAAATTTACATGGTTGATGGACAGAGGACAGATACTTCCAATTTCCAAATTTCAGTTCGATAGGTTAAAAAAGAAAAAACTTTTTCTAATAGGAACATTAATTTAAATGGAGGTTTGTATGGGAGGTATCCCTCCTGGTAACCCTAGGATCATGAAATTTACACGGTTGGTGAATATAGCCCAGAAACTTAAAGTGTCCAAATTTTAGTGTGATAAGTCAAAAAGCAAAAAAACTAATAAGAACATTCATTAAAGGGGAGGTACTCATCTAGTGGTCCGATATGGCTGATTCCTATAATTGTGCAGCGTATGGTTAAAAGAAATCTATTTCAGCTCTCTAGCTCAAAAACTGAGGGACTAGTTTGCATACATACAGACGGACGGACGGACAGACGGACATGGCTAAATCAACTCGTCTCATCGAGCTGATCATGAATATATGTATATATTTTATGTGGGCTGTGTGTTACAAACTTTATGACAAACTTATAATACTATTCAGTCCCCTGAAGAGTATAATGAAATCTATTGTAAACCCATAAACTTTGACTTTAAAGTCACTTTCGTTAATTTTATCATGAAATTTCTTTAGAAAAAACAAAATTCCCTTATTTGGCACACCAATCAAACAAATTTTATTCCATTTTTAAACCATTAAATTCCATTCAATAAGAAACTCCCAATGGAACAGGAAAAAATTGTCCGACGTTTTTGTGTTGGTGGCAATTGGAAAATGAACGGCGATCAACGTTCGATTTGTGAACTTTGTAAAAATTTAAGCGATAGTAATCTGGATCCCAATGTAGAAGTCGTGATCAGTGCTCCTTCAATCTATTTGATGTATGTGCGTAATAATTTACCATGTAATATACATATAGCCGGTCAAAATGCCTATAAAGAAGCCCAAGGAGCTTTTACTGGAGAGATTTCCCCAGCAATGCTCAAAGACATCAATGTCAATTGGGTTATATTGGGTCATTCGGAGCGACGACAATTGTTTAATGAAAGTGATGATTTTATTGCTGAGAAAATGGCACATGCCATCGATGAGGGGCTCAGTGTTATTGCATGTGTTGGTGAAACACTCGATGAACGTACGGATGGAGTGCGTGATGAAGTCTTGTCTCGACAGGTGTGTGCTTTAGCAAAACGTGTTCGGGATTGGTCAAAGGTTGTGCTTGCCTATGAACCTGTCTGGGCAATAGGAACTGGGAAAACAGCAAGTCCAGAACAGGCTCAAGAAGCACATCGATTTCTGCGCGAATGGCTAGCCGAAAACTTAACAGAAGAAATTTCTTTGAGGACGCGTATTCAATATGGTGGCTCTGTGAATAAATCCAATTGTAAGGAACTATCCGAAATGCTTGATATTGATGGATTTCTAGTTGGTGGTGCCTCACTAAAACCCGAGTTCATTGATATCATTAATTGTAAACGAATGTAATAGTAGTTGGAAGAGAAAGAGAGAGACAGAGAGAGAGCATTGTAACAACTTAATGGGTTGATGGTATATAAATGGAAATATTTTATTTGGAAATTAAATCGTTCATTTGAAAAAAAAAAAATATTCAAATTTTTTACAAAAATGTTATGAGGATAAGAGAGAAAAGGTTTAATGTTTTGCATTTTAGATATTTATCAATTATTAAACCATTTTTAAGGTTCCATACCCAAAGGGTGCCGACGGGACCTTATAAATTAGCCTATGCAGCCCGTCCGTCCATCCGCCAATGAGCTCTATCTCATGAACCGTAATAGATAGACAGTTAAAGACAGTTGTGTGCTGGTTTGGAACCCTTCATGTCCGAGTCCGATTTTTTTTTATTTTATTTAAGAGTCTTGCAATTATTGTGTTGTAGGAGCGTAATTCATTTCCATATCATTTTGAACGATATCAAAATGTTACTACAAATGCTCTTAACAAAAAAAATCATTGAGGATTGTGAGGCATTCAAAAAAACATCTCAGATAACTAATAGACGCATTGTTATTTTGGTTAAATGAGATCCTTTCAAAAGCCAAAGGCGATTGCAAGCGAATTTGGGAATGCTGGTGGCAATGTTATGATATGGAGCTGCTTTTCTGACAAAGGGTAGGTCCGGTATAACGGATCCATGATCTTGTACAATATTGCTATCGAATGCTGTGCAAATTATGGCTATTTTCTTGAAGTTTCAATATAACAATGATCAAAAGAAATCATCCAAAATGGTGAGCTCATGTAATCAAATGCATAATATGGACATTATTGACTGATAACTGTGACTGTGATAAACAATAATAAGCAAAACAAAGATGACAATCAATGACTAAATCAAGACAACTTTATTCTATCAATCAATTGATTTTGTCATATTCTAGGCACGTGAAGATTCTCGGCACGTGAAGATTCAGAATTATAACAAGATTTCTTACAAAATTCCACTCCTAGACCAATCGTTGGAACATTGGAATAAATGCAGAGAAATCGGCGTATTATGTTTGAACATTGAGGCGTGTCAATTATGACTCCAGTATCATCCTGCAAATTGACCAAATCCGTTACCTCACATAGTGAGCTCACATTAAAGCTACCAACGCATTCTCTTATGCAAAGTTGCATAAGCTTGACTGGCTGCTACGGACGTCTAGTAAATAGTCGCTAAGCAACAAGAGGACAATTTACAGACACAGTAGGCGATACAAATATGAGGTACCACTGCTGCCAGCAATATTCAGCCTGATATAAAAGGCAGTTCGCCGTAGAACTGGGGTTTTTGGCCTGTGCGTAACATTATTTTGCACTGTTATCGAAGGGTAACCACGACACGCGACGAAGTCAGCAGTTACAAAACAGTAAACGTCATCAAAAGAGAATGTAAAGTCACCCGAACCGCATGGCGACAGATCTCACCCATAGCGTAAGTTGACTGAGAGTAAAGAGGCTCCATACTAATGACCTTCTAAACAAAAGGTCACCATCTTGTTAAATTACACTGCGATAATCATTTCATTAAAATATTTAATATTTAATTCAAAATCAAATCATATGAATCACAACTTAATCAATTCAAAAGTAATGACTCTTCAAACAAAAAATACTAGAAAACTTAACATTCATTAACCCATTAACTAGTATCTCATGCAAGTTGAATATCTTTTTTTTTTTTGCAAAACTATAAGCACAAAAAAGTTGTGTCTGTGAGGAAAAAAATGCAGGTATTTATTTAATTTTCTGATCTCTTTTAATCATTTAAGCCATGGTTACAAATTGCTAACCAAACTAACTAACCAAGTAGTTGTGTTAGTGTTGTGTCTCTGCTGTTGTGAAAAAGCAAATCTGAATTATGCAAATTTGTAAATAGAAGAAGGCAAAACAGAAAAAAGAGAATATTTAATTCATTTAACATAAAAATTAGAAAAATATTTACAGTGAACTCAAATATTTACATTGCTGGAATAAATTATACAATTATGCGAGCTACACAAGTATAATAACGTGGAACCAACAAAAAAAAAAAAAAACTAGAGAAAATAATATAATATAGAAATACACACACAAACAATTCGCTAAGGACTAAATGTTGTATTTATATTTCAATTAAATATTACACATACGCTTCGTTGTGCTATGTTGATACTTCAGCTGCCCACTCAAAGGGAAAACGAATGAACGAACAAACGAGAATGAACAGGTGCACTAAAGCCAATGGCAACCACTATACAACACTAACAACAACATGAAGACAAACAACAAAAGTTTCAGTTCAAATCCGCTTAAAACTTATTCAATTAAACTTCAGAGAAGCGTCATGTGCAAAAAATGAAATAAATAAATAATAATAAAACAAAAAATAAATAAATAAACACTAAAAATCTAAATAAAAAAAAATACTTATGACACAAACACAAAATAAAATAGAATTGAAATAATAATTTTTAAAAATAAACACTACACTACCCAACGGAGAGAGAAGAAGAAATGAAAGCTTAACTACTATGTGCTTTCGTTACTAAATAGAATATAAATATAAATCAGAAACAGAATCATCATCATCATCATCATCAGCAGCAGCAGGAGAAAAGATAAAGTTGAAAAATACAAAAATGTTTGCATACTTTTCGCTGCTCCTCGACGCAGCAATGAATTTGCTTTCGTTTTTCATTTTTTCTTTATTTCAACTCAACTAACAAGCAACGAACAAACGAGAGTCACTGTCGCCGGACAAGCAATGACGCCGCAGTTGGAGTCACTATAACCACCATCGTCACCATTGTCACTACCAGCACCGTCTCCATAGTCATCGTCAGCGTAGTCGTCGTCGTGGTCGTTGTCGTCATTGCCGCCACAGCACCAACGTTTGTTGATAATAATCTGCAAATCAGCTTAAAATTTACGGCCAAATGTTGCTGCTAAGGCTGTGGCTAAAATACAAGAGAGGTGTAGGAGAGCTAAAGGATGAGGGATACTAAAGTCTATCTATGTTTTTATTTACCATTTATATATGCTGCTGCTGCTGATTTTTTTTTTCTTTCTATTATTATATGAGAGAGTCGCCTGGTAGCTGATACCACAACAAAGCACAGTATTTTTGGTTTGGTCTACTAAAACGTGGCGTATGCGCGATATTTTTATATATTCACCAACAAAACAAAACAAAAAATGGAGAAAAACTCACACAGTCAAGGCAAAGCAGGAATCATACAGTAGTAGATAGAGTAATAAGAAGAAGCAGGGAATAAGAAGGCGATACTATATGATACAATACGATGCGATGAGATGAGGTGAGGTAAAAGTGTGGCTTTGCCAAACCGCACAACATTCGTTCGTAGGCGGTTTTGTTTATTTGGTTTAATACTAAACACATACATTCTCTCTCTCACACACACATGGTCATATTGCATACTATAATGAAAAAAAATGTGAAATAAATATAAAAATAAAGAGAGAAAAGCAAAAAGGATAAATGGAGATAAAAAAACAATGATAGAGTTGGTGGCGCACACATCGAAAATTATTTTGGCCGGAAACGTGACTTATTCGAAATTTATGTACTTTTTTGCCAACCAACCAACAACAACAACAACCAAAACAACACACAAAAATTAGAAACACCAAAATGCCGCTTATTCGTTCATTTGTTCGCTTATATCGAAAGTTGCTCTGGAGGCTGCTGCTGCTGCTGCTGTTGTTCTGTTTACAAAATATAAATGGAAATAGGGAAAAAAAAAAATAAAAATAAAATGCAAGAAAGCACAAAAATATGCATTTGGCATTTATTCCCTGTTTTTATATTTTTCTTTATTATTTTTATATTTTTTTTTTTTTTTTTATATTTTGTTTAAGTCACAATTTTATTTCAATTTTTTTCTGTCCAAATTTTTTGCCTTATTTTTGGTATCTTTTGTATTCACGCTCTATAAAAACAGTGGGTCATAATTGAATTTATTTCGTGTTGAATTGACAAATTAAATAATTCTGATATATTGCATTTTTCTGTTTTTTGTATCAAAATCAATTATCAAATTTATAATAGCCAACAAAAGTTTTGAGCCAATTGTAAATAATCCCTAATTATTTGATGAAATTTTAAAAAACTTTTATTTTTAATATTCTGTGGTTACTTTTAATTTGGTATACAATATTTTTCCTTCAGTCAATGTTATTAACTTATATGAAAGTTTTGCTATTGACTGACTTTAATGACAATATTTTCAATAGTGGAACTGAATTAACTTTGTGGCCAATTTTCATAGCAGGCTTTAGAGGTTTTTTGACATTATGCGCTTTGGGTATTAAAGTTGAATGTATTCATTTTTATGCAGACAAATAACATAGTCTCCCGTTGAGCATTGTTTAGAGTTGAGCTACTTTTAACCATACTCTAGCGTGTGGAAGGTAAGTAATGTTTTAGTAATAAGTAGTTAAGTTGCTAGAACAACGCGAAGACGCATCCGAATTGCAATGCAGAATTGATAAGGATCATTGTCTTAAAGACTTTGAAAAGTTGTTTAGAAATAAGCCACTATCACCATAAACAATTCACACATCCAGAAGCGACTTCTTTTTTTGCTGCATGCTTCGACAGCATACTTTGCACATGGAACTTCGGATAATTTAAATTTCTTTATTTTATCATCTGTTTTCTTATAACAAAAGCCAAGAAATTGATGCACGTAACGCTTGTTGCGGAGTTTATGTCGTTGCAACGAATAGAAAGAATAGGATACGTGAAACGCCGCCTATTAAAAGCATGGTAGGGAGTTTGGCCTCAAAGTAACTTCAGTTTCACTATTGACAATATTGACATTGATGTCAGTGAATAGCAGAACTTTCTATACAATGTATGTAAATTACATTTACTGAAGGAAAAATAGATCTTCTTTGAAATTAAATAAGAAAAAAACAAAGTTGAGTTATAAGTATCAATAACAACAAAACCTCAATGGGGAATTCAAGTACCCAAATATATTTTCTAGTAATGAGTTTGACTTAAAAACTCTTTATTACTCTTACTTAGCTGTGCCCCCGACTGCGTACGCGTGGTATTCGAAATATGTTTGTAATAGCGTGTATTTTGTTCTCTTTTTCCCTAATTATCATTTCTTTAAAGAGGAAAACATTCGAAAATCAGCCAAAAAGTAGGCAACAGAACTAAAAATATGAATATCTTTTGATTTCGTAAATTGATTTCGATAAAAATAAACGCTATATGTTACACGAATCTTGCTACAATACACCAGTCAAAACCGCATTCAAATAGGTTAAGCCGTTTCTGAGATTAGCGTGCACAGACACGAAATGGCTTACGATTTTATGCATATATATATATATATATATATATAGATAGAAAATAATGCATTTATCTTTACAGAAATTCACTCCAAATATCAATTGGTTGTCTTATGATCTTTCAGAATTTAGTTTCATCAAGAGCCTCAAATGTCAGATCTTCATGTTGTTACATTTATGAAATTTTTCTAGAAATTCAGGAAGTTCTTGATATTATTTACTAAAACCACATTCAATTGTAAAAATCGGGATAGGCAGTATCGCTTTACTACCATAAATTCCATTTTTCGTTGGATTATCCAAAAATTGTCTTTCATATTCTTTTATTTACCCTCTAACGAAAACAACAACAAAAAATCAGCCAAATCGGACAAGCCGTTTTCAAGAGATACGCCTACAAAGAAAATAATTTTCATACTTTTAAATACCTTTTTCAACGCCCCTCCTCACATTAATGGTATAGGAGTGCAATGACAAAATTTCTCTTACAGGCACCGTATATTCATCTTTTTTCAGAATATATAATTTACTTGATGCTACAGCTTTTGAGTCATGAGATATATTAAAAATGTTGGCGACACATTTAGTGTTTCATAACTGAAACAGCGTCAGATTTTGACATGACTATGGAACACTTTTTAAAAACCAAACAATACCTTATTTCTTATCATATTTATTAAACTGTATCATTATTTCACTTGATTTATATAATTTCTTATTAATTTCATATAACTTCTCTACAAATTCACACCACTGTGCTGGAGCATGGCGCAAGTTGATTTCAATTTCAATGTGACTGTCAGCATGTAAGCCATGTTTAGTTCACAGTGGCATGTGTTGTATGTGTGTGTAGCTGTGCCCTGTTTTGGATGTTGCTATTGCTATGTTGTTGTTGCTGTTATGTTACGATGTTGCTTGGACGTAAATAGACGTCGCCAAAGTCTGTATGGCACGCGCACACACGTTCCCTGGCTGACATTTTAATGCAACGCGAGCTTAATTAGAATTTCGACGAAAGGCGCACAAGCGCCTCAACAACAAAATATTAAATAGTAGTAGTGGAACAGTGGAAAAAAATAAAAATGGGCAAAAAAGCAACCAACAAACGAATCAGCGAACGACAAACGAAGCCAAGCATACAAAATATTGTAGGAGAAAAAAAAAACAACAAACCAAGTCAAGTCAAACCAAACCGAACCAAACTAAACTGAACTGAATGAACAAACTAATATTCAAGGATTTACATATTACACTCTCACTACTCAATGCTATCTACATATGCACATGCAAACATACATACACTATGGTATATGAATATACGAGTATATTTGTGTTTAGTATGTGCAAGGATATTTCTATAATGTTCTGTATATCTGTAGGTGCATACTCGTATGTGATCTGGTTTGGTTTTGTATTCTATTCTGTTCTGTTCTATACTGTTTTGTTCTGTTCGGTACTGGTACTGGTCCTGATACTGATTCTGATACTCAGTAAAACAGTGTAATATGCAAATTCACATTGCAACGCTCATTTATCTTGATAATGTTTCCATAGAACGTTTCCATTTAGAGGTTCACATACGTAGTAGAGTACCGTACATTCAGATGACGACAACAGCATTCGTTCGACATATCGATTACATAAAACAGTCTGACACAGTCAAATGGACAGACAAATGAAGAGACAGAAATCATAAGTCATATGTCGCTGTGCATTTGGCATTTTGTTCGTTCCTTCATTCATTCATTCATTTATAGTACATTCGTTTGTTCATCGTTCAGTTGTAAGTTTCTTGTTCACAACACAATTTTCTTTTTTGTGTTTTTGAGTGCATTTGTCTGATTCTGATTCTGATGCCGATTTGTGATTTGTGTTCGTTGCAATTTTTCCTAAGTAGTTGTCATCTATCCATATATATTTTTTGTACTTCTTTCATTTTCATTTTGAATTTTTTTTTAATTTACAGAATGCATTCTGTCGCTCAAGTCACATCATTCATATATGTATGTACTATGTATATTGTATATTCAAATGTGACGTGAATCTTACTTTCTATCCATACCATACTCAGTTCTTTCTTTTATTCACAATTGTGCCACACTCACATGAACTAACAAATATTTTACATTACAAAAAGTTCATATGAATATGAATAGATGAATGTGTTTGAGTGTGTGTTTGTTTGTTTGTATCTTTCATTTCAATCTCGTCACTTTTCAAAGCTCATCTTGTATTTTCAAACAGTTTCTGGCACATAATTAAAAGGCTTCAGGTTATTAACTGCAATCTCATAAATCAAAAGTGCTTTTTTGCTTTCTTTCTCTACATCTGTATGTCAGTTCTTTTTTCCTTCTCATTGCTCTTCAAAATACTAAGTATACTCAATAATATATCAAAAAGCTGATTTGGATTTGTTGAAATGTTCAAAGATACCCGACCAAAAGTCGCCTGAGGCAGTTTACTTTATGACAACTCTTCCTGTATCACATATTACGTTATATAAATTATTAAAATTCTTGTCAAATGAATTTATTTAAAATAATTAAAATTAACTTGAAGATTTAAGTAAATTTTTTCTTCTTCTGCATAACTCATTTGAAACTTGAAAAGTCTTTGATTTATTTATTTATTTTAAAGAAAATGAATGAAAAAATGATCATTGGGAATAATTTAAGAGAAATGTTAATTGGAGAAAATTTAAACAATTTTTGAATTAAAGTCGATAGATGATTTTATAAAATATATCTCTTTGTCATTAAAAGAATAGAATAATTCAAATTTTTAAGGTGGAATTGATGCTTATGGAAAGCTTCTCCTTGAAGTTTTTATTAAACATTTTAACAAAAAGAAATAGTCTAAACAAAAGACTTCATTTTAAGAAATTGAATTGAGTTGGATGTTGTATGAAACAATAGACAAATGTATATACAATAATATACATATAAAATTGGATGTATGTATGAATGTGTGTATGTGGATATGCTCCCTATGGATTCCATAACTGCTGAACCGAATTTTTTTTAGCAGAGTCAAAAGTGTTCCTGTGAAGTTTGATGTGAATCGGACTTGCTGTTGTTGGGAAATTGGTGAATAAAATTTTGCATACAATTTGTTTCACCAAAAATTCAAGGAAAGATTCGGTGCACAATTCGTGGAGATGGTTTTTATGCTATGCACTTTGGCACTGCAGAGATCACCTTCTACACCGTTGAAACTATAATATGGTACTGTTTCTAATAGAAGAAAAGATTTGAACGCACTAACATCACGTTGGGGACATTGCACAGTACGCCGGGTTCGCTGGTATTATATATTAATTGCTAAAATATTTGCCAATTTTATGAAGTTTCTTCTGTCTCACATAACAAAGTAAAACAACCATAGTTTTGAAGTTTTTTGTCATTCATTTTTAATCTTAGGATCGAGTATCACAGCAACAGGATGTGGTGATGTAATAAAATTGCGTTGGGATGACTTGTCGGCATTCTTATTACAAGTGAAGTCAAGCTGACTTAATCTGATTATGTCAGTGATTGAGTTTCGCAACTGGGTTAACTGGCTTTTACTTATTTCTGAATTGTATCAAACACGCTACAGTTAAGTGCATAAGCATAAGAGCAACAGCGCAAATCGAAATTGATGTTACTGCATTCATTGCTTGGAATAGTGAACTGTTCTGTGTTCGCTTTGTTATTGTTACTGTCAATTGTGTGTTACGGTTCAATACTTAGATTTGACTAAGCTTCATTACAGTCCTGTTCCCTACAACCTTATTAAGGTGTCCCATTGGTAAGAAATAAATGAGCTTTTAATATTATTAATTATGCCTTTTGATGTCCCAACATGAAAATCTATACAAGTTTATAGAATATTTGATAAACAAATGTTTAAGTCAAGATAATAATCATTCCTCATGCAGATTCATTTAATTTAGTATTAAAGGCACGACGAAGTCTTAATTGCTGTACAAATATTATATTAAAGTGTGTTTAATCCTCTGTCACCCTCACCTTTCTTAGGATATACTACTAAATATTTTGTTATTTTTCTTATTGTTTGTGTTGTACACAAAAATTTAAATTATTCAAAACTCGCATGAAATGCATAACTTCATGAATATCTTTTTATTGTATTATACTAAATATTTTACATACATATACAACATATCCTTATAGATACATATGTACGTAGGTATGTACATATATGTAGAAACTTATGTACATATTTGTATGGAAAATATAACAAGCGTGTAAACACTTGACTTTTGACAAATGTTCATCCAATAAATCCATTAATGTCAAGTACTTGCTTATTACTTTAAGCCAACACACACAACGGATGCTGCCTCAAACACACACACGCAGAGATGCACAAATACATAAGAATAGTTTTCAACAGAAACACACACAAAGATACCGTAATGATACTTTTGTACAAAGATAGTTTTATACAATAAGCTCGCGCGATAGGTAGCAGTTAGTTAGTTAAGTAAGTAAGTAAGTAAGTTTCTATCTCATGCGAGAAAGATCCACGCAAAAAAACATTTAACCCTAATTTGCATTTATGTACATTTATCTCACTAAAGCCACAACAATAACAGTAACAACTATATGGTAGTAACAACAATGGTAAGAAGAAACTAGAAATACCGCAACGACATACAATTATACTATAAACAACAACAAGAACAGCAACAAGGAACAAGAAGAAGAAGAACTTTCACTCGAAGTAGAATGAGTATAGAAAAAGCAACGCTAAACGTGCTGCCATGTTTAACATGTAAAATACAAGTGAATATGTATATACATAGTATTGTATATAAGTATGTACATATTCAGGATAAGTTTATACTCTACTACTACTTAGGTATAAAAGTGAGTGTATGAAAGTACAATAGAAAGTTTTAGGTATAACTGTACTTAAAGTTCGCGTAAAAAATAGAGATGGCATTTAAGGCAGAAAGAAATCTTCAATTCAGTTTTACTGAATAATCAATACCTTTTTTTCATAAGGAACTAAGTATGATCTTTTCAGGTTTTTTTTGGAAAAATTTTGAAGGTAACATTCTTCAATCCAATGTGAAGATAATTTGGTATTTCTATTTTCAAGAAGATTTTTGGTTTACTTATGAAGAATATGGTATAAGAATGGAGTTTTTTCTTACTCGAAAAACACACAAATATCATAAAATCTATACTAATATTAAAAAGTTGTAATGTTTGTTTAGATGTGAGAGGTAATATTCGAAACTACTCAAACGATTTTAAAAATTCTTTCACCAATAGAATGCTACGCTGTCACTGAGTGACATGGGCTATATATACATAAATAAATATAAATAAGTCCCGTTAATTTTAGGATTAACTGAAATATTCAATGAAAAAATGAAAACTATAGAGTTCCAGTCAAGCTGTGCGTACAGATGATACTCAAACTGTATTATTTAGAGGTGTTATGCCAAGAAAGGAAGCATATCTGATATCTGGCATTTGTCGCCACTCGATTGAATGCAACCCGTACGAGGCCAGGCCGCATACGCTACTTATTTATGTATATGGTCAAAGATTTTTAAGGCAATCTCTGCTTTATCCATCGCAATTTGCATCCAACCGGATATTTTAGTTAACTTTTTTCTGTAACACTTTTAGGTGTTGTTTGAATATCCCGGATCTTGGGAAAGAGGACACATATCGGGACCAAATCTGTCTTATGTCCTAGCCGGGAACCAACCATACACATTCACAAAATTTCAATACAATCGGATGAACGGTACGACGGCGCATAACGTACAAACAAACAATAATTTTTATAAATTAGAGGTTTTCCAAATTATTGTAAATGAAAATTTGAATTTCTATTGAAATAATCACTATTATAGTAGATGGGAGTTAAATTTGTAAGATTAGTCAAGTTTCAAGGTAAAAGCTTATTAAAATTCTTCAAGAGTCTCACTTTCTCATTTTGTTGACTTTAAAGCTTAAAAAATATTACTAGTTTTTCAGTTTGTAAATCAACAATTCTGATACAATTTAAAGCAGTCAGAAAAAACAGGAAGCTATTCAACATTGCAGCTTGATCTGTTCCTTTACTAAGGGACTCATTCAACTACTTATGGATATAATCAAATTAGACCCTCCCGATTGTTTCCTAGATGATGAAATTTAAATTTAAAAGGTTATTATGATATTGATGGTCCCAATTTATATTGACAAACTAAACAAAGTTTCCCTTGGCACAATTTTGTCTTCACATCTTCAGAAAAATTAATGATCTTTTATCAGTTTTTAAGCAGATCTGCATGGTCAGATAATTAAGATCTGTGCAACTAAATAATCAGATTAAGGACATAACTAAATCGAATAATATTTATGGTATTCAATCAAGTGATGAATGTTTAATTTAAAGGGATCTTAGACTTGATGGCTTCAACTTTGATGAATAAATTTAACAAGTTTCTAACTATTAATTAAACCTAATGTTAATTGTATTTGGACACAGTTTAGAAGGAGATTTGCAGGGGAAGTTATTCGAAATTTCTGCTTAATAACTTCCTAACAAAGAGACTTATATACTACAATAGCTAAGTAGATAAGATTTAGATCAGATAAAAGAACGGGCGGGATCTAATGCACCTCATCACTGTGGCCTAGAGTGGGCCAAAGGCTAGATCCGCACATTGAGCGCTCAGTCAAGACCACTTGCTAATCGCTCAATGCGTGGTCCTATCAACCAGTAAATTACAATACTTTTTAGGTCAAAGAAAATCTTGGAATTCTTGATAAATAACCAGAATGACAAAAAAGCACATGTTGCAAGATTTAGCATAAATTCAATATACCCAATCCTTATACTATGTGATTATTGTGAAAAACAAGTAGAAATTCTGTGCAAATCCGCAAAAAAATGTATATATGTATATACTAAGACTAATATATATAAACTCACCTTAATTAAACGTGATTAAGTAGATTTCCTCGTTTATATAGTGGTAGTAGTTCTTTTGGTTTTCCTGCTCCTCCTGATAGATACGAGAAGCAAAAAAAAAAAGCCTCTTAATTATGCTTGCTTCACTGTCTCTCCTGGTTGTTGTTGATGATGATTCTCACTCTCTCTTCTCGCTCCCTTGATTTAATTCTGAACTTTGACTGTGCGATTCAACAATTTGTGTTTTCAGATACAATTTGTTAGGGCACTCTGCTGTTTTTGTTGTTGTAGTCGTTGTTGCTGCTGCTGCTGCTGCTGCTGATTTTATTGTTATGGTTATTGTTGTTGTTTGTGTTCTTGTTGTTGTTGTTTGTGTTGTTGTTGCTGTAGTTGTTAGATTTTGTTTCATTTATGATGCATGAAAATGAATTTCTATTGTTTGCCGTTAATTTGCCTTTATTAATTACAGTTTTTATGTGTTCATATAAATTTGCTTTCTTTTCGTTTTGGTAATTTTTGGGATGATTGTTCCTGGTTGTTTTCTCTTTCTCTTACACTCTCTCTGTCTTTTTCCGTGTCTCCTATTTGTTTGTTAAACTGCAATTGTTGGTTGCCTCCTTCTTTGATTTTATTTTAGTTCAGTTGAGTTCAATTTAGTTTTTGTATTCCTTCCTTCTAAGTTTGCTCATTCATTTGTTCGTTCCTTTAGTTCTTTGGGTTCATTCGTTCATTTGTTGGTTGATTTGTTGCTGTTGTTGTTGTTGTTGTTGGTTGGTTTGAGTTTCATTTGTTTGTTGTTTCTATGAGAAATAATGAGCCTCAATTTAGTATTCAGAAAGCATCGCAGAGACGCAAGTCAGTTTAAATGGCATTGTTGACCACAAAGATGTTGTTCATGATGCTGATAATGATGATATTAATGATAATAATGATGTTGCTGGCGATTGCGATTGCGATGAGTACCTTGAGTACAATGAACAAGACAACAAAATATAGTAGATAATGACGTAGATGCAAAGAAAGATTTGAACGATGGTGGGAATGTTGTCAAACCGGAAGTAACAGCTGAAGTCGACAGTTTTGTTGTTCTTGTTGTTGTTGCTCTCTTCCTTTACTTGGTTGGATTCAATAGCTGCTACTGCTGCTGCTGCTGCTGCTATTTCTGTTTTTATTGTAGTTTTATTTCTTGATGTCCTTCTTGCTGCTGTTTTTTCTATTGTATTATTTTTCTCTGCTGCTGCTGCTTTGATTCCTTTTACTTGGTGTGGTGCTCCTGCTGTTGTGGCTTCCTTTTCACTTGATGGCGACAACGTCAATGAAAATTTTGTTGATGGCAAATAATGTAATAATTTCAACATTTGGACTGCGGCGTTTAGATGAATTTATATTTTTTTTTTCTTATTCTTCTTCCTCTCCTGTGCCTTCACTTGTGGTTTGTTATTGCCACCTTTTTTCTTGCATTTGTCCTAGTGGTTTATTTTTCTTCTCACTTGTCTTTGTGTGCCATGTGCCGTTTTGTGCGTTTTGATGACAATAATGATGATGTCCCTACATATTGAGGTTTATTTGTTGTTGTTGTTGATTTTCCTTTTTTATTTCTTCAATTTTTTTATATTTTTTATTTATTTATTTCTTTGTTCGCTGTTTCACTTTGTTGTTTATTTATTATGAGTATGTTATGCTCCTTGCCCTGCGTTATGAAGCTATAAAAATCATAATAATTTGGGAGAAAGAGAAATCAAATATTAGCAAACATTGCGTATAAGTAACGACATATGTGCGTCGTAATTGGATATATTTATTTAAGTTTTCTTTTTGTTTCTATTATTATTTTTACTATTATTATTATTATACTTTATGTTTCTTTGTTTGTATTTCTTAAGTTAGAAACGAGAAAAGCACAGTCCCACAGTCTCATAGTCTCAATTACTTATTCACATATTTATTTATTTTTCTTTTTCTAGTTTGTTCTATTCTATTTTTGTTATTGTTTTTTGTTTTCGCTGCTACTATATTATTGTTCAAATAAATAAAAAATTTATTTCTTTTTTCTATACAAATCATCTTTCTCTAAGTATATCCTGCCAATAAGTGTTGACTTATGTTACCCTCTCTATGTATCTCTATTTCTCATTCATTCAATTCCTTTCTCTTTTCTAATAAGCTTAATTTAGTTGTATTTTGTTTTTCTTTTTCTTTGTTCTTTTTTTCCTTGAACATATTTTATTTCTAATAATCTCTTGTGGCTTGGGAACTCGTTTAAAATGTTTATCATTTCGCGAATTATTCTTTAGTTCCTGTTCTGTTTCTTTTTCATTTTTACAATTTTATTGCTTTTCCGATAAAACTGTGACGCACAAAATAAATAATAATAAATTTTGATTAATGCGTTTGCTCATTTGAAAGTGGCTGATGACAATGGATTAGATAAATTTAATCCAAATGAAAAATATGTTCCTTTCTATGAAGCATTTAGGAAGGCTTATCAAAGTCATTTTGAAATTGACAAATGAGAATGGCATAGAAAAGAAGTGTGGAAGTGTTTGTTTTTATTGTATAAAAATCTTCAATTGATAGTTAAATTTTCATTCATTCATTCATTATGAATTAATACATAAAATCTCACTTTCAACTCCAACACACAGGATTACATCAAGCAACATCAAATTGGTACAAGTTTGTCAATCAAGAACACGAACTTTCTGCTAAACTCAGAAATATTTACCACTAAAGTTAGTCAAAAATCCCAAAAATCGACAATTACAATAACTTGGAAACCCTTCTAAAAATAACATAGAATGCTATTCGGAGCATGAACATTTGCTAAGGGAACAGAGCAGTAGCAGGAGCAATAGCACACAAAACTATTTCGTTTGCTCTGCTCCGGAATGGTTCAAATTTTTTTTCTATTGCTCCGACTATAAAAAGTATTTTTTTGGAGTTCTGTCAAGTGTCTTTGCTTCGTGTTTCACAAATTGAGAGCAGGAGTAATAGCAAAAAACAAAAACTATGAAATAGCATAGCATTTTCAATCTCTGATTCCTACCAATCAGGGACATAGCTAGGTTCATTTCGGGATCCAAATGGTTCTCCGCATCGGACTAAGGGGTGCCGTGTCAACTCTTTTCTGATATCACAATGGGCCATACTCTTTTTTGTGCCTAAGTGCAGTCTCAGAAAAGAAAGCCAACGAATTCTACATCACTAAATGTAATAGCCTATCTACACTGTGTCTAAATTGCTGATTTGACACAGCCGTCTTCAGTGTGTCAAATTCTGAGTCTAATTGAAGCCACCATAAAAAACTATAAATAGTTGCTTCCATCATCAGCTAAAAGAATGACAAAAAGTTAGTAACAATCGCCGAAATGTTGGTAACAATGGAAAAAAAAGTTAATAGCAAATACCAAAAAGTTGACAGCAATGGCCAATACTTTCTAACACTGCTGCAGACTGACCGTTCCAAAAGTTGCGTCAATATTAGAATAAAACTCATAGTGGCTAAGATTCGAATCTATGAAGATGCAACTATGGATTCGAATTCCATTTGACAACAACAACAGGGAAAATGACAAAATTGAGGGATTGTTGTTGTAGATGTGATTCGATTGAAAGATGCTAATCTCAAATTGATATGCTTAGATTCGGTTTTTTCGTATGGTCAGTCTTAACAGTGTTAGGCAATGTTTCTATGTAAGTTGGCAGTATTTTGTTAATTTCGTCGTATTTTGTGATTGTCATGTGTCTTCTTCTTTGTTTTTTGTTGCGCGCCACACATAATCAAAACAAAAAACATCCGTTCGTGGTACTAAAATAGCACTGTAAAGCACAAAACCGAATCCCCGTGATATGACTCGTTTCTAATTCTACAACAATACGCCCACAATTTCGTCATTTCCCTTATAGTTGTTGTAGAATTGGACACAAGTCTATGGTCAATTAGACACAGATTTTGACTCACTATATATAGGCTATAACTCGCACTAAATGAAGATCAGAGCGACGATAAAAGAAAAGTCAAAAAAGTCAAAAAGCAACCACTACTATGAAACACAAGTCAATACTAGGAGACGCAGAGTGTTGGAAGTCTCGTTGATTTCATTGACACCGAGCATGCTGCGAAGCCATGCTGATGTGACAGATATTCGCAGTATGTAACATACCTTACAACTAAAACAAGTAAGCAAGATTTCAGTTATACAACCCAAAGATATAGTCATGTGAAAATTATGGTCAAAACAGTTGACAACTACACAGAGTACTCATAAAAATCCACGCTTAGGCCGTTCAGCTTGTCTGCGACTGCATTCTCTTTTGCAACTTTTGTTTGTTGGCAAGGGGAACAAGAGGCCAACTGGGTTTGCAGTTTTGCCTTCGTTTTCGTTTTCTTCTTTTGAGTATTTTGGCTTTTGTGGAGTGAGAGATGTGAGCGGGAGTAATGCATGTGAAAATAGTTGCTAGCGTGAACAACGAATGACGTTACAAGAGAAGAATCAACGATACGAGCTGCGGAGCATGATACTGAGTGTGAACAAGGTCGTATCAAAAGAAAAAAGTTCTTAACTACAAGGGGTATACCTATGAACCATTGTATATATTCTCCATTGACTTCAATATTAATAATTAATAAAAACACATTGGTGAATTTTGAAGCGCCAAGAAAGGTCAATGATGTCGTACAAGTTCTACCAGTCTAAACAATTTGGACATATGATTCTATTGATTAAGAAACAAACCCAAGGAGGCTGTTGATTTTTATCAGAATTTGTGATATCAATCTGTCAAAATTCCTATAAATATCAAATAATTATTCACAGAAAGCTGTTAAAAACTAGTATATAAAAAAACATATTTAAACTTGAAAAGAAAATTTTAATTTCTTCAACAAGATACAAACGCACACAAGGCAAGGCACAGCAATGGCACACAAAAGCAAAATTGATACAAAATCTTTGGAAAAGGAAAATTGTTATCTTAAAAACAAACTAAATCAACTGAATGAAAGATACAGCACATCTGTACGTACATTTAACGCAGAAAGAGATGCTCAAATGGATACAATTAAAGATCTTAAAACTGAATTAAAAATCAAACAAGATAAAATAATTGATATGGAAAAAAATGCTAATCTTTATGTAAGCCTTCAAGACTCTAATTTGAGTTCAAACGAAAAAGTCTTAGCGCTCGCAAAGGAAATGTGTAAATTGTGTGATCCTTCGATCGAATGTGAAGGCATCATTGATTTATACAATGCTGCACAAAAAGTCTACGATAAAACAGTTATTAAAGAAAGTTACCGAGATATGGAAGTGAAGCAACTAAGTCTTGAATTGGAGAAATCACAGATTGAGCTTGATGAATACAAAAAGACACTTTGCCATCCAACTTATTGTACTGTCCACGAACTTGAAAATTTTATTGCCACAAAGGAAAAACAATTGAAAGAGATGTTGTCACCACCAGCTGATTCATCGAAAGTATCAGAAAGTGCACCGGTTGTGTTCAAAAATTTCGGAAAAAAGCGCAGCCAACTAATGAAATTGTGTCGCAAACGTTTGTTGCCTTATGGTATTAGCATTTATGATTTTAGCAAATCTTGGTCAGATGGTAGAGCATTTTGCTTTTTGATTCATTCTTTACGACCAACATTAGTCAATACTGAATTGGTTAAAAGAAATGGTGCAAAGGAGAATTTGCTATTAGCTCGCGATTTATCAATCAAATTGGGTATCCCAAGGGAAAACTTGGATTTTAATTATTTATTCAACAAAAACGGCAAATTGGAATTCGTCAAAGTCATTGAATTGATTGAAAAATTATTTAATTTGACAAAACAATAATTTAAGCACTTAATACAATTGATGGTTATTGTTTTTTTTTGGTGTGTAAAGAAATTTATCAAGTGATATCAAGGAATATGTAAAATTTAAGTTTGAATGAACTGATTATGCTATCTAAACTGCAGTGTCTCTGTACTTTGTTTTTGTTAAATAAAATGTTATTATTACAGCTAAATTTCCATAAATTCTATTATTGTATTAAATAATATTTGACCTTGACAGTGACTGTTATGAAGAAACTCTTGTTAGTACAAATAATTGTTCACGCACCTTATTGTTCATTGAACTGTAAATTTTTACAGTTTGTTCCTTTGTAATTTTATTGTACACCACACCACAAACCACAAATCATTACTGATGTGCACAATGGACAGATGAAGACTGACTAAACTACAATATGCAACAGCACTTACTTTTGCTATGATAACGATCAATGCACAAAGAGGATATTATGAAGAAAAGCTAAAAGGAACAATAAATATTAGCGATAAATTGATAGAAGCAAACAAATCACAGATTAAGCGAGCTTTGATACTGCGACCAGAGAGAGAAATAGAATAAGGTGAAGAAGATTGAGTAAACATTTACTTCGGTACTGTATTATACACCGAAGCTTTAAGACTTTATTGTTTCATGTAGAAGTTTTTCTTATCTATATTAATAGTACATAGATGCTTGTGATTAGAGATCACCAAAGCAACACAAGAGAATGTTCTGAAGCAAAAATAATTGTCTACGCACCTTATTGTTTATACTATGTTTGATGAACATGATAAAACATATATATTAACATCTTTGACCACACACCGCTACTCATGACTACTGATATGCACAGTGGACAGATGAAGACTGACTCAACTAAGTAGCTGCACTTGCATTTGATATGATTGCGAACAAAGCACAAAAGAGAAATAAAAAATATAAGCGATCAATTGGTAAAAGCAAAGTAATCAAAGTTTAAGAGAGTATTGATGTTGCGAACAGAGAGAGAAATATATTGAGGTGAAGACTGATTAAACATTTACTTTGTTATTGTACTATAAAATTTTATTCTCCGAAGCTTCCAAACTATAGTGTTTCATGGAGATGCTTGTGATTAGAGAACACCAAAGCAAGACAAGAGAATGTTCTGAAGAAAAATTAATTGTCTACGCACCTTGTTGTTTATTAATATTTTATATGTTTGATAAACATGATAAAACAAATATGTTAACATATTTGATCACACCTCACTACTCATTTTCGATGTGCACGATGGACAGATGAAGACTGACTCAACTATGTAGCTGCTCTTGCATTTGATATAATTGCGAACAAAGCACAAAAGATAAATGAAAAATATAAGCGATCAATTGATAAAAGCAAAGAAATCAAAGTTTAAGAGAGCATTGATGCTGCGAACAGAGAGAGAAATATATTAAGGTGAAGACTGCTTAAACATTTACTTCGTTATTGTTCTACAAAATTTTATTCTCCGAAACTTCCAGACTGTATTGTTTCATAAAGAAGTGTTAAATGCTCGTGCATAGATGCTTGTGATATTGAAATCACTAAAGCAAGACAAGAGAATGTTTTAAAGAAAAAATAATTGTTTACGCACCTAATTGTCTATTAATATTATTTATAACTGAACTGTAAATTGTTACAGTTTGTTCGTGTTCTTGTTATTTTATGCAACAAGCATGTGAACATCTTTGACCACACACCGCTACTCATGATATGCACAGTGGACAGATGAAGACTGACTGATAACGATCAATGCACAAAGAGGAATTATGAACAAAAGAAAAATGAACAATATTAGCGATGAATTGATAAAATCAAACAAATGATGCTATGAACAAGTAACATAGATTAAGGTGAACATTTACTTCGGTTCTGTGTTACAATGTTTTATTCTCCGAAGCTTCCAAAATATATTTGTTTCATGGAGTAGTTTTTCTTATCTACAGTATATTAATAGATGGTGTAATTCCAGTTGACAAGAGAATGCTTTGATGAAATAAAAATTGAAATAATAACGCACCTTATTGATTATTACTTATAATAGAAATGTACATTTTTACAGTTTGTTCGTGTTATTATTTTGTATTTTTAATGAAGATGATAAAACCACACACCGCTACTCATGACTTATGTGCACAGTGGACAGATGAAGACTGACTAAACTAAGTATGTAACTGCACTTACTTTACCACTGACAACGAACAAAGCACAAAGAGGAAATTATGCTTAGCAAAGAACAAGACATGATAAGCAATATAAGCGATCAAGCTTTTGATGCTTTGATGAACAGAAAGAAAACGAATAAAGTGAAGACTGCTTAACTTCGATGCAGTGCTTTGATGTTTTATACGCAAAAGCTTTCAACTTCTACTATTGCTACATAAAAGATAAAACATATTTAGAGGTATGAATGTATGTATAAGAGATGAGCTAAACAGTGACAGAGTGATTCTAAACTGTGATTGAGTCACAGTCATTTGAAGGGAGAGACACAGTTTACTTGATTGATTGTGACTCACTTTGATTGATTCAAAGTAAACTGTGTCTCTCCCTTCAAATGACTGTGATTCAATCACAGTTTAGAATCACTGTTTAGCTCATCTCTAGTATGTATATTGATTACCAGTTAGCTAATCAATGTAAGCTTATAAATACATATGTATTTGTGATGAAGTTTGTCACAGTAATTCAAAGTGATAAGCAATTATATTTCACACGTTTACCCAATTCGCCCATCAGTTCACTCATTTCTACTTATGAAAATAAGTCTCATAGTTGAATTTTAAAAGTTAAACTTAGCAACTTGTTGTCTGTAATTTTTGCAATTTATCAATCAAAGCTAAGTACGAGTATATAAATCAATTCATAATGACATTTAACAATGCATATTTGTACTAAATTTAGCCAATTTGTTTACTTTTCTAAGCAAACAAAAGATTGATTTACAGGCAAATAGTGGCCCCAACTTGACTTTTTGTCGTACCAATTTGGGGCATCACTGCCGCAAGCAACGAGCAAAGAAAATTAAGGCTTTTCAAAACAAGACTCTTAGACAAATCATCTTCGATGGTGCCCCCTATAGCATCCCTATAGTGGTTGAGGAAATAACTTTAAACAGCAGCCATTACAATCACCGTCTACATCTAGACATCCAAATATAATGGCGATAGCTCTCACTTAAAATGCGACTCGACGAAGGCTGACAAGACTCCTTCCAAACGACCTTTTGCAAAGCAGATGTTTATCCACATAATGTATGATTGCTCTGAGTAAATAACTCCTATATTTTATGTCAAAGTTCCCCCTAAGCCTATAAAACTAACCTAAAAAATCCATGAACAAAGCCAGGTCCTCTAGTAGAACTTTGTCAAACTGCCTAAATCGTCAAAGAACGGTTTCCCGAGAAGAAGATTTCGTCTACCAAGAAAAGCAGGAGGTGTTGAATACTCTCTGATTCTTCATCATATTCACAGCTAAGACAGAAGTCTTGATGTGGGGACATGCATCGCAATTGTGCAGTTCCCTGTTAGGAATCTCATCACTATACGAATATATTTTTCTTTTTAAAGTGTAAGAGTTCAGTAGCAGCCTGGCTGTCAACATAAATAGATATGTGTCTTTGGTCTCCCCCATTGCAAGTAAAGTAAGAACTAAAACAAAAATATATATAATAGCTATGCTTAATTTTAGCCATAGCCATTATCTTATACCCTTTTCTTTCCGGATGATGTGCATTTTAGATTGTCTGCTAACTCGAAAATTTTGTTTATGTTTTGAAAAGTGAAATATTCATACAGCCTAAAAGTATACTATACAAAAAAAAAAAAAAAAAATAACCATAATATAAAACAAAATAAACAACAAAGCTTGGAGCACACATTTCTTGTATGGGGACCCCTTTAATTTTTTAACTTTATTTTAGATTTAGTATTTGTTGCTATCATGACAATAGAAAAACACATTCTGTGAAAATTACAACTGTCTAGCTATTGCAGTTCATGAGATACAGCGGAGTCGGACGGACGGACGGTGGAAGCTAAGTAATAGGGTCCCATTAGCACCCTTTGGGTACGGAAAACTAAAAAGAAGTAGAAATAGACAGACATTTCACAATGAACTCTCTTCGTATTCTGAATTAATTTAACATAATTTTGTCAAAATATTGTATAATGTTTACAATGATTTTCTTTCAACTTTCAGTATCATTAATGAAGAATTTTTTGAATGCAATTTGTTATTACTTTTATTTCTTTGGGAAGAACATACTTAAGAACATTTTGCATGGAAACTTTTTAATTAATTAATTAATATTTACAAAGTAAAACTTTCGAGGAGAACATACCATTTCTGAATGTACTACTAGTTCTTCGTTTCCTTAACTAGAGTATGATTAAATATTTTTTTATACTATACTATTTTCTATATGCCCAATTCCCAGACCCATAAATTATCAGAAATGTCTTGAAAAATATCTTCAAACAACCATTAAGCAATCTCAACAATAAAGTGTTTACAAATTGGCAAACAATTCATTTCAAATTGAAAAGAAAAAGAAAGACAGAAAATAAAAACAAAATTTAAATGAAAATTTAACTGAAAGTTCTCAGTCTCAGAAGTTAAGAATTCTTGTCCTTCCACTTCAATTTGACTTTTTAAATTTTCACATAAATTCAATGCTCATGGAAACGTAATTTTTCTTTCGTTTAAAAACTTTTTGTTAGCTCCGAGAACTTTCAATTTTCTTTGTTTTTCTTTCTTTCTTATAAAAGTTCTGCTTAAATCTTGAACAACTTCAATAGTACATATAGTTTAACCACAATTCTTTGTAAAAGTACTTCAGCCTTTCATGTCAAGACTAATAAAGCTCAGTTTCATAAAACTTTAATAAACACAGACCACATGCCTTGACGATAAACATGAAAAAAAAAACAACAGAATAATAAACAGAAAAAAAGAGTAATAAAGAAAAATACAATAGTAGAAGTAGATGGAGAAGGATAAGGATAAGGAAAATAAAAAATTGAAATGAACAACAACATGAAGAACAAATGTCAAACAACAAACACTTCAAAAAGCGCACATCAGTCAGTCTACATTTGGTCTATTAACAAACAACAGGACAACGACAAGAAATATTCGTACTATATACTATAGTGATACAAGAAATAACAAGAGAATAGCAAGCAGCAAAGTAAAGGGAGACAAAAGATGGAGACAGTAAAGAATCCGGTAACAAAAAACAGAAACAAAAGTAAAGTAAAGTAAAGAACAATTTGACAATTGAAGTGTTTCCTCTTCAAGTGAAGTCATTCTTGTACTACTATGACGAATAAGAAACTGAATGTTAGGACAGACTTACAGACAGACAGACAGACAGACATACTGTATAGAATGAATGCGGTGAATGAGTGAATGTACGATGTATGAATAAAGGGATGCAAAGGTATAAAAAACTTAAAGGAATCATAGAATTGATGGTGAAAGGACATTTGGACATTGAATTGCGTAGTGTAGTACTAAGTATATGGAAGAAAGCAGAGTAAAGTAATGTAAAGAGGGAAATCAAGTCTAAAATAAAGAAAGTTGTTGTAGATTAGTTGCATAGTCATAGAAAAGTATCTGTGAAGCACTTGAGCACAGTTTCCGGTCATTTACACGTACATCCTGTGAGAAGCGTCAACGTTGACGACGATGACGACGACTATAAGAATAACGATGACAAAGACTATAAAGACGACTAACTGACTGAATAAATGAATGGATGGATGGATGAATGAATGACCGACTAACTGACTGACTATGACTAGTATGTGAGTTAAGAGCGTGCGTTCGTTCGTTCGTTCGTTCATTTTGTTTTGTGTGTTTTCTATGCTGACATAGTATCCTACATTTTTATTGGCTTCCTTTACTAGACAGCTGCCAGTATAACAACAGCAACAACAACAACAACAACAAACAATAATAACATGACATGCTTGCATCTACATACTACATAACAACATGTGCATTTGTATGCTGTGTGCTCTATGCATGTGTATCTTGAATACTTTTGACTGTTTTCCGCTTTCAAGACAAAACACACATTTTTTTCTTATTTTATATTTCAATTTCATATATTTTGTTTTGCTTTTTTTTACCCCTGGAACAACAACAACAACAGAAACAATAAGAACTCAACTAAACTTCAACTCTAACACAAACACACACACACACAGATACAATACATACATGTGTATGGTACGCTTAGTTTAAGCGCTGACTGCCTGCCTGCCATGCTTGGTTTCCTTTCTTCATTGCATAGTTTCGTTTCCTGTTCCTGTTTTTATATCTTCGCGTTTGAATAAGTGAATATGTGTTCACATGTGTAAGTGTATGTAAGTGTGAGTATTTGTGTATAAGAAACAGTTTTTAGTGCGCGTATTTCTTTTGTTTATAGCATCGCGTTGAAAAATAATATAAAATAAAAAACAAACAAAATTCAAAAAACAAAAACAAAAAGTTGAAGGAGGAGAAGGAGAAGGCAAGTAGCTAGTAAATTCTCCAACAGTGAGAATAGTAAGTATCTTTGGTAAAGCTCTGAAGTTTTTATTGAAGTAAAACTTGTTCAAGTCTCGTCGTGTAGAACATTTGGCCTTTATTACTTTTGCTGATTGTAGTTTTTATTTATGGTTGTTGTTGTTCTGTTTCTCCTTCACTGTCCCAATTTCTCTTCTTCTATTTCTATTTCATCGTGTTGTCGTTCAAATCTTGTTCTGACTGTTATTTGTGCGTCTAGTAGTACTAGTAGTATAAGATTCGTAATGTATCCATCCATCCAAACTTTCATCTACCCGCTTACTGTTTTGTCTATCAAACTGATTTCAACTGCTTAACATTTATGCTGCTCTCCGGTTTTCCTTGATTTTTATTTTATTCTTTCTCATTCTCATTTTATTCTACTCTGTAGTAGTATGTATGTTTTCTCTGTTCAGCAAAACGATTTTGCTTGGAAATCTTTTTTTTATTTTTTATTTTATTGCTTCGCGCTCTTTTACTAGCATTTTGTACTATTTCTGCCTTTCTCTATGTGAAAACGTGATAAGCTCAAACCCAAGATGTTAAGAAAGAAATGAAAAAAAGAAAACCATGACAAAATTAGGAAAAGACCAACTATAATATTATTGTATTATCCTTTTTGCTTGCCGCGCTTTCTATGCCATGATGATGATGATGACGATGATGGCCTCAACAGCGGCAACATCAATTGCTGTGTCAGACTTCATACTCTTATATACATATCTTTGTTTAGTTGAGAGTTCAGTTTGAGCCTTTGTGAGTGTATTTACGATTATTTTTCTTATATTTTTTTTTTTTGCTTTTGCACTCTGAGTGCTCTAAGAGAGCAAGAAATTTAATATTATTGAGTTCTGCTATTTGAGATAAAAAATAAATAAATAAATAGTAATAAAATATAATATATTTCAGAGCTAAGCACGGAAGGACAGGACAGGATAACATGACTATGACTATTTCATGTTTGAATTTATTATTTTTAATATTGTATATCTTTATGATTATTACGTTTTTCTTATGGAATGATGTTCTTGTTTATATTATGAATTGCAGCATTTTATTGTGATACTATATGAGATTACTTTTAATAAGCGCATCTCAAGTGATATCAGAAACCTTTATATTGTCTATCAAATAAATGTTTGCATAGAATTTAAAATTCATCAGAAACTTTATTGTTCTAGAATAAACTTCTATAGAAGATTGTTGCCATTTAATGGATTAAAAACATTGGAAACTTTCCTATAGAAGGTAGATATGAAGCTTAAATTTAAGTTTTTACATCTTCAGAGTAGATAAATTGGATTCTTTCTTATTTACAATGATAATTCAAAATGGAGAATACATATATATTTATCATTGCTAATAGGAAAAACCATAAGAAAACTTAATATTGAGTCACTAAAAGTGAAGTAGAGTGTCAATAAATAAGTGACTTGATAAAGTTTAGTTTTTGCTTGAAGGATTAATCGTGCTCTTCTTCAATTGAATTCAATTTATATGTGGACTATATAGCAAGCACCAGCTTTCAAATAAAGAAAGAATCATAAAAATCGGTTCACCTAGAAAAAAAATCTGAGGTAACAAACAGATAACTACTGGTCAAATCTTGATCAAATTTATATGTGGACTACATGACAAGCACCAGCTTTCAGAAAAAAAAAGGATCATCAAAATTGGATCACCTAGAAAAAAGGTCTGAGGTAACAAACAGATAACCACTGGTCAGTTCTTGATCAAATTTATATCTTGTCCTTCTGACAAGCACCAGCCTTCAAATAAAAAATGAATGATCAAAATTGGTTCACCTAAAAAAAGGTTCTGAGGTAACAAACAGATAACAACTGGTCAGATCTTGATCTAATTTATATCTGGTCCTTCTGACAAGCACCAGATTTCAAATTAAAAAATAATCATCAATATTGGTTCAACTAGAAAGAAGTTCTGAAATAAGATAACCGAATTAAACTGGCACTGACCTTTCATATTGAAGAACTTATATGAAGAACCTACCTAATATTTCAAACTAAGTCTAACCATAGTATTATATACTTATTAATTCCACGATTGACGTGTTTAACGGAAGAAGAAAAAGGCTCAATTCAGGCTTATTCAAGTTCAGATTTAAATATAAGCAAAATCTCACGAAAAATTGGTAGTAGTCGCAAAGTTATTGGTAATTTATTGAAAAATGTTGACAATTATGGAAAACTACGTAGTACGGGATTGAAAACGATACTTACTGGACAAGATAGAAGGAGCATCATAAAAAAATAGAGCAATAAAACTATATTGTGCTGCTTTGTGCAGGCAAAAGTGCCTCCAATGACTGTTTGGCGCACATTAAAAACTTTGGAACACATTGTTAGAGCCATGTTGAGGAAGGTGCCCTGACTGCAAAAGCACCATAAAAGGCAGCTCAAAGTAACTTGACAACAAACTAACTAACTCAGTAAGACATTTCTAGTTGGAATCCTTTTTATGATTCTATTGTGAGTTCTTTCAAGGGATTTGCGAATATAATAGTATATAATATTGGAGAAGGGCGTAATCTTGTCACCTAGCCACTGTGGTTTCAATTGGATCTAATGTAACATTGTTAAAATATATTAATATCTTTGTTATAATTTGAACTACTGCTTAGTTTGTATCCTTGGTCAAATGTTTGAATATTTGTATAAATGTGAAAAATATTCAATCACGAATGTCTCGTGTATTTTGTAATTAAATTTTCTTGTATGTTGTGTTATTATTTTAAACAAATTTTTTCTATTCAAATTTTTGCTTTATTTTTGTATATTTGTGTTTATTTTATTTCATAAATTTGTCACACTCTGCCTCAACACTTGTCATCATCACAATTTATTTTATAAATTTCTTTAATTATTGTTGGCATTGCCAAAAAATTGAGAAAATTGAGAAAACTGTGAAATTAATTCAAAATTCATGCCACGCACTTTTAATAATCCAAAAACACTTGCTTTCATTTCGATTTGTCGAAAAACATTACACGTATCAAAGTAAACCGTGAGCCAAACAATATCACACAACGCACCACACACAATTTGTGTCTGTCGTCTTGCCTTGAGCAGCGAAGTCTGCGTAATAAAACTTACAGCAGCCGCTAAAAATTACTAAACCCCAACAGGAATTGCTAACCAATAAGACCAATGGACATACCGACAGAGAGACATGGTACAGGCAGACAGACACAAAATAGACAGACAGACACAAAAGGTCCCTCTGTTTGGACTCAGTTTTACTGTTCGTGTTGTTGTTGTTGTTATTGGGGCAGACAAAAGCAAAGCAAATCGAAAACAGAAATAGAACACAACGCAGCATAACATACTACAGCACACAGCATTGCAAAAGAAAAATACCAAAGTAAAGCAAAGGCAACGATGATGTTGTCGTCGGTGTTGAAGTTAACTGAGACTTTGAAGTCAGCGACTATGATGTTAAGCATGAGATGCTGAGCGCTTAAAAGTGTGCTATGAATGTTGAAATTTACTTTCATAATTCCTGTTATAGTACAACAATGCGTATGAGCATTAACAGAAAGGGCAATACTTCTTTATCATTTTTGTTTAGAGAGTAATTCTCTTATTTTCATGCTTTCTCTCTAAATGAACACAGACTCCACAAATTAACATTTAAAGGATAAAGAGAACTTTATCAATTTTTCTCTCTGTCCGAGTCTTGTGAAAACATGTGTTCTTTGATATTATGCTCTGCCTTAACTGTTTATGGCTCTTTTATTTGCTATCACTGTAAACTTTTAGTAGCAGCAGCGCAGCTTCTTTGACAGAATCTCAGTCACAGTCTCAGTTTTAGTCTCAGTTACTGATGCTGCTGCTGCTGTTGATGTTGCTATTGCTGTTGCTGTTGTTCTTCTTTTACTTGTTCTTGTTGCTATTGCTGTTATAATAGTTGTTATTGCTTCTTAGTTCGGCATGCTTGGCCTCTATTTTGGGCATTTATGTAGGTATATGTAGAAAATATGCTTATGCTGAGTTCTTTCTTTGTTGATGTTGCTGTAATTGTTGTTGTTGTTGTTGTTGTTGTTGGTAGACACTGTAAACAGGATCAGGGTGTGGTGAATATTCTGCTACGGCAACAAAAGGCTTTTCTGTGATTGCTGCTGTCTCAACTGTTGTGTTAGTGTATTGTTAATTTTTGTTTTTATTGCTTTTCTTGCTTTTCTCGTTTGTGATTTTATTTTATTTTACTGTATTTATATTTAATTTTAAATTATACACTACCTTTTTGTTGTATATTTATTCTAATTCTTTGTTGTTTAATTATTATTATATCTCTAAGTCCGTCTCTCTCCTCTTCAACGGTTGTGGTCGCTTCGTTCGTTCTTTTTTTATACTTTTCCACTGTTAACAAAAGCAATTGCTTTAGATTTTCTTTTACTTCTCTCCTCTTGCCTCCTGCCTCTTCTTCTTTTATCCCGTTATTTTTACTGATATGTGGCACACTTATTCATTCTCTTTACTATTTCTTTTTTTTTTTTTTTGTGTTGGTTTTATTTTCATAACGCACAATTTGTCGATTTCATTATTTTATTTTATATGTGTTTTGCTTTTATTTTACATAATTAAAAAATTATTAAATATATAAATTATTTGCACTATTATTCTATTTATTTTTTTTTTATTTAAAATATTTCTAAATTTTATTTATTTATTTATATTTATTTATTTATATTTTGTTTTTTTTTGTTTTTTGACTAATTTTGTTCCTTTACTCGTTCGCTCGGTTGGTTGCTTTGCTTGCTTGCTTGGTTGTTGGTTTGGTTTGGTTGCGTTGCGTTTCTTTGTGCGTTCGTAGGTTTGTTCGTGTACTATGAGACTGATTGTATGGTAAAGTGTGTATGTGTGTGTGTGTAAGTGTATGTGGATTTTTTTTCTTTTGCAAGCACTTTTTTCTTTTTGAATCAAACAACAATTTGCTGTGCAATGCACGTTTCCGTTTTAACAACCGTACACGTCAACTGTCTCCACCTGACTGAATGAGCGAACCGAACAAATCATTGAGCGCATTGACACACAGAGCGTATGAATGATGTCGTTATTCATAAAATCCAAATTACTTGCAAAAATCAATGCGCACAGACTCTTTGCTCTCTCACACTCAACAAACTCTTGCTTGTTCTATTCACATTTTGTACTAAATCGAGAGCAGCATCTCTCTCTCTCTCTCTCAATTTGTATCTCTCTTACTTAAGTGTGTGGATGCTGTTTAATATAATGACATCGTGCTTATCTATGTTCGTTAGTTTTCGTTGTCGTCATCGTTTCATTGTGTTTTAACTTCGTGCATGTTACCGACGTCACTTAGCGTGCAACAAGAGGCTAACATCAGCAGCAATAACAACAACAACAACAACAACAACAACAACAACAACAATAATAGCAACAATAGCAACAACAATAAAATTTAGTTTTCGTTGTTGTTGCTAGTCTTACTTACATTTATGCATGCACATTATGAATGTTAACAGCATCACACATTTTCGTCCTTATACTCACTCACTCACTCTCTGTCTTTCTCTCTGACTCCCTGTCTCATATCTTCTCTTTATAATAATACTATGTCAATTGAGATGCTGTTGCTCTCTTGCTGCTGGTGCTGCTGTTGCTGTTGTTGGTAGTTCTTGGCATCGCTTGGCTTTTATTGCCATTTTGTTTTGATTTATTTTGTGGTAGGTTGTTTTCAGAAAATAGCGGCAATAACAACAACAATAACAATAACATTACAAATCACTGTTAAAAGAAGGACGGACGCATATCCTGTTAACCGCTATGAAAGTTTAAAGTTACCAATTGAGTTGAGAGTTCGGTATTATAATTTTAAATATTAATTAACAATTAAAATTTACTAAAAACAAAATACCACACAACAATTACAATGTTCCGCCCTAACCAAATTCAAGAAAATTAGAAATCTCATTTTACAAGCATCTATAAAATTAAATCAGTTTACCAATTGCCAATATTCCTTAATCTACTATTTTATTAGTGAGGATTAAAATAATTTATTAAGTTTATGGGTATATAACTGTGTAATGCTACAAATTTGTAGGCATGAAGGCATCTTGGCATCTTTTCTAGTACTACATAATTAATTTTTGAATAGTTTTAACTATATGATCTAAAATAGTTTAGTTGTTTATTATATTATAAAAGTGGCAACTGATTTCTAAGAAATGACAATTGAAACTTGTATATGAAACAAACACACATACGACTGAAGAAAGAGACATAGTCGTCCAACTACAAATTGGTGAATCAAGTAAAACTATTGCATAGGAGTTGAAATATGTCACATTCTTCTATAACTACAAAATTGGAAACTTAAGACCTTCAATGAAAACTTTTTGAACAAAAATTGTCTTAAATCTTAATATCATGAAGATGATCAATGTTTGTTGTAGTTGTTTACAAATTTAACCCAATAACAGGTTCAATTATAGAATTATTCCAACAATATTAGATATTTTAATTTAGAGACAGTTTACTCGTTTTAGAGCTTGCTATATTATAATTTTAAAGAAAATCTTTAACAGTAAAATCTCCCGTGGGCGGACTGCTACGGTTCTAATGAAATTAGTCGGCCACGAGAATTCTCCGGATACTGGAATGTATTTTGTTCTAAGAACATAACTTGGAACTCAGTAATTTGACCAGCCACGAGAAATGTCCCATGTGGGAAGATATGCGCGACTAGAGACTCTATTTATAACGACATTCGGATACAATTTACCGGTCCCAACAGCGTCGTTATATTCGAATTCTACAGGATAAACATAATGACAGATTTAAAAATTGAAAAAAAAAGTAAACACTTCTTTCAGTTATCAATAGATTAGATGGTTGTCGGAATAGGGATATTCATTTAAAACTAAGTAAAAAACTCTATATCGATATGTTGCTATGCATCGAAAACAAACAACGATATTTTCAAAAGATCGAATATAATGGGTATTTTACTAAATTGCATGTGTGATTGAGAGATTGAGCGGAGATTGAAGAAAGTCCGACTAACATGATTGACAATTTTATAAGATTTGTAAAGGCCAAACTCCATACGACGCTATGCTTTCTACAAGCTCCACAACATGCAACTGCGTCAGCTTCTTGATTACTAAAACCCTGTAAAGTAGCCGAGAATTTCAATTTTTTAAACAGGACTTCGATGCAGTTGTTTACGACTCGATCTACGTGTGTCTAGAGGACTACCTTATATAATAACAATATCTTTTCCATAGCGGCAGATTACAGATAGATGACAGATATTGGAAGCCAGCAAAAATTGTTCAGGAAGCTATCAATTATGCTGACAATCTATCAATATTTTTTCTTCAGCATAGAAAATATTTGCAAGCAATCAGTTGATATTCTAAGGACACTGATTTTAATATACATTTAAGTTGCAGGTATTCGACTAATGGAAAAAAATAATAAACAGGAACAAAAGCTTAGTAAAGGACTTTATGGTCACAGATTTTAGTCAGTAAAGATGGGGTTCAAAGGGGTGGTGCATGCGCAATACATAAGGTATACGGCCTCACATAGCCTCTCCCATCCAATACCTAGTGTCATCTTCTCGTGGTGAACCCCGTCACACTGAGCAACCCGGTAGAAGATTGGGTAACCAACCCCAGTGGAAAACCGGATCAGTATAGCAGACGACACAGGAATATTGGCCCTCCAAAATGGGGGTTGGTCGCGGGGCTGGCAACACATCACCGTTAAAAATACATTGTTACGGAAGCTTCTAAGCAGGCGAAGACTCGACAAGAGTTGTAGAGCCAATAATGATGATGATGAGAATGATGAAGCCAGGTAAAAATCTCAAAAATTTATAGCATATAAACATAAGCAATGGTTGATACGGATTCGATTGATTTCATTCAAATGTCTCATTTAATCACGTTTCCCTGTCCCGAATATCTTTGTAACCTGAGACAATAATAAAAATGTTAAACACACTACAATATTTTCAATATTTTCCTGCCTGCCTGCCAGAACCAATTGAATTTTGTACAAATTTGTGTTAAACAAACAACAACAACAATAGCACTCTCTCACAATACTTAATTCTATTCTATTTTTAACAATATTTTCAACCTTATTTATTTTTGTATTATTTTCTTATTCACACAAAGTTCAAATTTAGCATTTTATACCCAAAAATATGGAATAGAACCAATAGAATAGAAACACACACTGACCCACCCAAGTTTAAAAAAAAATCCCACTGGACAAACAATAAACATGAACCTGAAAGACAAATTGTATGAGTAGGAGGAGGTTTCAGGAGAGAAAATAACAAGAAGATGGCATGGGACATTAACTACAATAGTAGGAGAACTAAAGAGATACACTAAACAAACAGTAAACATAATACAAGATGACGACTAACAAACAAACAAGCAAACGAACAAACAAACGAAAATGACGGGAATAGTAAACATTTCCGACAGAAGCAATAACGACGACAACAACAACAAAAAAATCTATGTAACAAATAAACAACATAAGTACTACAAACCTAAGATATACCATAAAATGAGGCTAAACCGAAATGAAGGCAAGCAGCAGCACATGAAATTCCCCTTGGTAGACATACATATTTCTTTTCCTAGGATTCTATTTTCCCTTTTCCTTGGAATAGAAAATTTATTCGAGAAAACTGTGCTCAATAAAGCAAATGTCAATATATACTTGTGCATACATATTTTCTTGTAACATTTTCCTTTAAAAAATAAAAATAATATATTGTACTATACTATTTCCCTACTTTATTCTTTTTAAGATGAAAAAAAAAAAATGTAAAAAGAATTGAAATCGCTAAACAAAATATTTATCACAGCAAAGCATCTTTTCTCAAAGGCTCGAACCGCAGGCGACGATGACAACGGGTGATGCACTCCACATACTATACATACTATATGGTATTGTAAAAGAGTTTGTAGTTCAGCAAAAGCAAAAATCAACACACACACACTCACGCACATAAATATACAAACACATTTCTTCATTCATTCTTCTTAGTTCTTCTAACCATTTCCACTAGACTACGTCCACTGCTTTTTCATAGTAATCA
Source organism: Amiota communis (assembly GCA_037043315.1). NCBI lineage: Eukaryota > Metazoa > Arthropoda > Insecta > Diptera > Drosophilidae > Amiota > Amiota communis. Next base: position 194,046 of record JBAMAV010001191.1, on the reverse strand, counting down.
TTGTGGAGCGGCGCTTTGCTTTGGCATTCTTTTTTCTTCTTCTTGTTTGCTTTTGCCTCATGAATATGTAAATTATTATTGCATACTGTGGGGCGCTCACTTGCTCACTCACTTGCTCACTCGGTTGCTACTTTAGTTCATGGTGTTTTATGGTGTTTGTCGGAATTCGTTTCATTTTGTGTTCGATTGAAGTGAAGTAAAATGAAAAGAAGCTGACGAAAAAAAACATTAAATAAAAGAAGAGCAATGAGGAATTTTCCATTGAAATCTTACTATTGTTGTGTGTGTGTGTGTGTGTGTGATTCGCACGCTATGCTTTATGGGATGTGTGTGTTGAAGCAACAACAATAAACTATGGCTTCTTGCTTTACTTCATTTTACTTTATTTTACTTTTATGCTTTCATGTTACCATAGTTGCTTTGGATACTGGTTTGTTGTTTTTTTCTAGTACTTCAATGTATTGTTGTTCTTGTACTGCTATTATTATTGCTCACTTTAATCAGGAACAATTTTCATGAACATAAATTTCGTTGGCAACAATCATTCCTAGCAACTAACACCGTTAGGACAACAATATCATCATCGCCATCATCATAATCCATCATTATTATTGCTAAAATCATCATCATCATCATCATCATTTTCATTATTGTTATTATTATTGTGACGATGCGTTGTCAACGTTCTCGATTTCATTGAAATATATTGTTGAAGTTGTTGATGCTGTTGCTGCTGTTGTTTTGGGTGATTTTGATGTTATTGCTGGCATTTTGAGTTGGCAACGCATCATCACCGCCAACAGCATTCGCGACAACAACAACATCTTCATCATCATCATCAATGATAAGAGCAGCATCAGCAGCAACATCAATATCAACAATAACAGCATAACATAAGAATAACAACAATAACTATGACAACGACAACGACTTTGACAGCAAAAGCAACAACTTCTGACAAAACATAACATTCACACACTAAGATACAAACATAGATACACTTTCCCACACACAAACACACACTCATACGCACTTAAACAGAGATTCATTTCTCTTACGCACTTTACTTTTGTTTGTATTGCATGGTACATACGTATATACGAGTATGTAGCCGCTGGCAGCTAACGCCCTAAAGTTTAAGTCTAGAAATCTTCTTAGTTGTCAATATCTTTACTTTTCTTCATTTTCATCTTCAACATCATCATCATCATGTTCTTCATCATCATCATCATCATTAGCAGCATCATCATTGTCATGTTTAACTTCGTTCTAGCTTCGGTTGTCAGCACACCTTAACGATGACGAGTCACTCATTCATTCATTCACCCACTCACCCACTCACTGACTCACTTACCCACTGACAATGATAATAAAAATGACAGAGTTGTTTATGTGTATGTGTGTATGAGTGTTTCTATGTCTGTTCATCCATCCATGTTTTGATTGGCAACCGGGAGCGAGCATCAATCGCAACTGGCAACGATTGCCTCCAACCATGTCACAGACAGAAAATCTACCCAAGCGACCGACCGACCGCACCCAGCAACGACATCTAACACTTGATAGCATCATCTTAAACCACCTCCACCACTGCCACTGACAGACTGACTGACTGAACTGTGCACCACTTAAATCATTCCATCTTTAATATTATCAGCAATAAAAAATCCTCTCTGTATTCACATCAATTTTTTCGTATATTTGTTGATGTTTTTCAATTTTTAGACAATTTTACTTTCGCTTTTTCCTAAAACGGAAACGGAAACGAAAAACCAAAGCAAAACGCACAGCCAGTTGAAGTAGCAATGAAATGAAAAAGGAGATGTAAAAAATAAGACAAGTTTAGAGTTTTATTGAAGTGACATATTCAAATTGATGAAATCGACTGAGCAAAGCGCGTTCTATCTACCATACATACGAGTACTAAAGTCAGGCTGACTAAAGGTAGGAAGGAAGGACGGAAGGAGGATATGATGGTACTGGGGATAAGGGATCAGGGTGGCATGCCCACCTGCTGTTTTCTTCAACATACGCAATTGTCTTGAATCTGCATTGGTTTATGCTACTGTTATTACAGTACAAGGTTCACAGTGGGTGATTGGATGAGTTAGTAGGTGGGTGGATGGTTAGGTACCATAGTTGGATGGGTTTGATGACTTGGTCGATGGGTCTAAACGCATTTAGTTGCTGTGCTACTCAAGTGTTATGTTTTTATGTTTCCATGTAACCACTGCTGATTCTTTTCTTTATCTTTACACTCAGCACACCAAGGTTCTATGTCCTTTTCAGGTTCTATTCATGGTCGCCATCGCAAATGTTGCCTCCTTCATCATTTGCTTCTTTTTGCATCTTTTTCATCTTCTTGGTTTTAAACATCTTTGGCTTGGTGGCGTCTGAAACTTTTTACTGCTACTCTTGTTGTTACTATACTTTTTGTTGTTGTTGTTGTTATTTTAAGTCTTATAAAGAAGAAGAAGACTCTCCATGCTTCCTTTGCCTTCTTTTATTTTCTATTTATTTTTTTTTTTTCTCATTCATTCAACGCCTTCTTAGTCTTCATCATCATCATCATCTTCATCTTCATTCTTGTTATTCTTCTTGTTGTCGTTGTTGTCGTCGTCGTCGTCGTAGTCGTCTATTTTTCTGAAGTGCGTAATTGATGTGAAAAGTGGCAACAAACTGTTTTTTTATTTGCGTTTGCTTTCAATTTGTTTAAATTGTTGGGCGCTGACGTTGGGTGTGCCAAGTACATGCATTTAACACGAACACCAACGCACAAATATACAGATACTCATACACACACCTAAAATCACTAGCTTAGACAAACTCACTCTCACACACACACACAGATAAAAATTCAAACGTTGATTGGAGTTTTATATAAATTTTTAAAGAATATTGTTCAAGTCCAAAACGAAAGAAAGTATCTGACAAAGAAAGCCATTCTATGTTTTAAGCTTATGTTTCTTGTTATTTTTATTTATATTTTCGCTTGTCTGGTTTTGATTTTATCACTTGTCTTTCTTTGATATAAAGTTTTCCTTTTCATTTTAAGTTTATTTGTTTAGCTTTCTTTATTTTTTTTTTTTTTTTTAATATTTTTTTCAAATTTTACAAATTTTTGGGATTTCTTTGCTTAGCATCTTGTGTTCATTAGTTGTTAGTGAACAATTTTCATTTAATTAATGATATTTTCTTATTTATTTAATTTAAATATTCTGATTGAGTTGTTGGAAATCATAAATCTAAACTCTTTATCTTAGATGTGGAAAGTTGGAAAAAAACATTGTTGATTTAAAAAAATTCGGTTGAAATAAAATCTTCAACTCAAATATCTGCAGATACATGAAGATCTAAGGAGGATATGATGAAAATATTCATACATTAGTGGTAGTGAAATGCTCACAAGACAGATATAAATTTTGTCACATTTATTAATTTATCTATTTATAGAAAATAGTCGACTAAAGGGAAAGATGACTGGAAACTATTCAAGCAAAATTATGTTGACGATTGATGAACACTTATTTGACTTATGTTTTCAGTTTTAAACCAAAAATGATTACGTATCAGGAGAATGTATACAAGAATTTAAATGTTGCAGTAAAGAATGATAGAATAATAATGCTACTGTACGGGTGAAAAGTGTAATTCAAGAACCAAAACCATCACAAATGGTATTTTTAAATAAATTTTAAATTATGTGTTTTAAAAAAAGATTTCATTTTCAGTTCTTTTAGGTTTTGATATTCCATAAAGGTATATAATCTGCGGTACAAGCAAAATTGCTCTTCTGTCATGAGAATCCCTGAGATTTTTCTTATTTTTATACACTTTTTCAATACACAAAATTAAACACCTACGCATATAATGAAAAAAACAATGGGTTTATTTTGTTGGGGTTGATTTTAACGCTCTCATTCCCATGATAACATTGTGCGAAAAAAAAAATGTCTATAACACTAATGAGAATAACTAATTTTTATTTAATTAGTACTTTATGAACGGTTTTCTTCTAACATATACCATTTAAAAGTGAAGATCAAATAAAGGATTGTGCCAAGTGTATGTATTGTATGTGGATATGTATTAGGGATAAGTATTGACCAACAAAACATCAAATAATGACATCGATTATTGTTTTTTTACTAAATAATCTATACACCAATTAATAGCTGCTTGAAACAACGATTAATCATAATGGGCCTTTTTCACGGTCAGTTCAGTCTCAGTCCATAGTATCGCTTTGGACTGACAAATAAGCTGGGCCTTCAGTTCATTTCTCTGTCATCGTTTCTGTTATCGGTGTGGACTCGAGTTGCTAATTGCAAGGACTATAAAAAGTATAGACTGGCAAATGCAGCGCTCTCTTTCTATTTTTTTAGCCCAACAACAAAATGTATATAATTTTGCCAATTTCTAGGAACATTTCGAGGAAGCATGCACACAATGGACAGAGACTGAACTGACCCTCTAAAAGGACCTTAATTGTACATTTTTGTAAAAAATAAATTGAACATTGTAGTTTTTTCTTTTTCCTTCTCACTAAGATGTTTGATGTCTCTATTGCTCATGACGTTGTTGTTCCCACTTCTTTGTCCAGTCCGTACATTTTTTTAAACGTTCATGAGCGGAAAAATCGATTATCCAATTGACATCGATTGGAAAACCGTAGATTATTTCAACAAAACATTGATTATTTCGATTAATCGAATAATAGATACCCATCCCTAATATGTCCTCTTTGAATTCCAAAACTGCTGAACAGATTTTGATGAAATTTTCAGGGAATCTCTAACATAGCCTGGAGAGTGTTCCTGTGATGTAGGAATCGGACCTGATGTTGTCATAAATTGGGTGTATAGAATTTTGCATAATTATCTGATATGTTTGACCAAGACGACTAGTCTCTATGCCTGCGCTGTCCAACTTTTTTGGTTCCGGTCAAAAAAAATTTATATATGCCACTTCGGCTGCCTGGGCTGCATTCAGATACGGGCCACTAATTGGACAGCCCTGCTCACAGCTTTATATGCAAAATTTTATCCACCAATTCAAATTATTCCTAAACAATAAGTTCATTAATTGGACACAAAGTAGGCTTCAAATATACTATATATGTATATATATATATTTTTTTTTCAATCAAAGTTAACTGGTATTTTGTTAATAAGAGAATATTCATTCATTTTATGTCGTTCGACATAACCAAATCAGCTCCGATATATATTTTGTGAACAAAAATTAAAATCATGGATAACATTTTTACCAAAATAAGAGGTGATTTAAGTGGAGTTGAAGAGCAGTTGTCCCAAGAGGCAATGCCAATAAAACTTACACCGAAACCAACTTCAACGAAATACATTTTTTACCAAACTATTGCCAACAAGAAACGAAAAATATCAAAAAAATCGTTTAAGACAAAATCAAGTGTGAAGAAAGGAAAAGTGGATAGCAAAGGCAGGATTTATTGCATAATATGCAAAAGAGCACTTAACTGAGTCAGTAAGTATGAAGAATACTATGTACGTATGTCGTAGAAAATTTAATTTGCATTCTATCCAACAGCAGTGTTTCATAGGCCTCGGAGAACAGCATAGTTTCGTAAGCCTCGGAGAACTATCAACCTTAATTCGCTGTGATTGGGGCGCTTCTATTTCCAAGTGCCTTATCTGCTGTCTGAGTTGTTTTTATTATAAATTATTATGTGTAAGAATCTTTGTTTATATTACCTAAAATAAGAGTTTTACAATATATTTTCGTAGGTGTTTTCATTTGGAAAATGTTGAAAAAGAACGTTGTTCACTCGTCACGTGGAAGCCTCGGAATCATTCTACTAAAAAGCTTTCAAATAGGCAGACTAGCAAGTTTGTTTATTGGAATGTTTTAACTATTCTTTGGAACTATCGTTTAACAATATTTTCCAAATCAGTTCATTTTTATTTTATTTCATATAAATAGATATTCAAAATCGTAATTGTTTTTTTTTTTTCGTTATGCGAATAAGTTGGTAAATATCTTCCAAAGATACTTATGACCTGTGCCACAAGTTATGTCTGATTCATTAGCATACCGACTACAAAACTCCGTATCGCCTCAAATTCCGTTTAATCCCTGCGGCACTGCCAAAGCATTCCTTCGTTGTGAGGGATAGTAAGATTAACTAAGCAGACGCCATTGTTCGCTCGTACATTTGGCAATCCCTGCAGAGAAGAGTTCCCAGTCGTTCACAGATGTTATCATGCGCCTTACACTCTCCTGTGAGCTGCAAGGAGATCCGAGGCGCACATACATTCTTCGTCGCTCTATTCCGAAAAGGAGGCACTCATGTACAAGATGATCCAGATCTTCCACGACATCTCTGCAGAGATCTCAGAACGGATTCATGGCTTGCCCAAACCTGTGAAGATAATGACTGTAGCAACCATGGCCAGTTGCGAATTGAGCAAATTCGAACCCCCAAGTCACCAGAACGACACATAAGCCAATCTTTAATATCTGGGATGAGCTGGTCTGTCCCCCGTAGCTCTGCCCTACTTCACTTGTGCTGCCATTTATTCAGGTATCCGGTCTTAATCTCCTCCATGTCTGATAACTGAGAAGCTACTTGCATGAGGTACTTGTCCTTGACAGCGAGAGTTTCCAGATCAATTGGAAGTCTGCCTGCAAGTACACCCGCCGCATCATCTCCAAAGCTCTACAGATCGTCAGGTTAGCAACCCTGTGAACACTTCTTATACCATGAAAGTATGATTTGGTTGCAAGTGCCCCAGCCCAGATTGGAGCCGCATAAAGCAGTATAGATTTACTCGCCGAACCTAATAGAACCCGAGATTTTTGCCTGGGTCCTTCCAGGTTTGGGAGAATCCTGGCCAGTTTTAGTGTGATGGCAGCTGCTTTTTTTGGCTGACTCGTTTAAGTGCATCTTAAAGAACAGTCGGTGGTACATGAGTACACCCAGGAATTTTATGCAAGGCCTCGACTCAATTAAATGGCTCCCAACTATCACTGAGAGTATTTCCATCTTTTTCCTGGACCTCCTTGAACCAGTTCGGTCTTATGTTCCGCTAAACTAAGGTGATTCTGTGTAAGCCCCTTCCTCGACGCTGCAACAGTCCTCTCTACTTTGGATGCGATCACATCAACATCATAATTGTAGTTTTAAATATATGAAGACATTTAAATATCCTTCTAAAGTTTTGTTTGGTGCGTGTTTGTTTTGTCACGATGAAACACAGAAAGAATCGATAAAAAAACCAAGAATCTGTGAGTTTTTGTAGGAAAAACTTTAGCATTGCTTAAGATATTGTATTTCAAAGAAACTTATCAATTCAATATCAAGACAATACAGAAATGCAAAAATTTAGAAAGTGTGAAAAGTATATAAGTTATGGCGAACTGTGAACAAAGTAAATGTTTTATTTTTATTTTATGTATTCTTATCACCATTTTTATGTGTTTTTATGCTAGAGCATTTTTTGTTGATAATTTCTTCACACTTTATCTGTTTTTATTTTTTATTATTTTTTTAGATTTTTTTTTCCTTAATTTTTATTTCAATTTCTTTGGTATTTTTTCGCAGTATTTTTTCCTTAATTTTATTGTTGTTTATTTGGATGTCGTTGTTGTTGTTGTTGCTGCTGCTACAAATAATAATGACGTTCAGTAGAAATAACAAGCATAAATAAACACATTAAAGGACTCTTTCTTTTACGAATTTTTTTTATTGTGTTTTGTCCTTTGGAATGTTTTTTTTTTTTTTTTTTTTTTGGTTCGTAAACATTTACTTTTGCCTTAATAAAAATGAATTTATATATATAGAAAAAAGAATGTCTCTTTATATAAAAATATATATAATATATTTCATACGCACTGTTGGTCGCCGTAAATTTTTGTAGCCGCACACAATATTGTTCTTGGTTTACCTTATTTACCTTGTTATTTTGCGGTAAGATACATTATTTTTTTTTTTTATTATCCAACAATGAAGCTTATAAGTATAGGAAAGGAAAGATGACTCTCTTTTCTAGATTGCCACTTTATATTGCTTCTGCTTTGACTGAGTGTATTAAGGTTCCATTCATTTATATTTATTCATTAAATTTGTTACGGTGAGATTGGGTTTTCCCATTGATAGCTTGACTTTTATACACATGACTTGGTGACTTTTCTGCTTCTCTTTATAATTCTAAAAATAAATTTACCTAAAGGTTCAATGACACTACTACTACTTATAACGATGGGAATATAAACATACATATGTATGTACGTATGTATATATAAATTGAATGTATAAACGATGGAGTACTACTATGTGCTATGTGTTTTTGCAGATATAAAAAATGAAAAAGAAAGAGTGTTAATGTCTAATGAGGATAATGAACTCGTAGAAGCAATTGAGTTCAAGTTTAGTTAATTTAAAGATTTTTTTAGAAAATTTATATTATGGTAAGGTAAGGCTTATAGTTTTTACTAAATTTTAATAAATGATCAACTTAAACAATTGTTTGTCATAAATTAGATAAAATGTTGGTCAATACTATTAATAATTGAAAACTGTAAATTGTTCTCTGAGATTGTGAGTAATTTTTATGTAGAAGTTGAGGCTAAGATAGTATTGGGAGTTGAACTCATTTTACACAGCAGCCGATGACTATCTGATGCACTTTTGTTTAGATGGAAAATAACAATGCTTCTCGCGAATGAAGGTACAAAATCAGACTTAGATGGAGTGAAATTTATTCTAAAATGTGGTAAAACGATGAAGCTTTCACATAAAGTTGGTTTCAACATGGTCCGAAGTATGCTTAAACACTACTGTTGACCTAGTTTAAAATTTACTTGTATACCCAATACATGATGTGATCAACCAATAATTGATCATTCAGAACTTTTCTAGCAATATTTTCTGGGCATAAATTTTCAAATAAATTTCATTTAATGTATAAACTAGGTTTATAAATAGTTAATCCACAAATCAACTGAGAGACTTTACCCTTCTTGTGTATGGGAGTCACAGTTTAAAAAGTATAGTGATATTCTTGAACTTGTTCAAAAACAATTCTTGCTTTTTGTACTGTGCAGCTTACACTGGGATCCTAACATCAACCTTCCAAACTACCCATGCCGTCTTAAGTTAATTCACCTTATGAAATTATCCAGTCATAGAACGACACTTTTTTATACAATCTAATTGTTGGCAGTATCTTTTCCACACCATTGCTTGGTAGCATAAATATTAATGTTACTTCTCGGAATTTTTAATTGAACAACCCTATGTTTCCAGTCTTAAATTTAACTTTACTATGCATGCTTAATATACGCAAGCCGCAAAGTAGTCACTAAGTTGGTAAGTATTGCATGTTTACTAACACCAGTAGTTCAGTACCGAAGTGACTTATGGTCGGTACTAGAAAGCTGCATGGTTCCACTCAAATGAGTCGCTACTCAGATTAGTATCGTAGTCACTTAATAATATGAGTGATAAGGCTGGGAATCATGAGTGATTGAGTGTTTGAGACAACATTGTAATTGTGTCTTACTTATCCAAATAGTAGATGAGTATTTGTTTCCCTTGGGTTGAGTGAGTTATGAAAATATGTTCGGCAAATTAAGTCCACTCAATTTGCTTTTGTTGTAGTTTTCTGTGCAAAATACTGCACGCATAATTCTTGTCACCTTCTTATTCTTTTATTGTTCAATGTCACCACTACATTAGCTAAAATAACAAAAACTGGATACTCACAAATTGAACAGATAGAATGCAATCAAAGCACTCAAAATTTTAGTATCTTTATCTATTCATTCATTCCACTTTGTTTTGGTTGAATGAATACTTAACTCATGCAATTTAATATCCAATCGTTCCATTTGAACGTGGTCCTCAAACGGCAGACAAAAACAGTTTTAAGTGAAACCATGCAGCTCTCTTGCCGATACCCAATCTTGTTCGGTTTTTTAATGGACTGCAACTAGAGCAGGCTCTGGAATGAAAGTGGCGTGGGATATTTAGTTAGAACCCAAATATGTTATCATATTCACCACATTTGAGGCTTCTTTGTATTTTAATTATCCTTTATTCATTGCACAAATATAAAATGGACTTAACAAGATCTTTCACAAGTCTTTTATGATTTTTGATTGTGGAAAAGACTTTGGTGTAATACTAAAATCCTTGGTCCATAAAATAGAAACTCTTGATGCTCATCTAATCTTAATCAACATCATCAACTTAATTACTAATCTAACGCATAATAATGTAAATCCCTTTGAAACATCTCTCATATCAACTCATCACTAAGGCGGCTACTTGATGCCATATAAACCTTTGCAAGCTCACAAAATCCATTTAAATGTGATCAACAAGTGCAAGTGTAGTGAAATTCTAGCTTAAATTAATTGTGTTTGGATAATAAAAACCAGAAAAGAAAAACTAGTAAAATCACTAAAACAAAAAGGCATAAATTACGTTGAAAATCCACAGTAGTTTGTAATAATGGAAAAACCGTTTACACTTTGCACTACAATTTAATGCTTCAGAAAAAGGATACTAACATTTTCTCACTCCTTTTTTTTTTGGAAGGGATGATGAGCCTTACAAGCAACAAAAAACAGTGAGGGTAAAATCATCTTGGCATCCAAGTTAATACGAGTTATAACCTTTTAACACTTGAGCCACGTAACGAAATATGATAAAACAACAAAAACAAAAACAATAAGTACTAAATACCGGTAACTGGAATAACAACAACAATAACAGTAACAATGAGGCTAATGAATAAAGAAAAGAAACAACTGAAACAAGTAACCCAAAGGAAAAGAAGAAGGAAAAAAAGAACTTAATGATCCATCATAAAAAAAATTTACACCAATTCATCCAAAAATTGACCCCAGAAAAAGCATAAAAAGGGAATTTATTAGCGTTGCATACTTATGGAGACAATCAAAGGACAATATGAGGGAGTTTAATAGCAAAAAAAAAAAAACGAATAAGAAAAAGGGGAATAAAGCAACATACCAAGTATAACGTCATTGTCCAAGTATCATCATCATATACACACGTACAAAAGAAAGGCTATCAGCAACACCATCATCATCATTATCATCGTCATCATCATAATCATGAACATAGCCGACATTCCTGAAACGTTTTGTCTCTGAGACCATGGTCTTCTCTCTATTCAATTGTCCCATTTGGTTTAGGTTATTGGACAAGCAAACTTTTGGTTTGAAGAGAAAATGAGAGGTTATGGTGATGGTGGTGGTGGGTAATCAGAGTCATGGATCCTCATTCGTTATCGTTAAGCAAAATATTTACAAATCCTTTTAAGCGGTTGTGGGTTATTTCTGTTTATGTTGCTTTTTACTACTTAAATGTAATTTAATATGCCCAAGTAGCAGGCAGGCAGGCAGGCAGCAGCAGCGTCGTCATCCTGGCTGCCGCCGTCGACCCTTACAATGATGATTTGAGTGTCGTCCGTCCTCTGACCCAAGCCACTCGTTTTGTTTCGGAATTCAAAGCATCAATTAAATCCAAAATCACAATAACAATAAAGATTATAACACATACACCGAAACACACACACACACACACACACACACATTGTAAGAAACTTCTTTGTATTGTCGTCCAGTTTCTTGTGAGAATAGTCGCCATTGTCATGAAGTTTTCTTGAATCGACAGCAGCCTATTCAAGTAACTTCTTATTTCGTACCGACATTACCACCTTCTTCTTTTTCTTCTCCTCCCCATTCTTCATTCATTCACCAATCTCTATTGAAACTTATTTGCTGTCAAAGACACGTACAAGCGGCATGCCTTATGCCTTACGCTATTAAATCATCGCATCGCACAGGACATTGTATCCTGTGACTGCTTGCTTGGTGCTCGCACTCGCGCTGCAGGGACAATATATCAAATTTTATGTTGATTTGAGTGGCGCGGCAAATGTCGAATTTTTTCGTCCTACATTTCCTGCAACAGCATCCAGCAGTTGGGATGCTGCCCCCCTGCCAATTGCTTCAAATCATGTCCATTTTGTGGCATTGTCTACATTTTTATTTTATTATTGATTTATGGTATTCTTCGGCACTGTCAATGCCGTTCGTCGATTTGTCCTCTACACCCACACTACACTACACTGTGTACTGTCTCTTTATATCAACTTGGCTCATCCCTCAACTTCATAAGGTTATCATCATCTTCATCATCATTATTATTATTATTGTCCTGTTAGCTGTTTCCTTACTTAAGTTTTTTTTTTTTTTGTCTGTTCCTTTTGTAGTTTTATTTGTGATTATTTTTGATTAGATTTATTTATTTTTATTTCTTTTTCTGAAATTTAATAATTCCACTTAATGCAATAATAATTTCGTCGCCTCTCTCATTGTCCTTTGTTATTTTTATTATTGTATTTCATAACGTCGTTCAAATTGTTACTTGCATTCATATATTTATCCAACTCATCTCATCTCATCACATTCTATTTTATTCCCAACTCAATGTAATTTTTTTCTGCTTTCGCTTACTTGATACTGGATTCCTTTTCTTTTCTATTCTATTCTAGTCTTTTCTCATTTTTGTCTCGTTGATTTTGTATCCTGGTGAGAAACATAGGACAATTATTTTTGTGTGAATTTTGGCAGATTGCGTTCGCCATTTTCGTTTATTGTCTGTTTGTTGTCCAACTACTTCATTTTCATTTTCATTTCCATTTACTTTTCCTCTTCCTTTTCCATCTCTCCATACTCCCACATCCCTCCTCCTGCTTAAGATATTTCGTATGTTGTCATCTACTTGTTGACTTGTCATGATAACGTAACGACAAATTCGTTTTTGGCTTTTCTACGCTTTTGGTTTTGGCATAATGTCCTGTTTGTTTGTAAGCACACGTGTAAGTATGTCATATATATATATATATATTGTGTGTGTGTGTGTGTGTGTTTGTGTCGATGGCATTACATTTTCCTTTTATTGAGGCAACAATAAGCGATGCCTTTGATCAGATCAAAGTAAGGTAATAAGTAAAAGCAGCTTATTATTATTGTTAGTTAGTTCGTTCGTCATATACTTATATTGAGTGGGAGATTTTTCATTATTGCTCATAAAGGAAATACAATAATTAGAGATTTATGTATCTAATAATATAATTTGATTGTCACAATACACTCGAGGAAGTCAATTATCGATGGTCAAAATTTATTTATTGGCTTACAATGAATCATATACTAAAAGAATGGAAATGGAAAATGAAAGGAGTGGACATTTTAACAGGAAAATGATCAGTAAAACTTTGTTGATAAAATCGTAAGCCTTTTCGTGTCTGTGCACGCTAATCTAAGAAACGGCTTAACCAATTTGAATGCGGTTTTCACTGGTGTTTTCTAGCAAGCTTCCTGTAGCATATAGAGTTTATTAAAATAGACACACTAAATCAAAAGATGTTCATATTTTTAGTTCTGTTGCCTTCTTTTTGGCTGATTTTCGAATGTTTTCCTCTTTTGCTGCGCGCCAACATTAAACAGCTCATGATTAGGAAAAAAGTTAACAAAATGCACGCTATTACAAACATATTTCGAACACCACGGGTACGAAGTCGTGGGCGCAGCTAGTTCAGTAATATGAATTTCGTTTATACGAATGTACTCGTGTACATGTATAACAATTATTATTTCTTTTAGATTGGATAGTTTATCTTAGTTAATTTCAAAGATATTTTTAAATTGTTTTAAATTTGTCTGAGTACACACATTAAAGATATTCTTTTAAACCGATATTTTATTCTATTTTACTAAGAAAAAACATGCTTAGAAATGCTATTTTCTAGTACCTTGAGCCAATACTTTCGACATGAATGAGTTAATTTACTTATTGTTAGAATGCAACCAAGCGGAACTAATAGTTGATTAAAATAAGCTCATTGATAACAGTGATCAGCAATTGAGAGCTCTATAATAGTAATAAACCTTCTTATCGATAACAGGAAACGAGGCAGGGTTGTAACTGTGCAACTGATTGAATTAAAGTCTTTAAGAAAAGCAATATAACACTTACTATACTTATTTATACATACAATGGTCGGAAAAAGTATTTTGACAAAGAGAAAATTGTTTATATGTTTCTTTTTAATGATAGAAAAAATTGAATAAAAATCTATGATAATCGTCTAATAATAAGCTTACAAAAAACCATATATTAGTTCAATTCAATACTATAGTTAAGAAATTAAAAATTATTTTTCAAAAATGTATGGAGAAAAAAGTATTTTGACAAAATATTGTTGGTCAGAAAAGAAAAGAATTGAGTTCAGTTAAATTTCACTAAATTTTTGGAGGATTTGCGGACAAATGTCCTTCCCATCACGTTCGACCTCAGTGAATTGTCTCCTCGCGCGTTCTTGTTAAACATAGACTCCTTTTTCTTTTATTTTAAGCCCACACATTCACAATAATATTTAAATCGGGGCTTTGAGGTGGCCAATCTAATATGTTTACTTCTAAATCCCTTAGAAAATTAGCAATTGGTAAGACCGTTAAATTGTTCGAAAATTAAAAGCCGATGTTGGGTCCAAGAGCTTTTTCTTGAACTATTAAAGCGAATAGAATTTGATAAAATTCTATGCTTGCGAAAAAAATGGCAATTTCGAAAAAATTACATTCAACTTGATCGAGATTCGAACTTGTAACTGTGCGAGTGCGAGACCGCCACTCTACCATATGCACCACCATTGAAACGAGCTCGCTAAAACCAAATAGCCGATATGCTAAAAATTGCAAAATATGCAGCAATTGATTTGAATAAACAATATAATCAGGTGTGTCACAGAAATCGAGAGAAATTGAAATTGAATTGATTTAAAAGTCTAAAAATATGCAATTAAAATTTTCATAATACTGATACTTTAATTATTGAGTAAATAAATACTTGTATACTAAAATATTGAAAATTTTAATTGCATATTTTTAGGCTTTGAAATCAATTCAATTTCAATTTCTCTCGATTTCTGTGACACACCTGAATATTGCAATTTGTGAAAGAATTGTAAGAAATCGTTTAAAAGAAGCAGGTCTCCCTACCTATACAAGCCAGACTAGTACCCCAAATTTCACGAAAAACCAGCAGAAACATCTGGAATTTGTCGAAACATATGTACACAAGCCTTCATCATTTTGGGAGCAAGAATTTGAGACTGATGAAAGCTCCTTTCAGTACCATGCGTAAAACAAGAAAATTTTCTGCAGTATGCCTAAGAAAATGCGAAAAAAAAGTGGCAACTGTGTGTGAACGAGTCGCTCATGGTGGTGGGAGTTTAATGTTTTGGGGTTGTGTTTGCTTCAATGGCATCGACAGATCAATGAATCAGGGTCAATATTTACATATTTTAAATGATCACGCGTTTACTTCGGTTGATAAATTGATTGAACAGTCATTTATTGTACAACAAGAGAATGCTCCGTGGTACAAAACCAAGATGATAACCAACCTTCTAAGGAATGTGGAAGTAAATATATTGGATTGGCCACCTCAAAGCCCCCATTTAAATATTATTGAGAATGTAAGGGCATATATAAAAAAAAAGAACTCTATGTTTAGTAGGTCGATTTTGATAAAATAAACTCTAAGTGTTACACGAAGCTTGCTACAATACACCAGTGAAAACCGCATTCAAATTGGTTAAGCCGTTTCTGAGATAAGCCTGCACAGACACAAAAAGGCTTACGATTATATATATATATATATTTCTTAACTATAATATTGAATTGAACTAATATATAATTTTTTGTAAGCTTATATATGTATATTGAAACTCTATAACGATATGTTGCAATACATAAAATATCGATATTTTCGATATATCGTATGCAATTTGTGTTTGATTACTTTGCCAACCCATTTCATAGACTTAAAGAGCCCACCCATTATCAATCATGCTTGAATCAATCAGGAGTGATATAGATAAATTTGACTTAATTTAAACATGATTGAACGTGTGTGGCGGTGATTGAAGCTGTGATTGAGAAGAAACTTGATTGATTCAAGAAAAAACTATAAAAAGAATATAGACTGGACCAATGCAGCGCGCCCTCTACAAATGCAGTGCGCTCTCTTTTTTATTTTATACCCAACAACAAATTGTATGTCAAAATAGAATTTCGAAGAAACATTCGAGGAAACATTGCACACAATTTGTTGATGAGCAAAAAAAATAGAAAGAGAGCGCGCTGCATTTGTAGAGGGCGCACTGCTTTTGTCCAGTCTAAAGACTATAGTCTTTGATTCAAGCTTGGTTGACAATGTATGGGCCCTATTAAGAAGATTTGTATTCAAAGAGTAAAGGCCAAACTCCATACGATACTATCCATTCTAGGTGTTTGAACAGCACAAGCTCCACAACAAGCCACTGCATCAGCTTCTTGATTATCAAAACACTCCAAATTAGTCGATAGTCTCAATGACACGAAGCAGAATTCCCTTTGCCATTGGCATCTTAGGTCTTCAAAATTTCGAGAGTGTTCGGTACGTTTTCGAGAGTATTCCATATCTGAAGGTTCGATTATATAGCATACAAATATTTGACTATGGTGGCTAGTTGTGTGCCATCGGAAAGGCCATTTTCAAAGGCCGCGCAGGTCTTATTCCAACAATGTAATCGATTGCAAGCTGAACAGGTCAATACAGTTTTGTTTATGCAATATTGCGAAATATTAAAATAATTAAATTATTAATTAGCTACTTTCAACTTTTCAGGCTGTTTCGACGGAGAAGACGAAATTAAAAGATTACTCCCAAATCAATGATAAAGGGAATTCTACTTCATGACATTGTAACTATCGACAAGTTTACAGAGTTTTGCTAATCAAGGAGCTGAAGCACCTTGTTGTGTAGCTTGTGATGTTGTAACAAGTAGAAAGCTTTGTATGGAATTTGGATATTACTCTTTGATAATTTAATCAAATACAAATTACCTACGATACATCATACAAAGCATAGATATTTGTTTCTTCACCTGAGCAGTGTCACATAGACTCAAACCTACTTCATTTATCCCTTACATCATATACTTGTACATATTCAATTTGTGGTCCCGAAGCAAGATAATATTTCTTGCATAAAACCAAAAACAATTGCATCAAATGTAAATTCTCCGGCTTCATCATATACAGTTAACCATATACAATTGTATTCATTGTTCGTAAGACTTTGAAACAAATGATATACTAAAATAACTACTAAATTAATATGCACAAATATTTCTATAAATAAATTCTACTAAAATTATGATAATTAATTACTGTTATTTCATATGGAATTTCATTTCGCAAATGATAGAAAGCATTACGGTTTCTAAGTAGAATGTGTTGTGTTCTCTTTGAGTTAATTAATATAAAATCCAACTGTGATGGAAGTCAAAACGATTTATCATCAGAGGAGCTTAAGATAGCTATTTTTCGTTTATTTCCAAGCTTAAATTTGGCTTAATTAAAGCCAAAACTACAATAATAATAAGAATAGTAGTATGTAGAACACATAAAGGACGAAAATAGAAATGAAATAAAACAACATACATGTATGCGTACATCACATGACCCAAATTGCATAATAATGTTAACAACAGAAACAAAACTAAGTATTTAACACATACTTAAATAAACTCACACTCAAGCACACACTGATTCACAGATGCACATAAATAAGTCAAAGAAATTAATTTCTCCAGATCTTAAAATAGTGGAAAATTCTCATTTAAGGAAAACAAACAAAAACCACAAAAAATAGTTTGTAAGAAGCATTTTACGCAATTTAGTAAAAAGGCAGCAAACAATGAGAAAGATTAAGATCATAATGATGTTGTTAATGATGATTTCGATAGTGCTGGTGATGATGATGATGATGGAAGAAAAGTTAAGAAATTAAATGAGAAGAAAGAGCAAAGCAAAAATCCAAAAGGTATAAAAAGAAATCAACAAAACAATTGAAGCATTTAACTATGCAAATAAAATAAAGTGCCAGACACACCCACATCTTAGCACACACACACACACACACACACACATATGGTACCATGTAATCGCATAGATACTTAAACAAACTAATAGATAGACAGACACATGTATGTGTACAAGATTCCATTAACACTCAGTTAAATACGCACACACACACATACAATCACAAATTTCCAATTAGAGAAAATACTATTGTACAATAAGAGGCAAATACTAAATGAAGCTTACCTTACTAACATATCCTTCCTTCTTCTCCTTCTGAACAACACCAATATATACAAATCTTACATGGTACATATGTATGTGTGTATGGATAAACATATCGTTTTAATGTAAGTACATGTGTGTATGCACATGATGCCAATAAGAAATACGTGCAAGTATTGAAATCCATTAAAAAGCAATCAATATTTGCGTAAATCGAGTTAACCAACCAAGTACAGTCGAGCATAAAAATAATGGACACAAAATTCACCGAAATTACTTATTCCTAACCACGAAGGATTTCCTTTTTTCATACACACACTTATATACATATATGTATGTGAGTATTGGAAAATATCTTTGTATGTGTGTGTGTGTGTGTGTGGTTGGGTGAATATAATTTGACGTAAATGGGTTTTGAATGTTGGTCGCTTGAACTTCGAGGGGGGGAGAGGAGATGCTGCTTACTTATGTTAAGATGAAAGTGTTTGTTTGGTTAGAGGAAAAGGAAAATTTGAAAGTCTGCCTAATCTTGCGCAATATTTGCGTTCGATTAATAACAACGAAAAAACGAATCCGAACCCAAAGACGAAAGCTGCAAATGATGAATAAAGTCAAAATCGAATCGAGTTCGAATGATGTAAAAATGATGGAGGAATGGTAAACAGAGAATGAAAGGTAGGCAGGCAGGCAAAACAGAAGTTTGATTGAATGGTTGATGCTTTGAGTAGCGAACTGAGTTTCGTTGAGAGTTTTGCTACAAAAACAAAGCAAAATATTTAAGACCAACATTCATTGCCTTTAACAAAAGCTCCTGGCATTCAAAGAAAAAGAAAAAAAAATGGACGAACATACACAAGTTTACTGATATACTATATAAGCTCACTCACACTGACACTCATTCATTTATTCATTTAATCGCGCACGCGATATATTCTCTCACTCATACTCACACACAAACACACACACACACATATTCTAACGACAGCGTGTCCTTCACAAAGCCTCATCGCCTTCGTCATCATCATCATCATCATCAGGCCTAGGCCAGGCCGGGGCCAAGCCAGGCCAGGCCAGAGTAGACCAAACCAGAACAGACCAACATTGAATTTGTACTCACTCGTCAACACCGCCAAGTACGAATGCACGAATTTCGTTTCGTATTTCGTCTCACATCTCCTTTGTCCTTCATCTTGCGCTTTCCATTTTTCGTCTTCATCTTGTTAAGAGCCGCACCCGCATAATCTGAATTTAATTTACCATGAGACCAGCAACCAAAACGATGAAACCCTTAATGTTATGGAATGGAGGGGGGGATGAATACGTATAAATAGGAGGAATGATAGAGGATGGATAGACGACGAGAACGAGGACTAACCACACGAATATAGGAAAATTGAAAAATGTCAAAATCGTAAGCATAAAAAAAGAAACAGGACAACAACAACAATAGCGAAAATGAACTTCACCAACTGGACAAAAGTGAACTGGACCAAGCAACAGCAAAGGCAACGACAATGGCAACAACAATAATAATAATGATGAGGATAACGATGGGAATGAGAGAATGTTGGTGTCGTCATCGTCATTGCTTGAAGTTACTAAAGGAAGTTAAGCATTGACTCTTCTTCCTTAAGGTCGAAAATGGAGGAGGATGGAGTTTTTTCTGAATAAAAGATGGACAGGACACAGGGCAGTCATAGGGAGGAGAGCGGGTAGTTCACTGAGTTCAGCTTGGTTCAGTTTTTATAAAAATAGCACGAAATACTATAAAAAATAATATGGCCTAAAATGGTCGTCATTAAGTACCAGTAACACAAACAACCAACAGCAATACTAACTACACTAGCATAAGAGAAGCCACAAGAGCCTTAGCAAATCCTGAAGTCCATTGCTGTTACATGCGAAGTACTTACTTTATTCAAAGGTACTAGGATAACGACGATGAGGATGATGATATTGACTCCTTCTTGGCCAAATGAAGCTGAAGGTATGCAAGATACTATTATACTAACATACATTGGCAACAAGAGAGAAGTGATGAAGAAGAAAAGTACCAAAAAAAAAAATCAGCGAAAAATAATATAAAAAGCAAATTTGAAGTGAATTGCTTCATAGTGATTTTCCTTTTAATTTTTTCTTTATATTTTTTATAGTATTTTTCTTTCTTTGGTCTTTTGCACGATTTTACAAGACTTCGTCGCCGTCATCCATTTTTTTTTTTTTTTTCAGTTTGTGCTTTTGTTTCTTGCCCTTTTAGGATATTTTTTTATTTGTATTTTCTTTTCTTGTATTTTGCTTACAAAGTCCTTTTAATGGGCGACGCCATAATTTTTATGCTTTACTACGTGTTGACCTGATTTTCGTGACGTCATTTCAGGCGAGATTCAATTTGTAAAACTCATGCATGTTTCTTTATGTTTCAAATTTGTGAATGTATGAATGTGTGTGAGTGTGAGTGAGACTGAGTGTGTGTGTGTGTGTGTGTGTTGGTTTGTTAGCTGCCAGTGAAGTATTCATGGCATCCGTGATGGTTGTTAGTTTTTATCAGGAAAGGCAGGCAGGCAGGGACACATAGAATTGAAGTGGATATTTCAATTTGTGTTTTTGTTGCATTTTGGCGCCAAAATATTTTGTATTACCAAAGCAAAAGAAAGAAAGTAAAGAGTTTTATGTGATTTGTCAAGATGTGACAGCAAACTTAACAAAATTTGTTGCATACTTTTGTTCAAGAATCGCAGCATGCCAAAGGTTAAAATATGAAATCATTTGTTGTTTTGCTTTTTAGATATATGTATGTACTTAATAAATGGATCGATGGATGATTGATTTTTATAACAACTGATCTATTTTGTCATCTATTCTGACCACTATACTGTGAGAGTATGTATAAATACATCCAAATGACTAACAGTTATAACAGAAGATGTATGGTAGTACTAAATCGCTATAAGCTCCAACCTCAGCATTATCTATGGCGAAAACATCGAAGATGAGGTAGGAAAATGAACATGAAACATATTCTATTTTATGCAGAGTTTCTAATTTATCATTTACTAGTACCATTTCAGCATTTTTTGCATCATTTATAAAGGTCAATAATTATGTAGAATATATACAGTGCGAGCAAAATTGAGTTGGTTGATCTGCCAACGTTTGCAGACCTTTCAAACTCATCAAATTTTATGCAAATAATATTAGAACTTCCAACACGTTTACGCTGTTAGTAGCTTATCTAGCAATTTCATTGGCTGACAAATACCCTGCACATGATTTATCTACCAACGTTGGTAGATCGAAAATTTGCCTTTCACACCATTTGCCGTCTATTCATGTTTGCCTATTGGTAGACTCCTTTGAAGAATTGTTGAAGTTTTATACATTGAATTTTTGTTTTCAAGTGGTGCGATTAAATATTTAGAAACCTCTTCTTTGTGAGATTTATTGAGGAAAATCAGAAAATAAAATTTAATCAAGGATGAAAGTATTGTGGATGCCATCACTTTGGCAATGTTTGTGCAGCACAGTAGTAGTGACAAAGATAATGAGAAAAAACCCGTAGCGAGTGAACCAATACAGGGTTATTGCCTCGTCCAAAAATGGGATTCTATGCTTAATTACTTGGCAAGTTGAGAAACGAAGAGCCGACTTTATATAGAAATTTTTTGAAAATGAATGCTGAGCAGTTTGATTATTTGTTGGATCTCGTAAAATTAGAAAGCAAGACGCTGTGTTTCGTAAAAGCATTTGTCCTATAGAACGACTTGCAATCACACTGCGTCATTTTGCAACTGGTATTAGTTTCCATTCTCATCAATATCAGCACTTCTACTACTTCGAAAATTATTCCCGAAATTGTCGATGCTATTTATAAAGCCCTTATCCAAAACATATGCAAACGTTTGCTATTTGCCTATGTCACAAGAAACGCACAGTTTTTTTTTTAAATTTAATTCATAAGGTGCTTATCAAAATTATACGTCATTTTCAAAATTTTACTTCCAACTATCGCCAAATCTGCGTTAATTATGTTTTGATAAAAAAGAAAATCATGAATGAAGCTACAAGTACGAAGGCGGTTCATTAAGTACCAGTGTTTGACGATAGACGACGTTCCTGAGTGAAGTTAGTGTTATCATCGTGTGCTGCCATCTATCAGACGACGCTAATACAAATTTCAGACTGATTGATGGGTTAGTTTCGATTTTGCAGCCATCCAAGTCAGACATGTTTCGTGATTTTCGCTAAGATGGAAAAAGAGCAGTATCGTTCAGTAATTCGCTTTTTGTTTCTGGATGGGACAAAATGCGAGGAGATAAAAACAAAGTTGGATGCTGTTTATGGGGACACGTCACCATCTATGACCACAGTTAGATATTGGTTCAACGAATTTAAACGTGGGCGAACATCCGTTTTTGATGAGGAGCGACCAGGACGCCCGGCAGACGTGGTTACCGAGGAAATCATTGAAAAAGTCCACGACATGATTCGCGCTGATCAACGAAAAAAGTGCGCGAAGTAGCAAAGACCGTAGGTGTGTCCACCGGAACGGCAATTAATATTTTACATGATAAGTTCACGATGAAAAATTTGTCGGCCCGATGGGTGCCGCGATTGCTCACGCTGGACCACAAGCAGATGCGGCTGTTAACTTCGAAGCAGTGTTTGGGGCAATTTAAGCGAGATCCGAAGGAGTTTTTGCGTCGAGTTGTCACCTTTGATGAAACCT
This sequence comes from Amiota communis, assembly GCA_037043315.1. Taxonomy (NCBI): domain Eukaryota; kingdom Metazoa; phylum Arthropoda; class Insecta; order Diptera; family Drosophilidae; genus Amiota; species Amiota communis. The sequence goes on along the minus strand of JBAMAV010001191.1, from coordinate 171,110 downwards.
GGATTAATTATTACACGCAAGAAACTAAGCAACAATCAAAACAATAGATTTCTCACGGTGAATCTGCACCAAAGAAGGCGAAGACGGTCCCATCGGCCGGTAATGTCATGTCGACGATTTTTTGGGATGCGAAAGGCGTCATCCTCATGGATTTTTTAGAAAAAGAAAGAACGATCACTGGACAATACTACAGTGAGTTTATTGGACCGCTTCGACAAAAAATTAAAGGAATTACGGCTGTATTTGGCCAAAAAAAAGGTGTTGTTTCATCATGATAACGCACCAGCACATTCATCTGGTATTGTCTCCGCCAAACTGCATGAATTGCGTTATGAATCGCTGCCGCACCCGATCTGGCTCCCTGCGACTTTTTCTTGTTCCTTAATATGAAGAAATGGATCGCGGGAAAAAAATTTAGCTCAAATGAGGAAGTCATCGCCGAAACAGATGCGTATTTTGGAGAATTCGACAAATCATATTTTTTGGAGGGGTTAAAAAAAATGGCCGGAATGTTGGGAGAAGTGTATCTTTCTAAAAGGGGACTATGTTGAAAAATAAAACACATATTTTAAAAAAAAATAGTGTCTTTATTTCCAACACGGGTACTTGATGAACCGCTCTCGGATAAGCTACATAAGCTTTTTTTTCTATATTTAGTACATCATGGGAAAAGAACTGTCAATTTTAGTTGAAATGCTCGCATTTTTGCATAGCGGCAGAATTATTATAATTATAAGACATAATTTTCATTCATTTCCTTATAATTCTCAAACGATTCATGTGTCTATCGATATAAGATGTTCAAATTTTCGTATATACATATTACTATGGAGTTATTAAATCATAGTCAAAGTTAAAATTTTCGGATTATATTCTATTTAATTTATTTAATTTTTTGTTTATTTGTTTATTAAAATTATTATTATTATTATTATATATTTTTTTAATCATCTTACTTTTTTTATTTGACTCATAAAGCTTGTTATAGTCTTGAAAACCATGAGTATGAGCCTTTTTAATTTCTAAAGAAGTCATTGCCTCGTTCTTATAGTTTTATTTTTTTTTTTATTATTTTATTCTTCTCATTCGTTTGAGTTCATCGAAGTCAATTTCATAATTCAATTTAAAAAAAAATGGTTGGAATTATAGGGTATTAATTTGAATTTATTCATCGTTCGTTCTCAAAGTCTATTCCTTGTATTTTATTTATTTAAAAATTTATTTGTTTTAATTCGTGTTTTTTTTTGCTTTTGTTAATTTATTGTTTTTAAATGATTTAATATTTAACAATTCATTCTTGTATCATGTTCCTTGCTTCCTCTTTTCTAATTTATATGTAATTTATGTTTGGAATTGTTGATGAATTTTTGCTTGCTAAGGACAAATTATTGGATTTTATCATGAATCGTCGGATTTTTGTTTTATTTAAGAAAGACTCTAACGTCATCTTATTCAGTATTTATTATTATTTTAATCTGATGATTTGTTTTTTCATTTATTTTTTTTCCCCCTCAAAAGGCATTTTATAGTTTCCTTTATTTAAGTTTTGATCAATATAAATCTTGCAAAATTATTAGTCTTCAGACATTTTTCTTAACTTTATACCCGCTTTGAAACTGGAGTATAATTACACATGTTTGTGGGAAACTTATCTAAGCATGTTCTGAACCAAGCTACTACATGCGATAGCAATATATGCAAAAGAATATATTCAAGTGTGTCACAGAAATCGCTATCGCCTCAATTTCAATTTTTTTTTTTTGATTTTTGCAACACCCCTGATACTTTAATTATTGCGTAAATGAATACTTGTAAACTAAAATTATGAAAATTTTAATTGCATATTATTAGGCTTTGAAATCGCCACAACAATGAGGCGAAAGCGATTTCTGTGACATCCCTGATTAGATGGAATTTACTTATGCAGTCAAGCAGCTATCAAAACCTTTCAACATTCTTCTTCCAAATGAAAGTGAAATACTTTACTTTTCTTAACGAATTAGGATATTATAATACTCTAGCAATCGAATGAATGCCAAGACATATGTGTGTAATAAATCAGCTGATTGTGAAATAGCCCTTTTGTGGGCTACCCAAACGCCATAAAAGAAAACCCCTGAGGATATGTGAGGACAACAATTATGCAAGCGACTAGAACAACTACAAAGCCCAAAGGCAATCACAACGTTTCTTATGTACACAGTTTTAGGAGAGATTGCTAAAACACCGGCAAAATGCGGAATGGAAGTCAAATTTGATAGCATTGAGACAAATGCAAGAGTTTAGAAAACGGTAACCACGCATTTGAATTACAATTGAATCGATGAAACAATTGTACAATTATATGATAGTATTTTGATTAATAAATTGGAGGAAAATTGCAGATATTGCGTTTTTTTTAATCACGTTTTTTCAGATCAATACTGATGTGTCAGTCAACCGTTACAGATTGAAATATCCACTCTTTCAACTAAAGTGATTTTTGGATTTTACGAGCAATACTTTTGTCCTCCAATTTGTTAAAAAAAAATAATGTTTGAGGTCAGACTCTACTATAAGATCCTACAGTGCATTTAGGGAACAAATTTTTGTTTCATAAAGCTGCCACAAACCATTTAATCCGCCACTATATCTCCATTTCCAATTGCAATACTTGTTCAACAAATCTTGCATAATAGTTTTTATTTTTTATCTTTCCTATCTTATTTTCCGCCAAAGAGACTTGTCGGTGATCTTTTGCTAATTAACTAAGGACTATATGGCATATTTTTTATAATTTTCTATTCACACAATTGCTTGCTAAGCAAACTAAAATGTGTAAAAGTATCATATATGATGAGTTAGCTGCAATAAGAATACATGTAGAATGACTACGAAGTCTATAGGCGAATGACATACTGCTTATTATTTTGAAGCCAATAAATTATTTGTTTGTCTTATGATATCCTTTGCATGTATCTCAATAAGCAATTAATACTTGCAGTTACTTAAAAGAAATTCATTAATTTCATCTAAATATTCCTGGATTTTCTTACATTTATCTTAAGTTTCCCCCAATTGCTCCTCAATTGATTGGATAAGTTAAACTTATACCTTTTTTGATTAATTTCTGTACTTAAATAAAAAACAATGAATTTCTAAAATTCGATATAAATTACTATAATTTGCTATCACTGGCAATTTAAAGCAATCGTATCAACCAGAATTTCAATCAATCAATCTGAGCTTGCGTGGATAACTTTGTAATTCCCTCAAAAAATATTGTATTAGATATAATTCAATATAACAAAAAAGTGCTGAAATACTTATGTAAATCATTGAAATAAGGGAATATCCCTAAAAAAACACATACGATAATACAATTTAATGTTGCAAATGCAAATGCTTTAAGGACCCACATCAATAAAATCCAAAAACCAACTTCAATATTATTGACAACTTTAACTTTATTACAGTTTGTTTTATACCTTATATGTATTCTCTTACTCACTTCACTTCATTTCACTCTCTATCTATCTATCTATCAGCAAGTATGGTTATATGGTTTCCATTCCACAATTTGGTTTAGAATTCATTGCTGTTACAGCAAACGACGTGAATGAATTCAAGCGTTCGTTCATATGTTTCGTTGGAAACATTTCTAGTCAAATATTCTGTTTACTTTTTTCTTTCGTTTTTTTTTTTTACTTTTGCATGGCACATGTCTGCATGTACTTGCTGTCATCCTTGCTGTTCCTGCTCCTCTGGCTGATGCTTTGCTCAGCTGTCAATCACATTATCAGTCAGTTCGTCAATCAAATGAACGAATGGACATAGTACTCGTACCATAGACGCGAATGATAAGAAAGCAAGCAATAAAATGTTCAGTACATGCTAGTAATATAGTCATTCCATCAATCAAACATTCAGTCAGTCAGTCAGTTAGTCAATCAGTTATTCAACCATGAAACATTGCGTACTCAAAATGAATGTTCAATGTGTTCAATCTCTTAATCAGCAGCAACAACAGTCGAATGTAGAAGTAGCAGTAGCAGCAACATCACTCTCAAACCGATTGATGGCTGATGAATGCTAAGTCTAACTAACAGTCAGACAGATAGACAGATGAACTGACTGACTGACTGACTAACAGAATGACCAATAACTAGGTTAGTTGAACTAGTTTCTTCAACTGACTAACTGAATGAGTGAGTGAATGAATGACTACTACGCCTGCCTGTTTGACTGCTAGTTAACACACCCCACAAGTTCTGTTTATAATTCACCATACACAATACTACTTTGAAATATATACATATTCACCACACTTCTCTGTCAATTCTCTCTTTAATGTAATTATTGTTTAAGTGAGAGAAAGAGAGAGATTTAGTCAGAGAGTGCAAAAGTAATAGAAAAATGAGGATGCTGTTCTATATAAAAGAATCATAGAAGCATGTGTTGCTCTATTATCACATATTATTCGCTCCTGCTCCACTCACTCACTGTTACTCTCTCTCTCTCTCACTCTGTCAATAACGGTCCTTACAGTTATCAGTAACTGTTAATTTATTTGTTGTTTTCTTTATGCTTTGATAATATTATTTTTTTTTTTTTTTTGTTGCTGCTTATGAATATATTCGCTACTGTCAAATCAATTTGTCAGTTATCACTGACAGCTGCTCATAGACATAAAAATGAGACAAGCAAAAGACACAAATAAATAAACAAAGAATCACCCACACACACACGCACACGCACACATGTATACATTTTGAAAGGATATATGAGCCTAAAATAAGACAAGTGAAGTTGAACTAAAGCTAAAAATCACAATAAGAAATAGAAAATATTCAAAGAATTGAAAAAATATTGCCAAAAATCAAAGCTCAGACAGGCAACAATAATAACAAGAAAACAAATCAAAGACTTTACAATAACAATAATAACAAGAAGAAGGGTAAGGGAAAGGGAAAGAAAAGCAGCCGAAGATGAAGATGAAGGATAATAGGAAAAACATCTATAAACAACAATTGCCTTGGGTGTAAATTATGGCGTATTTATTTTTAAAACGTTCAATGTTGCTGTCAAAAAACAAGACACACAACACGCCCTGGGCTCACAAACACACATACACACACACACACACACACACACATAACCACCCTCCCATATGTACGCACACGCATACTTATTCATAGACACATTCTGAAAAGAAGAAAGAAAGCAAGCAGGCTTGTGGAACCAATGCCAATATCTACTTTTGACATTTACAACTCATTTTGAAAATCTCTGCGAAGCTGGCTTTTCAAGTTCGTACACCAAGTGAGTGACTGACATATGGACAGACAACCAGACAGACACTCAGACCGGCAGACAGACAAAGGCAAATGACAGATACACAGTCAGACAATCAGACAGACTGAGACATACTACAAAGAAACCAAGGCAAGACCAATGTAAAACCGGTACTCTTTGTACTCATGTAGTATGCCTTCTTCATTTCACTGAACTGACACCGCTGGTGCCGGTTTCACCTACACATTGAGCGTTTTCTTTTTTCCATTTTCATTTTAACTCGCATGATATTTTTGTGCGTCGTTTCTTCCTAGTATGCGTGTGTGTGTGTGTTTTGTTCTTTTTCTATTTGTATGCAAATACAACATTCACATAAACACAGTAGAAATGTGAAATCCTTTGACACATACACACGTCGTATACGTAATTTGGCAGACAATACGCGCGGCACAAACGTTCTAGACAAACGACCATGTTTAAACCGAACAACAACAAGACAAGAGATGAAAAAAAAAATAAAAATGGAAACACACAGAAAAATAAAATAGAAAATAGAAAACAAAATGGCACAACAACAATAGCAATAAATACATGTGACAACAAATAGTAAAGCTAGAAAAGGTCTTTGACTGATTTCTTTTTCTACATTTTACTGTGTTTTGTATCTATCAGCCCAGCCCACCCCACTCTCTCTCTCGTTGGATTCTCAAAATATGTACCTTTACTCTTTTAGTTTCGGCATCCTTCTTTCATTTTTTCTATTTTTTTTGTGTTACCTTATTTTATTCTCATGGTAGTAGGCCACATCACATAGTTTAAGCCATGTTTGTCATGTTCATTATGTGCTCATCTGGTTTCATTCTATGTATTCTTTTCTATACAATCTTAAGGTAGGCACGCATAGACGGGCATTGGGCATGACAAATAAATGGTAAAATGTACAATTTATCATAACATCATAATACTTATTATTTTTTAACAAAACAAATTTTAATAATTAAGATGGCAAACTGAAAGAAATACAATCATGTTCACTGTTAGCGCCGTTTAATTTATCAAAGATTATTCTATAAATTTATCTGTATGAGTTGTTGTTATCTGCACAAGGTTTTTTGCACATCAGTACAGATGTGATTTCATTTGATAGGCTTCAGACTCAGCTTCAGGTTCACCATTCTGTTTCAGCCTTTAATCTATCTTTTGTTAATTATCAGTTTGAAAGCTTTGAAGGAATTGAATTATTCAATATTTTGGAATCACCATTCACGTAAATCGGTCAACAAATTAGTGTGATATTTTGACGGGAACCCATATACTTTGATAATATGGAGTAAATTTTGTAATAATTGAACAAAACCATCTAGGTAAATGTTAGATTAGATTAAAGTAAGGGCGGGAGCAAGTCACTTCATAACTGTAGTCTATTGTAACGATGGGTAGATGTAAGATGTGTGATGATGTCATTTAGTTATCACAGATTCTTCTCTTTCAAGTTAAATCGAACAATTCACTGTGTTCACCGCAGCAGCCGTTGTAGCAGCGTTTAGTACTCTTATATTTTTGCAATCACTTTATAGACACAAATCAGAAATGTTGTTATTGTACATTGATTGCTTATCCATATTAAGATTTGTGTAAAACAGAGAGAATCATGTAAACTCGTATATATGTTGTAGCCAAAATGTTATAAACGTAATATACAAAATTTGTATTAAGATTGTTGGAGCTTTATATGTGGAGCAGGATGGTGAAGCTAAAGCTGAGTCTGAAGCCGGTCAAACAATCAAATGCTGCTGTTTGTATGTGAACGAACATAATGTGAAGCTGAGTCTAAAGCTAAGTCTTAAGCTGAGTCTGAAGCTGAAGTTGTGTAGTGAAACTATACTTCACTCGGCTTCAAATCATCTATCTCTCTCTCTCTCTCTCTGTTTGTTTCTCAAATGACAAGCACAGCTGCTTGCTATTTAAACAAAACCGAAAAAGCGTATCGAAGTTGATTTTGCTGGTACAAAGTAGAGAATTTTTGTATAATTTAAAGCACGCAGACTACAGAGGCTGAACCTCGCATTCTATTCACTTTTTCGGGCTTCATCTTCACCATTCTGTTCCATCCTTGTTATATTTATTGTAGTACTTAATGATGTAACAACATGTTATCCAATTACAGTAGATGGGCGTTTCAATGCCATTTTCGCTATAAAAATTCGGTTTGTTGAAGTTCAAAAAGCGCTAACAAAAACTGTTCTTTCAAATTCCAAAGCAGATGAGTGAAATGAAGCTATTTTACTGAAGAAGAAGATCGAAAAGTACAACTTTATTATGTTGCTGGTTTTCTATTGGAAACTTTTACAGACCATCGTCACAGCCTCTAAAGCCATCCATCTTTCAAATGCCACGTAGCGGTTGCAAGTCTGGCTGTAGGAACATAAAAAATAACGAAATGAATTTGGTGATTTAAAAACGCAGGCAAATGTATAGCAAACAATTGATCTATCAAGCTAGAATTTCCTAAAACTTGTCAGAGGAAGGTGAAACGTCATTTTGATAAAATCTTCGAGTATGAACGTCTCCAAGATCCAGAAAGCTTGTTTAGAGTGAACATTTTCTATCGTGTATTGGACATCATCATTAATCAATTGAGATCGCGTTTCCTTGGAATCAATGATCAATTCAGTGTCTTTCAACCTTCCTCTTTGCAAAATTTATTGGAAAAGGCTTTAGTATTTGTTGACTTATATAAGAAAGACATATCTGTCTCGTTTGCCAAGAAAATTCATAGTTTTCGATCGACTTTTAGACATGATATAGAAAAGTCATGTGCACTGCATTTCTGTTGTTTGTAACCATCCCTGTGATTCCGGCGAACATTTTCATAATTAAAATTGATAAAATTATATTTAAGAAATTCTATGGGACAAGAAAGGTTACTAAAATAGCAACATTGTTCCAAGTCATATGGTGATCATGATCATTGAAAGATCTTTAAAATAAAATGATTTTTATGAAGTGTGTAGATTTTATCAATATAAAATCTTTTATTTTTATAACTCGTTTTAATAAATTTGTATATTTCTTTTTGTTTAAACTCTGATGTTTTTCTCGTTTAATTAATGTTCGTTCTTAACCCTCACAGAGAACATCCTCGCACCTCAGCAGCTACTCTATGACCACCCCAGTCTTTGCCGTTCACTCAGCAGCACTCTAGCAGCAGTCGACTATCGATCCTCGACTGATTCTTTCCTCATTCCTTGCCAACTATTCATTTTCCTCGCCTATTGTCAACTATTCTTCTTTCGCCATGATCGGCCACACTACCTTTGGGTGATGCCACATCCTACAAGTGTATCTCTCATGCGAATTTAATTTGTCATGCATGTTGGCTGTGTGTGTGCCTACCATAATTTTTTTATTTTAGTTTCAGTTGCTGTTATATTTAGATTGTGTTGATGATGTTGATGTAGTAGTTGTTATTATTACATATATATATTTTTTTTTTATTTATTTGTATTTTTTTGTTACCCTTTTTCTTCTTTGTTTCTTTCACTATTTGGATTTCTTTCCCATTTTTGTGATATCTTCAACAGTTTCTTCTCGCTTATTATTCCTGCCGGTGTTTTTTATTATTCTTTTTGCTTTTCTTTTCTTTTATTCTTTTTGTTATCATAGTCGTTGTTACTGGTACAAATTTCTTGTTGTTGTTGATGTTGTTGTTCTTGCTGTTGTAATATTTCGTTGGTTTCAGATTTATCTTTTTGATTGCTTCACCCCACCACATAGACCTCGGGCATCCATAGAACAATCCAAAATTTCGTATGTTTGTTTGTTTGTTTATTGTATATGTATGTATGTACTATTGTAGAAAAACATAAAAGGCATCGCACCGTCATAAAATTGTAGTTTTCTGTTCAGTTTCAGTTTGTTTTGTTTTCCTGCTTTCCTGGCCCTTTGTCCAGCTCCATCTGCTTGTCCTGCCACACTCTTTAACTCAGTGACTGACTGACTCACTCGCCCACTCACTCACTTACTGACTCACTATTTATTAAGCCAAACCAGCAGCGCCCTAAAGAGATGTAAGTAAGTAAGCAAAAGGGTGAAGTAGTAGTAGTTGGTGAAGTGAAGTGAAGAGAGACTGTGAATGTTGTACAAATGAAAAATGGATTTCTGTGTCAGTTGGTTGCCATAATTTCAACTCAACTCATCTCATCTCATCTCAACTCAAGCTCAACTTTTCTTCTTCATCATCATTTTCTTCTGTTTTATTTAACTTGTTTCATGTTGTTTTTTTTCTGTTTTTGTATTATGTTGTTGTTGCTGCTGTTCTGTTGTCCTCTGCCCGCTTCATTTGCCACTCAAGGAACAACGCAACGGTTCAAGCTTTGACGCACATTCATCATTTTGTTCGGAGGCCTTTTTCTTTTTTCCATTCATCTTCTTGTTGTTTTTATTCTTTCCATTTTTTTTTTTAGCCAGCCTTTGTTCCTTCCACTGACGAATTTATGTAGGCTTTAACTTTATGCCTGTTCCGACATCGGTATTCTTCTTGTTCTGTTAGCTGGCCTTGCTTAATTAATTATTTTAAAGATTTTTTTTTTCTTCTCTCTCTCTTTTCCTCTCATTTTCAAGCCGTTTACGGTGATTTTTTCGTTTTTCTTTTCATTTTTCATTTTTTTTCGGTTTCTTTTTTTTTTTTTTTGTTGTAAAATTCTTTTTTGTTCATAATTAATTTATCAAAAGTGCAAATAAAGATGGCTTCGCCCTTTTCAATTTTTTGATTCTTTTAAACCCGCAATAACCGCAGTAAAGTCAAAAGGACGAAAATGAACGAAGGATCGAAGGATGAAATGGAAGGCCCTTAAGATAGAAATTGCCAATATTTAAATGTTAAATTTTAAATTAACATTACAAAATGTTAAACGCAATCAAGATGAAAACCGAAATACACATCAAGATGAAGCTGATAAAAAGTCCTTTTGTCCATTTGTCCTTTTTATCTAAATATGAATATATGCATGTTTGTATGAATGTGCGTATGTGTTTGTGTGTATACATGTTTATTTTAACTTTTTGATTATTTACGCCCATGTGTCCAAAATTGTCCTTTTGTTTTTGTTTAATTTAATTTTATTTGTTTTTAGACTTCAAATTGAGTCTGAGATTATATGGGATTAAATTTTTGCTCTTTCTTTAACAGTATTCAATTCTATTTTCTTTAATTAAAAGGTTTATATCAATTAGAATCTTCTTTCACCCTTTGATGTCAAGAACTGATGATGGATCAACTGTAACACATGTAACAAAATATCATAACAAAAGTCTAGTTCAATGGTCTGCTGGAACCAGAGATGTGCAGTAAACATCATAATGACGGTCATGAAGTCTTCTAAGAAAAATGAGCCTAAGCAAGTCGAGAAGAACGCAAGGCAATAGAGAATCAATGCCTCAAGCATCTTGTGAAGGTACTGAAACAATGAACGTTGAATCATGAGACTGTTTCCCAGCAATGCAAAAGCCCAGTACATCGTACGGAGGAGTGCCTACAAAGAACACATTGCCAAAGGATACAAAGCAACACCTAAGTGCTCAATCTGTACTGCTGGGAGCAACGATCAACCCACAGGATGCTTCCGGCGCCCCATGTACACAAGCATGATGATAATATTGAATGGTTCAGTTAATTCAAATCTGCCCAGGATGTAATGCACCAGACCATTAGGGAATGAGATGCAAACATGATGAGGAAATAAAAAGAATAGTGGTCTAACCTTACGAAGTAATGTCCCAATTGGCGAACCCAAAAAAAAAAAAAACATACATATACATTTGTACGGCCATCCGAATCGTTCCTTGAATCTGTGTAAAACAAATTAATTTCAATTCGTTCATGAATAAAAAAAAATTAAAAATTATCAAAGAGAGATATTTGACAAAGACGACTTGATTGTTTTTAAAACATATGTCTTTATGTGTAAAACTTTGTGCAAAAATTTCTCCGATCCGCATTGAACTTCACTCTCCATACTATTCTTATGTTTCCCTGAAAACATCATCAAAATCGGTCCTGCAGTTTCCGTATGGAACATATCCAACATGCATACATAAAAAGAAAAAAATAATAATCAGTCAGACCCAAATATTTTCATTCATTTATTTGTTGCCTTATAATTCTCAAACGATTTAAAGTTCAATTTATTGAAATTGTTCAATATTTTTGCAGAAGGCTTAAGCTCTAGTCTGTAAGAATTTTTTTATATTATTTGATTATTTTGGATTAAATTTTTCTCTTTCTTAAATCGAATTTTAATTCTATTTTTTTTTATTAATAAATACTTTTTATTAATTACAACATTTTTTTGACCTTTTGGAATTCTGGTATTTCGTTTATATTTATTTTTTTTTTTTTTTTTAAATTCTGTTCGTTCCCATCTTCCGATGGTATTAGGTGGGAAATATGGGTAATTTTCACTAAAATATTTCATTTGTATAAAGTTAAAGAATGGTAAAAATCTTTTACTTTCTCTTTACTCTTTTACTTAAGTATTCTTTTTCTTTGTTTCTAATTATTAATTATTAGATCGTATTATTATTTTATATTGTCTTTGGTTAAATATTTATTTATTATTATTATTAATTCAAACAATTTAATTTTTTTTAAATGATTGAATAGCTGTTACTGAAGCTCGCAATTCTTTTCAGAATACCAATTTCTTGGCCGTCCCACATTCCCATTGAGTCGTTTGCGATTCTTTATCACCACTATCTAATAAGTTCCAGTGTATATCTACTTCAGTTTTAAGTAGTTGTCCATTACGACGTTTAAAGTCCTTTTTGGGACACCAACGCCGTAGTCGTGTCTGTTCTGCACAGATATCTTTGATTTAACGTTTTAACAGTTCCCCTGCTCCTGTTTTCCACTGCAGGCAACTGCGTAAGCCAAAGATAACAGTTCACGTGTATTCTACTACGATTTTTGGGTTGAAGATTATCTGTGTCAGTCTATCTTTTTTAGTCTTGCAGACAAGATGCGGCTTCAATCAGCATTTCGTCAAGATGCCGAATTGAAATGCAAAGGTGTTGCCATTTGTTTGGTAGTGTTTGCTAAATTTTTGGTAACTTTTATGTGATTTTCGACTCTCTTGTTCTTTCTTTTTGTGGCGCGGCAATAAACAGCTGATTATTCGCAAAATATGTAGCAGGAATTGAAAAGGGAACTTACAGAACTACATGCATATACTGCAAAATGTTCTAAATCATGTATTTTTCACAAAATTTCAATTTTAATTCATCACTTTTTGCGCGCACTTGTATTTGTGTGTATCATCAAAACAAAAAACAGCTGTTAAAGATGTGAAAATGGCACTGTAAACACTACTTCGCATTTTCATTTGCATATATGATGCAGCGCCACAGTATATACACTATTAATATATTTTCTTATATATAAAAATCTAGTGTCACGGTGTTAGTGTATGAACTCCTCCGAAACAGCTCTACCGATTTTTATGAATTTCTTCTTGTATATTTGGTAGGTATCAGAATATGTTTTAAGGTATTTTTCACCCTCCTACCCCCACCCACCATTTTTTAATCACGATTTTTGTAATTTCTTGTGAAGAATATCTTCATTGGCTTCATGTTTCTGAGCGCATCACATGAGTACGGCTGAACTTATTTTCATGAAGAGCTCTAGCATAGTCTGGAGAGTGTTCATGCGAAGTTTGGTGCGGATCGGACTCGCAGTTGTTGAGAAATTAGTCAATAAAATTTTGGATATAAAGCTTAGAGACAAATTTTAAAATCAATCAAATCGCTTTGTCAAATTTATCAGATAATTATGTCAATATTAATATTTAATTGATTCGTCTGATTTTTCAAATTATTTCAATTGTTAGCAAAGCACATCTATGTATATCTATATGTATATATAAATTAATCGCTAAAAGTGTAGGTAAGCGCCAAACTCGAGAACTGCAGGACCGATTTTGATGAAATTTTTTTTTTGTACTAATTGGGCCAAGTTGATAGTTATAAGCTACATTTGGACTCGGTAGGTGGCGTAGTTTTGCAAATACATACAGTTTTTTCTTTGCATATAAAACTTAGAGACATATTTTAAAATCAGTCAAATATAGGAAGAAATTATGTCAATATTAATATTTGATTCGTCTGATTTTTCAAAAGTAAAAAACAGCATCACGCACTAGCAGCACGTCGGAAGCGTAGAAAAGCACGCCGGGTACGCTAGTAAAATATACATATATCAACTATCGTTTGACCAACCAAACCACATAAAGAAACGTGTCAAAAGTGTGATTCACTGTACACGTATATGAAAATTAAAACTACCTAAGACCTCAGTGAAAAAAACTGCTTTTCAGATGAACATAGCATACATTTAAGCAATGCAAAGCTGGCTAGGAAAACTTTACAACAACAAAACTTCATGAACCTAGATAAATATTTGGCATTTTGCTTTGATCTACAAAGCGGGTGTGCCACAAGGAAGTGTTTTGGGGCCTATTCTATATGTAATATATACCGCAGATATACCAACAAATCCTCGAATTGTCACTTCAACGTTCGCTAATGACACAGCTATAATCAGTCCAAATCGCTGTTCAGTTAAAGCTGCATCAGATCTTAAAATAATTCAAGAGTGGCTTTCTGGAGGATAAAAGATAATGAGCAAAAATGTTAGCATGTCACATTTAAACTAAGCCTTGCGTTTCTGTAACATTAAATGGAGCTACAATACCTCAAACCAAGGAGGTAACTTATCTTGGTGTTCACTTAGCGGAGCACATTGAATCAAAAAAAATTCAGATGAAGCTTAGAGCACTAAGTCTCCACTGGCTAATGAACGCAAGATCTGATTTGCGACTTGAATACAAGGTTCTTCTGTTTAACTCCATCATTAAACCAATATGGACATACGGTTCAGAATTATGGGGCACTACAAGTGCGAGAAATGTTGATGTTATATAAAGGGCTCAATCCAAAATCCTTAGGACAATAACAGGCGCTCCGTGGTACATCAGAAATGTAGACATCCACCAAGATCTTAATGTACCGCTGGTAAAAGATGAATGCTCAAAGCGAAAACAAACCTATGAGAATAAACTTGTGCAGCATATTAATCCACTAGCCAGAGCTCTTGTTAACATAAGTAACTCATCTCGTCTCCGACGCAATGATCGTCCAGCCCATCCGTTAAGTTAGAGGGCCTTAGTGTTATATTAACCCCTTCTTTAACTTGTGGGAAGGGTAAATAATCATATAGTATGTAAGAGTCAAAACCATTCAAAATTATAATATTAGGACATACAAAAATTCCTCAAATTAAATTAAAAAAAAAAAAAATCAATAATTTACAAACAACAAAATTAATTCGATTTTTAATGGAAACCGAATTTCGTATGACGCGGTTTTGGAAAACACTTGTTTTCTAGGAACGCATTAACCGCATTATGCGATAGCTGTGTGTATAAAATTAAAGTAGTATTTTTATACTCTTCACGGGAGTGAATAATATTATAAGTTTTTCATGAAATTTGTAACACACAAAAGGAGACATCGCAGACCACATAAAGTATATATATTTGTGATCAGCTCGATGAGACGAGTTGATTTAACCATGTCCGTCTGTATGTATGCAAACTAGTCCCTCAGTTTTTGAGCTAGAGAGCTGAATAGGTTTCTTTTTACCATACGCTGCACATTTGTTGGAATCAGCAGAATCGGACCACTAGGGGGGGTAGCTCCCATACAAACCACCCTTTAAATTAAAGTTCTTATTAGAAATTTTTTTTTGTTTTTTGACTTATCGAACTGAAATTTTGACAATATAAGTTTCTGATTCATATTCATTAACCATGTTAATTTCATGATCCTAGGGTTACCAGGATGGGTACCTCCCATACAAACCCCCATTTACATTAATGTTCTTATTAGAAAAAAGAGAATTTAGTGATGCTAAGAAAGGAATGTTGAATGCAACCCGTAGGACATAGCCAATGATAGCCTTCTTTCTGTTGCGTTACGTTGTCTTTGGTTATTTATTTATTAAGTATAATTATATCTAAGGAAATTTTTTTTTTTTTTTTTTAAATCTTAATTTCATTCTTTCTTAGCTGCCAGCTGTCTGGTATACATGAGGGATGATAGAGAAAATATTTAAATATTTTATTTGTATGAAATCAATGAATTATTTTTGTTTTTTACTATTTTATATTTTTGAATTTCTGTTTCATATATATATATTTTTTTTTTTTATTATTCGATCTAAAGCATAGTCTTTGGGTATTTGTGTATTATTTTTTATTCAATTTTATTCATGTTTGTATAAATTTGAAATTTATTTAAAAAGTATTTTTTTTTTCTGTTTTGGCACATCGCTGTCTTATTTTCTTCATTTTTATTTTTTTTTTTGTTTTTAAATAATATTTCTATAATTTATTTTATATTTTTATCATTTGCTAAGAAAGTAAAATACTCGACTAGTACGAGCAATTGTTTTCCATTTTATTTTTCACTTTTATTTAAATCATAATCAAGTTATATATTATTTATTTCATGCTTAAAGTCAAGGGAATTCCACATGACAGACAATTTGTAAAATATTGCATATTATCAATTTTTTTATTTCTCATTAGTTTTTCATCACTTTATTTTTGTGCGAAGGAGTTAATAGTTTGTTGGACATCATTAAGAATTTGTTTTTTATTATACATAGTTAGAGTGATGAATTGAATCACACTCTTTTTCTAAAGTAATATCTTATAAAGTCCAAAATGATACAATTTGACAAGTCATAAGATCCATTTTCAAAGAAAATAAAATAATATTAATAAAATGAAATAATGAAATTGAAATCTTATAAAAGCCACAAAAACCGCAAACTTAAACACCTCACTTGTATGGTAGTACAAACCACTTTAACACGAAGCCAAGCCAGAAATTTTGTTGAAAAATTTGAATGGCAAATTTAGCCATTAAAATGTGTCCTGTACCACCATGATTCTCCTGTTGCTCATGTTTATGCAACAGTCTTGAATCAGTGAGAACAGTAAGAGAGACCGAAATAACATGAATGCATGCAATAGCAACAATTCACTTAAACAAACAAATACAGAAACGAACAACATATGTACGTCCATACGAGTACATATATGAGAAATAAAGCAATAAGCAAACAAGGAAACAAATAAACACACGTGTATCCCCAAAACACCACTCGAAATGGAGAATGGATACGAGTAAAAAGCAAATTGAGATTTTGTGAATAAGAAATATAAAAAAATATATTATACAATCATAATAACAAATAAGCTATGTATAGTATATACATAGAACTGTGTGTTGTTATTGTATCTTATATCGCAGCTATTTTGAATATGCTAAACTGCCAAAAACGGAAATTAGTTACAAAGTTATAATTAAATTCCTTCGGGGAAGCCAAAATGCAAACTTGTCTGCATATGTTGGGCATCAAACTAGGCATGTAAATATACAACTATGGATATATCTTTCTACTTATATCTATGAACATATATGAGTATTTTGTGTATATTTAAACGAGCAAGAAATGAGACACAACATGACAACGAACGCAATGAAATAAGGAACTCTTAAGTATGAGTATGAGCTGTTGCCTGCCAATTTGCCTTACCCTGCCTACGGTTGAAACGGAAGCACAAAGAGGAAAAAATCCTTTGCCCTTTGCAAGTTTAGTCTTAATTAGAGCAAGATAGATGGGCACGCAAAAGGCCAGATATTAAGTTACAAATACACGCACAAACATACGTTTATCTGCAGATGGATAGTTAAATATACAAGTAGATAGAATGTGAGACACGCATACTTGAGTTTTGTCATGCCAACTTTAATAGCATCAGATGATGATGATTATAACTTTAATGAAGGAAGAAATGGTTAATAATAGTCTGCTGCTTATGCATTAAAGATATTCCTTAACGGCTTTGAAGACAACAACATTTTTGTCTACAATTAATAAACAAAATCAAAGTAAAATCATTTGAGCCGCCTCACGTTCCACACAAAAACTCTGAATTGAATTCAAAAAGGTAAAAAAAAAACTAAGAGAAAAAATTCCAAAATACGTAAGCAATCTTATAGATTATGGTGAATGACGACTTAACTCAACCATGATTTCATGATTTCAGTTGAGTTGAATTGAATTGGATGGGACAACGCATCGTATACGTGATGAATATTTTGGTGTGCTGATTTGTGATTTTCGTCAACAACTTCAAGCAACAACTTTTGCTTTTTCGGCACAGATTTCTTCAACCAACCAAAAGAAAATATTCATGTGTACGTGAGCCGTGAGAAATCAAAATTGAAATCATATGAAAAAGAAAAATATTTATGCTTCCTAATAGGAGAGAATCTCATAAAAACCATATCAATAGGTAGTATGTCGTCGTTTGCCGCCCACACACTTTACCAGCGCTTGGTTACTCAGGCCACCATTATAATCATGTTCTTGTTAAGTATATGCCGTCATCATCGTCATCATCATCATCACCATCATATGATTATGATTATTATGCCAGACAACATTTTCGAAATTGATTCGTACAATTGAGCGATTGGCAATCAATTGGCTGCGTCAAACTCATACACATACACTTCGATAAGTCGCCTTGAATAAGGATATATGCATCAATTATGTATGTAGTATGTACATCAAACATTTCACATTTTATGAAATGGGGATAAAAAAAAAAACTAGGAAAAATATGAACTCAAATGCATTGCATAAATTTGATTGTAGGCGAATAGTGTTGAGCTTCACTTCACTTTTGGTTAGTTGGTTGGATGATGGGTTATTTGCTTTGGTTCGGTTTCGGGTTGGTTTGTGTTCGGGTTGGTTAAGTGTGAAGGCGCAATGGTTACGCAGTCACTCGATTACAATTTCGATTACGTTTTGATTCAATTATGTAAATAGCAAATAAGTGTCGAGTCATGTCAGCGAATTTATTAAAAGTTTTAGCGACGACGATGATGCCATAATAAATGTCTACGTCATGTAGAGTAATAGAATTTTATTTCATAAATATCATATGTACCATACACGACCATATTTATATATAGACATATTTGTATGATAGTGAACAGAGTCATATATAATGAGATTATAAGCAATAGATTTTGTAATGAAAATATTAAGGAAAGAATTTAAAGAGACTACAATGGATTTCCCAAAACTAAATTTCATTAATAAAAGAAATCTATTGAATAAACTTTTTTATTAATTGAGAGATATGAAATCAAACAAAAGAGTTAAAATAAAAACTGAAGATCTGCAAGAGAAATGTTGACACTATAAACGAATTGATAAAGTTTTATGAGTTTTTTCTTTGCATCTTGACAGTTTTAATTAAATCCAAAACAATTATTTTGCTTTCAGAATCCATTCCAATTTTAAATAAAATCCAAACCGATAGTTTTTTATTCCATTTTGAAACTGTCAGGTCGCATATAAAAAGAAAATTAATGCTTTATAAAAGGGAGAGACAGAGATTGATACGAAAATGTCCATTGCTTCGTTTGTATAGTCACTTATTCTCTAGTAGCTTTCATTTGCAATTCTCGTCGTCGCTTAATTTTGTATAATTTTTATTTGGCTATGCGAACGCTAGGTTAAAATCTCCAAAATATACTTATAGCCCGTTCTTCAAGTAATGTCGGATTCCTACCGACTAAAGCTACCCCTATTGCCTAAAATCTCTTTGATACCCTACGGTACCGCCAAAACATTCCTTCGTAGGTAGGGATAACATCATGAATTAAATAATTAGGCGCCGTTGATCACTCGTACAAACGAGCCTTACGCATAATGTCAGCAATTTCAATAGAAAAGAATTCTCTATTGAGCTGATCACTCGCTTTAGGGTACAAACATAGTGCGCGCTGAAGCTGAAGCCGATACTGAAGACGAAAAAGCGTGCACAAGGAAACATATGAAAACGCTTGAAAGTGTGCACAGTGCAGGCGAAACGTTATCATATATTTCCTTGAGCATGCTTCTTCATTTTCAGCTTTGGCTTCGGCTTCAGCGCGCACTATGTTTGTTCCTTTACAATCTCCTGTGAATTGCACGGTGATCCAAGACGGCCGAATATATGGCCTTCGTTCTTCTTCGAATCGAGCACACTTATGGATAGTATAATGTGATCTGCATCTTTAATCACAACTTTAGACTAGAGTATCGATCTGTAAAAAGTACTGTTTGAAGCATTCATGGCCAGTTGCGGAATAGAACCTTACGTCCGCGGATCGACGCGTAGTTGCCAGTCTGGGATGAGATTGTGCATCCTCCGTAGCTCTGTGCTGCTTCACCTATGTGGAATACACATCACTTGCAGCCAGAGATTTCAAACCTATTGGAAGTCTGCCTGCAAGTACACATGCCGTATCCTCTACAGCTGTCCGTTAGGCTCTGCAGATCCTCGGGCTAGTAACCCTCGAAATTGGTTTGTGATTGCTTGATGCATCCAAACTCCAACAATGGCTGGATGACGAATCAAATCGTCATTGGGTAGATACGAGGAAGCTACAGTGGCTAAAAGCTTCTTGCCAACTATATTTCGCAAAAGAACACATGAATTACTGGGGCTGATACATGCGAATTAGTCGCAGCGATCTATGTAGACTATGTAATGAAGAAGAGGAGTTAGCAGAGCACGTACTATGTCATTGCGAAGACCTAATCTGCACCAGACTCCATCACATTGGAAACCAGTATTTGAAATGGCAGATCTGGCTCCGAAAAGGATCTCGGAATTTCTAATGAATACCAAAATCTCGGAGGAACTGTGGTTTGTCAGAATAGGCCAACTTGTGGCCGCAGTGACGAGGTGTACTGATTACCGCCATTTCCGTTATCTAATCTAGCAACCCTGTGAGCTTTCTTTATGCTTACAGGTACGAATTGATTGCCAGTGAACCTGTCCAGATCAGAGCTCCATAAAGCAGTATGGATCTACTCATCGAACCTAGTGGAACACGTTTCAATTTGGGAGAATCCTAGCCAATTTTTGTCTAACGGACGCTGCTTTTTTGGTTGACTCGCCTTATGAAAGATGTGTGTGAAAGAACTAAATAGGAAAATATAGAATAGCGATTTTCCAAGTGTTTCAAGTTATGGAACAGCAATTCTGAAAGTCAAGAAATATTTATATTCAATGTTACGTTTCACAAAACCAAAGGAAGCATCACAATGATAGTAGTAGGGTTTACAGGCTATGCTAATTTGATAATTCTAATACAATTCCACAACATTTTTGCAATTTTCATTTATGTTGTCAAGTACTTAAAGTTTTGTCATCTAAAACAAATCCATAGTTTAAAAATCAAATTTATATCAAGCGGTTTTATCATTTTGCCAAAAGAATTCTATAAAATATGTATTCATAAATTTTAAAATAAAATAAATAAATAAAATGATTTTGCAAATTTCATAATATCCTTTTATCATAAAAACATGATGAACAATTTAAAGTGTAAGTGAAAGGAAATTCTATTTAAATACACTCAATAAATGCTCACTAAGTGTTTTCTTTTATAAATAAGGAAGTATTTGCTGTCATATCCTTTACAATCAACCAAAGATGCATGTATACAATTTGTAGCAAACAAGATGAAATACTTCATCAAAGGATAATAAAATAATTTCACACAAAAATGTCATCATCATTAACACCTGCCTTGAATTTTTTTTATTTTTTTACACTTCTTTGCTTTTGATTTTTTCTATCTTGTCGCAGCATCATCATTCCGTCTTTCGTTTTCCATCTTTAGTGAATCACTTAATGACCCTTTTGTGCGGTGCGTGCAGACACCGCATTAAGGATCTCTCTCTCTCTCTCTGTGTTTTTTTGTACTGTAAACTCTAACTAACTGAAATGGAGTTTAAACAATTTCCTAATGACCATCAAAGCGTTGTTGCGACCGCTTGCATAATAACCTCTTATACTCAGAGTAAGTAGCAATAGGAGTAGAAGAAATACTGCAAACGAACACTGTATAAAACTCGTTAGACCCGAGGTGTTGGCAACACAAAAAATCGCCTTAAGCCAACCACTCAACAACTTTTTAGACAAACTTTACTTTGTTAAAATAATAAACAACAAAAAATCGCGAGGAAAAAAATGAAGACAGTACAAAAAAATACACTGATGATGGGAGGAAAAGTAAAGCGAGCTAAAAATAATAAAAAAAAAAAGAAAATTTAAATTGTAAAAAGCAAAAAAAAAAGAAAGATGTGAAAAATGAAAATGCTAAACGAAGAATGAGAAGCGCAAAAAAAAAAGGTGTTAACAAAGTTTTTCTGAGTAAATCAGTATAATAGTAAATGAAGAATGAAGAGGACTTAGTACTGAAGCACTCAGGTAAGGTTAGGATAGGTTACTTTCAACTAGGACTGACTAGAACAAGGGAAGCAAATGGCAGCCAACGGAAAGGAAAAAACAAACTAAATTATTATTTTAATACGAGAGAGAACGCATGAAATGCACGAAAGCACAAATTGAAAGTTTTTAATTAAAAACTTCCATCATAAAAATTAAAAGAGAGCGAACAACAAGAATATGAACATCAAGAACGGTACATAAGTAACAAGAACAACAACAAATCAAGTAAAGGAAAGAAGAAATACATGGTAAGAAAGGGATAGCCGGAGAAGCCTGGCTGGCTCAACTCTCAACTAAATCTCAACAG
Source organism: Amiota communis (assembly GCA_037043315.1). Taxonomy (NCBI): domain Eukaryota; kingdom Metazoa; phylum Arthropoda; class Insecta; order Diptera; family Drosophilidae; genus Amiota; species Amiota communis. The sequence goes on along the minus strand of JBAMAV010001191.1, from coordinate 149,096 downwards.
TTAGCAACGCTCGAGTGCGCAGACACCTACTTTTTCATATTCTGCCAAGAACTTATGGCTTATGGTAGGTTAACGAGAATGAAGGATGTGCATGGATGTGTGTGTTTGTTTTATTTGTATGGCAGACAGTAACGCGCTTGACCGCAAAAATTCAGTGCGAAGAAAAATAAACCGCTTAAGGACTCGTTGGCATTCTTTCAACTCAACCTATGTCATCCTCATCCTCATCATCATACTCAACTAGAATCGCCTTTTACCTTTTACTTCGTGTTCTTTGACAAAGACAAACAGAAGACTAAACGAAGATGATGAGAAAAATGTTAGGTAAGGATAATAATGGGGGGGGGGGGGGGTCCACAAAAGAAATAAGGATAAGCGCAAAATAGCAAAATGAAATGAAAGACAAGAAAAGAAAAGAAATTAAATGAAAAACCAACCAACCTGCTATGAAAATAATGAAAATGAAAATGAAGAAAAGCCATCCAGGCGGCAAAGGAGTGGATAACAGTGGAGAACAGTGACAGTGACAGTAACAAAACTAGAACCGGAGTCAGAGCTGAGTGGTGCCGCCGGAAGTGAATGCCTGCCTGCCTTTAGGGTGTTCAAATTCGTGTGGTTTCATGCTAAAAGTCCTCGGATTCGTAAGCTTTGCTAAAATCAAGAAAAGCAAAACGCAAAAGGCAAAGGAAAAATAAAACGAAAACGAAAAAAAAAGGGAAAAAGAATTCAATTAAAAGCAACAGCACGTAACTGAGAAACTTTGTTTTTTCTAGTTTTGCCTCGTTACTTTTTCACCTCTCACATCTCTCTGCTCTTTATATTTTTTTATATCCACTTTTATAGTATCCTATTTTCCCATATTTTCTTTCTTATACTATATGCTGGCGACAAACTTTCTTTTACTCTTCCACACTCAGTTTTTTATATGTTTTTTCTTTAACATTTGTTCGTATTTTTTTTTGTTGTTATCTTTCTCCATCTCCTTCTTGATGCATGCAACAAACATGGATCCATGCGTCATGTTAGCATGACAGAACTCCAATCCTTATGTCCTTTACTTGTTATTTTTGCTGCGTTTTTGCATGATAAGCACTTCCCTTGCTTCGCCTTTATAAAAGTCCTTTCATGTCCTTTGTTTTCTTCTTTTTATCTCTTATTTTTTTTTTCTATATGTATGTTTTCTTTGCGCCTGCAATGGCAACCACTGACTCCTGGTACTGGCTCTGGCACTGGCACATTTGACGTTGCCACAATGCCAGTTGAATCCCAAAGCAAACTATTAAAAATAAGGCACAAGGAACAAGGATAGCTTTGGTCTTTATGTAATCGTTGGTGACAAACACAACAATAACAAATGAGAGAAAAAAATGAAGAATTTAATTTAGTGGTGTGCGTGCGTGTCACTAAGTGTTTATGTTACTTGATCTACTAGTACACACAAAGATACAGAGATACGCATTCATGTGATGTTGGCTCTTGCGTGTCAAAGTCTCGTGGGTCCTGCAACACTCGGTCAACATCAAACATGCTTAATGTTACCATGTAGTATAGGATTTGTGGGGCATTTTATCCGTTTAATGATGTCTTATGTGTTTAATGACAACATTCCCATGTGTGAAGGACATCAAAGTTTTTTTTCTTACACATACATATGTATGTGTGCGTATGTGTATATGAAATTGTGCATGTCAAAATATTAAAATTATATCATTTGTCAAATATATTACAATATTTATTGATTAAACATATTTCTATCTTCACAACCAACACTAGATAGTTTATGTTCATGAGGGAATTACAGTTATCATCTCTCATCATAAGGATTTTTTACCTCAATGTCAATGAATTGGAAAGTAAAACAATCAAGATATTGAAAGAAATAGTACACAAGTTTTTAGTAAACCTAACAAATTGTTAGTTTCATTGTTTCCAATTTGGTATTTACAGAATTAAAAACATAGACTAAGACTATATGTTTCCCCTGGGACATCAGTGAATCAATATTTACAAATCTGTTATAACATTTACAAAAATTAGCATTCAGTTTTGTTTTAAGTGCTCCGTACCCTGCGGGTGCCAATGAGGGTCCCTCTTACTGACTCTTACTAACTGTCCGTCCGTCCGTCCGTCAGTGAGCTCTATCTCATGAAACGTAATAGGTAGAAAGTTACAATTTTCTCAGAGTGTGTAATTCAATTGGCATTTTAACGACAAATAATAAAAATAATATAAAGATGAAGAATTAAAGGGGTCCCTGGATCTGTACGATTCACCCTCAGGCAGCTTTGGATGTCATTCTTAATCTAGCACCAGTTGGCACATATCTGAACTACGTAGCGGCTAGAACTACAGTCAGACCCTGGGAGCTGTATCTTCTTAAGCCTTGTGTCGCCGGCCTAGTGATGGTACGATTAATCGAAAAAATGCGATTAATCGATTAATTTCTTTCATATTTCGATTAATTGGCAAAATAATCGATTATTTCTTAAATGAGTTTGATGTATGGGCTCATCATGAGACTTTGGCCCACAAACGAAGAAGAAAGAAACGATGAGTTAGATCAACCTTTAGTCAAATTTAGCTTCTTCCTCAGTGCTCTAGTCCTCGAGTAGAAACGTAATGTGGTTGACGATTGGAAAGAAAACCGTATACCCTCAATAAGTTTTGTTTTTCAATTGGAACTTCCATCCCATCGGAATGGCTTTTACCAAAGCGGGTGCACTCCCTGCAGAAAAATGTAACAGATGAACTACTAAGCGCCTATCAAAACTCTCATTTTTGAATTAAACAAATAATAGGACATGTTTCTTTTTATTTTAATAAATGACCCGCTAAATTTTCATACTCAATCAGTCATAATCAATTGTTTTCGCATTTGGCACTCAGACAAAATTTATTTTTGTATATTCAAGATAATTTCCAATTTTAGCCGAAAACATCGAATTGGTTAATTTTGTCGCATTCGTAGAAAAACTCACTGGCAAAAGACGTGTGTTTTTTGGCTATCAATTAATCGATTAATCGATTAATTTGTTGCGATTAATTGCAATTAATAATTGTTGCCTTTGAATTAATCATATGATCATATGATTAATTAATCGATTAATACATTTAATTTGCCATCACTATGCCGGCCACAGCGAGCGCCCTGCATAACCTAACCTAAAAGGATCTCCATACAAGTAACATGTGCTCACAGCAATTCTCACAAAAACTGTCGACATATATTCCTGACACACTGATTCCCAGTTGGACATAAAACATTCCTTAAGTCATTTAGCGGCATTTTGTACAAAAGTTCAATCGTCTCGATCATCACGATGCGAATACGGAACCGTTTATGTGCGAGTCGGACTCACATTTGACTGTATGTTATTGCGAATTACACACTTAATTGTCTAACCTTTTATGTCAAGCTTTAGAAAACGTTTTAAGTATTGCGATTTGATATACAACGAAACTAATAATTGATATCTAATTTATAAAGGAATAAAGTTAAGGAAAGTTGTCTTCAATGTTATGTATAATTCCTTATTGTAGAAATATTGTGTAGTGAATACAAAATGTGATTCCATTATAAGTATGTAAATATCTTAGAAAATCTACGTCCGCAGTGTGTGCTAAGCTTAAAAATTTATTTGATGCCATGGGTGCAAAGCTAGAAGTAAACTCTCATTCGCAAGCTAAGAGGAAAAGTGGGATGGGCAATAACATGAACAAGTATTAGAAGAAAAGCAACTACATTTACTTAGTTTTTGCAATGTAATTATGTATGTGTGTGTTTTAGTGAGAAAATATTATATAAAAAATTAAATAAAAATATAAGCTTTATTAAACTTACCCATAAGACTTTGCTGTCTCCTTTAAAGTCAACGAAAATCAATTGTTCTCTTTATAAAAAGTATAATACCATAAAAAAATAGATCACATTATTCTGGAATTTTCTGAAAATAACATTTAATGACAAAAATATTACCAAAATTTTAAACTTTGCTTGAAATTTAAATATTGAATAATACATACAATACGAGTATAATACCATCATAAAATCCATTTTTATCTTTTTCTTTTGTAAATGATTTTATTTCTGGTAAATTTGTTGTAACACTTACAATGAAGTTACAATAAAGATTCTAATCCTTTAAACCATAAATCTTGAGTATACAAAAGAAGAAAAACAAACAAACACTTTGCTCTCCTTTCTTCCTTTCTCCTTTTTGCTTTTATTATTCTTAATTAATATTTCATGACTCGTTGCCTTAACAACAGTCACATTCTCTATGGTATGGTGGTATACAATAAATTTTTTGTTCAAACATGAAAAGCAAAAATTGTTAAACAATTCGTTTGTCATGTAACATAAAACTCTCCAAAATATGCTGCGTCTACTTCAATGAGTTACGCATACGCAGTGTTGCACTAAAGAGCACAAGTGGTTGGGACAAAACCAAACAACCAAAAACAACAGCAACAAATTATGAAAAGAATATATAAAAAAAACTATAATATAAAGAGAGAAAAAATGGAGTAAAGTGAGTAATAAAAATGATGACTCGTATATTAACCAACGCTGACAAGCGAATGTTGCAGTTTTTTCGCATCCTTTGCTAGCCTTTGTCTACAATAAACACAAATACAGAAATATACACTCATAGATACTCTCATACACTTGTTTATTGTATGTACATATGTATATATTCATATTCATAAACACACATGACGAAGCGAACAAACAAACAAAAGCATGAAAACAAAAGGAACTTTTTGACATAAAAATGTTTTCATAAAAGTTTTATAAAAAAATTTATAATAAATAAATAAAAATGCAACAAGAATTGCAAGTAAACAAATAAATATGAAATAAAATAATGAAAACGTAATGAATGTAAAAAATAAATTTTATAATAAAAATGTAATAAAAAAAAAGACAATCTATCTATGTATATATAAAATCGTAAGCCTTTTCCTGTATGTGCACGCTAATCTCAGAAACGGCTTCACCTATTTCAATGCGGTTTTGACTGGTGTAGCTTCGTACATCGTGTAACATTTATCGTTTATATTATCGATATCGACAGGCTTAATCAAAAGATATTCATATTTTTAATTCTGTTGCCTAGTTTTTGAATGATTTTCGAATGTTTTCTTCTTTTGCTGCGGGACAACATTAAACATCTGATAATTAAGAAACAAGATAACACAAAATACACGCTATTACAAACATATTTCGAATACGACGCGTACGAAGTCGTGGGCACAGCTAGTATAAAATAAAAAAAAAATAAAATTCAATTATTTTTAGGGACCTTGAAAAATGTAGCAATGATTGAATAATAACACAGGCCTGCAAAATTTTACTTTTTTTTGGAAACAGAGACCGCACTAGTTGTTTCCGCAGAATTTTGACGTCCTAAAAACGAATCTGACCTCGAAAAGGCTCTATCACGTCAGCAATTTGAGATATTCCAACCCATAGGTGCGAAAATTACGTTTTTTAGCCATTTTCGAACCACAATACATAAAACCACATAGATCATCATTTAGCATATCTTTTCACCTTCAATTTCCAGTATTGAACATTCGGCTACGATTTTTTGTCTCCAAGATATGACATCAGACATCAATTAACAATGAAATATCGAAAATTCAAGAAAACCGTATTGAACGACATTAAATTGAGAATACGAAGCAATAGAGAAAACAAATTCAATGAAAGTAATGTCACCAGAATTGAGCGCACTCTTGAGAATAAGAAAATCATAGCAATGGAAACTAAATTCATTGGAATTTTAGACAAACATAGTTCAATAAAACTCAACACAATCGTTAACAGCATGTCTTTGTTGTATTACTAGTCAACACTGAAAAATTAAGGTGAAAAGACATGCTAAACGATGATCTATGTGGTTTTATCTAAAAAAATTTGCTGCTCATGTGACATTGGTTCGAAAATGGCTAAAAACTGTCATTTTCGCACCTTTGGGTCGGAATATCTCAAATTCCTGACGTGATAGAGCCCTTTCGAGGTCAGATTCGTTTTTAGGACGGCAAAATCCTCCGGAAACAACTAGTGCGGTATCTGTTTCAAAATCTCGCAGGCCTGTGTAATGAATGATGAAAGAATTCGATTATTTATTATAAGAAAAATGATAGATAGTCATCGATAAGGATAGAATATAATTTAATGGAAATATGATCATTAGTTCTTTAATAAAATGTAATAATAATATTTTTAATAAACATTAATTTATTGTATGAAAATTAATATTAAGAGACTCCCTTAATTGGATCAAATCAACAATTTGAAATACTTATGTGGTAATCATTTAAGAGAAAATAAATATGTAAGTATGTCAATGATGTGTAAAGTGCTTCATTAACGCGATGATCTCGCTGCTCTCTAATTATTTTCATAACTTATTCACAATGACAGTTCTTTTTACCCGCTGTCTTTTCTTCTTCTTTTTGGCAGACTGTCACTATTGCAGTTCTCCCGCTTGCACGAGCATTTCCAGTGTTGTAGCAGCGATCTCATCCAAGCAGAAATGCTTGACTTTAATAAGGTTACATTTTTTCCTTCAACACGGCCATCCTGACCATTCATACATCATTGTGTGACTTTTTTTTCCTTTCTTTTAAATCAACTCGCTACTATCACTTCCATCTCTGACAATTACTATAGCTTCCATCCAGTGATAGTTGTCAACAACAATAGTTGCTGCCATTAACGCATCTCTGACAAGTACAATAGATTATATAATATAATATTCTGGTATATTTGGCTTCGATCAATATTCACTACATTTCTTTAGATTTTGGTTTAATAGTCAGATCAAAATATCCTAGAAGAGACTCACCCAATGGATATCGTCATAGGCCTGTAGAATATTAGATTAGATAAAAATGCCAACGCTGCCATCTATTAACTTAGTATAACTATGAATATAAATAATAAGAATACGAGTATTCTAACTCATCTGGAATTCATAGATCCAAGCATACTACGCAGATGTCTTGGTTATATGATGAGATAGGAAGATTCCGATTGATATTGATATGATATATGAACCACTGAAATTGTAAATTTTACCTATTCTCTTCTTTTGATCAAGATCTGACCAGTTGTTATGTGTTTGTTACCTCAGAACTTTTTTCCAGGTGAACCGATTTTATGATTATTTTTTTATAAATTTGATCATGATCTGACTGGCATTTATCTGTTTGTTACCTCAGAACTTTTTTCTAGGTGAACCCATTTTGATGATTCTTTTTTGATTTTAAAGCTGATGCTTAACATGTGGTCCACATATAAATTAAATCAAGATCTGACCTGTAGTTTTTGAATTATCCTTAATAATATACGTTCCATTTGTGCTACTCTATTTTTTTTTATTTTTCTATTACATTTTTTATCTATGTATTTACCCTGTTTTTTATTTTTGGCAAGGGTATTTACTCACATTATGTAGCTTAATGTATGTATCACTTTTTATGATCTTCACATTTGTTGCATACTGTCGCAATGCTTTACCGCTAACAAGCATGTAACACAAACGCACACAGAACATACTATTATTGTACTACAAAAGATAGTTTTCTGCTTACTCCTTTTTGGCTTCTGACACTCATACTACTCATTGACAGCATGTCTTTGTTGTATTACTAGTTGCCGCCATTGCCACGCCCGCTCTTTTCGCTTCGTTTAGTTTGTTACATATGAATGAATGGTCCTTGTCGTCCTCGTTCTCGTCCTTATGGTTGTTGTTGCTGTTGTTATTATTGTTATTGTAGTCATCATTGTCGTGTTCATCGTTGTCACTGTTATCCTTGTTGGACGCAAAAGAAAGAAACAACACACACACACAACACACAACACACAAACAAAAACAAGTAGAAACTACAAAAACAATAACAAAAAACGCATCGTTATTCCTTATCGCGTTACATGTCCTGTTGCGGCCTTAACAAATATACAAACACTTCAACTCACACACACACACACAAACACACATTCATTTACACGGAGACACGTTTGTTCATGTGTGTGTTCGTTCGTTCGTTAGTGAGCTTGTAACATTTCTGAGCTTGTTTATGGCTTTGTTTGCACTTTTGTTTGGTGGAGGTGTACATTTTAAATGCGTGTGATTGTGCTTGTGACTGAGCATACTACAATATATGACATGAATGAAGTATCCTGTAGACTAAGGACAACAACAACATTAATGGTAGTAGTGTAGTAGCAGTTTCAACAATTGTAATAATAACAACAATAACAACAACAAACACTTATTCACTCACGCACGCACGAAGGCACACACATCCAACAATAACAACAACAAAAACAACAAAAATGAAAATCAACGCCGCGTTGACAGGTGACATTTTCAGTGATTTTTAGCGTCCATCAAAATGTTGAAAACCTGTTTGACATTTAATTGTTTAGCGGTCGTTAGAATAGAAGCCGCAATGCAATAACAAAAGCAGCAGACCAACAAGCAACAACCAACAACAGAAGCAGGAGCAGGACCAACCATGACTGACACAATGATGGGCAGCATGAAATACGCACACACACACCCTTAGAGATACTCCACTCATACATTCACCGACACAGACTTATTTACTTACTATTGTGTACTACTATATATTCTCCTCTTGTTAGTGCCACATCAGGCTTACATATGTTGTGGTTTTTCCATTTTTCCATATTTTTTTCGCTTGTCATCCTAATTTCATTCTTTATTTTTCCTCGTTTGTCCTTTCGGTTTGAAGAGGACCTTCCTTACCTTTTTTCATAAGTGGTAGTTTACTTTTAACAAATTTTCCCATTGCTGTTGCCTTTGCCTTTTGTATTCTTTTAATGGCCTTTTCGTGGTCAAGCATTTAAGTGGCATCTGGTAATGCGGTGCTTTGCTTCATTTTATCTCCAGCTCAACTTAAGCTCGAGGATTCAGTGAACCACACCGAACCGCACTACTCCAAACTTAACCTAATACAAACTCATACCCAAATTCAAACCCAAAATCCAACTCTCAACTCAAACTCTTCGGTTGACTTGACACCCAACCTCAACTTGACTTGACTTGACTTGTTTTGCTAGCGAAATACTTTACTTTACTTTACTTTGCTTACTTAAGCATGCCACAAAAGTCGTTTGCTGGTTTATGGGCAGCTTTCAGATGATTCCTTCATACATACATACTTTGCTTTGAGCCCTTTTGCTATTGCATTGCATTGCTCACATCACCTTACCATTTCTATACTGCTTACTTGGTATATGGTAACAACGGCCGACACCTTTTAGACCAAGTTTTATGCTTGCCAAAAACTTCGCACACGATTTTGTGGTTGTGTTGACATATTAAATGCCTTTTTGAATTGCTCAACGTTGCTGTTGCTACTTCGGTTAGCATCGTTGACTTTGGCAGTGACGTCATGCTCGACCACAAAACGTTTTGCTAACAAAAATTTATTTCATTTTTATGCATATAAATGGTACGTACATACACACAGTATGGAAATGGCATAGATAAAGCTGAGCCAAACTGACTGGAAATGAGTGGCGAAGAAACAGAGAAAGAAAGTGTTGATGATGTTGAGAAGAAGATTGGTGATGGTGAGGGTGATAAAACATTTTGCATTTTGTTTGAATTTCATTTAGCATTTTGTTGGTGAAAACTTTGTCATGTTTACACGTTTTTCATTCAAACAAACAAACCATACAATATATACAATGAATCCCTATATGGATACTAAGCATATCTAGCGCCTAGAAATATGCTAATTTAATTTTTTTTTCTCTCTCTCACCATGCCATCACCTAACTACATCTTATTCCCTCAATCCCGCTTCTACTAACTTTTCCTCGCATTCAAACACTTACGCACATTCAACCGTTCTTTGTTCATTTTATTTAAATTTTTTTTTTTTTTGAAAATTTTTGCTTTTCACTTCGTTTTATGTTGCTGCAGAAACTGCTTGACTTACACATGTTTGCACACTATGCCAAGGACACATACACATACAGATACAGACATACCTACATATAGACATTTACATAAAAGGAACCACTTTCAGCAACGCCTTTCTCAACTTTACGCCGATTTCAACGACCAATTTTCACTTTTAGCCCAACCAAAATAAAATGAAAATTTTAACAAAATTTTCACTCATGCATATGTTTTTGTTTAACTGGAATTGTATGTGTGTGTGAGTGAGTTAAGTTGAGTTGAGATGAGTTGAGTACTATGTGGGTATGAACATACTTTCTATTGCTCTTACCATATGTTTTTATATTTCATTTTCATATTTAATTGAATTTTCTTCTATTTATTTATTTATTTAAGGAAATTTTAGTACATTTCCATTGGGGAAATCGGATATGAAATCCTGGTTTTATGACCAATCAATATATTGGCATTCAATTTTATTGCTATTAAATCTAATGGACTTATGTATAGACATGTATGTTGATTGTACTCCCTAAAGACTGGTTTGCAATAAAGTGGCCTATGTTAGATGGAATTTGGTTGAGAGAGATTTGATAAAGAATCCAATTATATAAAATGGTAACTCGGTTAGCCTATCAAAAACTTGAGTCCATTTGGGTTTCGTAAATTCAATATTGCTGATTAAATCTTTATTATTATTATCTGATAGGATCCTATTTAATATATTAAAAGTGTGTTTTTTTTTATCACTTAGGTGGATTTGATATTAGATACTTTACCAAAACAGAACGGTAAAGTTTTGACGGTTTTTATTTATTTAAATATTTAATTAGACAAGCAAACTAAGAAATTTTTGATGTATTTTGTTGGCTTACATTAGTAGTTTACTCTGACTGAAGACTGTTAAATACTGTTTCTGACCAAGTTTTAGGTTACAGTTTCTTGTTTAAATCCAACTATGCGCAATATTATGGCAAATTCGTTATAGTATTTACACACGTGTATGCACAGAAGGTTTCTCAACAATTTATGCTATAAATAACATTAATAATCGTAACCACATAATTTGTTTTAAACAGGAAGCCACATTAAGAATATTCTGGATATCCTGCCACAAACGAATTGCTGGTAATGAAAACCGATGCAGCAACTAAATTAGTGGTGCAGTTACCACCATACCTTCTTACAAAAATGATATACACATGACCATCACTCACATGCTGAAATATCTTCCATCAGAGTTTGGGCTGTCTTGATCAACCTTATTACACGGATATTTATTATTAAAACGTTTTAAATCGTTGCCTGATATGCACAAAAGACACCTGGTATCTGATATCAAAAAAGTGTCATCGCTTCAGCTTTCTTATGGGGACTGCATTATCCAGGGGTGTGCCTTCAATCGGTCATTCTACCTGCTTGAAGAAAAGCCGATTTGATCTTCAACAGTACCCAGGTTGAGGTCACGATGTAGGGTGGTATTACGAACATACCATTCGCATTCAATGAGTAGGTGCAAGGCTTTGGTTTGCGGGGTCTTGACCCGTTTTGCGATTTGCCCTTGCAGCTATACTCCTGACTTGTATGCCATATAACCAACGCTTGATGCGTAGCCTTAGTTTGTTTCTGCTGTTGAGAAACCAATACATATAGCTTTCTTAATCTAGCTCTACTGGGTCCAACCACCGCGGTGATATTCTCCCTGAATGTGAGCCTTTTGTCGAAGAAAAGCCTAAGGTATTTCGCCTGTTGCTTAGATGGATGGTCGGTAGCGTTCCTCGCTTTATGGTAAAACACACATTTGTCCCCATTGACATTTACGTTCCATCTTATGCCTCATTCTTCAAAGGAGTGAAGGTATTCTTGCACACCGACCGCAGCCACGTATTTGAAACTTTTATATTAAAAACGATTACATTATTGGCGAATGGCACAAAAAAAATTTTCTCTGAGGTGATGCTTATTTCATTTACATCTGGGATAAGGAAATCTGCAGTGAATATGTTGTATTTGACACTGCCCTGACGCACTCCAGAAAAAATTGGCAGTGTGGCTGAGTTCACCGTTGACACCTTTCCTTTGAATTAACGCTCCTCTAAGAAGGAACGAAGAAATAGAAAGTATGATGACGAGAGCGCCAGGTTAGTTACTTTAGAAAAAAATTCACTCATCTACGAATCGGTCTTAAGGCCCGAATCCACACATGTTTACTCAATGTGGATACCTATGTTGAGGAATCTACGATGCAACTTTTGTTTCAAAATTCAAATTCAAAGTATCGGAAATGCATTCCCTTCTAACTCCAAACCCCTTTAATCGCTTTTTACTGTTTAAAAACCAATTTATCCAACATACATACATATATGAATATGATAATCTTCTTCCAAAAAACTTGTGATCTTACAGATTTAATCTGATGTAATGTTACTTTAATTTATTCAGAGTGATTACATTTTTAAAAAAGTTAAAAATATTGACCAAAACCCAAAGCGTTCCGCAATTTAATCAATTTGATTGAATTGAAGAATATTTTTCTTTTTTGTCATCTTTCTCACCTAGTATATTCTTGTTTTTTTTTTAAATAAATATTAAAAGTTAATAACTTAAGCCACCCCATGATTTTTTGTTTGAAGAGCAACTTTTAGATTTTTTCAATTCATAAATTTAAAAACGATTGCACGATAAAATTTTTATCAAAGGCTTCAAAGTTCAATATACCATACACGAATAAAATAAAATACAAAAGTAAATGATTGAAAAATTAATAAATATTTATGGAATCGGAAAAACAATCAATAAAAATGTTTATAAAACTTTTTCAAGTAAACATTTTTAATTAAAGAAAAAGTAAATAAAAATAGAATAAAATTGGAAAAACTACTGAGGACAAAAATGGAAAAGATAAAAATTTCATAGCATACTTTGTAGTGTCCACATGGAAGAGTTTAAAAATAACAAGTTTGACCATGCATGTAGATACTTTGATATTAAAATTAATTTGCTTCATATTTTTTGGATAAAAGATTTATCTTGATTTAACTAAAAAATTCACATAAAAAAGTTTAGCTTGATGAATGATTAAAGTTGAGCTGAAATTGAAAAACACACAACACATACAGATTTTATTACGCATACAACATGACATAAACACTAACACATATGTGCAATAGATAAAAAAAGAGGGCAGAGAGCAACCAACATAAGTATGGGGAAAAGTTGGAAAAGTCATAATGGCAAAAGAAGGATGAAGTATGTTGTGCGAGTTAAGAAGAGTCACAACACAAAAACCGCACACATAATCACATCCTGTCAAGTTGTATTTAGCCAAAAAAAGAGGAATATTGTAAATGAAAATATGAGAATGCAGAAAGGATACTGTATTGGGTACTATGAGTGAACGAGCACCAAAAACTTCATATCTATGCAGCACATTTGAAAAGTATTTTAAAACTCATTTGCCAGCGCAACAAACCTATATGACAACAGAGTACAGTAAAACTCCGGTTGAAAGATGGAAGGATAAATAGACAAAAAGACAGACAGACAAACGGATAGAGAGAGTGAGAGAAAGGCAGACACAGTAGGACACATAGATATCTATAGAAACGGTTGAACAGTTGAAGTTGACTAAAGTGAATATAAATGTGGCTGAACAGATGGAAAGACAGACAAATAGTAGATGTGAGGAGCTCTAGCGACATTGTCGACTTGCTGCATTTCCGGTTTTTGAACTTCAACTTGCACAGAATTATGTTTGTATGTATGCATAACTGGATATACTATATAAGTGAGTGAGTTTGAATGTTTTGCAAATGAATTTGGTACAAACATAGAGGACAGAGAATGAGGGACACAGAAACCCAAACACATTCACACACTCAAATATTGTACAAAACGTCATTAATAAATGGGAGGAAATAATAAGCAGCGACATTCGAAACCGCAAAACACATAGATACTCAAACACACATAACACACATGAAAGTAACAAAGGTTTGCACACATGTGCAAACATAGTAACCACATTTACAGAATTAGTTAAACTACTATTTCTGAGAAAGAGTAATGAAGAGAATAGAAGGAGTGACAGAGAATAAGTAGATGTGCCTGTGCGTAGTCTTGGTAATCATAATATCACCACAATAATAACAACAAAAGCTACAACATCTAAGCCAACTAACTGCAATTGAATTACAACATAATCATCATAATTTGCTTCTTTAAAATTATTTTATATATTCTCAGTGATTCTCAACCAGTTGACAACATAAATATAGTCAAAAATAGATAAGAAAAATACTAAATATATCTAGAGTATATACATACGTCAAAAAGTTGGAGAAGGTACAGAGAATCGCAGGGCTTTGTATAACTGGTGCAATGCGCACCACCCCTACAACAGCACTTGATAGAATACTCGACCTTCAACCTATAGGCTTGGCAGCGAAGAACACTGCAAAGAAGTCTGTGCTAAGACTAAAGGTAACAGGACAGTTTATACAGAGGCCTTATGGTCACAGTAAGATACATGAAGGTTTAAACACTAGCTCGGACTATGTTATTCCCCAGGCCTAGTGTAGTAATAGAACATAATGGGTGGCAAAGGGGACTCCTGTTTGGCGGTCATACTTACAACCTGTTTACAGACGGATCTAAAATGGCAGAGGGAGTGGGAGCTGCAGTATTCTGTTCAGAGCTTGACCTTAAACGATCATATAAGCTTCCAGACTACTGTAGCGTGTTTCAGGCCGAGATTTATGCGGCTACAAAAGCTGCAGAATTAGCAGCCGAGCTAACTCCTCTCAATTCCCATATTCAACAACATATTCATCGACAGCCAAGCAGCCATAAAGGCAATAGCGGCGGTGATGACGAAATCGAACTGTGTTCAACAATGTAGAACCAAAATTGACGAACTCTGTTTTGACAGACGCGTCACCATCCTTTGGGTACCGGGACATAAAGGAATTGAAGGGAACGAGGAAGCAGACGCACTCGCTAAAGCTGGCGCTAGCCAAGCTGAGGTAAGTGCGTCATACTTACGTCCCTCTCTGTCCACGTTAAAAACAGAAATAGACGCAGCAACGATTCAGGAGGCGAAGAGAATGTGGGGTGGAACACTCTCTTGCAGAACCGCAAAAATCATGCTTCGCTCTGTTAATAATAAGACTACCAACTACATCTTAGCTCTCCCAAGAGAGGATTGCAAGTTATTAGTCGGAATACTCGCGGGACACTGTTTAACACCTTCCCACGCAGCCAAATTGGGCTTGGTACAGAGTGATGCATGTACAACATGCAACGAGGTAAATGTTAGGGGAACTCTAGAACGCCTACTTTGCCAATGTCCAGCTCTCTACAAATCACGCTTTAGCTATCTCGGATCTGTATCTTTCATCTCCTTAGAAAGTATCGTGGATCAGAAAAGTAGCAATTTATTAAAGCTCGCAAAAAAATGCATAAAAAACAGTATTTATCCATACTTCTTCTTGGCAACACAAAGGACCATTATTGGTCTATGTGAGGTCTCTTGATCAGCCAAGCAAACCTAACCTAACCTAGAGTATAGATAGTCAAATCTGGAAACATGGGTCATTCTTTTTAAAACCATGAAAAATATATATACACGTGTAGTGTGTTTTGTTAGGTTTTGTACCAGAAACTTTAGTACTTCTCACACTTTCACAGCCATGGCTCCATGCATTGAGAATCACTGTTCTAGTTGGTATATAAAAGTCCTCCACTTTTGCCATTCGTTAATGTACAAAAATTGAAAACTATATAAAAACATTTTTTTATTCATAATTAAAACTTTTCCTTAGGGAAAACTAATTAGGAAAATATTTACAGCGAAAAATTGAAAATTAACATAAAATAAAAAGTAAAGATAAATGAAAATCTAATCATATTTAAAGAAGATAAAAAAAAAATATAAAAATTGGATTTACAATGAAATTAGTTTTGATGTGACGCCCTCAAAATCAACGCCCAGAAGGAAACGCCTTCATGGCTTCCTCAATCCAAACTAACTCGAACCCATCCCAATTCAAGAAACCAAAGAAAAACCAACGGATGACTGATGTTGCTAATAAATAAATTAGCACAAAGCAGCATCATGTTGAGTCGAGTCGAGTGGCGGCTTCGTTGCCTTATAAGTTTCGCGTGCTGTGCCTTGTCTCAATGATTTTAAGTTTTCCTTGTTGTTTTTACTATTATTCTTGTTTGTTGTTGCTGTTGCTGTTGTTATTCTTCTTATTGCTGTAAAAATATTTTCGCGCTTTCGCATTTTGCTTTTACAGTAAAAACTAATTACAAAACACGATGAGAACGCAGTAAATGATGATGAAGACAACTATGGCAATGGCTTCGTTTGTTGTTGATGGTGTCAGAAATTTGGTTATCCGCCGCTGGCTAAAATTTTCAACAGCAGCAAACAACAACAACAACAACAACAATGACATTATATTCTTCCATTTTTCCCATTTTTTGACAACACCGGAAAATCAGTGAACAAATTTATACTACAACAGCAACATTTTAGCTAAAGTCAACTTTGTTCAAGTCACTTGAACCATCACTTGATGAAGTATTTAAAAGGAAAATATGTTTTAGTTTATACTATGTACAGCAAAACGGAAAATTTCAATTTTCAGAATATAATATAGATAAATTTTTGAGAGAAGAATTTGTATATCATAGATAGAAGGCTCAACTAACTGAAGAGTTGGAGCATTACTCTATCAAACATATCCTCACTGCATTTGAAAGCAAATAATATTGCTCGGCTGTATTCCTGGATGTCAAACAAGCTTTCGATAGCGTATGGATTGATGGCTTACTCCACAAACTTAAACATCTACTCCCAAGTAAGCATTTTCTCCTACTCAAGAGCTATTTGCAATACGTTTTTCGTCAAGATGCATCGTCAAATAGGGGCATAAAGGCTTGAGTGCCTCAAGGCGGTGTCCTGGCACCAATTCTGTAAATGCTTTTACTTCGGATATGCCGGTATCAAATGACGAGAATATGCTGCTTGCAACTTATGCAGACGACACGGCCATCCTAGCAAATAATAGGTCCCCCCAAGATTAAAGCATATTTGAGAAAACTCCACACTTGGGCTAAACGTTGGAACATCGGCATTAATGCGGAAAAATCATTGAATCATTTGTCCAGTAATAAAATATGGTTCAAGTATCATCAAATTCAATACCTCAGCTTGACCCTGGATAAACGTCTCAGTTGGCGTGCCCATGTAAGAAGTGTCTCTGCTTGTTGCTATCATAAGTTGCGCTGACTGGACCTGGCTATTGCGTGAAATCAGCAGGCTAGCTTTAAGTATCAAACTGCTGATTTATAGGGAAGTAGTGGCCCCCGTTTGACGCTCTGGCATACAGATGTGGGGTACCACTGCAGCTTATAACATTAGCAGGATTCAAGCTTGCCAAAACAAAGCCCTTCGTTGCATATCTGGAGCTCCTCGGTATCTGAGAAACACGACATTTCACCCAGACCTGAAGATTTCAACAGCAGATTCAACATAAAACTGCAACATCACCCAAACCCACTAGTAGCCACACTTTGCATAAACGCATCACATAGACGACTCAATAGACTGCACTCTAATGATCTCCTCACAAGGAGAACTTTGTTTTCAATTTCCATCAGTAAATGTCTAATACTATTATAAACGTCTATGACGGGATCATCATTGTTCACTTAACCACACAAGAAAAGGTGAATTTCTTTAAACTAATTCATAGATTTTTTTTAAAAGGATGTGTCTTCAGAGGTACTATCAAAGATTAGCCAATAGAAAACTTACAGTTTGTATCATTTTCTACTTAGTAATGTCAATCTTTGTTGTGAGATTTATTAGGCGGTCACTTTTAGTTACAGTACATTTATCAGAATGGGTTTCACCCAAATTTAATCAAATCGATTAGTCAATTCAGACATATAAAAACAAGAAAGATGTGATACCTTTGATGTTAGCTTTTTATTCTATTTCTTAATCATCCATCCAAATACATTGTACATCTACATATCCCCCCTTAAGTCATACAATTATTATTGACAATGCACCTGCTAGTCAATAATTTTCCCATTGAGCCCAAAATTGATCCCATTAATGCTTTCTATGTCATTATTGGGTTTCCTCTTACGATATTTTCCATTGTCAGTTTATTGTGTTTGTTTAAGACGCATTACCAAAATGACTTCTGACAAGATTCTGATCTCGATCCAAGGATATACAACAAAGTACTAACAAAGCTAACACATACAAAATCTTGTAATTGGCGTCCAGTTTTCATTCTATTGTGATCCTAATGTTGACTGTTTTCATCGTCATCATCAACAACTTTAGTAGTATCACAACCAAGTGGTTTTCGTAGGGAATTTTTGTTGCTTTAGACAACAAAGAACGCGACGGAGGTGCATTCGTTTCCACGCTTGTAAAACTTTTGGATTATTGTCAAACACACACCCAACCATACACATAGATATGTAGTATACCATATAGATAGATAGATACATAGTTAGATATAATAACTAGCTGTGAGGCATGGTGTTGTGTTGGCTAAATGCCAACAAAAGTGCAGCCGAAATGTTACTGAGCTCCTCCGCGTGCTCATGTTTCAGACAGACATGTCTTGTCTTGTCTTGGCTTCTTTGCCTGTGAACCAGCAGCCAACACAGTGTCAGAGAGACTGACTGTCCATTTTCGCCTTCCAATGCCAACTTACACGTTTAACAGCAATTCTCGTACATTTTTCAACAACTTTGCCTACAACGAAAACGAGCGAACGAACAACCAACCAACAAGAAATAAACGAACTCAACTCTGTAAAACAATCTAGACTGGCTGTCAACAAAGTGGAGTCGACTCGAATCGAGTTGAGTTGAATTGAGTAGAGTAGAGAAGAGTAGAGTAGACTAGATTGGAGTAGATTCAACTGAAGTGGAATGGAGTAGAGTAGAGTTGAGTTGAGTCAACTTAAGTTGAGTTTACAAGTTATTGTATGTTTGTTGGCTACCACCAACAAGCTTCTGAAACTGAAACTGAAAATGGGCTAAGCTGACAAAAGGAAGAACTTTTGCCTGGACAACGCCTTCACATTGTCACATTGTACGAGTATCATCTGTGTGGGAGTATTTGTAACCTTATTGCACACTCATGGTTCATTCGGCTTTGTCCTACCTCTTTGACTGACTCACTAACTTACTAAGTGACTGAATGACTGAATGACAAACTGACTAAGTACAAACGCTAAGCTCGTTGTTTGTGGTTTGTTATCTTTGTTATTGTTTTTGTTGTTTGCTTGCTCGGCTTTTCTCATCGTTGTTGCCACTAAAAGTAAGTGAAATCGTCTGAGTTGCACTTTAGAGTTCTTTTCGCTGGAAAAATCATTTATTTGCGACTCTTTTCCTTTTTCTTTTTCTTACATTTTCAAACATTTCACAACTTAAAAACATTTTTAAGTATGAATGAAAATGCTTTTAGTTACATTTATTATATATAGTGTAACAAAAAACAAAAGTTGTTGACCGTAGTATCTCATAGTAAGTTGATTCAAAGGTTTGTAACTTTGTTGAAGAATTATGTATGTATATTTATCTTAAAATTAATGAATCATTATGAATTTAAGTATTATCCATTAATTTATAGAATTTCAGGCAAATGATTTCCACAGATTTGAAGTTATAGTTGTCAACAATATGTACAAGTATTAACTGTCATTTCTGGAAATCGTTTGACACTTCTACAACTCCCATATAAATAGAAAAAAAAACGTCTCAAATTTACACAAAATAACACATTAAGTTACTCTTGAGATGGAATCTAAAGCAGAAATTCTCCAAAAAGAAAATAGGGAACTTAAAACACAAATAGAAAAGTTACATGAAATACATTCGCAATGTATTAGTTCATTTTCGGATTTAAAACGTACTCAAGCAGATATGATTAAAGATCTGAGACGAGAACTAAAAATTGCACGACAAAAATTAAAGGAAATGGAACACGATGTATCTCTCTATACAAATCTTCAAGAAACTGATAAGAGCTACAATGAAAAAATGTTTATTCTCAGCAAACAAATGTGTAATGTGTGTGATCCTTTTGAGTCGGAAAGCACTAGTGAGCTGGTCATTACTGCGCAAGCTTTTTGTGAAAATGTTGTTATCAATGAAAGAAGTCGAAATATCGAACAACAGGGAATACGACAGGCATTGGATGAAACCAAGGATCAGATAGTAGAATACAAAAAAATCTGTGAATCGATAAATTCCAGTCCCAAAGAACTTGAAAAACTTATTGTTTCCAAAAAGGAACAATTGCAACAGATGTTAGCCTCAATGTATTCTACTTGTGGTAAATCCATTTTCGATTTAAAAGGCGAAACTTTCGGAAATAAACGCAATCAACTTTTGGACTTGTGTCGTAAACGTCTGAATGCTTATAATATAGTCATTCATGACTTTAGCAATTCATGGTCGGATGGTAGGGCTTTTCTCGCTTTGATACATTCTTTCCGGCCAGAACTATTCGATTTTGAATCTATAAAAAATAATTCAGATGGAGAAAATTTGTCATTTGCTCGAGCATTAGCACTCGAATTGGGAATTCCACGAGAATTTTTTCATTTCTCTTCTTTGATTAAAAACGGAACTATGGACTACATCAGAGTTGTTGATTTGGTAGAGAAAATATTTATTCTATTGGAAGATTAAACACTTAAACACTACCGACAAAATGGTGTTAAAGTCATGTTATTCAAAATCATAAAGTGAACACGATTTTTGGCAATACGAAATTGACATGGATGAGTGGCAAGTGGAGTCCAATAAGGCAATATTTAAGTTAAAAATATTGTAAAACATTTATTTTGAGAAAACAATTAAAAATTTCTATTTCGTTAAACAACAAAATTACAAACGTTTTATTCATTGACCCCCAAACTTAAGCCATAAAAGTATATAGAGTAAGTTACTGACCCGTTTTTGTGTGTTTGTCTGTGACATTGTGCACTTTAATTTTCGAAACGGCATAACCGATTTGAATGCTGTTTACACTAACGTATTGCAGCAAGCTTCAAGTAATATTTGTGTGTGTTTCATTCCAATCGGTTCCCAAGCAAAAAAGTTAAGTTAATATCTTTTAATATATAAAATTCGACTATATGGATTTGTATGACTATTTTTCTCCTAAACGGCTGGTCGGATATTTATGAAATTTTTCTTGTTGTACTTATGTGGTCACCTGGATGGGTCTTGGACCCGGTAGGTGGCACTGTTGTCGAAATCCATGCAGTTTTGTACCAATATTTAAAAAGAATTTTATACCGCAAAAAATACTAATCCGATTTCTTTGTTAAAACAACTAATGAATGCTAATGAAGGGAGTTGCAAACCTGTTTTAAAAATAAAGCTTCGTCTTTGTCCAACACTCAAAAATTCTAGGAAAAACATTATGACTGTCATGGAAATAAATTGTATTTTTTCTTTATTCGGGCAGGTCCTCTAGGTTTAGTATAGGAAAAGTCATACAAGTAACCAATAATAATTCTGTGATTCCAATAAAAATGAATTACAAATTGAAAATGGAAAATTTCAGTTTAATATCTTAATTATTAATGACCTTTTTGCATTCCCATACACTTGACATATTCTTCAGTTTGAAAAAGATCAATAAAATAAAAAAAATGTATTAAATTGTTAAACTATTGTATGTCCAGGGTTTCTCATCAATACACTCACAATATATCTATATTCTATAATCTGTATATATCCATATGTATCTTATATGTATGTATGTATATACATTGGTTTATAACATTTTTCTAGATAAAACAAAGTCCCCAGTGTCTGTCTGTCTGTGCGAACGCGATAAACTCAAAAATTACCGATCGGACTTACATACGGTTTTCACCAATGAATGGAATGATTGATCAGAAAGGTTTTGGTGTTTGTTGCATTCGAATCGGTTCACCATTTATTTTATAATATGTATGTATGTATATTGATCTTTGCGTGTATAAATATGGGATGGAAATAGGATTTCTTATCCAAATGCGATCCTGCTCGAAAGATCATGAATATATATGCGTTGGAATGCTTACATTGGGATGGAACAAAAATTAGTTTGGGGTAGAATTTTCTTTATAATAAGTATTTAACTTGGGATGCAATATCATACATTTGGAATGTTGAAAGGTTTAATAAAGATTGTTATTTACCCAACATATAATGACTTGTCGATACAGTGTTCCATCACCGATTGATTTGTGTTCACATTTTTATGTCACACCAAAGCCACCGCTTCCTGGCAGAAATTTCGTCTGCTACATAGCAAACATCAACTAGCGACGAATGTGCGCTAAGTAGCGGGTCACCCAACGGGACGGTAGCTTAAGTGCGAGTGGAGTCTCTATAATATAATATGATATTGATAAACTCTGACACCATTTGACAGATCACCATGAAAGTTGGCTCATACACATAATTTTTTTCATGATTTTTTTTTCAGATGGTTTTCATGCTATGCTCTTTGGCGCAAAGAGATCACCTTCTACAATGTTGAACCGATAACAATATATACAATACTTATAATATTTCTAATAGAAGAAAACATTTGAACGCACTAACATCACATCGGTCGTGGGTAGCAAAGCACACCGGGTTCGCTATATTACATAAGATTGAGACTTGTTCATTGCTTTCTGATTATGTGTCTTCATTTATTAAATCAATAAAATTCATACATTATTTAGGTTATTAAGTACATGATATGTGTATAAACGAACGAACGATTTATTTTTATTTATTGTATTTTCGAGCAAGTGTGCATTTATCATTAACTTTAAAAGTTCAAATGTTTTGGATTTGTAATACTTTTACTATTATATTTATAGATGGCAACCAACTACTAGTTTAATAAAATTATATGTATAAGATATAAATACTATGTGAATGTTTGTTTTCATTAGCAAAAGCTAGCAAAACTATACACTAAAAGGCAATTCATGCTATATATACTATTTGTATAGTAACTATTAGGAGAGATAGAGAGAGAGAGAGCGGGGGACTAAGTACACATCTTGTAGAACTCATAATAATATCTAATGTCATTTTAAGCTCATTTCGAGTTGTCATTGTATAACATTTATAATGGAAACCAATTTAATAAGTGGGACGGAAACCATTACGTTGTGATAAAACTGAATCAGGACTTTTAAGTTCCATGGCCAGTTTATAGCCCAATTCAGGACGACGGTCACGTCCCTCAGCCATTGCTTTCACCTATTAAAAGTGAAATAATAGTATAAGATGTGAGAACAGTTCAGCTGAGTCATTTTATTTTACCTCGTTTGTGTGCACAATAACACCATCACTGGTGTTCACTTTTTCCTTTGTATGCTCGATGTCATGCACATCTGTGCCGCGACAGCAATCGTCTATTAATATAGTACGATAGCCAGCCGAAAGTGCATCAACTGCAGTGGCACCTTTGATTAATAATAATAATAATACAAAAAATAAATCTTTAATAAATCAACAAAATCTCGGACAATTTGAATGACATACCCACACAAACATCATAGGCCAAACCACAGACATAAATATCTGTGGCACCTTTCATCTTCAATTGTGCATTCAATGTGGTATCCGAGAGTTTTTTATTATCCCAAAACACTGAATACGAATCGACTTCAGGATTTGTGCCTTTATACACTTTAATGCCATGATCGACTACTTTCAGATCTTTATGCAATTCTGCACCCCATGAATCTTGTACACAATGGCGTGGCCAAAGACGTTGCTTCATGGGCGGTGGACCAGCGAAGATGACGGTATCAAAGACTTGGGCTGAATCAGCACCAAGCTGGCAAATAAATATAAGAGAAAATTGCCCATATTTAATTGATTGAAATATAAATACAATATACTAATTGTCCTACTTACCGGGGATGATTCATCCATAGCACGCATTTTCACATTATCTATGAAGGAGACATGATCGCTTGGATGCCAATCCAATGAATAGAAAACAGCATCAAAGTCTACTGTATCAAGTAGGTTGTTAATGGGCTCAAGTATCTATGAACACACACACAGAGTTGGAAGGAAGTAAGGAAGGAAGCATAGCATCAAATGGACCCATCATCATCATATAATAATATCAAAAACATCAGTAATAAGAATAAAATAGAAAAGAAATATGAGTATGAGAAAGAGAATGGAAGACTAAAAACAAGAATGACAAAAGCAAAAGAACATCATCAAAGGAAGCGCGTTTTATTAATTTTGACAAATTTTCATTTCGCAAGCTAAATAAATGAAGTAAAGTAAGTGCTGTGCATTTGTCTTTATAAGTCGATGTAGGAGTATATATACATACTATATATTGTATGTTTATAAGTGTGTGTAAGCGTGTGTGTGTGTGTGTGTAAGTAGTTGAAAGCTGAACCATAGTACATCTGCGTTCGAAGCCAACATCCGGCGTGTGTCGTCTTCAGACGACGACATTGTAAAACGGAAGCGACTTAAGTAAAGCATATCCGCTTCCGTTATATATACAAACACATACAACAGCTAAGAGGCTGAAGTGAACAGGTAACTTACACTACCTACACTACTACTACTACAACAAATAATGTAAAATCATAAGACGATGAATAAGGGCATGTTGCTATATTTGCACGTGTTCATCATCATCATCATCATCTTCAGTAGTAGCAACAGCCACAGCACCAGAAGCCGAAACAAGAATAGAAACAGGATCATACAGGAACTCATAATATGAGCAGTGTGTGTGTGAGTTTCTTATCCTCATCAAGGCAGCTTCCTTAACGTTTCATTTCTCACATTTTCATTTCTTGTTCGTTACGTTGGTTCTTTCATTTTTCTACTACCCACACACACAGTACTGTACTACACTAAAATGTAGTGTCCTGTCGTTTGTGTAATGTAGTGTATGTGTATTTGTTTATGTGAGTGTGTATGAACTCACCTCATGTCCTTTTTGCTGTGCACTGCAATTACTTATATCCAAGGAACCACTTATAAAATCATTTTGTACATCAACAATGAGAAACGCGTTCACCGGGCGCACAATCTGCGTCAAGAGAGATAAACGAACAAAAACGGAGAAAAAAAAATAAGAAAAATGAAAATTGTAAAGAACATTTTTCGTGAAAATTGTAAGAAGACAAAAAAATATACATATACGTGTGCGTGTGTGTGAGAGTGGGTGTATATGGCAGGCAAAGTAAGTAGAGGAAAGAATCTGAAGTTAAGTCAAATGTTGTTGATGATGGTGAAAAAAACAGATGAAGTCCATGGTACTCGTAGATGAAAAGCCAAAACCAAGCAATAAAGAAGGCGCGTTTCTTGATGAGTTTTCTTTCTTTCATTCTTCTAAAGATGCCAACAAATTTTCTTTTCGTCTTTTCATCATCTTCATTTTCATTTTCATTTTTTTTTTAAGCTATAATTTTCTTTCTGAGTCACCCCCATACTTTCTCTATGTTTCTATGTTTATAAAGCGAAAAAATGGCAAGCATGTGTCTTTCTTTTGGCGTTTGTTAGCATTATAAATGCGTTTTAAATGAAGCGTCACACCCACATCCACATCCACATCCACATCCACACATATACAAGTACAAGTACATGCATAGATACTACTACAACATGACAACGATACAAAAACAGTCCCTTAGACATGACTCCTTATACTCCTACTCGTACTCTTATACGAGTAATACTATGGTATTCAAGCGTTGTCTGACACACTACATAATACTCGTATTGTGTTCGAGTCTGTTTCAATTTCAGCATCAACATGAATCTCCTTCACATGCTACTAGTAGTCATTATCATTATCAGCCGCTGTCAACCTTGTCCTTCTCTCATCTTTGCCATAGGTGCTTTTTTTTCTCATCAGTTGAGTTCAGCGTAATTTTCTTTTTTTTATTGTTGTGACTTTTTTTGAGCTCCGTACTAGTAGTACTACATGCTAAGCTGATTATGTTCGAGTGAGCATATTTAAAATTAGTGAAGCGCTTTTAATTTGTTATTTATGTACACACGTTGATTATGAATGATTATGATCTATGCACAAACATCATACTTCACATAAAACGGGCGTGTGCACGTGCATAGATATACATACACACCTAGCTACCTAACCTAAGTAGTAGCATCTAGATTCACATTCGTCTGTTTATGTCAAGTTACTTGTTCGCTTGCTTGCCTGCTTCCATGCTTTGCCTATAGCAAATGGCTTAAACTGTCTGTCAGACTTAGTACGTAGACACACGCACACCTAATACTCTTTCTCTATGTGGCTTTTGTGTTTTTGTCATTGATTTGTGGTTTATTCGGTAATGTGCAAATGTTGCTTGCAGTCATCAGACAGACCGACGTAAGCAACAGTCAAAATCCCACAACTTCATGTGTACGAATAATTCATGCAACGTTTGACTATGATGATGATGATGATGATAATGACTACATATGATGTTGCTCCTGCTACTGTTGCTACTGCTTATGATATTTATGTGCTACAATTTGGTTATAAAGTGGTTAATTGTAGCATCTTTTCATTGTAATTACATATACAACTGATGGATGGATGGATGTGTTAATGACGACTGACTCCTCTCCACTCTCGGCTTGAATAGCAAATGACATTAGATGATATGAGATTTGAGTGTGTATCACCACCCATTAAATATCATATAAGTATGTAGTAATAATAATAATATGAAATAAAGTTGAAGTTGATTCATTTATCATCGTGTTATGTTTAAATTATTTAGTTTATTATAAAATAAAACGAAAGTTCTTTATGGGCACTAAGAGTTATCATATTCCAAACATTGCAGATTTATGAAGTTTGAAGTCCAAAAATAAGAAAAATAAAAGTAACCCAGGCAGTAAGGACAAAACAGTCATCCCCATACCCTGTGGGGGGCAGGCGTGCCTTAGGGAAGCGTGATTGGTCCCTTTTTATATACTCCCTATTTGCTACAGATATGCCCGTTCCTGATGTCGTTGCCCTCGGAATACCACCTAAGTCCCTACTCATGCCGACGTATGCAGACGATGTTTACTTTATGGTGGGTAACACATGCAGCTCCGCGAGCTCCCTGGTTATGCAGAAATAGTTAGACAAACTGACAGCCTGGGCTCGGAGGTGGAATGTCCAGCTCAACCCAAGCAAAAACAGCAATGTTTACTTCCCACCAGTCGCACTCAATGCAGTGAACCTGGAGCAAAAATCTAAGACCAAATATTGGAGAAGAGATCTAGAGGTACGGCATGCAGATATTGGGAACTGCAGCCAGGTCCCATCGACTAAAATAGCAAAGATTGCAGAATAACGCACTATGCACAAACAACGAATGTCCATGGTAGACTGAGGAACCACATCAACAGACTGACTAGAAAACTTGTCCACTCCAGCCCTTTATGGAAGCTGCCAAAAATAAAATATAAACTGCCCGCAATGACAGGTTTTACTGTCTAAAAATGGTCTATAGTATGTTGGATCATGTTTCAATATTGTATTTTTTTATTACCATACATTTCTCGTGACACTAAGTTTCATTTAGCAGAGTCACCCAATGTTCTCAGGTTAGAAACCCACATGTTCCACTTCTAGAATTATATGGAAACTCTCTTTTAAGTAGCCATAGACTTGAATAAAGCAAGAGATGAAAAACTATGTTGATAAAAAAACCAAATCGATATGCTTAGATGAATAAATAGTAGCGATTCTTTTTATTAAGCAGAAACAAGGGTATAAGCTTGACTTCACAGAATAAGAGAACGTTTTCAATATAAGCATATAGACAGTGCATTTTATGTGGTCTCCGATGCCTGAAGATATGTGTACAATGTATTCAAATTTATTATAATTCGTATGATAAAATATAATTATATATTTATAAAACCAATTATGAGGAAATGTTTATAATAAATTTGTTATGGTAGTAAAGCTACCTCATAAAACAACGAGTACTCATATCATTGTCTTCATTATTCACAATGATTTAAAGCCGTGTGGCCTTAAGGACTTTCAAACAAATCAACTCGATACGCAAAGCTCTTAAAAGCTTCAGTTAATAATTAAAATTACAACAACAACAAAAAAAGAAAAGCCCGTACAGAAAACAATCCATAACCTTGTACAATCCATCGGAAAAAGAAATTAATTTTTGATGAACGATGAACACCGCTCCAAAGAGGGTAGAGAAGCACCCAACAAAACAGCCATTAAATGTAAGAATTTATAAAGCTGTTGAAATTATGTCTTCATTTTTAACACAGTCTACTGACTGCATCAACAAAAGTCACACACATACATATACTAGGTACGAGTACAACACTTCCTGCTGTTGACGGTAAAAAGTCAATGCGAGTTTTCGTGCTCAGTTACGCACCGACACCGAAATCAGTAGTACAAAAGCAATGAAGAAGCAAAGAACAGGGATAAGAGAGAGCGTAGGGTAAGAACCAAAGCCAACAGAAGAAACAACTCCAGCTGCTCATCAAGTGGAAAATAATATCATCTATAAATTTGTTGTACTCTGCTCTGTCCTTCTTTTTCCATTGCCTTTTTTTTTTTTTTGACTGTTTTTCCGCTTTTTACTTCTTGTTTTGGAGCCACAAAGTGCCAAAGTAACCGAGAATTCAACCAATGAGCGTTTTGCTTAACGTTCGTTTGCTTGTTCGTTGGTTCGTTCGCTTACGTTATCCTGATGAAAGTTTAACGACCAAAGTTGACATGCTGCGACTATTATTTAGAAAGTTAATGACTTATAACATCAAAAAATAAAAAACCAACAACAACAGCAACTGCACCAAACAAAACCATGTTATATTTTCCTCACCGGTAAAAAAAAAAGAAGTCTCTCTTGCCATCGGCAGATATCCACAAAAACAAATATGTGTAGAGAAAATCAAGCTTTAAGCCTGAAACTGCCATTTTTTGTGAGGCGCCCGAAAAAAATCCCAAAAAAACGAGGACACAAGAAAATCAGCACAAAAAAAAAAAAAAAAAAGATGAAAGCCATAAATTTTTGTGTGAAATGTTGGAACGGAAATAAATTTCATTGTCATATCCTTTCATGGAATTTAACACTTTTGCGAGTATTTATTGTTTAATCGACACAACGACAGACAGCCGGAAGCCGACAGATTGCATGGAGACGACCATCATCATCATGAAGGCAGCATAGTAAAGCATCATCAATGATGAAAATGATGGCTATGATGATGATGATGAGAAGGGAAAACGAACAAACGAAAGCAAGTGAAGACTGCCACAAATACATAAATTGTATAATGTAATTTTCTCCAACTGTTGGTGCAACACAAGTAAGTTTGGGCAATTGAAAATTGGGGGCCCCAGGTCTCTCTCTCTTAAGCTGCAAATAATTTCAACACGCTTGTTTGACAAAAAAAAAAAAATAAAAATCCAAAAAAATAACAGAAATAAATTTTGTAAAAACAAAAGAAGTAAAAATGAAACCGAAGTGAGCAAGTGTATGTATCTCATACTAAATGAAAGTAACAGAAGGGGGGAAGATCCTATCACATAGACCCAAAGTCTGATAGACATGGGCGTCTAATAATTGGCAACAATTAGGGTGAGTTTGATCAAAAATTGTTTTTATCCTACCTTTAAAGGGGCACCTCTGAATGTGGCTGGATGTTGTTAGTCAATTGAGCATATATGCCCCCAAACTTATGCAACAATTTCAAAGCGGAAATTGCTTTAGCACCTGATAGACAGACACACACAGCCACACACACATACATAAACTCATAAATATATTCACATGTGTGTGTATATTGGATTTACTCCCCATTCTGGCAGATACTTCATTTTGACGTTAAATTCTATTCGATTCGTTTCGTTATATTTTTACAGAATTCTGTTTTTTTTTTCTTCGACATTTTCTCTCCCTTTTATTTAACATTTCTTCTTCAGGTTTTGGCAGGCAATAAGACAGGCTCGTTCGCTCGACTGCCTGTCTATCTGTCTGTCTATCTGTCTCACTCTATGTCCTTAGAAAGGAAGGTACAGATTGTCTACCCTTTGTGCCTATATGTACATATTACAGACCCTCTTAACTTAATACTACAAAGTGTTGCCAGCCAGGACTGTGGCAGGCACCAGCAAAAATGTCTTCGCTTTTGGGTTTTTTGTATTTCAAAATTTATTTCAAGCTGAAATTGACTTGAAATATTTCTACCCGTGTGTGTGGAAAAATCATTCATTCTCTTAACGCCCTAACATGACACGCCCACACATACACATACACTTACAGAACCACACACTTGCACACATACACATGTAGTTGTTCCTTTCATTTTCTTTTTGTCTTTCTTGCCTTCATTCTTTCAACATAGTTTGACAGAATCAGGTTGAAGTGTAATTTGAATTTAAGATTTTCTGTGGTTTTCCGAAGGTGTTTTCCACAGTAACTTGTTTTCTGTGGCTTGGCTAAAGCTCAAAACTATACTTACTAACTATTGTAACTATGTATATAAACTTGATTGTGTTTGTGTTTATGCTTATCTATGTGTGATGTGTTCTAATGTGGCATCAACAACTTCTTCTTCTTCTTGTTCTTCTTCTGTAGTGGTAGTATGTAGTAGTTCATCGTCATTTCGCTTTGTGTGTTGCCACTTTTCAATAATTAATTTTCTTTTAACATATTTTGGGCATAACAAATTGCAACTTTCTTTTCCTTGTTTTGGCTTTTCCAGGTTTCTGTTTGTTATTATTGTTGTTTGTATGTTTGTCGCCTCATTGCTATGCCTCCAGGTTTTTGTCTTCTTTGGGAATGTGTTTGCTTTTGAAGAAGTGTTTTGTTTTCACTCCTGTTGCCTTTCTATACTCCTTCTGCCATTGCGCCTTCTTCTTCTTCTTTAAGTAGCAAATGTAATTTAATTTTATACTCATTTAAAATTCTGGGTCAAAATCTGTTGCTTGCTCTTTGACATCATCATCAAGTGATGCTCTTTTATAACTTTTTCCCTGCTAGCTTTCTTTCTTTCTGTCTATCATGCCTTTAACATGTTTCTTCTCTCGAATTTTATGGGCGGCCGCCTTTAATCAAGCATTTATAGTTAGGTTTTCTTTCATTCTTTGCTTTTTGTTTTTAGTCAAAAAAACCAACAAAAATTAAGGTCTTGACTTTTTACTTTTTAATGGTTGCTCATCATTTCAATAAATTAGAGCAAATTAGTTTTACCTTCTTTACCATTTACTTTCCCCCTTCTTCTATACTTTATGATTATATCTTTGGTCTTTCATCACTAAGGACTTCTTCTTCTTTCTACTTTTGCTTCATTCATTCATTTGTGCAAGTGAGTGCAAGTGCTTGTTGTTGTTCTTGTTGTTAATAGCCGGCATTTTAAGAGCCTTGTTAAGCATAAAAACTTATCTCAACTCATCTCAAGTAAAATTAAAGTTTTATATATTGTATATATAGCTAGCTATAAGAGTGACAACAGGACAAACAGGAATAATCAAGTTGGAATTCATACATTTTACATGCAATATTCTTAAGTGTTTCGTCCTTTTAGATTGGCAACTGAAGTTAATAAATGACTAAAGCTAGAAGAATGAAAGACGACTATCATTTCAAGTCAAGTGACAAGCAACATTTCATTTCTACATAAATTTATCACATCACTTTAAGAAATACTTAAAGAGGAGAATTTGGTTGGATTGGAAAATATACAACATAATAAAATTTATTATTGCTTTTTTTTATAAAATAAACTAATGAAAATTGATAAATTGGCTTAGTTATTTAGATTTTATCAAATTTCTTTATTTTGTCTTCATTTTTATTTTAACAAAACTTTGTTGTTCTTTTTACTCAAATAAAATAGGTCTGAGCTTCAAAAGGTTGGTGACTGCTAGTGGAGAAATCCTAATTCAACTCTCCAAAAAAGGGTAGTGCAATGACGGAAACCCTAAAGGATGAGATGAAGGAAGCGCTGCAGAGCTGTGCAACGGTGAGAGCTCTCTCCCAGCTAGCAGTTATTGACTGCCGGGATCATGATGAAGTCACAGAAGCTGATGACTTAATAGCGGCCATCATCAAACAATTCCCTCTCATTCGGCCACCTGTGTGTCCATTAAGGCAATGAGGCTTACAAGGGATTGCACAAAGACAGCAACAATAAGCCTACCAGTGAACCATGCGGAGTCCTTGCTAAGAGCGGGATCTCTTAAAGCACATAAGCCCCACAAGGTTCTTCAAGTGCCTAGAGTACGGTGAAATGGCAAGAGGATGTAAAAGCAGTGTGGATCGTTCAAAGCTATGCCTTAGGTGCGGAGCGGAAGGACACATCGCAGGAGAAAGCTGAATGCGTTCTCTGCTCTGTTGGAAATAACTCACATAAGTCTGGGAGTTATAAGTGTGAAGCTTTTAAGAAGGCCTTGAGAGATCTAAAAGCTAACGCATTATTAATTGCCTCCAACTTAATCTAAACCGATGCAGTGCAGCTCAGGATCTCCTCTTTCAAACAGCCATAGGTATGAAGGCAGATATTCTACTTGTTAGTGAGTTCTATAGGGGGGCTGTGGCTGTTGAAGTGTTCACAACCAAAGTAACAGCTTACAGAAAAAAATGTATATGTACTTATAGAAGAGATGAGCATCACGCTCTCCCTTTCACAAAGACGATTGTTGTCTCCATCGCTCTCATACATAACATAACATCAAGTGACAACAACCAAAACATGCAGCCTTACTTTACACTGTGCTGCATACATACGACAGCATAGCATCAGCAATGACAAAAACCCCATTGCTATTGCGCAGCCAAAAAGAACAGCACAGCAAAACTAAACAAAAAGCTCAGCTGTGCTATTACTGTGTTGGTTTCTTGTGCCAGTTTTACAAACCCTGCAATTCAGGATAACAGATTAACAGGTCTAAAGACTGATTCATTCGAGTCGTAATAAAATCCTTTTCTCTTTATTAAGTAACTGATAAATGGATCTTAGAAAAACAGTCAAAAAATTCACCTAATTTTTATTTAAAGTCTACTACAAAATTTCACTAAATCGACTTATATTAAAATTTGTTATATCTGTCACATTGTTATAGAAGTCGTCACATCTAAAAATCATTTGTCAGTTCTACATACACTTCCTAAATAAATAAAACAAATACGTGTATTAAAACTTATTAAATTTCTTTAACATTATTTTGACCATACTCTAACACTTTAAATATGGAGAAACAAACTTCTCGTATCTTTGATGAGTTGATAGCAACCAAGATGGAGTTTGATAATGTGTCCAAGGACCTAAATAACAAGATCATTGCTGCAAATGATTTTGCAAGTTGTCAGGAACTGGAAATAGAACAACTACGGAAGAAATTGGATAAAACAGAACAAGAGTTGAATAAATATAAAATGATGTGTGCACCAATAAGTTCTATACCTGAGAAAGTACAAAAAATCAATGTCTTAAAAGGAAACCTGTTGAAAAACAGATTATCCTTATCTGAATCCCAAGTTTCCAAAAGAGCATCCGTTGTTGATTTTAAGGATTTGACATTCGGCAATAGGCGCAAACAACTGATGCAATTGTGTCAAACCCAACTAAAGGATTATGGCGTAGTAGTCAATGACTTTTGCAAATCATGGGCAGATGGCACTGCGTTTTGTGCATTAATGCACTCATTTGCCAAAGATATTTTCAATTTCGACATTGTTAAAACCAATTCGGCTAAGGAAAATATTTTATTGGCGCGCGACTTGGCAATAACATTGGGAATTCCAAAAAAAGATTTTGATTTAAACTTACTTTTCAAGAACGGTACTTTGGATTACACACAAGTAATACGGTCAGTGGAGGCGATCGTTTTATATTTTGAAAACTAAAATTCACTCAAGCATACCGAAATAGTTATTCATTTCATCCTAAATCTTCACGTGTATTAAGAACCTGTGCCTGGGTTTATGAGGGAAGAGGGAAGTCTTAAAACACGAATTTGAAGACGATTAATTGTACTTCGTCTAAGTCCCAGCCAAGAATCTTTGTGTTATTATTGTATTTCATATATGAAAAAAAAAACTTTTATTTTGTTAAATAAATCACACAAACAACCTCACAAATCTGTTTTATTCACTGACCAGAAATTTAACCCAAAAAATTACAAATCAATTAATACTCGAACACTTAGAATTTTTGGGGTATGTGTTAGAAATCTCCGATGATTTCAAAGCGGATTGTTTTTGTTATCACTCAAAAAAACTATAGGTGTGCCAGCAATTTTGGGCGATTTGGAATGAATGTTCGAATAAACTGCTGATTGAAAATTGTCTGCAATTCATGTGATTAGCAAGGTTACAAACTCATAATTTGCATTTAATTTAATTGTTTATTGAACGAAACATCGAAATGGGAGCTTTAAAAAAAAATTGCTTGCACTCAAAAAGTTGTAAAATCGTTCTTAATTTAAGAAATAATGGATTTGCTTTATCAGAAGCATGCTTTGAAAAAGGTAATAAAATTTTAGTAAATGACAAAAATTGATTAAAAAATAAAAACACAAGCGTGCCTCTTTCTCAATTGCCTTTAAATGGAATATTTTACGGTTCATTAGTTCATCGTAAAGATCCCAAAAAAGGATGATCTGCGTGAATGTGGAAACTGGAGAGGAATAACTCTACTCAATACCATCTACAAAATTCTAGCCGCACTTACATAGATTAGGCTCCAGTGCATTGAGACCGCTTTAAGGGATGAATAAGCTGGTTTACGCCCCGAACGAAGTTGCGTTGACCAAGCAAACACACTTCGTATCATCGTCGAGCAATCGATTGAATGGCGCTCCCCGGTTTACATGCTGTTCGTAGACTTTAAGAAAGCATTCGACACACTCAAGCGTAACTCAATATGGCTGGCTTTTAGCAGAAAAGGAGTCCCCCCAAAGCTAAGCACTGTGCGAGAGCCCTGAGTTGGCGGTTCTTCACAATGTCAGCATCAGCACCACCAACACTGGTGTACGGCAAGGCTGCCCTCTATCCCCGCTCCTCTTCGCCATCGTGCTGGATGACATCATGAACACCCTCACCCAGCATAAGAGAACTGGCATTATGTGGAACCTCACCGGCATCTTGAGGACTTGGCCTTTGCCGATGACATTTGTCTCCTCTCGCACAAATTCTCCGATTTGCAAGCGAAGGCAAACAACTTAGTCGCATTGGCACGCACCTGAAGCGGAGCTAACTGCAGGTTGAGCAAAGCATGGGCAGCATTTGGCCGGTTAAAACCGATATGGGCAAGTTCCCAAAGCTCCAGACGCACGAAATTGCGAATATTCTCCGCATGCGTGAACTCCATCACGCAGAGACTTCAAGCTTTCGTCAACAAGTGTTTGAGTGATCATATGCAGAATATTCTGGCCTAACACTAATTCCAGCGAGGCACTATGGCGGCTAACAAATGAAGAAACAGATTAAGGCGGTGGATTGGTCACACGCTAAGAAAACAGTCAGAAATCAACACAAGAATGTCGCTTGAATGGAATCCGCAAGGAAGCAGAAGCCGCGGCCGGCCAAAGAACACCTGAAGAAGATCAACCTTGCGGGAATTAAGTGATGTCAACACCACATGGGATGGCGCTAAAATAGAAGCCCAGAATCGTGTGCGATGGAGAAGCCTTGTGGAGGCCCTATGCTCCAAACTAGGAGTTTAAAAAGGAATAAAATAGATAGAGCTCACTGAGGGATGGACGAACAGCATAGTAATAGGGTACGGAACTCTAACAAGTGGAAATTACATAAGAACTTTAACAAATAGTGTAAATACTTGCTGGGTATAACCCTAAGCAAGATTCTTTAAATTAAATAAACAGGAAAAATAACATCCCAACGTTTTGGCGTTAGGTTTGCAAGATGTTTGTGAGGATGGTATAGTGATGATAGCTGGCTGTTAATAGCAAGGTCGAGTTGTCTTGCGACCGATATAGATGATGCGTGTTGGGTAAGTAAGAATCCCATGTAAGTCATGCTTTTTATATGCAAAGTAGCATGCAGCGCAGCACAGCAATGATATACAAGAGTAAGCGACTTAGAACGGACAAGTACAATATACAAAACAAATCTAATAAACAGTGACGTCACATGTGACATAAAAGACGAGAATTGTTGCAGTGCGGTGCTAATCAGGTGTGGAACCAGAAATTATCGATCTCAGACTTTCATTGTTTAGGCAAAAATGGCCGTAACAAATAGTATTCGACATATTTTGGATTTTTGAAATTTGGTCTTATAAAGAATATTGTAATCATAAAACAAACTTCGCATTGTACTCAATAAATTTTAATGAAAAGAGTATAAAGAGAAATTTGTTAAAAATGTTGTAATATTTCTCAGAACATAACTAAAATCATCATTATTATCATCATCATTTTAAAGCCCTTGTTTATTTCATTTCAATGAACATTCAGTGGTATTTTTTTAGCAAATCAAAATAAGAATAAGATGTGAAAAAGAAACCCTTTTTTCAATTCTTAGTAACATAATATACATATACCTAGTACATTTCAATCAAAATACAATCATAAGTAAAATCAAATTGATCAATTCAACCGGAAACAGAGCACTTAATGTTCACATTTCAATGCGCTTCATTCTTTTCTGATTTTTCATTTCTTTGCATTTCCTTTCAATTTACAATTTTTCCAAAATAACAGATTTTTGAATTATGATGTCGACATCGTGTCGTTCTATTTCATCCTACCATCATTCTTTACCATCCTACTACCATTCTCTATTTCCCTAAATAAAATAAAAGATGTGAATTCATTCAGCAATTACAATGCCGAAGGCAACTGTGTAAAGGAAAAAGTATGAGAATATTAATTTAGAAAATATAGTACTAGACATAACTCAATAGAATAAGGAATTCAAAATGCCTTCAAGCAAAAGTGTCGACCATAAACTTTGAACTTTTGCTTTGAAGTTGGTTTGGTTGGAAGGTAGATGGACCCCTTTTTCTCTTTGTTTTCCAGGAGAGAGAATCTCATGTTTATGGCATAAATTAGTAAGAGGCGAACTCAAACTGAAATCAAAAATCTTAAATTACAAAAGTGTTCAAATTTGTGCAGCAGCTAGTATAAAGATCGACTGCTCCAACAACCCAACCTCCTAACAAGGAGCCAAACTCCACGACGGTTAAAATGACTTCACCCCAACGACCTACTCAACACCACTTTCTTCTAAGCTCACGTGATTATTTCCTAAATGATAATACTAATGTTTAAAAACCTTTTGGTTGATTTGACATTAAAAAATATAAGAGAAAAAACAAAAAATAAATTTGTGCAAATTTTATACCTTTTCTTTTTGTTCCTTTTATTTTAAATTTTAGTCATCGTTGCTGTTAGGCAAATAAATTTTATTTTTTGTTCAAAAAAATTTTATCGTAAATTTACACACATTTCCGTTTGTCGGAAGTGGGTGACTGTGATGCAAGTGTATCTGTCTCTTTCTGTGTGTGGGTGTACCTCTACATGAATGACAGTTAAATTTTTAAAGAAAAAAAAAAATGATGAGGATGATAGAAATAGAGGATGAACTAATACAATCAATTCGAAATGCTCATTCGCATGTAAGCAATTTATTTAACAAAAACAAAAAAAAAAAAATATATAAATTTAACTTCAAGGGACAACGAACTCAAAGCGGCAAAATTGTGGACTACCACACTAAAAATACCAATCAGGATATGTCCAGTATAGTATATATCTATGTACATACATATATTTAAATGTTTGAATGTGTATTGCCATTGCCACACAAAAATATTTAGTGGCTTACAAAATGATTTATTGCGTTAATGTTCTATTTATGCGTTTATTAAATTTCCTGCCCCGGAAAAAAACAATCTGTAGTAGAAACCACCAAAAAAATGTACTACAATAAAAACAAAACAAACAATAGGCAAAAAAACAAAACAAAGCAGAATAGAAAAAAATAGGAAAATTCGAGACAAAATATATCATATCACAGCCACAGCTGAACTCTGAGTTAAGTACTGAATGGACTTGACTCTTGATGATGCCGATGATGATGATGGTGATGAGAAATCATCGGCGGTTCGCTCGACGTATGGCGGGATGAATGCTTGATTTGTTTATTATGCAAATTTTGGCAAACATTAAACTGAAATTACCATTTATGCAACTCATGCGGAAATACAAACAAAAGTCAATTTTATGGAACAAATTGCGAGCAAAACAAAAAATAATATTGTAAAGGGAGAAGGGGCTGGCTCTCTAACCAATGATGTTGGTGTTGGTGTTGGCTGTTGATGGTAAACTGTGATAAA
This sequence comes from Amiota communis, assembly GCA_037043315.1. Classification (NCBI taxonomy): domain Eukaryota; kingdom Metazoa; phylum Arthropoda; class Insecta; order Diptera; family Drosophilidae; genus Amiota; species Amiota communis. Next base: position 110,763 of record JBAMAV010001191.1, on the reverse strand, counting down.
AACAAAAACAAATCAAAATCACAAAACAACTGAAAACGTTAAAAGTTTATTTATTATTAAATTTTTGAAGAGGCTTTAGCGTATTTTATATTTTCCAAACAATAGATGTCTTAACTTCTTAAGATTTCATGTGATTGATATTTGTCATGTGTTCTTTAGAAAACAATTTGAATACCACTTATAATTTGCTTGAATTATATTGTTGTAATTATGGTTAGAACCATGGCGAATCATTTATGACAGTGACTACGAGCAGCAGAAACTTAAGGATGATGAAAGGCAGCTAAGCTAATCCCCTATATGGCATAGAAATACCGTCATACAAGGTTGAACCTTTACAATGTGAGTAGACTATAATAATTCGATTGAATTTACTGCCATATCTATAGATAATGAAATCATACATTTTTGCTGTGCGAGAGATGAAAAGAAAAACGCAAATCTCCAGAAAATAGGCCTGTAAGGATGGATCCATCCTTCCATCAATGAAACATGACAGAGATTGAAAAAAGTTAAGGAGAAATCAAAAATTATATAGAACTCTGTCTATGCTCTACAAAATAAGACATAAATGCAGAAACCGAGACGACTGTCCAGAAATCCCATTATATGATAATGCAAAAATGGTTCAGCGTGGTAAACGATCTAGAATGGGGGTAAGTTTTACTTTGGAAAAATCTCTGCAATTTTTCTTTATTAAAATTTATTTTATACTAGCGTACCCGGCCTGATGTCACACGGCCCACCGAATCTTTCCTTGAATTTGAGACAAACAAATGAAAAAAAAAAGAGATGTTTGATTGATTTTATAATATGTCTCTCTCCACATATTGGATCCAAAACTATTTTATGTTGCAGGCCGGAAACAACCATACTCATTCAGATTTCATTGCAATCAAATAAACGGTATGGCAGCGTAAAATATACGAACAAACTAACCTTGATTTGATTGATTATGTTATATACTAGCTGTACCCCCGACTTCGTACGCGAGTTATTCGAAATATGTTTGTAATAGCGTGTATTTTATTCTTTTTCCTTAATTATCAGATCTGTAATGTTGCCCCACAGCTAAAGAGGAAAACATTCGAAAATCAGCCAAAAAGTAGGCAACAGAATTAAAAATATGAATATCTTTTGATTTAATAGGTTGATTTCGATAAAATAAACGCTAAATGTTACACGAAGCTTGGTACAATACACCAGTTAAAAAGGCATTCAAATAGGTTAAGCCGTTTCTGAGATTAGCGTGCACAAACACGAAAAGGCTTACGACTTTATATATATAGAGATTAGACTAGCATTCCCGCCGCGCATAGCTGCGCGCCCATGCATGTTAGTGTGTGATTTTTGTAGGCATTGCTTTTTATTAATAATTCACGGGAATAAACAACATATTTTAATTCGCCATATAACCGGGACACAATTTCGTGAGCAATTTGTTCTGTTACTCAGTTTCTCTAATCATTATATGAAAAATTTTATCAAATAATTTACCGACAACAGCGGGTCCGAAAAAAAAAATAAGTATGCAAAAACCTTCTTCATGAAAAAATATATATACACTTGCTAACTTTCTTGGTGATCGGCCAAACGGTGTCAAAGTTCATCACCGTCAAACTATTTTTCTCGTCCTATATTATATATATATAGAGATATAGAAGAAGATAAAAACATTTAAACTTTCATTTTGACTAAAGGTATAAATTATTTTTTAGAAACAATTTCTTAACCAGGGAATCTATTCATCATATGATGTGCTAGGGGTAACCCTGAGCAAGATTCCGATCTTTTCGGATTTCGGTGAGCGAGTGAAGTCATAAAGTGGTCGTAACACAACTGTTATTTAAAAACCAAGATATGTTCTATCAAATGTAAGATTATACACAAAATGCAAAGGTACGTTGTTCTAGTTGTTCTAGACCCCTTAAATTTGATTTAAAACAATTATATTATTTTATCATTTTATCATTCAAATTCCCCTTCAAGATTTCTGTTACAAATATTATTCTACATACCCACAAATAGCATTTAAGATGTTAAGACAAATCAATGCGATGTAATCACGTTCTCGTTTTTATTTTTGCAAACAAAACGAGCGTGAAACAAAAAATGTGATTATAAAAAAATAAAATTATATTTTCTTTAACAAAATTACTCGCTTGCCACGTTGTGATGTTGTTAACGACGATAATGGTGATGGTGATGATGATGATGATGGAAATGGAAATGAATATGATGATATTGTTGATGTTGATGTTGCTGCTGTTGATGATGACGATGATGATGATGGTGTTGTTTGTGTTATTTGTTGGTTATATTAAAATAAATACTATTGTACATGGATAATGATGATGCTGATGGGAATTTCGTCAACAACAAAATGGTTTTCCGTTAGCCATTTCTTTTTGTTTTAACATTTTTCATTTTAATATTTTATTAAACAAGCCAAAAACCGAAAGCTTACAGCGCCGGCATTTTGTGGCATTTTATTTGTCACGCTTTTTTATCACTTTAACGAATCAACTGAACGAACGAAGGAACGAGCGAGTGAGCGACCGAACAAACGAAGGACGATGTGAACAGGACATAAGTACTCGACAGACAAACAGATGGACAGATGGAGAGACATACTTATGTGACAAAATGGTTCCGGTATATCATGGGTATAGTACGATGTATGGTAAATGTCTCTGTGTATATGTCAACGCGATAGATTATCACATTTGCATACGCTCATGACAAGACTGGGCACCACGACAAAGCGACTATCACCACGACAATGATGATAAAGATGATATGGAGAAGAAGGAGCATAAGTACATGATGCTATGTGAGTGGGTATATAGTATAGTATAATAGTGTTAAAGTCACACTGATGTTGATGTGAGCGACCAGAGACAGCTTTGTCGGCAACGGCTGATCAGGATTGAATTACACACAATCCGACTTTAGCAAGCACTTTGATTGCAACTTGTCATTTTTTTATGTTGCCACTGTCTGCTTCCCTTTTTATTTTTGATATTTTTTTTCTTGTATTGCATGCCTGTCATTCGACAATTGCATGAATATTCTTTTTACTATTCGTATCTTCATTGCGTTCATTCCGTTTGCAAAACGTTGACAAATATTTTATTATCACATTTTATGATTTTATGAGTCCCTACCGGATGTAAATCAATGACTGTTCTTCTCATAGTATTGGGTCTGGTACTGCTACGTACTGGTCCTTGTGTGCAATCAAAGTGCAAAGAGGCATACAGCATAGCAAACAGTATGCGCAGCATAGTCAGATAGACAACTATTCAGACAGACATAGACCAACAAGCAACCAGTCAATCGAATAGCCACCCTGGAGCTTTGCAATAAAGCTCTCAGTACTTTAAAGTCCAGCTTCCCCATACCCTCTGCTTTGTCCACACATTTACCATTCTTTCTATATTTTATCAGAAAATTTCACTGTCCCCTCTCTATATTTACTTTGACATTTTATAAAAAAATATTTTTATTCATATTTTCCATACTTTTATGAATGTGTATACTTTATATTGTATGTATGTATGTATCTATGTCTGAGATGTATTTACATTCTTAGCCCACTACTATGTGCAATAAAAAGTAAAATTCCACTCACCGTTTTGATCCATTGATTCCAGCAAAATTTAAACTCCTCTCTGTCGATGTAACCATCACCATTTGTATCAAATACAGCAAATATCTCCTCGAGGCGTTCGTGTGGCACATCATAAATGTGTCCCTTGTCATTGCGGAACAGTGCACGACAGATTAGCGTAAATTCATCCAAATTCAAGCGATCATCACTGCAGAAATATAGAAAAAAAAGAGACAAGGTTTAGCATACTCGTATATGGAAAATAATAAAAAAAAACTACTAGTAAAATATTGATTTAGTTGATTTTTTTGTACATAGAACCTCGTTAAGGTGTAATAAATTTGTTAGACAAACATTCATAACATAAATCAATTGTGCAGTTACAACTGTTAGTATTTAGTAACATTTAAAATTTAATTTTAAGGTATCTATTTTTATGATGCACTAAATTTGTCATTCTGAATAAAAATTTTTGTAGAATTAAGACGTTTTGTATTGATGAAACTACATATAATACTGGCTACTTCGTGTATTTTTAAGTTGTTACACAACACAAATTATAAAAAATAAAATACATGCAAAATAAATTATGTAAAATGTTTTTATAAAAGTAGATTCCCCAACCATTGCATCAAGTATAAATACTATTTAGTTTATTTATTCCACTAAATGTTTAAAATAGTTTAAAAATTGCAATTAAGAGAAAATCATAGGTGTACGAGTGATCAGGATAGAATATGATTAACTAGGGTAACCCACGGTTTACACAATCGACCGCATTCTAGAAAAAACATTTGTTTCTTTTAAGTGCCAATAACTTCTCCGTAAACAATGTTCTTTGAAAAAACTCTACTATTACGTAATAAATAATACAATTCCAGAGAAGAATACCTTTCAATTGGTATTTTTTTTATCAAAATCGGTTCAGTGGCTTAGGCAGGAAAGGATTCACAAAACAAGTGTTTGCCGTTTAATTATATAGATTACTGAATTTTTCAGATATCATGTTAAGATTTTGAATAAATTTTGTATTTCTTAATTCAATTGACATTTTATATAAATTACAAACCAAAGATATGGTAACTAACACGGTGATAAGAATGAATCTATCCAGAATTATGTTCCTCAGTTTTAAAGATATAACTTGCATTTTTGTTTTATTTTTAATACAGATTATGTTTTTTCACTCTTGATTTATCTTTCTAAATATAAAAATGGATGTATGTATATATGTTTGTTTGTTCCCTATGGATTCCCAAACTGCTGAACCGATGTTGGATGAATATTTCTCTACCACAGTCTGGAGAGTGTTCCTGTGAAGTTTGGTGTTGATAGCACCTGCAGTTGTCAAAAAATTACAAAATTAAATACAAAAATTTATTTTCTATTTATTTTATAATTGGGAAACCAATAGCAATTTAGGCCTACACGTCGAATATTTTTTAAGAGACTCATATTTATTAGCGCTTTCACTTTCTTCACTATGACATTCTGGACAAAAATCCCATAGTATCAGCACCTTCTAGGGCCATCACAATGCCAGTTCTGAATTGATTGTTAATTGATAATTATAGTATATTAGTTAGATCTCTCAAAATTATATGTAAAAGCGAAACATTTAAATATTCTAGTAAGAAAGTTTTACAATTGACTATGTTACTCTGAATTCCGCTAAACAGATTTTCCATCCCATGGAGAATAACAACTATTACACTCTATTTACACAGAATGATCAGATATGTATGTCATGTTATTGGTTCCCAAACAAGCCTGATTATATCAATCTTCACAGTCAATCCTTATATCGAAGTTACAGATAGAATTTGTCAACTTCTACTACTTATGGTACCATAAATAAATAGAATATGTGTAATTTGTTTTTCTACCAATCTTCTCAATTGAAGCTGCCGGATAAGCCAATACCGCACAAGCAAAACAGCTGTCAAAAATTAACTAAAAATTCAAAAATTGCCGACTTTGTCAGCATAAGTGAGAGACATGAGTACCAACATAATGCCACAAAAAATTCGAAAATCGGATATACGTCGCCAGCTTAAATTCACAATTTTATTAAGGTTTATTCTCTACTTAATATTTTTTGAAAACACTCATCACTAATATTATTCACATTAATTTCCTTTCATTAAGTCGCATTACGTACAACTACAAAAGGGCATTGGCTCAAAAAAAATGTAAGTTATTGACATGAAATTTTTACACAATATAAAACATGATATAGTGAATAAATCTGTTTTTTGAGTTAATGCCCTTTTGTAATTGTTGTTCATTATTTTTAATAATTATACACTTGGCAAAAAACATAAACAAGGAATTAAGTATAATTTTTAAGTTTTTTATATAAGTTTTTAATTATGTAATTCATGCATTTTTTTATTTAACACTTTTTGTTTTTGTCACCAATTTGACAACAATTTTCCATTAAATACCCCTAAAAGAAAGGCCAAAAATACTTTTTAACATATTTTCTGGTATTTACAAAATATGTGTAATTGATTTCATAAAAATATTATTGTATATTGCACTTTATAGTTCTGCTCCAATCCACCTGTATGTCAGTAATACAAAACACTTAAACTAATTGATATATTTTAATACCCTACTTAATGGAATATTTGCTTAATGAAGTCTGAAATGTTTAATTATATGTAAGTATATGTATAGACAACACAAACATAAATAGTAGTACAATTCCAATAAAATACAAATAAATGATAAAAAAGGCAAAATATTTATTTTGATTTTTCTGCACTCAGGATAAAAACTCATTTCATTCAATAAATAAAAGAGAAATAAATAAATTCATCACACACATACATTAATTGATAAGTTTTCAATTCAATTGACTTTTCTTTTTTTTTTTTAAAGCAAAATAATTAAATAAATTCAATTCGGATTAAATAGTATTGTTGTAAGTAGTATGGAGCTCACCCATCTTTATCGAATGCAGTAAAGCAAGCGTCCATTGCTGTTCCGTTTGGATCGTCAATGACAATTGGCGGTGTTGGTGAATCCATAACTTCTTTGAACTGATTCAAACTGAACTATATTCAGTGAGCCTTCGAAAAACCTTTAAATGCAACAAAGTTGTGGAAAACGATTACGATTACAACAACAACAATGGCAATAAGGAAAGAAAAGCTATAATAACATAATGATGATGATGATGAAACCAAAAAAAAAAAAAAAATAAACAATGACGACAAAAACGAACGAAAGCGGCGACCTAAAAGTCGATTTCTTAATAATAATGCCAAAAACAATGAAAAACTACTACTACAACAAAATGCAAGTTAAAGTGAAGCCATCAATAATAACACACATACACTTGCAAGAGCCTAAAGGACTTTCACATATACAAACAAACATTAAGACTAATGGAAACAAGTTCAAAGTGAAAGTTGCTTTCTTTTCGTAAGCCAAGAGAGCAAAAACCCGTAAATTTCACCATGAAAAATGATTGCTAAATGCAAAAACCAAAAAAAAAAAATTTGACTATCTGACAGCCTAATGGCATAATGACGATCAAACTGACTAGTTGACTAACTGACAAAAAAGACCGAGGTTAGACTGACAGACAGACAAAATGATTTTTTGTTCCTTAACTGACATTTACTTTAAAGGTCGTTTATATTGTATTTTCTAAGATGCGTTTGCTGTAATCTATCTTGGCTTCAGATGTTCTTTCTCTCTACGATATTACTAAGTATTCAAAATTTTACCCGCTTTTTGTATTTAGTTGCTATCAATCGCTTTGAAAGCTTTTCTGTTACTAACCAAAATTGAATCGCTAACTTAGCTCAGCACAGCTCAAATCAACTCAGCTCAACACAACTTAGTCACAATTCAAAGCAGTTGCGCTTCAATAAATTATCGAAATAACAAACTCACTGCCATATACACTCACTATAAACAACTTCAAAGTCTCTCTATAGTATACTCGTAATGTATCTGTATACGACTAGTGCGAATATACTACTCATACACTAGTTACTAGTATCGTAACGCAATCGAAACAAAAGGTTGTCGTTATGGTGACGACGTCATCTTGTGGTTTATTATTGCAATGAACAAAATCCCCCAATAGTATTCATTGAGACCTTGTCTTGGGTGGCAAGCAGGAAAGCAAGTGAGAGTAGTAGTGAGTGATATGCCATATATTTTGAATGACAGACTGACTCATTGACTGACTGAGTCAATGAATGAATGTATGAGTAAATTAGTATTTAGTGTATTCTATACTCCAAGTTAAGTTACTAAGCTGACAGCGTGTCAAAGTGTAGCGTTGTAGCGTTGAGAAAGCCGCCTTCAATGACGATGAATACAATGATGATGATGATGATGATGATTGCCTGAAGGCTGCGTCGTTCAGTTAACGCCATGAGGCCTTATTCCATACGCCCGCATTACGTTGTGTTAGGTAAATGCGGCAAATGAATTACTAAAAGTCAAAATGTGTGAGTTAAGTTATTGTTGTATACTACTTACTAGGGGAATGTCAGAATTTCTTTTTTTTTTCTACTATTTTTGCCATTTAAATTGTCACGGTAGCTTTAGATGGGTGTGTACAAATACTACATACATATATGTATCTATTATTTTTATGTACGATTGACTATTTATATGAGAACCAACAAAAACAAAAACTTGTTTGATTTTATATATGTGTGTCTGTTTGTTGACAAACAAAAAAGAAACGAAAAAAATATTGGCAATTTAGTTAAATTCGTTTATTATTTGCCTATATGTGAATCATTCAGTCATTGTGGTTGCTTGGTTTGAGGTTAATGAGCAATTTGTAAACGCGTCAATAAGTACAGTTTATACAACAAAAAAATACTATATTCTATCTATTCTACAATATTATATAATAGAAATTTTCATTTGTTGAAAACAATCGTACATATAAATAAAACCAATTTAAATTTAGTCAATATCAAATTTCATCTAGATTTTGATAGTTCTATTTAATGCAGTCAAAGCAATTTAAATTTTATTTATGTGTATGAGAAATTTGTTTTTTGGAAATTGATACTAAAGTCCTTTTCATCCTTTAGAAGTACAGTTCCTAAACTAATATTACAACAAAAGATTAGGTATCTAAGTTCTATGTGCCCTTGATATTTCTGAGTAATCTTTTCTTCTCTTAGAAATAGTAAAACCATTTATTTCTAAATAAAAACTTAAAAAGGTTTTATAATAAGGTCTGAAAACTTACTTGATTTCAATTGTAAATACAATTTTTATTTCTAAGACAAATACAATCATCATCATCATCATCATTACATAGTATAAAGCAAAGTCGAAATACCAGATTGTTTGGATACTGAAAACTTCTAAGCTATGCAACGGATTTTGATACGGTTTTCACTGTCATTTTAAGATTTTTCCCGAAAGGTTTTCATGTTGTTTATGTACGTGCTTCAATAATGAATATATATATATATTTTTTTTAATGATAATTGTGCATGTGTAGTACATACATTATTATAAAATTAATTTGGTACATTTTTGTCAAGCATTTTAATATCACATGAGAGGCGTATTACCATTAGTTGTACTAACTACTCTATGATTAAACTATGTGTGTGTGATAAGTGGATCTGATCGCAAGATCGAAAGGAGCCTCCTTGAGAACTCTTGGTACATAAGCGCCGCTGCAAGAGGGTTTGAGTGATAATTCAGCCTGTCATTGTAGCGACTGCTGTGCAGATTTATTTCATCCATAACAGTAGGCATCCGAAGGTCGTTTTGTATTGCAAAATTCCTTACGTACCAAGGGAGCATTCGTAATACTACGCAGTGCTTTGTTTGGCAATATTTGAACTTTTTTGATGCTCGATGCACAGGCAGTGCCCCAGAGTTGGATACCATAGGTCTGGGAGGGACGTACAATTGTACGGTATACCAATAGCTTGTTACTCAGGCTAAGTTGGCTATTAGGACGCAAGTGGATGAGATGTGTGATTTCCAGGTAAGACGATTGTCGAGAGTCATTCCTAGATATTTGACACGGTCAACTTGCGGAATGTCAATGTTGTTAAGCATAACTGAAGGACAAACACCACGTCTTTCAGTGAAACAGCAATGGCAGATTTACCTCAGTTAATATATTTAATTCATTTTCAATCATCATACATACATATAAGTTTTTGCAAAACCACACACAACACTTTTCGTACGCTAAGATTACACACGATTTGTTGATGGAAAATCTCGGGATATGCAACAAAGAGAAAGCTCTCTTTAAAAGAGACATTTGTCCACTTGTCCGCATGTGCCCCACAACAAGCAAATTGCACCCGTCAAAGCAGGGCGGATCGCAAAAAAGTACTTTTTTAATGTTTAAGTAAAAACAATCTTATATGACAGAATAATAATCTTAAAAGTTACAGTAACTAATTTAAATACTGTACTAAATTAATGTAAATCTCATATGACCCCCCGAGCCGAAGGAATTTGTTGCTTAATCTTCATATTCTGTAAGCTTATAATTTTGTTTAATTATTTACGAGGATGATTTGATAATTCACTGACTTTTAGTATAAAAGGTATTTTTTTTCGGAAAAAACGCGAAAACAACATAGTCTCCTTTTAGCTCGATACATTTAATCAGCCAGTTTTCCAATTTTTTTATTTCTTCCAAATTATAGGTGACTACACCCATGTATTGTCTTGATGGAATATCCTTTTTTTTTCTTCGCCAAATGCAGTCGTTTCCGCTTCAAATCCAATCTGTCCAAAAAAAACGATCGCCATGATCTTGTTGGCCATCATAGCCACCTTGGCCTTCTTTGTTGTACGTTCATCCGGATAAGTCCCCTACTTTGATTATTCCTTGGTCACTGGTGTATTGTGATCAATTCATATTTCGTCCACGGTGCAAAAACTCAATCAAATTGCGGTTGAACATTACCAAACAGTCCTTTGAAGTTAATACACTGTTCCGCCTATGTTCGAGTGTGAGCAATTGCGGCATCCATTGCGCCTACATCCTCAGCCACCTCAAGCACTTTCAATTTCCGATCGTTCAATATCATTCCATCGCTTTTGTTGACGCTTTCTTCTCTTTTGGACGAACTGACCGTTCAGCGTCTCTTGAGCTGGTACGACCGCAAGAAATTCAGTAAACTTCTTCTTAACCATTCAAATTGATGGTGCAGAGTCCTCATAGTATTTATCAAGGCGTACCTTAACTTCGATGATGGGTAAAAAAACAAAACACAATGCTTAATCAGCCCACGAAATTCATTTTTTTCCATTTTCATTAAAATTCACGAGGTTGTCTGCTTTCAACGGCAGTCAAACACAAACTGATTTGCGCAGCTTCCTCAAAATTCAACAGTAGTCTATTAATAGATACCAGTTGACGAGAACAGTGTTGCATTTCAAGTTACTGTGCCAAAAATTCAATAAGTCACTAAATTATCAAACTGTCCTCGTTATAACTAAGTTGCTTTTCTTGTACAATACAATTTTCAACTGCTAAATAACTAAAAGACTACACAATTTGAATTAATTACAATGTAATTGTTGAATTTATCCATACATCTGACAAATTTGTACTTGTGCAAGTATGTACTAATTAAATAAAATTTAAGGAATTTGTCCATAACATACAATAGTTCTAGAAACATTGTTACATATATCTGAATAATAAATCAAAATTAAAGAACATTAATTTACAATATATTGAAGTATTGAATAATATATTTACATGAATCATATAGTACAATATATTGACTGTCTTTAATGATTTATATGAGATTCAACAAAAGAACACTTCAAAATTGCTTCTACTATACATTTACTTTCATTGATATACATAAGTATGTTTTTTCAATCCCTTTCTTTCCATATTAACTTTATATCTTTATACCTTTAAGAACACAAACTCTATTTTTATTATCTATGGTATTCCACTCCTTTACCTTTACCTGTACATTTACCTCTTTATCTAACTCAGAGACACAACCAAGCGATTATAAGTTTTTAATGAAGAAATATGTTGATAAACACATACACAATAACATACACAATCTACAAGATGAGAAAAACAAAACAAAAGGATGAAAAAATAATACACGAAAATTCAAACAAATCTACAAGAGTTTTCTTTTTTTTATCTATTTTTATAACCAACAATCCAACAAAACCAAATCCAAAAGGGCTTTAAGCAAACAACGGGAGTGAATCGTAAAAACGCCGCATAAAACGTCAACCATGATTTATTTGACATGAGGATTGTGTGGGCCACAAAATACAATTCATATACCTTTGCGATACATTCCATTCATGAAGCATTCAGGACAATAACGACAACAGAAAAATGTTAGATTAACCCAAAAGAATACTACAAAGCATATAAGAGTATAGTACGAGTATATAGTAATACAAAGGATGCTTGATGGCAGCCATAGTAAGCTATCAACACAGCAGGATGCCTGCAAGTGCTGAAGCATAAAGTAAGAAATAACAAAGCAGAATGAAAGCTTGAATAGAAAGAAAATTTGGTAGCCACCAATATGCAGTTGAATGAATGAATCAGAATCAGAATCAGCTAAGGGAAGTTGGTTGGGTTAGATGAGTTGAGGCGCACAAAACTTACAAACAGACTGAGAGACAGACAGACAGACATACAGTGAGATAGATAGACAATGCCATAAATTAGTTAAGATAAAGCATTGCACGCCTGCCGAATTCGAGAATTGTGCTTTAATTTGGTAATTTAGCAAAAGACTTTCACTTGTGCCCTCCTCAAGTTATCCAGTACAATAGAAAAAGAGAAACCCCAACTCCTCCAAAACAAAGAAGGCAGAAAATACCAGAAAAACAAAAACACTTTGCCGTGTGTTTGAGCAGATTAAAAGATAAAAATGCGCATAATTTTACTTAGCTGCAAACTTTTGTATATGAAATAAAACTTTCGCCTAAGTTCAATTCCCATTTGATGTAATTGAGTAGTACGTATCTCTCTCTGTATCTGTGTATCATTCTTTGAATATGTATGTGTGGGTGTGTGCAGCTTTTGGGTGTTTGGAATTTATGCGTAACTTTTCTTTTGTCTAACACTAATTGAAAACTATTTTTAGATAAGCACGCAGGATAACGTCAACTTGCCGAAGTTAAAAACTTACTGCAGCCATTCAAATAAATGAAGCCATCAAAGAAAAAAAAAGGAAAGCAAGGAAAAAGGAGAAAATAACGAGAGAGAAAAAAAAGTCATCAATGAGAAAGTAAACGAAAAACGCGTTAAACAATTTACGCGGCATTAAGTTTAAATATTTACCTCGTTCAATGTGTTTGTGTATCTCGAATGTTCTATGTACACAATCAAATCAGCGAATCACAAAAATAAAGACAAAAAACTGAAAACGAGATACTTTTCCTAAATGAAGCAGATACAAAAATAAAAATCATTGAGTAAACTGCCATACCATTAAAGGGTATAAAAAAATCATATACTTGGTAAGTTTGTTTAGTTGACTGAACGTTCAAACGTTTGTATTGTAGAACAATAGTAGTATATAGTTGTTGTATCTTGTACTTGTATATTGTAAGTGCAAACGTTGCGAAATGAAACGAACTGAAATTGAGTGTATGGCAACAGAAAATAGAAAATAGAAAGAAAATGCTAAAAGTTACAAGAAAACTTTAACAATTCGAAATAATGAAGAGCGCTCGCCCGCTCAATATTTGGCGTTCAATGTGCCATCACTTCAATAGTTTCAGTTTCTGCACACATAGATACACAAACACATACACACACGCTCACGCTCACAAACATAGAAATGTCAGAGGTGAACGAGTGAACATTTTCATATTTACTTTGTACACAGAGAAAAATAAAAGAAAATAAAATCAAACTAACTTCAAAAGTAGAATACTATGTACTCGTATTGTAGAAAGAAAGAAAGAAAGAAAGAAACTTCAATTCAATTTGCGCCTAATTAGATAAATATCATTAATTGTTTGATTTATTTGAAGGGATGAAAATACGAGTAGTATCTGTATATACTCATACCATGTGTATTTGTGGGTAGTTGAGTGTTCAATGAAATGAAATTCTCTTAGGTATAAAACATGTTAAGACCATAAGTGCAGAATAATGATTATTGACATTCTAGAGTTCTGTCTATTGGAATAAAGTAAATAAATGAATTTAAGACATTTACTTCTTGCTATTTGAGATAAATATGTAGTAGTTTCCTAAGCCAAGTGATACATTTGAAATAAGTAGGTAAAGATACAAATTGAGGCTTTTGATTGTTCAATTAATATGGTTGCTTAAGGTTTTACAGGGAAATCAAATACTTACATAAGCCCCTCATTTATTTCTAGTCCAGCAAAGTCTAGCCCAACATATATGTATACTTAGGAATGTCACTATTATCTTTAAAGATTAACAGACTTATCATGCTAAATATAAACTTAAGCGTTGGATGAGATAAGTATGTTATGTTGTAAACTCAATAATTAGTTCAGGGAATAAAAGTTCGGAATAATAAGGCGATAAATTACCCGCCATTACAACTGGAATTTTCCTTTTTTCCACCTATATTCTCAAATTCGAGGTATACTTTACCGGAGGATACTTTCCGCCTTCGAAAAATTGTTCCCCCATTTAAAATATAGGGACCCATAACAAAGTAAGGCCAGATAAGCATTTTTAAAAGACTTTGTGGAGTCATAAATACATGTAGACCTGGTTTTTATTTTATATCATTTCTTCCATTTCATTTTTCACTAAAGCGGTTTTAGCAATCTTTTACCTATGATCTATGGAATACCTGGTATTTTTATCATAATTTTCTATTGAGCCGTTTGCCTCCCACAAATCAAAATATGTATAAGTCACTATCATTTACACATTTGTGTTTGCCACTGCAGATACGCCTAAGCGCTTCCCACTTCTCCTGTTCTATCTCAAAAACGGTTAACCGATTTGCGTGACGACCACGGGTAGCTTCTTTAGCGCCACATGTATCGATGGGACTTTTTGGGGTATTGTTTAGAACCACAAAAGGAAGGTTTATGCAAAAATTCAGCTTTCTCCCAAATATTCCGAGTTTAAATGCTTTATTCCCTAGACTATAATGCCTACAATTTCATATTTCATTTCTTGAATTTCATTTTTACCTGTCTACGCCAAAACAAGAAGGAGGGTTATGTGTTTGACCGGTATGATCATCAGTCCCCTCATAATTTCTAAACTACTTTTTATATTAATTTCCTAGTCTTGCTTCCCATTGCTCGTCTGTTTTAGACAATCGAGCTTGATCATTAATCTTCATATATATGAAACACTGACATGTCAATGAAGTATTCAGTAGAACTATGATAATTATTGCTATTAGGATTATGTAACATAATAGAAACGAACCAAGGTCTTCTCATGTCAACAACTGGTCATGTGTTGTCAATCTTTGCAAGATATGTTGATTGATTATAGAAACTTCTTTTAAATTTTATATGCAAACTTTGATCCACCATTTAACCTTAGGAGTGAAACACTTTTTGATGGAAATCCACAAATTCTAGGAATATATTGTCAAAATTTCATCTCTTTTAAGTTATATCTGAACATTGATTAAACACAAGCCTACACACAATTATTTGTATACTTAAGACAAACCCCAAAGATACATACATATTTATGTGCTTTTTTGAACTTCTAAGATTTCATCTTTAGACATTTTTCACGTGTACTTCATCATTGCCCAGAGGGTGTTCACAAAAAAAAAAAAAAAATGATGAAAAATAAAACAAAAAATTAAATTTAAAGAGAAAGTGGCTGAGAAACATTTAACGAAATATTCAGCGAACCAAAAATTGAAGGAAGGATATAACGAAGGAAGGAAGGAAGTATACGTTGTAATATAGAAAGGCATAAAAATGAAAGGGCAACACCAAAACCCAACAGAGCGGATCAAAGAGAAGAGCTGAACTCTGAGCTGAGTAGCTGGAGCAGTACACTCTGCTTCACGACAATTGAATTGCCAAAAAAAACCCATTTTTTTTTTCTTTATAATATTTCTATACACATTTAAGAAGAAGAATAGCAAAAATTATATACACTTACTCACTCACCCACCCACTCACTCACTCACTCACTAACTCATACATCTACAATAGTAGATACACTAAAGCTATGGGTGTCAAGAGGTAAAAGGCTTTTTAGTTGAAAAGTTGATTTCATTTGACAGGAAAAGAACGCCGCATATGAGTTAGGAAAAATGTTCCTTCGTAATAGAAGAAAGAAGAAGAAGGTATATCATCACCCTTAAAAAGAGTGATTGTGTTTGTAGTGCACGTCCTCACTGATGGAAGATAGACATTGATGGATTCCTTGGCGAAAGCCACAAAAACCAAGTACGGTAAATGAATACGGAACGATCTAAGTAAACCCATCTTTTGTTAAAAAAACGAAACAAAAAATTGGAATAATAGAACCCACAAATTTCAAACCAAATGAAAGCTGTCATCTAGACATGTAACACTCAACCAACATTCAGAGCAGCTCCATTCCCTTGCTCTAAACCCTGCCCAAAATGATTTCCTTTATTGCCTAGTGCCGCATTTTTTGGCGCACCAGTCTATTAACTCCTGCAGCATGCCACAATAGTGTAAATTTTTCCATTTTTTTGTTCACGATTTTCTTTATTTTTTCTGTTATTTTTTTTTTATTCATTTCTAACATATTTTGTTGATTTTGGTGGGAGGGGAATGGTGCTGGAGGAAGTCGCACTTTTTATCACTTGTTTGTATCTCTAATGCGGCGCACACGCAGCGTTCTTGCTTTCCGTGGCTTTAGCTTTAGTGTCATTTAAGTGCGCCTCTCTTTTTACTGTTTGCCATTCTGGTCGTTTTGCCGGATAGGCAGTCATTTTCGGTATCGCAGTTGAGGTGGCACTTCTGCTCAATTGTGTTATTCTCATTCTCATTGTCCTCGTAGTTGTTGCTGTTGCTATTGCTATTGCTGTTGGAATCGCAGTCGCGTACACGAAATGATAAATTGCCATTTTGACTGCAATGGCAGCGAGACCAGGCTTGTGGCCGGGTCTTCTGGTTTCACTGAACTGACTTCGCTTACGATGAGTTCACACACTCTGCCCTGTCCTACTCTACTCTACAATTTTGCTCTACTGCTTTGCTTTATGAACTCTGGTGTGCAGCGATCTGATTCGATTTTTAGTAGCCTAGTAGCATCCACACGTATTGGGTAGGTAGTCTGCCTGTCTGTCTTTGTGCCAGTTTCTGGCTTTTCGTATATACTATATTCGCAACGCAAACTTCGATGTAAACTCAACGATACGCGCCGCTGATGTTGACGCGCAGATAACACTAAAGCGTTTTTTCATTCCTTCCCCGCTTTTCCACATCACCACTTTAATCTTCAATGATTTTCAGTAGGCTAAAGAGGCGTACACCAAGTTGCTCCTAAAGTGTGGCATTGTATATGGTGGCGAGGGCAATAAAAAAGCCACTATTCCTGCTGCTGCTATCTAGAAAGCAAGGTGTAACCGTGTGCAGGTAGTACACACTCGTAAGTTGCGAATGGCTGGCGCATACCGTGGTGTGTTTGAAATAAAAAGTAATGACTTTATTACGACGAGGACGATAGCAATGACGATGACAACAACGAAGAAATACTTAACAACTTCCGGCAACGGTTTTAACCATTTCATGTTCCGTGTTTACGGAACCTTTAACTGTCTCTTATATTCAAAACTAACCTTACCCGTGTACTCATACTATTGTACGTTACTGTTGTCGACTTACTCGTCTTTAGGTTAAAAGCATTTTTTAGTATTGTACGAGTTAGGGAAATGTGAATGAGTGTCGGCATAATGTTAAGAGATAATGGAGTTAGTATGTGTTAGGAAAAGGTATGCTAAAGTGAAGGCTTTTAGTTTTACGAGTCATTTTCGTATTTAAATTGGCATAATTTCGTTAAGGAAGCAAACATTTTCCGGACAACAATACTATAGTTTTATGTAATAATATTTAGATTTATTCTTATCCAACACATTCATCATCTTGCATTACTTTTAAATGGGCATAGTACTTAGACTAGAAATGCTGTCAGTTATAGTATAAAATAGAAACACTCAAATGGAATAGTTTCTGAAGTATGAAAAGTATGAAAAGTATGCTATGAAGTTACTAAGAGGAGATGTTAAGAGATCCGTCTAGGGAAAATATTTGAGATAGCAAGCAAGATTTGCATTAGACACTATTATCAGTATAAGAAGGAAAATATCTTAGTGAGAGTATGAACTCGTAGGTCTGTCTCTAGGGCAATTTCAAACCATAGAAACAGATAGAGTCTATATGAGTGATAATTCTAGCACTTTGTCAGGGTTCTACTATTGATCTATAGTAATTATATTGTGATTATGATGGAAAGTGAAATTTCTATTATAAAACTTTAACTTAGGAACTCATGGAAGACTCCTCTATTAAATTATGTAATGCAATTAGATAGAAATCGAAAGATGAATTTAATCATTTAGGCAACAACTAAAAAAATCGAAATAAGGATCTGCTTAAGCTCTCAACAATGTAGCACTTTATCACGTTAATCGAGTGCCTGGGCATTTTGGTCTCCAAGGCGGACGAGTGTGCCAGGAAAGGCTATGCACTGCCTGAGTCCCAAATAGTTGCCGATATTTATAGACCATTACTGGCAGGGCAAGAAGTGAAAAAATGAGCCGGTCTCCACTGTCGCTAGGACACTCTGGTCTCTCTCGTAGATCCTACACTTCAACGAGAAAAGGATTACTAACACACTGCACCATCGGGCTGATGGCCCATAGGATGTTCCACATTATGACTTCTGTCTTAGCTGTGATGAAGAGGAACCGGAGAGCATCCAACTCCTCCTTTGTGACTGCCTTGCACTACTTAGTAAACGAATCCGTTGTCTCAGGAAACTGTTCTTCGATCGCTGGAAGAGTTGGGTAGTTTGGCAACATGTCCTTTGGGGGACCTGGCTCTGTTCGTGGACTCCTTAGGTTGGTTTTAGAGACAAAGGGTGATCTCTGGGCCAGACCTTAGAAAGTTGTGGATTACCCCAAGCCCCTCACAATCCCTACTATTCATTCATTTATCAGGCATCACAATAGGCCTTAAGGCTTCTGGGTGAATTAGCGTACAATCCCGAGCGGCCTAACCTAACCAGACCTAAATGTATTATCGATACAAAATAAACAAGCGAAATGAATACAAAAAGCAAGACATTGATTATCAAAATCCTAACAGAGGCTTGGCTCAGAGATCATTCCGAAGTTCTGGACAAGCGCCTCATCTGGCGTTCACATGTGAAATCAATCATGGCATGTTGGTACGCAAAGTTACGAAAATTAAGCTGCCTGCTGCGTCCAACCAGTAAATTTTCCTTGTCACGTATAAGACTTATATACAGACAAATAGTGGCCCCGATTTTGCTTTACGCTGTAAAAATTTGGGGCATCTTTGCGGCTGACAACATAAGCAAAGTTCAGGGTACCAAAGCTAGGCTATAAATCAAATATGATTTGTCCGCAACACTGCCCTGCATAGAGTTCTTAAGTCACCTACATTCTTTGATGAAATAAATTTACATTGCAGCCAATTACAATCAGTAGCTCTCACCCATAATGAACCCAAAAAATAATAACCAAAAATTATAAGAAAAATTTATTGAAATATATCAATTGGTTGGGTCCAACATCACAACTCTTATGACTTATTGTTGTATTTATTTTCATATTTATCTCTCAATTTGTTGCATATGAAAAATAAATTATTTATTATTATACCATAATCATATAAACATCATGATTTCCCAAAAGAACATATGATAGAAGCCAATAAACCGAAAATTAAATAGCTTATTATAATACTAGTATTGTATAATATAAAAACGATAAACGTAAAGATGGTTGTCAAATTTTTAATCGATTTCAAGTTCATTAGGTTAACCACAGACCTTTGAATTGTATTCCCATTACGACCATTAAATAAGTAAACATTATCCGCTAAATTACTCATACCGCATGCCAATGGTACATGCCACAAATCACTTGTAGTTTTAAAGGTCTGCCAAATGATTGCCAGAGTCTACATCTGTCTGTCTGTTTGTCTTTCTATCTATGTCTCTATGGTAGTAGTATGGTAGTGAATATGTTTGTGAGTGTAACCTTTATGAACCCATTAACGAGAACAACATTTGCCAAACAATAATGCCACAAAATGGCCGCCATTTAGTAAATATTCTATACGCATGATGGCGACTAATACGGCAAAACCACTGTGCAACACATCGCACAAAAGCACAGAAGTGACAAAATAAACGACACACAAACAAGTGTCAAAAATAAGAGAAAAAAATTGTAATGCTGGAAAAACGATTTTAGCCAAAAAAAAAATTACAGCAAAAGGCACAAAAAAAAGGTGGCCGATGGCCCAACAAAATGTAATGCTAAGCACGCAGCTTAAGTTGGTAGTACAAAATGAGAATTAAGCATGGAAAAATTGACAAAGTGAATGAATTCATGTGACAAAGTATTTGATGGCGCTTTTGTTGATAAGCCACACTCACAATACACAGCACAGAGCAATTGCGGATATTTTGAATAATCGATGTTTCCGTTTTTGGTACTACGAGTAGAGTACAACAAAAGTCCAAAAAGAAAGGAAATTTC
This sequence comes from Amiota communis, assembly GCA_037043315.1. Classification (NCBI taxonomy): domain Eukaryota; kingdom Metazoa; phylum Arthropoda; class Insecta; order Diptera; family Drosophilidae; genus Amiota; species Amiota communis. The sequence goes on along the minus strand of JBAMAV010001191.1, from coordinate 90,444 downwards.
AAACTGAAAAATATATAAAACGTGGTGTATGCGTAATTTCCAAAAAAAATAATGGAGAGATGGTGTCTGTGCCTATGCCTGTGTGTGATTGAGCATATTGCAGCAAGTTTCTTTCAAATGCAAATTTTTCCTGATTCTGACTCTCTGATCAGAATTTCAGCTTTTCATTGGCACCCAGCAGCGCCTTCAGCGGCTTTAAGCCTTCAATATTGGCATTGGCAATTAAACCCGCCGCATCAAGATACCGAATGCAAATTCCCCAAATTGGAAACGCAACACTCACAAGTGATGGTGAACCGAGCAAAGCAATACGAATGAGTATGTGAAGTATGATCAGGATGAATGCAAATTGTAGCAGCTGCCGCCACTGCAGTTGAAGTAAAGCTCAACCAATAAATTCCCCAAATACCTGAACCAAATTGCTGCAATTTAAAATACAAATTGTTGCTGTTACTTTAGCCTTGTTGTTATCCCCCAGTTGTACATGAACCCCTTAGTGGTATTGCAGGGGGGTACCCTGCCCAAAATTATTTCTTGTTTTTATTGTTGCATTGTGCGTTGCAGATGAATTTTTGATGATTTTTATTGATGCTGCAGCAACTTTTTAAGTGTAAAAAAAAAAAAAAAAATGCAATGCAAAAAAAAATTTGCTGCAATTGAAATGCAGGCATTGAACGTATCTAAAATCGTGGCTTGTAATCAAAACATAAAACTGCGCGATTATAGCAACAACATCAATAGTGGCAACAAACATTTCGGTATACCATAACAACAACAACGATAACAATAATAACAACAAAAATAATAATAACAACAACAAGGACAACCATAATTGAACAATGTTGCATTTAAATTGCATATTGAACTTTGACATTTCGCTAGCTCGTTTCGCTTGCTTGCTTGCTTACTTTTCTATTTACCAGAATAACTTTTTCCAAGTTACGATTTTACAGAACAACAAAACACAACACAACACAACAACAAACCAGCAACATGAACAGCAAAAAGAACCAAGTACTATATGTATCTAGCTAGGATACATGCACTTAAATATACAATATATGAGAGTACATTTATATTTGTACATACATGTAATATAGTAAGTAAGCGAGGATATACTGTAAAGTTCTTTATCATTTCCTGGAAAAAAGGAATTAATATTTCAAGGTTACAGTTGAAACTAATTACCTAAAATTGCAAATATATTGTACATATTTATTTCACTAGATACAATGGCCTTCGGTTATATGGTATATGTAAGTATATACATACATGCATAAATGCTGTGTTTTTCTTTGGAAATATTAATTTGATAATTGATAATTGAAAATCATAGGTAAATTTACTTTTGAAGATTTGATAATATGCAAAAGTTGATGGTATTTGTTTCAGGCTAAGACTCATATTATTTTTTATTTTTAAAGATACTCAGTGAAATATGTACCTATGTATATACAATCCTTTATAATTAATTTCTTGAACAAGCAAAATATAAAAATATAAAATGGTAATATTGTACGAGTATAATGGCAAATGAATAGATAAATCGAAATGTTTCCGATATTAACAACAATATGAGACTCTTACCTAACCATTAGTTGGATTCAGTTAGGAGTTGAATTCAAGAATCGTGCTAAAATATCGATTGGATTTTACTCATGATCAGTATTCGGTGGGTTCATGTAAACATGTGTGATGCAAAAATAACAATGCATTTATCAAAGATATTAGATCCTTATAACCTATCTACACTGTGTCAAAATCGCTGATTTAACACAGTCAACACTGTGTCTCTGTGAAAAAAAAACAGCGGTTTTTTGTTTTGGTTATACAAGACAAGTGGAACGTTATGGCAAAGTTGAGAAATTAAAATTGAAAATTTGGGAAAAGTACATGATACTGGCAGTTTCCTTTCTTATTCCTTCAACGTATTATATTATATTCCATCATCACCCTTAAAAGTTGGCACCAATCAAAAAAAATTGATAACAATGGCCAACACTTTCTAACACAGCTGCAGACTGACCGTTCTAAAAGTTGCAACTCAGACTCGTGTCTAATAGTGTATTTAAAGTGGCGCTGCATCATAGATGCTTATGAAAATGCGAATTTCACATCTTTAACAGCTGTTTTTTGTTTTGATAATACACACAATTACAAGTGTGCGCAAACAGTGAGAAATTAAAATTGAAATTTTGTGAAAAATACATGATTTAGAACATGCACGTAGTTCTGGAAGCTCCCTTTTTCATTCCTGCTACGTATATTGATAATAATCAGCTGTTTATTGGCGCGCCACAAAAAAGAAAGAATAAAAGAGTCGAAAATCACCTAAAAGTTACCAAAAATTTAGCAATCACTACCAAACAAATGGCAACACCTTTGTATTTCAATTCGGCACCTCGACGAAAAGCTGATTGAAGCCGCATCTTGTCTGCATCTCATCGAAATGATAAATGCTCGCATTGTAAATTGCTTATAAGACAAAAAAAGATATACAGACACAGATAATCTTAAACCAAAACAAAATAACAAATTGTTGAGGAAACATGGCTTTTTAGAGCTAATTAACTGGGGAACTGTCTATTAGATTCTGATAATCAGAATCATATATGATTCTTTTCCTTCCAGTAATACATACATTAGTCTACCTTATAACTAAAGATTTTACTAATATTGACCGTCATTAGTTTATAAAGAAATTTGTGAAGAACTTTATAATAAAAATTGAGGACTTCTGAAAAATGATTCCGTAGTAGAGTACACGTGAACTGTTATCGTTGGCTTACGCGGTTGCCTGGAGTGGAAAACCGGAGCGCTAGGGAACCGGGTAACGTGAAATCAAATATATGTGTGCAGAACAGAGACGACTACGGCGTTGGTGTCCCAAAAAGGATTTTAAACATCGTTATGGACAACTACTTAGATATACACTGGAAGTTATTTGATTGTGGTGATGCAGTATCGTCAACAATTTATTACGAATTCGTGCAACGTAAAGTTAAATATAGCTTCAATAACAACTATTCAATAGTTTATAAAAATCAAATTGTTTGAATTAATAATAATAATAAATAAATATTTAACCAAATACAACAAAAAATAATAATACGAGATTAAAATTTAAAAAAAAAGAAATAATTAGAAACAAAGAAAATGAATACTAAAGTAAAAGATAAAAACCATTCTTCAATTTTATACAAAGAAAATATATTAGTGAAAATTACCCATACTACACTCCTGAAGATGCGAACGAACAAAATTTAAAAAACAAAAAAATTACAGCAAAATCAGCACAAAAATAAATATGAAGAAAATAAGACAGCGATGTGCCAAAACAGAAAAAAAATACTTTTTAAATAAATTTCAAAATCAAAACAAAAATAATACCTCAAATTTATACAAACATGAATAAAATTGAATAAAAAATAATACACAAATACCCAAAGACTATGCTTTAGATCGAATAAAAAAAAAAAAATATGAAACAGAAATTCAAAAATATAAAATAGTAAAAAACAAAAATAATTCATTAATTTCATACAAGTAAAATATTTAAGTATGACAATGTGTATATTCTCTATCATCACTCATTTATACGAGACATTACATTGGCAGATAAGAAAGATTGAATGAAGAATTAAAAAAAAAAACAATTCCTTAGAAATAATTATACTAAATAAATAAATAATCAAAGACAACGTAAATCGGAAAGAAGGCTATCATTGGCTATGTCCTACGGGTTGCATCCAACCTTCCTTTCTTAGCATCACTAAATTCTCTTTTTTCTAATAAGAATATTAATGTAAATGTGTATGGGAGGTACCGCTCATGGTAATCCTAGGATCATGAAATTTACACGGTTGATGGATATAGATCAGAAACTTAAATTGTTCCAATTTTAGTTCGATATGTTAAAAAACACAAAACTTTTTCTAATAAGAACTTTCATTTAAAGCGTGGTTTGTATGAGAGGTACCCCTCCTAATGGTCCGATTCGGCTGATTCCGACAAATGTGCAGCGTATGGTAAACAGAAACCTATGTGCAAAATTTCAGCTCTCTACGGACTAGTTTGCATACATACAGACAGACAGACATGGCTTAATCAACTCGTCTCATCGAGCTGATCACAAATACATATACTTTATGTGGTCTACGATGTCTCCTTCTGTGTGTTACAAACCTCATGACAAACTCAGTCCTGTGAAGAGTATAATAAGAAAATGAATAATATAGTTAAAAACAAAAATACTACTTAATTTTATACACACAACCCTCGCATGACGCGGTTAATGCGTTCCTAGAAAACAGTGCGTTATCCAAAACCGCGTCATACGAAATTCGGTTTCCATACAAATCGAATTAATTTTGTTGTTTGTAAATTATTCTTTTTTTTTTTTTAAACTTAATTTGAGGAATTTTTGTATCTCCTAATATTATAATTTAGGACTAACAAACAGTTATTGACTCTTTCATACTTTATGATTATTTACCCTTCCCACAAGTTAAAGAAGGGGTTAATATAACACTACGGGCCTCTAACTTAACGGATGGGCTAGACGATCATTGCTCTGGCTAGTGGATTAATATGCTGCACAAGTTTATTCTCATAGGTTTGTTTTCGCTTTGAGCATTCATCTTTTACCAGCGGTACATTTAGATCTTGGTGGATGTCTACATATCTGATGTACCACGGAGCGGCTGGAGCAACAGTTACGGTGAATGGATTGCACTATCGAGAGATGATTAATGTTTTTTTATGGCCAGAATTGGATGGTATTGATCTGGACAACGTTTACTTTCAACAAGACGGCGTTACGTACCACAAAAGCAACTAAACCATTGATCTTTTACGGGAAAAGTTTCTGAACCGTGTTATCTCTCGAAGAGGTGATCGCAATTGGCCACCGAGATCTTGTGATTTAACACCATGCGACTTCTTCCTTTAGGGCCACGTAAAAGATAAGGTCTACGCCAACAACCCAGCGTTGATTCAAGACCTCAAAGATGGAATTCGTGAGACTATCGAGGACATAGGGCAGCCACTTTGCGATTTGGTTATGGAAAATTTCATGAAAAGGATATGGTCTTGTAAGCGTGGTCGTGGTGGCCATTTGGCTGAAGTTGTTTTCCATTATTAACGGCATACCTTCCTCTTTATAATGAAATAAACATCCGATCATTTATCTCAAAAAATATAATTTTTCTTTGAATATCAAAATAACACCTCTGTTGATAATGTTATAGCTAGACTACCATATACATTAAGAGCAGAATTCCAAAATTCAATACTGAGAAAATCCTATTAAAAATATTCATTGCATTCTTGAGATTTTTTCAGTACCACACATCATGTTTATTTGTTTGATTTTGACTATGCAAACCAACATTTTACTATTCTAGAGATAATGCAAAGTTTTTAAATATGTAGTACCATAAATAAAATATTAAAAATAAAATTATTGAAAGCCAATGTCCTGCTTGGAAACTTATGAGTCACTTTATTGATTCTCTAAGTAATATGAATTCTTTATATTTTAATAAAAATATTGTACCAACGAATTCAATTAAAAGTTTGAACAAAATAATCATAAGTTTATAAATACATACCGTACTAAGAATTGTACAATATTTATTTATGGCAACTTTTTAATCCAATTTCGAAAAATCTCAATTTAAATCTCTTGTTACCGAGAACTTTTCAATTCCCACATGTGTATGAGTATTTATGTACTAAATTTTCTATGGTATATTCATAGGTACAACACGATAGATGATGGTTTGATATACATATGTATAGATATTTTTGTTGTTGTTGCTGTTGTTATTATTGCTGTAACTGTAACTCTCAAAAATCAAACTAGATACTAACTACATTCGTTTGTATTTAGATACTTTTGTTCGTATGTTCGTTCATTCGTAGGTTCTTTGGTTCGTTTGTTGCACGTTGAATGTGCATGGCATGCGTGCAAAAATATATTGTAACAATGTAGACAATGTTGACTTACTACTGCTGCTGTTCTTGTTATTGTTGTTATTCATTTTTGTTATTTTTCAAATACTTTTTGTTGTTATTTACTTATTGCTGTTGTTATTGTTATTGTTACTGTATCTATGTGGGTGCTATTGTTGTTGTTGTGGTTGATTTTGCTTTTAGTCAAAAATGATCGTTGATTTACGTTTGTGATTTTGTATGCAAAGTCATAAAATATTGAAAAAATATACATACATGTACAGAGATACATGAGTTGTACAGAGAAAGCTCGCATGAATGAAACAAATTTGGGTAAAATTGTATTCTTTTCACATATGTATCTAAAAATGACTAACACACACAAAATGGTAGATGCAAGATACTACATACGAATGTGGAGTACATGTCCTATATGAATTTATATGTAAATTTTTGGTTCGTTTTCAATTCGTTTAGAAAAATAAACACACAAAAGACCGATTGCAACAACAGCAACGAAATGAAAGAAAAAAGTATTACAAAAAAGGTCATGTGGGATTAACAAGAAAAATCTAGAACGCACAAACATGCTCACATTACGGTTGCAAATCGAGCAACAATCACTTGAGCACCAGCAACAGCAACAAAATGTCCTTTGTACGTGATTCTTTGAATGTTTTTGCATGAAAATTAAAGAATAATAATATTCATAAACGGAATAAAGACATGAAAAAAAATAAAACTGATTTACCGATTTTATTTACTATAATTTTTTGTTTTCCTTTTTCTGTAGTTAAATTTTACACTTGAAAATCTAAATTTGTTTTATGGTTGATGGTCATGAGAATAACAATTAGTTTGTAAATAAAATCAAACCAAGAATACTCGTACAATCAATACTAATATTTTGTAATTATTTGAGAGAAAAATTTTCCAAATTGCAAATTATATCTGAGGTTTTTTTAAATTTATTGTGCGTTAATATAAATTAAGAAAAACAATAAGAATATACTAAATAAATAAATATGAAAGGATCAGCAATCATGTAGGCTTTATACTACTGTAATACTATTTATGAACTTTGTTCTCTTTGTATTGAAAGATAGTAATCAATAGCTTATTGAATTCTTCTAGCATGTACCATTTAAAAGTTATGTATATATCTATCAGGTGTAGATGTTTAAAATGTCGTTTTTCTTCCAAGAAATGGTGCTTAAAGCTAATTCATTTTTATGTCCGCTAAAAACGTGATATTTGTTTGTTTACAGGTTGGTATAATACTTCTTTCCGGTGGCAAACATGTCGACATTTCAAGCTAATAAAGATCATTTGGGGCACATGCTAATTTTCTTGTTTAATCCAAAGAAAAAAGCATTGGAAAGTCATAGAATTATTGTGGAAACCTATGGCGAACTTGTTCCAATCGTCAAGACTTGTGAGTGCTGCTTTCAACGATTCAAATGTGGTGATTTCAATGTGAATGACAAAGAAAGTGAAAATCGACTAAAAAGGTTTGATACACAAAAAATGGTAGCGCAATTAAATGACACTCAGAAAGCCGTTTCCGATCGCCTGAGATTCATGGGAAAGATACGAAAGGTCAACGCCACGTAAGACAGAGATTTTTGCAACAGGATGTGAAAAATGAATTTATTTTAAGAATCCCAAAAGCAAAATATCATATCATAAACATTGAATGCAAGACAAGAATGCTTCGGGAAGAAGACAATGCTTTGTGTGTGTGTGCTGGGATCAGAGCTTCTCAAGTTTGGTAAGACAGTTAATACTATCGGCAGCAAATGATTAATTTGAACCATGGTCGATCGAAAATCATACATTTTGTAGCATGACAACGCCCCTGCACATTTCCTCTGTTGGTTGGGAACTCTTACCCCACCCGCCGTATTCACCAGACTTGGCTCCTTCATATTACCATTTGTTTTCATCGATTGGACTTGAACTAGCACTAAGCAGCACTTCACAACATTCGATGATGTGGAAGAATGACTTGGTGAATGGATTTCGTTGAAGGATGAAACTTCCTTTTGGAATGGCATTCATGAATTGCCTGAAAAATGGACAAAATGTGTAGAAAGCGATGGCCAATACTTTGAATAACAAATGTTTTGCTATTATTCCTAAATAATTGGGTATTTTAAATGAAAAAAAAATTACATTTTAAACTTCTACACCTGGTATGTATGTATTCCGAAACTGCTGGACCGATTTCGATGAGATTTTCAAGGAACCTCAAGCATAGTCTGAATAGTGTTCCATAGATTTTTTTTTATAGCACAGTGTAATACAAGAATTTTATCATAATTCTAAAATGAAAACTTTCATTTAAATTTATGGTTTGATTAAGAAAGTTCGTGACCATTCAGGTTTCGAATACCCTGGTGTGCAATTGAGATGGCAAAGCATGGCCAACATGACCTTGAAGAGACTTTGGTCATGTATAAAACGGTAGTCATGTGCAGTATATACACAAAACAAAACCAAGCAAACTTGAGATGATGATGAGTTACTGTGTAGACAATTCCGAGTTTTTTTTACAGTCTTCATAAAAATGCCAAGAAGAAGATGAGGTCAGTCAAATGAGCGCTAAGCTACATCACGTGCAAAACACACTGATGACCAGCAAGCGTCGGATAATGAAAATAGTTGTACTGAGAAGGAGGGGCAGAACAACATCTGCCCGGTTATCTTGGAATTTAAATAACAAATTCCTAGTGTTGATAAAAACTTCGGCCAAATTTCACCTTTTTAAGGTGCTTAGCTACAAAGGCAACCTCAGAAACGAATTGGCAAATGCTGCAGCAGAATTAATGCCTATGTATCCCACAAAATGACACATATTTGTCCGCCGTCGCATTAGACACAGCAACTTCTTCTCATCGGACACAAGCCTCCCTGTCTCTTGTCCTCTAAGTTGATAATATTTATCAACCACTCACAATCTGGATAATTGCCCAAAACTAGAGAGATCAGGAAAACTCATTTTCCAGACTCATTGCCTTCAACATCTCTATCAAAAATCTTATCCTCTAATATAGCGAAAATATTGTATATGACTTTAATAAAAATTTTAAACAGAAAATCCCACTTGAGACCAAAACTTATTTATTTATTATAAATTTTTATTACTCGTATAATTAAAGTAGAGAGCCTTTGAAAGTTCTAGTTTTCTGTATCAAATAAAACTCTTTAACAATAAAAATGCTAACTTCCTTAACAACACCATACACGTACACATTTAACTTACAGTCTTACCATCAAAAGGACTTTATTTAGTTAGTTCTGCCATATAAATCCTAATACCCAGACACCCTGGAGCGTCTTATTTCAATATGAAAAGCATTAGAAGATACAAGTTCCTAAATTATAATACGAAATGCTAATTTGTCGCCATTGTACAAAACATAACTTGGTCATAAAAACAACCCTTGGACTTCGAACTTTCACAGGAATCAAGAGAGAAGAAAAAAAAAAGGCTAAAAAGAAATATTGTAATTCCAAAATATTTTCTATTCAAGAAGAATACTTAAATTCGGTTATCCGCTTATAGACAAGAAATTTATGCCATAATATAAGCGTCAATCATTCAAACTAATGCCAGACTAAAGAACAAGGCAAGTAGTAGTAGAGTAGTGGTACACAACATGAAACCAAAAATCCAAGCTAAAGCCAAAGTCAAGCAAAGTGATAACAAATAAAATGCAAAAAGAATGAATGAAATGAAATGAGAAAGAGAAAGGGAAAAAAAACCACAAAAATTGGTTCCAACAAAAAATAAATACAATAAAATAAAAAGGGAAAGAGAAAGAAAAAGAAATAGCAGGATTTGCACAAAACTCAAATAACAATACACGATGAGGCCATGATAAAGGACTCAGCCGCTAGCCAGTACACGACTGCGATGATGACAAAGACCCAGACCCAAAACCAGAACTCAGAACCAGACCCAAACAGAGTAAGTGAGCCAGCAACTGAAACCATCATAGTTGACCTCCTAAATACAGATTGATTGATTAAAATTAAAGCAGCTTAATTTAAGCCAGAAACTGGTCAACTGGCAGATGAAGATGATGATGCTGATGATGAAGATGAAGAGAGAGTAGAAAGGAACATACAGGCTAGCAGTATGTCAAGTGAGGAGGAGGAGGAGGAGGCAATGAGATTTAGGAAGGCATTCAATATGCCTGGTATGCGACGCCAATTTAACTTAACTCATTTGTCGCCTTTGGGTTCAAAATAGCATTAGCTGCCCCAAGCCTAGGCTCTTTGGGGAACATATGTAAGCAACTAAAATGCTTCAAAGGACACTCAACAAACGACCCTCTGAGCGACCATGAGACCAAACAAACTCAACGAACTCAAAATCAATCAGACAAAATTACGAGCAATATAAATCTCAGTAAAAATTTTCATTTAAACGCCGAAGGATGACTGCTTTTCCAAGAACTATATACACAATATAATATGAGTTAGACAGAGAGACATTGAATAAGGATAGAAAGTGAAGAAAATGTGTAGAAGATGTCGACTGGTTGGTCGGTCGGTCGCCTGAAGACATTTGGGTCAGCTGCCAATTGTAAATTGTTTTATGTGCGCCTTTAACTTCTTAACTTCATCGTAATGTCATTTTCAACGCACTCCATATATTTTATGACACAAACAGACGGCGGCAATGATGATGACGACGATGACGGTAACACCAATTACAACAACAACAACAAATGGGAAAAAGGAAAATTCTTTAAGCGGCCTACAAAACGAGTAGAACCTGAATCTGCTTGAATCGACCCAAAACCAAAACCAATCTAAAGCAATCCAACCGAACGAACGAACCGATGAACATTGAAAACCAACTGAGAAAATGAAATGAAAAAACAATAACAACGAACAACTGAACAGAAAAAAATATACAAAAAGAGAATGAAAAATACAAAAAAAAAAAAAAAAATAAAAGTGTGTGTGGAAAATGGCAAAAATTTACGGCATGTTCAGAACCGGCAGCTGTTGAAAGCGCGAGCTGAGGTCTTAGTTTATGTTGGAAGCACAGCACAAAACATTGCTTATCAATGGGTAAGGAAAGGAAAAGCAGCGTAAAATGTTGAAAGAGGAGAAGGGTAAAAAACTGAACAGAAATGGAGAAAATTCAACTTAACTCACAACAACAAATCAATTTGGCAAACATTTACAGGTTGGCTACAGCATCTGGCATCAGTAGTCATGAATTTTATTGCCGCAGCAAGACGAAAGGACCAAAGTAAGCTATGTATAACGCTAATGAGTGAAAGAGATAAAGTGATGTGTAAGTGTGTATGTGTGTATGTATGTGTGTCGATTGAGTGTGTGTCTGTTTTATGGAAAAAAGGATTTCATTTTTACCTTTATTTCATTTTTAGTTGAGATTTATATGCTGTCAATTGTCTATATGTTTGTCCATCCTACCCAAGTGTCTGCCTGTCTGTCTGTTTGACTAAGGGACCATGTACATACATACATAAGTGTGTGAGCTTCACAAAACAAAAAAATAATAATAATAAAATAAAACATAAACTCAAAGGAAAAAGGTCTGTTTCTCTCTATCACTCTCTGGGCAAGGACTTGCTTTCATTTTGTTTAACAGTAACAGTTGTCATTGGGTCAAACTCAGCATTTTCTTATTTATAATAGTCCTTTTTTTAATAGCCTGACACTTGCACGCATACATACGCATATAGTAGCCACCCATAAATCATTGTAGTACAAGGATTTTTTGTCTTTACACAGCAAGCAAACACCAACAGCAGAATTAATAAAAAACATGATAAGGAACTACCATATATGTATGTACAAGAGAATTCTATTCGTTTCCTTTGTGTCATCATCAACTAGCAACATGAGAATAGGAGTATTGTTGTTGTTGTTGTTGTTGTTATTATTATTATTTCATTTGTTGCACTGTTTCTGATTGGATACTAAAGTGTCAGGACACAATATTTTCCCCACATTTTTGTTGTTTATTATTTTCTTGTGTAGCCTATCCTTCTTTTAAGAATAAACATTTTATTGTCAAACACATACATGCATCTATACATATACATATGCAGACTGGTATTCACATGTATGCATAGCAACAACATCAGATACAAATTCATTGTATCCTCTATCAAATAACTCACTTTGTTTGTTAAATTTGTTTTTTTTTTTTATGTCTCGTCCTAACCCCTTTTGAACCACTTCTGTTGTGTTGATCACTATCCATATCCATGCTATTTTATCGCTTACTAAGCCTTTTTGACTTATTGGTGTTTTTTACTTTCAACACCAAACACCATTGAATTGGTTGCAAAAGAAGCACAAGAAGCAACAAGCAACAACCATCAAGCGTAACACAGAAAACACAAGAAAATGGGAGAAAAAAAATTATGTTGCAAATCGTAGCCAACAGTTATTTAAAGATACACATAGAAAACCACACACACATTCAACCATTCATCCATACATAAATACCACATACACACACACACACACACACCCATACACAACAGTGTAAAAGTAACTGAATGCACACACGCACACCATGCGACGACAGAGGATGCTCTCTCATGGTTGAATGAAATTTTTGTTTGCATACTTTGTGGGTCTCACTATACATATACGTGAATCAGATTGTGTATACATTTGATGATTCTAAGCATGTTAGTGCACTAGTCTGTATAGTGTAGTATGTATGTGAAGAAAAAACTTGATATTTTTTTTTTGTTTTGTTTTTATTCTGGTCAAACACTTTGCTTAGATACAAACAAACAGGAGAAAAAAAAGCAACCTTAGAACGTGCATTGAAGCGAATGAGTTACTCACTTGTACAAAGTCAAAGCAAGTGGTGATGTTCTTAATCCAATTTAATTACACTGCAATATTAAAAGTGTTGCAAGGTTTCTATGGATTTTTACTGGGAAAATATTGTACATACATACATTTATTGTATTGAACATTGTATCTATCAATTGTGTCATAAATTCACTTTAAATATGACTGCATAATATTGTTATTTAATGCAAACTTAATGATGATGAATTTTGATATTCAAAATTAAGCTGAGTTTAAAAGACGTCAAATGCAACTTTATTACTGCAAAACCCATAATATGCAGCTTATGTAGCTTATGATGATGATGATGGTGATGAAATTTGATAGAACTGATTTTATACTGCAAAATTTTGCACTTAAAATTTTATTGTTAAATATTTAAGTATCAGAATTAAATTTCAGTTTTGGGCAAGAAAGATGAAATGATTTGCTAATATTAAAGAGAAATATTTTCTTAAAGAGAATTAATTTTATTTTAAAGGAAATTTATATTCTTCTTAAAGAATAATATCTTAAATAATTTAGTGAAATATTTTCTATGAAATAGTAAAGTGATTAAAGTTATAGTCTTTAATTGTGGTATTACAATGGCTATCACTTTACCTAAACTGTTTCACCACCTACCCTCATTAGCTAAATGCAGTAGTTTTGTTTCGGTTGGCCTCAGTTTTTTCTTGTGATGTGTTGATAAGTACTATATACGTTGATAAACGGAAGCAAACGGTCGCGAATAATTAGCCGTAAAACTAAATGTTTGTGTCTGAAGTACTTCTTCAGCTATTGCATATTAAATAAGGCCTTATTAAAAATATTGTCAAAGCAATGGAACGCAATGGAAGCGGATTTTTGTATCAAAAAGAAAAATTCATTAAAATAAGTGATGGGGTATTTCTGTTGGACCCCAAATCAGGGAGTTAATAAAAGATCCAGTGTTTGAATAAATAAAAAGAAAAAAAAGAAAATAATAAAGCCAAAAACAGCTAAATGTGGTCAGAGACATAAAATTCAACTGATGAGCATCTTAGATTAACCAATAAGCGACATCCAGTTCATCTAGAGTGATCCGATTCCCGTAGGCTGCAAAAGACAATGATGATAAGTGCAGAGAGCAAGATCTCAGGCGATAGAATGTTATAGTACTTGTACGTGTACGTGTTGCTGGCATCGATCAACTCATCTATTCTGCATACTCATCATGCACAGCCTTGCCATCTGGTTTGAGAACATCAGCATTGTTCTCCAGTGTTGGTAACGATCTCCACACTACTCCTTTCCTTTCTAGACGTAGCTTCACGCCTTCTCTTGGGCTGCCACCAAACTCTTTCAGGACCGGGTCTTCTTGGACTGTCAGAGTTTCTTGGGAAGACTGGCAAGTAGTCGCTGGAAACACTGCTTCATTATTCGTAGACTTTAAACTGGGCAACGGGTTCCCAGCGTCCACAACTTTTCTGAAATGGCTCACGTTCCTAGTATAAAACCTTCCCCCATCAAATTACCTTCTCGCTTTGTTACCACATATACGGTAGTGTCAAATGTTGGCGTCAGTTTATGAGGAAATACTACTTTTCTTAAAAGAACCTTGTCCCCAACTTCTATGTCAATCTCTTTCGCTTTCCTAGCGCCATGTGTCCTTTCCTTCCCTTTCTGTTTTTGTATGACATATCTGTCCTTTTGTTCTGATTCCGCTAATTCACCAATTATATCCTGCACCCCTGGAATTTTGTCTCTTATTACTCGATTTAACATTAATTCAGTTGGTGCTGGCTCTGTAGTACCGTGCGGTGTAACATTGTACATCATGACAAACTTTTAGATTTTATTTTTGGAACCGACTTTATTAACGTTAGCTATCTTCAGACGTTTCACTAACGATCTATCCATGTTTTCAACCTCATGTATGGCATAATTAGTTCTGCATCTAGTCTAGTGGTGCAAAAAGATAGCTGATTTAGGACCACAGGAGTATCTATAGTCCCTACTATCAATTTATGAAGAAAATTAATCCCTAAAGCAATCCTATGAAGCAACACATGAAAGACTAATAAGGAGAAGTCTATCAGAATAAGGTGGCAACCAGGAATTCGGGTTCCAGTTTAGGCCCCGAAGGGCAAACTAAAGTAATCTTCTAAACAGACTCAATTCGATCTTGATGGTTTTTATATTGGGCCGACGAAATGCAAGAGCACTACTCGAGGAGTGGACACACGAGAGAAATAAAAAAAGAGTCTTCTCGGTATAAGGGTCATTGAATTCAATACACCAACATTTAATAAAACCGAAAACACACAGTGTCTTATTGACAATGGTGAAAATATGCCGATATGCACAGCTTTGGATCGAAAAGAACACCCAGGTCAATAAATGTGGACACGCGCTCAATTCGGACATTATCAATCGTATAAGTACACAAATGAGTTTGTTATCGAGCTGTTATTGGCTTATCTTATTGGAACGGTGAGCACGGAGAAAGGTTCCATCAAGACATTTCACAGATGTAAAAGCGCAATAAGGGCAAATGGAACACAGGCATGTTGGCCAATAACTGTTGGACGATGAAAAGGGAAAGGCAGAACTGTTTTCCTTTTTAAGGTTCCGTACCCAAAGGGTGCCAACGGGTCCCTATTACTAAGCCTATGCTGTCCGTCCATCCATCCGTCCATCAGCTCTCTTAGCGCTATAACAACAAATGATAAAATTTTTAGAAAATCCACCAGAAAAGTCGAAATTTTCATCATTTTTTCACGTAATCCAAACAGTGTATCACTGAGACACTGCTTTCTGTTGTCTACGACATTTTGATAATGCAGTGAGATGTGATGAAGCACTACTCATATATATTTTTAAATTTTGCGTGTGCAAGCCCGACTCGCACTTGATCTATTTTTTTTTATTATTTACTTAGTACATACTACCATTTTCAAAGCCGAAAACTATATGTATCTTGTCTAGGATAATGCAAAATGATTTCATAATAAATAAGATATTCATCTTATCTTAAATTTAAAGTGGATTCTTGTTTAACTTTTACTATAAAAAGGGTATTCAAACACAAAGGTAGAATTATGGGTGTTACAATGTTCGGCTATTAATTTTTTGCCGTCAGTGAATAAAACAGATTTGTGTGGTTTTTTGTGTGATTTATTAAACAAAATAAACGTCGTTTTTTTTCATATATAAAATACAATAATAACACAAAGATTCTTGGCTGGGACTCAGACGAAGTAACGGGTGATTCATTTATAAGTTTTTTTTTTTTTGTCCATTAGGTTTTTTCCATGCTGTCATGTTTTTTTGATTCAGTATTGTTTGACAAATCTCAAGGGAAGACTCAAAATTTCTCAGCAGTACAACGAAGCAACATATGGCTTCGATCCATTCGACGCCGATCTCAATGCAACAACTCTACGTCAATAAAGAGAATTGCCGCATTTGGGCTAAGGAGCAACTGGAACTACCGTTACATCCACAGAGGTTTATAGGCTGGTGAATCATCGGTTCTTCCAAAATTATGCCGGACAGAACATTACCGCCCGCTACAGCAGCATGATAACGGACTTTTTGTTGCCTAAAGTAGAAGCCCGAAGTGTTGGCGATATTTGGTTCCAACAGGATGAAGCCACGTCACACACAGCGCGCGACACAATGGCTTTATTGAGCAATCATTTTGACTAGCAGTTACCACCTACGGCGTAGTCGCGGCCAACATTTGAATGAAACTATTTTCAAAAAGTGAATGTCAGAGAATGTTCTTTCAGGACTTAATAAAGATTCGGCCATCCAATTTCTCTTTGTTTTATATACAATTAAAAATAAACAACTTCTAAATGAATCACCCTTTAGTGTTAATTAATTAGTTTTCGAAAATAAAGAAGATTTTCTCAACACATGGAATTACTTGTGCGTAATCCAAAGTACCGTTCTTGAAAAGTAAGTTTAAATTAAAATCATTTTTTGGAATCCCCAATGTTATTGCCAAGTCGCGCGCCAATAAGATATTTTCCTTTGCCGAATTGGTTTTAACAATGTCGAAATTGAAAATATCTTTGGCAAATGAGTGCATTAATGCACAAAACGCAGTGCCATCTGCCCATGACTTGCAAAAGTCATTGACTACTACGCCATAATCCTTTAGTTGGGTTTGACACAATTTCATCAGTTGTTTGCGCCTATTGCCGAATGTCAAATCCTTCAAATCAACAACGGATGCTCTTTTGGAAACTTGGGATTCAGATAAGGATAATCTGTTTTTCAACAGGTTTCCTTTAAAGACATTGCTTTTTTGTACTTTCTGAGGTATAGAACTTATTGGTGCACATATCTGTTTATAGTAATTCAACTCTTGTTCTGTTTTATCCAATTTCTTCCGTAGTTGTTCTATTTCCATTTCCTGACAACTTTTAAAATCTTTTGCAGCAATGATCTTGTTATTTAGGTCCTTGGACATATTATCAAACTGTTTCTTGGATGCAATCAACTCATCAAAGATGCCAGAAGTTTGATTTTCCATATTTAAAGTGTAAGAGTATGGTCCAAATAATGAGAGAAGAGAAGTTTTAATACACGTGTTAGTTTTATTTATTTATGAAGTGTATGTAGAAATGACAAATGATTTCTAGAAGTGACAACTTCTACAGCAATATGACAGATATAACAAATTTCAATATTAGTCGATTCAGTGAAATTTTTTAATAGACTTTTAATAATAATTAGTTGGATTTTTATGTCTGTTTTTCTGAGATCCATTTACTAGTTACTTAATAAAGTGAATGGGATTTTATTAAGACTCGGATGATTCAGTCTTTAGACCTGTTAATCAGATATCCTGAATTGCAGGGTTTGAATAACTGGCAGCATATTATAAACAGCACCGACCCGACAAATGTGCTGCTGCTGTGCTGCGAAAATCTCTTTTTTCTTAAATAATTTTTACTGATGCTTTGCTTCGCACAAAACAATAGCACAGTAACAGCACAGCTAAATTTTTTGTTTGATGTTGCGGTGCTGTTCTTGGGCCCTGAAAACACGTAGAAATGACGTATATGGTGTACCCAAAATAGATGATTGTTACTGGATGTTTAGACGAGAACAAAGAAAGAAGTTTTGGGGGTGTTTTTGCATTGCCTGTTGCTGCTGGATCACCACATCGAGCTGCAAGTCGCCGTTGGATCACTACTTCGCCACTTGCCTCCGTTGGACCACCGCGTCGAGCTGCAAGTCGACGTTGGATCACCACATCGCCACTTGCCTCCGTCATATCGCTGCACACGCCACATCACCCTCACACCAGACCAATTGATAGCCACTCGCCAACTGACAGTAGATTTCTAGTTTGGGTAATTTTAAAACTGTCAGACAAATTCTTTCTTCTTTCTTGTTTCTTTATTAACCTGTGATAGTACAATTTTTTCAAAGCACTAAAACACTTGAGAAAATCAGTAAATTGCTTCCGAAATCAGATAATAGTAGAAAGGGGTGTAGAACCTAAGAAAAGGAGTTTCATTGTCTTTGGAAATAATGAGGATCTGTTGAAACTCCTGGGGGGAAGCAGTAAATGCTTAGGTTGTTAATGCAACTTATTGTGATTTACCGACCTTAGCTCATGTCGCAGCTCTGGAGAACATGCAGCAGATATTTGTGGACTATTTCTTTCCATAGATGAAACAAAAAAAACGAAACAATGGGCAAAAACTTGTCGTATTTGTTTTCAAGCAAAGTACGACCGTCACCCCATGAAAGAAACACCAATTCCGACTTATTGTGGGGAAATTCTTCACATTGACATATTCTCTACAGCTTCGAAATACTTTCTCACATGTATAGACAAATTCTCTAGTACAGTTACTAGAGTCAAGAACTCAATTCAATTGCTAAGCATGTTTTCCTAAATGTACGTAAGTATATAAATTCCAATTTTCTAGTTGCAAAACACACGAATGATTATCTCTCTCTGTACAGCACAACTATCTTAATTAAAAAACTATTCTATTGTACATTAGGACCATCAATTTGCAACAGGATACTCTAATATGTATGTCATGTTTCCCAAATTTTCATATTACAAAAAACTATTACAAAAATTTGTCCACAACTGTTGACTTTTAGATTACTACAATACAATGGTATACATATACTAAAAAGTCTCTCTCAAAACTCATCTATTGTGAAACCAAAAATGTGGATAAATAAAACTTAAATTGAGTTCAACAAATGATGTGATGACTTATTCTTGTAACAAACAAAAAAAAAAACATATATGAAAACAAGAAAATCCGATTCAATGAACTTCTTCTCAGTTCAGTTCCAATTATAAAGCAAAAAAACCCAAATCAAAACCAAACAATTGTAATGCAATGATACAAAAAAAAAAATGAAGGATAAACCAAACAAAACACAAAAAATCATACATAGATACATACATATAACATAACATAAGAAAGACCCAAGCTACTCAAGCATTACAAAACACCAATCAAAGTCAACATAACCTCGCAATAAACCTATCATATCACAGATACATTCACCTACATACTCGTACATAGTACTGTATCGTTCATATATGTAAAAATAACAATAATAAAGGAAACGAAAAAAATTTCAAGAAGAAAAAATTGAGTAAAAAGTAAAGAAAGCAATATCTAGTAAACTAAGAAACTCATGAAGAATGAATGAATGAACCAACAAACGAATGAACGAAGGAATAAACGGATGTCGATACAACAACAGATTAAGTTCATGTGCAATGTTGTCACCAAATGTTACCCAAAAATGAAAGTAACAACAATAACTATAGAAAAATAGATTCAGTGGCGGATCAAGCCCTCAATGACTATGAACTGAAGATGCAACAAAAAATATATAAAATATTTCAAAGGAAGTGGAGCATCTGAAATGAATGCTGAAGGAAGCACAATGTGCTTTAGCTTCCTTCTTTAATTTCAGTAATTTCTAATATTCCAGGAATCAAATGCACATTGTGTAGGCAAATTGCTGGAATATTCAGATTCCACCAGTCTGAAGGCTAGTGCAGCTCGCTATTGGTATATGTAAATTCAGATATTATTAGTATAATTCTAAATAAACATATGCACATAGTGCAGTCCCCAGAATGCTGGGCAATGTATAATTTCTGGGTCCTTAACCTCAGCGTATCTTCCATGACGAACACTGAAGCTAAGAGCAATCCAAATCAGGCATCCTAAAAGGTCGGAAAGGCTCATGTATACTTGGCTAGTTGGCGAACTAAAACCCAGTGAGTTGGCTAATTGCAAGCGAACTCGCCCAGTGCAATCATGTTAGCTTGTTGCGAGTAGAGTGTGAACAAGCCAACCTGAAAAGTTATCAGCCGTCCAACTTTACTCGCTACTCGCTGCCTGTTATACATACACTCTCCCATTATTTTCAAAGTGTATCACTATTGAGGCAGCTGTGAGTATTTGTTGTTTACAAAATGACTTGACAACTGAGCAAGTAGAAACATTTGTGTGTAATCGTTACTAGCACACTCATCAACTCGCTCGTTTGTAGTACACTCTTTACTTTTCTGTACGCCAACTAGCCAAGTGTAAATGAGCCTTAAGGTTGAAAAACTATTCGCTTGAGACCAGGACTTTTATTGATCGCGCTTCCTAGATTGGTTTGATGTGTCTTTAATTGTTCATCTCGACTTGAGGCTTGTTGATTCATCATTTCGAAGTTCTCTTCTCGAGATTTGAAGACCAGGATATCTGAACATATTTCGTTTTTTTTTTGATATAATGACATAAAGGTTCTCGATACGTATTCGGAGACTTGATCTTCCATAGTCCGCTACTGGAATAATAGAAGGATATACAAAAACAACTAGTAAAAAGGTACAATAGATGAAAATAGCGCACCAAAAAAAAAACAACAAAAATTCACAGGACAAACGATTTTTGCTTTTGTTTGCCATACAACAACAGGAGCAACCATGGAGCCCAGGAGCCAAGGAATCACAACAGCAACACCAACAACTAATGTTGCTATTCAGCTCTTTTTTATTTAAAAAAAAAAAAAAAAAAAAAAAAATAAGGAAATTTTTTTGCCGCATTTATCGTTGTTGCGCCACTTCAATATGCTGCCAATGTATGATGCTCATTTATCCTTACACAACAACACCAGAGAATCAACAGCAACAACAACAATAACAATGGTTATCCCTAATCCCATGTACCCTTTTTTGAGTTTTTTTTTCTTTTTTATATTTTTGCAAGGGCGTGAGGGACATGCGTTAGCTTCAATATCTATCTATCTATCTATCTGTCTATGTATCTCTACATGGATGTTTGTTGTATTGTATTGTATATGGAGGAAAGTATTGTAACTGAAAATGAGTTGAGTGTTCGAGAGTTCTGTCAGTTCTATGTGTTTCATTTGGTGTTGTTGTTCTGAGAGATTCTGATGTGAAAATATGTCACAACATTTGTTACATTTTTGGGTCAATTTTTCGTTTTTATTTGCAAAGAATTGAATGAATGAGCAAATGAATGAAGCGACACAAAAATACTCATACACATACGCCTACATGGTTTAGTTTCGTTTACGAATCCCATGCTTTTACGAGTAGACCCCTGTATGTTTGATGAGACATATGGAAGGGGGGCTTAATAGGGTTGTGTGTCTTGTTGTCATTGCTTATTGTTTTATTCACGAATACATATATTCTATTGTTTTTGTATTATTTGAGTGTGTGTGTGTGTGTGTGTGTGGGGGCCATTGGGGGATTTCTTTTATTTCATTTCTTCAATTAAAATGCGTTCAACTGTAAAATCGTAAACAGTTTTACACACAACTTTGTACATAGTCGTATGTGATGCTATGTGATTTGATGGTGTGTGGATACTAAAAAAAGACCCTTAATTTTTGTCAAAAAAGCCCCACAAAATAACCACGAATTGTATAAATTAATTATACCATACACAAACAGCAATATGGAGGCATTAAATGCCTTCCATTTTTCGCACGTTCCCATAAATAAATAATAAATAATAATACTCATTCTTAACAAACAAGAGTGTAACTAATGGTTCTTGTATTGCATTTGAATGACTTCAAAACTTCTTTAAGTTTGATTTTTGTTTTCAAAATCACGTTCCTACACAATCATCAATTGAATGAATAAACAAGAAAATATGGTATTGTATAATAAATTTCATAAATTTATTGGAAAAATAAAATAAAACAAAACAAAAGTTCAATTCCAATCCCGGTTCCCCATAATATTATAAGGAAGTAAGTATGTACAATAGTAGTAAACAAAGCCAAGTTAGGCCAAACCATTAGTAAGTACAATACAACATTATTTTGAGGCTTATAATGTTTGTGGGGGTCCTTGCTTTCATCCTTCCCCACAATGTAAGAAAAGAATTTATTTATTTATTCTAAATCAATTTGAAAAATGAACGTGACTCTCTCTCTCTGCCACATAGTATTGTACTATATTAGCCCCTTAAATTAACCTCCAGTTACACCCCTCTAGTTGTTCTCTGCTTTACTATAATAAGCACAAACATTTTCTCATACAAAAGTCATAATTATTATTGTTTTCTTTCTTTTATTTCGGTTTTAATTGTATTTTGCGTTGCCCTTCCTTCTACTATGTTCTATGTTTTTCTCTCTATGGTTTATCATTATTGCCTTCCTGCCTTTCTTTACTAAAAGGTCGACCGCAAATTAAATTTTCAACAACAATAACAACAGCAACAACACCAACAACAAGAACAACATAAATGTAGAAAATTGAAAATTATGTTGTAATTACTCAATTCTGACATTTTCCCATTGACCCAAATTTATAGGTCAAAGACTAAAGCTGACTAGTATGATGATGATGATGATGATGCTTCAGCTACTGGTACTGGTACCTTATTTCATTTCTATCATCATCATCATGATCATCATCTGCATCACAAATCATCTCACTTCTTCTTCATACAGTTTAGTTTAAGTTATCATAGGCTAAGTTCAGTTCAACTAAGTACTTCTTGAGCTTCCTACCTAACTCTCTCCCTTTATACGAGTTTGATTCTATCCATTCTATCCATATTTGCCATTTGCCACTTGAGGCAATTCAGTTCAGTTCAATTCATTACTATAACAGCACAGTACACAGCAGTACAGAGTACAACAGCTTCATCTTTTTGTATCATCTTTGTAGTATCTTGGTATCTTTTTGTGTTGTGGTCTTTTGCTCCTTCGCTCTTTCACAATGCTTGCAGTTTTCATGGCAACCTTTTGTGTCAATTTAAATGCGTAATTATAACGAGGCAAGGCGTGCTAAACACGTAAATTCAACCATACAACTCACACACCCACCCACCCATTCACCTAAGCCCACCATTCTATTGTAGCAACCTCCAGAATGTAGAGTAGCACGCCCCTGAATATCATAAGACAGACAAGACAGACAAGACCGACAAGCAAGCAAGCAAGCTCAGTTCAGTTCAGTTCAGTGAGTGCTCCGAATATTAATTGCTTTCAATGCTGACTTTGTACCTTGAAAGGCGTAAATCTATGGGGCACATTTGATTCATCTTCTTCTCCTCCTACTGCTGCTGCTGTTGCTACTGCTGCTTTTGTTTTTGCTTCTGATTTTCATGCTTATTATGTCAGTAGTGCATAACATAGCGTTCGTTGTCTTCAATGGGGCCCCTACCCATCCCACTTGGCCACCTGGTTTCAGTTCAGTGTGCCTCCTGCAGGTTCAACCATGCTTAATCATGCCTCACCAAAAATACTCAACCAACCAAAGAATTCTATTTAAAGTTCAGTTCAAATCCTTGTTAAATTTACATTCAAAAGTATGTTTAAGATTCATGAAATGGAATTCGATTAACTGGATTACTGCTACTACTCTACACAACATAGAGTTACTACTACTTAGGTAGGGTAACAACATCATCATCAGTTGGGGCAGAGGTGTATTTTGAGTTTAGAGAGGCGGCAGATCCTCTTTTCTTTTTTTTTAATTTTGTTGTTGATTTGGTAATTTGTTGGACAAACTGTCGTTAAATAATACAAAGCATTAAGCAGAGAGGAGGAGGGAGGAGCAGGAGAAGATGCCATCAATTTTAAGTAATTCAAAATTATAATTCTTATAAATAATTAAGATACTTGCAGAAGTTTAACATAAATTATGAATATATACAATAAACTGTTAAATGTATTTTAATTAAAATTAATTTAGTTCATTAAAATTCTAATCCTAAACCTTGGGTAGTACGAAAATAATTAAGTGATTAATTGATTTACATATTGACAAATTATTTAATTTATTTTATTTGTTTGCAGTCAGGCACTTAAACCTTAGGGAAAATGAAAGATTGCTTAAAAGGAGGACACACAGTATTAATTAAGAAATGAAATAGGAAAAAATAGGCAACCTTTTTATGTTCACTTGACTTTGAAGTGTCATACAATACTACTACGATAAGGAGAAGAAAGCGGACCAGGCACGTGAAGGAATGAGTGCTGTTAAAGGTGAGGGTACTCTATTGAAAACTACTGTCCACAAATGATTCACTCGCTTACGTTCTATAAATCTTCATATGAAAGATGCACCACGCTCAGGTCGGCCTATCACTGAAAAAGTCGATGAAATCATAGAAGAAGATCGATGTTTAGGCACCCAAATGAATTTGGGTAAAAAAAAACTTATTTGACGAATTTTCGTATGCGAACCGCTGTTGGAACGAAACGAAATCGTACCTTTTTTGAAGCGATTTGTAACAGATTATAAAAATGGATAGCATACGAGACTGTAGTGCGGAAGTGGTCTTGTTCAAAGAGAGATGAAGCTCCACAAACAGTAGCAAAACCTGGATTAAAGACAAAGACGGTTGCTAGTTGTTTGGTCGGATTGGAAGAGTGTCATCAGTCATGAGCTACTACCGACTGACCAAACGATTGTTTTGAATTTCAAAAAAAAGATCTGTATTTGTACTACATATTGGTTCCTCAACCTAATATAAAAATATCATATAACTTAAACACACAGCAATATTCCCTTAAATTAAAGTAAGAGATTCATTGAAAGCTATACAAGGTTTTACTTATGTTTTGGAGTTGAGTGGTTCGTAGCTACTTGATATTTTCAGAGGTGGTGCCTACGTACCAAAGCCACCTCCGGACTGTACTGGCTCTTTTCAACACTGGCGGGCCATTTGGTATAAGGTTTCCATGTACCTCTGACATGAGTAACTCTCTGCGATGTCTACATCTCTTTCCGAATGGTCAAGTGCATTAAATACTCGGTATGTGAATTTAAATCACCTTAAGTTTTTTGAAAAACTTTTTTCATCGCGCTTTTGTATATAGGGAACTGGAAGCCTCCTGCGAGGTGATTGTTGCTCCCAGCAGTACAGCTTGAACACTTAGGTTTTGCGTGGCATCCTTTGGCCTTATGATCTTTGCTAGCACATCATAGGCAATCCCGTGTACGATCTGCTGGGCTTTTGTGCTGATGCGAAACATGCCCGATACAGAGGCACCAGTAGCATCTTATCAGCGACTGATATCCATGCATACCATTCTGCATCGAACCCATCCCAATCGTATATGCCCTGCATCTAGTAGTTTCCGAGCCTCTGTGGCAAGTAACTCGATAATGGTATTCTCTATGTTTCACAAATCTGGGATTTGCGTACGTATTGCTTCTACTACATCATCTGGAGTAGTTACTTCATTCCAATCTTGACATTCCACAGTCTTTTGTTGGCAAAAATTTTTCACACCAGCTTTTTCCTCCAGATCCTTGGTTATAGCCTTTTCATACTTTATTTTCAGAGGTGGAAAGAAAGCCATTTCGGTTCAAGTAGCTGTTTGTCAATATCTCCAATATCTAAACTATGGAACTTATTACCGTTTTTTTTTTTTCTATACATAAAATGAACATTTGATGACACTTATGACAAACTAATAAAATAGAAACTATGAATGCATGTGTCTATAATTCCTTTTTAATTGGATGCATATAGTGCACGTATTATGATTTACAAACTTTATTTAATTAATTTATTTATGTATTCACGAAAGTGGTGCCCCTTGACGTGGTCGAGTTTTTTGTGCTCTTCTAGCTCTGCGATTCTTGTTGTCGCGATCCCCATGTGATGTGCCTGCATGTGGTTCAGTTGTACGGCCAAAAACTTTAGAAAGGCATTCAGAGAAACTGGATTTTGTGAATGTGGCTAATACCACAGTTATTAAGATAGCAAAACTTATTGGTATAGTGACCAGTCCAAGTATAAATGATTCGTGTTTGTTGAAAGTCACTGGACTTATCATAAGTGCAAGTATTATAGCTTTAGTGACTTGAGCCAATATCCTTTCTAGGGTACACCAAAGTACCATTGAACTGAATTCCATGGAAATCAACACAATAAAAAATTTGGTAAAGAGACGCGACCAAAATGGCAATTTCATCCAATGTTTGGGCAAAATATTTTGATCGCACAAAACAATCGACGTGGCCACGAAAAATATATAACTGGCGTAAGCTGGAGCACGCGAGCACTTGTTATTCGGTTGATGTATAAAAATCGATACACGACATGCGACATGCATAATGGCCACCAGGAGTACAGCTAATTTTGTGTCCATTTTTCTCCAATTTTGTTTTTTAAAATAATATAAATAAAATTGAAAAATATAATTTTTATCCGCTGTGTGAATTCTGTATGAATGTCGAACAGTTTTTGTTTAATTTCAAAACAAAATTATCACATTCAAAATTCATCACCTACTGTGGTTAATTAAACTTAAAAAATGATTAAAGGGGCCAAGACACGATACAACGATTGTAATACAAAATTTACGTATGTGTGTGTGAGATACAGCATACAACACATGTAATGAAGTGAAACGTCCATTTTTTGTTATCTTTTGAAGTGTGCAGACGACAAGGTCAATGACGGACGAAACATTTACATTTTACTATGATGAAATTGTATTACAATTGTTAAATCGTGTTTGGGCCCCTTAAAACTCTCTCTCTCTCTCTCCAAATTGTTAGGATACTTCGTACAGCAAGCGTATATGAGACGCTCATGTTTTAATGTCAAAATGTGAAGTACTATAAACATACACCAAGCTTATAAAGCCTATCAAGCCAAGCAAAACAATACACAAGCTCAAGCAGGCTTGGTTCCCCAATTTGCTTGTTTGCTTGTAAGCACAAGCCTTCGCTGCACAACACATTTCAGTAACACTATTATGAAATTGTAATACAATTGCTGTATCGTGTCTTGACCCCTTAAGACATATCTTTCATACTTCACATTTATTGTAGAGTAAATTTTAGTAAAGTGCTAATTGCAGTCATTTGAGATTCATCTTAGATAGGTTTGCGAGGGCTGCTATTTATATTTCGGGAATTGGCAATACTAATGTCAATACGTAAAATCTGGTAACGCCATAATAAACTTTTGCATTTTTTAGCACGTATGTACGTACAACGTTTATATGTACAATTGGCAAAACAATGGAAATTTCTCGACAGGGTTTTCGTTGGAATATTTTTCACAACTTTCGATGTGGATTATCCCAACAAGAATGTGTCGATGAACTTAGTTCTTTGTATGGTGAGAAAGCACCATCAAAAACGACAGTTTATCGCTGGTTTGCAGAATTTAATCGTGGTCGTAGTTCAGTCGATGACGAATTCCGTGAAGGTCGTCCAAAATCGGTTGTTGTGCCACAAAACATCGAAGGTGTGCGTGAACTGATAGTGCAAGATCGACATGTGACATATCGTGAGATAGAGGCATCCTTGCACATTAGTTCCACTTCAATACATTCTATTTTGCATGAACACTTAGTTGTAAAAAAAGGTTTGTTCTCGTTGGATACCCCATAACTTATCAATCGCTCAAAAAAAGGCATGCGTCGATTGGAGTAAGGAAATGATTAAAAAGTTCGACCGTGGTGCTTCAAAAGACGTTTATAAAATCGTGACAGGTGATGAATCATGGATATATGAGTATGAGACGGAAACTAAACAGCAATCGACCGTGTGGGTGTTCAAAGATGAGCCAAATCTAACAAAAGTTGTTCGAGCACAAAGCACTTCGAAGCAAATGGTCGCCTTTTTCTTCGGAAGAATGGATCATGTGGCCACTGTTCCGCTAGAGCAACGTAGGACTGTAAATTCTGAGTGGTACAACCATTTGTTTGCCGGAGGTATTCGGAGAAATTCGCAAAACCAACTGCCGAAGACGAATCATTCTCCATCATGACAATGCGAGCTCTCACACATCTCGGCAAACAGGTGAATTTTTAAGCAGTCAAAACATCGAATTGATGACTCATCCGCCCTACAGTCCTGACTTGGCACCCAATGACTTCTTTTTATTCCCTCACATCAAAAAATAAACTGCGTGGTCAACGATTTACGAGCACCGCAGAAGTAGTTGAAGAGTTCAAAAACCATGCTTTGGAGGTGTCTCAAGAGGAATGGAAAAATTGCTATGACCAAGGGTTCGAACGAATGCAAAAGTGTATTGATCATCAGGGGGAATATTTTTAAAAACAATAAAGCCATTTTCATTACAAAATTTTTGCTCTTATTTGCTATTCCCTCGTACCATATTGATCTGTGGTCTTTTTAACTCCTTCCTAAGTTGAGGTGCAGTGCAATAACACAAATATTCTCAATGGGCTATGTTAGAACCCAAAACAATATTCAGTATGAAGACAATAATCCAGACGCTCGCTAATCCAGACAACTAATTTCTTTACATGAACGAATGTATGTAATACGGACACTATTCTTTTTAATTCTTCTACTTCTAATGATTGAAAAATGCGATTGAATTGCCATCCACATTATTATCAGATATTGACAAGCCACGCACTGTATGGCTATTTTCCAAACTATGCATTAAAATGATAAAAGAATTTTAAAAATTAACTAAACAAAGGCCTGTACCTGGAGGAGGGACGATTTCTTCCCTAGCTGGGTTTAGATATTTCATTACATATGAAAATTGTCTCGAAATTCTATTTCTGAATCTTGTGAAGTCCCTCGAAGATTAAAAGTGTGGATTATTAGAGTAATAAATACCTGGTGAAGAGCCAAGATCCAAGTATTCACTCCACTTTCAAGGCATGTATATCTGCAGACTTGTTAGTCTGACAAATGTTGCTTAGAAAAAGGAATCAAAAAGCATTGAACGGACGCTTGGGTAATTCAGAAACTGCATGATTTTCAACTGACTGGAATATCGCAATAGTACTGTACTATCAACCTCTTCATTTCGAAAATATAGGACTCAATTGGAAGTTGCACAGAAAATTAAGCGACCTGGAATACGCCGACGATGTAGCACTGCTAACGAATCACTATTCGGATATGCAAACCCAACTAGACAAACTAACTGTGGTGTCCAAAAAAGTGGGATTGAATATTAACTGCATGAAGACCAAGTGCATGCGATTAAATACCACTACTAGCACCCATCTTATAATCGAAGGTAACGACATCGAAGATGTTGAACGTTTTGAATATCTTGGTAGCCAAATAACAACAAACGGGGGAACCCATATCGATATAGAATGTAGAATTCAAAAAGCCAAGGCAGCATTTGGGAGACTAAGAAACTTCTGGAGAGCTAAACATGTCCACCAGAAGACGAAAACATGAGGAAACTACAAACGTTCATCAACCGATGTCTACGTACTATTCTGCGAATCTGGTGGCCAAGAATTATTAGCAATCAGCGACTCTGGCAAATCTGCGAGCAAGACCCAATTGAAATTGTGATACGGAAACGAAAGTACGGTTGGCTTGGACATACCCTTCGCAAAAATAACGACGAAATACCCCATGCCATATTGGAATGGAACCCTCAAGGGACGAGGTCCAGAGGAAGACCGAAATTGACGTGGAAACGAACTGTTGCGGCTGAGACAAGAAAATCTATGAGCGAACATCGCGCATTAGCACGCAATAGTGCCTCTTCATTGCATATCCCAACTTATTAGTTTTCTATTAAATTATTTGTAAAAAAAAATATATAAAAAATATTTAAAAATCAAAACCAACAATTATCCACCACCATTTTGTACCCAAAAAATGATCCCAAATTTAATTAAAATAAGTACAAAAAAAAAAACTTAGAAAATGAAAATAAATTAGAAGAAAATGCATGCAAATTGTATTGTAGTAAAAATTAACTATTACCTCCTCCTCCTCCTCCTGTGATGTGTGATCTGTGATCTGTGATCTCCTCTCCATTGATTAGTTACAAACTTTTCTTTACCATTGATAGATAATACTAAATAGTATAAAAGCAAGTATTTTCATATATGGTAAGGTTTATTTATTCAATAAAATTTTTAACAAAAGAAAACATTAAAAACTTTTGCATTTTTCTATTTTAACTTTTATAATTTATTTAATAATTTTATTTTTTTTTTTATAATTTTATTTATTTATTTATTTTATAAACAAATTGAACAATACAAAAAATATAAGCTTAATAAAAAAAATATCTGCTGTTTTATTTATTTAATTTTTTTTATTATTTATTTATTTATTTAGGTGCATGTGTATTGTTGTGTTGTGTGAATGCGGATGCTGATGCTTTAGTGTTAGTGAGTTTCTGTGTTCTCTGTTTGTCGGTTTGTTTGTGTTTATATTGTTTATGTATGTAATTTCGATTCATCCATTTAACATCCCTCCATCGGTCGTTCCATCAGTTCTGTAGCTATTGTTGTTGTCGTTTGTTTGTTCCTTTTAGGCACTATTATGAATATTCAAACGGAAAATATCGTGAGCCACAAAGAAGGTGCCACCATGTGGCTTAAGCATGAAGACCTGGGAGAAGGCATGTGGTGGATCCTCATCGCATTGCAAACGTCCCAAGACATTGACCAGAACACCACCGTCAAACGTTGGCTGTGAATCGACTGCTGTAATTGCGCGAGAAATCTTTTGAAACGTAAGACTTGTGAGTTTTTCCATAATTTTTGGTGCTCCTTGCAGCTGTTGTCCTTCGAATGTCATAAATGAGTCGGTGGCACTGTAGAAATTGGCAACATTCGGACGTTGTACAGGATTATCGAAAAGGGCGTAGTATTGTTGGACGAATCCTTTGCCGATTTCTTCATATTGTGGATTTAATGCCATTTTTTCTGTAAACTAATTGACAAAAAAAAACAAAAAAAAAAATGCAATAATAAATAGTCGATTAAACAGAGAGAGAGAGTAAGAGAGAGTAGCACACAAACGTTATGATAGTCCAAGGGGTTAGCGTCTTTCAATTTTACATATGTTTTAGTTATCTTCTTCTTATACCTTTGCTATTGCCAAATTGAAGGAAATTCCTCAGCTCAAATCAATTCCAATCAACCAGTGTTGTAATAATGTATACATTTTGTATTGTTTTTCTTTTTCACTTCACTAATCATAGCCTTCTTGTTCATTAATTTTTTTTTTGAAACAAAATTATCATTCACATAATCAAAAAGTTTGTAACTAATTTTTGGAAGAAGTTATCACAGTCACCAATTTTAATTAACTGCCATCCAAATCATATTCTAACTACTTGAAAATAATATAAATTTTGTATAAAATACCATAAAAATTTCAAAAATTCAAATTTCTAATACACATGACCAACCCAAATCACCAAATGAATTAAACGCCACATAGAGGACGCCACAATACTTTGGTCATGAGCTTACCCAATGTCACACCAGTAGTAATGTGTTGTTGTGCAAGTGAAATAAAAGATGATGAATTAGTGATGATACAATTAACGATACCCGATTCACGATACCCGAATGTCACTTTGCATGCGCTCTCAATAGACAACGAGTGATAGAGCAGTAGCGTGAGAGAGAGAGTGACAGAGAGACGAATGAAGAGGAAAAAGAGCGGAAATCTTTTGCTAGTTTATTTTTACCACGCTACCTTCAATAAATTTTTTTTAAATAATATTTAAATACACTTCTTTTGCACACTTAATAATAATTTAGTATATTAAATGATAAGTAAAATGAACTAAACACTTTGTTATAATTTATTTACGTACTTTTGTGTAATTTTGTTTGTTATTTTGCAATTGCAAACAGCAGCAAACTTTACGACCGACGAGTTCTACGAGCGAGTACCAAACTAAAAAATGAATTCGCAACTAGCGAATAACAAAAGCAACAGAATAGAAGAAGAAGATCGACATAATGATGATGATGATGATGGAAGAAGAAGAAGAAGAAGAATAGACAAAAAGCTTTTTCGCCGGCTGATATTGTGTAGTTGTTTTGTTGTTATTTGCATAAAATTGTCACACAATTGTTGTTGCTGGTGCCTGTTCGCGCTTTTTTTTGCTTTGCACAACAAATCCACGTTTGTGGATTAGTCATAAAAGGAATATTCTAAAGAATTCCATACAAACTAGGAAATACATAAAAAACTATTTGAATAATATCATTCTATTTAAATAAATTATGACACAAGGTCGAGTTCAAGGTGAGTCATCATTCCAAAAGAAGGAAACTGCAGCAGCTGCAGGGTTACTCTTATTGATTTTCCCCCATGATTTTTATTTATGTTTTTCTTTATTTATATTAAAATTTACATAATAATAATTTAATTAACAATTTTTAACAATAAATATATGATGAATTCATTTCATTCATTTAATAAATAGTAGTATGTGGAAAGTTTCTTAAATTTGTGTGTGTTTTGTTTCGGAAATAAGACTAGTAATTTGTAAAATTACAGAAATCTATAAATTACAACAATAATATTAATAATAAAAGCAACAACTTCTTCATACATCATAAAGGTACCAAGTTACTAACCAAACCAATGCAACTACAAACTAAACTAATCCTTTGTATGATTTCTTATCCAATCTAGATATTCTGTGACACGTGTATAGACACCAGGATAGCCCGGTTCACCGCATTTGTTACCAAAGGAGACCACACCCAATTGCACCCAGTGTGAGTCATAACGCATCATTAAAGGTCCTCCAGAATCACCCTAAATTTGAATTATATGTTAATAAATTGTTTTTTTTTTTTAGAAATTATTATGAAACCACATACCTGACAAGCATCAACGCCACCATCAGAGTAGCCGGCACAAACAAAATTCTCAT
This sequence comes from Amiota communis, assembly GCA_037043315.1. Lineage (NCBI taxonomy): Eukaryota > Metazoa > Arthropoda > Insecta > Diptera > Drosophilidae > Amiota > Amiota communis. The sequence continues at coordinate 57,505 of JBAMAV010001191.1, read as the reverse complement.
TGATGGGCTGAAAATATGAACGATCACAATCCTCATTACGCCAAATGGGCAATTCAGCTTGACGTTGACTTGTTGACTCCTTGCCACCATAATAAGTGGTACCCCAACCCACTACTGTGGCACGACGCCCGGGCAAACGTTCTTTGGGTGGCATACGAATACCGCGTGGTAAACAAACTGGTATAACATATTTGGATTTGCGCACTGGTTTATCCAAGACCAGTATGGCAATATCATTATAGAAACCAATGCGAGAAAATCTGTGAAAATATAATAGTGAGTATAGAAAAAAATCCCTTCTCTCTCTCTCAATATATTTACCTTTCATGGGCTCGTACTTCTTTTACAGCAAATGTTACCGGCGCCGAAGGTTCAGCATCTGTTGACAAATCAATGTCACCCAAACGTACTGTAAACTGGCGAGCAGCAAAACTATTGTAAGGAATACAATATCAGTAAAACTGCCTACTTTATTCTGTATACTATGGTAAATACTTACGGCTTTTGTCGAGAATCACGCGTACAATGAGCAGCTGTCAATATATACTTGGTACCAATCAAGGATCCACCACACCAAAATTCTGTACGTTTTGGTCCATGTAAAAAGATTGCTGCCATCCAAGGCCATTGACCGTTTGGAGACTCTACTCCTCCCACAATGCGACCTGTAGAATATTCTTGCTGACCACATTCATCAGGATCTACAATATTGTTAATCAAATCTAAATCTTCAATCGGATCCAATGGAACTTCCGTAGTAGTCGTTGTACTTGTTGTCGATGGCTTAATCTGTGGTATTAGGACCAAATTTGGACCAGATGTAGGACGCGTGCTTGGACGTACACTTGGTTTTGTTGGCTTGGTAGGCCGTCTTGTTGTAGTTGTCGTAGTTATGGGCGCTCTAGTAGTCAACTTGAGAGGACGTTGTGTTGTGAGTGCAGTGGAACTTTCACCTATGGGACAACAAACACCCGGCACAAAAAGACTCTTGAAACAAAGTGATTCACGTAAACTGCTTAGATTCAAAAGCAAAGCTGGACAGCTACTAAGATCTTCACAGCGACCAGGACGTCCGCTTGGTGTTTTACAACGATTCTCAACATCCTTGGCAGTGCCTGTATCATCTGAAGCCAAGGCAAGTTGATCCAATGGGCGTAAAGTTGTTGATGTTGTTGTGGTTGGACGCATTGTTGTTGGTATTTTGATCTTTTGTTGGGAATCCTCAGCAGGTGAGTCAACATTTGGTTTCTTGTTCTTATTCTTATTGCGATTCTTCTTCTTTTTCTTCTTTTGCTTCACCTCCTTGTTCTCAATGAACATGGGCTTGGCTGGCGTTTCTTCTTGACCAATTCTGTTGGTTGCCACTTGTGTGTCACTTCTATTGTACAATGGAATCAAATTGTTAGCACTCGAAGTAGTACCAAGTATTTTAAGCTCCGGCTTCACTTCATTAAAATCATTTTCTGATTGAACTTTTGATTCTGTAGCCTTGCCAGCATTCGGTATACCCGTAGTGCTTGTATTCATCAAATTATTGTACTCTGTTGAACTTAAATTTTGTGTATCAATGACTCCAGCACTGGGCTCTGATTTTGAGTCATGTCCACCACGCGTCATATCCACAAGCAAATGTCCAACAGTATTCAATGCTCCTAAAGTCTCTGAGATACGATTAAATGCCGATTGGGAAAGTAAACGGGGCAGCGATTCATTGCTACCACTCGCTTCACTAGTGTCATCATCCTCACTATCATCATAATATTCACTTGAGCCATCATCATCTTCTTCGGTGTCACCATCATATTTACTTGTTGAATCCGAATATGATTCTGTGCTGGACGAACTCTCATCCAATGTTTGTTTCCGACCAACACGCCGGCTGTTGTCCTTGTTGTCCTTTGAAAGCAACTGGAAGAGAGACGCTGCCTTAAAAGTTAACGTTATCAAAACAAGTTGACTGATTGTCGATATAGTAAAGTGAAATTCTATATTAACTCACCGTCGTTTTCTAAATGTCTCGGTTCATATTCATCAGCATCATCAACATCTGTTTCGGATGCGGCTTGTGTTGTGTGTGAAATTAAATAGGAACATGTTAGTGCTGAAAGAGAAAAATGATATGAAATTAGAATTTTTTATCTCTTGAATATATGAAGAACTATAAAGTTATGAATGCTTTTGTGAATCCCTAAATAAACATACATAGAGATCGTAGAATGAATGCTTAATCAGGTCTTCTTTCTTCTAATCTAATCTTTTGTTTTTAAATTTTAAAGCTCCTTCTGTAATTGGGTTTGTGCAGAAAATAATTTGACGGAAATATGTAGACACCGATACTTTAGAACCACCAGTATCCATACAAAGAAAACTTTATGGTAACGAAACTGCTGTTATAAGGCAAAAACAACAGCGATGTGATACTATCAAAGGAGATACATATAACACAATCGGAAGTGTAAGTATTAAAGACTAATTCCATATATGGTATGCATATCTCACAATAAAATAAATCATTTTTCCTTAGATAAATACAAAATTGATCCTTCAAATTTTAAAGTTCTAATGCGTCCCTCAGATGAAACGGAAACTGCTACTTTAATAACAAAAAATGAAGTCTCCACACAGTCGAAATTGTAAGTAAAGACGACCAAGTCCTAGAAGATTTAATTTTCCATATACACTTACATCTCTGCCATTAGAATAAATCGTTTGGCACTGGATAACCTCAAAATTGATGTTTCAAAATTCAAAGGGCTACCGCGTCCCTCATTGGAAATGTATATTTGTATGTAGATACTTTAGAAACACCAGTAGCAATGAAGAGAAAACTTTATGGCAACGAAACTCCGGTATTAAGGCAACAACGAACAAGCTGGCAAGTTCTTAAAGATGTATTAAGTTGGGCTTGAAGGATTGCATCATAAATGTTTTCAATGTCGTCTATACAAAACATGGCTGGACTCGAACTCCATCACGCAGAGACTTCAAGTTTTCGTTAACAAGTGTTTGAAGAATATTCTGGCCTAACACTATTTCCAACGATGCACTATGGAGTCTAACAAATGAAGAGCCTATACTGAAACAGATTAAGCGTAAGAAGTGGCGCTGGATTGGTCACACGCTAAGAAAACAACAAGGAAGCAGAAGCCGCGACCGGCCAAAGGACACCTGGAGAAGATCAACCTTACGGGAAATAGCTGATGTCAACACCACATGAGATGGCGCTACAATAACAGCCCAGAATCGTGTGCGATGGAGATGCCTTGCGAAGGCCCTATGCTCCAAACTGGGAGTTTAAAAGGAATAAATATAAAAATACAATTTAATTCAATAAGATTAAGTCCCTATAACCAGTGCTCATCTTAGATTTGTAATCTTTATTTACTTTAATAAATATGTACGTATAAAGGTACAAGACCTAGGCAAATGATGCCATGTATTGGCGTGTGTGTGTAATGGTCTTTAGCAAATAACTTTCCCCTCAGTGGTCGGGTGGGTCTATGTACCGAAATCAACCGACATCAGTCGGCAAAGGTCCACTCACTCCTGCCGCAAGTCTGCAGCTGTTCATTCAGCAACCCCAGTGGTTGTAGTTGTACTATATACAGCCTCCTTGCAGTTAAAACATATATATATTTACGAAAAGTCGGGTTGTTTTGCCTTCTCATACTATTGATCTTTGACATACATCCTGTAACTAAATGTAAAGTTCTCTGGATCGCAATAGTATATGGTAAAGACTATATGAAAAAAATGTTGTAAATATTCTAGTTCACGGCATCCAGCTCGAAGGACCAAAAATGAACAGAAATAAATTTTTCTAGTTCACGTGTGAGCATCAAGCGACAAATAAAACACTTGGTTTCGTTTTGTTTAATACAGAGAACTGTTTCGTACGTAAGTTATGATTGGATACAGAGTACTGATCTATACAGAGTAGACATGTGAACCATTGCAATCAGTTTTCGCACTTCTGTTTGTATCATAAATACGTAGTGATACTTAATGCAATCATTAATCATTTTTACTAACATAAAGCGTACGAAAGAAAGAGAGAAAAACTTTTTTAGATATCAATTCTAAACGGTTACTATTTTTATCCATACTTTTTTTATGAATATGAAAAGTATTGAGTGCATACTACATGCACTAAGAGTAAAAACGTTGTTGTTGTCTAGGCGAGCGAGGTGAGAAGAGCGCTCGCATAACACAAAAATATTTCGTAAGAAAACAACAACAACGTACATCTTCATCCTAGCCCCTCTCTCTCACACCTTATAGTCCTTTGTTAATGCGTGGTACTTTTCCTTGCTTTGTTTCTTTTGCTTGCTTTGGTTGTTTCGATTGCATTGGTTGTTTCGATTGCATTGGTTTTTTCGATTGATTCCGTTATTCAAATATAATCTGATATTCAATTGTAATCGTTTTATTGCCTGTAGAAGCAAACAAAAGAACCAAAGCAAGCAAACCTACCAAGCATTAACAAAGAGACATATAGAGTGTGAGAGAGAGGGGCTAGGATGAAGATGTACGTTGTTGTTGTTTTCTTACGAAAAATTTTTGTGCTATGCGAGCGCTCTCCTCACCTCGCTCGCCTAGACAACAACTCAGTGCATATAGTATGAACTCAATACTTTTCATAATCGTACTCAAAATTATCATTATTCATTTTTATCCATAAGACTTGAGCATAAAGCAAATGCATAGAAAGAGTAATCGTACTACAGAAGCAAAATACTACATTTAATCATAATCGCTGCAAATTAGTGCGGTAAATCAAGGACAAGTTTTAGAGTAGATTATTCAAAAGCAGTTTCAATTGTAATCGAGCACATGTCTAATACAGAGTATTGATTGATACTAAGTACTGTTTCGTGCTCAGTAATGTTTGATACTATGTACTTTATTAAAAAAAATTCGTTTCTATTTATACTTCAATAAGAACTCCTAATGAGTTCTGGATTTTCTTTTTTAGGAATTATCTCCACCTTTGGAAAACCCAAAGGAGTTTCTGCCGCCGGCAAGATGAGTTGTTTCTTCGACTTCGAATTATTATTGAGTGGACTGTATTTAGTAGTTTTGAGATTGAATAATGTTTTTATTTTTCCATTTTGAACATTTTGCTGGGGGTCATGATGTGTATATCCGGCCGTTTCCTGTGTTTTCTTTTAGACGATGATTGCGGATAACAAATTCCGCCTTAGTGAGATAAAAAGAAGACCTATCGAACAGTTTTTCTTTGTTCTGTAAGTGTCCATTTTTATTTTCAGTGGTACACGGCTTGAACTAGTCTGCATGCTCTTTTTGATGCAGCAATCATGTTCACTATATCTCTTATTAAAATATTATAAAGTTTAAGTGATTTTTTGAATGGAAAATTTATTGTATTGTAATATATTTTTAAGGATTTTTGGTAATACCAGCAATTATTATATAATAATTGGTCATATGATTGCTTGTTACAATTCATTTTTTGTTTTTTTATAATATTAAACACTATAATTATTTTCTTTTACTTATTTTCATTTATAAAAAAAAATTATATCTTTAATTGCCAAATGGTGAAAGTGACAAAAAAAAAAATTACAAATAAAAATAAAAGTAAAATAAATATGTAAGTAAATCCAACAAAATCCACACACCTTTAAAAATGGAAATGAATATGCTATGGTAAGAGAAATACACACACAATATAAATGCGAATTTACCATTAAACAAATATGTAGTACTACAAAGAAAAAAAAACTTAAAATCTCAGAAAAAAACAAGTTACAATTAAAGGAAAGAGAAACATTTTTTTTATATAAATTATGCAGAAATTTTAAAATGCAACCCATATAATTTTTTTCTTATTTTCTTGTTTTATAATTTATTATTATTATTTTTTATTTTAATGATGTGCACATTTTTCACACACCCATTAAAAGAAGAGAAATTTCTTTGCTTTTAAAATATCAGACGGAACCTAAAACCCAAAACGACCTTGAAGAAAGAAGTGTTTAAAGTTTATGACACTCGTATTTTTTTCTGTTTCACTTTTGGACCTTATCTTAACAACAATTAAGTTTTAATTTGTTGATTAAAGGTATACTCGTACACAATAAAAATGCATCTACAAACATTTGATCTTATCGCCTTTAAAAGTAAATCGCACCTCATGTTGCATATATTGATTATGTCATTTGGTTTTACTCGTATATGGTAGCTATGTGTTGTTGTCGTTGTCCGCTCAACACATTCAGTCAATGATCGGCATACAAAACATTTCTTTATGTCTACTCAATGGCTGCTGATGGTCGATAGCTTTATTGTTGATGACGTTATACTGAAGCATTCAAAGCGACATACTTTCCCATTATATCTACAAAGTATAATACTCGTATATACATATACCATATAATATACTATGTAAGTGAACGACTTTCTGTGTTGGTTATTTTTATTATCGAATATCGACAATAGCATTTATCATGCTGGTTTGGCAATAGCTTAGTCTGTGACAATAAAAGATTACTTAAGTTTACCCAAAGAGTACAAGAGAAGCATACTTAATTCAAGAAATTGTATGGTAGTTTTTATAAGTACTGCTGACCATGAAGGTCTATGAGGACTATGACTTAATTTGTAATAATCATAAATCAAACAATCAAAATAATTGCATTGCATAAATATAGTTGCATATTTGGTATAGTGATGAACTTACAGGTACCAAATGTAAGATTAGAACAAAGTATTTTGAATAAGATCTTCTTTATAGACTGGTCAAAAGATTTGTGTGATTAATTGATATCAAAAATGTTGGTTTCCATCAAAGATTTATAAAATTAAAGCTACAATAGTTTCTCCCAGTCACATTGTTTCAAAATCCAATCCGATTATAACCGATTATTATTGTAGCAACTCACAAATATTATTGTATATTTTGTTACACCACACATCATTTGTCTTAGATCAAGATAGAGCAATTCAAAAAATACTCGTATGCATGTAATATCTGTATAAGGCTTTTAACTTAAATGTTGGATCATTGAATCGGCCTAAGTACATAACCTGTTAATAAGACGCGAATGAACTAGTACTAAAGGACACAGATGGATCAAAAATGAGTCCACGATAGAGGAATTGATACTATTTATTATTAGTTAACTTAAAGCTTAAATATTTTCTAATAAAGATCTCCTTTAAAATCATTTAAAAGCTTTTGTATCAGACGATTAACAATTTTTTAGAAGCTTAATTAATTCTAAACAACCGAATCTCATTTCTTTGGGATTATTTTGTCTTGTAAATAATGGACTCTGAATGAAAGCTCAAAACGAGAAGGTCCATGTAAAGATCTTTTGGTACTACAATACATTTTTCCGACTAATTTTGCAGATCTGGTATTTTATCATTACAGAGTGTTGATACTTTTAGTCCATGCAGAAGCTTTGGTTGGAATCTCTATTTAGAATGGTTTGCAAAGCAAAAGTTTTGTTTTGTGCCCTACCTTGTGCACCTTGGAATCCATCTTGACAGAAGACTTACTTGGCGAAAACACATTGAAGCCAAGAGAACACAAATGAAACTGAAAGCCAAAAGCTTTCGCTGGCTTACCAACTCACGCTCTCCACTGTAATTCAAGTGCCTCTTTACCCTAAGACGTGGCACTTGTCCAGTTGTCTACAATGACTCCAGAATCATTCCGCAGGTGGACCAAGTTAGTTACCTCGGACTTATTCTGGACAAGCGGCTTACATGGCGAGCACACATTAGGACCACTACCGCATGCTGTTATGCAAAACTGTGCAGGCTTGACTGGTTGCTGCGTCCATCCAGCAAGTTGTCGCTTAACAACAAGAGGACAATATACAGACAAGTAGTGGCTCCTGTTTGTTACAAATCTGGAGTACCGCTGCTGCCAGCAGCATCCAAAGAGTCCCAGCCTGTCAAAACAAGGTACTGCATTGCATAGCTGGAGCTCGATGGTTTGTGCGCAACACCATTCTGCACAGAGATCTCAATATGCCCAATGAGAGATGAAATCATGCAATGCTGTAACCGTTATCAGTAGAGGCTACAAAACCACCCAAACAGCCTTGCGGCAGCATTAACCCATGAGATCAAGCGACGTCGTTTAAAGAGGCTAAGAGACGTAATACAAAGAGCGCAATCAAAAATATTAAGAACCATTACTGGAGCCCACTGGTATTTTAAAAACGAGCGACTACTTATAGATCATAATATACCAACAGTAAAAAATGAAATAGCCAATATGAAACTTTGGTACGCACCGAAATCCATTAGCAAAAGCACTCGACAAAGATCACGGACACAACTTAGAAAAAGTGACCTTCCAGCTAACTTCAATTTTAAGGGCACTCAGTACATATGTACATTCCCTCCAAGATTCAATAAATAAAGAATACATAAAACTTATTTCAGAAATGGATTATTCAAGCGCACTGCGGTTAAAACTCTTATCAAAAAAGTAGATTAAATATTTCTCTTATCATGTGTAGTCCTAGTTATCCTCTACAACTTGGATTACCAGGTCATAAATGATTGAAAACAATTAGAGTCGTAGGCCTAGTACTTTATTAACATTAGGTACTTTGTTGCATAAGTTACCTAATATCAGAAATGTAAAAGTTGCGTCTAAAAAATAGCTTCCTAATAAAACTTTACACTTCACGGTCATGCAACTGGAAAATGTAAATATTGCGACATCTCAGCTGCAACATCATTATCAGCATTAACATCGTCATCATCTTCGATTCAATTCACTTAACTTCTTATTATTTTATTTACGACACATGTTCAAGTTTATGCCTCGGTAAACGCGTTTTAAACTATTTTTTTATTTTACTTTTATGGTTTTTCTCTTATTGTTGCATAATTCAAAAAATATATAAAAGAAGATAAATGAATAAATGACTAAACATTGATAAAAAGTAAAAATGTTTGGAAAATAAAGAAAATAAATTATTATAAAAAAATGTAAAAGAAAATGCAAACACAACTTAAGCAATACTCATGATGCATGAATACTTGTATCTCAATGACTAGGACCGGTAGCAGTTAAATTATTGTCGATGAATATGGAATTCCACTACTGTGGATATCAATAGATAGTACATAATAACAACAAAAAGAAACATAAAGCTCCCAACATTTCAAAAAAGCAAGCATCATCAACATTTTATATTGGCTGTGGTCATGTTCATTTAATAAAAGCAACAAGCAAAAGATACTCGCAAGTATCTGTTGGTTGTTGAGTTGAACATCAATACACAAACAAACAACATCGCAGCTGTTTCAGTGACGTCATTTTGAGGAAGTATCCGTTTTGTATGCATTTTTTTCTTGTTCATTTTGATCATTTATTGATATTTGTATCTGCTGCAGTTTGCCAACCTAAAAAATGAAAGTTTTTTCATTTCATTTTGTTTCATTAATAGTTGTTAACCACAATATCTTAGTCACGAATTTGGCATTTCTTGGATTTTTGCCGCATTTAATTTGTTATTTAAATTTTTTGCTGATTTTCATTTTATTCCATTTTATTGTATGTATTTTTTATCCAAAATTTGTAGTCTCTTAAAATTGGTCGACAAAATCAAGAGCGCAACTATGTACTGAAAGATTTGGTGAACGCTTTGCTATGTTTTACTTGTTGTTGTTATTGGTCTTGAAAAGGTTTCACTTTCACAAGGAACCGGATTTTTTTTTTTTTTTTTTCTGTGTGTCTTCCATGTTTCTTATAATCGTTACTTTTGTGTTTTTTTTTTTAGAAAACAAAACATAATATTATTAAAGTTTAGTTTTAATTTTCCATAGAAACTAATATTCAATAAAATTTTTAAAACTAATTTCAAGACTTTTTTTTTCTTTTTAAGATATAATAACATTTATTTTTTATTTAATTAAATGTTTTAAAATAATAAATGAATGATGAAGCGAAAGTTCTTTAGTTTTTGGGGAAAGCAAAAAATAATTACAATAATTTATTGGATCGAATTTTTTTTAATTTATATCTATTTATATCTATTAATTTAATTTTAAAAGAATTAACAAATATAAATAAATTAGTATTCAACAAAAAGAAAGATAGCAAGAATATATTTAACAAAATTGAGGAGTATAGTATGTATCTTTTAGATCAGAATCACAGAATATACAATATGTTTAGTTGTTGGACTATTTCTCTATAATCAGTTGACATTCCATTTGACTTTTTGAATACCAAATATATATCTGTAGTCTTCCGCTTGTAATCTGTTTGTATGGGGTTGTCTGGGGGCATCGGACTGAGCTTCATGAAGCTGTACTGGTAGTGACTTTGTCACGCTACCTGACCAGAGGTTTTTTCTGGTATCACGGGCATTTGAAATTGTAGCGGTCTCAACCTACTATCCATTCGCTAAAGTCCTTGTGACAGTGGGGACATAGTTCGTTTGATCTATGATCTTATGAATGCGGAAAAGGAAGGAATAGATATCGCTTCGAACAGTGAGAAAGCATTATCCATGAATATAGTGTATACTGTGCCATCTGTGGGTTATGCCTGCATTCTATTCTAGAGAATTTGGAGTTCAAATATTAGCAACTTGGGTACGAAGTCTGAGCAGACGCTTTTTTCTGGTACCACGGGTGGTCAGGAGCACACGGAACTTATTCCGTCCTGGCCAGCGGAGACGGCCACTTTATGGGAGTATCTTGGTGTCTGTGCAATTAGAGTGAAAGCTTGACGTGGAGTAGCGTTATACAACCGGGTACTGTGACCCACAGAGCAGCAGAGATTTACATAGTAATGAGTCATACGATTCAACTAAGTTGAAATTGGTACCTGTGGATATATACGAGTATCCAAGGCGACGTCGACTGACGTTTTTCAATTCCTGTGCTTGGCATCGTGATATAAGTCTCTACGACAGGTGTTCACGTAAACTCGATTGACTTTCAACATAATTTAAGTACAATAATATGAATTGTGTTGTAGCTTGAAATGTTCCTTAAGATCTAAAAATTTCTCATTCAGTAATCGAAGAGCTCAGGTTCCAACACATTATATAAGTATGAGAATAAGTTCAATAATTTTAAGACTGTAAAGGTAGTTTACACTAAAACGGATAAACAGATAGACAGACTTACTAGGACCAGGAAACGTCTGAAAAAGAGCGATGGACATTTTCTCTGATCCCTAAGTTGGACGTATGGATAACACGCAAACATTGTGAGTGGATTTCCATATGACACAGATGCTCAGTGGACACCATTGCTCAAGTTTTACCTGCACCGTTTCAAACATGAGGAGGACCCCTTCTGTCCTGTATGCGACGGCATTGCCGAAGATGCTCACTACATCCCCTTCCATTGTCCTCGTTTTGGTGATGAGAGGATGCGGATGAAGGAATGCTTTGGTGAGGCAATCACAATAGAAAACTTTGTACCGAGAATGTGTGAGTCACCAGCAAATTGGGAAGCTATGAAGATAGCCACAGCCACAATAATGTGTTCACTTAGAATTACTGAACGCAGAACAACGGCCAACAAAGAAGTTCATTTAGCTCTCCTACCGGATGGGGGATCTTAGCCTGTTGACGCGTTGCCACGACCCATGTACGACAACAACGCAATAGGTGACATACTAAACAAGGACCGACTGTTGTTTGAGCAGCAATGCTCCCGCCTTCCTACTGACATACCATTTAACGACTATTCCGGGGGGATAATAGGACATGGTGCTGGAGTTTTTAGCGTGGTTAATGTTATTATACAATTTATGAGGCCTCCGGTTCACGGTTCTATGTGTGTGTTACAGTGGTGTGAAAACATACACAGGCTTCATTTATGATCATGTGGTATGGGTCTAAGAGATTAACATGCAAACAATTTGGCAGACATATGAATGAAGGACAACAGATGATTGAAAATCGGAAAAACCTAATTCTATTGTAGGAGTGAAAGGCTTTCCTGGAAAGTGGCTATACAAAGTTTTTCGAGTAATGGAAATAACATACTTAAAGGCGATAAACTAAATACGTGTATTGATGCTTACTTAATTAAATTTTTTTTTTTTTTTATTATTAACAATTTCCCGATATTTTTTCTTATATAAAATGTTTCATTTATCATTTAGTAAAATTATATAAAATTTTTCCATTCAATTCTATTGTGTGTATAGTTATAATACTGTGCACCTCCTAACCTAACCAAGCTATAGTAGGTACAATACAAGACAAAATCAATAAACAAGTTTGTTTCTTAAGTCTTTCGTTGGAGTGTGTTGTTTATTTACTCGTATTTCTGTTATCTTTCTTTTTTTTTATTTTTCATTTTTTGAGTGCAAAGTAATAACACGACACAACATAAAAAATGTGTAAACAAAGCAAAATGAAACCAAAAAGACGTCATAAAATGGGCAAAGATAAGAAAAATAAAAAGATAAAAATATAAAAAATTTAGGTCAAAACACATGCAACACGTTCCAAATTACATATTTAATTTCTTATACTCGTATGTCTACCTAAACACACACAAAAATGATGAAATTTATTTGCTTTAAAGTTTTCCTATAGTTTTGCAAATACTGTGTAGTTATGAAGTGCAATTTCTTAGATATAAAAAAGGAAATACACATATGTACAAACCTAAAAATATTAAATACAAAGAAAATTGCATTTTGTTGTTGTTGATTGTTGCGTCTAAGTATGCGATTTTATAAATTTAATTATAAAACATTTAAAGTTGATGATGATGTTGGATGGATGGATGAATACGGAGGAAAAAAATGTATTCCAATCTTAATCTTGTTTCTGTTTTTTCTTTTTTATATTTTTCTGGTATTTAAATTCAATGGTTTTTATGCTTCGTTTATCTTTCTTTTAATTTTTTTTTTAAATAAAGGCGTTGAACACAAACACATATATAAATAGTAATAAACTGTTATTTAACGGTTGAAAACGATGTAATAATAACGGCAATGGCAACGACAGCGGTAACAGCCACCAACACAGAAATGCACGAAATAAAAAACGAAAGTCTTCACAAGTTGAGGCTTAAAATTTGTTCGAAAAAATTGTTAAAATAACTAAAGTTTATTTCTTTTTACTATTTATTTTATTGTATTATTTTTCTCAGATATTCATCGAATTGTGTATTGCAAAATCAACGATTGCGCAAAAATTAATACACAAAAATTTAACCGAAAAAAAAACCACAAGAAAAAGATTTCACTTTCGCTTTTAGTTTCATAAAAATTAAATAGTATGATGTACTTTTATTTCTTTTCTTTATCTTTATCTTTATTATGTATATACTTAATAAATTTCTTATACAATTTATTTAATTAATTATAGTAAATTTAATACACTGCACATTTTGTATTGTATTTTTTTTTATTGAATTTAATGAATTTTCTTTCTTTTATTTAAGTTGAATATTTTTTTTTTGGTGTTTTTGGTTATGCGCTTATGCTTCCGTACGCGTCGCTGACTTCGAGCCAACTAAATTTTGAGTGTGCGATCACAAAGTATTTTTCGTTGTCAAAGCTTTTGATACAAGAAATTGGTTAACTTTTGTTGTTGGTGGCTGGTGCTACTGCTGCTGCTGTAACTCTTTTATTTTTTGATTTTGGTTTTGCAGTTTGTTTTTTTGTTTTTTTTATCTGCATTATTGTGATTATTGTTATTGCCATTTACTTTCATCTTCATTCGTTCGTTTGTTTCATTCATTTACCATACCATATGTACGAGTATATTGTATTTACCTACTGAGATCTGAGCAAGTAAAGCTTACTACACTTAATACGCGTACTCAGTTGTTGTAAGTTGCTCAGTATCTATGTACCATAAGTGTACCTGTGTATATGATTGTGTGATTGTATCTTATTTTATGCGTTTTATTGTAGATATTATTAATAATATTTATTATTATTTTTTTTTTTTTTTATTTAACTTTTTCAAATTTTTCTTTTTTTATTTATGTGTTTTATGCTGGTTGGTATTCATTACTTGATTATGATTTTTTTTAATTTGTTTGGGTTTAATGAAGGTGAGAGTGAAGAAGATTTTTTGTATTGTCATTTGGGTTTTTTCCCTTAAATGCACTGGAAATAATTGGAGCTTTGAACGAACAAAACTATAAGTGCATACTCGTACAAAGAAAATGGTTTTAATGAAAATCAAAAAAATCATTAGGCAAAGACACAACTATGAAGATTTACTTTACGAACTTTAATAGGTTTAAGTGTTCAATGAACTCTTTTAATTACTAAAACTGTCTATAAATATTGGTTTAATCAGATTTTTAGATAAAAAAGTACCATATGAGGACTTGTTTCTATTCTCAATTTTATAAATTAAATACTTTTGAGAAGCATAATGCCGATTTTAAGAATTTTAACAAGAATTTAGGTCATATCCATAAGTAGAAAGAATTCAAGATTAGCTTTTCCAGGAAGGTTTTATTATCTGCTTCTTCTTTATTATCCTTCTTCTTGAAAAGTGTACCCCAAGAAAGCTTACTTGCCCCATCCTATACATGATATATGTACATACATGTGTAGTATTCTGCTGATATGTCAGTAAGAAATAATGTTGAGGTTGCAACATAAGCAGATGACACAGCGATCATTGCATCGAATGAAAACAGTGTGATTGAATCAGAGCACCTGCAAAATCAATGTTTCATGGTTGCAGAATGAATGAAGTAATAGGAAATAGTGGTCAACACACAAAAGTCAGTATAAAAAGCATTTACCTCAGTAATATTAAACGGTTCCATTATCCCACAAAACTATACTGCTAAATCCATCAGAGTGCACCTGGATCGAAGACTAATGCACTTAAAAATAAAAAGTAGATAAATGTAGGTACTGGCTCCTTGTATCACGGTCTCAATTTAGTCTAGAGCCAAATCGTGTTGTCTATAAGGCAGTGCTGAAGCCAGTGGGGTGATATGCAATACAGCTGCAACATGGCAACTTTGAGTTACTGCACAGGTATCAGTTTCTGGCTCTACCTAGTACATTATCAAGAACTCCTTGGTATGTGAGCAATTTCAAACTCCATAAAGACCTCAAAGTACCATTTGTTAGCGATTTTCATTCAGAAAAATGTCAGGTAGGTAGAA
This sequence comes from Amiota communis, assembly GCA_037043315.1. Taxonomy (NCBI): domain Eukaryota; kingdom Metazoa; phylum Arthropoda; class Insecta; order Diptera; family Drosophilidae; genus Amiota; species Amiota communis. Next base: position 42,391 of record JBAMAV010001191.1, on the reverse strand, counting down.
CAATAACAAGTTGCACAACCATATCAACAATTTAGCTATAAGTCTGTTTCTAGGGAGGTCAAAAATGCCTTCTCATCGTCGGACCCCCTATAGAATAAGTGTCCACCTTGGAACTGATATCGATTTACTTCAAGGTGGTATTCTCTTCTGTATTCATATGTCGACTGTAGTACCTGCGCCCAGGTCACGCTTCTTGCATCTAAGAATCTATTCAAGCTACTTGTGCCCAGTTGTGCTTTCTCACCAGCATCTTGTCGACAATATATGCTGCAATGATGGGTCCCACACTGTTTCCCAGCGCCTCACGCTCTTGTTACCATCTATCACATTCAAAGAAAGTGTGATTTGTATTGTTTACTTGTGCGTCCACATAAATGTAATTTCTCTAATCTGTGGAGATATTTTCGGAAGTATGTTATAACATTTGAAACTTTAAAAATTGCATTTCTTTTATCAACTTCTTTTCAGTGTATTTTTGTTTGTTTTTTTCATAATTAATTTAGCATAACTTTTAACTTAACCAGATCATATAAATTTATAAGCCAATACAAGCATTATGTTGAAGTTACTCTTTCTTTTGTTAACCATGAGTTAGTTTCCTTACCTCGCAATTAATCAAGTTCATCTTAACTCAAAAACAGAAAACAAAAGTGAATTTCTATTAAAAAGAAAGAAAAGAGAGAAAAAGATAGAAATCAACAGAGAAAGAAAAACAAGGGGCTTTGTAGTCAAGTCAAGTCAAAATGTTATGAATATTTAATTATTTATTTTGATCACACGCCATACTTTTGTTTTCACGGTCGTGTGGGTTCAAAGAGATACAAAATAGTAGACTTCAGTATATACTCGTTATAATATATTTTAAAGAAAACCCAAATGCTTTAACAAAGTTCGCGGTTTGAATTTTTTGTTTTTCAATAAAACAAACAAGGACATTTCAAGTGAATTTCAATAAGTTTTGGGATTTTTCCCCCATCTTAAATCTCAACTAAGTGCTAAGGTCAACAAAGATCTCATTGATCATCTGTGTCATGCCAGTTCACCTAAATGACAATCTTGTGTTTTTATTCAAATGTTTAGTTGAGTATTTCACTCGTTGCCAATTAACATTTTAAGTAGGTCAGAAGGTCGTCCGTCCATTTGTCAATTGATCTGTCCATTCATCTATCTGGGAAACCACGTTGGTCATATGAGTCACTCAAAGACACTTCAAAACGAGTAAACAACATCAATATTCATTTCAGTTTCGAACACCAAAAGCGTCAACGACGAGGTTGCGTCAAAGTATCACTAATTTTTTACTTTAAAATGTTTTGACATTTGTTGCTTTGTTTTGATTGAGTGATGTGAGGTTTTATGTTTGGTTTCACCTGCTTAAGGGAATTGCAAAAGACCTCCTCAATAAGTTCAATGTAGTTTATATATTGAAGGTAAACTGTTGATAAAATTAAATAATAATATTATATATTTCCGTTTTCATAATTAGACTATCACCACAGTACACCATTCCATTTAAGATACAAAGATATTTGTACTACCATACAAAAAATGGACTATTAAATATTTATTTTGATTCATAAAATATTATGTAAAGTATACAATAAGGTATTTAATGATAATAGGTAATAGCTACGACTCTAGCGTCCTTTTCATTAGTTTGCACAATTTAAATAAAAACCACCACTAAATATGCGCGCGCACTCATGCTAAACTCACCACTCTTTAGTAAAACTCAACACAATTCATGTGTGAGTGAAATAACATTACATACGCCTACAGATGTCACTCGTACCACTGAAACAGCTGTTTTATTTTCTTTTGTTGTTATAATTCTCAACTGCTTTTTCAGTTTTCCACCGAATATATACGACATCTTAACATATTACCTCGGAAGTGTGTGTCTCAGTGATGGCACGTGGCTGAACATTTGATCGATTTCAGTTCTTGTTATCAGATCTGCTCAGTGACTCCGTCACACCGTTGTGTCTCTCTCTCACCGAAACATCACCCCCTGACAGAGTTAGCTGGTGAATTTCGATTGTGGGTTTTCCGCTGCCTTTGCACTGACGTCGGTCGTCGGTGCATTGACGCACGGTATCGATTATTGGTCGAGGCCCTACAAGAGATTTTCCACATCTGTCGATTGTCAAAATTTCTTGGTTAAGTAACTTTGTAGCTTAGCTTCGGATTTTCGTAAATTTGCGCTGTTCAGAACACTTCCATCCATGCGGCATTGTCGAGCAATTTGCCCATTTTTTGCTTCTACCTAATCAATCCAAAATTCAAATATCCTTTGTTGTTGATTAAATATTTTAATTAATTCATTATTATTTACAATTAAAAGCATTTTACACATTAAAATACAATTCATTTAATTTATAAATTATTAATTTTAATACTACAAACACACAAGGTAACAAAAATTGATAGATGATCATCGATTCAAAAATATTCTAAATGATGTAATGATCTGAAAATTTTATATCCATTTTTTGAATTTTATATGCCACCACTTTGAAGCAGGAAAATGGTGAAGTAATACTAATCACAAGACCGGAAATGAATAGACTGGACAATTCGCTCACGAAATCGCACATTGTTTTTATTTTCTCGGGATTCCGTGAACGGATTATCATGTGTATTCATGTCACAGTCTTAGCTAATATTGACAAATACTTGTATTTGTGCTTCATGGTTTGTGGATTGTGTGTACAGGAGCGGTAAAGATAGGAAGTAAGATTTCTGTCTGCAAAAAGCGGTGGCGTATCTACGTGCAATGATGCGGTCGTGACTAGTGAAGGAGTAGCCAAGGTTAGGACTATGTGGGTAAAAATGTTTTGTATGCTAAGGGGGGATTGATGATTTTTGCAATTGTGTTGCCTCTACGATTGTTGACAGGAGAACCCCAAGTACGGTGCCATACATTAAAATCACCAGTTATAACGTTAGGGAAGAGTGAAGGATTTCTGAAATTCTAGCGATTTCTCGGGATACCAAACAACAAATTGGGTGTATTTTTATATGAAACTGTTGCTTTGTATCCTGAGAATTAAAATTTCAAGTGAATTCATAAGTGAATTGTCCCATCGATGTACTTCATAGTTTTTGCTTATACTGACAACTAAATAAATAAGTATGTATGTGCTTTATGTGTTGTGGAGGACTTAATGTTTTCAGGATTTGAGAAATGTCATAAGTCTATCTCTGCAACCGTCGAAGTTTTCTTCTATTGTGTAATTAAGAAAGTAAGATAAGTTAAAATATGGAATTCACAATTTCTTCATAAACCAATGAATTCTTTAAAGATCATAGATTTGTTACCTTGTTTTTACCTACAAATATGTCATATTTAATATTATATTATAGTTAGGAATATATTTGATTACAGAGCAAATAATTTTAATTAACATTTTAAATTCTCACATTATTTTATTTAGATTTTATTACGATTTGTCCTTATCATTAAGACAGATCTGAAATATAATTTTAATACCCTTCAAAAATGCGAGAATCTATCAGTGGAAAAGCTGAGATTTTGTACAAACGCTTATACTAGAATACAAGTCTGGGCAGAGCAACTTCTTGTATTTGCTTTTCGTGGTTTAAATTGGAACCCTAGTGTACGTTTGCCTTCATACTCAAGCAGGATTCTTCTTATAGATCTTTCTTCGTTGAGTAATCGCCGAATTTCTTTAGAAATAAGCTTTCTTCATAAACGTATTACTGGTATTGTTGATTCACCGGGGTCAACTTAGTTTCTGTGTCCCTAGTCATACCACTAGGAATTTTGTTCCTCTTGCTCTAGGTAGGTGCACAACTAACTTTGCCTCACAGGATCCATTTCATGTATTATGTGCTAATTATAACCAAATGTACCACATCCTCTTTCCTGAGATTTCGCCCACCGCAATCAATGCCCTAGTCCTGCAACACCTACGATTCTAAATCCATCGTGACTGAACCTGGATACGATACAATTTTGGATGGGGTGTCTAATGTCTGTCTCACAAATATATTTCCCCCATCGGGTCAGAGACAGATCTATTGATTCTTTCATCAGACCAACATTATTATTAGAGTAGATTCTATGCATTTTCGAAAGGCATCAAATCACCGATTATCCTGAACTTATAATTATTATAATTTTGATCTATTTTATGTTTATTGAATGCTGAAAGCTTTTACGATATTATTTTTTACTTATTTTATTTTTTAATCGATTTTCTTTTTAAATATTTATTCCTCTCCATTAAATTTTTATATATTTTTTGTATTTTAAATAACAATTTGAGTCCAACTATATTTTCCTATAATTTTTTCTTCCATATTTTATCAATACTCGTATAACACTAACATTTCAAAGCAAACTTATTTACACGATATTAAAAACTCTGTTAATTCAATAATATAAAGATTGATAGATAGATAGAGAAAAAGTGAGAGAATAGGTGACAGAAAGGGGAGGAGAGAGAAAGTGAGAGTACAATATGAGGTGAGATAGGCTTACAGATATTCATAAAAGACAATCCAATAGATGCCATTGAGACTGGCAAAAAGTGCTGGAAAGAGAACACGTGATGTCCGATCTATGTAAATGGCACGCTTAAGTCTCTCTTGAGCAGGCGTTAACTTGGGTTTTGGTAACTCAGGTTCCGGTGGAGGTGGCGGTGGTGGTGGTGCAATTATTGGTGTCAATATGATGCGTGATTCTTGACGTGGTATCCATGGACCATCTGCATCTAATGGTGGTCGCACTACGCGACGTGTTGTGATCTGTGTTAATAGTACATAGTACATATATTATGTTTAGCTGGGGACTTGATTCTACTTACTCGTTTATTCTTTGTCATTTCATCAAATATTTTTTCTATTTTTTCAATTTTCTCATCTGTTACAGGTATTGGCTTCGATACGCCTGGCGGTGGTGCTTGTGGTTCGGACTCTTTTTTAGCTGCCGCCTCAGGCACTGGCTTTGGCGGATATGCTATTGGCTTTGGTATGGGTGTATCACTGAGTACAATATTGATGAGACAATATTCCATGAGGGCCATAAACACGAACACAGTGCACACGGACATAAAGGCATCCACTGCCTTGAGATATGAGACGGGCGGTAGTGAACTTTGAGACTTGGCGTGTTGCGTCGAAAGTGTTAGCAGTGAAGTCACACCCAGTGTGACACGTGCCGGTGCCGCCTCTGGTTTAATCCAGAATGAAACCCATGACATAATGACAATCATACAAGTCGGTATATATGTATTGAACACATAATAGACTAAGCGACGCTTCAGCGTGAAGATTACTTCGAGACAAGTGAAATTACCAGTGGAATAGACCTGCGTACAGTCGGCGGTTTCATTACGTATAAGTGCCACCTGTGGTAATTCGATATTCTCATCGACAACGAGTGGCGTTGTGGGATCCCATTGAAATATAAGATCATCTGTAGTATGTGATACTAAGAATTGCAACATAAGTAACAGTAAATTCTATCATATCCTCTATAAAATACACTTACAGCTCTCCATTTGAAGTTTACACTCTTGTGTGTCATGTGGATATATTGCAAAATTCATGATGCATGATAGCTTCAATGTCAATTTGACCATGTAGAGTATTGTCTTATCCTTATATAACCACATATAGTGATTCGGTATGGTCATTGTTTGAAATGTTACTGATTTGGCATTTTTAAAGAATGAATCCGGACGCCACATGTTACGTAACCAATCCACTTCGAGCAAACGATATTCTGAAGTCATATTCTCTGGCAAACGTAACCGATGATCTTTCCATGTTTGGGCAAAAAACACATCTGCCACATAAGTCATGGAGTTCTCATCGATAGAGTCAAGACCCATGACGGTGACATGAAAGTATACAATTGTTGGTTGTCCTTCTTTTTTGGGTGGACGCATTTTATCATAACGCTTAATATCCTCAGGCAGAATGTCAGTTATAGCGAGACTTTGTCTAGGGAAATCAAGAAATATAGAAAATTGATGTTTTGTATAAAATGACCGAGATTTACTTACTGGAATTCGCTTTTGACATAGTGTTTCAGGCATATGGTGAATATGACTAATAGGAATATGTGAGCTGCCATGACTGAAATATAAAAACAAATAATACAAAAGAATTATTATATAATTTTTAACCTTCACTAGGCATATATTTGTCCTCATTTGATGTAATATGTTATCCTTGTTAGAATAATAACAATAACAACTTAAAAATCATAAATCTCTTCAAGAACAAGGAAATATTTCCATTTATAACCTTCATTGTTCCCTTAAATTAAATCCGATGCAAAATAATTTCCGTGACAATTCATAATTGACCTTTAAAAATCAGTTACAAGATCAAGAAGTGGAAATCGAAAAGAAATATCCCTCGTTCTCGATTGAAATCACTTTCAAGTGGCGTCGCATGCCACTGGCATTGACAATAGAAATCGAATGAAACAACATCCATTGCCAACTGCCAACGTCGGCGACCGGATTTCAGGCCTAAAAATAGTAACAATCATCCTGCTTAGATTCGCATACAATACTAGAAACGCAGCAGTCGCAACGACTTGTCTTTTAAAGACAAGAAAAAATATTCAAACACCCGTGATTCCTGCATCATTTGGCTTGGTCCGACAATTCTCCCGCCCTTCCTTTATCCATTACCATACCACACACCACTACATATTGGTGAACCACAATAGCGACTTAATTCACAATTAAAACCACTCGACATAACACACAGAGGGAGAATGAATGAACATCACAGAATAACGAATAGTCGAGCGACAAGTGCCGCCTCGTATAGTTCTATGCTTTATAGATGATTCCGTCTGTTGTCTGCCCGCCTTAAATATGCCTCATTGTGGCATACATAACAAGTCCTACGAAAGGCATAAATGAACGAGCGAATGAAGGAACATTCGAAAGAACATAAAACGTACATGAACAACACATCAGACAAGGACAATTAGCCTGTGCAAGGTGCATGTCAACCACTTTTATTTATTCTTTTTTTTTTTTTTTGTTTTGTTTTTCTTCTAATGCAGTAGGAGGTAGTTTTGCAGACAATAGAGGAACACTAACATAAGCGTGGGTGCACACACAATCTGTTCAGTCAGTAGTTCATGAGCTAATTTTAGGTAAATAACCCAAAACTTGTCAATAAGTAACTTTACTTATGTTAGTTAATATGTACATACATATGTGTATCAATGATGCAGTTTAACTTGTTCATATTTAAACATTATTGATCGTTGTAACTATGAGATATTTATTTAGTTTAAAAATAAGTATAATTATTATTGGTCTCATAAAATATTTAAAAGATTTTTGGTTTCAAGAAAGGAGTTTTTATTATAACACACTGATTATTGATCAGAAAAACGAAAATGTATAGAAGATTGTTATAAATTCTTATTATATAAGAAACTACGAAGTTTTTATTGTATATTGGTGTTTCGAATATTGTTGACTTGTAATTCTTTTTAAGGTAGTTTCTTTAGGAGTAAATTAAACAATTCATTCCCACGACATGTGGGGCGTATACTCTATCGATTAACATATTCAAAAATTATATCTTAATATCGTATACTTTAAGTTTTTCTCTAAGGCTCGTAGACAACAAAAATTGTAACTCAATTTTGTTAAAAATATTGAAATCCTGAAGATGATTGAGTAAAAATAAATTCCTGTATAGAAATAATGCATTTCAAAGAACATTTTTATTAAAAAATTAATTTATTTCAGATGTTACTTATTTTTGGATTAATTTTTTATAAAGATTTTCATTTATGTAAAAAACTAAAATATTTGATATTTCCAGTGAATTTGAATATAATATTAATTTTTTATAATGAAGCAAGATCCTTAAAGCAAAGCATAAAAACAACGCAACAAATTTAAGAAATTTACCACAGAATTTATAATTTTAATTCCATTTGTTAAGATGTCTTTAGGGAAGGGCGAGAGCTAGTAACCTTATCAATGCGACCTCAATTATGCTTATTGTTACAAACCCCATAGTTAGAGCTACTCCGTAAGTCTGGTATTCTGTGATTTTCATAGGAGATAATCATCAATTTTTATTGTTTCTAATTAATCAGGCCACTCTTTCCCACTGGGCACTATGCTCCTGCATTCGATAGCGGCACCTAGTTCCAGTTAGATGACCAAATGATAACCGATATTTATAACTGAAAAACATTTATTTCGTCCTCAAAGAATTTTAAATAAAGTGAAGTTAGTACACCTCATATTGACCAGCTAACTTTTATAATAATTTATCAGAAATCATCTTGAATTTTTTAAAGAATCAGGATATTCTCATAAAAAGTTGCAGAGGACAAAGCTACGAATATGCTTCAAATATGACGAGGCAGTATACGTGTCTACAAGAAAGAATCAAGGAGAAATGTGAATTTGCCATTTTTGTATCATGTGCGGGACATTCACTAAACTTGGTGGGTGTCCATGCTGCTGGGTATCTATCAAGGCAAGGCAAGTTTTTACTTTTGTGGATTATATTAGATTATCTATTCATTTAATGTAACTGTATATAGGTTACAGACGGCCTTGTTATTAATGATTACCTAGATATCTGAGTCTGATCCGAATATTACGCATTGGTCGTAAAGACTTACATTTTTGCATATTCAGGGGTGCCACAGAAAACTCTTCCTCCTCTATTCCACCAGATTTCCGATTTTAGGTTCCACAGAAAACTCTTTTGGGAGTGTTTGATTCCTCCTTTTGTGTTTTTATATGCTGACAGTTGAAGCGGTTTGGTTATTCGATAAAATCACTGAGTGGTCGAGTGGAATGCAAAACTCCATACGACGAAAACACTAGAGTATTCTGTGGCACTCCTGATTATGTAGGTGTCTTATAACGACTATATAATATATTCTATTGAGAAGCCTTAGATCTTTTAAAGTGTCTTAAATAAAAAATATAAATAAGAACTGAACAGAATTGTTTTAAAACTGATCTGATAATCAAATTTACTTAAAGCGAAACAAACAATTCTGTGATAAACGTCGTAAAATTTCATTCCATTTATGGACAATATAAACTAATTTTCTAGCATTAATAGATTCATTTATTTCTTAATATATTTTTTACAAAAACATTTCAGAAATTTGTCTTTCTCCATACTCATAACATAGTACATTTTTGAATGATATAAGTTTGAAATTGTTCAATATGTTGAGTATTGCATTCAAGAAAAGAAGAAGCCCTTGTTCTGATCTCAAAAGTAGAGGGACTATGTTTTGTATAGAGTCTATACATACTATACTTTAGACATGTCTAGATCGATTTGCTTGCTATGCTTTATGAAAGGAAAAAAAAAAACCATCAATAAAATGGACTTGGTGGAAATTCACATAGCCAATTTTGAAAATTCATTGGATTTACTTACTGGGATTGTAAAAATAGTTCATTGATTTTAAAGAAGAACCACTTACTATTGAATAACTCACCGATTATTGAATTTTAAATTTTCTAATTAATCTGATTAGTTATGAGTTTTGATTAATTTCTATATATATTATCTCCGATATTTGTATTTGCGTCCGTCTCATAAAATTGTAGTTTGTCTTTTTGAATAGTATTTGAACATAATTTCTCTTTTCAATATTATTATGTAATCGACATGAGATACAAATATTTGTTTTCTTTACTAATTAAAATATTGATTAATTTATTTTATTTATATTATATAATTTAATTAATCATTTTTATTTTATTATTTCATTTTATTTTTGGAAATCTTAGAAATTTCTTTAATCGTATATTATTTGATTTTTCCTATTTTAACACTTTAAAATTTAATGATTTTTTTTATTTTGTGAAGCTGAGAATTTCATATATAATTATTATATTTTTTATTTTCCGATTATTCATCATCATACGTTGGACTTCCGTTCGTTACTGACAGTTATGCGCAAGGAATTTGAATTCGAAACCAAACAACAAGGATTCACCAACAAAAGCCGAAGCATCAAGACACGATGCAATTCAATGACAACGACAAGGATAATGAAACGTTGTTGAATGCACTTCGGCAGTTACTAAGAGTGCAATTGTCGATTGTTTTGAATCGTTTTAGACTTCAGTTCAGATATAGGCATTTTTATTTAAACTAGAAAAAGTATGCAACAATAAAATGAAAGTGAAATTTCCAAATTATAAAAATATAGTATTTATTAATAAAATTTCCATATGCAAACATGTTAAAATCTAAAAATAATTACCAAATAATAAATTTACATATGTAGGTACACTATCGAATGGATGAATTTGCATATTATGTACTTATTTGTTCCTTTGCATGATAATGTTGGTTGATGCTTATTTAGCATTGGTTGTCATCTTGTGTTTGTCTGTGCCTTCCTTCGACTATGTCGCCTTCAGTCACTTAACATAATTTCGCTGAGTACTTTGGCATTGCCTGCTCTTAATCTGTTCTGTCGTCATTCAGTATTAGTAGTATATAATGTAGTATGCTCAGTAGTTCATGTTCTAGGGCCAAACCACTTCTCCAGCTTCACCAATACACACACACATAGATTCATAGATGCACACACATATGCTGGCATATGTCGCCTTAACAGTAAACGCTAAGGACTGCAGTACCAAGACGAGTGCCTTCAATGTTAAATCTTTTCACTTTACTAGCACAAATTATCGATTCACGTCTTGAGTGGTGCTCATCGGGGTCTTTAACGCTTTTGTTGCCAATATTTATGGCATATACAAGTACTTCATAACGCTTTATTTCATTTTGCCCATAGAAGAATTTGCCGACAATTTAAAATTAGCAATTGCATCCTAATTGGGGGAATAAAAACTAAAACAACATAAATGGTAGCAATTGTTCTAAGGATTGTATAGAACATACATAATATCATGTAATGTGTAATTACTAATAGGATCTAAATATAAATTTCAATTGGGAAAATAACAATCAACAAAATCAATCAATCTATGATGATGACAATCAGTAGATACAATTGCATTGAAATTATGATTGACTGGTGAATTGATTTACAAACTATGGTACTTCTGGTTTAAAAGATTTTCTATTTTATGAATCTTCTTTTGTAATGTTAAAGCACACCTTAACATTACCATCAGTATTCAAACATAAGACGAACGATCGGAATGATCCACATTTAAAGATAAGAGGTGTTGCTGAGGGAAGTTGGCAATAGTCCCCATTTCGATAGCAATTTACTAGCCCTTTTCTTATTATGCAGAGGCGAACCAGTTAGTCTGCTATTACGCGATGGAATACAACAGCAGAATTCTCTCTCTCTCTCAATTTTCGTTTGTGGAGAAGGGAAGTGCACGAGTCACTCAGTCACTATGTTCATTGTACAAAGAACAAAAAAAAAGCACTGCCGACAAAGAAGAATCGCCGATCGGTCGCGTTGTTTTGATCTATCGTGTAATACGGGTATAAGTACGCGTTTCTATATGTATATCAGCATCCCCTTTTCGCATTACTGGTGGCTAATAAATTGATAAGACGTAGCAAATGCAGGCGGTGGCAATGACGGATGACAGGACTGGTTTTTGGTTGTCCAAGGGGTCCTTCAATATGCTTCTTCAAATTATTTTGACTTACAAACCAATAAATCAATTCTATTGCATATTGTTTAAATGTTATAAATCTTCCTATCCCAATTGACCTTAGATCTTAACTTCTTCAAACTCCTAGTTGGCTATAACTATATTTTATATGCTATTTTAACTTTGTTATTTTTCTTTTTTATTATTGTAAGACCAACAATGACTTGATTGAATTGTTAGAGGATTTCCAAACATTCAAGTGCCATAATTTTTCAATCAATTTGCTTGTTAGTGTCAAAACTGAAGTATAGTCAAGGATGTGTATATAGATAGATAGATAGATGTAGGTATACAAGAGTATAGTAGATGAATGAATGAGTGGAGGATGCCGCAGTGGCACGCGCAAAGTGGTTGGCAACAAAAGCAAACTACCATGACAACGACGGCAGCAGCAGCAGCAGCATAAAGTATGATAGAGAAAAAAAAACTGTCGAAACAGCTGGAAAGGATAAGTGCTAGTGCGCAAAGGAAGAAAGGATATACATACATAAATAAACTCTCACTAAATTTGCTTTGGCTTTGAGCGCTTGTGTGCATTCAATATAGTACACTAGAGACTGAAAACTTGTACCACAGTACAACGCTTAAAGATAGTACTAGAAGAAGGTAATTTCAAATAAAAAATCTTCTATGTATATATTTTTATTTATTATAGCAAGGACTGACGTCATCGACGTTAGGCTAAAGCAAAGCAAAGCAAAGCAAAAAAAGGATACTTAATGAGAATAAATTACAAGTAAATGAGAAAAATGAGAAATCAAGTGTAACGAGGCAGAATAAGGATAATGATGATGTTAAGTATGATAATGATGCTGCTGATGATGATGTGAATGTTGTCTCTTGGGCCTCTGTGTAGTGTTGATGTGACAAAAATTTTAAAATAAAATCACATAAAAGTCAGAATGTTTTGCTAGTGAAAGTCCTTGAAAATATCTTTCTCTATTTTATTTTAAAACACTTTTTCAATAAAAAAAGATTCTTCTTTTCTCCATTTGTACTAGGTGGTATGTATAACCTTTGCCATATTAGCTGAATAAGTTTTAGAAAATATTTTACGCCTAACAAAATTTAGCTAAAAATGAATCTTTTTCGTGCTTGTGACCTTCTCCAAATAAACATAGAAGATTTTAGTTACATTTACAACTAAAATAATAACAAAGACAACACATCATCCCAGATCCCTTGTGCATTGAAATGTCAGTCAGTGTTTCAGTCTTTCTTGAGTGTTTTTTTTTTATAGAAGAACATTGCTACTGCTGTCTTTGTCGTCGTCGTCCTCGCCTTATGCCATGCCTTCTTTGACGACAAGACCATTCGACGTATAGTAGTATAGTAGTAGTACTTTGCTAACGTCGTTATTAAAATATCTCTGATGCGATAATATCATTTTTTTCTTTTAGAGAACAAGAAGTCGCCGCCATTTACCCCATCCTTATACCCTTTCTTCATCGTTGTCGACGCACTTAAGGAAATCTGAAAAAGTGAACTTTTTCCTTGCATTGCCTTCTTACTCTTTTTTGAACCATGCTCACCACTAGGTCTATTTTCTATTAAAAGGATTGAGACAACGAGGACAACGGCAGCGATGATGAGGAATGGCAAAGGCTAAAAACTGAAAGGAAAAAAAAACCCTCCATTGAAAACAAGTCGTGTTAATTTACTTATTCAAAAGCATTTAAGCGTGCATTAGTTTTTGGTGGGGAGATCCTTTCATTTCGATTTTGTGTGGTTATATCTTATGTGGATGGGTAAATTGAAAAAGAAAAACAAATTACACAAATAGATACGAGTTGAAAATAAAATAAAATTATCTAGAATATTTTTTCTAAGAGCGCATGAAATGATGAAAGTGTTGAGGTTAAGTGTTCCTCTTCATACTTAGTAGTTGTAGTAGTAGTATTAAGTATTAGTAGCAGTTGTTTATATAGTAGTTTATATAGTCCTTGTTGTTGTTCCTGTTATAAGGTGTTGATGATGTCGATAGGTTTTATTACAAAGTAGTAGTTTTTTGTTAGCTCGAAAGGCCTTGCTATTTTATTAAAGCTATTTTCAGCAAAATGAAAATATGTTGTTCATAAAAAAATTATTTATTTTAGTGTAGTTGAATTGAGATATAGGTAAGACCAATACGTTATTGTATATTGCTGTGTACGGTCAAATTTTGTATACATATAATATCAGATTAGATTATATCATTTATGTAACTGTAGGCTAGCCAATGACTGGCCATCACAAGAAGGTGTTAATTGCGTGTTTTTAACTCGACAAATGCTGTAAGCCATTGAGATGTGGAGGTTTAAGATCTACACCAAGAAGGAATTTGACTTAGATATTAGTTGATATAAATCCAAGGGGATGTTAACTGGTGTAAAGATTTGCTAGAGATACAATGTTTGAGTAATGTTTGTTAAAAGGCCAGAGTTTGGGGATGTTAGATAATAGGAACGTTTAAAACGCTTGTAATGATAGTCAGTGCCTACTCAAAGGTAGCCTATGTAGAGTTAGTAACGTACAACCAATCCCATCAGCATTCAAGTTGGTTATTCTCAAGTAGTCAGTCAATCAACGAAGAATGTCAGAGAGTTAGTTCCGATTGCATAGGCGTTCAACTTCAAAGTGGAGTCCGATGACAGTAACAAATTAAGTCATAATGTTGTTCAACACTCTTATGCTGACCATTATTATTATTATTATTATCTTGGATTGTACAATAGATCGCATAATGTATGGGCCCCTATATATATATATATAGGATGCTGTCTAGCGCTATCACAACCACTATACAAGAGACGAGAAACGTTAGAGTGAATGTAATATGATCCATAAGCACAATAAGACACAACAATTGTAAGCAAATGTGAGATGATTCCTTTTTGGCAGGTGCTCTCGCCTTGCAATTCTAATTACCATACATATAATTGTTTGTTGTTGTTTATTCGTTTGTACGCACATCACGTAAAATCCACTTATTGGATTCAAAATCATATTACTAAAATATAACAAGCATTATTGTGAGTAACATATAGCGTTAATTAAATCAAAATCGACCTATAATATCAAAAGATATTAATTAAGCCAATGACTAGTAAACACAATATTTCTGGCTTTGCATAGAGAAAGTGAGCTGTGGTACTGATTTTTGTAGTTGTCGTTGTTATTGTTGTATTTTTCCTATCATTTAATAATAACTGAGTAAGCGAAAGAGTATTGAGCTCTTCGTTCTTTTCTTTCTGTAAATGTTTCGTAATGAATTGTTCGTAGACAAAGCTTGACCCGTACACTAGGATCGCACTCATCTACAAGAGCGAGTGTGTTATATTGTTATCAACATAATCCTCAAGTGCTCTTCCACCGCCACTTCTTCGTGACACCAGCAAGCGATCTATGACTTTCTTCTAATGTGTGGCTCCAGTACCAGAGAGCGAGAGTGAAACAGTATTAACATATTCTCATGGAGACATAGGTGTGTCACCGTTGATCATTGTTTCTACAAAGACTTCAAGAGCTAGACAAGTAGCGCCTACATTAATTCCAATTGTGCGTGTACTTGGTTCTTAAGTAAATAGCATGGCTGGCGGTATGAGACTGACTTTCGTTGTAGTTATGATTTCTTGAGAGTATGAAGAATTGTCCTTTGGATTTAATGTGTTAGCTCTAGAGCTAATCTAGAAATGATATCTTGCAGGGATTATCTCGGTAGCAATGGCCAAAGCAGCGCAATCAGGTATCATTTGCTTTCGTGTGACATCGGAACACGTTTTTAACTAACACAGAATTTCGTTTTGCTCAAACCACCATCAAAACCGGAATCCCAGGTGAGTATAACAAAGTTGAAGCCAACATCAGTGGCTCGCAAATTAGTTGGTTTCTCTGGGAAGCCTTCTGCTGAAGACGTATGGGTGCACTTATTGTGTCAAGTAAATTTATCACACGACAAGTGTACGCGCCAAAGAGTTGATGCATAAAACGGAAGTGTAAATATCGTTGTAGTCCGTTGTGGTACTGATTTCGTAATGAGCGTCAGGTGACATTGTCAGTGGCGACGGATTGTTACCGAATTGCCATTGAAATTCTTGCATACAACCACTGTTGTTTCACGTAGATCGCAAGCCACTGTATTGTATTGTTGAAGAACGCAGAATAGCGTCTGTCAGTCTCGATATGAGATGAACATAGCGAATCTAATCTCAGATCAAAGATTTCTGTGCTGTTGCTATTTTGAAGTCAGCAATTCAATCCCTGGTTTCTACCCTTTGTACCCTCATGTATGTATATATATATTCAATCTGATTAATAATACTTGTGAATATATTGTAAGAAGAGGAAAAGTAAGCTTCACTTCTATAACTAAATAACTAAGTAAAATTATATAGGGTATGCCTCTATTGGTAATGCAGGACCTTCAACTAAAACATACTTATTACCTGTGAAAAGGAATATCTACATACAATTGTTAATTGATATCTCGAAAATTAGGGGAATGAATACATGGTTGCTTTTTGAACAAATACAATTGTTGATTCCCTTTCCAAAGCTCGTCATAGTTCCTGATAAATGATATGAAAAGCGCCTTAAAGTGCCATTAGATTGAAGCATACGACAAGAAGTATTATGTATTTTTACCATAAAAAACTGTCGAATCATAGTTTATCCAATAATTCCTGCTGATATTAAAAACACTTTAAAGTGGCCATAGATTGAAACATATGGCAGGCAATATGTATCTTGTACTTATTTTTCCCATTATATCAAAAAACAATTATAAGATGACCCACAAAACATAAGCGGAAGTTGTTAGTGAAATAGCAGTGAAAGGTTCCTTTGAAATAAGTATTCAAAACAAAATGAAAGAAACAAAACACACACACACACACACATACACATACACATACACATACAAACAGAAACAGAAACACATGCACACATGAACACAGACACTGAATACATAAACATACGCAGCATATTCATGCTAAAGGAAAACAAAATCGTATTTCATTCATGAGCATCAAAAGGACATTGAACTCGTTAATATTTAAAAAGGAAGTCGCCTAAGTGAAAGCTTCAAAAGAAAAGTGATGAGTAGAGAAGAAGAAAAGATGAGACAAAAGAGATGAATTAAAATTAGAGTAAACAACACAATATGGTAAGTAAAAAATAGAGAGTGTAAAAAATGGATAGTTAGTTACATACATAAAGTATGAAGGAGTTATGAATGAGAGCGCATTACATTGGAAGAAAGCAACAGTTCGCTTATGGGGTTGATAGAATAGAATAGAACACACACACACACATTCAGTTGGGTCCAAGCGCGTTATCAGTCAGTCAGTTAAGCAGCACATGGTCATGTGAGCTTTTGTGGTGGAATGGTGTATTGTTGATAAACAAATTCAACATGTGCCGCGCAACGCCTTCTTACCATCGTCATCGATTCGGTGTTGTTGTGTTGTTGATGATGGTAGTAGTGTAGCATGTAGCAGGAGACCAAAGGCTTAAGGGAGTAACCGGAACGCGCATGTGCCATTGTGCAGCTGTCAGAAATGACGTCGCTATTGATTTTACACACAAAGAGAAGCAAGCATACGAACGAACCAACGAAGTCACGAACATCAAACAAGACGCCATTCCTGAAAATGTAGCTGACGTAGAAACAAAGTCATTCTAAATCAATCAAAAACAAAATTTTACAAAATAATAGAAAATTAATTTAATAAATATATAAATCAAAATATACCTCAATGCATCACTGATGTAGTTACCAAATAGATTCACTGAACATAGTTATAACTTCTCCCAAAGGCCAAACTCCAAAATTTTCAAGGAAATCATGATCAAATTGCGACCATATGTGCCCTCAAATCGCATTGCAGTACGCGATTCCATTGATGAGGTTAGTGATGATGTTGATGATGATGTCTTCATTAAGGATACACGTTCGGCCAAGGTAAGTAAGATTAATAAATTAATTTTATTTTATTTTAATATTTCTTTTTTTTTCAGCTAAGTGAAGAAAAAGGACTCAAGCGACCTTTGATGGCACCGCGTCGCAAAAATGGTAAAATACAAAACTCTGTGCCCATTATGAAGAAACATCGTCGTTGGAGTCGTTTCTGTGAAACCTTTTGCTATGGCCTTGCTGCATTTACTGTGCTTTTTGCACTCATCTGTCTGGCTGGGTTGATTCTAACAATTTACCCCATGCCCAAACTTAAAGTATTGTGGCAACCAAAAGATAGACTCTTTATGGTTGGCACTCAGCATCTTGGTGGCAAGATGTCTTTTAAATTATATGAAGGTAGTCTTCCTGTGGCTTGCTCACACATTAGCTCCGAAATGGTATGGGTTAAGACATTTGCACGCATGAATAGTGAAAGTCCAGTGCGTGCGGCTGATCTTAATGGTGATGGCATTAAGGATATCATATTTGGTTATGGCGTTGGTGAGTCCATTGAGTTTGAATTTGCATCTTGATGGAAGCATATTAAATTTCCAATTTCCATAGATGACAATGTTCATTATGAAGGCATACCTTTGCCTCGTTGTAAATCTCCACAACAGGGTGATGATGTGCCTTGTGAAGGTGGTGTTATTGCTGTGGATGGGCGTACAGGCGAACAACTTTGGCAGACATGGGGTGTTGCCAATGTTTTCTCCTTGTTGTGTGACCTCGACATAGATCGGGATGGTTGTACAGATTGCCTGGCTGCTGGTCGTCTTGGTGTTAGTAATACGAAACTATATTGTTTTTTTAAACCCTTTTAATAAGTTTCCTTTGATAGATGATCTTTGCCATAAATGGTCGGAATGGCAACACCATATGGGAGTTCCGAGAGCAAGTAGTCGAAACTAATTGGCCTATTGTCATGGACCTTTATACAATTAACATTGTACGTGATTTGAATGGTGATGAAGTGCCTGAAATAATTGCTGCCCACCTAGAAGAGCGTGAAGAATCAAAAGCCGGTCATCTGAAACTGATTTCCGGAAAGAATGGCAAAGTCATACGCACCATACCGACACCTTATCGGGAAGAAGTATTTGTACCAACACAAGTACTAATACGAGAAGATGGCACTGAGGTCTTGTTGATAATCACAGGTGGCCAGAATACTCCTGGCGGAGTTTATAGTTTGCGTTTACTTTCACTGATGGAGTATACCAGTGAGAAGGAATATACGACGCTTTTTAGGCGCAATGATTCGGGATTAATGGCACCTGCTGTACTCACTGATATCACTGGCGATGATATCACAGATATCATTGTATCTGCTTTCAATGGATCCATTTATGCTTTCGATGGTCATAACAATAGCATGATATGGAATTACACTTTCCCATCTAGCGAGAGTGTTAGTGCCATAGTGCCAGGTCATTGGAATTACGATAATATTACAGACTTCATGGTTAAGTACAATACTGGCCCCGGTTTTCCGGTGTATTATTACTCACAAACAACAATATTGGATGGACTCACTGGTCAGCCGATGATTGATGCTGCAATCACAGATTCTGGTGGTTCGACAAGTCTACTGGGTGGACTGTCCATATCGCGAAAACTAGGTACATCTGACTATTATTTGCACTCTCAAATGGAGTGTCGAAATAAAAAGGAAGATAAACTACCATATGAATTTGTACCAGGTGTGTTCGGGGAACATTTGTATATGGATACAATATATTTTTATACCATTGATTTTCAGATAGTGACATTATTCTTCAGGCCCGTGCAGACACTTGTCGCTTACGTTACAATGAATCAGCTGTACTTAGACTCTATGTTATAGCGAACAACTTTGATATACCGGGAGCTTTGATCTTTAGTCCTGATTACATTAATGTGAAACTCAATCGGACGCAACGTCCAAAGGCGGATAAGAAATCAGCACTTAAGCATCCTAAATTGTTGAAAAAGTTATTGGAAAGTAATAAAGAAGTTTTACGTAATATATTGAGGGAAGAGCAACTGCAATTTGGCAAAACCGAAAGGCCAAGTGAGGAGGCTTCACAACAGCAGCAGCAATACAACAAATATGCACGCAACAAACTACTGGAGCAACAAATGTTTCAAGAACTTTTGCCCAACAATGAGCTTCCTGTTTCTAATTATGGTTATATGGATGCAGCCGGTGGTATTAATGCTGGTGGTTATAATGATAACAATTTCAAGGATATGGTAAGTTCTATTGACTTATGGTAGAAATAATTCCTGGTTCTATTTTACAATTTATATAAAGGCTCAGCGTAATTATGGTCCTGCTGTGGAGCATGATGCCATGCGTGATTATGATTATGGCAATGAAGTACCTCCAGCTGTTGTGTTGCCACAAAACGAAGAACCCATACACTTACGTAGCAAATATCCTGGCGGCCGAGATATACGCAGTGATCCAGCATCATCTACACAACCTCAGGAGCAACACACAACAATCAGACCTCTTACTTTATGGGATTTAGAAATGGAAATGGAGCATAATGAAGCACTTAAAGAAACATCAAAAGAACCTAAGAAACGACGCCGCCGAAAACCTGTTAAACGGGAAGCAGGCATAAGTGAAAATTCAACAAAGAAAATACCAACTAATTATACTGGTAATGGTGAAAAGGATTGGTATCTTGCTTCGATAGCCTCTTCAGGTGTTTTATTAAAATCATTGAATAATACACCTTCGACATTGGATTATGTATTTGTGTTAAATGTGCGTGAATCTGAGACATATCCACCGCTATTCACAGAACAGGATCTTAATTGTGTCCAAGAGAAAGTTAGCGCCTATAAAAGTGAGTACGAATTAGATTAATAAATCTCATTAATAAATTTTTAAACGATGATTTACTTACCCAGGCTACACGGTGGATAATTTACGCGTACTACGTAAACAGTTCCTTAAGCAATGTCTCAGTGAACGTCTGGTGGACAACAAACCAGATACACCCCAATTTGAATCACAGGTGATCATCATGCGCATTGCAATCACCTGCAAGTGTCATAATGAATTGAAAGAATTCGAAACTTGTTCTGAATTCAATGACATTGATGAACAACATTGGACACAATTTATGGGTAACGATGGAAATGGTTATTATCCAAACAAGTTTGGGGATTAAATTGAGCTTAAGATAATTTGTGTTGAGTTGAATTTTTGTTTTTCTTTTTAAATTTTAATGCATTTTACAAAATATTCCATATTTGTTCGCCTATACAAAAGATTTTTTACAGATAGTTTTATGTTTTATTTGATTTCTACATGTATGTATTTTTTTTTTTTTTCTTTTTTTGAGAATAAAGGATTTTAAAGTAAATAAAATTTGGTATTTGATAATCGCAATGATTGTGAGTGCAAAGGAGTCTTATGTTGGGAAGCATTTAAACAAACACAATAGATCTTCCTCATAACATTCCAAGGAAGAGGCATGTAGCATGGACAACTACGTGGTTCCTGCCGACTGATGTCGGCCGATTCCGGGACATAAACCTCATCACTCAGGGGAATATACAAGGTCTGTCGTAAAGTAAACGAGACTTTATCAAATTCTCTATTTATAGTGACGCTATCTTTTGACGGGAGTACGATTTGGAAAGGTACATCCTTCACTGACGTTATGTCAAAATTTTATGACCAACGGATAATTAGAAGCCAATTTATTGCTTTATAAGTGTCAGAGCGAATATTAAGTTTTGTTTTAAACTTGGATAAACTTTTACTGAGACGTTTTAGTGAATGAAACAAGTGTATGGTGACAATTGTTTATCCCGTGCAAGAGTCCATGAGTGGTTTAAACGATTCAAAGACAGTCGTGAGGACATCAACAACATCCCGAACATCCCGGTCAGAAAAGTTTCGTGATTACACCAAGTGACATTGAAATTGTCCATAAAAATGAATCAAAAACTTCGTTGCAACACATGGCAATGGAATTGAACATATTAAAAGATTCACTTCATTGCATTTTGCACGAAAAATTGCCGCGTGAGGCCTCAATACCGTGAAAATGGCAGCTGGCGCCTTATGCACGATAATCGTGCGACACTTATCACTGATTTTTTGACCAAAAATCACATTTTAACCGTCAACCACTCACCGTATTCTCCTGATTTGGCACCTTGCAACTTCTACCTCTTCGGACAACTACTACTGAAAGAAAAGCGCTATGCCGATTTTGAGACTATACAAAAGGCGTCGACCGCGATTCAGAAGGACATTCCTACAGAACGGCTTAAAACTTCATTCGATATGCGAATAAATCGTTCAAAACATTGTATCGATGCGCAAGGAGACTATTTTGAATGAAAAAAAGATTTTTGAAAAAGAAAAAATTTCGGTAGAAAGTAGTCAAAATCTTTGAATTAAGATATGGCAAGTGCCTTCTCTGTAATGTTTTTGTTCTATTTACACACATTAATTGAATATGAAGAGTCCTTTTTCATATCTCCCCATGTGATTGTGATTCGATCAACACAATTTCAAGTTTTTCGCAGACTCTTCACCAATTTATAAGTGTGATGCTTAATGAGTTCAAATAATTGGTCATTTATTTATGCATATTGTTTATTAGATCAAATCTTTAGAACTCAAATGACCTAAACAAATAATCTTATTCATTCAAATAAGGTGAACTACAATAGATTATTGAGAAGGAAAACCATATCTTAAATTCTCCTTATTGAATTGTCACCTCAGTAGGTGTGAGGACTCTGAAAGCAATGCCGGATATAGCCTATGCCAATCTATATACATATACATCAGGCATCACAATAACATAAAGTAGTACCATAAATAATTGTTTATGTTTTGAAATGTCTACATTCATATTGTTAAGCAACTTTGACTGCCCGATGTCAATAGTTTCCGTAGTGTAGTGGTTATCACGTGTGCTTCACACGCACAAGGTCCCCGGTTCGAACCCGGGCGGAAACAAATTTAGATACTTTTTTATTCTTTTTTACTTGTAAAATATTTTCTTTTATTTTGATACTATTTATCTTCTTTATGTCTATAACAAAACCTAGACGATAATTTAATTTTAATTATCCAAAAATATATTTTTATTAAAATTATAAATGCAATGCTTAACTTAATGCTGTTAAGTACATTATGGCACCGATTACTTAACACTTTTTGTAACAATGAGCTTTGTGTCATCATGCTTGTGTCAATAATCAGCTGATCAAACTTTTGGAACGCCAGCTTCGTTGTTTTAAGTGTCAACTTTATAAATGTGTTTTTTGTTGACGAAACATTAATTAAAAATTGTTATTGTTGTGAAATTA
Organism: Amiota communis; assembly: GCA_037043315.1. Classification (NCBI taxonomy): domain Eukaryota; kingdom Metazoa; phylum Arthropoda; class Insecta; order Diptera; family Drosophilidae; genus Amiota; species Amiota communis. The sequence continues at coordinate 19,480 of JBAMAV010001191.1, read as the reverse complement.
ACTGTAATTATTGAATTACATTTATAAAATTTTTAGTGTAGAATGTCTTTTAATTTCGGTGTGCCAACTACAAGCACCGCAACAGCGCCCGCGTCTAATTTTAGTTTTGGCGCGCCAAAACCAACAACAGCAACCGCGCCAACTTTTGGAACTGCTGCGCCTGGATTCGGAGCAGCTGCAACTCCTGCTTTTGGTGCGTCAGCAGCACCTACGCCTGCATTTGGAGCAACACCGACCGCAGCACCAACGTTTGGAGCAACACCGACCGCAGCACCAACGTTTGGAGCAACAGCATCAGGGACACCAGCTGCAACAACCGGTTTTGGATTGGCTTCAGCTTCTGTGGCACCGACGTTTGGATTGCCCGGAGCAACAGCAACGCCTGCTTTTGGTAGTAGCCTAGGTGCACCAGCAGCAACCACTCAACCAACGCTTTCGTTTGGCGCACCAGCAGCCACAAATGCACCACCTGCTTTTGGTGCTGTTGCAACTTCTGTGGCACCTAATACTCCAGCCCTAACATTCGGAGCTCCAGCCAATGTTGGTTTGGGTGGCATTGCACAAGCAGCAACTGCTACACCCACATTTAATTTTGCTTCGCCAGCTACAACTTCTGCACCAGGTTCTATCCAACCGCTATTTGGCGGAGCAGCGGCAGCACCTACAGGTATAGCTCCGGCAACAGCACCAGGTGTTCCTACACTGAATTTTGGAACGGGTATTGGTGGAATTAGCTCTGCAGCTGCAACATCAGCTGCGACTCCGGCCTTCGGTTTTGGTAGTACAGCAACAACAAGTGTCCCAGGTCCAACGTTAGGAGGCTTAGGTGGAGGTGTTGGCGCCTTTTCATTCAACAAACCTGCGATAGGCGGCGCACCAACTGCAACAACAGTAGCTACTTTAAATTTTGGTACGACCACAACAACAGCAACTGTAGGACCATTTAATACTGGCCTTGGTGGCAATGTTGGTATATTTGGCAAACTATCATCGAGTACCACTACAGGACCAACTGCAGCAACACAATTTGTCGGTCTTGGCGGCATCGATGTCAGTGCTACACAACCAAAAGCTGGCGAAACCAAATTGGATACGGTGAAGGTAAGTTTGATTATGAGTATAAATATCCACGTGTAATGTGATTCAAATCAATGATTTCATTTCACAAGGTTAAGGAAACACAAGTTCCGGATGAAATTGCCAAGACAGTGACCGCCCTAAAGCAATACATTAAAGAGCAAAAGGCCATGTCATCTGATATTGCACGGACGCCCACATCGAAATTTACAAATGTCTCTGGTGAAATTGCAAATATCCAATGGTCCCTGCAACAAATTGCGAACTCGGTTCAAGCGAATTATCAACACATAAAATTACTGCGTTCCGAGACTTCTAAAGCCATACAATCTGTGGAGATGGCACAACGCACACATGATACACCTAGCGGCTTGCAATTGGAAAACAATCTCCCATTTCAGTATTTCCAGTGTTTAGTTGCTCGTTACGAACAGGATTTGATTGCCTTTCGCCAACAAATCATACACACTGAACGGCATATGAACGCTTTAGCAAATCCGCACAATATATCGCCCATAGAACTGAAGCGTGCCCTTAAGCAAATCAATGAAGCCTTTATTTCGATTGCAGGTCGCTTACATGAAATACACCAGAAGGTGGAAGATCAAAAAGAACATTATTTGAATATACGACGAGTCGTTATGCGGGATACAACGAATGTTTTTGAAAAAATCGATGCTGAAACGCCAGAACCAACAGCAGAACCGATGCGCATTATTGCTGGACCGACGCCTTTCTCAAATATTTCGGCCATTAATATGCTGGGTAAGAGTATGAACGCCTTAGCAAACTCATCCAATACCACAGCACAATCAAGGGGGATGAGCAAATATGAGTTGAATTGAAATATTGAAATGAATCGGATAGAAAGGCACAAATTTTAATTTCTGCTTCAAAAAACAAAATATACGATTTGATTTATGAAACTGTTCTCTTGTTTTATATATAATATATATCATATAAAGTGTTCCTTATTCCACATTTAAGGAAATTCAACCGTAACTAACAATATGGTTAACACATCATCCATCTCATTATCATCTAATAATCAATATAAATGGGATCTTAAGCAATGTATACATCATCTATAAATGTAAAAACCTCAAGTTGAACACACTAAACATTTATCACTTCTTAACAACTTGTATGACATCTTCATCGGCCATAACATGACCGATGCCCACTCGTTGCGGCGAGTATTTCGTTGAAGTTCCCCAGACCAAAGCGTATTTGAATTGTGCAGCCAGAGTGCGATGAATGGCATGGCATACGTGTTCCACACTGACACCCTGAAATCAAGCAATTACAGAGAGCATAAGATATTAGATCCTTAAACAATTACATAATTGATGACATACCTTGCGAAGAATCAATCCATCATCAAAATCGGGCGGTGCACCAGGTTTCTTTGTGTAGACTCGTATCAGTTGCAATGCATCCCAGAGCGCTTCGAGTAAATAGTCTAAATTAAGTTTCATGTTGCAACTCACAACCAGTGAAGATGGCTGCCTTGCTAACCGATTCACTTCTTCAATTGATATCTGATCGATCTTATTATACACATAAAGACAAGGCAAATACACGCGATTCGCTGTGACCACATCAATGAATTCATCCTCCGTGCAGTCTTCGCGAAATAGCACCTCGGCATTGAATATCTTAAACGAATGCAATATTGTTTGGACCATTTTTTCGTTGCAACGACTCAGGGCACATGTTGAGTTAAAGCTAAGGCCACCACCTTTTTTCTGTTTGAAGTAAATATTCGGCTTACGTTTGTTCAAACGTATGCCCACCGATTCTAACTCACGCTCAAGCAATTCACGATGCACATTTGGTTTTGTGGCATCCAACATCATCAGTACCAAATCAGCTGTACGAGCTACAGCAATAACCTGTCGACCACGACCCTTACCTTGTGCAGCACCTTCGATAATACCCGGCAAATCGAGTAATTGTATATTGGCTCCATGATACTCGATGACACCAGGTATACAAGTAAGCGTTGTGAATTCATAGTTTGCTGCCTCTGATTCGGTTTTTGTTAATGTCGATAGCAAAGTGGATTTACCCACAGATGGAAAACCAATTAGCGCTACACGCGCATCACCACTTTTCAGTACATCGAATCCCTCACCTTTCTCACCTTTTTTCGATGGCTCCAATAATTGCGATCGATATTTGGCAAGTTTTGCCTTCAGTAAACCCAAATGATATTCGGTAGCTAAAATGGGTGGCAAAAGAATAACAACATTTTTAGTTAAATCCTAACCTAAACCAACCATACCAACAACAACAATGTAGCAGCAGTCTCAGTGAGAGTGAGGGGACGGGCAAATGCCAGCGCTGCACTGAAGGCAGCCGGTCATTGATATTTACCTTTATTTTTTTGGGTGCGGGCAATTTCCTTTTCGATTTCGGATATTTTCTCTAAAATGCCCATTTCGTCTGTCGTCTGCTTGCTTTAGTTTCTTTAATTATTATCTTAATTGAAGGCAACAAAACATTTAAGGCAGTGCTCAATAATAAGTTAATGCAAATACACGAAATTTTGACAATTCTGCGATTGTAGTGTTGGTAAATACAGAAAACCAATAGTGTTTCGTGCTGAACAATTTTAGTCTTTCAATTTGGGTTTATTAACAGCACTGGTTTTGCTGCTTATTTCAAAACATCTTGCAACAAAAATCTCTGATTGGTTCCTGCAACTAGAGCAAAAAAAATTGTCACCAAATATTTTATGTTATTCGCACACTCAACATGAGCCAACGCCTTCAACAACAACAAACCGATTTTGATGAAATTGCTACAATTTGGGCATCGAAAATGAGAAATATGAGTCCACGGCAGCAGTTGTTTGCAGAGCGGGCTATAAATAATATTTTATTTGAGGGACAAATGGGAACATTACAACGAGATTCGCTGGAAATTAGTAGTCCATGTTCATCCACCCCAGAAAGTAATCCTGATGCATTTACTATCTTTTCCATGGAAGACGATGATGGCTTTAATTCTGCAGCATCATAATTTGCAAGTCATACTACCATAATTGTGCCACCATAAAGGATAATTAATATTTTCATTGTAATAAAGACTGCTGTTAAAAACTTCATGACTTCAAAGATATTTCCTTTTGTGAGCTATAGCTTTTTGCATATTTGTCCACAATCAATTGTTCTGCTTTCATTTGTTTACAAACATTAATATGGGAGACAACAATGCAATGAGTTACAAATGCTCAACAGCTGTTGTTATCCAGTCTCTGGATTTTGATTTTGATTTTATTATTATTATTATTATTATTATTATTATTATTATTATTATTATTTAAATAAAAGTTCAATCAATCAATTGGATGACATTGCATATTTATGCTGGTTTTACATAAAACGGATATCTTTTTTCAAATATGAAACATTCACATGGTGTTTCATATCATTTTGCGATTCAAATGAATATCGTGGCCACCAAATTCATTTGTCTTGTTACTCTTGGAAATTTTTCGAGGGTGATGAAATGAAATGTAGTATTCATTGGTACAGGTGGCAGTGCTAAGTACACAAGATCATTGAATATTTAAGAAAAAACTCTTTACATTATCAAACTGCTGAAGTTTATTAAAAATAGGAAATCATGTGCTGATGTTAATTAATTTTATATAATAGTTTTATGTATCTTGATTTGTGTTATAATAAAAATAGACCAGATCAAATGTGATCATGACAGAAAGCTAAATGTTATGAAACATGGCGATCGTCGCTGCTAGTGTGGTGAGTATGTGTGTATGTACATAAAAATTAACAGTTACTTCGATCGATTGGCGTCATTCTGATTTGCAAATTTTCGTGAGTAAGTCGTAATTTAATTAAAAGTGAAAAAAATGTCTTTACGTGATGCTCATATTGATTATCTCTATAATTGTGGTATAACTCCTCGTTTAAATGAAATTCTCGATAAACTTTGTGCTGAAAATCCATTGCCCGATGATCCACTCATGTATGTGCTCCACGAGCTTGGATGCCCACTAATACCGCAGGAGGAAATGGACGCACTGGAACATCACTTGGACATGGCTGTCAATGAATTGCATTATTTGCAAGATATTTTATGCAAAATGGGCTATGAACATGAATGCAATTTTGTATTTGATGAAGTGGCTGCACGCAGGGTCGATTGCGATTGTCAGCATGTCGGTTTGGTGGATGCCAATGGAATGTATATTAGTCCATGCATGATGACAATGGTACCACAACAATATGTCATTGTTAATCATCCTCCTCCACCACCACCACCGCTAATGGCGCCTACTATTCCGAACGAAATGTTGGACGAGAAGCCATGCTGCAGCAATTCAATTCTCCCGAGTGCACCAATTTTCATGCAGTAGTTTTTCGCGTTCTCATAAAAATGTAATTAAGGTGGTACTTTCATTATGGTTATGGGTTTTCAATTGAATTGATAAACTTAATTAAGTGGATTTTTATTAAAATAAAATTTTCTCTTTTCACAGTTTTACAATATTTTCATACATTTACTACATTCAACACTTCAGTGTTTTTCATAAATTTTAAAAGGATATTTTAAAGCGTTTGGACATCATTTAAATACAAATATTTCAACTTTAATTTCAAGGTAGGATTTTATTCTAATTATTATCTTTAAATTCTATATTATATACTTATACATTTTCATTGCTTACGGTTTTTCATTTGACTAATTACGTTTAAGCACTTGTTGCTTTTTCTCTTCGCTCATTCGTCATTGTTCTCGATTGATGCATTCTCTTTGTTTTTGTTTTATGCAATCCAATTTGATTCTTTCAATAATTCAACAACAGTTATTTATTGCTTATTACAGTTATTGCTTATCAGAAACTCTTTGTAATTGAAATAGTCTGAATTTATAATCATTTTTTATTATTCATTATTAAAAGAATAATGAGGTGTTGTGTATAGTGTTAGTCATTCGTGTTGATTATGGATTTTATGTGATGAATTCAGATTAAACTGATGAGGGAAATTGCTGTCAAGCATGTTTACTTCACTCTTCGGGGCAGATCGTGCCGTTTCAATCTACGCCTTGTTGAGCAGCAGGTGAGTGTGGACACTTGCTGATTGGGATGCATTAGTAGCTTTGTAGTAGCGACAATTGTGTAATTTGATCACCTCCGTTTACGGTCGGAATCTTGAATTATCTGTGCAGCGTGGTATTCTGGGAGCGCCTTGTTCTGACACACCTGCAGCTTGACAATATTGTAGATGGCAGAGGTGCCTCAGCTGCAGCCACCAACACTATTAAATTGTTCTAAATTCTGGACATTTTTTTTATAAAATTTTTGTTAAAACTAAAACAAATGGAATCTACAATTAGTTATAAAGGGTTGGTTTGCCATTTGCAGGATGCACTTACGATATCGCCAAGAGTTTGGTTCTACACTTAGTTGACTCACAATTGTTTGTGCTTTTAATAGCAAAGTAGTTGGAGATCGATAGTTGGTCCGGTATTGACGAATTCCTTTTAGAAGAAAGTCCTATTCCATCCGATTGTGTATTCCATGCTTTTCGAAGACTGTTTGGATCAATTTGCTAGAGTTTCTTGGAGAACTTGTTTGTTATTCTGGTTTTACAATACTCATTGCGTTAGTGTTAAATCCTCCTCTCTGTCGAATACGTAAGAGCATCAATTCAGCAAATTTCGACCAAGATTTCATGGTAAGGCTGGTCCCAGAGTGTGCTCGACAAGCGATGCGATGCGTCAAGTGGTAATATTTCGTGCTACGAGCAATGCTTCGCTTTTACTCTGGCAGCTTTTTTTTTAAAGATTTTATATAAAAATGCTTGCATAGGTTTGTAGCAACTTGTCGCTTAGTATTATCACTTCGCTTGTCGCGCGCACTCTGACATCAGCCCAAGAGGCGTTCTAGTTCAGAACGTTTTATGCTTCAAAACATTTTAGTTCTATTGACTGGAATATTCTAATTATTGGCAGTTCTAGGTTTTGAGCTTTTACTTTGCCTCAGAACATGGCAGAAACAGAACAGTCGAACTTTTCTATACAATGAAGATTATACTATTCTCTGCAGTATGAATCACGGCTGAAGCTGGTTAGTGACAAGTCCTTTTGGAACCAATCCAACTAAATTCCCTTTTACATGTATTCAACTGGTAAATTTAACATGGCGATGTCATTAGAAGGTGTCAATTGCCACCGCCTGCATTACCGTTCTCCAGTAGTGAATTTACTAGCTACCAGTAATGTGAAAAGCGGTCAGTGAATTATTATCGAAATGGGAAGTACTGTCACAAAACATACTGCAAAAGAACCAAAGCAAGCAAACCTACTACTAGGTAGGATGAAGATGTACGTTGTTGTTGTTTTCTTACGAAATATTTTTGTGCTATGCGAGCGCTCACCTCACCTCGCTCGCCAGTAAACTGTAGACAACAACAACATTTTTGCTCTTAGTACATATAGTATGAACTCAATACTTTTCATAATCGTACTCAAAATTATCATTATACATTTTTATCCATAAGACTTGAGCATAAAGCAAATGCATAGAAAGAGTAATCGTACTACAGAAGCAAAATATTACATTTAATCATAATCGCTGCAAATTAGTGCGGCAAATCAAGGACAAGTTTTAGAGTAGATTATTCAAAAGCAGTTTCAATTGTAATCGAGCACATGTCTAACTTCAACTATACTTGTATTATAAGCGAATGCTAAGGAGTTTCTTTATCCATGGAAGTAATTCGATACTTCTTTGGAGATAAGAATGAAATCACAGCCAATGTACAGTGAGACTTCTCTCTTTAAGACATTGGGACCGGTCAATGACTTTGCTATAGAGAATTCTTCGAAATAGAAGTTTGTTATAGAAGAGTTCGACTGCATTTGGAGTTTTTGATATACATACATATATTTTTTATTAGAAGATGTTGAGGGAGAAAAATTTAAGAAAGTAGCCAAAACGAAAAATAAAGATTTCTTCTGAAGTTTGATCAGTTGAAAACGGTTCCAAAATTTATGATTTCTGTTCATTAAACTTATTTTGGGGTACCATGAGAATTCGTTGTAGGAAATAGTTTGTCTGTTGTTGTAAGTGCAAGGGAGCTGTAGCATGTAAAACTGTAGAATAGCAACAGGTTTGAGTGGTCCTTCACCGACTGTTATCGGCTGATTCCAAGATTTAGACCCGCCCTTTACAGAATTTTACAGACCTTCGATCACCATGAGTTGCTGTTTCTGCATTTCGAAATCATCCGAATCCAAGGTACGGCTAAGACCACTTGTAAACCAGATCAAGACCTTAAGTTCTTCTGCTGTAACAAAAACAACAATTGTGCAAAAATTATCAAGAAATAAAACATACAACTTTCTTTGTATTTTTCTTTTGTTTTTTGGATTTCGTTTGTTTAGTCCGTAGAATAATTTTGCTTTCAAAACAAAATGGGATATACTTTTTATGCAAATACTAGACAAAGCCACACTTGTTGTCATCAACATCTTTTCTTTTTTCTGTTTTAGCCAATTTATCCTTTTGTGGTTGAAATGTGAAATCCTTTTTTTTTTTTTTGGTTTGCGCTTACTTTTCTGACACTTTTCAGAGTTACAGTAGCAGTAGTATTGTAGAAACTAAATCACTTGGGATTTGATACTAAATCCAATCGAAAAGCTTCTTCACCAACATTGGGTGATGATGGTCATCATTACAATAAAAATAGAATAAGAAAGAAATAGAAACAACCAACAAATGGTTGATATGTAAAACCAAGTTGACCGGCAGAGATATTTGTTTACAATCATCGTTTCATTGGTTTGTTTTGTAGGCTTATCTATGCTTTGCTGTTGTTGGGATAAAGAAAACAAGACACGTTAAGACTTGAAATAGAAGAACTGTGAAAATGTGAAAAATTAAGATTTCAATCAGTAAATCTATAAATTTTAGCGGAATTCATACGCTTTCTAAAATGTTTGAAATTTTATTTAATTCTTTTATTTTGAAGTTGTTTGATGAACACAAAAGAATCTAATCTCATTGATTGACTTCCAAGTAGTACAACTCTTTTTCCGCTATTTCATTCTGCTTCATATGAAATCAAGTACAATTCAATTTGTTATCCTTTTTGATTTTGATTGTAGGCGTTTTCATTCAATCTTCTCGTTTCTTTTGTTTCATTTGTTTAACACTTTAGTTAGTAGTCATGCTGAGCATTATTTATTTAAGCGGATAATTTCGGTTAACACTCCTGTGTATTTCTTTCCCTTCTCATCTGTTACTATTCCATTTTCTCTATTATTTGATTTTAGTAGGTCCTTGTTGTGATTTTAAGTTTGCCATTTTGTTAAGAAATCCAATTGAGATCTGATAAAATTTGATTTGATTCAATGATTTGATTTTGTTTCATTTGTTTTGATTTGTGTTTCATCAATTGTTGCTAAAGAAAGCAAAATAAAAGCTTGACTTTGACTTGGTGACTTGACTGGGTGTATTTTTGTTTATGTAATTGATGAGTGAATGGGTGACTAAACTGACTGACTTGAATGAGTGAGTGAGTGATTGAGTTCTTATTGTTATATGATAAGTGAAGTGTGCTCTATCTTGTGCTTAAAGTTTGATTGAGTATGACAAGAATCAATTGTGACAAAGTGAGCTTCACTTTTATTAACCTAAAATGATCAAAAATCAATAATTTCAGGTAAAAAACATCTTATCTTGTTTGTTGGTTACTTTATTATGAGATTCTTTATCTCTTTTTTTTTTTATAACAAAATATTTCAAAATGCAAAATCCCAAATGACTTGAGCCGTTTTTGTAAGTTATCCCAAGTTGTTTGCTGCGAACCCAATCAATTCAATGTTCAATGTTCAGACAATGAAATCCCTTATGAGTGATTACACTTAAATATGTGTGTAAATTTCTCCGCTTTTTTTTACACTTTTCATGCAGGGAATATTATTATAAGTTTACCAAGATGTTTGTAACATACAGAATGAGATATCGGGAATCACATAATCAACTCGTCTGGCCGATTGTATGTAAGCAAACTAGTCCTTCAGTTTTTGAGCTAGAGAGCTGAAGGAGAGCAGCTTGAAGTTTTCTTTTCACCAGACGCTGCACATTTGTGGAATCAGCCGAATCGGACCACTACGAGGGGTGCCTCCTATACAAACCCAAATTCAAATTAATGTTCTTGTTAGAAAAACTTTTTTGTTTTTTGAATTATCGAACTGAAATTTGGACACTCTAAGTTTGTGATCCCTTTTAACCAACCAAGATCCTAGGGTTACCAGGTATGCTACCTCCCATACAAACCCAAATTCAAATTAATGTTGTTATAAGAGAACCTTTTTTGTTTTTTACCTATCGAACTGAAATTCGGACGCTATAAGTGTCTGTTGTATGTTCACCAATCATGTAAATTTCAAATTCAAATTAATGTTCTTGTTAGAAAAACTTTTTTGTTTTATGTCTTATCCCACTGAAATTTGGACACTATGAGTACCTGAATCATAGTCACCTACCTTTTAAAGATCCTATTTGGGATACCAAATTAAATTATGTGTGGTGAACAAATGTGTTTAGTGTGAAGTATTATACATAGCTGAAGGTATGGGAATTTAGATCTATACTAATATTATAAAGAGGTAATGTTTGTTTGGATGTTACAAGTAATCTTCGAAACTACTGATCCGATTTTAAAAATTCTTTCACCAGTAGAATGCTATGTTGTTACTGAGAAAATATAGCGATGCTAAGAAAGGAAGCATAACTGATATCTGGCATTTGTCGCCGTTGGTTGGATGCAATCCGTGCGAGGCCGGGTCGAGTACGCTAGTATGTATATAAACTTACAATTGAACAACAATCATAAGAAATAAAAGTTGGGTGAAGAGTATTACAACTTCGACATAGTCGAAGATAATATTCCTTCTGGTTTTATTGTGTGATGATGCAAAAATCCCTTTTTCTTGTTTCTTCTTCTACTCGTATTCTTTTACCTTTTTTCTCGGCTTAACAAATCAACATTTAAAATATGTTATCCTTGAAACAAATAAAAAATTTTTTTATAAGCGGAACTTTTTAATATTTGAATTTCATTCAAGAGAAAGTGATTCCAAAGTTTCAAGTATACACGTGAATTTATACTATTTCCAAAATTATTTATAAAATTTCCTAGGCAAAACAGATCCTTATCCCCTTATTTTTAACTACAATATTTTATGATTTACACCCATTAGGTTATTTTCCAATCTTTTAAGTGCTTTTTGAACGCTTCATATAAGTCGAGTCCTTGGAGATTGAACTACGACTTTGAGTATCAGTGGTACAGCTCCGATTCTTGGGATTTGAATCAACAGTGCTAGTAGTGCTGAGTGTTGGGGTTGCATTTTTCTTATTACCATGACGGCGGCGCTTAGAAGGATGCAAGACCTTAACAGGTTTACGACGAGACATTGTGCTATCATCATCGTGACTATCGCTATCATCATCGTTGCTGCTTCCACCTCTAGTAGAATGTGAGTTACTACTGCTACTGGTGTTGAAACTGCTTCTGGACCCATGACAATTATTGCGGTCTTTGCATTGTGATTTCGATCTCTTAAAGGGACAATAATCCATGTTCGCACAGCGTTCACATGTGTCCTTGTTGTGTAAATGTCTGGAATTGCACTGGTGTATCTGTTGCTGACATATTAGCTCATAGTCACTGGCATATGAGATGAGCTCCGGTAGTGTACGGAAGTTTTCACGTTTAACATAAAGACGCAATTCAGGTCTTGAGTTCATGTAAATGCGATCCAATTGCTCCTTTTCGCTCAAATCAGTTACTCGCATAAGGGACTGTAGGGCAAGCATATAACTCTTGAAGGTTTCTCCTGGACGCTGCCAACGGCAACGTATGGCATTTTTTTGATCTTCCTTGAATTTGGCGGGCAAAAAGAATCCAAGAAAATCAGTTCGAAAAGCCTCCCAGGTCTCCCAACATCGACGGTTATTACGATACCAAATGAGCGCATTTTTCGAAAGAAATATTGGCATTAGGTTGGGTAATTGATCAATGTCGATGCGGTACAGTTGTACCATTTCCTCCAAACGCTCGACGAATTCAAATGGATTCTTAAAACCATCGAATTCCAGATTCCATGTTTTAACCAGCATAATCAGATCAATTGGCATTAATGGTTTTGGTTCCATCGCTTCTGAAGGCTGTGTTGTTGCCGCTTCTGAATGCTGTGTTGTTGCCGCTTCTGAAGGCTGTGTTATTGCTGCTTCTGAATGCTGTTGCATAAGGACAACAGAAATGGCTGTTCCTGTCCTTTCCAATGCTGTTTCTTCTGCCTGCGATGACTCATCTCCCTCTGTTGTCTCTTCTGCTAATGGTTTTGACTTGATCGAGCTCGCATCCTCTTCTGTTTTGCTTACGCATGAATCGATATCTACACAAGAATCGGCAACACCATCTTCACTACCCATACTGATTTCAGTGTCTTCTTCTCCACCTGTGTATGCAGCTTCCATATTGTCGTGTTGAGATGCGCTCTCCTCGATGGCGGTTTTCAAGTTCTTTGGATGATATACCGCTTTCTGATAGGCCTCCAATGCTTGCCAAGCCGTTAGGCTCTGCTTCATTTGTTCTTCGTAGCTGAGTTCCGGATGTTGAAGTCTATATGTGGATAGGAAATTTATATAAGGAGATTTGTGAATAGATAGTTTTGTTTGGTTTTTGCCAAAAACGGTTTGCAAACACTTTTTCATGAAGAGGAAAAATTTTCCAATTTTTATTTTTATATTGTTTTTAAGGCGAGTAAAATTTTGTGTCAAGAAAATATATGAATGACAAGAATTTAGAAATGATTTGAGAATGACGAGAAATGAGAATAAGAAAAATTTCTTATAAATATTTTGAAGTTTACAAATCAGGTTGTTATGTTAATTTAAAACAAGAAAGAAGGCTATCATTGGCTATGCCAAAGATGAAATACTCTTCACACGCTCCTCCGGGTTGCATCCAACCTTCCTTTTTTAGCATCACTAAATTCTCTCTATTACAGTTTGAGTATCAACAAAGAACACAGTTTGAGTATCAAATATGAGCACGGTTTGTAAGGGAGGTACCCTCACTGGTGATCCGATTCGGCTGATTCCGACAAATGAACAGCGTATGGTAAAAAGAAACCTATGTGCAAAATTTCAGCTCTCTGAGGGACTAGTTTACATACATACTGACGGACAGACGAACATGGCTAAATCAACTCATATCATCGATGTCTCCTTCTGTGTGCTACGAACTTCATGACAAACTTATAATACTCTTCACTCCCGTGAAGTACTTGTTAGATACATTTTAGATAGTGAATTTAAACAAGAATTCAATTTTGGTTTCCCCAAAAACCTCTAAAAACAATTACACATTTCTAAAGCCAATTTTGGTTAAATTATATAAAGTGCTTTATAAAATGCAATACAAAATGCAATAAATCTGTGTTGGCTGCTTCATAAAACTACTACAATGCAATGCACAACCACAAATTGTGAACAATTGGGAGCAACCATGAATTACTTTGATTTCAGCTAACAAATTTATTAGCAAATAATTTATTGTACTAGTTGCCTTGCCTCGCTAAACATGTTAATTCTCTACTAGTAAAATGTATTTAGTATTTAGATCAAAAGGATTCAAGAGGAATGGAGGTGAATACAAATTGTTGAGAATACTATTAGAAAAAATTGAATAAGAAGCTATTATTTCACATGTATACATCAGTCGACACTAAACAAATAATTATGCTCTCTCGCTCGTGTAGTGTTGTAAATCAATGATCCAGTTGAATTCGTTAACAAAGACTGTGTGATACCGAGTCATATCAGAAGACACGATTCGAACGACAGCAGAGGCAAAATGAGTTGATTGACTCGTTTCCAGAACACTAATGACTCGTATTGGCGTATTCAAAAACACCATGACTCGTTTTCATAGTCTGCACAGTGTTGGTGATACTGTTGCTATCCCATGCATGCTCCCCCATTTCCTTTCACTCACACTTGCTTTTTAATCGAATTTATATTCATTTATAGTCATGCCGAGTCACACCGTGTCATACCAAGTCACACCGAGTCATCGAGTCACACCGAGTCATGCCAGAAGACACGAGTCACATGATAGCATAGATTCGAAGCTATGAGTAGCAAAGCAAATAAAACAAAATAACTCATTTCAAAACACACATGACTCGTTTTTATAGTGGGTAATTGCCGACTGTTAATACTACCTATGTTAGTACGCGCTTGTGGAGGGCTCTAATACAACTCGGTTTTAGAGATACTGTTGAGAGAATAGATTTTTTCTTAATTTAAAAGTTTTTAATAGCTGAAAACTGTAAAATATTATTATGCTTTGCTAGAATTAAATTAGATTAGATTAAAATTTAATATCATGGGATGAAGCACTTGGCGTGTCCGAAGCTCTATTAGGATGGGTCACTGATGGCGATTAGTGAACAAATATCTAGGTGAGCTACCAATACTTTAATGGAAATCCTCGGAATAATTTAAAATGGGACATCTATGTATATTCTATATACGAGTATACATATATTGGACATGTGTGTTCCTGGATTTCAGTCTACAGCCAAAACTATTGTAAATATCGCAGACAAATGGTGTTTGTGTGTGGCAGTAGTACCAAGTCTCCCATAATGCACTATGCTGGTTGTTTGTCAATGGCTATAAGGTTGTGGAAGATATCTGTATTGAAAGGATGTTGTCGACTTTGTATAAAACTAGTCAAATTAAGCTGCAAGCTAGTCCACCATGAGGGGTGGCTGATCAGCTAGCGAATCGTGTTCAGGCTATTATGGAGTGCCGTTTTCAGATTATGTATAATTTTCTTGGAGACTGGCTCGTTGGGTCGGAGGTTAGTGCGCAGAGCTGACATCTCACTGTTTTAAATTCGATTCCCGCTTAAGTCTGGTCCTACATTTTTCTAGTTTTTCCTCCTATCCTTCTTAACTCATAAGTATTAAAATACATACACAGTGAAATCTCTCATATCCAGTCACCTAACGTTGAGGTATTTATTATCCGCTTATGGAGTTATTTTTTTATGTTCCTAAATTTTTCTAAAATTTCATTTTCGAGCAACCTCACTAGCCATATGTTGAATTGCAGGGAATCCCCAATTTCATTGGCATCAATCTGCTTATTTATTTGATTGCTGGTTATCCAAGTAGTCCGATTATGGAAGGCATCCGTAATGCGAATTGGTACTCCATCAAATAGAATTTCTTTATTTATAATTACAAATTTAAAATATTTCAGAACGTATAAGATATTTTCTTTTATTTATTTTATCCATGGAAGAATTATAAATCCATTCAAAATAGCATAATGTGATAACTTCATTTCTAGAATAAACCATTTGGGGGGTTTTATTGTTTTGTTTTTTGTGGGAAAACAAAATCAGAGTGAAATCGGATTAAATATTTAAATTGTTTTGAAAAGCATTTTCGCATTTTTAACCATCAATGAACAAAAAAAAAAACCTTGAAGCACTCATCAATTTTTCAAATCAATTATTCTGGCACTGATGCATTTTTCTGTGACGTTGCACATTTCCCTGCCTTGTCTGCTTTGTCAACCGATTTCCGTCAATCTTTTTTTTTCCTGCAATGCGAATATAATATATTTAGTACTATATTCCTAGTTTCTACCACATGCCACAAATTTAACCTTAAACTGCAATTTCCGCAGCGATTATTCACGCCAAAAAAGCCAACGGAAGCCATTAAAAACTGCAACTGTAATTTAGTCCTTTCTTTTTTTATTTGCTGGTTGACTTCAAAAAATTTTTTTATTTGTTGCAAATTGTCCATTTTTTTTTCTTGCTTAAACAAATACAAATTGCTCAACGTCAAATAAACAGACAAATCCAAATAAATTTTAGAGAATACGAGCAATTGCAATGTATACATTCATACATACATCCATAAGTGATGTGAATAGATGAATAGATCTGTGTCTACATACAGATACAAATAGTTGAAATGACCAACAGATGTGGCTGAACTCTGAATATTACAATAAATATATCTGTGTTTGATTTATACCATTTTCTATGTAAAAGTATCTGAGTATCTATGAATAATTGTAAATATGTATATCAAAACTCACATCTGTGACAAATTTGCAAAACAAAATCAAGGAAAACAAAGGAAGAATGACATTTTAAAAAATATTTATTTACTATCAAATAGAGAAGAATAGAAAAAGATAAATTAGAAGTTACACTGAATGATGAGCAACAGGACAAAAGTTGGGTGGATTTTCATAGTAATTTCTAATGTTAACATATTTTTTTTTAAATTTTATTTTCATTTGAATTTCTGTTTGATATCAAAACTCAAATAAGAATAAATAAATTTGTGATATGTTTACATTACAAATGATAAACAAATCCTTTATTATACAATTAATTCTTGCATGAAAGATAATTATTTTTTCTTTTTTAAAACAGAAATAGTATAAATAATGTGGTTACTAGTTAAATAAATGGACTTTTTATTGACACTTAAATTAAACAAGAAAATAATAATAATGATGATGACTTACTTCAGAGTATGACTTACTCTAAAGTATCTAATCGATTTTGATTAAAAATATACCATTCAATAGGTTTTCATTTGTAGATGTGTCCAATATTTTTTATTTATTAAAATCTGTTAGATATTTTTGGCGTAAAAACAATTAAAAGTTATCACAAATACAACTATAAGATAGCCATACACACCCACACTCTATACAAACACATGATCTTCATCGCTCTCTCTCTCCCTCTCTTTCACTCTGTCTCTCATGCAAATAAAGCATTGTTCATGGACAAATTTAGGTATGAAAGAAGAATCAACGATAATAAGATGCAAATACAATAAACTAAAGGGTCGAACTTTATTAAATGATACTCAATAATTGTTTTTTATATTAAATTCTCTTTAAAGAAAAAAAAATAATGAGTTTGTCTACCACGATTAAATACTTTTTGTCTTTCTTCCGGCGGGGTGGTCGAATTTCGAGCACTGGTCGATCCTAGTAATAATAATTGTTGTAACCGACTTTGTTGGATGAAATTTGTGCGGCAAATAAAGGATCCTCAAACACAAACTGAAGTCTGATTTGAATGTTTCTTTTTTCAACAAACACATTTTCATGTAAGGCAAGGGAGTAAAGGATCATCAACAAGTTCAGTGTTTTACCCTCAAATATGCCGATTCAAAGATTCATCAGCGCAGGCCTCATTAAAGATTTCGTCTTTTGTTGGTTATGTAGTCCACCACTGTTAATACACGTGGATGCTTTTAAAAATGATTTATTTTTTCACCGTGAATATTATTTTGTTGTAGTTCCATTTTGATAAACCAACAGAGTAATTTAGACGTTTTAGAAAGTTTTTCATTAAATCGAGTGACTTTACTCATACGAGTCTTAAAGGAAATACTATAACATTTTCAAATGTTCAAACATTCATAAGACAGACAAACATAAAATAAACACACATTAGAAGAGAATTGTTTATCAGTTCTTTGCATTTTATTTTTACTTTTTTAACAAACAAATTTCATTCAGACGCACGTCAATTAGTTCTTATCAGTTTCACAAACAATATTCTTAGCTACAAGTAATACAATAACTAATGCAATTATTATTTTAAATGAAAAAAAAAAACAATGAATGAAAAAAAAATTAAAAAAGTCTTATCAACTATTAAAATTGATTTGTATCCAATAGATCAAGACGATCAAATAGGGGTATTAAATTTTTAATTGAACTTTGTATGACTGGATTTGTATAAAGTTTGTTTTTAAAATTAAGGCCGCGTTCGTCTTCTGATAGAAATACACTATAGTCAGCATCTGTTGAATCAGTATTAGTTAAAACTGCAAGCGAATTAATAGCACAGTGAACAGCTAAAAAAAATCACAAGAAAAGAAAATGAATATCATTGATCCCCATTTATTGTAGAAAATCGCACATATTGCTTACCAAAAAATTGTTTTTGTTCAGCTTCAATGTTAAATTTATGTAAACTTGGTAATGGTTTCTGTTTGTATTGAAACTTCTTTAGGGTTTCCACAAAAATAACATGAAAATACTTGAATAGCTCAGATTGCCTTTCTGAACGCAATACTTCGGCAATAGAAGTATTAAACAAATGATGCAGATCCAATGTTGGGGAACCCCAAAATGCATATTGAAAATCAAATAGGATAACATCAATGGGTTCTCCTGTTGCGTCATCATACTTGAACATGACATTATTTGTCCAAAGATCACCATGGGTAAGGACATTGATATGTTCAGGTGTTGGCTCAAAGCAACGTTTTCCAATTTCCATGTAGGCAGGTGCAAGTGCAAATAATTTCTTAGCATATTTCTTATAATCCGGCAAAGTACCTAACCAACGTGCACAGGCTGTTAAACGGGATACATAATATGAATGATAAGAGTCTGTCGGATGATTAACGAAACCACGATTGTAGCCTTCTAGGCAACTAAACTGGAGTGCGTTAAGTTTAGCACTTGTGGCATGCATTTTAGCAAGTTTCCTTAGTATTAAATGGACATGTGCCAAGTCAAGACGTTTGAAGCGATCTGCCATTTTAAAACCACGAGCAGTTAGGTCTTCAAATATAATTGCCATATTGCAACGATCTACATGAATTGTCTCGGGAAAAAGTTGATCCTCATCATTAATTTCCCTTAATAAAGCATTCAATTTGGGTAAGACATCTTCATAGATGGCCATTTCACGATTGTACATATAACCAGATTTTGCAACTTTTGTTAATTCATTCTCATCTTCAATGATTGTTTTAGCAATTAAATGAAGCTCATCTATCTTGGTATCATTCTTAATTTTTCTTTGATACTTCACTTTGATGCGAGTCAATGTTGCCCCATAATTTTCACTTTTACCGAGTACTGCTTCAAACTTGCAATCAATTATTTTAAGTATTTGATTTTTATAATAATCGTGTAAAATATTCTTGATATAAGAGCGCTTTAACCACGACGGAGATGACATTTTCATTCAAAAGTCATGCAAAGACTGCCACTATGAATATAAATTGGTTACTAGCAAAACTATCGTATTTTGTGTCATTCAAAATGATGGCGACAGTCATTTATCTCACAAGTGTTTTATGCGATAAGCTTGTAAACGTGTTTATTTATTTATTTTAATCTTAATTGAATGATTCCTCGTCTCTCAAATCATATGAGATATTCCAATGAATAAAGCGCACTACTGAGTATGATTCTGTATGAACACATGCATGAAATTATAAAATATTTTATGACAAATAGATAACAATTTATTCTGTTGTATAAAAATCTTGTACA